>CAUJRU010000019.1:0-1296162 GCA_963277665.1 Viscum album | reverse complement strand
TGACGTAGTTGAGGAGATACAAGAATGACCCATCGCACATTATCGACTAGGGCGAGATGGACATAAAAGATGGGGTGACGATTGTGGAGTTCCCGGTGGAGATAGAGGATCGAAAGGAATGGGTCCTTCGTGGGCGGTCGATTCCTCTAGAGCGTGTTATTTTTAAGCATGGGAATGTCCAGAAGAGAAAATGGGAGAACGGGGCTCAGAAACATTCTTAGTACCACCATTTTTCTTCTTTTTCTGTTGTAGATTTTGGGGATGCAAATCCCTATGGTGGGGACAATGAAACACTCAAAAATTACATGTAATTTTTTTAAAAAATTATTTACTATTATTACGAGTATGTGACAATTTAAGGCACATGATTCCGAGGCCTGGTGTGTCCGGAATGAATTTCTGAAAAAAATTTAGGTGTGTTCCATAAACACAGGGGTGACATTTTCTATCTTTTGAACCGGTTCTCAGATTAAATATATGAAGCAACCATTGAATCCGCAACGCCAGGATTCTCTTATTGGAATCTTCACTTCAACCATATTAGGTTGGGGAAAAGGTAAATTTTTTCTCTTTATAGAAAAATAATAAAATATGTTACCAAGTTATTTTATTTCTTTTTCTCTAGAGGGTGAGTAGCGGCGGTGGGGATCAGTGACTAGTAAAGATAGTTAATGGCTTAAAACTCTTATATTTGTAACATCACCATTGGGGAATTAAGATGTTTATTCATTAAATGAACCACATTAATTCCTTGGTATGTTACTCATCCATTTTACCCTCTATTTAAATGGTGAATAGAGTGGGGTTTTGGTACGACTTCTTCAAGAGAGGAAACACTGGAGAAGTCATGTGGAAACATCCACTGAGGGAGGATGGAAGCTCGAGCGGCAATGATACGGGATCAAAAAATGCCCAATAATCCAACCAATTTGGATGCTCCTCCCACCACAACTGCGACACCTACAATGGATCTTGATTTATGGGTTTAAGTGCTTTGATGTACCCTCTCATATGTTCTTGAAAAATAAAATGAACGTGGACAAACTGACTAACGGTTTGATTAGCATCTCGTCTATTCATGCGGGTGGTTGTTGCGGGTTCTTAAATTTGGAGGTTATTTGTCCTTTTTGATTATTATACATCATAATATTTAAAATGGTAAGGCAGTTGGCATAGGTCATATCCAACATTTCCTGGACCCTCAGCTGAAGGTGTCCTTGGTGCGTTCTTTAGGGAAGATCAACGAACATGGTAGCACGGCATATTTGAGGACCGTTCAAGGATATTGGCATTCTAGGAGGACTGTAGGTGATTTCTAAAGGAATAATGTACCACAAGATCTCACCTGACGGCCCGTGGAAGGTTCATAGGTGCAACACTAGTGCAATGACATCTGTCACCGACGCCGATAGCAAAGGCGGCCGCCGGTGCTCACCGGCCGCGGTGGAAGAACAGCGCTGTGGCGGTCGGACAAGCGGCCGGCAGCGGCTGTGATCGACGAACGCTGAGAAATACATCCATAGAGGAAAATCCTCTGGCTGCAATCGCGACACCTCCAACGGATCTCAAGGAATTGGTTTAAGTACTTTGATGTTCCCTCTCTTATGTTCATGAAAAATATTACGAACGTGGACCAATCGACTAAGAGGATGATCCATGTCTCATATATTCATGAGGATGGTTGTTGTGGGTTCTAAAATTTGGTGGTTATTATTCCTTTTTGATAATTACACATCATCATATTTAAAACACTTATGTATAGGGCACGTGGCGTGCCCAACACGGTCGAGAACCTCGGTTAAACATGTCTGTGGTGCGTTCTATCGGGAAGAATAATGAATGCGGAGGCAAAGCATATTTGAGGGCCATTCTAGGATCACGACATTCCCGGAGGACTGTTGGTGCGTTTGAAAGGATGAACGGACCACCGGAGCTCACCCGATGGCCCACAAAAGGTTTACTGGCACAGTACCGGTGTGATGGAATTGGAGACTAGTGCCAGCAGTGAATGTGGCGGCCAGCGCTCACCAGCCACGGTGGAAGACCGGTGCCACGACGGTCGGACAGGTGGCCGGTAGTGGTTGTCCATGGAGGTGGAGGCGGCGCACCTTCACACACCGCGTTAAAGGAAGTCATGACAGAGCTAGATGGCGACCAGATCCTACAGGTCCTGTGGGGGATCAGGTGGAACCATGTGGTGCCACCAATTTAATGGAGAGGAACGGCTCCATGGAGCCGTTCGGGGGCAGCAGACCATGTGTCCCTGGCCAGGTTGCACAAGCCAGTGGGCCCGACCACCCTGTGGGCCTTGCCCATCCGGCGGGTCAGGCCGGTCTGCGGCCCAGCGGGCAGATCCCACCACAACCCAACCCAACTGGGTCAGGTCCAGCCACGTCGATTGGACTGGGTCTGACTGAGTCGGGCGACCAGGTCGGACTGAACTCGGACCCCTCTCACGCCTAGAAACACATAAAGGGCCATATCGTGCGAACCAGACATCCTTTTGAAGAACTGTCTACAGTGATGGAATCCATGGGGAGATAAGGTCTTTTTGAGATACTCTAGAAGTGTTTTAAGAAATGTTGGAGTATGGGAAATTTGGATCGAACCCAAATCCAACCCGGCCCTCGGCACTAAAATGCCTATAACTTATATACCGGACGTCTAGTTGACATGCTGCCTTTTTCTTTGGAACCCCTATGATGTGACAGATCATCGGGTTACTTCATCATGGGACTTCGTGCTGGTTGAAATACAATTGATGGCTTGAGGAGTGGTTCTCCTAGAATAAAGTGTACTTTGAGCTGGAATCCAGTGACTGGCAGTGAGGCGGAGGTTTCAAACAGATAATATGGAGGTTAGTACCGAGTGATATTGTGTGGGTCATCACCTAGTGATCCTATCTGGATCAACACCAAGTGATTTTATGTCGATCAGTAGTACACAACTCGATGAGGACTAGCCTTGGAGAAGCCCATCGTGGATCAGCGACATATAGATCCTGTGTGGTTTAGTGCTCATCGATCTTGTGTGGGTCAGCACATACCATTCCTCTGTGGGAAAGATCCTATGTGGGTCTTGGAGTGGTTATTACCTATCGGCCCTAGGCAGATCAGATCCTGTGTGGGTCAGTAGGGGTTAGTACCAATCGGCCTTATGTGGGTCAGACTCGGTATGGTCAGCAGCAATGCCTCTTGACAGATTAAGATGATTTACCTTCGTGACTAATCAGCTATATTTATATACTTCACTTAAACTTATTTTGTGATATGTCTCTTTCATTATGATTTGTGATTGAGATCATTCTTTTTTGTTTTCCATGTGAAATTTTGAGAGACATTTGGGGGTCTTGGGGTCCCTACTGGGTATTGTTATACTCACCCCTGTATGGGCTTCCCCCGCACCCTGTTGTGTCTTGTGCAAACGATGTGCAGCCTTGACTGAGACTCGAGGAGCTAGGACCTAATGGTGTACGATGTTTATGGTTGACTTGGAGAGATTTGGAGATGAGTTGTACCTACCCTTCTGGTAGGATCCTCGGTGGACGATCTCAGGAGCTGTTTTCTATTTTCAGTTATAGTTGTATCTTTTTGGTTGGGCTTTTATTCTGGACCCGTTACATTTAGTACTTATCCTTACACTCATTTGTGGTGTCTAGTGTGGTTTCACATTACTCTTCTATTGTGTTTCACGTTCACGTGTGTGTGTGAGTGTACAGGTTTGAGTCAAAGACTTCCCTTTTTCGGAAATTGCTTTTATGTGCTAGACACCTACCCATGGCCTTTGGAAGGTAGACTTGGGATAGTCACAGCACAAGCCCTGAGGGTTGGGTCATGACAAGAATAATGATATAACATGCACAAAATATTTATATAAATCATATAATTCTTAATTGTTTCATAAAAAAATTAAGCCTCAATGGAATGTAAATTTAGACGAAATCCCTTACATTGAGTCTAAATATCATGTGTGTCTTTATATTTCAGAACAATAAACTTGTGTTAATTATATACATTCTTGAGAAACCTTTTATTTTCTATTATTAATTTTACATCAGTTATCACAATTTTGTAAACAACTACCGAATCAATCATGTTTATGTCGGGTCCTTTGACCATATTTTATTATCTCTCAAAAATGACTTTGGTAGTTCAATTATGGTAAAAGGGATCATCATATAAACATATAAATAATAATAATCATGAAATAATTATTATATTTATACATCAATTATAATTTTTAGAATAAATCATGAATGATGGTTAGGAAAAATGAACTGATGTTATAGTCATGGAGACGGTAGGTCGTACGTAGGCATTTGTAACATTCCCATTTTTCAGTAATCATTTTGGAATGAAGGTATGTAAAACTCTCTCATTAAATAATGATCATTATATCATAAATATAATTTTCTTTAATCATATATCCATATAATGTTTTTTCTTGGGATGTAAAAGGAATCTTATCGTGTTGAGGAGGTGGTTGTCTAAACGTCCACTACTAATAATGACACGTTTTAGTGTGTGAAAAGGTCAATAAAGAAAATGATATATTATATTTATAGAAACATAATTTTGTCATGAATATCGTAAATATATTATTTATGTTACATATTTTCAGTCAAACACATCCTTTATATATTCCATGTATAGTGTGAATGAATCACATCGCTTTGAGGAGGAGGTAGTCCACACTTTCACAAACGATGTTATCATATTTAATCCAAATGGAATGTAGAAAATTACATTTTATGAAAACAATTATATAATAAAAACTAAAAACTAGAAACTAAATATCATATATATCACATATTAACATTTTTTCCCTCATAATTCACAATCCTTAGTAGTGGTAATGTGGAAACAAATGATGTCATTTTGTGAAGCGGCAGTTTTCCATTCAAATAAATGGTAATCTCATTACCAATTAGACAAAAGTGTCTTTAAATTTAGTTCAAAATCGTATAATAACAACATATTAGTGTATTGAGGATATGTTTTCCATAATATTATCATGGAATAAAAAGAAAAAATGGGGTGGAGAAACAAATAAAACATAAAAATCTTGACAAATAATGTCACCTCTTATTCAGGTTACATCTTTCTATTTTTACGGAAGAGCTATATTTGATGGATTTCTACCAAAGGTGATTCTTCTAGGTTTAAGGGAGGGGTTTTCTGGATATACTATGTTAGCTCTTGGTTGATCCAATGTGTCTTGAGTGGGGTGAGGAAGTGGGAGGGTCGAATTAATTTTTATTGTCGAGGGTAAGGACACACTTGGTATTTTTGAAAATAATTGTGTGTCCCCCTAGGGTACAAATACACCATTATTGAAAAATAGATTTATAGGGGCAGATATGTTGCCATCCAATAGGTTTTGGAATATTTATAGGTCATTTTTCCCTCAATATTATAGTTTAGTCCTTTGTTATGCTTAATTTTACCTTAATCTTTGTAATTAATTTTATTTACATTCACTAATATTTTTTGGAAAAAATTATGTTGAACTTATTAGATATTACAAATATTTTTATTGAGAATATGGAATTAATTTTTCCAAATTCCAATCATATAATTTGTAGAAATTAATTTAAATTTAATCTCATATATAGGATGATGATGTAGGTTTTTAAAATAAAAACGTTCAAAAGTTTTCTATGTTTTTATATTCAATATAATAGTGAAAATGGGAAATTATCTGGGGGTTTATCTACCCATATTTATGACATTGTACAAACTTATCCCCATTTACTCTGTTAATTAACACACAATTTTTCATAAACAAAATCCTCTAATTTGACATTTTATAAATCTCATTGATGATCACAATTGAAATCATATATCATGATAGTAGATATAGATTAATCACAATATCATTCACTCCAGTCAAAATCCAAAATGGTTTCTCATTATCACTAAATTCTCCATCACACTATCTGTCAATATAATTCCTCCTAGTTCCAGCCATAGAGTGAAACGAAGAATCACAGTATAAAAAATTATAATCATTTTTGGAAACCACATAATCATTTATTGAATGTCTAAATAATGACACCATATTTTAAATATATAGTGCATTATTTTTTATCTTGGTTATTCATGGTAAACATCTATTTAAATACTTCATTATTTTTTATTCACTTTTTTAATTTTAGAAACATATCTCTCGGGAGAGTTAAATTAGTTATGTTCCCTAGCTCATTATCATGCACCAGGTGATGATCGATTCAATTCCCAATTCTCACCATTAGAATCTATTAACCAGAGGTAAAACTATAATATATAAAAATCCAAAAGAACTATATGAATGTGGATGTAATTCCTTCACAACAACTTGTTCTATCCTTTATCGTGAATCCAAGATATTTTATTACACATTGAATTACACCTAGATTTTTCACTCTATATTTCTCATCATAGTTTCGAATAATTAATTAATCATTTCTCTAATACCCTCTATAATGATAAAATGATATATTACAACTTTTTAAATTAGTATTCAATTAATATAAAAAAACATTCTTGATGACCATAAATGTTTGGATTCATTAAATACTAGATAAAAATGTTCTAATTTCTTGAAATATAATAAAAATCTCCATAAAAATGTATTCTCATTTATTTCACATCATTGATCTTACCTGTATATGAACCTTAATTATAACATGGTGAATGTAAAATTATAATTGGATGAGCTCAGATGCTCTGTAAGGGTAAGGATGTGAGATATCAATCGATAATCATATGTGTAAATAAGATTATACTATACATATTAAATCATGAATATGACTTATAATGTTGATAACCAATATATTATGGACCATAAAATTGATTTAGGAAATAAAACAATATATTTTCAAAATACAACAATCATAAGATAGAGATATTTTCACCAATCAAACATGATCCATAAGTTCATTGCATAAAACTATGATTCCATAACAAATAAAGAAACCATTTCAAATTTCAATGTCGACTACTATGACTATAATGTCATAGTGGATCAAGAATATTTTTCTTTTCCCTAAATCATAACAGATCAGGCATCACCACCTTTATCTTGTAGTGGATCAAGCACACTGAATTGTTTCCTAAAAGGGATCTGGCACATCTAGTTGCATCCCATTATTATAACTTGTGTTATAAAATGTGACCCAAATAATCATAGGGATATTTAATCCCTAGACCATATATAAAAATAATAAAAATGTACATATTTTTTCCATAAGATCGTAAAACCTTCTTAATAACATAACCCATGGGATGAAATTTTGTTTTATAAATATCACATCTATCCATCATAGAATTGAACATAAAAATAAAATTTATTTCATAAAAAAATATCATCACAATAAAAAACAATCAAATAAAAAATATGATTCTAAAAATGGATCAAAACCCCAGTTAAACATAATAAACACCATATATTTTTATAATTTATAAATAAAAATACTATTAAAACATCATTAAATAATTTAGAGGAAAATACACGTTCCATATTGAAAATGAATTTTTAATATATAAAATTAAAAATAATAATATTTAAAAAAATTTCTTATAAAATATACTTAGATACATAAGAAAAAAGATTAAAATAATGTTTTTTTCATGATTGAAGGAAATTTCAATCAGACCATAAATTTTAAAACAAATATTCTCTTCGCATTTTTAGTTAATAATCCAATATCCTCATTCAGAATTCAAAGAAATAATATATCAGAATATTTTTTTAAAAGTAAAATAAGGGTAAAAATGACTATTTAAAATCATTTTAAAATATAAAAAATATTATTTATAACTATTATAGAAATCATGGACATGGAAGATAAATTTTTTTTCACTGAAGATTGAAATTATATAAATTCTCATTAAAAATACGCTTTCAGTATCAAGAGTTCTATAATAGTTGAAACTAAAGAAGAAATATATATTATCTAAAAATAACTATATTTGAATAAAATTCAAGAGTTTAATAAGAGGTAGCTGAAAATATTTTATCATCATAATCATAATCATAAGAAAACATGATAAAAATGAGATGGTTACATAAAACATTTAAAACATGGTATCTTTTGGAACATAAAATCCATGAAACAATGAGCCATATATTGGTATTAATATACCATAATATCTAGATGAATAATAGTAATGTGAAATTCATCTTCTATATATTCACCATTAAAAAGATACATTTTGTGAATATGGCATGTGTCCCACTGAAATACATGTGAGATGAATATCCCATACCTCTGCTTTGTCAGCCATCATACATGTCTGAACCTCCTATAATAAAAATACAGATTTATTGTTAATATATTCAATAACCAAATTAATATATTTCATACCATATATTATTTATCTATACCCTTTTACCACCAATTTATTAACAATTCTACATTAACATCATTATTCTGGTTGATAACTGATTTGTTTTACCTGAATGTTTTACTTCAATAGTTTTTTCCATGTACATTTATTTTGGTTACATAATATCATTAATATAAATATTTATATAAATATAATTTAAATTAATTTCATAAATATATATACTCATTAATAAAATATAGAGATAGAAAAATGAATGTCACATTTCATGGAGAAATTAGGTAGTACGTACTTATAGATGCAATTCCCATTTTATTTGATAGATCGAATAAAAGAATTTTATATACTAATTACCCTTTAAATTTTAATATATATATCATGGTTATATTATATATTCATTAATTATATCCTTATTACCAAAAATTTCAAAATAAAATGAAAATTCTATCATATTGCTTCATAAGGGCGACATTCCACACATACAAATGAGTGACCTTATCATTTTTCAATGGATTGGAAGGTAAGAGGTAGATGTGATGTTTTTATTAAAAAAATATAATTATATAATAAATAAATTATATATAATTTCAATTTATCATTATATCCATCCATGATAGACGATGATGGAAAATGATTTACATCAGTTCACTAGCCAGTTATCCGCCGTACACATAATCGACAGTTTCATTTCCCAATTTATTGAGGTGGTTATGGATATATGATATTAAATTAACCTAAAAATATAAAATTACATGTAAGATATGGGTGTTATTATTTAATAATATTTGGGTAATATTTTAAGGAGGTGGAAGAAGAAATAAAATTAAAACCATTGTTAATAACTATACCTCTTCTTCAATGATCCTCTTTAATTTTATACATAAATAATTCTAGAAAATGTTTTTTGATCAAACCCGTAAGTTTTGATAGTTGGTAGGGATATAAGGATGTTATTTTAAAAAGACATTTCTGAACAAAAATTCATCTCATGTTGGGATATGTGAGGAGATAAAGTGACTTTTATATGTAAGAAAGAGTGGCATATTTGTGAATACCGAAACAAAATCAATAATGCGAAGTCACTCTCAAGACATGTTATTAGAAAATTGATAAATAATGGTGTATAAGGAATATATTGTTTATAACCACCTTTAACACATAAAAAATATAAATCTTTTAAACATGTTATTTATTTAACCTATAAGCCTACTTACTTTCACTATTTTAGCTTTGACACAGAGACTAGTATTTTTATCAATGTAATTTATCCCAATATCCGAAAAATAAAATATTCCTTATTATTTAAGTTGGAATTAATGATTATAATTATTAAATATAATTTATCAATTAAAAAATTATGTGAGTGGAAAATATCGTTTAAATCATGTGCATGTAACATAAAGAATCATGTATTAACATTAACTGAAGCAATAAAATTGTCTCCTCATCACGGTCCAAGGAAATATCCTACAAAAAATAGGCTTTAAATGTACCATTAATCACACATTCGAACATTTTTCTATCACAGGGAAAAATATATGATTATTAGGAATTATAAATTATTTAATACAAAATTATTTATTAAAAAATATCGTTAATGTGAATTTTAAATCTAATAATTTAATTTGAATTAAAAAAATGATAAGGATGTAATTTGAATATATAATTTTAATAAGCCCTTAATGAGATATTATTTTGGAAAAATAATTTTTGATAGAATACATAATTCAATTTATATTACTGTTAATATTTCTTTAAATCATTTATTTTGTTTTCATTCATATGTAATAATTGCTACTTTGGTATTTTTTAGGCATTTAAGGTAATTATTTAAACTCTAAAAATTATAAAAATATTACCATGATTAGAAAAATATTAATCCCTAAAATTAATAATTATTACCAAACACACCTCATTTTATCTGTATGTGAAAAAATAAAATATTTTTTAATGTTGTAGATTGACATATTATCCTTTTCAGTATTGAAATTATTATAATGTTTCTTGTTATGATCATATGAATCCATAAAGAGAACTTTATAAGAAAAATCTAATATATTGCCTATATTTATCAATTCAAAAAATGACTTCCTTTTAGGAAATTATAATCCATATATCATTAGTTTAAACCTCGGTAAACCTGTTTTACCCATAATCATGGTGATCGATTTTTATTTATTCTACTATTAGTTATGAAAAAACTATTAATTTTATTAAATAATATTAATTAGTATTACTATAAATATTTAATCGATTTTATCATACTCAATTCATATAATTGGTAGAATTTAATTTAAAAATAATCCTTCAAAAAGGGTCAAAAGCATTATTTCAAGAAATGCATTTTTAAGTATAAAATCATTTGACATTAACTATATGACTCATGATAGAATTTTAAAGAATATAATTCCATATAGATATTTATGTGATATTAAAATTCAATTTATGTTATTAATTATTTATAATTTTTTAATTACTTAAAATGAAAGGAATTTTGAATTTAAAAAATTGGTTTCAATAAAAATTATTATTTTTATATATCCAATGAAATAAAACCATGTAGGAAAATCAAAAAAACTCATCCTAACATAAATTATATATGATAAATTAAGAAATTAATTTTGAATTTTTCAAATATATCTTCTAAAAATGGAAAAAATGAGTTAAATTACTTTATCACCGAAATAAGTATTAATAATTTCTTAGGAAATCATATAAAATGACATTACTAAAAATTGAGTGATTAATTACTAATATTTTATCAATATATTATTTTTATTATTAAATATATAAATAGATATATATATATATTATTGAATTTAATCCTAATCTTATCCTCCAATTTAATGTATATATAATAATGGATATATTTAAATAATATATTCCACTGGTCATTTAAACTCATTGTTCCATGTCATATACTCTATCGAACATAATGTTATTATTTTAAAATCTCATAGTGTTACACGCTATCATACCTTAATCATAGAAAAATGTATCAGATCCATTTAAAATATATTATCAATCCCATAATACTCTAAATATGAGAAGTTTTACTCCCTTTTTGTCATATGGAGGGAGAAACTGATCAGCGGTGTATGCTGATAAATAATATGAAGCCCAAGGAGGAGATCAAAGAAATGGAGTGGAATGAAATTCATAAACTATTTTTACATAAATAAATTCCTAACACTTTGTAACTAAAAATGGAGATTCATTTCTTCACCCTCATGTAAAGGGAAGATGAATACATCAGAGTGTATGAGGAGAACATAACTACACATATTGGATATGCATGTGGATTTATCATTGACCATGAATGTTATGTTGACTGCTATATTGTAGGTCTAAAGAAGAATCTATTAAATGAATTACTAATTCAATACCTTAAAATATATGATGATATTTCCTAATGTTCCCTAAAATTAAATTCTATATTGGAGAATCTAAAGGATTTCACGGGTTTATATTTAAGAGGTAATATTCTCCTTGTTCCTCTTTTAATTAAATTTATTTTCTTATCCTCTCATCAAATCTCAAATCAGAAGCGGAATTATAACAAAATTATAACATATATATATATATAATATAATTATGTTGTGTTAATGGAATATACATCATCAATTCTCTTCTCATATCCATTTATTTTAAAATGTAAATCATCATTTGTGATTTATTGATTCACCACCTTTGTGGATGACCAGTTTATCATCTACTTTTACCATATTCATGGCTCATATGAAATGAATTATTTTGGTTAAATTATGATTTAATTTAAATGATATAACTTCTATAATATTCTACATCCAGTATATATAAATAATAATAAATAATAAAACAAAACTAGTTTGTGAGGGTCATAAAAACTGCCAAAATAAATTAAAATATTTCCATCAATATTTTATATATTTAATAATAATCATAATATATATAAAATGATATAAAAGAATGTTTAAACATATATATATGTTCAATAATACTTAATAACTTCCCTTATATGGAAGTTACTCCCATTTATTAGGAACTCATATATTTATACTCAAGGGAATTGCCCATAAAACCTTGAAATGAACTCTCTAGAAAAAAAATAAATTAAACAATAAAACTCAATGAAATTTCCATAAATGAACATAATAAAAATATAATAAAAATTTTTAAGAGATTATTAATAAAAAATTCAATTAATCTAATATAATTATATAGGACATTAATAACAAGTGCATAATGCTTTTGGACACTAGTTAAGGGTTTTTATCATCTCACTTTTACTGTTGTGAGATATAGTCTTTATTCATACTTTATTTCATGTGTGTGGTGAACATACATAATTTTAATATATAATATCATGAATATATTTATCTCCATGATATTAAATGTTTTATATGATATCATTGATTTTATGTGGCATATAGTTCAACTAATTACAATGTGTTAAGAGATTTATTAACTCAATTTTAATTTATTAGGTTAAACATATATTTATATGACTATTCCATGGAAAGGTTCTGTGTAAAACTACTTTTATTATATTATATAATATTTACAACTTTTTTCTTTTATTTATATTGAATACACATAATAAATTCATTTGATAAATTATTTGATCCTTGTATGGTAAAACATCTCAATTTTCATTCGTTGAAGCATATTTTGAAGTTATACACCCAGATTCTTTTCTATGGTGTATATAATTACCATTTTATTTATAATCATTATTCATTGAAAATTTCTTTAAATATAAATATTTCTTATATAATGGATATTATTATTTCCTAAGTCGTATACAAATTTGTCATATGGTGTTTACATTCAATGATATTTGATTGACTGGAGAAATAATGTTGAATCTATTTCCTTTACATAATATGTGTATCTTTTGAAAATTTATATTGATTCATAAATAAAATCAATATTTTATAATTTCATTGAACCTGATTAAATAGGTTTGGGTCAATTATAGATATCCCCATGAGGCATCGGTAGTCTCATGAGATGACAATGTTGGCCAAATTATATGTGTTTTTACCAATAATGATTAAACTATATTGTGAACATTCATGATGGTTGAAGTACCACGATTCCTGAGATCATGGAAACCAAATTATTAATAATTTACTTCATTGATATTTCATTCATTATTATCCTTTAGATTTTCATTATGATATTATATATGGATTAATATTTTTGTCAATTTATTCACTAAATTTCATTTGATTCCATTCAATTACATTTCAATAATTCTTATGCATTATACTCTAAAGGTTGGATTTTTTTTATTACAAGGAATGTAGTTATGTTAAATATACCTTTACATATATATTTTTCTTCATTTATTATTTATTTGTGAAATAATCTATAGTATTTTACCCTTTCTAAGAATCTGATATCACCCTTTTATTTGTTCTATTTTCCTGAGGTTACAATGATGAAGTGATTTAATGAGTTTAAGTATGTAATAATTTCCTTTTTATGTTTTATATTTGATTAAAAATTTATTAAGGGTTGCATTTATATATCTTTTACTTTGGGAATACTAAATTATTCAGTCCATCCATATTTAAATCTTCTATCTATATCAATGTAATAATGTAAGGACTGGCTCTGGGTTACTAATGTACGGGTATACACTATTGATATTAGATACTATTTTGTAGAGACCTTGGTAACTAGATTTTAAAATTAAATAAAACATGAAAACTATAATAATTCCTTAGAGTATTTATGAAACATTTACCATTAGTGTATTTTTTATTTTTTTGGCTCAATAGTAATGGAGATTGTGGGATAACTCAATCTATTCCATTATTTATTGATGGTGACTAATTGAAGGAAGGGAATCAATGCCCTTATACAATTTACGGATTACCCAATTGAGCTAGTCAACAGAGTTAGTGTTTGAGATAAACTTATCCTGACCATATGAGGATAACATAATGAGGTTATGAAGAATAACCATGCTACACCAATGTTGGATCTTTTCATGTGGCAGAAGACCCCATAATTTAGTATGAATCTAATCAAGTGGTAGCTATATAGTGGATAAAATCCCTTTTAAAATATATTTCTTGCACTAGAATACAATGAAATTGAAAATTTAGTACTGAAATATGTCATCTTGAGGGAGATAATGATCAATGGTGGTCGTTTTTCTAGAATACTATAGAGGAACATGAAATAGAAAACATGGAACGGATATATTTTAAAGAAAAATTTTTCAAAAAAATTTCCCCCATGATCAATAAATTGAAATGAAGAGAAAATTCAATAGATAAAAGAATAATCAATAATAGAGTGTTGTAGAGTATGTGTCAACCATTACAAGACTGGCATGGTATGCTATAGAATTCACATGTAATTCCAAGAGAAATGATGATCATTTTTATGAATCCCTTATGCCAAACATTTGAAGGGCATTGGATTCCATAAATTTTCACCATATAAAGAATTAGTACTGTGTACCATAAAAATACAAAACAAATATTCTATATTGTAAAGACACTGAATTTCAATGGAAATTTTTTTTCTTAAATAAATGAGAATTTTACGAGTCGGCGAAAACTGACGGTGCATAATTCCGAGGCCCGGTTTTCCTGAAATCAATTTCTGATGTTTTGTTCGGGTATGTTCAGTAAACGTATGAGTGGAATTTTATAACATTTGAACCATTGCTCAGAACTGAAATCTAGGGTTACCGTTGAACTCACAGCGCCGATATTCTCTTAAGAAAACTTTCACCTCGACGGCAGATGGTCGATAATGAAAGTCTATTTTTGGGTTTTACGTGGAAATAAAAAAATAAATTAAGTGCTTGTCTAAATTTATTTTTATTGGCTATATCCATAATGTGGAATTTGGGGTGGGGACCGCCACACCTTAACCTCCCGCGAGAGGATATGGTGGTGGGGCCCACCTAAACTCAACCTCCCATGTTTGTATTATTTTGGTGGGGACCACCCAAAGATGAAACCTCTATAACTCCCCTCATTACTGAGGGGGAGCCTCTTGATCTCCTATACCCTTAATAGTGCCAACCCACCTCAATTAATTAATTATGCCACATCAATTAATTAAATGCCTCGGTTTGAATTTATGCCAACAAACATAATAGACCACATAATCTATTATTTCATGGGGGGATAGTCTTTTATTGGAAAGGAGGATTGTGGAGAGGAGGAGCTCTTGGTGATAGAATGGAAACGAGGAAATGATCTCCGATGAAGAACGCCGACAAAGAACTCTGATCTTCATCGCCCTTTTTCCTTGGGATTTCCATCCAAATATGGACATCCTCACCTATGATGAACGATGTCCACACATCCTCCTCATCACCACCAATGAACTATATGAGTTAGGGGTGTGAATTGATTTTAGTAAGATTGAATATTCCTTCCATGATTGTTTCTCTTGACCCTCTTGCGACCAAAGAAACGTGGAAGGACCAGGACAAATGCTAGAAATCCTTTTTTTTATTTTCATAAATTCGGTTTAGGATAACTGGTAACCTCACACCCAAACAACAAACCACGGGATCCACGAAACCCCTTCATCCAAAAGCAAAACCACTTCAAAATTTCAAAATTCAAAAACTGCTCGAACCACGTGTCCACCTCGAGCCGCACAACCACCTCAAGGAGTGTGTCAGCGTGAAATCCAAAATCGCCTCCCATCATATTTCCGGCAAGAAAGCTGGATCACCACATGCCACCATTCATAGGGGAAGATGGTGGAGCCATCACCAGAACAACCGTTGACCCCTCAAGAATCAAATCATATGTTTTTATTGAGGATGCTAGAGAGAGTTCTGACGCAACCACCGTCTTCAAAAACCAGTTTCACAACCTCTGTTGAAGAAAAAATAATCATGGCCAGAATATAGCCACACTCACGACCCATAAACCCATCCCTTTCCATCTAGGAAATCCAATAAGCACTCGCATATAAGATAGTGAGAGGAATAGCATCACCAGAAACCTAGAAATCACCCAAAATAGAAAATAAAAAATGAACGAACAGCAATGTACATCACCAGTTTCAAGAAAAAACCAGCCTCAAATGATCACAAACAAAACTCCAAGAACAATAGTTTTTCCGAAAAACCCTCCCAACGCCATCCTCATTAGCTTGAAACAAAACAAGCTCCTAACACCGCCATCCGAGAAAACCAGAGATGCAACGCTCGACCTCCAAACACCCTGATCAATGGCCAAAGTACTGATCTCGAACCTTCGGGTCAGGGACTCAGGCACAGAATCAACACCGATTCGCAATGTCCCCGGTGCACGCAAGACGATCCGATACAAGGCAGCCTGATCCCTTCACCGTTCTTGTCAATGTTTGGTTTGTTCTTCGCTTTCATCACGGGGGACAAACAACGGATCATGGTGAGACCGTTGAGGGACTCAACGATCCCAAATTGAAGACCCAACATCACAAAAACATAGTGGATGTGTGATGACGATAGCAGGAGACGGATCGGACTGGAACAGGAAGGACCATTCCTCGACCATTTTTCAAGTAGGAGAATCAAGTTGTGTTTTTTGTAGCCGATTGGAGGCCCATAAACATCGGAGACGACTACAGGACATCGAGGCGACCTAGTTTCTGATGTTTCATGATGATTGGATTTTCATAACAATGATCGGACTTCACGGTAGGTGTGTTGGCTGGAGGCGATGTTTTTGGAAAATTTATGAATACACGGCGTGTACTTCTGACGAACACACTGTGTAGTACGGGTGTTCTGCAGCTTGAGATACAAACATTAGACAAGTAACACACGGTGTGTGACCCTGGTCACACGACATGCATTCTCTATGCAAAATGGTAGAAGCGGATTCACGATACATGGCGTGTAATCTAGGAAATACATGGACACTGGCAGAATTCCACTGCCAAGAGGAACAGCTTGTACTCTCTATGCAGATTAGTAGATGTGGCTTCGAAAGACTCTACATGTATCTCAGGGGTACACGGACATGGGGTGGAGTACACAGGCATGTACCCCACCACAAGGCCAGGCATGGCCAGTGGCACGAGCAACCCCGTGTACCAGTTACACATGTTAATGAACACGAGTTGAGGCCGTGTACAGGCACATGGCCACCGTACACGGAGCCGACCCCAGTTTCTTGGACACGTTGTGTAACCATACCACACGCCTTGTAATTTCTATTCTACATGGTCATACATTCGAAACGGTCAGTTGTACATGAGTAGTACCCAAGGTTTGTAGACATGATGTGTAACCATACCACACACCATGTACTTTCTTTTCTACATGACCATCCTTTCGACACAGGCCGTTTTACACAAGTAGTACCCAGGGTCTGAATACACGGCATGTACCATATTCCAACACGCTGTATAGTTATTAGAAAATGGCTTGGATATCTTGTCTCTGTTTCTTGGAAACGTATTGCTTGGATTTCCCCCCAATGTCGTGGCGGACCTTTGAGACCATTGTCTTGAGGAGAAGACCCTCCCGGAATCAAGCCTGCTTTGTGGAAACCATGTGGCTGGCTGTGCACTAAAGACTATTCCTAGATCTTGTGTTGGTCGGACAGTTCTGACTTCTGTACCTGGATTATGTGTTGGTTTGACAGAATAGTTGTTCATAGATCATGTGTTGGTCCGACAGCTCTGACCACTGTTCCTGGATCATGTGTTGGTCTGACAGTTCTGACTTCTGTTCCTCGATCATGTGTTGGTCTGACAAAATAGTTGTTCCAGGATCATGTGTTGTTCTGACAACTCTAATGATTCAGTGGCTATATCTGACCATCTCCATCTCTTTACATAAGTTGTATACTTGTGTGAGCTGAGTTAGTGACTTTTGTGTTTACCTCATGATTGAGATGGATTACGTGATAACTTAGGTATATGTATGGGAATATACTTATGTGGGGCCATCTGTTGATTTCATGCTTTTTGGTTTATCCTTGTTGGATTTAGTGAGACCTTGATGGTATTGGGGTACCTACTGAGTATCTTTATACTCACCCCTACATGGGCTATGACCGCACCTTGTTGTGTTGGTTGCAGATGATGGAAAACAGAGACTGAGGATCAGAGTAACAGGACTAGACGGTGCCTAGAGGTGGGTTGTACGACGATTCGGTACACGGAGGAGACTGACAAGAGTGGAGTGATGAGGAGGTTTTCTATACCTACCCTTCAGGTAGGATCCTCTGGAGGATGTCTTAGTATCTGATTACTTTTCTCCAGTTGTACTTTCTTTTTAGTTGTACTTTCTTTATAGTTGTACTAGTACATTCTGTTTGGGCTTGTATTTTTTTCCCCTTTTACTTTCCAGCACTTCTTTTGTGTACAACTATACTTACTGTTTACTTCAATATCGTACTATGTTGTGTGTGTTTTATGTTTATAAAGGCAAGGACTTCCCAGTTTTAGGGATTTACGCCTATGGTGCTAGTCTCTAACCCCTATCCTATGAACGGAAGGCTTGGGGTAGTCACGGAACGGGCCCCTGGGGACAGGTCATGACAAATTTGCATCAGAGGAGTTAGTTTTACCGCAGAACATAGGAATTTGATATTTATTTTCTATGAACTAATAGTTCTAAGGGTACTGAGTGTGATTTTTAATTTAGTGAGTCCATTATTTGTGCGGCAGCTGACATATCCATACATCAGGACCCTGACATCTGATATCTGACTCAGTTCACGAAAACAATGATTGTGTGCATGTGTTTCAAGAGTTTTCATTGTGATCTCTTTGAGTCAGCTCACTAGGAATAAATTATTGATCGCGGTACACCTGTATCTTTTCAGGATAACCCCACACAAAAAGTCATCCAGGGATCCGAGAGTTGTACGAGATGACAGCCCACCGAGCGATGAGGCCTCTGTGCAGGGCCCTATTATAGCGAAGGCACCAGCAGTACCACTACCCCTTGGGCCACCAATACCCCAAGCCCCAGTAGTAGAGAGTGCATACCGCTTGATCATGTTGCAGGAGTTCCAGTGCTAGAGGCTGCCCAGGTTCAGGGGAGAGATGGACCTGTAGGCAGCTGAGGATTGGCTGGAGGATGTGGTGAGAGTCTTTAGACTAGTAGGGACACGATTCGACCTTATGGTGATCCTTATGAAGAGTCTCCTTCAAGCAGTAGCTAGCAGATGGGGGATCCTGATTCTCTAAGTGCATGATGAGGAGTCACTCCTCTAGGCAAACATCGAGAGCCTGTTTTGGGCAGAGTTTGTCCCAGTCAACCTACGTGCAGTGTGGATACAAGAGCTACCTCATATACAGCAGGGTATCATGATACTGGAACAATACACAACGAGGTTCACCGAACTCTCACGCTACTCTACAGATATGGTACGGTACCCATTCTTCAGGGCCCGGACCTTCGAGAAGGGGCTCAAGAAAGAGATTAGAGCTTCGATGATCTCCCTCAGCATCTCGATGTAGGAGGGGTGTAAGAGAGATCCCTCCTAGTGGAGTGTTTCCTTGCTGAGCAGTCACCAGCAGTGAGACCCATCACTAGTCGACATGTAGCGGAGTCTTCTATAGCTGGTAGTAGACAGATTTCACAGAGGTCCAAGCAGACCAGACCATCTAGTGGATGACCTCTGGATACAGGTGTTGTTGTGTGAGGCATGCAAGACAGACCCATTCATGCAAGGAGACCCATTCATGCAAGGAGAGGGAAATGTTACTCTTATGGCGGGCTGGGTCACATGACTCGTGATTGTTCGACACGCTGTACGGATGATCAGCTGAGAGTTGAGGGACCTCCTAGGAAGAGTAAAAGGTTTGATCGAGGCAGACCAGAGGGGGTAGGCGGACGTGGAAGGAGAGATGGTCATGCAGCTGGTGGTGGATGATGATTCCAGGTGTTACTGCCACCCCCACTAGGAAGTCCACCCGGACCACATGGAGTAGGTGGAAAGGAGAGAGCTCAACTCCAGGCATCTGAGGCATTCGACCATGGTGCTCCGGAGATGATTTGAGGAACGATCTATGTCTACACCACCTTAGCGGCAGTTCTCATAGACACAGGTTCCAGTAAATTTTTCATTTCCACTTCCCTCGTTCGGAGTGCAGATATTCTGACAGATTCATTGATTCAATCCTTACTGCTAGAGACTCCTACATAAGCTAATTTGATGATTACACACTGGTTCCGGTAGTGCAAGTTTACTCTATGAGTTGAGAGCTTCCCCTGGGATCTTCTAGTAGCAGCATTGATGCCTTATGACGCCATCTTTGGTATAGACAGGTTATCTACAATCCATGCTCAGATCAACTATATTAGGAGAAACGTGAGGTGTGTCCACACGGATGGGACAAGGTTCCCCTTAACCAGGAATAAGGGATCCTTTGCTGCGGAGGACGAACTTACTCGAAGGTGGGTTTTGCCGATCACTCATGAGTTGTCCTACCTTACCCTCAGAGCAGTTGATGGGAAGAGTCCGAGCTATCCTGTAGTGGTGGTCCAGTATGCAGATGTTCTCCCGGATGATGTTTCAAGACTACCTCATCATAGAGAGGTGGACTTCTACATTGATCTTTACCCCAAGATGGCACCGAAATCTACACCATCATATCAGATGGCTCCCGCTGAGCTTCACGAGCTTAGGATATAGCTGGAGGACTTGCAGGGGAAGGGATTCATCCGACCCAGTGTTTCACCCTGGGCAGCAGTGATTTTGTTATCCATAAAGGCAGATGGGAGCTTGAGGCTCTATGTTGACTACCTACGCCTGAATCAGGTGACCTTGAAAAACATGTATCCACTCCCATGGATAGATGACCTCTTTGATCAGATTAAGGGAGCACGATGGTTCTCAATGATAGACCTCATATCATGCTATCACCAGCTTAGAGTTTGAGATGAGGATGTGTAGAAGATGGCCTTCAGATGTTGATACGGCCAATACGAGTTCATGGTTATTACTTTTGGCATAACCAAATCTCTAGTAGTGTTTATGGGACTCATGAATAGGATTTTCCATCCATACCTCGATTGCTTTGTCATAGACTTCATCGACGACATTCTGATCTACTCGACTACTGAGGTGGAGCATGCCTACAATTTGCAGGTAGTGCTGGATACACTCCGAGAGAACCAAATTTATGGAAAGCTCTCGAAGTTCCAGTTTTGGATCCGAGAGGTTCACTTTTTGGGACATCTTATCTTGGAGGCTGGAGTTGTAGTGGATCCAGTGAAGATCTAGGTGGTACTTTCTTGGGATCCACCCAGGAGTGTGACAGAGGTACAGAGTTTCCTAGGTTTGGCTGGTTACAACCGGAGAATCATTCCAGTCTTCTCCAGAGTTGCAGAACCACTATCAGCGTTGAAGAAAAATGAGAAACTCTTCGTGTGGTTGGAGAGATACTAGTAGATCTTTCAGGAGCCGAGGTAGATGTTAACTAGTGCCCCCATCATAAGGCTTCCAGAGGAATGAGTGGGGTACGTAGTCTACTACAATTAATCAGGGACCGGACTCGGGTGTGTCCTAATTCCAGAGCGAGCAGTGATCGTGCATGGATCTCGGTAGCTAAGATAGGACAAGAATAACTACGATACCAATGACCTGGAGTTTTCAGTAGTGGTTTTCGCCTTGAAGATGTGGAAACACTATCTGATGGGTGAATGTTTTACCGTGTAATCTAATCACAAGAGTCTCAGGTATATTTCTCTCAGAAGGACCTAAACCAGAGACAGCGGCGATGGCTTGAGTTCCTCTAGGACTACGACATCAGGATATTTTATACCACTGGAAAGGGGAATGATGTTACAGATTCACTCAGCAGGAGGTTTGGTATATAGCTTCTAGGAAAGGTGACAGAGCAGCTAGCTGCATTATAGATATTCTTTGTGAATAGAGATGGAGAATCTTTCCTACATTCTCTTACAGTCAAACCCCACTTCTTCAGTGAGTCAGGGAGGCGCAACATGGGGGCGTTGATTGTGAGACACGACGTGCTTAGATATCCAGACGGCAGGCACCTGATGGATTTTTCTGAAGGTGGGGAGCACATTATCCTCTTCATAGGATGTACTATGGTACCAGTGTCACTTAAAAATGAAGTATTTAGGGAGTTCCACGCATCCCCTCTAGCAGTACATCCAGGCATGGCGAAGAAGTATTAGGACCTTAAACAACAGCAATGGTGGCTACATATGAAGAAAGTAGTAGCAGAATTTTCTCTCGATTACTCACTTTTATGTAACTGAAGGTGGATCATCAGGTGCCAGCATGCATGGTTCAGCTTTTGGAAGTCCTAGAGTGGAAGTGGGATGGGATATCCATGGACTTCGTGATGGGTCTTCCACGTACGTCCATGGGACATGACTCTATCAGGGTGATCATCGACCGACTCACCAAGTTGTCCCACTTCCTACCAATCGGATAGTAGGGTTCAGTAGTGATCTTTGGATGCCTCTACATGCAGGAGATTGTGAGGCTACATGGATTACCTACTTTTATTGTATCCGATCGTGACACACAGTTTACTTCACGTCTATGGAAGGGGTGGGAGGAGGCTTTCGGGACGCAGCTACGTCTGACCATGGCCTTCCATCCTCAGACGGATGGTCAGACTGAGTGGACCATTCAGACCCTCAAGGACATGCTACATGCTTGTGCCATCAAGTTAGAACACACCAGGGAGGATCACATTCAATTGGTGGAGTTTCCATACAACAATATTTATCTCTCCACCATAGGGATGGCACCTTTCGAGGCATTGTATGGGTGACCTTGCAGATCACCCTTTTGATGGAAAGACCCTGGGGAGTCAGTACTGGTGGGACCAGAGATGGTACGAGCTACCATGGAGATGGTGCAGATCATCTAGGAGCAGATGAAGACTGCATAGAGAAGGAATAAGTCATATGCAGACAGGAGACGGAGGCCTCTAGAGTTCGAGGATGGCGACCAAGTCTTTCTACGGGTCTCACCTCGACGAGGTCTATGAAGATTTGGCCGACGAGGCAAGTTATCTATGAGATTAATCGGACCTTTCCAGGTCCTCTGCAGAGTAGGTGAGGTGGCATACCGCTTGGCTCTTCAACCTCAGTTGCATCAGGTGCACGACGTCTTCCACGTATCTCAACTAAGGAGATACATGCATGACCCTTCCCACATCATCGACCATGGAGAGATGGATGTCGATGATGGGGATAATTTTATGGATATTCCAGTGAAGATTGAGGATCGACAGGAGCGGGTCCTACATGGATGGTCGATACCTCTGGAGTGCGTTCTCTAGCAGCACAAGAACTGTAACAGCCCGAGATTTTATGAAAAATATTCTTTTTAATGTCTTGTGTTGTACGCTACACCAAAAGGAGCTTGCAAAACACACATCCTTGACTTTCCTTGCATTACACGCAATCGCGACCTTCCTCGATAGCGTGTGTAATACGCAATACCGAGTTTCACTAAACAACGATATGCTATTAAAATATTATTATAACTAGCCGTTATGAATAGTAATAACCACATTTTAAAATTTTAGAAATTTTATCTCTCAAAATGGACTTCATTTTTGGATTCGTAGTATCAAATTTAGCCTAAGGTGAAATTTTGGTACTTTTCGGATAACTTTCATATTCTGATGAATAGTGAAAATTACTAAATTATAATTAAAAACAAATTTTTTAATCGAAATAATTAATAGTGATAAATTATTAATTTAAGTGGTTTTAAAGTATATTTAGAATATATTTTTACAATTTAATACAATGTTGGTCATTGGATGTAATTTCACATTTAAAACCAGACATAAACAAGTGTCAATCTTTTGATAAATATTGTTTCTTAAAAACACGCTATTTGTTTTAACAGCGGGATTTAATTATAAAATTAATTAATGAAACTTATATGTTATGAATTTGGTAAAATAGACTTCATTTTTGAATTCAGAATATGAAATATATCTTAGGTTGAAATTTTGGCATTGTTCTGAAAAGCATCAATTTTTGATGACTAGTGAAACTACTAAGTGGTAGTTAAAAAAACTGAATTTTTCATAAAACTTAATTTTACCACTTCTGTGAATGGAATTTCAAAAATCCGAGAGACAATATTGATTTCAGTAAGTAAAATGTGGTTCAATGAGATGAAAATATTTTTTGGTGAATAGTAACTTTTTACTTTTGTTTACCACGGTTAAAAGTAAATAGGGTAATTATGGGTAAAAATGATATTAATATTACCCTAACACATGTCCTAATCCTATTGGACAAGTGTATTTCGACCAAAAACAAACTTAGTAATAAAATATAACCATTTAGGCCCACTTGAATTAGATTAGGACATTTATTATTATTTAATTCAAAGAAGAGTTAAAAGAGTTAAAATCTATGTTTATTTACTAAAACATTTTTAATATGGGGTTATACATAAGATAAATTAGACTATAAATATTCATTAGAAATCTAAAAGGATTTCCTACATAATGATATTTTATTTGTAATTTTTAGACATTAAATAATTTAATTTATTTATGACACAACGATGATGTAGTAATTATCTTATTAATGAAATATTGACATAATTGATGTTATAAATACCCAAATAAATATTATTTGAGACTTTTTATGAATTTAAATAATTTTATAGGTTAACATGAAATGTTAATATTGATTTAATTAACTTTTTTCGAACTTATCATTCTGTTATAATTTTCACAAAAATCAATTACTAAATAGTATCAAAATTGACATAAAATAGTTTTTAAAAACAATATTATATTATTAATTGTTATTTTATTCCTAAAAATCTAAGGTTCGGCCAAATGACTTAGATAAGGTTATATATATTAATAATAAACAATTTGGGGTTCTTTTGGCTTCTTATAGTAAGTTTATTAACCTTATAGTGTAAGAACACAAGAAGACACGGTGAAAGTAAAATTATTTAACTTAATGTTAAATCTAAATGATAAGGTTAAAATAGGAACCTAAACTTGTCTAAATTATATTGGATGAGAGGATTTAGACCCATCCCCACCTTATCCTTGAAATAAATCAATTTGGATCTATTTAAAACCGATCTTGACTTTATAATAAAATAATATTTTTAGTTATTCCAAAGGTGCCCCTCTCCTCCCTTATAAAAGGGCACCTCCTCCCTCTCCTCCTCACACCAATTTGAGCATTCAAGCTCGTCCAACCCCTACCAAAATCTCTTCTCCACTTCCCTAGTATCATCCTAGAGGTCCTGGTCTTCTTAAAAGACCAATTTTAGTTCCCTAAAAGGAGGTCTCAAAGAAGCACTTCAAAGAAGAGGTAATATCCATTACCGATCCATTCCAATTTCTTTCTTCTTCAACTTCTTCTTCTTTAGTTGTTTCATTATGAAGTAATAAAATCAGTATCACTCATATACTGATATGTTATTATAAGTATGAAACAACCCTAATTCACCTTCTATCCATCCTACGGAAAACGAAATCACAGCGCGTGCGTACGTACGGAATACCGTCTCCACGCCGTGGTGAAATCTATTTTCCACCACCACCTTACTTGGATCAGTATAATGGTGTAAATAATGACCATATATAACTATTATAAAGTGATATTGATTCTGATATATTGTGTCATCCACTCTAATTCAATTCAATAATTATGGAAATGATATCATCGCTCATGCGTACGTACGGACTACCGTCTCCATGAACGGTGTATTTCTTTCCATTTACTGATTTATTATATATGTATATTCTGAATATATATATATATCATGTTTTATATTCTGGAATTAAGTAATCAGGATCTAAGTAATCACATGAATAATTACAAGTTAAAAACAAGAATGACAAATGAGACGATTTTACCCAAAACGCTACTTTAACATGAATTTACAAAAGAATGGGTAATATAAAGTCATAAGTGGACAATATATGATATAATAACAATGAATATGATTCAGGAATAAGTCAATAACTTGATTTAAATCATTATACAGAAGGTTCGGACACTTACAAAGCAAGTCAGACCTAAGGTAAGGGGAAATATCACAATCTCATTTTTATCCAAGATTGTTTATACTTTGGAATTTACTGGGGTGTATTTTATCATCCACATGCATGTTTCCTCAATATGTAATATTATTTCCATTCACCTAAAATTTTTTAAATCCTATTTTACCCTTCGGTGAGTTTTTAGTAAAAGATATGTAAGGAATCTTTTGTCGTTTTTTGTACGAGGTACTTTTTTGACTTTTCCGACAAAAGTACGAAGAATTTTTTTTTAACTTATACGGCATGAATGGATTTTTAAAACATTATTTCCAAGAAGATTCCTTTACAAGTTTTCATGTTTATTTTTAATCAAATTCTTTTAGTTTAGAATTTTATGACATTTTAAGAAAGGAAAAGTGTTTTTGAAGTAGAAAGGATATTTTCCTCAAGAATGGAGTTCAAATGTTTTATCAAAATTATTTTTCATCTAAGATAATATAGGGTTCTTTTTTTATCCCTATTATTACATTTATTTGATTATGTCGTGAGGGAATTATTTTTATGAAGTTATTTACCTTATATGGTTTGTTTTATGATGTCATGATGTTTCAAGAATCCCATTTTTGTTACATGTGTTATGCGATGATGTATGATTTATGATTATGTGGCACACATAAGAAAGGATTCATTATAAGATGGGTGGGACCTATATCTCCCTCCAATGCATTGGGTAATGATTTCATATCTCATGAGATAGACATGGCTGGAATGGTAGGTTATACCGGTTCAGTGAAACAGGACTGGAACGAGGGTGACTCGGTTCAGAAAGGGACTTTGTCCACTAAGATAGTCTTGGCATTGAGTCTTGACTAACAAGAAATGATTCTCTATTATTATGTGTGTATTCCACAAAGTTTCATGTTTTATGTTATGATTATTGTGATTACATTTCACTGCCATGATTTATCCCATGTTATGAAATTATGATCTCTTTTGCAGGTTAAGATTTCCAAAAGTTATGTGCTTATGTATATGATGTGATTGATATTTCTTTTTTTTACCCTTACTGAGCATTTGAGCTCACCCTTTTATATTTTCTTTTCCCCAGGATATAAATAAAGGTTTTAGGTATAAAGAAAGAATATCTTTATGGGAGATGTTGAAGATCTTTCACCAGGATTAGAAGATTATATTCCAAGATTCCAAAGACACTAAACTATTGTGATCCTTGTGTGTGTGTTTTTTTTGTACTAAGTATTCCGCAAATGTAATGTAATGTCAATGTAGGTTAAGCTTAGGGTCTCTACAAGAACCTCCAGGAGAGCACTTGGGAGCGGGAGGCTCATATGCGTGCTCAGTACCCCCATTTGTTTCCTTAGTTCAAGTTGTAGATTATGGGGACATAAAGCCCTAAGATTGGGAGAATATAAAGAACCTGAATTTCCGTGGAAATTCTTTTCTTAAATACATGTGAATTTAACAGGTTCGAAAAAACTAACGGCGCGTAATTTCGAGGCCTGGTGTGCCCGAAATCAATTTCTGAAGTTTTATTCGGGTACTCTCAGTAAACGTACAAGTGGAATTTTATAAATTTTGAACCAGTACTCGTAACTGAAATCTGAGGGAACCGTTGAACTCGCAGCGCCGATATTCACTTAAGAGACTTTCACCTTGACGACAGATGGTCAGGAATGAAAGTCTACTTTAGGTTTTTATGTGGAAATAATAAAATAAATTAAGTGCCTGTATTGATTTATTTTTATAGGTCATATCCACTATGTTGAGGTTGGGGTGGGGACCACCAAACCTTAACCTCCCACAAGAGATTATAGTGGTGGGGGCCCCCCAAACTCAACCTCCCATGTGTGCATTATTTTTGTGGGGACCACCCAAGGATGAAACCTATAGAACTCCCCACATTAATGAGGGGGAGCCTCTTGATCTCCTCTACACTTAATAGTTCCAACCCACCTCAGTTAATTAATTAAGCCACATCAATTAATTAAATGCCTCAATTTAAATTTAATCCAATGAACATAATTGGCCACATAATATATTATTTTGGGGGGATATTCTTTTGTTGTAAAGGAGGATTGAGGAGATGAGGAGCTCTTGGAGATAGAACGCCAACAAGGAAAGGCTCTCCGAAGATGAACGCCATTGAAGAACGCTGATCTTCTTCACCCTTTTTCCTTGATATTTCCTTCCAAAGTGGGAAATCCTCACCTATGACGAATGGCGTCCATACTTCCTCCTCGTCACTACCAAAGAATGATATGAGGTAGGGGTGTGAATTGATTTGAGAAACATTGAATCTTCCTTCCATGATTGTTTTTCTTGATTCTCTTGCTACCAAACTAACGCGGGAGGGTCATTCAAAATGAACACGGCCTGATCCCTCCATCATTCTTGAGAATGTTTGGTGTGTTCTCCTCGTTCTTCATGGCTGAAGTACAAAAGATTGTTGTGAGAACATTGAGAGATGCAAAGATCCATAATTGAAGACACAACATCACAATGACCTAGCAGAGGTGCGACGATTATAGCGGGTGATGGATTGGACTGGAACGGGAAGGACCATTCCTCAACCGTTCTTCAAGTTGTATAATCAAGTTGTGTTTTTGGAGCCAATCAGAGGCTCGAAAACACCAGAGATGACTATGGGACATCAGGGAAACCTATTATTGGAAGTTTCATGATGAACGGACCATCAGAACAAAGATTAGACTTTACGGGAGGTGCGCTGGTTGGAGGCGTCATTTCTGGAAAATTCCAGAATACATGGTGTGTACTTCAGACAGACATGCCGTGTAGTACGGGTGTTCGACAGATTTAGATACGGACGGTTGACAAGTAACACATGGTGTGTGACTCCATTCAAAAGACGTATGTTCTCTATGAAGAATGGTAGAAGCGTCTTCGTGAGACATGGTGTGTAATCTAGGAAATACAAGGACACTAGCAGAATTACATGACCAGGAGGCATGGCATGTACTCTCTACGTGGATTGGCTAATGTGTCTTCACGAGACTCGTCATGTATCTTGGGGGTACATGGACACATGGTGCAGTACACTGGAATATACTCCACCACACGGCCATGCATCGCCAGTGGCATGGGCTACCCTGTGTACCAATTACACTGGTAGGAGAACTCGAGTTGAGGTAGTGTACGGGCACATGGCCAGTGTACACAGAGCATATCCCAGTTGCTTGGACACGGTGTGTAACCATACCACACATGGTGTACTTTATTTTCTACAAGGTCAGACTTTCGACATCGTCCGTTGTACATGGGTAGTACCCAAGGTCTGTAGACACGATGTTTCACCATTACACACACCGTGTACTTTCTTTTCTAAATGACCGGCCTTTCAACATGGGCCATTACAAGGGTATTACCTGGTGTCTAAAGACACGACATGTACCATATTCCAACACACCCTGTACATTTTGGAAAATGGATTGGTTATCTCATCTCTGTGTCTTGGACATGTATTTCTTGGATTTTCCCCCTATGATGTGGCAGACCTTTGAGACACTTAGCTTGAGGAGTGGACCCTCCCAGAATCAAGTGTGCTTTGTGGAAACCCTATGGATGGTTGTGCACTAACAATTATTCCCGGATCATGTGTTGGTATGATAGTTCTGACATCTATTCTTGGATCATGTGTTGGTCTGATAGAATAGCTAGTCTTGGATGTTGTGTTGGTCCAATAGCTCTGACTACTATTCCTGAATCATGTGTTGGTCTGATAGTTCTGACTTCTGTTCCTGGATCATATGTTAGTCCGATAGAATAGCTATTCCTGGATCATGTGTTGGTCTGATAGCTCTGATGATTCAATGACTATATCTGATCATCTCTATCTCTCTACATAAGTTTTATACCTTTATGTGCAGAGTCAGTGACTTTTGTGTTTACCTCATGATTGAGATGGATTACATGATAACTGAGGTATATGTATGGTCAAATACCTATATGGGGTCATCTGTTGATTTGATGCTTTGTGGTGTATCCTTGTTCGATTTTGGGAGACCTTGGGGTCTCGGGGTCCCAACATAGTATCATTATACTCACCCCTTCATGAGCTATTCCCGCACCTCATTGTGTTGGTTGCCGACTATAGAGAATGCTGACTGAGGATCAGAGTATCAGGACTAGATGGTACCCGGAGGTGGTCCTTACAACGATTCGGTACATGGAGTAGACTGATGGGCATGGAGTGCTGAGGAGGTTGTCTGTTCCTACCCTTCAGGTATGAACCTTCAGAGGATGACCCATTATCTGCTTTACGTTTCTTCAGTTTTACTTGCTTTTCAGTTGTACTTTCATTACATTTGTACCTTTACTTTCCTTTTGGGCTTTTATTTCCAGTCTATTTTACCTTCCATCACTTCTTTTGTATACATATTTACATAGGTTTTAACTTCCAACTCATACTATGTTGTGTGTGTTTTCAGTTTATAAAGTCAATTCCTTCACATTTTTAGGGATTTACGCCTTTGGTGCTAGTCACCAGCCCTTGCCCTATGGAATGCAGGCATAGGGTAGTCACAGCACGGGCCCCAGGGGACGGGTATTGACATAGATCATATATATTCAATGGAAAATAATACCAAAATAATTCAGCATAGAACCATGAGAATTGTAATGCACCAATGAAGAAATTTTGAATGAAGTGTTTTCAATCTTGTGAAAAATGTGAAATGTGACATCCAGTATAATGACTAATGGCAAAAAGAGTTTGTATAAAATGCTAAGACAAGGGTTATTTTTCTCATAAGTGCAAGGGGAAACAAACTTATGTAATAATGTACTTTAACTATAATAAAATGGGGAATTATTCAAACCAATCTCTCAATCATAATGGTAATCTACAAAATTAGTGTAAAAAGAGAGATAAACAAGATTATGAAATCAGTAAATCTAAGGTAGAAGTACCGAATGATGTGGGAGAAGGTACATTAATCATATCATAAATTTTCACAATTATTTATTTGATTATAGAACATCGAACTCTTTTATATCTACTAAGATTTACATAAAACTATAATGCCTTCCTTTTGATTTAACAAGGGATTTATCAGTTAAAAATCCTAAGCGATGTCTCATTGCAATAGGGATGTATCAAGCTATTACCATTACGACACGAAAATGAGATTTATTTTCTGAAATTGACATCATACCATTGATCTATTTTGAAAAATACTTGGTATGAATTGGCTTTCAAAATATGAGTTGAAAATTTATTACAATAAGTTGTATATCAGAATTTCTAAGGAAGGCATATAATTCCTTATCTTTAGAGAAGAAACATCAACATTTGAATCTTACATAGATCAACCCTTTATAGCTCTAATGAACTAAAATCTATGGTAGGAAGTGAAAAAAAATCTTCAGATGTAGAAGGTTATATTAAAATCATGGATATACCAATTTTATAATAATAAATTGATGTATTTCCATAGGAATTACCCAGGAACCCTCTATATTGTGAATTTGGGTATTTGATTTATCTAATCCGCAATGAAGGACATATATCAAAGTCTCTCTATATAATTGAAAATATAGAATTGGTATAGTAGAAGAAATAGTAAGAGGATTTGAATAATAATGTATTTATTCATGCTAGTGTTCCTCCATGTGGATCCCATGTTCTATCTATTAAGAAGAAATATGGATCCATGAGGGTGTTCATTGATTATAGAGAAATTAATGCAATTACGATAAATAACAAGTTTCATCTACATCGCATTGAGGATTCAATTGATCTAAATCAAGGATCTCAGTATTTTTTTTGGGGGTTGAACTTCATTCTTGATATCCTAAATTATGAGTAAATAAGAAAAAAAATGAAAGACTACATTTCAGGTGAGTAATGGACATAATGAGTTCACATTAATTCTTTTTGGATTGACAAATAAACCATACATTTTAATATATATTATGGATAGAATAATCATGGAATATCTTGATGTTTTTTTTGTAATAATTGATTATATTTTGATATTTTCTAAAACCTATGAATATGTTGATAATCACTTGAAAATAATTCTTGTAACTCTTAGGAGGAACGATTTATATGGTAGATTTTCCAAGTGAGAATTTTGGATTCCGGATATTTCTCTTCTATGCCATATTGTCTCCAAGGATGGAATCTCATTATATCCTTTGAAGATAAAGGAAATTTTAGAATTGGATAAACCAAGGAACATGATTGAGGTTTGTAGATTCATCGGTTCACTATGTTACAATCATCATTTCAATAAGAATTTTCCATGATTGGGTAACCCATTAACCAAGGACACACGTAACGGGGTTATGGTGGCATGGGAAAAAGAATGTGTATAATGTTTTGATTAATTGAATTGAAGATTGTTTAATGACCCAATTATGTTATTATAATAATGAAATTAAGAGTTTGTGGTATATAGGGATTCATCAATGAAATGAATGGTTTTCCCTTATTAAAGTTGATAAAGTTATTTTATATTCATCAATGATGTTGATGACTTGTGAAAAAAATTGTCCTACTCATGATCATGAGTTAGTAGAAGTAATCATTTATCTGAAGATGTGGAGATGCTATATCTATAGTGAATGATGTGAGATATATATAGACCAAAATATTTTGAAATAAATATTTAAACAGAAAGAAATCAACATGAGGAAAATATGATGGCTCGAGTCACTCAAGGATTAGATTTCTAAATAAAATATCGCCATGGAAAAGGAAATATTGTAATGTATGCATTAATTAGAAATGATAATGGATTTATGACCCAAATTATTACTAAGATAGATCATATGTTCATGGCTTTAGTAAATATGGACATGGGAATTGTTAAGTAAGGGGATTCATTAACACCTTTTTAAATTATTGCAAACCCATATTTATTTGATAATATAAAAACCTCTGAATATGACGATGATAATTTTAAAAAAGAAAATTAAGTCCATTATAGCTGGAAAATTGGAATAATCCCTGTATGAGGATGGAATTAAGAAATTTGGAATGGGGTAATGTGTTCCATCAATACTTGAGACAAAAATGGAACTATTATATGTTCTCATAGCACATATTTCTCTTTACACCATGGTAGTACCAAATTTTTAGAGATCTGAGGGAAATTTTTTTTTGGATAAAATGAAGAGGGAAAATTCTAGATATGTTCTATGATTTAAATTTTATTAGAAAATTATTTCAAAGATACATAATAATAAACATTCAATGAATCCCCTTCCAGTTCCTATGAGGAATTGGGATGACATTGCCAGAAAAGTTTACATAGGGCTTCCAAGGACACCTATACGAAATTAAGTGATACGGGTTATTGTAGATTGCCTTCAAAAATTGGAAGATGTTATTTATATAAGATAAGGCATTCCTCTTTAGTGACAAGTAAGACTTTATATTAATTATGTTGTTTTAATTCATGGTGTACCTCTATCTAATATTTCTAATCAAGATCCATATTTTTCATAAAAATTCAGGAATATTCTTCAGAAATCTCTAGATACAGATATTTAGTTGAGCAACACCTACCATCCTCAAACTAACATAATTTATGAGAGGACTATTCAAATATTGAGACACATATTTATATCATTCTCTCTTGACTTCCATGGTATGTGGCAAAATTATTTAAATTTTTTAGAGTTCTCCTACAATAATAGTTTCCATTCATTTATTAAAACGACCCCAAATAAAGCATTATATGGAAATAGATGTTGTACTCCAACTTTTTAGGATGAAGTTGGTGAATGGAATCTTATATTCCCAAAAAATATTAAAGAGGAAACCATAAAGATGATGACTATTCAAACTCATATTATAGCATCTCAAAGTAGGAAACAAAGTTATGATATCAACCAGATAAAGGATATAGATTTTCAAGCTTGAGATCATGTCATTCTAAAAGTATATCCATGGAAGGGTATCATATGTTTCATTAATAAAGGCAAACTAATACCTAGGTACACCATTAAATTTTAAATTATAGAAACAATTGGAGCTGTAGCTTATCAATTATTAATGCCATTATGTATCTCTAAATGTCAAGAGGTGTTCTATGCATCATTGATAAAGAAGTATATTCCAGACCCAATGCATATACTCAACTATGATGAAATAGAATTGGAACCTTATTTATATTACATTGAATAGCCTATCGAGATTCTTGACACTAGAGATCTTGTTTTGAGAAATCAGACTACTCAATTAGTAATAGTTCTTCATAAAAACCATAAAATTGAAGAAGCATAATAGGAACATGATGATGTTATAAAGAAGAACCACCATCATCTATTTATATCATAATATTCATGAATCATTTTTTGGAGAAAAAACTTCAATGGAGGGAAAAATGTAAAAACTGATGATTTTATGATAAGTATCATCTTAATTAAATTCAATATATTTGTTATCCTAAGTTGAATGAAAAACTAATCTTAAATGAAGTGTGATATACAATTAACATGACCACTGTAACTATAATGGGATCATTTGGAATAGTATTCTGGTAATTAGAATAATAACATCAACTATGAGAGTATAAAAAAATTTAGATATCTTATAAATGAGAATTTGATATATTTATATCATGTAATAAGTAAATAAATGTTCTAAGAATAGTAAATTAAGTGTTGGTATATTTGTGAAATGTAAATGTTTATCAACAATTTTATGATTAATTTAATTATTAAAAATAAAACATATTATCACAAAATATATTCATAAATTAATAATTTTTTTATTAGAATTATAATATATTTTTATGAGCCCATAATTAATTTTTCATAGTGGTATAAAATCTATCATAATATTAACATCTTTATTTCTAAAATAAATCATGATTTTAATTAAAAACTAAATTTATCATATGTAGAAAATTACTTACATAAATTGGTGTCTATTTTTCAAATATTCACATCAAAAAGTTGTTATGGCGGATTTTGTTGAATTATTATAAAGTAGTTTGCATTTAATGAATAGTGTAATATAGTAATTTATGGTATTTAACAAAAAAATAATTATTGAGTAATTGATAATGTATGGATTAGGTAATAACCCAATAGTTATAACACACATGAACTAGTTATGATACATAGTCACAATAATCACCAATATGGATATTCTTGATCCAAAATAATAAACAAATAAATTAGATAATAAAAAACACCCCTATCCTCCCTTATAAATATCTCCTCTCACCACCCCTTCTCCTCACACCTGCAAAGCCTTGGTTATTGTATAACATAAACCCATTTTCCCTAACAAGCCTCTTATACATATCAATGTCATAATGGTCATAACGAAAGACAAATTACATGTGTCTTAAGGAGGTTCTCAAGGAGATGATATTCAAGAGGAAAAATCCTCTTTTCTATTTTCATTTATTTTCTTTTTTATCCTATCCTCAATTACATTATAAAAATTGAAACTATTACCCCATTATCATATATATTAAGTAATATTATATATTATTATCTAAAATACAACATCAAATACCTTATCGTCCTATTTTAATTTAAAAATTTTAACATCATCAGTGATGTGTCAATTCACTGATTTCATGGATAGTGAATTTTTTGTTTTCCATTACGGGCTACAAGGCTAGTCATAAAAACATTATTATGGTCAAATAATATATAAATACAGATTTTGTAATAGTTATAATATTATATAACCAATATATATACATAATTGTAAAAAATTAATCAAATCTAGTTCTTGACGGTCGTAAAAACCACCAAAATAAATTAAAACATTTTCATCAATGTTTTATCTAATTAATAATCCTCAGACAATATAACCAAATGATATATGACACCATTTAAATGTTTGGAATTTCATTGATACATAATAATTTCACTTCTAGGGTTTTTATTTCAATTTTACAAGAACTAACATATTTATATTCAACGGAACAAACCATAAATCCATGAAATAAATGTTCCCGGTGTAAAGAAATAAAACATTATAACTCAAAAAAAATGAACATATATTACTTTAATAAAAAAATAAATTATTTTTTTGAAGATTTTGTGTATTAGATAGTTAATTAATCTAATTTTCATATATAGTACATTAAGTACCAGTGAAAAAATATTTCAGAGATAAGGTAATGATTTTACTTATATCACTTTTACTTCTCTGAGAAATACTTCTTATTCAACCCTTATTTATTTTTTAGTGTTAAATACATCCCATTAATATATCATATAATGAATTTCCTTATCTTCATGGTATTAATTTTTTATTTTATTATAATTAATTTTATGGGGATTACAGTTTTACTGATTATAAAATTGTATCGGATTTCATTACCCAATTTTAATTCATTGGGCTAAACATCTATTTAATTGATTATATAGGTTATCTGTTAAATGACTATAGATTATATTATATTTTATTTGAAATTTTTTTATTTGGATTTATAGTCAATACATGGAATCCATTTATTTTATTAATTATATAGTCCTTGTATGGGACATTGTCTCTGTTTTTTCATTGAGTCATATTTTATGATGTTATGCAGCTATTTTAATTTTCCATGGGTTATATACTAACACTATAATATATGATCATTATTCAAGGAATATCTCACTAAACATTAATAATTATTTAATCATGGATTTGGTTATTTCTTATTTAATGTACCATGTTTTATATCATATTTACTTTGAGTGATATTTTATTGGTTGGGGAAATATTGATGAATCTGTGTCGTTTACTCAATACAGATATTTTTTGATAAGGAATTTTTATTAATTAAATAAATTTATATTTGGATAGTTATTTAGAAATGTATACATGGGTGGGGACCAGTTATAGATTTCCATTAGATTCATCAATAGTCTCTTGAGATGGCAAAGTTGTCCAAATTAAATATTTTGTTTCCCAAAACGATTAAACCATCTTATGAAAGGTCATGGTGGTAGAGGTACCATATTTCCTAAGGTCAAGAAATATAAATTATAAATAATATAAATCATTATGATTTTATTAATTATTATCCTTGTTATTTTCACTATGATATTATCCATGGTTTTATATTTTTCTCATGTTATTTGTTCAATGGTATTTGTTTACAATCATCTACATTAACAAAATAATTATGACATATCATCCCATGATTGAAAAGTTATTAATTGCTTGTAATGTATATAAGTTATATATTCCATTCCATATATATTAGTTTTCATTAATTATTTATTCATGATAGATTCATTTACATTTTACCCTTACTAGTCATCGGATCACACCCTTTTTTATTCTCTTCTCCCAAGGATATCAATTGGAAATGATTGTATGTGTTAAAGGATTTGATTAATTTCATTTATTCTATTTTATATTACATTACCAATGTAATAAGGGTTTAATTTATGGTTCCAGTACTTTAAGACTACTAAAATATTCCCTCCTTTACGATATGAATGTGTTATTTATTCCAATTTAAAAATGTAAGACATTGAATCTTGGTTTATGGGGTCTATGACTTCGCATACATCCCCTTTGACATATAATAACATGATTCCTTAATAATTAATGGTATTTATGTTTTAATTAGAAAAATATTATCAAAATTATTTTTACTTAAAGCTTACCATGTAGAAAACAATTTCATAACACATTTTCTTTTATTTAGGTTATATTACTTTTTCATTGTCATTGACTTGATAATATTATGTTTGTAAAGAATTTTGACAATATTATGTTTTATTCCCTCTTATTATATGTGGATTTTAATTTTATACACATAATTAATTCATTTATTAATCCTCACATTACTTTTAGATTCTCTTTTTGGGTTTTATTTAACAATATCATTTTAATCATGACTTTTCATAAAAAAATTTCTTTAAAAAAACTTTATTTGAAAATTGTTTAATAAACCGATTTAAATTTCTTATCCTCTAGTTATTCATCATTTTTTTCATATAATAGTACCATTTTTATATTCTTTTGTGTTTAATATTATTGATAATTTTTTTCAAAAAATTAGACTTCATTTCTATCATTAGGTGATCATCATTTTTCATTCAAGTCCGTGTTTTCTAAAAAATGTTTTAGAGAATGTTTTACATTATTCAAATGATTTATTAACTTCTTTTTTATAATTTATCTATTATTACCAAATGATTTGAGTGTAATATTCCTGTCTCTTTCCAAATGAGGATACATTTACAAATTTTACCATAGTATGAAATGGATATTCTTAACATATTAATCATATATCTAATTTCATACCATCATGAATTCTAGTTTCTTTGATGAATCCTTAAAATGATTAAAATATAATTTTCTTATGAAAATGTCACTAATTTTTAGGAAATTTTTTGTATTCAAAATTTTTTTAGAGTTCAAAGTATATTTCCATAATGAATGTTTTAAATGAACTTTTTTTATTTTTATTCATCAAAAAACGAACCAACAATTTTAATTATACTCCATTTAAAATTTGTTTAATTAATTCCAATCGTATTATTTCTATAGATGATTTATGATCATTTTGAAAAAGGAATATATTGATCGTAAGACCTTGGCATTTTAATAGAAAAAAAAATATATTTGATATCATAAAAGACATGAAAACTATATTCAGATTTAATTACATGTAACACCCATTTTATATTATATTACATGAAACCACAATATTTTTATGTTCAATAGTTTATTCAACATGAAACACAAAACATAAACATCCATTGATATATATTATTGTAAAAAAACTAGTTCTTGGAATGGAAAAAATGAAATGATTAACCAAATTATAATAATATGGTTTATATATGTATATATAATGAATTATTTGTTAACATATTATTTATAAATGAATATAAATCTCTTATAGAAAATGGAAATCCTTTTCTGAAAAAACTATTGTAATATACATATGTGTGTTTTATACAAAAAAGTTAAAAAAATAATTATTTTTATATTATATTAATTTAATTTATATATAATATATTCAGTGTAATATTTATCATTTATCTTATGTGTTTTCTACAAATTATATAAAAAGAAACCCATTTCATCACTTAGAACTATATATTGTTTTAAAAAACTATATTATTGGAAATTTATGGAACACTTATTTATAACATAATATTTATCAATTTTATAAAATAAATTTGAAAAAAAATCATTTTTTGAATTAGAATATCAATTTTTTTGGGTGAAATTTTGGGAAACTTTAGAACATATTGTCATTAGGAGAATAATTTAAAATACTGATTTTTTTAAAAGTATTTTCTATTAAATAAATTTATTTATTTATATTAACATGAAAATAAATTAAATAAAATTAATAATAAAAATGAAAAAGTATATCGATAATAAAAAAAATAATTTTTTTTAAAAGTATAACATAATTTCTTTCCAATCCATGTTTTCTAAAAAAAAATTTTTTTAAAAATACTATTTCAAATAAAAAATGATATATTCCTCAAGAAATTATTAAAATAATTTTTTTAAATCTTCTTTAATATGTCTTGATTGTTTCTTTCAGTAAAAATGATTTTTAAAATGATTTTTTGTTAAAAATATTAATTCTCACATTTAAAAGTATATTTTGTATAAAAAATTTTAATATTATTTTTATGGTATTTCCATTCATCAACATAAAAACACCATATCATTGTTTATGATCAATTGGGGATTTTTTATTGACACCATCCACATTATTTCTCTCAATGGATTATAATTTTTTCAAATAGATCACTATGAAAACCCTTTATTTTCCACAGGACAATAATATTTAAAAAAGGTTTTTATAGAACCCTTTTCATTTCTATAGGTCAATTAGGTATAAATGAGATTTAAAAAAAACTAATTTCATTTAGAGGGGCTAATCATGTTCTAAAGGGAATAATTATTTTTTTAGGAGTATTATGGTGAAATGAAATATCCTTGTATATTTACTATGTTGTGTTTCATCGACGTTACATATATTATGGGGTGAACCATATAGAGCTATATCGTCCCATTACAAATTATACTATGGGGCTTCCTAGATAGCATCATGTGATTTGGTTACTTCTTATTCAATGGGGTGTCCTATATAGGATTGAGATAACCAATTATAACTTATTCAATGGGTTGGCCTACATAGAACTATTTGATCCAGTTATAGCTTATACTTTGGGTATACCCAGATATCAATTAAATTAATTGGGTAATGATTATACTAGAAATTTTCCACATGTTTATTCCAATTAAATGTTTTTTAAGATGGTATTATGAATATGATGGTCCATGTTTCTGAAATGGGTTTTAATTTCTTGTTATACATTTATACAGTTTCTTATGATGACTATTTATTTCACAAGAATCATGATTATTGATTCTTATTACTCTTTCCCTTTCCATGTTTTCATATTTTATTATCTATGTTTTTTAGGGAAAGTCTTATCTTATTATTCTTTCTTTGAAATTAATTTTATCATCAAAATATTATGCACTTCTTATTCTCATTAATGAAATTCAATTATAATGAATTTATTCTACCCTTGAAGAGCATTGGAGCTCGCCCCTCTTATGTCTTATTTTCCCTAGTTTATGATTAATGTGGTTGACTGATGTATGAATAGAATTTATTTCAAATGGAATATGTAGGTGACCTTATGTGGAATAAAAAAATCTAGGTATTACATGAGCTTTTGTTCATATTTTTGAACCAGTTTTAATCAATGAAAGATAGTTTGAGTGGCTCCTATTTTTCTAAAACTCCTAACCTAAATGGTATAATATAATGCTAGTGATCTAATATTGATTTTTTTGTGGTATGGTTTTGTTGGAGAAAATTGGGTAACATTATTTGGTTTAAGAGAAAAAAAGTAATGTATATGAATTTAGATCTAGATCCAAGAGAGTACGTTCAGGGTATTTATATACAGTATCAAAGTAGGGTAATGATAACTTTTTGGATGATAATGTTTTCATGTGAGGATATATTAATAGTTTTGGATACCATACTTTGTCTATAATCTTAATTATGATCATATGTTAATAGTATTAGAGGCCCCAGTGAGATTTTATTCAATGAAATCATAATGTGATTGATGACATTTTTTTGGAAGTTTTATTAGGTTTTTGTATTTTTAACCCCTATTATCATTAAGAATTTTTATTTAGGGAGGAATTAATTTTATTGTTTAAATAAATTTTGAAACAAATTGTATTTTGGGTGAAAACCCAATTCATCAGGAAAGGTGGTGCAGATTGTAATGATAACCAAATGATGATAATACATTCATCCCTACCACTGGTGTATGTGATGACTCAATACGTATGACATTTTTATAATTAATTATTATGTTTATTTTATAATGAGATGGTATTTTTTAGGAATAATGACGGATTAATCTTGTAATAATATAAAGTCAAATACTTCTTGTCTTTGGGTTTAGAACATTGTTAAGAAGTGATTGAAGTATTATAATGATATTAATTTATGGAATAATTTGATTTGATTATTTGGTATTAAAATAGAAATTTTCAAATTAATGAATGATGATTTATTCATTATATGAATTCTCATATCATGTTCTAACCATTTTGGTTTTGGTTAAAGTTTAAATACAGGAGGAATAACTTATTATCCATTTAGTAGTTATGTGGTCAGTAAATTATAATTTTTGTGCTTCAAGAATGAATAACTCATCCTAAATACACATCTTTTTTAGAAAAATAATATTTTGTGGTTAAATTTGATTGAAATATGAAATTCAACTGATCAAGTATATTTCCATATAATCTTATTCTTGATGGTAGGATAATTCCTCAACTCTAAGAAAAGGATCATGAGAAAATATTTTATCCATGTACCTTTTATTATGATGATATGATGGTCTTTCTTATTATCATATATTTATGTTTTCAAAGCCCTTTACTTTCAATTGATTAATTACATGATTTTGATAAGTGACCTAAATCACTCTCTATAACTATTTATGATTTTATTCCATTCACACCTATGTTCTCATACTTAAAAACCTAGTTATGAGTTATTCTAGATGACCATCATAAATATTTTTCTCCTTTATTATGTAGATGTTGTATTAACCTGTTTTGTAATGGGGTTATATAGGAAAAGTATTTTCACTATCCAACCATTGATTATGGATATATATTTCTAATTGTGAGGATGAAATTTACTAAGGTGGGAGGATGTAACAAGTTGATATTTTAAAAGGAATAAAATTATATTCCTTATAATAATGATCATGAAACACTATATTCACCATGTTTTACATGTAATACCTATTTTATCTTGCGTTACAAGAATCCATGAGATTTTTATGTTTGATAGTGTATTCAACTGGTGACACCAAATATAAATGGACCATGATATATTTTATCATTATAACATATTTTGTGGAATGGTGGGTATGATCAAAAATAACATAAATACGAATTTATGGTTTACACATGTATAAATAATTAATTCCTTGTTTACAAATTGATTATTCAATAAAATTAAACCCTTTAGAAAATAAAAGGAAAAAATTTTGGAAAATCTTTTTTAATATGCACATGTACGTTTTATACCAATAAATTAAAAATATGACAATTTTTTGTTATATTAATGAAATTTATATATAATATATTCTTTTTAATTTTTTTACTTTCACATTATGTGTATTTTGGACATGATATAAAAATATATCCAATATTTCGCTTAAAAGTGTATATTTTTCTGAAAACGATGTTTTGTATCCTTTTATGGAGCACTTTTCTAAAAAATAAATTTTAAAAATTCAGTAAAATATTATTTTTTTAATGAAATTTATTTTTTAAAAGCATAAAATAAAAATTTATTACTGCTAATATTTTGGGATTTCTCAAAAAATGTTGATTTTTTAGTGATTAATTAAAAATAAAGATTTTTGTTAAAAAAGTATTTTCTTTTAAAAACCCTTAGTAATTGAATCTAACATGTTCATATATGAAATTAAATTAATAGTAACCTCGAAATAAAATTTAATAAAGGTGAATAATTAACCTATGTTTTTTATTCGAGAAGGTAATGACACCCGTGAGATGTCAGACTCAATGTAATGGTTTTTCCCTTCTCACTTTTTCTTCTATGATATATTTACCATATTCATCACTTGTTTTCATTATGTGGTGTATATACTATCCATTAATTATTATTATTATGATGTATATAATAAAATTTATTTGGATTTAGATATCCATTTGAGGATCTACCTTTCATGAAGTATATGGTTTCAAAGTTACAAAATCTATAATGGATTTTTGTCTCAATTTTCCATAATTAGGACATTAGTTTATTAATACAAATAAATTAATTATGAGGTGTATATTCATCCCTATTATAATTTTATATAATTAATCTTGTTATTTTCATGATATTATATGTTTTATTGAATAATAATTTTAATGTGTATTATTATTCAAAATACCAAATTTAGAAGAGTATTATTTATCAATGTCATCATTCATCGGGAATGTTTTTGATTATGTATACAATATTGAAATATTATGATCTAATTATAATGAATTATAATGAATATTATTTTCATATAGTTAATTAATATAAAAAAATTCCATTCATTTTCCTACCTTTATATACTCAATTGTTTAAAATAATGTTATTAGGAAAAATTGCCTTTTTGTTTAAAAAATATTTTTCTTCCAAAACCATTATTTCTAAAAATTATTTCTTGAATGTTTTAAAAATAATAATTAAAAGACGAAACGTTATTTTCATTATTAATTTTTTAAATGAAATTTTTAATGCTTCATTTATAAGTTATCAAGGTCATGTTAAAGGAAGATGATTTTGAATAGGATTTATGATATAAAATAATTTAATTTTCAAAATTTAAATGGGTATTTTCCCCATAATTCTTAATGATATTTAAATGGTTATTCTTTTAATCAACATAAAAAACAAATTTAGTTACTTTTTCTCTATTTGGGATATTTTGTAGTGATTCCATACACATTATTTATTTAGATGGATTAGGATAGTTTGAAAGAGGTTGTTATGGAATTCATTAATTTTCAATGGTTTAATATTGATGGAAAGAAAGTGTTATAGATATTTTTTATTTTCAATATGTAATTTTTTTTATATTCATTGACATTAAATTCAATTCTCTTCGATGGGATAATAAATTTATAAAGGTAATAATGACAATTTTAATTAGTTTTATTAAGAAATGAAATCTAATATTACATTATTCTTTTCTGGTTCATAAAAATTACATATATGATGGAGTGGACCAGATAACACTATGTGGTCCCATTATAGTATAAATGAGGGGTGACTTAGAGATAATCAGGTGATCCTATTACATAATATATAATGGGGATTCATAGATAGTGTTGGGTCAGCCCATTACAACTTATATGATGCGGTAGCCTAAATAGTTCCAGATGATCATGTTATAGATTATATAATGGGTGAACCCAAATAACTCTCAACATAATTAGGTAATTATTATATTATAATAATTGTATATTGTTATTCCAATTTATTAGGTTTTGAAATGGTTTTATGAATACAATCCACCAAGTTAACGAAAAAAGTTTTATTTTCTTTTTATGGGTTAATAATGTTTCCTATGAAAAAAATAGATATCACATGGATTAGGAATATTTATTCCAATTAATCATTCATGTTCCATTTATTTATATATGATTGTCAATGTATTCATAGGTATTATTTCTCTTATGATTTTCTCATGCACTCGGATTGTTTCACCTTAACCAAAGAAACGTTTTATGCTCATTAATGAAATTCAACTACTAATGATTATGTATACCCTTTTGTGGAATTTGAGATCACCATAATTATGTTTCATTTTACAAGGGTTATAAAGACTGTTTTTCCTAAATTAGGTCTATAATGTATTTCATATGGATGATTTTGATGACCTAATATAAAATATGAAATTTTTTGTATAATGGGAGATGATGTTCATCTAAATGAATGACTCCGTTATGAATCAAAATAGATAAAAGTTGGTTATAATTATATACAATTGTAAAACTAAATGGGACATAGTAATTTAAATGATAAAATATTTCATTTTAACGTTTTAAGTTTTGATTATCAAAAATTGGGACACTTTATTTAGTATCAAAGATGGAATTGTAATGTTTATGTGTTTAGAAATGGATCTAGGAGTGTGAGTTCTAGGATTTTACATTTACATTCACATTATTGATTCATTTCCAATGTAATAATCATTTCCATGAAATATCCACATTCTAATGATCATTGGATTTTGAATTCCCACCAAATATCCATATTACTTATCATTGACATGCTTATTTCCTAAACCATAAATCATTTCTACATATGTTGTTTTATATTGAATGTTATTAGATTAAAAAAAATAATATTGATAAGTATTTATTATTTACTCAATATGGAGATTTTTTATATAGAATATTGTTCATGAAATAAATATTTTTTGTTATATGAAGAAATATTTGAACATGCATATATCGTTTGGTCCTAGTTATAAATAACTCATCGATGCATCTGTAGTGTCATGAGGATATTTAGTTAACTAGCCTTATTCTACATTGTTTTTTGTGTATAAATAATAAAAATATATAAACTATCTTAGTAAGGGTCTTGATGGTATATGTATCATGTTCCAAATATCATGGTGTTCGATAATTAATCATTTCCATCCTCAATAATTCTGTAAATATTATCGATGATATTTTCACAATGATGTTATCACTGGATTCATTTCATTAATTATTTATTGATTAAAAAGAATATTTTTTAATTTTTTTAACAATCCATATTGATTTCCCCTTATCAAATTATTAAATCATTGTTATTGATTAAAAGAAATATGTTTTTAGTTATTCACTTTTCCATATTGATTATGCTATTCATATTGTTTATTTTGATTATTTTCTTAGATTTTTAAATTTCAATGTTGATTATACTTATTGATTCATGATGGATTCCATTTTACATAAAACTTAAAGATTATTTTATCTCAGACTTATTTTTTTCCTTCCCTAGTATTCTAGGAAGCGTACTAAGAATGATATACAAGGATATGCTAGAGGGAATAATGATGTTCTCAAAAAAATTGTTGTAGTTAGTGTTTTTAAATGTAATATGGGATTCATGTATGTTTATAATTTACCAATACTAAAAAAATATTCAGTCCTTTGGCATATTATTACAATGTAATAATGAAAGTCATCGTCTCTTAGTTACTTGAGTCTGGGTCATTATAGAGGACATTCTCATTGTAAGGGAATTCACTGAAGTGTTTCCCACAAAATTACCTGATCTTCCACATAGTGGATAGATTTTTTTTAAATCAAACATATACCGAGACATTTCAAAATAAAATATAATGAACATAAAATGAACACTATTGATCTTAAGGAATTGAGGATATAACTAGAAGAGAATTCAGATAAAGGGTTTTAATGCCCAAGAGCTTTATCATGGGGGTGAAGAAGTCCTATTTTTCAGCAAGAAATATAGCCCAGTACACCGCTATATTGGTTATGGTAAGATAAATAAAATAACTGTTAAGAAAAAGTATCATTTTCCATAGATTCACAAGTAATTTTATAAACTATTTCTAGACCAATACTTCTCTAAGGTGGATATTTGGTCTGCATTTTTTCATGTAAAGGTGAAGATGGAGGATATAGAGAAAAGTAATTTAGGTACATGATACATACACCTCAAATTCATTTTTACTCAATTTATACCAACTAATTCTCTATTTATATTCATGGAATTAATGAATAGTTCCATGAAGGACTACATCAACACATATTTTTAGTCATTATATATGATATTATTATATACTACAAAGTAAAGGAGGAACTAAGAAGACGTTGAATACTATTCTGATGACAATGCAAAAGGAGAAGTAATATTCAAATTATATTAAATGAGAACATGGGAGAGAAAAAGTAAAATTTATAAGGAATTGTATCACCAATAAATGGATATTTTATATTTTTCAATGATAGAGGAAATTGAATAATGGCCTAGACCCACATATGTCCTAGAGATGTTTTATTTCATTAGATTTGGTGGGTAATATTATGAATTTCTGGGAAACATATAATTATTATATTTAAAGACCCAGAATTTCAAAGTAATTTTTCATTTATTTATATGGGAATTTTGTGAGACCGCAAAAATTAACGGCGCGTGATTCTGAGGCCCAGTGTGCCCAAAATTTATTTCTGAACTTTTTTTCAGGTACATTCAGTAAATGTACGAGAGGGTTTTTATAACATGTGAACTGGTGCACTGAATTGAAATTTGAGGGCACCGTTGAACCCACAACATTGGTAGTCGTTTAAAGAGACCTTCACCTTGACTGCAGTAGGTCGAGGGTGGAAGTTATCTTTTCAATTATTCATCAAAGAATGAAATAAAATAAAATTGTGTAACATTTTATTTCTATTTGAAACACTCATGTGGATTTTAAGAGGTGGGGACCACCATATCTAAACCTCCCATATGTGTGTTAAGAGGTGGGGACCACATGAACTAAAACCTCTCATATTTTATGGTGTTGGGGACCACCTGAGACTAAAACCCCCTTGAACACCCTCTTAAATGTGGGGAAGCCTCTCAAACTTCCCCCACATTAATTATGCCACCCCTTTTGATTAATGATTCCAACACCTCTTGATTAATGTTTCCAATTCAAATTAAATTAATAAAATACAATTTAATTTAAATTGGCTTTTCTTTTGTTTGGAGAAGTGTTGGGAAATCACTTGGATAAAATTCTACCCTCTCCAACGAAGAACACCTCCCAACGAATAATGACCACAAGTGATCGAAGAATGAGGAAACCAACCCCAAGCCGGATCGGACGCACCTTGCGGAGGATTACTCTTCTTACAATGAAGAATTATCCTCCAACAAAAAATGCCGATGCATGACTTCCACTTCTTCCTCAGGACATCCTACAATGTGGGACGTCGTCAAACAATAAATTCCCTTCCCTCCTCATCGACGTCAAAAAACAAACGAGGTAGGGTGTGTTTTAAATTGATCGATGTTAATTTCCCTCTCACATTGAATTATCTTCTTTGAGTCGTTTGCTACCACCATAATGCGGAGGGTACGGGCCAAACAAACATGCCTCGACCACTCTGAAAATCATGGTTCTTTTGTGTGTTCTTCACGATGGTGACAGCGACCGTTGCTGGAGTTTGGCACCGGTGCAACATGATAACTGAGGCCGACAACATGGTCGAACGTGACGCAGGCAACGAATGAAGGGCGGCCGGTCAAGTCGGCCGCCGAAAAAGGAATAGTGCCCCGCCGCCTGTGGCCGCCGTAGCACCCCTCCGTCATCCTGTGGCCCCCATGGCCGTCCGCGCCACCCCGCACCCTTCATCGCCACCCCGTAGCCTTCTGCCCCACCCCAAAGCCTCGCCGCCCCGTGGCCTTCTGCGCCACCACACAGCCTCACCGCCCCGTGGCCTCGCCACCATGCGGTTGTTTGCGCCGCTCAGCAGCCTTCCGTGCTCCCCCACGGCCCTGCCGCCCCCAACCGTCTGCACTGTCCCACAGCCTCACCGCCAGTGGCCTTCTGTGTTGCCCATGCATCCCACTGCGTCCTCATGCCACCCTTGTGGCCCCCCGTGGCCTTGTGCCGCCCTCACTACCCTCATGGCCTCGACGGCCCTCTGTGGCCCCTCGTGTCCCACGTGACCTCCACATCCCCTTGTGACTGTCGTGGCCTGCCAGGCTGCCCAGCGTGGGCCGGTCTAGACCCAGTGGGCTGGGTCGACCCGAACCAGGTCAAGTCGGCCCTGGCTAGGTTGGCCATGGTTGGTCCAACCGGGTCAGACGAGTCCTGGGCCCACTTCGACCCATTTACGCTCTTGTTCCCATAACTTTGGCACCGGGAGACCGTTTGAAGAATTGTTAATGATGCTGGAAACCTTGGAGTGAGATGTTCCCATTCAGTATAACCCAATAGTGATATGGATTTATATGGGGTATGGTTGGGTTTGATCGAGCATGAATCCAACCGGCCCCCTAGACTAAAAGGATAATAACTCACAGACATGGCATCTGAATAACACATTCTCCATTGTGTCGAGACCCCTAAAACGTGGCAGTCCTTTGAGATACTTGTTCGTGGGACTTCATGGAAGTTGGAGTATCACCCAGTTTCTTGTGTAGATGACCATCCCAGAGACTAGCAAGCTTAGTATGGGAACCAAGAAGTGGGTTGTGATGTAAATAATGAATTGAAATCATGTGTGGGTCCGCACCGAGCGATCCTGTGTGGCTCAGCACCTAGCGAACCTATGTCGTTCAGCACTGAGTGATCCTGTGTGGGTCAGCACCAAGCGATCTTGTGTGGGTCAGCACCAAGAAATCTTGTGTGGGTCAGCACCTAGAGATACTGTGGGGGTATGATAATGATTTAGGTTCCTCCGGGGGTCTTCCTCTTAATAGAGTAAGATGCTTCAACAGTTACATCTAATCATCTCTACTATGGTACCTGAGTTATACTTGGTGTGAGCTAAGTCTGTACCTATGTGGTACATTTCTTCATGGTAATACCTTTTTGGTATTCTCTTGTGTGGTATACATGTGTGGTACTTACCTTCGTGGTTTTCCGTCCCTTGTAGAACAGTTGAGCTTTGTGCTTTTGAGTTGGACTCTGTGTTTTCCTCATGATTAAAATGGGTTTACATGATAACTTAGGTATATGTATGGGCATATACCTAAGTAGGGTTTTTAGTTGATCCCTTATTGTATTGTTTATCCTTGGTGGATTTTGTGAGACCTTGAGGGTCTCGGGGTTCCTACTGAGTATCATTATACTCACCCATGCACGGGTTATGCCCACACACTGTTGTGTTTGGTGTAGATGATGGATTGCGCTGACTGAGGATGAGAGTATTAGGACTAGAGGTAGCACAGAGGTAGACGTTAGATGAGGCGAACTATTAAGACAACCATTCATGAGCTGTACTTACCCTTCAAGTTGGATTTTTTATGGATGATCCAGGAGCTACTTTTCACCTACTAGTAGTCTTTTACATTCCATTTTTATTTGTTCTTTCCTATTGGGATTGTATTCTGGCCCCTTTTTCACATAATGTACACACTTTTTTTACTATAAATTTTAATTGAGTTCTTATCTTGGTGTGTTCATGGTTGTTTGTGTTACAGGTTATAAAGTCAACGCCTTCCCAGTTTTCGGGAATATGCCTTCAGTGCTTGTCTCTAGCCCCAGAACTATGGAAGGCGGGCTTGGGGTAGTCACCGCATGGGCCTTGGGGGACTTGTTGTGACAAATTGGTATCAGAGAGGTCATTTATACCATAGAACATAGGACTTTTATCTTTTTAACGGCAATAGTGTTAAGCCTAGTGAGTGTTTTTATCAGTTTAGGGAATCCAGTGTTAGTGTGGCGGCCAACATATCCATACACCAGGACCCTGACTTTTGATTTCTGACTCAGTGCATGAAAACACTGTTTGCATGTGTGTTTTCTAGAGTGTTATTTGTGATCTATTTGGGTCAGCTAACTAGGTATAATGTATCGACCATGGAGCACCTATTTCTATTTAGGATGCCTCTATGCAGACAGTCAGCTAGGGTTCTGAGAGTAGTACGCACTGACAGCCTACTGAGCAATGAGGCCTCGGTGCAGGGCCCTCTTCCCGTAGAGGCACCAGTGGTACCATTATCCATTGGGTCACTAATGAAACCAGCCACAGCGGTAGAGGTTGCACGCTGCTAGAGCGCATTGCATGAGTTCCAGTACCAGAGGCCACCCAAGTTTAGGGGAGAGAAGGACCCACAGGTGGATGAGGATTGGCTGGAGGCCATGGTGAGATTTTTTCGACTGGTAAGGACACAAGCTGATCTCTTGGTAATCCTTGTTGCCAAACTTCTATAGGCAGAAGTAGACAGATGGTGGTGCTTGATGCTCCATGTTCACGATGAGGTGACACTTCTCTGGGTAGACTTTGAGAGCCTTCTTCAGGCAGAGTTTGTCCCAACGACTCTTCACGTAGTGCATATATAGGAGCTTCTTCATCTGTAGCAGGGAAACATGATTGTGGCTCAGAACATAGCGAGGTTCCCTAAACTCTCATGGTACTCCACTTAAATGGTGCGGGACCCATTTTTCATATCCCAAACCTTCGAGCAGGGACTTAGGCAGGAGATCACGGCTTCGATTATTTCACTCTGCATCCTGATGCAGGAAGGGGTGTTAGAGAGAGCCCTATTAGTAGATATTTTCCTTGCTGAGATGTCACCAGAAGCGAGACCCCGTACTATTCATCATGCCGCGAAGTCTTCTATAGCTATAAGCAGACAAATTTCACAAAGGCCCAAGAGGACCAGACCTACAGGAGAATGAATACAGGATTCCAGGTCGATTGTGCAGGGCACTGGAGGCAGAGCCTGTCATGCCAGGAGCTGGCAGTGTTACGAATACTACAGGAAAGGTCACATGTCTCGTGACTGTCCGACCCGCCATACATATGATCAGAAGATGGTTGAAGGACCTCCCAGGCAGAGACAGAGGTTTGATCATGGTGGTTCGTAGGGAGCAGGCGGACATGGAAGAGGAGCAGGTCATGCATCTGGTGGTGGGAAATGGTTCGAGATGTTACCGCCACCACCACCAAGTGGTCCACCATGACCATAGGGAGAAGGTGGACAGGGGTGGGCTCATCCCTAGGCAGCGGAGTCCTATGACCATGGAACTCCAAATATGTTATGAGGTATGATCTATTTCAATTCCACCATAGATGCAGTAATTATAGACATAGGTGTCATTCATTATTTTATTTCCACTACCCTCGTTTGGAGCTCAGATATTCCGAAAAATCCATTGGCTCGATCCTTACGGATAGAGACTCCTATGGGAGTAGATTTGATGATTACGCACTGGTTACAGCATTGTGAGAAAACTCTAGGAGGCGAGAGCTTCGACTGGGATATCCAAGTAGCGGTGTTAAGGCCTTACGACGTCATCTTGGATATGGACTAGTTATCAACAGTCCAAGATTAGATAGACACTATTAGGTGCAATGTACGGTGTGTCTACACGGATCAGACCAAGTTTACCTTCACTGGTTAGAAGGGCGCTTTTGCAGCACAGGATGAACTTACCCGAAGGAGCGTTCAGCTGATTACACATCAGTTCACAAGCCTTACCCATGGATCGGTTGATGTGGATTTTCCGATTTATCCTGTAGTGGTGGACCAATATGTAGATGTCTTCCCTGATGATGTTCTGGGTCTACCTCCTCATAGAGAGGTGGACTTTTACATTGACTTGTACCCCGGGTCGGCACTGATATCTACACCAATGTATCAGATGGCTCTCACGGATCTTCGTGAGCTACGGGTATAGTTAGAGGACTTACAGGGGAATGGGTTCATTCGACCTAGAGTTTCTCCTTGGGCACCCCCGATTTTGTTTTCCAAGACGGAGGATGGGAGATTCAGTCTTTGTGTTGACTATCAGTGCCTAAATTAGGTGATCGTGAAGAAGAAGTACCCACTCCCAAGGATTGAAGGACTATTTGATCAGCTGAAGGGAGAACGATGGTTCTTGAAGATAGACCTTAGATCAGGTTATCACCAGCTCAGTGTACGAGACAAGGATGTGCAGAAGACGGCTTTTAGATGTCAGTACAGAAATTACAAGTTCTCAGATATGCCATTCGGCGTAACCAATGCTCTAGAAGAATTCATGAGACTCATTAACAGGATCATTCATCCAGGTCTTGATTTTTTTATAGTAGTATTCATTGATGACATTCTGATCTACTTGACTACTGAGGAGGAGCATGCCTATCATTTGTAGATAGTTCTGGACACACTCCGAGAGCTCTAGCTTTATGGTAATCTCTCGAAGTGTTAGTTTTGGATTTGAGAGGTTCACTTTCTACGAAATGTCATCTTGGAGGCTGGCATTGTAGGGGATCCAGTGAAAATTGAGGCGGTACATGCTAGGGAGCCACCAAGGAGTGTGACAGAGGTACGGAGTTTCTTGGGATTCACCGGATACTACCGATGATTTATGCCAGATTTCACCAGAGTTATAGCACCACATTCTGCTTTGGAGAAGAAGGGGAAACCCTTCACATGGTCCGATAGATGACAGCGGAGTTTTCACGAGTTAAGGCAGAGGTTGACAAGTGCCCCAATCTTGAGTCATCTAGAAGAGGGTGTAGGGTACGTAGTCTACTGTGACGCATCAGGGACCCGGCACAGATGTGTTCTGATGCAGGAGCGAGCAATGATCATATATGGTTCTCAACAGTTGAAACAAAATGAGAAGAACAACGCTACCCTTGACCTAGAGTTAACAGCAGTGGTCATCGCTTTGAAGATGTGGAGAAACTATCTGATGGGTTAACACTTTATAGTCTACTCATATCATAGGAGTCTCAATTATATCTTCACTCCGAAGGACCTGAACCTAAGACAAAGACGTTGTCTTGATTTCCTCCAGGACCATGACTTCAAGATAAACTATACTCCTATGAAGGGGAAAATTCTAACAGATGCACTCGATAGGAGATTTGGTATACAGCTGCTAGGTGAGGCGATGGAGCAGCTGGCCGCTTTGCAGATATCCTTTGAGGAATGGGATAGAGAATCTTTTCTTCATTCTCTTACAATCACCCCCCACTCCTTCAGTGAGTCAGGGATGTGTAGTATGGGGATGCTGACTACGAGGCTTGATGTGCTCAGATATCCATAGGGCAGGCACCAGATAGATTTTATGAAGTTTGGGAGCACAGAATCCTCTTCAGAGGATGTACTATGGTACCAGTGTCACTTCAAGAGAAATTGTTGAGGGAGTTCCACATATCCCCTCTAGCGGTACATCCAGGAGTGGTGAAGATGTAATAGGATCTCCAATGACTGCACAAGTAGCCGGGAATGATGAAAATGGTAGCATAGCTTGTCTCTGGGTTCCCCACTTGTCAGCAAGTGAAGGTGGAGCATCAGGTACCAGCAAGCTTGGTTCAGCAGTTAGAGGTCCCAGAGTGGAAGTGGGATGGGATATCAATGGACTTCGTGAGAGGACTTCCACGTACATTTAGGGGACATAACTTGATTTGGGTGATCGTCGATTGAAACACCATGTTGGGCCACTTCATACAAATCAGAGAGCAGGGTTCAGTAGAGATATTGGGATGCCTCTATGTGAAGGATATTGTGTGGCTACATGGAGTACCCTAGATGATTATCTCCGATCGTGATGCATGTTTTACTTCCTTGCTATGGAAGGGGATGGAGGAGGCTTTCGGGACGCAGCTTCATTTGAGCACCACCTTCCATACTCAGACGGATGGACAGACTGAGCGTACCATTCAGTCCCTTGAGGAAATGCTTCGTTCTTGCTTCCTCGACTGTAGTCGCAGCTGGGAGGATCAATTTCCTTTGGTGGAGTTTGAATACAACAACAAATATCACTCCACCATTGGGATGGAACCTTTTGAGGCGTTATATGGACGAAATTGATGATCATCATTGTACTGGACTGACCCAAGGGAGTCAGCACTCGTGGGACCAGAGATGGTACGGGCTACCACGGAGAAGGTTCAGATCTTCCAGGAGTAGATAAAGACTGCATTGGGAAGGCAGAATTCTTATGCTGATAGGAGACGGAGACCTCTGGAGTTCGATGATAGAGACCACATCTTTCTAAAAGTCTCACCTCGATGAGTTTTGCAGAGATTTGGCTGAGGTGACAGGTTATCTCCGAGATTCATTGGACCCATCCAGGTCCTCAGTAGAGTTGGAGAGGTGGCTTACCACTTAGCTCTTCCACCTCAGTTGCACCAGCTACACGACGTCTTTCACGTATCCCAGCTAAAGAGATACATTCATGACCCTTCCCATGTCATCAACCACATTGAGCTAGACATCAATGATGGGGATACTTTTACGGAGGTTACAGTATAGATTGGGGATCGATAGGACTGGGTCCTTCGTGAGAGGTCAATACCTCTCGCGTGTGTTCTCTGGAAGAATGGGAACCTCCAAGAGATCATATGGGAGCGAGAGTCTCAGATACATACTTGGTACACCCACTTGTTCCCTTAGATTGAGTTGTGACATATGTGGATACAAAGCCCTGAGGTGGGGAAAATGTAATGACCCAACAATTCAATGTAATTTTTTTTAAATATATGGGAATTTTACGAGACTGTGAAAATTGCCAACACATGATTCTGAGGCCTTGTATGCCTGTAATAAATTTCTGAACATTTTTTCACATACTATCAGTAAACGTGCAAGCTGGTTTTTCAAACATTTGAACTGGTGCTCAGAATTGAAATTTGAGGGCACTATTGACCATGTAGCATCGATATTCGCATAAAGAGACCTGCACCTCGACTGCAGTATATTGAGGGTGGATTTTATCTTTTCACTTATTCAGGAAAGAATGAAATAAAATAAAATTTTGTAACATTTTATTTTCATTTGAAACACCCATGTAAATGTTAATAGGTGGGGACCACTAGAACTAAACATCCCATTTGAGTGTTAATAGGTGGGGACCACCGGAACGAAAACCTCTCCTAGGTTATGGTGATGGGTACCACCTGATACTAAAAGTCCCTTAAACTCCCTCTTAAAAGGGGGGATGCCTCCGAAACTTCCCCCACTTTAATAGTGTCACCCCCTTTGTTTAATTATGCTTACACCTCTTAATTAATTGTTCCAACTCAAATTAAATTAATAAAACCTAATTTAATTTAGATTGGATATTTTTTTATAGGGAGAAGTGTTGGAAAAGCACTTGAAGAAACTTTTACCCTCTGTAATAGAGAACACATCCCATGGAAGAATGATCACAGGAGATCGAAGAACGAGGAAACCGACCCCAAGCCATATAGAAAGCATCTTGCAGAGGATTACTCTTCTCCCAATGAATAATGCACCTCCAACGGAGAATGCCGATGCACGGCTTTGAATTATTCATCGTCCTCTAAAGTGGGACGTCTTCAAACAGCGATTGTCCTTCCCTCCTCGTCGACTACACCAAACGAACAAGGTAGGGGTGTGTTTTAAATTGATTGATGTTAATTTACCTCTCACATTGAATCATCTTCCTTGAGCCGTTTTCTATATCCTTAATACGGAGGGTACGTGCCAAACAAATATGGTCTAAACCCTCCACAAAAGTTGGTTCTTTTTTGTGCTCTTCACGATGGTGATGGTGATCGGTGTCGGAGTTTGACATAGGTGGAACACGAGAACCGTGGCCGACACCACGGTCGGTTGTGGCGCAGGCGACGAACGAAGAGTGGCTGATCAAGTCGGTCACCGGCGAAGGCATGGCACCCAGCCACCAACGGCCTCCGCCACTGACGGACTCCGCATCACCCCACTGCATGCGACCTCCATCGTCCTGCGGCCCCAGAAACCGTCTGCGTCGCCCCACGACCATCCACACCACCTAGAGGCCTTGCCACCCTACGACCTTTCATGCCGCCCCGTGGCCATCCATGTCGCGCCACAGCCTCCCGCGCCACCCCCGCGTCCCCCACCACCTCACGCTGCCCTCGCGGACCCCCACGGCCTCGCACCGCCTTCACAGCCCCCGTGGACCCCACGAACATCCTTGGCCCCTCGTGGCCTACTGGACCGCCCAATGGGGGCTGGGCCAGCCCCTGTTGGTCCAACTAGGTCGACCAGACCCAGGCCCACTTCAACCCATTTACGCTCTTTTTTCCATGACTTTGGCACAGGGGGACCATTTGACAAACATTCAACGACACAGTAATCCTTGGAGAGATACAGTCCCTTTGAGTATACCCCAGTAGATAATTGGATTTATATGGGGTACGGTCGGGTTGGATTGAGCACGAATCCAACCGAGCCCCCCAAAACTAAAAGGATAACAACTCACAATCAGGCATCCGATTGATGCACTGTCTGCTGCATTGAGACCCCTGTGACGTGGTGGTCCTTTGAGATACTTCTTCATGAGACTTCATGGTAGTTGGAGTATAGACTACTGGCTTGTGGAGGGGGCCACCCCAGAGACGAGCTATCTTAGTACGGGAACCCAGTAGCTGGCTGGGACGTGAAGAATGAATGGAGATCACGTGTGGCTCAACACTGAGCGATCCTGTGGGGGTCAGCACCTAGAAATCCTATGTGGGTCAGCACCGAGCAATCATATGTGGGTCAGCACCGAGCGATCATGTGTGTCTCAGCACCGAGCGATCTTGTGTGGGTCATCACCTAGAGATACTGTGTGGGTCTGATGATGATTGACGATCCTTTGTTGGTCTTCCTCTTAACAGAGTAAGATAATTCATTAGTTACATCTAATCATCTCTACTGTTGTACCTCTGTTATACCTGGTGTGACCTAAATCCATACCTGTGTGGTACATTTCTTTGTGGTAATACCTTGGTGGTATTCTTCTGTGTTGCATACCCATGTGGTACTTACCTTCTTGGTTTTCCTTCCCTTGTGGAACAGTTGAGCTTTGGTCTTTTGAGTTGTTCTCAGTGTTTTACTCATGATTGAGATGGGTTTACTTGATAACTTTGGTATATGTATGGGCATATACCTATGTAGGGTTTTCAGTTGATCCCTTGTTGTGTGATTTATTCTTGGTTGATTTTGTGAGACCTTGAAGGTCTCGGGGTCCCTACTGAGAATCGTTATACTCACCCCTGTATGGGCTATGCCCTGTACCCTATTGTGTTTGGTGAAGATGACGGACATCGCTGACTGAGGACGAGAGTACCAGGACAAGAGGTAGCTCGGAGGTGGACATTAGACAAGGCGAACCGCAGAGATGGTCGTTCGGGAGCTGTACCTACCTTTCAGAAAGGATTTGTGGTGGAAGATCTAGGAGCTGCTTTTCACCTACTAGCAGTCTTGTACTTTCCATTTTTCCTAGTACTTTCCTGTTGGGATTGTATTATGTCCCCTTTTTACTTACTATAAACTATTTCTTTACTATACAGATTACTTGAGTTCGTATCTTGTCGTGTTCTTGGTTGTCTGTGTTACAGGTTATAAAGGCAATGTCTTCCCAGTTTTAGGGAATATGTCTTTGGTGCTAGTCGCTAGCCCCTGGCCTATGGAAGGTGGGCTTGGGGTAGTCACGGCACTGGCCCTGGGGCACGGGTCGTGCCATTATCAACCCCACAATCAAAAATAAATCGAATGGGGCTCAATTTTTTTAATGATTAATGTCAATATAGCTCTGAATATTTAATGACGAGGATAATTATTACACCTACACTAAAATTACCCACCACTAGGAAAGATTTTTAATCTATAGTGTTGCGTCAAAATTTTGATTGGGTTGTGTTCTCATTACAAATGACTATGGGATAGCCTATTCCTCACAAAAATTAATTCACTGTGAGGAAAAATACCCAATACATGATCTAGATTTTGATATAGTGATATTTTTATTGATGACTAGGTTAAATTATCTATATGAGGAGAAGTGTTCCTTATATATGTATCATAAAATCCTTATGTATATACACATACCAAAGGATCAAAACATGCACCAATGATGGTGGTTTGATGTAATAATGGAATATGATTATTAAATCCATTTCCATCAAAGGATGGTGAATAATGTTGTAGATGTTGTAAGTGGAAATATCAAGTAACCCTATCCGTGATGATAACTTCATGGAATTAATTCCTCTTGGACATGCAATGGATGTAGATGGGGAAAATAAAATGATATTTATTTGACAATTTTCAAATAACTACACTACTATCCATTCTTGAGAGGACCATTGTTTCCCAAGAAGAAGATGATATTCAACAAAAAAAAATAGTGAATATTCAAGAGTTCTACATTAGTAATGTTTGAGTCGTTAGGTTTTAAAAACTGATATGTGTCACATAAAATATAAAACAAAAGTGGGATCCTCTATATGATGCACATTTCTCATCCACCTCTACTAATTTAATATGCACTATGATATATAGATATCTGAATAAAAAATTCTGGATGGATAACATGAAGTGGGAGATTCAAAAAAATTATTTTGACTCATAGTATTATAATAATTAAATGATGAATGATATTAGTCTAAGGGTATGATGAGTTAATTTTCCATATCAGTATGGATATTAGAAAACATGTTAATGGATTCCATCTAAGGATTCACCACGATATAGTGTCATCTATGTTGTAGTAGATTCCCCTACAATGTCAATGTATTTAATTGAAATATTGGAATATTTCACTCATTATCAATACACAAATATATAAATATTATAATTGGTAACACTACAATCAGTGCCACTTTCCTTTTTTTTCAGTATTTGGGGATTACCTCGTGGTTATGGAGAATCCTTCTGCACGAGTTTGATATGTAGTTGTGTTTCATTACTTCTTATCACCCCAATATGGATGGTTAGTCTGAGAGAACTATTCAAACTCTAGAGGATATGTTAAGATCAAATTTGATGGATTTCCACTGATTTGGGGATCATCACCTTCACCAAGTGAAGTTTCCGTATAAAAATAGTTTTCATTACATCAACCAAATAGTTCTTTATGAGGCTCTATATGGGACTTGTTGTCAAAAACTAACATACTCCGATGAATATAGAGAGAATAAAATGATGGGACTCTAAATTTTCATAGTTATGATAGAGATGGATCAAAAAAATAAATGTCATATAAAATATTTTCAAATTTATGGAAAAATCTAGGCGAAAAATAATCTATGTGATCCAAGGTTTGATGTCAAAGATAAAGTGATCCACCATATATCAGTGTGGAAGAATGTAAGGTGTTTTGGGAATAAGGGAAACATTAATCTATGATAAAATAGCCTCTTTGAGATCATTGAACACATCAAAGCTATGGTCTATCAACTTGCTCTCCAAACTATCATAACTTATGTATATACTTTGTTCCATGTCTCCCTCTTGATGAATTATGTAGAAGACCCTCACATATAGTAAATCCAAATGTGCAACCTTTATATAATTATCCTTCATATGTGGTGTATATGTTGAAGATATTATATCATTGAAAAAGATTTCAATGAAATAAGAAAACCCATAAGCCAATGTGATGTGGTGGAAAGAAAAGTTTTAGGAGTAAAAAAGGGAAGCAAAAAAAGTAAATGAAATAGAAGATCCATCATTTTTTTATAGTAGTAAATGTAATTTCCTTAGTGATCCTTCTGAAGGGGGAAATACAATAACAACATGAATATGTATAATTTATATTCAATTTTAAAATTAGTAAATTCCTTATTAATAAATGTAGATATATAGAAAGTGTATACTACTTTTTTATTTTTGACCATTATAATTTATATCCACTAAAGGAAAAACATGCCTTTGGGACGTGATTAATTCTCGTCGCAAAAAGTCCATCCCAGATGTTATTTGCGACGGGCGGTTCGTCCCATCGCAATCAAAAAGTTATTTTCAACATGTTTTTGGATCCCATCGAAAAAAGTAAGGTACGGTTTGGCACGGGTTGCGCGCCAAATCGTGGGTTGCGCGCCATAGCACGCAAAATGTTATTGGCGGTGGGGGGATCCCCCCACCGCAAATAGTCTGTGGGTCGGAGGGTATTTACGACGGGACCCGTCGCAAATACCGTCGGCGGTAAATGGTTTTTTTGCGATGGGATTTTTTCTTGTCACAGAAGGTGTGTTGGAAGGTCAGTTTTTGCGACAGGGCCCATCACAAATACCCTTTTTACCACCAACAGCAATTAATGCGGGCGAAGGTATTTGCGATGGGCCCCATCACAAAAAGATCTTTTTGCGACGGTAATCTTGTCGCAAATAGACTCGTCGCAACTAATCTAACCTATATATACCCCCTCTGTTTTTCATTCTCTTCCCCTCATTTCTCACTACCCCTCTCTCTCTAAACTCTATTTTAAGAGTGAAAAGTTCTCTGACGTTGTTTTTTTACAGGGACGTTGTGTAGTTGCTTACATCCATTGAAGATCAAGTTTAAAGGTATTTATATTTTATTTAATTTAGTATTTATTTCATTTTTTATACTAATTTTAATTATTGTTGATTAGTTGTAATTAAATTAGATTTAAATTGTTTTGTTATATGTGTTTAGTTGTAATAATAAATTGTAATTATTAATACTAATTCTTCATAATTATTAACAAATAAGAATAAATAGGAATAATTAGTAATAATTAGTAATGATTAGGAATAATTATTAATAATTAGGAATAAATAGATATAAATAGGAATAATTAGTAATAATTAGTAATAATTAGTAATAAATAGGAATAATTAGTAATAATTACTAATAATTAGTAATAAATAGTAATAATTTGTAATAATTTGTAATAATTAGTAATAATTAGTGATAATTAGTAATAAATAGTAATAATTAGTAATAAATAAGAATAAATAGTAATAATTAGGAATAATTAGTAATAATTAGTAATAATTAAGATTAATTAGGAAAAATTAAGAATATATAGTAATAAATATGAATAATTAGTAATAAATAGGAATAATTAGTAATAAATAGGAATAATTAGTAATAAATAGGAATAATTACTAATAAATAGGAATAATTAGTAATAATTAGGAATAATTAGTAATAAATGGGAATAATTAGTAATAAATAATAATAATTAGGAATAATTAGTAATGATTCATAACAAAAAGGAATAATTAGTAATAAATAGGAATAATTAGTAATAAATAGGAATAATTAGTAATAAATAGTAATAATTAGTAATAAAGAGGAATAATTAGTAATAAATATGAATTATTAGTAATAAATAGAAATAATTAAGAATAAATTGGAATAATTAGTAATAATTTGGAATAATTAATAATAATTGGGAATAATTTGTAATAAATAAGTATAATTAATAATAAATTTGAATAATTAGTAATAATTTGTAATAATTTGTAATAATTAGTTATAAATAGTAATAAATAGTAATAAATTGAAATAATTAGTAATAAATAGGATTAATTTGTAATAAATAGGTATAATTAGTAATAATTAGTAATAATTAGTAATAATTAAGAATAATTAGTAATAATTTCGAAAAATTAGTAATAATTAGCAATAATTAGTAATAATTAGTAATAATTAGTAATAATTAGTAATAATTAATTATAATTAGAAATAAGTAGTAATAAATAGTAATAAATAGTAATAAATAGTAATAAATAGTAATAATTAGAAATAATTAGTAATAATTAGTAATAAATATTAATAAATATGAATAAATATGAATAAATAGGAATAAATAGGAATAATAAGGAATAATTAGTAATAATTAGTAATAAATATGAATAATTAGTAATAAATAAAAATAATTTGTAATAAATATGAATAATTAGCAATAAATAAGAATAATTATTAATAAAAAGGAATAATTAATAATAAATAGGAATAAATATGAATAAATAGGAATAAATAGGAATAAATAAGAATAATTAGCACTAAATAGGAATAATGAGTAATAAATAGGATTAATTAGTAATAATTAGAAATAATTAATAATTAATATTAATAATAAGGAATAATTAGTAATAATTAGTAATAAATAGGAATAATTTGTAATAAATAGTAATAAATAGGAAAAATGGGAATAATTAGTAATAAATATGAATAAATAGGAATAAATAGAAATAAATAGTAATAATTAGGAATAAATAGTATTAATTAGGAATCATTAGTAATAAATAGGAATCATTGGTAATGATTATGAATGAATAGTAATAAATATTAATGAATATTAAAAATAGGAATGAATAGTAAGGAATTGAAATGAATAGTAATGAATAGTATAAAATAGAAATAAATAGAAATAAATAGTATTAAATAGTATTAAATACTAATAAATAGTATTAAATAGTAATAAATAGTATTAAAGAGTAATAATTAGTAATAATTATTAATAATTAGTAATAATTAGTAATAATTGATAATAATTATTAATAATTAATAATAAATATTAATAAATAGTAATAAATAGGAATAAATAGTCATAAATTGGAATAATTAGTAATAATTTGGAATAATTAGCAATAAATTGGATTAATTTGTAAAAAATAAGAATAATTCGTAATAAATAGGAATAATTAGAAATAATTAGTAATAAATAATAATAATTTGTAATAATTTGTAATAATTAGTAGTAATTAGTAATAAAAGAGAATAATTATTAATAATTAGTAATAAATAGGAATAATTAGTAATAAATAAGATTAATTTGGAATAATTAGGAATAATTTGTAATAAATAGAATTGAATAGTAATAAATAGAAATGAATAGTAATAAAATGTAATAAATAGTAATAAATTTTAATAAATAGTAATAAATTGTCCTAAATAGTACTAAATTGTAATAAATACGAATAAATATCAATAAAAAGGAATAAATAAGAATAATTAGTAATAAATGTGATTAATTAGTTATAATTATTATAAATAAGAATAATTTGGAATAATTAGGAATAAATAAGAATAATTAGGAATAATTAGGAATAAATGAAAAATAATTAGTAAAAATAGGAATAATTAGGAATAAATTAGGAAAAATTAATAAAAAATAGTAATAAATAGGAATAAATATGAATAATTAGGAATAATTATTAATAAATAGTAATAAATCATAATAAATAGTAATAAATTGGAAAAAGTAGGAAGAATTAGGAAGAATTCGGAATAATTATGAATAATTAGCCATAATTAGCAACAATTAGCAACAATTAGAAAAAATTAGAAAAAATAGAAATAAATAGGAACAATTAAGAAGAAATTAAATTCTAATAAATTGTAATAACTGGTAATAACTTGGAACATTTTCCAGTGTATTGACGACACACCTTTTTCTCGATGACTCTTCTCCATTCAACATTCACTCGCTCAAAACATTATGAAACATATTCTTCTACAAAGGCATTTACAATCCCATATGCACGAGTTTGAATATACATTCGTAGGACCACATTTTTCGTAATGTGTTCAGGTGGTGACAGTTTCAATAAGATGATGCATCGAAGAAAAGGGGGCTCTTTTTTATAACGGCTCATTTACTTGCATCTTTCTCACACTGAAATCACAATGAAGAATCTCCTCAGAGGTACACTTATTCAATATCGTAGGCATGAGAATGAATAAGCATACCTTCTAAAAAATTCTTCATTGTGATTTTAGTGTGAGAAAGATGAAAGCAATTGAGCCGTCTGACAAAAGAGTAGCCGTCAACCACTGAAAATTGTGTCGCCCCAATTTAATGGTAATTATTACGAATTAGTGGTAATTATTTACTTCTTTTTTCAGATAGTGTTTTTATAATTTCAAATTATTCAAAAACAATGATGATATTATAGTTTATAGAACAATATGGATCAAGGAAATAGACATCAGACATTATTAGATGCTCATGCTTGGATAAATCTGCACAGAAATCCAAATTGTTCTGGTTTAAATCATGTATATATTGAGGGTGTTGAAGCTATATTATCATTTGCGTCATCAAAACTAGAAAATATTTCAGAAGGCACAATAAAGTATCCTAGTAAAAAAGGTTCTCTGAGAACGTTTCACAAATTTGACAAGTTTGGGGATATCTCTTACGGTTTGGTTTTCATCCAGATTATGTTTTTTGGTATCAACATGGTGAAAAAAGTTCCAAAATGATATTAATAACTAGTTTACGGATCCATCATGGTTTCAAAATTTAGTACATGATATTTCTGGTCCATCTGTTCAACAAACTAAAACTCAAGATGATATTGATTTATCTCCTGAGTTGGCACCATCTCAATTTTATGAGTTGGCACCATCTCAATTTTATGAGTTGTTGAGGTCTGGTGAGGATACATTATATCCTGGTTGCGAGATAAGATAATTAGAAGCTGTTGAAAAATTTACATCTATTAAATGAGATAATGCAATGTCAAAAAACTTTTTTGATCAGATATTTTCTATGATTAAAACATTGTTACATAAATGAAATGTGTTGCCTACAAATTACTTTGAGAGCAAGAGACCGATTCGTAATCTGGGCCTTAGTTATGAGAAGATTCATGCATGTCCAAATGATTGCATCTTAATTTTTTTTTGAAAATGACTCATTGGATAGTTTTCCCACATGTGGACAATCTAGGTATAAAGAAGCTCAACTAGGGATGTTTGTATCGATTCTAGTAAAATAGTTGAGATATTTCCCCCTTACACCCAGGTTTCAGTGTTTATATAGGTCTCTGAACATAATGTCAATAATATCATGGCACAAAACCATGATTTCAACAGATAAAATCTTGAATCATCCATCTAATGGTGATTCATGGAAACATTTTGACCGTATACATCTGTATTTTGCTTTAGAATCCCGAAATGTGCGATTGGGTCTTTCTACTGATGGTTTCTTTTTGTTTGGTTCTTATGGTAGTCAGTATTCATTTTGGCCTATCATTATAACTCCATAAAATTTACCTCCATGGTTGTTAATGAAGGATCCCTATAACTTTTTGACCTATTTAATCATAGGACATCTGAAAAAGAATATTGATTTTTATTTGAAACCATTGATTGATGAGATAAATGCATTAGGGAGTGATGGTGTTAGTACAAATTATGTTTTTGCGAAACAAATTTTCTTATTAAAAGTTTCTTTGATGAGGACAACTTGTGACTTTTCGGCATATGGAATGTTATCTGGATAGAGTACACATGGTCTGAAATCATGTTCTTACTGTATGAAAGACAAAAAATCCTTTATGCTCATCAATGGAAAAAAACTTTCTATTTTGACTGTCACCGTAGATTTCTTCCAACTGATCATACTTTTCAGAGGAAAAACTCTCATTTCATAAAAGGTACAATTGTAAGGGATTAACCTCCAAAAATGATCTTAGGTACAGAGTTAAAATCTATTGAGTATTCATTACCTCCAATCACATTTGGGCCAAATGTAAACTAGCAAAAAATTCATGGCTTTGGGATAGAACATAATTGGATAAAACGAAGCATTTTTTAGGATCGTCCATATTGGTCTGATTTGTTGGTCTACCACATGTTGCATTTCATGAAAATTGAGAAGAAGTATTTTGATAATTTATTTCTTAGAGTATTGGATACACAAGGTATGACCAATGTTACTGCAAAGGCATGATTATATCTTGCCCAAATTTGCAGGCTTCCAGAACTTGAACTATTTGAAAATGTCAGATCAAAGAGGTTAATGAAGCCAAAATAATATTATACACTGTCCAAAGAGAGTATCTTATTATTTAGTTATTGGATTGCAGATTTGAGAGTTCCAGATGGCTACGCATCCAATTTTGGTAGATGTGTTATGAATGGTTATATTACCAGATTAAAAAGATATGATTGACAGGTTATAATGGAAATAATTATGCCGATTGGATTCAAAGGATTGTTGAATTATATGATTTGGGATTCTATAATAGATATATCATATTTTTTTGAGACATTTGTGCAGTGACAATAGACTATGATGCACTATGAAGTTGGAAGAAGATGTTACTATAATTATATATAAAGTGGAAAAAATCATTCTGCTGGATTTCATTGACTCAATGGAACATCTGATATTACATTTTCCACATGATGCTAAATGTGGAGGTCCAGTACAGTTTCGATGGATGTACCCATTTGAGTGATGCATGAAGAAATTGACGAAAAATGTGTGTAACAAAGCACCAGTTGAAGGCTCAATTGCTGAAGCCTAATTTCAAGAAGAAATTTCTTTTTTCTGCTATCATTATTTTAAATCTCAATATCCCTCAAAACACAATCTCCTAGGATGAAACAAGGGGAATGTTAATGAAGAAATGAACAATCAATTATCAGTTTTTAATATGCAAAATCTTGGTTTCAGTGGAGTTCATGAACGATGGATTTCAGATGATGAACACCATAGAGCTCATATATATGTTCTCCTCAACTATGAAGAAATGGCATCATTTGTACTTTGAGTGATTATATAAATTATTCTATAATTTATGTTATAGTATTTAAAATTATTTTCTTTGAAGGATATATGATAATAATATCAAGAAACAACTTCCACAAATTATAATAGCTACTCTTGAAGAACGCAGACAAAAAAAATATCATAGTGGTTTCAAAAACTGGTAACATAAATTATTGATGGTTTAATATCAATTCTGTTTATTATTTATTAGATTGATAATTGTTTTAAGGATTTTCAGGTGTCTTAATATGCTGATAAAATTGATAAACGACTGTGTATATTGAGTAACCCACCATCCAAAATGGTTAAATCTTATAATGCATATGTGGTGATTGGTATTCGATTTCATACACGTGCATATGGGGAATAAAAAAGACTATGAAAAGTGTATTTTTCATGAGAGGATCGCATCATAGAGAAACTGAAGTTGACTTTTATGGCATTCTAGATGAAATTATTGAACTATGTTATCTAGGATAGAATTACATAATGATGTTTAAATGTCGGTGGCTAGATACTGAGAGAGGATTTCATGTTCATCTGACTCATGGAATCGTCGATATTAAATATAAAAGTCTTATTACAATAAATGAACCATTTTTACTGGCTCAACAAGCACATCACATTTATTAAGAAAAGCATTATGCTACTTTAAGAGACTTGAGTGATTAGTGGAGCATAATAAAAATGAAATCTCAGGAAAATCAGTTTAACCAAACTGAATATGGTTCCACTGAAGTGGAAGGAATTGAAATTTTTCAAGAGACTGCTCGAAATCCATCTTTTTCACAAAGAGATGTGAATATCGATGATGAAACTCCACAATTAAGGATTGATGAGGAAGAAGACGTTAATTATGTTACAATTAAATTTGAAATAACAAGAGATGATGAAACTGAAACTAATATGGACATTGATGATGTCGAGGAGGAATATGAAGACATTGAAATTGATAGCTATAGAGATGATGCTAAAGATACACATTGAAACAGTTAAATACTGGTTATAATCATAACTAATATATATATCTATATATAGTTGTTATTTTCAACTATCTACTAAAAAATAAATTTGTGTTTCAGATGGACCCTACTATATATCGCGAGTTGCAGGAGGCTGAGCTATCATTAGATGAGGGGGATTTTGGACCATCTGAACCTCAACCTACTGGTGGTTCAGGGGGTATGTAGAGGAGGTGTGGTCTTGTGCGACTAATGATTCCAGACCCTATCCCTGAGCAACGTCCACGTCTTGACATCGATCCACGCACAATGAGGTATGGTAACCTGTATATTTTAGTTAGAATTCATTAATTTATTTATATATATACTAATTGTTTGGTTATTAATTCCTTTTTCACAGTTATGCGCATGTAGCTATTGGACTGGGGAGCGCTATCTTGCGTAATTAATTTTCTCAACCATGGATCACAAGGGAACATATTCTCATTGATGTGCGACACGACATGTTCAATCATTGGCTGGTACATAAATAAATAATATTTATTTTGAAATTTATTTTATTAATAACATGATATTATAAATTATTTTTATGTTTTATGGTATCCCATCGATGATAGAATGTGTGACACTATCCATGTAGCATGGAAGGTGTCTATGTGTGACCATTTCCGTCAGTTTTTTCACAATTTCCAAAGAACATCCATTAAGAAAGTAGGAGTGACAGAATTTGATGAGTCATGTAGAGCCCACCGGACATAGTACATTTCATCTCAAATTTGGGATTGATTTTGATTACATTGGTTGGGTGGTGGATTTCAAAGGTGATCTTCATTGGGATGATAGAACCAGGGGAGACTGGAGGTGATGCATCGAGTTGGTAGTCATACATTCAGTATGCATAAAGAGAATCTCGCAAGTTTATTTTGTAAATATTTTATATAACATTAAATATAAATAGATTATTATGTATTTCTGTAGGTAGCCGAGCATACCGATATTATGGAGTTCAATGTTTATCAGATGTTGTTATGTGATCTAGACACTGGAGAGATTAGAGGTGGTCACTTGCGTCATATTGTGGTTAGTATTATTTTTTCAGTTTGACAATTAAGTGCATATAATAATTTAACTATTTTAATTTCAAATTAGAATTGTAGGAGTCCTATGAGGCTGCGACCTCTCAGACACAGACTGAGAGTCAGGACAAGACGATTGATCAGACCAGTGCCCACCATTTCGATGAGGGAACATGGATGCAGGCGACTCAGTATGGTTTTGAGAAGGGCTGAGTAGTTGGCATCTTCTCTCATTTGACTCCTGGTACTTATTATGGTACATCTACGATGTCGGCATCCAGCTCGAGAGGAGCTCGTGGAGAGGTATCATCTACTACCTCACAGTATCAGGATCAGTTGTGAACTCAGGCTGAGCTTATAGAGACTTTGCAGAAGCAGCATGAAGAGATGTTTCGGCAGCAGCAGCAGCAGCACGGGGAGGAGATGCGTCGATGGGAGCAGCAATAGTATCACGAGCAGACGGAGTACATGCACCGTCTGACTCATAGTTTAGGGATGGAGTTTCCTACACCATCTTCTAAATATCCTCCACCTCCTCTAGAAGACGTCCCCCCCAGTGAATTGTTTTTTTGTTAAAAACATTTGAATTCATGATTTGTAGTAACATGAACTATTTATAGTGTCTGTCTTTTATATTGGTAATAATATTGAATAATTTTTGTTGAATATTTTATATTTTATTATTAGTACTATATCTTTTAATATTTGTTTATTTTAGTAATAATAAAAATATTTTATGATTTTCTTATATTTATTTTTAAATATTAATTATTGTAATAATTTTTTAATTTATTGTTATTTTAATAATTTTAATATTAATTTTTTATTATTCATAATTTTATTAAATATATTTTTAGTATTATATTTATAAATTTTTCTTATTTTTATAATAATAATATTTTTTATTTCTTTATTATATTAATAATAATAATATAAGTTTTTCATTAATCATAATTTTATTAAATATTTTTCTTATTATGTTTAGTATTTGCGACGAGACCTTTTTCGATGGGCTCTCGTCACAAATAAGTTATATACAATTTTTTATTATTAGTATTTGCGACGGGACAACGAGCCCATTGCAAAATGTTTATATATATATATAATGTATATCATCGGATTCTTATTTGCGACAGGGAACTTACCCGTTGCAAATAATATGTGCGACGGGACTATCGCGAAAGGTTTATTGATATATAATGTATATAATCAGAGGCTTATTGGCGACGTGAAACATTTTCATCACTAAAAAATGTATTTGCGACAGGATCCCTTCGCAAATAGTCTGTCACTAATACCTCTAATTCCAGTAGTGATCCTATTACATTTAGAATACCATTAAGCATTACCAATATTTGATAATATATTCATTTTACAGTGATGGTTATGATTATTATTTATTAATGGTTGTGATAAAATCTAATTGACCCTGATGAATGAAGTGATGGACTTGATAAGTAGGATCTTTCCCTGGGAATCTAATTTATCGAATATTCTAAGGGATATTGAATCCCTGGGCTTTACACAAGACGAAACCCAATCCCAGATTCAATAGAAAAATAATGATTGACACTATTTACTTGGTAAGTTCAATCATATCGAGATCATGTCTTAAGCCAAGAACTTTAAACCACCAAAGAATATATGACCATCGCACACCTTACCCTTAGGGAATATGCTAGTGTAATAAGGGGTTATGTATCTAGAATCTAGTTGTATGAATTTATATATCATCCTTTTTACCAAAATATTTATTATATTCATTGATGTTTGTTATTAATTTACAAACAGTTAAATAAAGAGTTTGATAAAAAAAGATTTTGATATTTTGAAACTCAAATTTTATTTTTGGGAAACATATTGTTTCAATCAATATAATATTTTCAAAGAATTCAAGAATTATTAAAACTAATTATATTATTATTAAATAATCTAGTTAAATAATATAAATTTTAATATAAATTATATTCTAATATTATAAAAACATATATTATTTTTCAAATTGTGTGAAAAAAGTTATTGTCAATAAAACCAGTATTTTTTAATTAATAGGTATATTTATTTGTATGATTATAAATTATCATATTTAGATTATTATATTGATAATATAAATATAATTTTTTATATTTTCAGTTCTAAATTATAAAAAGGATATTTTTTCAAAAGAAATCACATAGTATAATTTTTATACAAAAATTAAATATATTTTACATACAATAAATTTATTATGATATAATTGAAGCCAAATAATGATTAAATAAATAATATAATTAGGATAGAAGACCAAGATAATTTTTCCATTTTAAAATTCAGTTCCTAATTTTATACACTCTTAATGAATCATCTGAAAACCATATTTAATTTAATATTTTTAAATTAATTAATCATGAAGAAGACTCACTTCCATGTAACCATGGGATTTATTTTAATTGTATTTGTTCATATCCATATAAAATGAAGAAACTAACTCATATTTTTGTGTAAAATGATTTAATTCTCATAATAAGATTTTCTATTTTGATTATTTTAACATATAGTGTCTAAAATCAAAGAATAGGAATTAATAATAGATTCCCCAATTTTTTTATAAAACCCCACCCTAACTCTCATTCATCATTTCTAAAAACATTATTATAATGAATATACATTGACATTAGCTCTATATAACTACCCCATAGTGTTCAAATTATCTCAAAAAACTTCACTTGATATATTTAGAAGTTCCCTCTCAATTTAAGAGATTTCTCCTTCCACTGTTTATTCAAGCACCTTCTCTCTATTATTCCTTTCCATTTTAAATTTTTCATGTAGAGATATGTTTTTAAAAATCCCACTTATTATTATTATTATTTTATAGTGATGATAGAACCTTTTCACTAACATTAACCCCTTCCATTATTCTTTATGTATACTATTTATGTTTCCAACATTATCTTGTGTTTTTTAATTCAAAAAATTTGTGTAGTGAATACCCACCACCATTCCCACTCAGTAGTATTCACTATAGATGTGAAAATAATTAAATTGTTTTTCTGTACCATTTATGTAATGGACATACATAAATCATGGGATTAATATTGGTTACATACATCCTTATGTTGTGTTCTTTTTACAGAACACTAATGCATGTACATGATATGAATGTGATGTGTGGGACCAGAATCATATAGAAATGTAATCTAGTGGGTAATTTTTTTTCTAAAAAGATACATTTTTTAATTAATGGGAGGTTATACTAGGACCACTATGTTATGAATTTGTGGTAGTTATCATTGATTTATGTTTATTCATTAATTTTATATGTTTTTTACACATTCTGATGTTTGATTTATATTTATTATCTTATACATTTATTTGAAGTTAGTGTTTATGATTCTCAGCACTCTTATGTTGCCTTAATATGACTCTTGACCCAAATTTATTTCTTTACCTTATTCTATTCTTTATTTATTCCAGTTATATGATTTATAGATCACCCATTTCATATGTACATCCCCATGTTTTCCCATGTACTTTTGGAAGACTAAAGAAACCAAAGGGGAAATTATGGAATTTATAAATAATATTTTTCAATACATAATTTATGTTAATGTTTGGTGTAGATATGTTCCAAAATACACAAGGACATATGTTTATTTTATTGAATTATTCATATCATTGTGTAATAAATCATGAATTAATGTGTCAATAGGGTTTAGTTTTTCATAAATACTGATGATCACAATTTGATTAGGAATACCAATAGAACATCCCTTCTATGGTAAATGTTATGAAATCTATTTCGATAGTGACAATACATGCCCAAAATCTCATAAAATTCAATAATGGGGATAACAATGAAAATTTTAAAATTAAAACTACCTCCAACTTCTATCAGAGAGGAGATATAAAATTGAGAAGAACTCATTATAATATTTAGAGTTTTCCCAAATAATTTATTGTATATCTCTTCTATTGGTGATGTGATACCCTTAGAAAACTCAGTATATATAAAATAGTTGGTAGAATATAATTTAAATACATGATTTTTTATTATATTGGAGATTATAAATGTACCATTCTCTATGTTGTTCTCCTAAACCAATTCAGAAGTTCTGGTTAAATAATATTTCCATTTATCCATTAATATATGATGTCTTAGAAGATTTTTATCTTCATTAAACATTTTATTAGGGAAATAATTCACATAATTTTGAAAACTCATGCATCAAAATGATTGTTTTGTTGGTAGTTTATTATGTTGAGTTATCCATCCCTTCATAATATTAATTACACAATTCATATCGCTTCATAAAGTTTTCTCAAAGGCTAGGCCACCCAATCATGAATAATCCTCCCATTACTTTCTTGAAAATAAATGATTGTTTCATTAAAAATAAACCAGCCTTATTATCCAAAATATTATAGTTTCTTTTTTAAAATTTAATATGATACATGTGATCCCATCTCAATTGATCGAATAGTTTTTTATTCTTGGTAAACCAGAAACATACATGACTCCTACATTACATTCTGAAACATGAGTTACAAAATATAGTGAAAGTAGATTTCCTCTATCTTTGAAATCATTCATAAATTCCTTCTTCATTTCCATGGAAATATCCAAATTTATGTTGATCTTAGATTCTTAGTAAGGGTTATATAAAACGGAATATATCATCAATAAATAAGAAGTAGTCACTATTTAAAGGAAAATAGCTAAAATCAAATTTTATTTAATTAATAACTTTAGCATGATGGATATTATGGAATAGGTAAATGATTATCATATAACACTATATAAATTATCACACGATATTAAATCGAATCCACATATATCATAAGTAATCAAATAATAAAATATACATCAATAAATAAATTCTAAATGATGGATATACATAATATGAGATTTCATGATTTTAGACATCATTATTTTTAAACAATCAATACCTTATAAAATATTTTTTAATTTATTGTAATGTGTAATCCAAAAAACACCATTAGATCTAGATTACCTATTTTCCCCATGATAAATTTCAAGGCTTCAAGGGATATCTAAGACTGGGGCCCATCTCATTTACAATGAATTAATCATATATTAAATTATCAATTCAATTCATGAAAAATACTCCCTTTAAAAGGAATTGTATGGAGTAAAAAACACAAATTTATCCTGATTTTTAATATTCAAAAAAATAACATTCATTGTTAGACACCATATGTGAAAATAGTAATTTGTTTTAGAATATAATCAGACCCCTGATATAGATAATATGAATATTTTAAATATTTCTAATTTCATATAATCACAATAAGTTAAATTTTTCAGGTGAAAGTTAATGTCTATAGACATAATAAATAAAGTAAATTTAAATAATTTATCTTCTGATAAAATTTTAAACATTATGGAGAATGAATATGGATGAAATCATCACAAAATTTCCCCAATATAGTAGACATAGAATAAAGGGTTTTTGAATCTAATGAATTGAAATAAATATAATAATATCATTAAAAATATTCATGAGAAAATTAACCTTCCATTGTAAAAATACGTTTTAAAAACAAAAAAATCCCTAATATTAGGAGGAAATTTATAAATTTTAATGTATTGATTTATGTAATGACTAGTTATTAATGTAGTTATATTATTCTATTATATAATCTTCTCAAATAAAGCTTCCTTTCACATTTTGGTTTAAAATGAAAATTGTACCTTATTTATAAAATGACAATAATTTACATTTGAAAACATTTTGTAATAAATTAAACATGTGTAAAAATCTCTTCAATAATTCATTAAAGAAGATTATAAATATTAATTAAAAATTAAAATATATAAATAGACATGGAAGAAATAAAATATTACACTGATAATATAAATAATGTTCCATTTTCTTAAAAAATGATTTATTAATAATTTTCAACAGACAATAGAGTAAAAAGTAACTATTAAATGAAAATTTCAGGAATAACTATAGGATAATAAAAATGAAGGTTTTTATTATATATTTATTAAATAATTTTATTTAATTTGAATCCATGCATACAAAATATTGATAAGAATGAGATTTAGGGATAAAACTGTAACGTTTAGGAATATGTTTTATCGTAACACTAGTTAAATAAATAATCTAAACTAAATCATTAAATAAATATAATATGAATTTATTCATTAAATAAAATATAAAATTTTCAATATAAACACCATATATGTTGGTGAAAGTTACTTAATATATTTTATTATAGTATAAATTGTCCCCAAATCTATTACACAGATAATACCATTTAAGTGAGAATCAATCAGGGATTTATTTGTGTGTATCAAATATAAATTCATATAAAAAAGTTGAAATAAAACAGAAAATATTAAAAATTCATTACACATATAATCATATAATATCAAATAAAATTGTTACTTAATATATCACTACTAAAAGAAATTGATTTTCAAAATTCCGTACCACTTGGTAAATTCCTTTCAAATACTCTTGGATGAAATAATTCAAATTGAAACATAAAGTACAATGATTTATGATTAATTAATTATATGTAATTTAAAATGGGATGTATATAAACCATATAGAAAATAGGTTCCTAACATTTAAACATTCCTAGATGAAGGTAAATAGAGATGAATTCCCTAACCTCACATTATCTATTAGTTTAATTTAATTTAACCTCATATATAATTTTTTAAAAACATTTTTAAAATTCATAATTGAACAATTTAAATCTTTTAATATCATATATGATCTTTCAATAACATATTGTCACACTTGTTTTTATTAGTAATTAATTATTACCATTTTTAGGTGTTAGCTATTTTGTTTTCCCATGCATGTTTTGTCACAGAAGATTCCATTACTATTTATAGAATAAATATAAATATTCTACAATATTATTTAAAATAATTAAAATCACATTTATTAGTTATATATGTGTTTATAATAAATATTTAAATTTGATCAGAAATAATGACTCACATTGCTTCATGGAAATGATAGGTTGTACCTATGCATGAGTGATAATATCGTTTCCGTAATGGGTGAATGGGTAAGGAAGATTATCTTTTATTAATTTTATATAATAAATCTCATGTCATAAGAGTCATATTTATTCATTATTTAAATAATTAAAAATATATATGGTAGTTGGTGATGAAAAACAAACCATATTGGTTGGAAGGGAAGTAGTCTTCTATACATGCAAGAAACAACATTGTTTCCCATTTATTGTAGAATGAGATGAGTAAAGATTGATTTTTAAAAATAATAAAATATATGTATATGGGAGATAATGGTGTTATTATATTGTAGTTTTTTAGATATAATTTAATGATGTAAAAGAATAAGTAAACGAATTCCTTAGTGAATTGAAATTACCTTCTCTTTGAGGAACCTATTTTGGATCTCCTGTTAGGGTTGGAATTTTTTTTAGAAGAGAAGATATATATTTTGGATAATTATTTTGGGGAGTTATTTTCTTATGGTTTTATAGAGATAAATTTACTATTTTTTTAAAATAATTTAGGGGAGGATTATCACTTTTATAATTTAGATGGAGTTTCATTTTTGTAAATATCCAAAACTATTCAATAATGTGATGTCAAAGTCAACCCAGGATCATAAAAATATAAAATTAATTAAGTTTAGATATTTCATGTATGACCCACACCACCTCCCAAAAAAAATTTTATACATGATATCCCCTTATACTATAAGTATACATACTTTTACCATTTTATTTTTCACAACAATAATTAGTTTTTTTATTTACCTATATAATTAAACACTTATGCATAAAAATTAATGATATATATTAGATATTTCAGAACATGTTAAACAAAATATTAAAATTAATTTATCACATTAAAGTCATATTTATGTGGAAAATTATATTTTTCATAGGTGGATATATATCATAAAACCATGTTTTATGCATCATAATGGTAATTTCATTTTACTAATTTTACTATTCATTGTGAATTTTTTTACCATATTACATAATATATATTATTATGACTCAAAATATTAAATCTATTTTAGTAAATTCAATCCATATAATTAGTGAATATTAATTTAAAAATAATTGTGCATGCGTGATGAAAATGTGACTTTCAAAAGAATTTTTTTTCATAATAAAAATATATTATATCAAAATCCAATATAATTTTTATTTAGATAAACGAAATTTTATTAATGGTAATATAATTATTCTTGGTTAACTTTTAAGACAACATTCAATCAAAATGAAACTTCTTAAATTCTCTAAATGAAATGATATCATTCAATGAAAATCAATCGTAAATCCTTTCAGGAAATTCAAAAACAATTCAATATAAGATAATTTTGAAATGATGATTTATAAGATAGATATTATTTTTCCATGAATAATTTTTAAAATTTATATTAATTAATTTTAAAATAATTTCTGAAAACATAATGGAATCACTTCATATTTTAAGAAAAAATATATATTTACTATTATCCCACAATTGAAGAAGGATATATGAATGAAAAAACATTTAACTAAATATATAATATATAATTTTATTTAAAATAATCCCCCAATAGTGATTAATTTAATTTATTAAGACAAAAACACATTTCAACCAAAAAATAATTTTTTCATGAAAATGAATTTATTTTATTATAAAATGATTACAATTTTACATTATATTCAAATGATGAAAAATGAATTTATTTATACTTTTGTTATCCATATACTTTTCGTAATTTAATTATTCATTTTAATATGTGAAAATTTAACAGTATAGTCAATACAGTAATATTTTAATAATAACATTCTCTGGATGTTTATGTCAATTGTTGCATGTCATATAAATTATCAAACATAAATTTATTGTTTCAAAATTTCATGATGTTACATTTTACCCAACTAAAATTAATTGAATAATTTCAATTTAAACATTCACATGAATGTCTTGGGTTTAATATTTGAAACTATATTTTTTGAAAACCCAGATCATAAAGATTGTTAATAATACACACTCTTGAAAATAGAGAAAGGGATGTATAAAGGTCTTTTAAAGTAACACATAACTTAGTTTCCGAGAAAGAAATCATCATTGGGAAGTTATACATCGAAATGGTTTAAATGTTTAAATTATTATAGTGTGATAGAGATAATTTTTTATAATAATGTTAATGATCAATTGAAATGTAATGATAAAAAAATCATAAAATTTTGAGGTCTGGAAAAGAAAAACGTTTCGTTAGAAAGGATGGTAGATTTATATCATTTTTTGATCAGGATCATTTTACTAAATATTGTGGATTATTTTACTACCATGATAGAGAAACAAATAATATATATACTTGGTATCTTATTATTTCATATAAAAAATTTCATCCATAATTTTTTAATTGATATATATACCATTCATTCCTAAATCCACAAAATGAATATCCAAGATTATTTTTTATGCCCGAAGCACTGAAATTGACATTTAAATTATCATACGATCTATAAAAGAGTTTCATATCCTTCAATATGCATCAAATTATTTAATAAAACCAAATTGGTTAGCACTAGTTATACTATTCATTAATATACAATCCTTAACAATAAAACAAAAAATTAAACATAATATTTATCAATCAAATAGTTTCATTAGAGACAACATTATACTTACAGAAACATCATGCATTCTAGTGTGTGGTGATTCACCATCATCACCCTATGATTATCAGTTCAAGACCTACTGCATTATCAAATGTGATGGGTTTTATCTAGACATGTGGGTGGACATTTTTCAAAAACAATATTAATATATCTACTATAACATTACCTAAAATATGATGAAAATCCTAAATAATAACATTCATCATCAATTCTATTTTTAACAACAATTTTTTTCGATATGAACTATTTTTAATAAAATAAAATAGTAATTATTGACTATTATTACATTAAAATTAATGATTTTATTAACCCTAAATTTTACCAATACCTTTTCAATTATGAAAAATATAATTATTCCATAAAAATTGATCATATTGAACTAAAATGGTTATATATACCTAAACCCAATAAAATATCTCCCAAAATGTCATTGGCCACAAAAAAAACATATTACTTATAAACAAAAAAAATGGTATTTTTATTTTGAACATAAAAATAACCATAAAATCATCAAATAATAATGGTATCCAACACACCTATATTAATATTATATAGATATGATAATATTACATGAATTAAACTATTCAATAAAAAATTCACAATTATTATAACCAAAATACAAATGTTAAAAATAATTATAAAACATAACTATTAAATCAAAATATATAAATGGATAAACAATTATAATTAAATGATTGGAATAACATAATTACTTAACTTGTATATGAGTTAAACTTTTAAAGAGGTAATTTACTCAGATAATTCCTAATACCCCCTATTCAAGACAACAAACTATAAATTGAACTCAAAGAAGAAATTTAAATCCCTCCATTGAACTCCTCATTGTTCCTAAGTATTTCATTTCTTTATTCCCTTCATTTCCACAAATAAAATATTTTTCATTCCTTTGATATATTCTCCCAAATTTCCCTTTCCACATTTCTAACATGATGTAAATTGAGAATTATCTCCTATATGGTCTCCACCACTCAGTCTCATAGTAAACATAAAACTTCCCTTGTTTAGTGAGTATGAGATATGGTTGAGGTATGGGTTGTTAATCTTATATTATAACAGGTTATTAGGAACCATCATGATATCATTAGATTAATAATAATCCCACTACTTTTCTCATAATCACCACATTTTCATTAAAATTCATCATTAATATTTTTTCTCTTGATTCTCACCATTTACTAAAACCAGAAAATGTGGTTTGTGGAATAATTATAATAATCATGATAAATTATTTATAGTATGTCTAAATCATGTGAAAATATTTTTCATCTATGACACCGTTGGATTAACCTAGCACATTCAAGACCATAATCTATACAATCAGTTAATGATGGTTTATAAATAAAATGTAAATTATCCTAACCATATTCTTTGGTACTATAAAACCATGCATGTATAATTCCGAATTATTTTGAACAAAGTTATGATCATGTAAAATCCAAATTTTCCATTTTAATAGTTATTACCCATAGGTACTAATTCACTTGAGCCGCATATTCTTTTAGTATCCAGAAATCTATGTATTATAAGGAAACCCACATAATCAATACTTTACTAAAACATTATGATGTTATCATATACATAGATTTATCATCATATTCAGTTATCAGGATACATTCCATAATCTAGTATTACATAAATTGGGTTCCCAATGTTTATATTAATCATGATTTGAAAACAACTATAATGATTGTGAACCAAGTAGCTCTAAACTGGTGGTTTCATTATAACATTTGAATGTGATATAAGAAATAAAATCCCAAAGAACTGAATAAATTACTAGTATTTTTATACTATGTACAAAAATCCCACATTATAGATTAAAAAATGAAACACAAAACATAATGAAATTATATATTTTTTATCCATGGAATTTTTTTAAAAAAATTCTCATATCTTGTGGAATGTAAAAAAATGGACATCTCAAATTCTTATTAGGGACTATGTATGGTAGTAGGTATCATGAAAAAATAAGTTCTGATCAATATGGAAGGGTAAAAAGATGAAAATACATTCTGTTTAAACTATAACATTAGCATGAATAATAATATGAAAGGGGTAAATGATGATCAATTAGTTACATACAAATAATCATGTGAACTAGAAGATAATCCATGGATATTAAACTAATTAAATAATCCCTGGGACATCAATAAATGAATTCTTAATGAATTAAATGATTAATATTGGATTCAATTATTTAAGATGTCATGGTATACATACTATCAAGACTTTTCACTAAGATACATTATTTGGAGGTTGATATGCCCTAAAATCCCTTTTGGTTCTAGATTACTGATTTTTCTAATGAGACATGATGCATTGATAGTCACATTATATCTGGGACCCACACATCACTGCATGTTTAATTAATTCCTCGTGTTTTTATTGATCAATTAAATACAAAAATAATATGACTTATCTATAAATAAATATATTATAAATAATGTAGGATTTTTCAAGATTTTATACTATTTTTCAAATAAAATTCATAATAAAACATCATATGTGAAAATTTTATATGTTATGGGAAATAATCATATCCATTACTCAATTAATATAGATATTTATGTTAAATTTAATGTCCAATGATCTCAATAATGGGAATATTTCTTATGAATGATAGTGTCTACAAAATTATTTGTGAAAGTGAATGTAAATACTTTATCAGTTCAAACTGATCATAAAACGTATATGGAATGAATAAGTTTCGAATCATCACAATAATTAAAAAGAATATTATATGTAAAATAACAGGTCATTTTCAATGAAGAATAAAAATTCAATAATCATTAAAATACTCTTGAGGAAAATTTATTTTTCACTTTAAAAATAAAATATAAAAGCCAATTGTTTTCATTATTTAAGGTAAAAATTCCTTTAAAAATAAAATTGATACCATTTAAGTGTTGATTCAATGAAATGTTAAATTGTGAGGGTAGGGATATTTTTGTATATTAAGTATGTTAAAACAATAGTTCCTTTCAAATTTTCATTAAAAAGTACACAAGTACCTTATTCGGAATATAATAGGAATATTCCTTTTAAACCAATTTTTTAATAGATAAACATGGGTAAAATTTTCATTAATAAGTAATTGGAGAATATTCAAAATATTATTTAATTTTTTTTAGGAATATATGAATATGTAAGAATATGAATATTATACCTAAATGAGAAATAATTTTCTATTTTCATAAAACAATGTTCTCAATAATTTCAAGTACCAACAGGTGTGAAATTGTTCAATGACATGAATGATTCCATAATAACTAAATGATAATAAAATTAATTTCTTTTATTAATCAATGATCAAATAATTTCATTCAATTGAAATTTAGGTATCAATGATACTAAATGAAATTATATTGAGGTATGAACCATTACCGATTTAGAACCTTTTGAATCATAACCACCATGAAAGAAATAATATCATATAAAACCTCAAATACCATTAAAATAAATATATTAATGATATAACATTTCATAAGGTAAGTATATACCCCACATATTAGGTTTATATATCAAATATGTCACAATGATGTGGAAATTGAGAAGAAATCTCATGTAAATATCGTATTGTTGTAGTAAATTTGAAAAAATGAATTTTTTTGTTAATATCAAATTTAAATGAACATAAATAAATTTAAAATAGAAAAATAAAAAATAAAATTTCATTACATTCATAAACCTAGTATATCAAATAAAATGAAGGAATAATTTAACACAATTAAAATAAATTGAGTTACAAACCTCCTTACAACTTTGTAACATTCATGTCAACAATCATAGGATGATATGATTAAAATTGAAAAATAAAATACAATAAAAATTAAAATTTTCATGATATAAAATATAAAAGAGGTAGTATATATACCATATAATATTATTTTATTCATAACATGAAAATATACCTCAATGAAAGAAAATTGGGACAAGGTTTTATGCCTTAGGTTTCACTATAGCTGAACATGAATTAACCACGTATATAATTGTCATAAAAAAGTTAAAAATTTATATTAGAACCATTTTCACATTTTTAATATCATATAGTAACTTCTTGAAACATCTAATCACCAATTTGTAAATAACATTTCATTATTATCATTATTTCTAGTTATAACAGCTTTCTTCCAAAGAATGTCATGGATGTTCTGGTACTTATTCATATGATATAAATCCATAATATCCAGAACATTTTCAGTATTATGAATATAATATTTATTTATTAGACACACATTTTTATCATTATTGGGATTTGAACATGGTTAATGCATCACATCACTTCGTGGAGACAGATGGTCGTACGTACGCACTAATTACATTATAAATTCCTTAATGGGTGAAAGGGTAAAGAAGTGAATGATATATTTTTTTATGAATCAATATAATTTCATAATTATCATATATTTTCATTATTTCCATCATTATTAATATACTTGTGAGTCGTTGATTGAAAATATTCACATATATGTACGAGGTGGTAGTCTATCATACACAAGCGTGGTGACTTTGTTTCCCATTGTTTGGAGAAGAAGATGGATAAATATTATTCCATAAACATAATAAAATAAATTTATATGGTTCATAAGTGTGTTCTCATATTGAATATTTTAATAAAAAATTACATTTTGAAAATAAGTAAAAAAAAAATAAAGTGCTTAGTAAAGACAATTAACATCTCTAAGAAGAAACTGCACTATATATCATATTATGGACCATAGGGTTAGAATTGCGGAAATTAAAAAAAAAATATACTATTTATAATGATATTGGGGAGATATTTTATCTAAATTTGATTAGTATAAGTGGTTTGAGTGGTTTTTTGAGGTGCTGAGAGGTGGCCCCCTTTAATAATTATGGATGTGTCAAAAATTTGTTAATACCGTAAACTATTCAATAATGGGAAGTAACTATGTACAAAAATTTCTCCAAAATTTTTAAATAATGGAGTGGACCAAATTTATGGTTGATACCCAAAACCAAAAAAAAATTAGATGTGTTATTCACTTATCCTCTATGTTTACATACTTTTACCATTATAACTTTATGCCTGATTACTAGTTTTTCTTATTTTCCTATGTAATTTACCCTTTAATAATAAAAATAAATCAGACTTATTAGGTAATTTGGAACAACTGAATATAAATAATAAATCCAAATTTTCAAATAAAATTCCAATGTGTGTGGAAGAATAATTTTTATGTAATAGAATGTGACACCTAAAACACTGTTTTAACTAAATTCATAGTAATTAATTTATAATTTGTTTAAAATACATTTTGTAAAAAATTTAAGTTTTCATTTTTAAGAAATATAAATAAATAATATTAAAAATATTTAATATATTTTTTAATAATAAATTCATAGAGGAGGTATAATTTAATATAAAATTAATCCTACAAGATGAAAGAAAATGTGGTTTTCTAATGAAAACGTTTTCTAATGTATAAAGAGTTCTAATAATGATATTAAAAAAAATTCATTAAAATTAAATAAATTAGATTACTAATAATAAAATTTTTGTAATATAATTTATTTAAGAAATAAAAACAAAATTGTACTTTCTAGTTCATTAAACAATAAGATAGTTTTCAATAAAAATCAGTATTTTTACTATTCATCGAACAATTACTATTTTCACAAAATTATAAAAAGGTCACTAAAAAAAATACATTATGATTTCAAAAATTACATTAATTATTTTAAATATATTTTAATGAAAATAATATTAAAATATGTGTGTAAACATGGTGAAACTACTCTATAAAAATTCAATTTTCCAGCGTAAAAATGGATCTATTCATATATCATTAATAGAAAAACTATAATATTAATGAAGAAAATTAGGATTTAATATAATATATATATATATAATTAAATAAAAATAATTCACTAATAGTAATCAAAATAATTAATTCATATGAAATCACATTACGTGAAAAAAAAAGTGTTTTTTCTAGAAAAATAATTCTATTCCTTTAAAATGATTTCTATTTTCATTTATAATAAATTGATAACCAATTATTTTTTTATATTTTTAAACCATATTTTTCATAATTTTTTTAGTCCTATTCGTTGTGAAATTTTTTTTCATCGTGGTATTAATGGTCATATTTAAATATTATATTTCACGAGCTATTTAAGCTCGATATAGCATGACATATACCCTATCAAAGGCAATGTACTTCTTTTAGTGTCTCAATGTATTACATTCATCACAAGATTTTTTAATTTAGGAGGTTCAAAATTCATCTTCCGTGTGACATACAACAAGATGTTCAATGAATATCAATTTTCTTTTTCATATCCCCATAAACATTTTAATGGAGGTGTCAATATTTTATTTCAACTTTGAGAGAACATCAAAAAATCTCCTTGTATCTTCCAAATACCCTTATTGGTAATTCCTTTCAATGACATAGTATAATATCACTAAAAAAATGGTGAAACATTATTTCTATGTTGATGATAAAACCGAAGAGTTCCCCACAAGTCTTTTAAGGATTCTTTCAAAAGTAAAAATGGATTTATCATCCTTCTATGTTGACTCTAGAATACCCCAACTCAATTTTAGTGTTATGTGTCACAACCACCTCCCACCAAATATTCGACTCCTAGTAATTCAATTAATAAATGGAGATAATGACCTTCAAGTCCTACCTCTAGTAAGATCTGGGTTGGCGACTATCACCAAGGGAACACAACTCTCTCAAAATCAGAGGTATTTCAATTTTATAGGGAAAACAATAAGGATATAATAGGAATCGTCCAAATTGAAACTACAATAAATAACATAAAATAAAACCAAAATCCATCCCAAATTAATGTGAAAAATAAAACCGATACAAAACAAAATTCACTAATGTAAGTACCCAAACAAAGCTACGCAGTGACACAAAACGATCAAGATATGAGCTAGTAAGGTCTAGAATAATATTTGAAATAACCCTAGAAAAATGAAAATAGATTTATATATGTTGGGTGAGTATACAGATATACTATATATGAAAGACAAGGTCTCTCGTGCACATTTGAAATAAACGTACTAGTTCCCCTTCAAGAAAACAATAGAACCCAAACAGCACCTAAGAATGTATACTATCCACCCCAACCACACAAAGTCATAATCACTAAATAATGCACGTCATGTAATATAATATTAAGAACATCGATGACAGGTTACCCTACACCATTTACCACTAATTAGCTACTCTTTCCTAACGGAAACTTTTCTGGCACTCCCACGTCTTCTAAATCCACCACATCACACCCCACCAGCAAACACTTGGGCCTCACAACCACATATCATCCCATAACCTGGGCCACAAGTTAGGTTACATATTTCTCACAGATATATGGGCCACAAAACACACATAATCCCATCACCTGGTCCATGAGCCACATCACATCTCATCCTGAAGACACCAAGTAAAGCACAACACATATCATCCCAAAGACACTTGGGAAAGAACAAATCATATCCTCCCGAAGACACCAAGGAATGCACAACACATATCATCCAAATGAAACTAGGGAAAAACCATCCTCCCTCACCCATGGGCCTCACAAACTACAATATGCCCATAGATTCTTGGGATATCACCGCCTGGAAAAAGGAGTAGAGAAGAGCAGGATGCCATCCATCCATCCTCCTAACATGATGTTTTGGAAGGACACCCTCCCAATGATGATGGGGGGGTTCGTCACATAGTGATCATCTAGGTTGAGGTGTGTATAGATATCACAAGATAAATACATGTGTATATATTTGTAAGATACCAAATTCATATCCCAACCAATGGTTTCCAAACAGATAGCCAACTCACAACATTACTTCTTTTGATGCTACCTCTAAATGCACAACACAAAAAATACACAAAAAATTCTCAATCACAACCAATTCATTTAACCAAATCTCATTCTTTAATAAAAATTTATTTATTTATTTTATTAACCAATTCACCATAATCTATTCCATACATCATTAGAAAATATTTATTCATTTATTCCATTAATATCTTGGAAACTACTAAGCACAAGACACAACAAGAAACCTGGAATAATTAATACAAGGATAAATTCTCGGAGAATTTCCATACCAACCATCACTATCATTCTTAAAATCCATCCCTTCAAGTTTATACACACACAACCACTTCCAGCAACACATAAACACAAAACACGATTGTAGGCCTACTACACCACACTTCTCACACAATCAAAAATCAATCAATATCTCAACCTTAGATTCTGTCACACCTTCTGAACCATTCCATGGTTCATAATCATTCTCACAACTGCACCAGAACAAAAACCAGAATATCCTCACACACACAACCATGCTCATAACTACAATACCATACAAAACAAACAAAACAAAAATAATGTATTTCAAAGGATTATCTTATTTAATTCCACTTGTTAATTCATCAGTAATATTAGAAATTGAACTATCTTATGGAATCCATTCATTTTTAAAGAATAAGTAATTAACAAGTTTCTATTTATGGGGATAACATAGAAACCACAACCAAAGTAGCAATACCACAATTATAACCAGTGAAAAAAATTCCACCAACAACTTCCATCTTCAATGGGGCGTTCAAACTGTACAATCACAACATCAAAATTAACAATATGGATATAAAAAGAATGTGAACAAACCCCACATTCAGTCAATTTAAATTAGCCAATTATTTTTATTCAACTTGGTAGGCCCAATCGTGATTCATAGATAAATAGTAGTAGACACTCCTTCATGTTGTACAATTTAAGATATGAAAAGGAATCCCAACCTCAAAGAATATTTTTGACTCATCCATGAAATGAAGAGTGATGACGAATTCCATTAAGTGACAACCACATAGCTAAAAATGCAGATCAACTTATTCCACTATAGAATATTTTCATATAACTACCCAAACATCTAACCAAAGACAACCCAGATCACAACAGTAATCATTGTGGGAGGAATAAGAGAAAATGGACAAGAATGAGAGGAAAACTCACCATGGATTGATCATGGGTCTCTAATAAACAACCACCACTATTTAAAGATCAATTGGGGAGGAAGAGGTATCAAAGGATTACAAGAGGTTCTAAGGTTTCATCTGGAATGAGAGGAAGGAGATAAAATAGATGAATGAATAAAACTTCAGCTGGAATGAATTTTAAAACAAAAATGTATTGGGGTATTACCTGAAGTGTAATCCCATTTCACATAGTCTAGTACATGGGGTTCAATTTCCACCAAAATATGTTCCTCATCTTGATTTATTTTATTTTTTCAATCAAAAAAATATCACACACTATGAAACCTCCTAGAAAATTCATTAAAATGAGTATCACATCATTTATTCATGTTATGCGACATGTAATCCCCCTACTTCTAGTCATTTCTAGCCAAACACCTCCAAACTCACATTGAGCCTCCCTCGAACATCTCCAACCACAAAAACTCACAAAGTAACTGACTGAGAGAACATGTAATATTACATCAGATACCTCTCAAATTATTCTCACCCTTAAGAACCCAAAACCAAGCACTGAAGGAAGAGGGGTCCGAACAACCACCTCATGAGATACATCTCAAGGATCTCACTACACTTCAAACGCCTCTAAAAACAAAACACATAAAAATATAATTATAAATCACCCTATGTGGTTCAAAGGTTTTAGTGGAAACCCTCACATCCAAGAACACCTCTCCTAAATCAGAAAATTGGGCCTCGTCATCATGGCTGAAGACTCATCAACCCAAATCACCACAAAAAATACTACACAAGAATAAAAACAACACTGTCCTCATCACTAAAATTAATGAATTCTATCCTCAATTTCAAGATTCAATCTACTATTGGTAGCAGTGACTCACTTGAAAAGGTTTTTTCGCATCACAGTTAATGCATCTTGATTAGGAACAAGGTCCTTCCCACTTCATTTGTTAGGACTTTATCACACATCACATCACACACATCATAATCTACAGGGAAAACAAAAATATCATAAAACATTAATATTAAAATGTTACATAAACTGGGAAACTGAAGAAAGAATCTCAAAACAACTAAAGGTATTAGGCACACATCTGTGCATCTCACTCTCAAGTACTATCCTCCAAGAAACCATGCCTCTACAACACACAAATAAAAGGAAAGGTTTGCTCATACAACACCTTCTATCATTGATCCTGGATCTCAACTGGCCTCTTTAAAAACTTTGTATCATCATTGATATCCAACTCTCCCTATTTCAATGAAGTGGGAGTCGTCGTGAAGATACCAATGAAGCTAAGAGACATTAAGGTTGTTGTGGATCCTGTCCATCTTTGATGGAAATTCCAAATGATATGCCACCTTAAAAACTTTCTCCAATACCTATAAGGGCCCCAAAGAACCTTGGATAATGATTAAACACTCTTCCAAACCTCTACAGCCCACGTCCAGGGGAAACCCTCAAGAAAACCTGGTCCCCAACCTCAAATTCCAAAGGGCCTCCTCCTACGATTGGCATATGACTTATACTAGTCCTGTGTTATTTTCATTCTATCACAAAAAATATTGAGCCATCTCTATCATGCTCTGCACCACATCTGGGCCAAGAAAAATTGTCTCGCCAACCTCTACCTTGAACAACGGAGAATGACATAGACTTCAATACAATGCCTCTAATGGAGTCATTCCCATGAAAGAGTGATATGTATTATTATGATATATCTCTACCATGGACTGGTGTTGTACCCAAGATCCTCAAAAGTCCAAGACACATTCCCTCAACATTTATTCTAATGTCTGGATAGTATATTATGTCCTCCCATCTATCTGAGGGTGTAATGTGGTGTTGAGGCATAACTGGGTTCCAAAAGCATGTAAAAACACACTCTAGACTTTGAGGTAAACCACACTTCTTAATTTGACACAATGGACCTCATAACCCCATGAAAATACACCACCATATCAATATACCTCCTAGCCATGGAATCCACTTCACCTGACTCCCTGATCACTATGAAGTGGTATGATTCTATCAGCTGATCCACTACCACCTAGATAGCATCGTAATCTCCCAAGGATCTGGTAAGCACAATGAAGAATTCCGTTAAATATTATCCCACTACCACTCAAGGACATCCTAGGTTTATAAAAATCTACTAGTAACACGATGCTCATCCCTCTCCTATTGGAAAACTAATCAATTCACCAGAAACTCTGCCACCACCCATTTCATCCCATGGGTGAGAAACTATATCCTCTTGCCATGGTACATCTTATAAACACATGGTTTTCCCACTATAATGTATCTATGAAACTCACGTGGGACTCCCTCATACACCACAACTCAAAATAGACAACATTTCATGGAATAGAATTCAGTTTTGACCATCATCTGACCATCCCTCAAGAGCATCACCATGGCTAACATGATCATGCATCACCTCTACCTCTGAGTCTCCCCATTGAGACTCTTCCACTTGTTGGAACAGAGAAGAGTTCATGGTCCTCTAGAATAAACATCCTCTACCATCCTCCACTGTTTCATCCATGTGAAAGGATTCCAACTCCCCCATTGATTTCCATGCTCTTGTGATCTGTGAAGTCCAAAAATCTCACCCTAATGGGGTAATGCCACCATAGTTTCATCAGGAAAATAACTACTAATAACATGATATTTTTGGAGGAATCGATAGTTTATGGGGACATAACTATCTCGAACCCTAATAGATTATTTCTTACATCAATCGCATCCCAAACATATATGGGAATAATCACAAAACACATCAAACATCACCACATCCTCTAGAAACCAGAGTACTGAAGCACAAAAAAAACATCCCCTTTAGATATTTGAATAGTGCTTGACACTGCTCACTCTACACAAAAGCGTGGTCTTTTCTAGTCAAATCTATCAATGGGGATGCAAATCGAGAGAATTTTGGTATAAACGTCCAGTAATTGCATGAAAAACCAAGAAAACTATGATCTTAAACCATATTATTGGGTTCTTCCCTTGAAACAACGACTTCGACATTCAACGGGTCAACTGATAAAACCTGTTGTGATACCACATGTCAATGGAAATAAAAATATCATGTCCAGAATATGGAAAATAGAAATATTTCTGTAGAGTAGGTGGCATTGAAGAACCTGCAAAATAGTCCTCATATGTTCAGTGTGATCCACCTCTTACATTGAGTATATAAAGATGTCATCATTGAATATGTGGATGAACCGGTCTAGGAACTCACAATAAATGATGTTTATAAGCCCCATGAACATGAATGGTGCATTCATAACACTAAATGGCATGGGCACAAACACGATGTGCCCATATCTATATCTGAAAGTAATCTTCATGTTAATTCCCTCCATCACCGTTAATAGCTAATATCCATACCATATATCAAATAATAGATAACCAACTATCCCCTCGCAACTAGTATAATTGATCATCTATCCTTGGGAGTGGGTAATGGTTCTTGAATATCACCTGATTCAGCCTCTTATAGTCTATAGACAGCCTCAGACCCCATCTACCATCTTTGGAAATAACACTACAACACCCTACGATGACACACTGGGCCGGATGAAGCTCATCTTCATCAGATCATCGATCTGAATCCTCACCTCCTTAAAATCATAGGGATCTATCTGATAAGGATTCATCAAAATGGGGGGTTCACCAGGCTATAATTATATCCCAAACTCAACACAATGCCAATGGGTTAGCATCCTAACCTCTATAGGGAAAACATTTGAGAACTCCAGAACAACCCCGGGAAATCCCACCATCTTAGTGTCTACCGATTCCACTGATAGCTCATCCAATATGGAATGAGGAGTCTCCACACACAAACTTCCAACTTAACAACCACTCTTTCCCCCAAATTCTAGGCACTTTCCATCCACATCTTGTAAAATTATTGTCCTCTAGAAGTAGTCGATAACGGAATGTATAGAATACAACCACTCAATGCCAATAATGTAATTGTGTTGTTGCATATATGATATGAAGAGATCCTCAAAGGAGTAATGTGTCCCCATCATTAGTCTACACCTCCATCACATATCAAACAAGATTGAATAGCATTTGACTAGCATATTAATCTCCATGGGAATAAGGATCCTTTCAATGTCTAATCATAAAGAATGGACTAGACTAGATGAAACTAAGGATTATGATGCTCTCGAATCAAAAAATGCACAAGGAATTGTAGTAAACGAACTAATCATACCTATGAAACCTCTATCCCTAATGGAATGGATGCCTCTGCATCAGGAAACAAACCACACTCAGCTCCTCAACTTCTCTAATGACAACCATCCCCATTGACATGCTCGGGTGTTTGTCCCTATGAATGCAGGACATAGTGAGGTCAGACTCTACCTACTCCATCTTACCTTGGAGGAGAAGAACTATACATTACATACTATGGGTAATATCTTGATGGAAACTACTTCTAAAACTTATGCAGCGCCTCTCGACCTCCACCAATGTGAGCTTAAGAAACAACTAGGTACTAACTATGAAGATGGCCATGATATCCATAGAAGAAACATCTCATCCCCAATCCCACATTTGGGATATAAAAAACACTAGAACCAGAGTTATGGAAATAAAACTTCTATGTTCGAATCTCTTCTAGTCGAAGCCTCGAAGGTCCTAGAGCCTGAGACCTATCGCTGATAGCCCAACCTATTAAAGAACCCATCTGGTTCCCCTCTCACAGTAGTCCTCCACACAAGTAAATCCTATATACCATTTTTTGCTTCTTCTAAAAATCTAAATAAATTGGGAACATAATGTGAGTAACAACATACTGGATAAAGGAGGAGATTTACTCCTCGAGACATCTTTTTCAAGACTCCTCATTTGAAAAAATCTTAACTGCAACGAAAAGAATATCCTTGAACTTGATCCAAAGATATTGAACTGGAATACTCCAATGAAAAAGGGAGAGTATCTCCAGCATCTTTCTAGCCATCATAGTCAATAAAAGGAATGCCAATAATATTTCCTTCTGAATTTCTACCCATAATACATTGGCCTCCTTTCTCTCTCCCAAAAACAGCATCCACCAGTGATGTGTATCACCCCATAACTGACTAGGTACAAAGGTACCTTGCACACTATCTAGTCCTAGATAAGCCAAGGGCAATATCCAACTCCTCTAGAAAACCTCATCTCTTTTTATCAAAAAAACATCCTTCAATCTTTCCCAAAGCCTTCTGCTAGAAGGAATGCAGAACCCTCGGCTACTAACCCTCATCCTCTATTGGATCAACCCTTTGGTGATCAACTGGGTCATCATACTGAACCTCCAAAACATGATCCATCCACAGATGATGCCTAGGATCCATAGATGAAAGGTAAAGAAAGATATCCTAATACAAGATAGTATGGAAATTAACAATGGTTTATTTTAATTTGTTTTATTTATCTTATCCTTCAAAAAAAACCCAATTCAAAGAACACAAGTCTTTATGATGTATGTACCTCTCCTAGGTCTCTACCTTATAAATGGTGTATCCTCACTTGTTTGTTTGTTAGGCTTAGTGTCCTTTCATCGAATCTTGAGGGGCCCTAAAATATTGTGTTCTAGATGGTCTTCCCAAGACTATGTCACACACTAAGGCCACCTCACACTATTCCCCCCCACCCAACCCTGTTCCTAATGCCATACTCTATCCTATCTCTCAACCATATTATATGATACCATTTTTTCATGACCCCCTCCATCCAAATATTCCTCTCCTAGGCTAGAAATGATGAAAGGGATATAATGACCCATGAGCCCCACCTCCAGTAGGTCCCAGGTTGACAACATTCACCAAGGGTACACAAATCTCACCAAATGGGAGGCATTACCCTTTTATAGGAAACAAGATCAAGAGATAAGAGGAATAATCCATAATGAAACTCCAAGATATAATATAAAATAAAACCAAAATCCATCCAACATGCATGTGTAAAATAGAAACGAAACAAAACAAAAGTAACAAAATAAGTACCAAAAACAATGTTATGAAATGACACAACAAGATTCAAGATATGAGCTAATAAGGTCCAACAGAGATCATGAAATCCCCCTGGAATCCTAAAAATAGTTTAATATAGGTAGGCTTAGTATACAGATTTACTTAATAGGAAAACCATGGTCTCTTGTGCACATGGGAATGAATCATACTAACTCCCCTATGAGAAAATAATAGAACCAAAATAGTACCTAAGAAGTTATACTAACCACCCCAGCCTCTCCATGGAACACCCACCAAATATTGAATGTCAAGTAATATAATATAAATGACATCAATGAGAGTGTACACCACACCACTTTCCCACTGATTATCCACTCTTTCCTAACAGAAAACTTCCTGGTGCTCATACCTCTTCTGAATCCATTACAACACATCCCGCTCGTAGACACTAGGAACTCACAACCTCATCTTGTCTAGTCACCTATCCCACGAGCCACATCACATCTTGCCCATAGACACCTGGACCACAAACCATACCTAGGCAACAAGTCACATCACATCTTATCCTGAAGAAACAAGGGAAAGCATAACACATCTCATCCCAAAGACACCAGGGAAAGAACAACACATCTCATCTCAAAGACACTCGGGCCTTAAAAACCACAACCTTTATGAAGAGTCTTGGACTATCACTACCTAGAAGGAGTAGGGATGAGCGGGTGGCTGTCTATCCATCCCCCCACCAGGATGTTTTGGAAATACACCCTCCCCCGTGACGATGGGAATGTTTGTCACATAGTGATCACCTAGAGTGGTGTATATTGAAATCATAAGGGAAATTCATGTGTGTGTATATATATATGTATACCAAATGATCTTCCCAACCTATGGGTTCCAAAAAAACATACAACACACAAAATTAACACTTTTTCTCCTAAATGAAATGCACAACTCCACAAAAAACTAGAAAAAATCTCAATACCATAAAAATCATTTAACTAAACTCCACTATTTAATATCAATTCATTTATTTGTTTATTTAACCAAATCAACCCAACACATTCCAAACATCAATAGAAAATATTTTTTTCATTTATTTAATTAATATCTGGGAAACTATGAAGCATGGAAGAAACAAACAACATGACAAAAATCAAACATGGGGAAACATTGAGAGAATTACTCACATAAACCATCACTATCCTTCTTCAAATATATCCCTCCAAAAATGTCCAAACACAACTATATCAAGAAAAAAAATCAACGCACAACCCAATGGTGGCCCTGTTGCACCACACTTCTCATCCATTCCAAAATCATCCAATCTCTCAACCTGAGATTCCATCACACCTTCCAAATCATTCTGCGGATCATATTTAGGAAACAACCACATCACAACCCAAACCAGTACATCCCCCCACACACACAACCATGATCACAACCCCAGCTCCACAAAAACCAAAGAAAATAAATATTTAAAAGTCATTACTTATTTAATTACACATTATAATTTTGGGTTATCATAGAAATTGAACAATCCAGGGGAATCCATTATTTATCCATGTATACCTAATTAACCCATTTCCATTTAATGTGATACCATAGAAACCAACACTAAAATAGTAAGACAAAAACTATAAATAGTGAAAACTTAGTACCCAACGACTAAAATTTTTAGTGGTACATTCAGCTCATACAATCAAAACATCACAATTAATAATAAGGCTCTAAAAAAATGTGAAAAAACCCCACTTGTCATGACCCGCCCTCGGGACCCGTGCCGTGACTACCCCAAGCCCGCCTTCCATAGGCCAGGGGCTGGCGACTAGCACCAAGGCGTAAATCCCGGTAAAAAGGGAAGGCATTGCCATTGTAAAGTAAACAAACACCACAGAGTAAGCAAGCAGAAAAGTAAACACTAAGTAGAAACAGTGTACAACTAAAATGCGGAAAAGTAAATGGGCCAGTATACAAACCCAAACTGAAAGTAAAGTACAACTCGAAAGGGAAAACAGTAACTGTATAGTAAAAGCTGCTACACCGAGCTGTCCACTGGAAATCCCACCTGAAGGGTGGGTACAGATAGCTCCACTGCTCCTCAGGTCCCGCCGTCCGCTCCGAGCACGTTCCGCCTAGTGGTCCACCTCCAATTACCGTCCTGCTCTGCGAGCCTCAACCACGATCAACGCTACCCGTCGTCTGCAACCAACACAACGTAGTGCGGGCATAGCCCGTGCAAGGGTGAGTATAAGCTACTCTGTAGGGACCCCGAGATCCCTGATAGTCTCCCAAAATCCACAAAGGATAAACCACAAAAGGAAAGATACAATCACGAAGTAACAACCGACACTGCTTAGGTATATGCCCATACATATACCTAAGTCATCAATTACAATATGCTCCAACCTCCGAGTCCAAGTACAACTCAGTCCACACAGGAAAGTATACGTATTCCACACTGGAAAGCAAAACAAAATCCACACAGGATAGCACAACACAATCCACACAGGAAATCAACAAGATTCAGCTCACACAGGTATACTTCTTCGGTAGACGAAAGAGATGATCACTGATCCATCTATGTCGTCGGACCCACAAAGGATCGATAGGTACTAACCCCCGCAAAGACCCACATAGGATCGGACCCACACAGGATCTGTAGGCGCCGGTTCACACAGGACCGCTGAGAGCAGACCCACCCAGGATCGGACCCACACAGGATCGGTAGCACTGATCCACACAGGATCGCTGAGTTCTGTAGTTGTCGTCGTCGAATCCACTGAGCATCTCTGCACTGTCGTCGTCGCAGTCACAGTAGTAGTCGCAGCCAGCTCAAGGGTTTCCGCACACAACAAGCTCGTTCGGGAGGGTCTGCTCCACGAGCCGAGAGGCTGATACATCAACTGTCACAAAGTCAAGATTTTATGTATCCAAAAGTTTTGTATCGTCAGCAGGAAGTCAACGTAACAGACGACGCGTCAATCGGACGCCCGGTCTGAGAGTTATTGGCTTTTTCGTCCCAGGGGCCCGGATGGTTTTTAAGGAAAAACCAACCCGACCATACTCCACCTACTTCCAAACCTCAGGCGGAGTATGCCAAAAGATCCGTCTCACTAGGAGGAACTCAACAAAGCTGACGGCTCATCAATCGGACGTCCGTAGCTCAAGATATGAGTGTTTCCGCTCCGAGGGCCTGGTTGGTTTCGTGTACGGACCAACCTGGCCGAACACAAAGTATTCCGAAACCTTTAGTGCAATATACCGAAACGACCGTCTCGATCCAAGGATCACATCGCCACTGACGGCGCGTCGTTTGGAAGTCCGTAGCCTGAGTTATGGGCATTTGAAACCAAACCGCTCGGTAACGGGGGTTTCGGGCCCGGGCCGTCCTGGCCCGAGACCCCCCAGTTGGCCCGAACTGGGTCGACCCGGCGCGGCGCGGCGCAGCACGGCTCAGCCCGGCCAGGCGCGCCGGTTCAGCGCAACGCAGCGCATAGGGCGCACTGCCAGCTAGGCCGAAGGCCGAGCTGATTTGGAAACGGGGGGGGGGGGGGGGGGCGCCTGCCCCCCTTTGTGAAACCCCCCCCCCCCCTCATTATGGGGGTCGTTTCACTTGCCGCCCAGGGGAATTAATTTTTCCCCAGTTTGCCTCCCTTCCGGCTGGCCCAACCTGGCCGGCCGGTTCTTCCTCAACGGGACCGGCAAGGCCGGTCCCCCTTCCGGCTTCCGACACCGGCGGCCTGGCTGGCCACCGGTCTTCTCGTTCCGCCGCGGTCCGGAACCGGCCGCGGCCTTCTTCGTCCGGCATGGAGCGACGACACTGCGCCCCTCCGCCACGGCCACGTTCCAGCCGTGGCGCCTTCGACTTCCCTCGACGCGACGAGACAGCGTCGCGTCCTTGAAATTTCATTCCACGGCGCGGCGTGACGGCGCCACACGTATCTTCTGCAATATACCGCGTGGTGCGACGACACCACGTTTTCTTGTATCAACATCAAGAAACCATCACGAAAAACAAAGGAGGAGGGTCGGCCGTGTTTGTGCGGTCTGACCCCCATGCGTTATTCGATAACAAAAAGGGGTTTAATCCACGATCATCACCAAGATTGTATTTATGTACAAATAAATAAGTAAACCCCTACCTCGGTTTCAAGTGCAAAGCACCTCAACAAACCGCGGAAGACAAGCGTCGCGTAGGTCGGGCGTTGCGGAAACCGAACGTCGTTTTCGTTGACGTCGAGGTGCGTCCGAAGAGGTACGACGCTGGAGAAGCTTCGTAAGCTGACGGAGAATGTCCGGGGAGGAATCGGCGTCTCCTTTCGTTACACGAGAACAAGATCGAAGATGTGGCGTCGTCGATCTTCGGAAACACACCGGCTACGAAGAAGAGAAGCGGCGTTCTTCGTCGGAGCGTAACTGTTCTTCGTGTTCTTCGTCAAGGTTGAAGAAGATGGGGAGAAATTCCCAAATCCTCTCAAGGTGGCAAAGGATACCAACCAAAAGAAAATAAGCCTAAAGCTTATTTTATTTACACAATTAAACAACTTGAATTTCAAAAGTTTGAAATTCAAAACAACTCAACTCAATTAAATAACCCTAGTTGTCAAGTTTAATTAAAGAGGAGTTATAGGGATTTTAAAGGGAAGATGAAGTGTCAGGGTTCGTGTGGGCCCCATCACACTTAATCCTCTCAAGGGAGGTTATGTGGATGTGGATCCCACCCCTAACTCCTTTTGAGAGGTTATAACCAACTTGGATAAAAATAAAATGTGTTTCCACATTTTATTTAACTTCATTTTAAATTTCCAAAAACTAACTCTCAACCCTCATAAAACGCAACCTCGGAAAAGGTCTTCTTAAGCGAATATCGGCACTGCAAGTTCATCAGTTCCCTCGGAATTCGATTCCAGGCACTGGTTCAAAAGTTAGAAATTCCCGCTCGTTCATTAACTGAACGTACCCAAGCCAAAATTTAGAAAATGATTCCGGGCACACCGGGCCTCGGAATCAAGTGTCGTCAGAAACCGCGCTCTTGTAAAATTCCAAATCAAATTAAGAAAAAATTTCCCTTGAATTTTACAGGTCTTTACATTACTCCCACCTTAGGGCTTTACGTCCCTGTAAAGATACATCAAAACTGGGGGAACAAATGAGGGTACTGAGCACGCATCTGATCCTCCCGCTCCCAAGTGCTCTCCTGGAGATTCTCGTGCTTCCACCTGATGGGCACTATAGGAATCGACCGTCCACGTAGGACCCGCTCTTGTCGATCCTCTATCTCCACCGAAACCTCCGTAAAAGTCACCCCATCGTCAACTTCAAGCTCCCCATGGTCAATGATGTGTGTCGGGTCGTGCACGTATCTCCTCAGCTGAGATACGTGGAAGATGTCGTGCACCCGGTGCAACTGAGGTGGTAGAGCTAGGTGATAAGCCACCTCGCCAATCCTGCTGAGAACCTGGAAGGGTCCAATGAAGCGCAGAGATAACTTGTAGCCTCGGCCAAATCTCCGTATACCACGTCGAGGTGAGACCCGCAAGAAGACGTGGTCGCCATCCTCGAACTCTAGTGGCCTCCGCCTCCTGTCAACGTATGACTTCTGCCGGCTCTGATCTGTCCTCATCCACTCCTGGATGACCTGGACCTTCTCTGTCGTTGCCTGGACCATCTCCGGTCCCACAAGTGCTGACTCCCCAGGGTCTGCCCAGCACAAAGGAGATCTACAAGGTTGGCCGTACAACGCCTCGTACGGTGCCATCCCGATGGTGGAGTGGTAGCTCTTGTTGTACGCAAACTCCACCAAGGGTAGGTGGTCCTCCCAGCTACGACCAAAGTCGAGGAAACATGCGCGGAGCCTCTCCTCGAGAGTCTGAATGGTCCTCTCCGTCTGACCATCCGTCTGAGGGTGAAAGGCTGTGCTCAAACGTAGCTGCGTCCCGAACGCCTCCTGCAATCCCTTCCAAAGCCGGGAAGTAAAGAGAGCATCTCAATCGGAGACAATATATGATGGCACACCGTGAATCCGCACAATCTTCTGAAGGTAGAGACGTCCTAAGCTCTCCACTAAGCCCTTCTCTCTGAGGGGTAAGAAATGAGCCGACATGGTGAGTCGGTCGACAATCACCCAAATGGAGTCGTGACCTCTGGAAGTGCGTGGAAGTCCAGTCACGAAGTCCATAGATATTCCATCCCACTTCCACTCTGGAAACTCCAAGGGCTGTACCAAGCCTGCTGGTACCTGATGTTTTGCCTTCACCTGCTGGCAGGTGAGGCATCGAGAAACGAACTCTGCGAGAGCCTTCTTCATGCCCGGCCACCAGTGTTGTCGTCTAAGATCCTGGTACATCTTCGCCACTTCAGGATGTACCACCAAAGGAGAAGTGTGAAACTCTCTCAGAACCTCATCCCGCATAGCAAATGGTACCATGGTACGTCCTCTGAAAAGGATGTCGTGCTCTGCTTCAAGGGAGAAACCATCAGGTGCCTGTCCCGAGGATATCTGTGAACGCCGTGTCTCACAGTCAGCGTCCTCTCGATGTGCCTCTCTGACCCACTGCAGAAGTGGAGGAGATACTGTGAGAGACTGAAATAAGGCTACTCCATCCCTATCCACGAAGGATATCTCCAAAGAGGCTAGCTGCTCCGTCGCCTCCTCAAGTAGCTGAATGCCCATCCTCTTGCTGAGGGAATCGGCTACCACATTCCCCTTTCCAGGAGTATAGACTATCTCAAAGTCATAGTCCTGGAGGAACTCGAGCCATCGCCGCTATCTCAGGTTCAGGTCCTTCTGCGAGAAGATATACCTGAGACTCTGATGATCAGAAAAGACTGTAAAGCACTCGCCCATCAGGTAGTGTCGCCATGTCTTCATAGCGAAGACCACTCCTGCTAACTCCTGGTCATGGGTAGCGTAGTTCTACTCATGTGGCCTCAACTATAATGATCCATAGGCGATCAATTCCCGCTCCTGCATCAGAACACATCCGAGTCTGGTCCCTGATGCATCACAGTAGACTACGTACCCTACTACCTCCTCAGGCAACCTCAAGATAGGTGCGCTGGTCAATCCTTTTCTCAGCTCCTGGAAGCTCTGCTGACATCTGTCTGACCACACGAAGGGTTTCCCTTCTTCGTCAAAGCTGAGAGTGGTGTCGAAACTCTAGATAAGTCTAGCATGAATCTCCGATAGTATCCAGCTAGTCCCAAGAAATTCTACACCTCTGTCACGCTCCTGGGTGGCTCCCAAGCTAACACAGCCTCGATCTTCACAGGATCCACTGCAACTCCCGCCTCAGAGATAACGTGTCCCAAGAAGTGGACCTTACGTATCCAGAACTGGCACTTCGAGAGCTTACCATAAAGCTGGTGCTCTCTGAGTGTGTCCAGTACAACCCGCAAGTGGTAGGCGTGCTCCTCCTCAGTCGTCGATTAGATCAAAATGTCGTCGATGAAGACCACGACAAATCGATTGAGGTATGGCTGAAAGATCCTGTTCATGAGGGCCATGAACACTGCTGGAGCATTGGTTACACCAAAGGGCATAACGAAAAACTCATAGTGGCCATATCGACATTTGAAGGCCATCTTCTGCACGTCCTCGTCTCTAACTCTGAGCTGATGATAGCCGGACCTGAGGTCTATCTTCGAGAACCACCGTGCTCCCTTGAGCTGATCAAAGAGGTCATCAATCCTCAGTAGCAGATACTTGTTCCTCACTGTCACCTGGTTCAGGCGACGATAGTCAACACAAAGTCACAAGCTCCCGTCCGCCTTCTTGGCGAACAATATCGGGGAAGCCTAGGGTGAAACACTGGGTCGGATGAACCCCTTGCCTGCAAGTCCTCCAACTGTACCCGTAGCTCTCGAAGCTCGGGGGGGCCATCCGATATGCTGGAGTCGATATCGGGGCTGTCCTGGGGTACAGATCAATATAAAATTCTACCTCTCTGTGAGGAGGTAGTCCTGGAACGTCGTCGGGAAAAACGTCCGCAAACTGATCCACCACTACAGGAAAACCAGGACTCCGCACATCAACTGCTCCTAGGATGAGGCTAGCCAACTGATGAGTGATGGGCTGTCCTCTCCTCCGTTGAAGTCCATCCTGTGCTACAAAGGCTCCCTTCTCGCCGGTGAAGGTGAACCTGCTCCCGTCGGTGCGTACACATCGCACCTTGCGCCTAAAACAGTCAATCTGTGCATGGACCATAGATAACCAATCCATGCCCAAGATGACGTCGTAAGGGCTCGACGCTGCTACAAGAAGATCCCAGCCGAAGATCTCACCTCCTAGAGTAAGCTCATACTGCCGGAACCAGTGCGTAATCGTCGAGTATGCTCTCGTAGGAGTCTCTAGCCGTAAGGATCGAGGCAACGACTCTGTCGGAATCTCCGAGCTACGAACAAGGGCAGCGGCTATGAAAGAGTGACTCGCTCCTGTGTCTATAAGAACTGCAGAAAGGGTGTAATAGACACAGATAGTACCTCGAATCATCTCGTGCGCGCCGTGGTCGTAGGCCTCTGCTGCCTGGAGCTGTGCCTGTCTCTGCCCGCCAGCTCCCTGTGGTCGGGGTGGACCTCCTGGTGGTGGTGGTGGTAGAGCCTCAAAGCGTCGCCCACCACCTACTGCTCGGCCAACTCCTTTGCCTCGTCCACCTCCTCCCTACGGACCGCCACGGTCGACCCTCTGCCTCTGCCTCAGTGGTCCCTCAACTGTTTTCTGCTACTCGGCACGGCGGGTCGGGCAGTCACGAGCCATGTGGCCCGGCCCGCCGCACGAGTAGCACTGTCTGCCTCACGAAAGACTGGCTCCGCGCTGTGTGCCCCGCACTGCTGAGCTAGTGTCCTGAGGTCGTCTGCCTGAAGGTCTGGTCTACCTGGACCCCTGAGTCATCCGTCGACTGCCAGCTGTAGAAGACTCTGCCACGTGCCGCCCTGCGGTGGGTCTCGGCGCTGGTGTAGACTCAGCAAGAATGCTCTCGATCAAAAGGGCTCGCTCCAGTACTCCTGTCTGAGTCGGTATGCTGAGGGAGATCAGCGATGCCCTGATCTCGTGTCTCAATCCCTGCTCGAAGGATCGGGCCCGGAAGAATGGGTCCCGTACCATGTCGGTCAAGTAGCGCGAGAGATCAGTAAATCTCGCCGAGTACTGTGCGACCGTCATGCTGCCCTGCCGCAGCTGAAGAAGCTCCTGAATGCGCACCGCACGGAGGGTGGCTGTGATGAACTCCGAGCGGAAGAGGCTCTCAAAGTCCGTCCAAAGAAGAGATGCATCATCGTGCACCTGGAGCATCAAGCTCCACCATCAGCCCTCTGCTGCGTGCAGTAGGCTCGCAGTGAGGATCACCATGAGGTCTGCTGGTGTCCTCACTAGCCAGAAAACTCGTACGACTGCCTCCAGCCAGTCCTCGGATGCCTGGGAGTCTGTCTCTCCACGAAACCTGGGCGGTCGCTGGCACTGAAACTCATGCAGTGCGCTGAGGTGACGTGCATCGTCAGCGGCTGGTGCTGGTAGTATCGGTGGCTCGGTGGGTAGTGCTACCGCCGGTGCCACTTCTGACAAAGGGCCCTGCACCAAGGCCTCGTCGCTCGGTGGGCAGTCGCCATGCTCGACTCTCGGAACCCTAGCTGGATGTCATCATGGGGTCATCCTTAAAAGGAAACAGGTGCGCCATGGTCAGAACAGTATACCTGGTGAGCTGATACAACGTAATCACAAAGAAAACTTGAAACACACACGCAATCAATGTTTTCATGCATTAAGTCGGAAATCAGAAGTCAGGGTCCCGGTGTATGGATACGTCGGTCGTCGCACCAACACTGGACTCCCTGGACTGATAACCACACTCAATATGCAAAACATTATTGCTTCACATAGAAAAGATCAGAGTTCGCGGTAGAACCGAACTCCTCTGATACCAATTTGTCACAACCTGCCCTCGGGGCCCGTGCCGTGACTAACCCAAGCCCGCCTTCCATAGGGCAGGGGCCGGCAACTAGCACCAAGGCGTAAATCCCGGTAAAAAGGGAAGGCATTGCCTTTGTAAAGTATACAAGCACCACAGAGTAAGCAAGAGGAAAAGTAAACACTAAGTAGAAATAGAGTACAACTGAAGTGCGGAAAAGTAAATGGGCCAGTATACAAACCCAAACTGAAAGTAAAGTACAACTCGAAAGGGAAAACAACAACTGTAAAGTAAAAGACGCTACACCGAGCTGTCCACTGGAAATCCCAACTGAAGGGTGGGTACAGATAGCTCCACTGCTCCTCGGGTCCCGCCGTCTGCTCCGAGCACGTTCCGCCCAGTGGTCCACCTCCAGGTACCGTCCTGCTCTGCGAGCCTCAACCACGATCAACGCTGCCCGTCGTCTGCAACCAACACAACGTAGTGCGGGCATAGCCCGTGCACGGGTGAGTATAAGCTACTCAGTAGGGACCCCGAGACCCCGGATGGTCTCCCAAAATCCACAAAGGATAAACCACAAAAGGAAAGATACAATCACGAAGTAACAACCGACACTGCTTAGGTATATGCCCATACATATACCTAAGTCATCAATTCCAATACGCTCCAACCTCCGAGTCCATGTACAACTCAGTCCACACAGGAAAGTATACGTATTCCACACAGGAAAGCAAAACAAAATCCACACAGGATAACACAACATAATCCACACAGGAAAGCAACAGGATTCAGCTCATACAGGTATACTTCTTTGGTATACGAAAGAGATGATCACTGATCCATCTAAGTCGTCGGACCCACAAAGGATCAATAGGTACTAACCCCCGCAAAGACCCACACAGGATCAGACCCACACAGAATCTGAAGGCGCTAGTTCACACAGGACCGCTGAGCGCAGACCCACACAGGATCGGACCCACACAGGATCGGTAGCACTGATCCACACAGGATCGCTGAGTGCTGTAGTCGTCGTCGTCGAATCCACTAAGGATCTCTGCACTGTCGTCGTCCCAGTCACAGTAGCAGTCGCAGCCAGCTCTTGGGTTTCCGCACACAGCAAGCTCGTTCGGGAGGGTCCGCTCCACGAGCCGAGAGGCTGATATATCAACTGTCACAAAGTACAGAGTTGATGTATCCAAACGTTCCATATCGTCAACGGGAATTCAACGTAACCGACGGCGCGTCAATCGGACGCCCGGTCTGAGAGTTATTGGCTTTTTCGTCCCAGGGGCCCGGTTGGTTTTTAAGGAAAAACCAACCCGACCGTACTCCACCTATGTCCAAACCTTGGGAGGAGTATGCCAAAAGATCTGTCTCACTAAGAGGAACTCAACAAAGCTGACGGCTCGTCAATCGGACGTCCGTAGCTCAAGATATGAGCGTTTCCACTCCGAGGGCCCGATTCGTTTCGTGTACGAACCAACCTGGCCGAACACAAAGTATTCCGAAACCTTGAGTGCGATATACCGAAACGACCGTCTCGATCCAAGGATCGCATCGCCGCTGACGGCGTGTCGTTTGGAAGTCAGTAGCCCGAGTTATGGGCATTTGAATCCAAACCGCTCGGTAATAGGGGTTTCGGGCCCAGGCCGTCCCGGCACGAGACCCCCCGGTTGGCCCGAACCGGGTCGACCCGGCCTGGAACGGCCTGGACGGGGCCGACCCGGCCTGGCCTGGTGGACAGGCCAGGCGCGCCGGTTCGGCGCAAGGCAGCGCGTTGGGCGCGCTGCCATCTCGGCCGAAGGCCGAGCTGATTGGGAAACAGGGGGCCGCCTGCCCCCCTTTGTGAACCCCCCCTCATTATGGGGGCCATTTCACTTGCTGCCCAGGGGAATTAATTTTCCCCCGGTTTGCCTCCCTTCCGGCCGGCCCGACCTGGCCGGCCGGTTCATCCTCAACGGGACCCGCAAGGCCGGTCCCCTTTTCGACTTCCGACACCGGTGGCCTAGCTGGACGCTGGTCTTCTCGTTCCGCCGCGGCCCGGAACGGCCGCGACCTTCGTCGTCCGGCGTGGTGCGACGGCACTGTGCCCCTCCGCCGCGGCCCCGTTCTGGCCGTGGCGCCTTCGACTTCCCTCGACGCGACGCGACTGTGTCGCATCCTTGAAATTTCATTCCACGACACGGCGCGACGGCGCCGCGTGTATCTTCCGCAATATAACGCGTGGAGCGACGACACGACGTTTTCTTGTATCAACCTCAAGAAACCATCATGAAAAACAAAGGAGGAGGATCGGTCGTGTTTGTGCGGTCTGACCCCCATCGTGTTATTCGATAACAAAAAGGGTTTTAATCCACAATCATCACCGCGTTTGTATTTACGAACAAATAAATAAGTAAACCCCTACCTCGGTTTCAAGTGCGGAGCACGTCAACAAGCCGCGGAAGACAAGCATCACAGAGGTCGGGCGTCGCGGAAACAGAACGTCGTTTACGTTGACGTCGAGGTGCATCCGAAGAGGTACGTCGCTGGAGAAGCTTCGTAAGCTGACGGAGAAAGTCCGAGGAGGAATCGGCGTCTCCTTTCATTGACACGGGAAGAAGATCAAAGATGTGGCGTCGTCGATCTTCGGAAACACACCGGCTATGAAGAAGAGAAGTGGCGTTCTTCGTCGGAGTTTATGTGTTCTTCGTGTTCTTCGTCAAGGTTGAAGAAGATGGAGAGAAATTCCCAAATCCTCTCAAGGTGTCAAAGGATACCAACCAAAATAAAATAAGCCTAAAGCTTATTTTATTTACACAATTAAACAACTTGAATTTCAAAAGTTTGAAATTGAAAACAACTCAACTCAATTAAATAACCCAAGTTGTCAAGTTTAATTAAAGAGGAGTTATAGGGAGTTTAAAGGGAAGATGAAGTGTTAGGGTTTGTGTGGGCCCCACCACACTTAATCATATCAAGGGAGGTTAAGTGGATGTGGGTCCCACCCCTAACTCCTTTTGAGAGTTTATAACCAACTTGGATAAAAATAAAATGTGTTTCCACATTTTATTTAACTTCATTTTAAATTCCCAAAAACTAACTCTCAACCCGCATAAAACGCAACCTCGGAAAAGGTCTCCTTAAGCGAATATCGGCGTTGCGAGTTCATCGGTGCCCTCGAAATTCAATTCCGGGCACCGGTTCAAAAGTTAGAAATTCCCGCTCGTTCTTTCACTGAACGTACCCGAGCCAAATTTTGGAAAATTATTCCGGGCACACTGGGCCTCAGAATCAGGTGCCGTCAGAAACCGCGCTCTTGTAAAATTCCAAAGAAAATTATGAAAAAATTTCCCTTGAATTTTACGGGTCTTTAAACCACTTTCCTCAAAATTTTCACAATCAAAATATTTATCTTAAATAATGTTGTAATAACAATGATTCATAGGTAAAAATATTTAAACCCCTTCCACATGATGAAAAGTTGAATAGAAACAAGGGAATCCCTACCTTAAAGAGGTTTTATGACTTGTCTGTGTACCACAAAGTGAAGAAGACTTCCCATAAGTGACAGCTGCACCACTAGAAACATGGATCAACATAATTTAAAACAAAATATTATCAAATTGTTGTACACAAATCCACCAAAATTCACCCCAATCCAACCTGTATTGAGGCAGTGACCCCTAGGGGAGGAATGAGAGAAAATTGACGAGAAAGAGAGGAAAATTCGCCATGGATTTATCATGGTTTGAAATCGAATAACCACCAGGAATGAAAGATCAATGGGGGAGGGAGAGGGCACGAATTATTCCTTAGGGTGCCTAGGGTTCATAAAAAATGATCATGAGTAGGGAAAATGGATGAATGAATAAAATTTCATCTCAAAGGAATTTTAAAACAAAACTGGACTGGGGTCTTACTAGATGTATAATCCACTTTCTTATCGTATTGTACCCGGTGTTCATTTCCCAACAAAAAAATATCGCCTCTCAATTTATTTAATTTTTAAAAAATTGAAATATTAAACACTATTAAGCCTCCATGAAAAGTAATGAAACAATGTTTTATGTCATGTAATCATGTTACATGATGTCTTTTCCCTGCTACTTCAATCCTTTAGTAGCTGAACTCCTCCAAACTCCCTCATAGGCTATACCAAACATCTCCAACCACCAAAACCTGCAAATTAATAGACTAAAAAGACAAAGACCATTACATGACGATCTTGAGAAAATAATTGTCATGAAATACCCTATTAATATACTCTCATCATATATTGTTTTTTGCATTCCTTAATTTCTTGATCATATTCCACCATTTATCTTCCTTACATTCCACAAGATAGACTGATAAGTCAATATACTAATATTCTGAACACTATATAATAGATAATATAATTTCCATTGCATTGATCCATTATTCCAAAAATAGTGGATCAAGATAACCCTAATAACATGATGTAGTCATTCATATAAATGATTCAATGGTTTGTTTCTCCATTTATGGTGCATTCGAATTCTCCACATGGTCCATGTTTCTGCATATAGAATGAAAGAGATGAGTGATAAATTTCAAAAAAAAATATTTCATCGTAACTCTAAAACCATTTGGTTTCCAATTATGATAGTCATTTCATTGGTGGTAACATTAAATTTTTCACAATTCCATCTATGTCCATCCATTGACTAAGATAAAGAGAATAAAGTATGTTTAATTCAATATTTAAATTATTGAATTATCAAATAATCGTAGAAATCATTCCTATGACGTAGTAATTTAGGAAACCTTTATATTATCCTATGACACATAATGTTTAAAAATGCATTTTAAAGTTCACTATCTATCCTAATACTTCTTAATGGTTATAAATGTAACATTAATTAACCAATGAATATTATATAAGAGAGTATGTCTAGGTATATAATCTTAGTCACACTAATCATGCAATGGTAATGACTAAGCTAGTATTAAATCATCCCCTTTTAGAGGTTTTATCAAAGGTTTAATATACTAAACAACCACATCAAATTTATAGTACCAATAGGGGATACACCTTCTTATAAAATAAACAAACTCTAAATTAACACAACATTAGGATATTAGGTTATATATTGAATTATCCTCATTGTTTCAACAATGTTCTCAAATCCTTTCCCCTAAAATTAATTAATCTCATATTTGATACCAAATTTGCTAAACTAGTCAATAAATAAATAAATAATACATCATTTCATATAAATATTCTAGACATCAAATTAAAATACATGCCATATAACCATAATGGTTTTTATTCTTTATAGATTGGATATATAATCATCATATTTAATAATGTCTCTTAATCATATCGAATAATGTTCATCTATAATTGTAATCTTATTAAATATGCCCACATCAAAACTAGTCTTCATAACCTTAAGAAAATGGAAACTGTAGCTACACCTACCCCAAAATCCTAGAGTTGATGCCTGCTATCATTATATTAGCATAAAAAACAAGGAATCAAATCCCAAAGGACCAATCAATTAAGATGTCTTGTCAAACTTGATACATACCAGGTTATTACATTACATTTGGAATGAAAAATTTAAAAAAAAATTCCTTCATTCGAGAATAACATTATTCCATCTAGTATATCATTTCATGGTAGTCATAGTAAACTTACTACACTTCTGGGGAATGGAAACAAAATAATTATGACCTCAAATACTCATTATGGGTTAAGTGTAACGGAAGTAATAATCTATCAATTTGAATAATCAACATGGAAAGGTATATAAATGAGAACACACACAATTTAAATTAATTAGAAAATGAAAAAAATGATATGGAAATTTAAAAAACTGAATAGCCATGCTATTTAAATGAATCGATAAGGAATAATCAAAATTTCAAGGTAAATAACTTAACTCGAAATCCATTTAATATGTAATCTGAGAATGAAATAAATCCTTATATTTTTTGAATGTGAAAATATCAGGGATAGAAATACCTGAATTTTGAATTCCAACAATGATTTATAATTGGAAATCTATTTTCCTAGGCACATGATACATTTATCTTTAGGTTTCACTCTCAAGAATGCTTAAAAATGATGCCTAGATAAAAATTTAACATAGTATATACATCTAATTAATCTCATAGGTCTACTGATGCATTGAGGGGAAATCATTTTCCCATCTGCATCCTTGTATTCATGTCTAAATCCTTCCTTATATATCAAGTAATCTATTTAATTCATAAACAATGTTCCATATCGAACTAACATATTGACTAAAGAGTAAGGTTGTAAAAATATTTCTCGTGATAATCAAGCCACTTTCAAAGTGAACACCATATGTAAAAATGGTATATAGTTTAGGAAATAATTTTATCCATGAAAAATAATGTAGACATTTTAGGTAATAATAATGGCCAATGATCATAAGAAAGTAATCTTTTCTTGGGAATGGTATTGAATTAAAAATTAATTAATGAATTTAATGTTATTATTGTCCTTATTCAAAATGATGAGAGACATTCCATAGAAATAATTAGGTTTTTTTCAATACAATTTATACCCATTTAAGTAAGAATAACGGTTTTTTATGAATAGAATTATATTAAGAATCCCATTAAATAATCTTAATGAAAATATCCATTTTATTTTAAAATAAAATCAAATATGTTTTTTGGAAAATAAATTTTAAAAGAATTTTCATCAAAAATATCTTCACAATCATGAATATTAAGCTTCAATGAAATAATGTATTTAATAATGGGTAATTTTGTACATTTCATAAATAAAATTCTTCTTTAATTGAAAAAATGATAGAAAAGATCCCAGTTTGGAAAGAAAAAACATGATTCCTTTGAAAACATTTCATAGAGAGTGTAAATGGGAAAAAAGACCTACTAATAAATATTTATAGAATTTAATATAAATAAATTTTAATAAATTTTTATAAAATATGGTTTTTGAAGGAAATATATTTCCCACATAATAGTGAAATGAAGTTAGATTTTATTAAAACATATTCTCAAAAAACATTAAGTACTAGAGAGTGGGAAAATGTTTTTATGACTTGAAAAAGTTCATGAATCACAATATTAGAGTAAAATGAACAGTTTTATTAAAAAATGTCATATAATTTCCTTTTATATAAATTAAAAAATAAAAGATCTCGATTTGAATGCGATTGTGAAATAATCCCCTAAAATTATCATAATGTTGAAGTGAAAAATAATCAATGGATCGATTAGGAGTATCAATTTTAAATACAAATAGAATATGTTGAAAAAATAGATATTTAAAATTAATTGTACACAGAATACTATAAAATTATAATCAATGAATTTGAATTTTGACACAATGAATTGAAATGTATTTATGAAATTATTTACCACATGGTATGTTTTAATTCAAATCCCCATTTATGAAATAACTGAAGTAGAAACATAATACACCCTTAGGAATGAATTATTCATGGTATTACATTTTTTATGGTTATTATATAATCTATATAAAAGAAACTAGTTTCTTAATAATTCAAAATTCCTTAATGAAATGAAAATGAGATAAAATCCCTTACTTCAAGCTTTCACTTTGGTCATAATATTTTTACACATTATATAGTAGTTTTAAAAACGTTTTTAACTTATACGAAAACATTCCTAATAAATATTATATCATATATTAATCTTTTATAGTTTATAATCATCTTATTGTTAATAATCATTCATTATTGTGATTGTTTCGTGTGTTAATTGGTGTATTTTTCCGGTATCATTTGACTTGTTTTTTCTTCATTCTTCAATCATGATTTAATCATCTAAAAAATATAAACAAAAATGTAAATAAAATATATAAACAATATTTTTTTAGTTTAATTCATAAAATTATGATTTTTGTATTGAAATACATTGTTCATGGAGATGGTATGTTGGACGCACGTATGAATGAATTTTCCATTTTCCTATCATATTAAATGAAAAACAATTAAATGATATATTTATATTGTAATTATAGTTTATTATTCATTTCATGTATATATAATATTTTCACTAAACATATCCTTAATACATTCCATGTAATGCAATAATGAATCACATCACATCATGAGGCGGTAGTCTTTCATACTGAAAAATGATGTTATCATATTCCGATAAAATGGAAATTGGGATGTTATGTTTGATATAATAAATAAATAATAATAAATACGTCATAAATATCATAAAACTAATCTATAAACTATATGTTTATCATTATTCACAACCTTTATATGTGGTAATGGAATAACAAATGACATTAGTTCATGATGTGGTAGTTTGAAATCCACAAGAATGATGATTTTGTACCTCATTTGATAGAAGCGTGTCATTTTTTAGGTAATAAATTTAACATATAAACATCATAATTTATTTAAGATACTAATGTTATTATATATGAATGATATAAAAATAATTTAATGAGTTGGAAAATGAAATAAAATCAGAAATCCTTTTAGAGAAGTATTACCTCTTCTTCAGGTATCCTATTCACATTTTCACTACTGCCATGCTATATGGGATTTATGTAATGACCCAATATTTTCAATGGAATTCCTTATTATAATTATGTCATATAATAACTTTGAGTAACAACAAAATGAACTACTAATTACTATGTGACCTTTAAATATAAGTTTGTCACTTGTGTGTTTTTAATTTCAAAAAATGGTTATCTACAATTTTGATCAGTAAGCTATTTGGAGTCTAATTAAAGAACAATAATTTTGATGAATAGTGACATTCCATTATGAATAATAGAATACCATTATGAATATTAATGAATAGTAGTGAATAGAAAATTGGACAAAAAATAGACATTTCACCCATGAATGTATAAATACAATTTTGACATCTTAAAAGAGAAAAACGGTCACTGTATAAGAATTGGTATTTCTGTATGTCAAAAATATTTTATTTAAAGTTTTATGTTTACAATAATAATATAAAATGGAAATTAATTATAATAAAATTTAATCATAAATTGATAATTTATTTTTTTATGGTTATAAGATAATTTTATGGGACCTTGAATACGTTTTCAAGGTGTTATTAAACATGTTATATCTTTAATGATGATTTTGTTGAATAAATTATGATTTTATTTAAAAAGAAAATTAAAAATATTTAGAAAATAATTTCAAAAAATGGAGTTCATTTTTTAATTCTAAATGATGAAAAACTGTTAGGGTGAATCTCTAGGATTTTTCTAATATACTTGAATTTTCAGTGAATAGTAAAAAATACAATTTTGAGTTTTCGGTATGTTTGATGAAATAATAATGATGTACTAATTAATAAAAAAATGATGGTCAAAATTTTTACAGTAAAATATGATATTATTTTTCCCATCTGGACAATACCATGGGAAAACACCATGAGAAAGCCCATGGTTTTTCAAAAACCACTAATGATGTTTCTATTATAATTAATAAAAATCCACTCTATTTTACTATAAATACCCACTCTTCCCTTCATTTTGGGATCATTACAAATCCCTATTACCAGAATATTGTGTGGTTTTACCTCCCTATGATCCCTCCAAAAGTTTCCCCAAGCCCCCAAGGTCCCAACCTTCATGTTTTAGGAGCTACCGCACAAGGTAAGGGAACTATTCACCCTCCTCTTTTAGTCAACACTTCTTTTTTGTTAACTATTTGAATTTATATTACGATAGGTTGGGATTTGATATTATGTATCAATATTATGGTCCTTTTTATGTCCATATGAGAGATACCCTTTTTCTCTAATCAATTCATTTTTTGGAATTTTAAGCGATGCTATTTGGCTCACAAACTTTCATAAAGGATCTCTCAACTTTATTTCTTCTTTTACTCACCTCCTTTTATAAAAATGTTGTGATGACTCCTATACCTTACATGTACTGGAATATTTTCATGATAAAGAAATAATTATTCATCATCTATCCTTTCCCTTATTTTTATACTATAAAAGAAAACTCCATCTGAGATATGCTAATTTACAACATTCAAGGACTATGGGTTTTCAATTTACATTACCATCTTCAATTCTGACCATGAATACATTTTCATGGTTTAAAGATACAAAAATATATGTATTATGTCTCATATATGGTTCTGAAATCCTTTTGTACACATGGTTTTTATTTATAAAACAAAAAATGTTCCCTGTAGTCAAAAACTGCCAATTAACCCAAACAACTATCATTAAAAAAATTATATAATGATTTATCTTAATGCCAAGTAACCAAATGGAATTTACAATCAAGTAACCTCATGGATTTTCACTAATAACATATAAATACTTTTATGGACAATCAAACCTATTTTACAAGATTCTTCGAATATGAATATGAGTAAACCGGTCATTAGAACCAAGGAAACAAACGGAACTGAACAATAAAATTGAAGCTCGTAGCCAACCAAAAGGTTATGAATGAACTCAAATAGGTTTTAATAAATAATTTTCATAAATAATAGGTTCTATAATTACTAATTAATGAACTTAATTTGATTATTTATTTCATTACTATCTTATGGAGAACACCATCAGACTTAAGGTAAGGGATTCTACCCGAACCACGTTTTTTTCCTTCAGGTTGCTCTATCTTTCTTTTTACCCAAAAGAATTTGTATTTTCTTTTTATTAAGGACATATAAATTATTTTCATATGCTCCAATATCATGCTTCATGATCCATCCCTCATTTTCATTCAGGGATATATATATATTTTTAAGTTATTCCCTCCATAATTATTCTGGATAAGAAAACCCATTTTAAGGGAACATCCTGAATTCTAACTCGATTTCAAGTGAATTCTATCCTATTTATTAAGACACAATTATCATTATCAAATCATTATTTTTATTATCAAAACCTTCTTGGTTCAATTTTATTTTTATATAAATTATTTTCTTCTTTTATATTTTTAAAGCTCTATAGTATTTTCCTTAAATACACAAAAAAAAATTAATGCTAATGTTTCTCAAAAACATTTAATATATTTTGTCACTTCTATATGACATCACTTACCATGTTATATTCCCATTTTAACTTATGAAATTCCTTGTATGTTCAAATTCCTTTCTCTAATGGACACTTTAATGACACGCCCATGTATTATGTTTTATGACATGATTGTGTTACCCATTTCCTTCTATAGGAACCCTTGTGTTTATGTATGGTTGATTATGTATGACTATTTATGTGCAAAGAATATTCCTTAAAATTATGAGACAGTTGTTCCCTGATAGTGCTCTAATGCATTGGGTAAAGTTATGTCTCATGATATGCGATGTGAAATGGGATTCGCGGTTTCCCTTGACCCGTACTACTCTGGGAAACGGTATTGGAGGTTATCCTTGACTCATACTAAAGTTATGTTTTATATTTATTCCATATTTATATGATTCCATGTTTATATGATCCCATGGCTATATTTTATGATTCTATATGTTCCGCGATTTTGATATCATTATGTCATGCCCCCAAACTCATGTTCTTAAAAATTATTCTTACGTTCAATCCCTTACTGGGATTTTTTAGCTCATGCCTTTATTCATGTGGTTCCCTAGGATATCCTATGAAGATGTATGAGAACAATGGATTCTAGGAGAACATTTTTAAGATTAAATAAAGAAATGTTTTTTAGCCCCATGTTTTATGTTTTATGTACCTAGTTTTCAAATACAATAGACTTCACGATCCTTAGCTTGTAATCTATTGTATATTTATGCTCAAAATCATGTAATGTTATATTTAAAAGGATAGGGTTACTATAGTTTTTATTAGAGGATGGTGTAGTTATTTTTAGAGATTAGGAATAGAGCACTTTAGTACGAACCTTACTGATGAGAAAAATAATAAATAAACATTCTTATGTTTTGGTATGTAAAAGTAAGTGGTTTATCAAGAAAATATGTCCCTGTCTGGATACCAATAGGTAGATGCAGCTCTGGAACAGATGTACCTTGGATTGAAAACTCCAACAAGGTGTTTCAGGCATGACCCTGGGTATCCTAGTACATGAAAACATGCCTTGGTACACTCTAGGTATTGACACTCCCGAGGGATATACCTTGGTAATTCATGATCATGGTACAAACTGTTATTATAAAGAACAAACACATAAGAATATAAGATATGTAATAGATCAAGGATAACCTAGATTGAAACATAGGTAATCACTAGATAGGATATACTTCTCCTTTCAAAGTTTATCCTTTTATGTTCAAAAGTTTCCTTTTTTAGGTTCAATAACTATGAATTCGTTCCCTCTTATTGAACATTCTATTTATTAGTTAATGGATGGAAATAGAAGAACACGTTCCAACAATCAATGTGAAAGGGAATGTGAAGAATGTCCAAATGATATGCCTGAGATGATGGGAATGGGTTCTCAAAAAATCATGACAGTACTTTCTCACCTGGATCAAGTTATGAATAATAACATGAATCATGTTGAACGACCACTTTCTCCAAAAAGAGAGAAATTTGTTGTAGAATCCTTCATGAGAAAAAGGCCTCCCATGTTTAGAAGATATTCTGGTCCCCACCCAGTGGAACAGAGGATTAACTCCACCGAAATGATATTCTCTATCCTCCAGTTCTCGGAAGAAGAGAAAGTTATACTGGAGGTCTATCGTTTTTATGGGGAGGCTGATCAGTGGTGGACAATGATAAATAATACAATGTCCTAAGAGGAAATTGATTCCATAGAATGAGAGTAATTCAAGACGATGTTTTTAAATAAATATTTTCCTCACACCCTCCCTCTCATGATGGAAAGAGAGTTCCTCAGAATCAAGTAGAAGGAATATGAGTCCATCGGGGAATATAAAGCAAACATTACCAGGATTTCTTGGTATGCCTCTAGCTTTTTCATGAATAGAAAAAGAAAGGGGTATCACTTATTTAAAACACTAAATCCAAGTATACAAATAATGTTGGTGATTCGAGTCTTTGAATGTTATGAGGAGATTGTCTTTTGTTCCCTCAAGGTTGAAATAGAGATTGGATACTCTCAATTTTCTTGTGGTTCTTGTGACCAGAAGTGAAAAATGGAGAACAACATGGGTGGTTCAACAAAAAAAATCCCATGATGGAAATAATCACGAATATCACACTTGTAAAATTTGTGGGCAGAAGCATCCTGGGAACAGTTTAATGGGAAGAAAGAATTTCTTCAAATTTGGAATGTTTTGTCATCTGGCTAAAAACTGCCAAAGGCTTATGAAAAATTCTTCTAACGTGGAAGAAGAAAGGAAGGATCAGTTCAATGATCAGATTATATTGTAGTGTCACAACTGCAAGATGCATGAAAATTATGTAAACAATTTCCCTAAGCCAAGAGTTCTCGAAGGAAATCAATAACAACCTCTATGGAAATAAGGAGGGGATTATTCTATCAATAATACTGAGGTGGTGCCGGATAAAGATGTGGTGACAGGTACACTAGTTATTCATTCAAGAATACTAAACGTACTATTTGATTCTGGTTCTACACATTCTTTCATATCTTGCATGTTTAGTAGAACTATTTAACCACCACCTAAATATATGGAGGAAATGTTATATATGATAACATCGAATGGTGAAATTATGGCATCCATGGTTTATAATTCCTCCCCGGTTAAAATTTGCGGACTGAACCTCCCAGAAAATTTTGTCATACTTATTTTAATGGAGTTTGACAATATCATGGGCATGGATTGACTATCATTATACAAATCCAACATATACTTTTGGGAAAGGGAGATTTCTCTTCACATCCCAAAGCATCCTATGATTCATTACATGTGTATGGAGGAAGATGAATCTCCTTTAGAATCATCATCTCTAGTGTGGATATTTTTTCCTTATAGGCAAGAAAATCTTACTCAAATGATTGAGAAAAAGCAGACAATCAAGCTTGAAGACATGCCCATCGTAAGGGATTACACTGATTTATTCCCTGAATAGTTTCATAGTCTTCCTTCTAAGCAAGAGGTTGAGTTCTCAATTGAAATTATCTCTGGATCTCTTCCTATCGCTAAGACACCTTTCAAAATGGACACCGTAGAGCCAGAAGAGCTGAAGAAGCAGTTAAAGGAGAACCTAGAGAAGGGTTTTATATGCCCGAGTGCTTCACCGTAGGGTGCACCAGTCCTCTTTATCAAGAAGAAGGATGGATCAATGCACCTCTGCATTGATTATCGTGAGCTCAACCAAATCACGATAAAGAGCAAGTACCCACTTCCAAAAATAGCTTACTTGTTCGATTAGATTCATGTGTCCAGTTATTTCTCTAAGGTGGACCTTCAGTTAGAATATCATCTATAACTCCGCAAGATTTCATACAATGTTATTTCTTCATAGTAATTCATAACTTGGACTACACGTAACACCTAGTTTGAGCACACCACGATGTACCAAACTAGCCGTTCAAAAAGCATTTATGAATATTATTAACATAATTTTGATTATTATATAATACTTATAATTTCAGAATCTATATTATGAGTTTGTTAGATATAATATAAGAACAAATTCATTTTTTAGATAAAAGAAGTATTTTTCGAAAAATACAATTTCACCGCCTTTTAATGGAGAACCTTTTTAAAATTCAATATTTGAAACTTTTATATAATAAATTTGTCAAAATAGTCTTCTTCTTTATAATTTGGAAATAAAAATTTAGGTTTGAAAAATTTCTGGCGTTTTCCTGTTAACTTTCATATTTTGGTGAATAGTGAAAAATGCTAAAATTTAAGTGAAATTTTTTTTAATCAAAATAATTTATAGTTTTAAATTATACATTTGAATGGTTTGGAAGTATAATTAGGTTATATTTTTACTATTTAATCTAATTTTGTTCATTTTAAGTAATTTCACTTTAAAATTGGACCTAAACAAGTGTCAATCTTTTGATAGTTAATATTTCATAAAAATACGCTTTTTCGTTTTTACATCTGGAATTTATATTAAAATAATTTCTACTAATTCTATGTTTTGAATTTAGAAAAATGTATTCCATATTTGAAATCATGAGGTTCAAATTGTTCAAATAGGTATCATTTATTTTTAGACATTTTGAATAATTACTTCGGTAATATTTTATTTACCATGGTTAAAGGGTAAATCCGGTAAATAAGGGTAAAAAATAATATTATAAATACCATAACATGTGTACTAACCCTATTTTCTAATACATGTCCGACCATGGGGATCTTTGGGTCGATTTTGGGACCCCATGGAGCCTCTTGTAAGTGATAATGACACTTTATATTAATTAATTTAAAGTAAATACAAAAATGACATAAGCATATATCTTTTAGTAAAATAATTTATACATATGGTTATATATGTTATATATTAGACTATAAATATTAATTAGATATATGAAAATATTTCCTACATAATTTTATTTTATTTTTAATTTTTAGACATTGAATAATTAAATTTATCTATGACACAATGATGATGCAATATTTTCCTCATTAATGAAAGAATCAAATAAATGGTATTATAAATATTAAAATAAATATAATTTGATATTTTTGATTCCATAAAATAATTTTCTAGGTTAATATGACATGTTATAATTTATTAAAAGAATTTATTTCTAATTAATAAAGTTTTTAGGTGTTTAAAAAAAATCTATTATTAAATAGTGTCAAAATTGACATAAAACAGTTGTTAAAACAAATATTATATTATTAATCGATATAATTTTCATTAAAATCTAAGGGTCAGAAAATGGAAATATATAATGGTAGTTATATCATTAATTAACCACTGGGGGTTCTCTTGTTAGTTTATAGTATGTTTATTAAGCATATAATATAAAAATACAAAGAGACATGGTAAATGTCAAACTATTTAACTAAGAGTTAAATCTAAAAGATAATGTTAATATGGTGACCTAAACCTGTCTAAAACCTATTGTATGAGTGTATTTCGACCCATACCCATCTAATAATTGATATAAATTACATGGAACCCATTGAAAACCGAAAATGAATTTATTATAAATTAATATATTATTTATTTCCTATGGTGCCCCTCACCCCTCTTATAATAGGGCACTTCCCCTTCACTCAAATTAACACCTCCAAAGCCTTTTGGCTCGGCCAAAACCTGCCCAAATATACTCACAACTTTCATATTTTCATCCTAGATGCCTTACTTTGTTAGAAATCAATCATAAAGAACTCTTTTGATCAAATCAAATGGAAGGACCCAAAGAAGAGGTAAATATTTCTTCACATCTTTATAGTTCTTTTCTTCTTCGACTTCCTCTTACTTGGTTGTTTCCATTATAAAATAATAACTCCTATATCTTCTATATAATATGATGTTATTATAAAAATGGGGAAACTGTATTCACTATTCTATCCATCATATGAATGACAGTCACCATACATGCATACGTACGACTTACCGTCTCCACGTCGTGGTGATGTTTGTTATTCAAACACTTCATCATTTGGATGGGTGTAATAATGACTATAACTGATGTAAATAATAAATATAAGATGATAATTATTCTGTATATATGATATATCATCAAATTATATTTGATTTTAATATCAAAATAATGATATTGTTGCTCATGTGTACATACGGATTACCGTCTCCACGAACGCGATGAGATTCATTCCCCATCATATACATTCAAGAAAAATTTTCATTTGATGATTAAAAATAATGTTTAAATACTTGATATCATTCTGGATATGAATGAGATACATCCTATTCATAACAAACATGACTTATTTATCGAAACTTATAAAGGGAAACGAATTAGTTAACACCCGAAACGACGATAGTACTAAAATATTATTAACAAAGCAGTATTAAAAGATCATATATGATATCATATTAATTTATATGGTTCTCTTATAATTTAATAACAATTATTTCGCCATTATAAAGAGTGTTAACCTACCCTCAAAAAAGAAAAAGTACAATGTAACAGTTAATTCTACAATCTCTTCATTATCCGATGATGTTTATACGTAATTATCTACTGGGCCCTCTTTATCATCCACATCCATGTTTCCTAAAAATATATTTCAAACAATTTTTACTATTTACTATACAATGGGTTAAAGTCATTTTTACACTTATTTTACCTTATATGTTTTTAATGGAATCTTTCTTTCATTTTCCAAACAAGGTACTTTATGACATATTAGACAAAATTAAGGTAAGAATTTTTTTTAACTTATACGGTGGGTGTGGCTATTTTCCACAATTATAAGATCATCGAAGCTTCCCTTACAACCTTATAAGAATATTTTCAAAACGAAGGTGTTATTTCATAATTATGTGTCTTTAAATATTTTAAAAAAAAGAAAGAGATATTTCTCTCAAATAGTTTTGATTTCATATATGTCAACAACCTTTGATGGATTTTACACTTGTTTCATGTTGATTGTTTATGATACAAATATTCCATATTGTATTGAAGTTTTTGTGATATTTTTTACTATGGATTTGTAATTTTTATACCATCGATGCATTATGGATAATGTATTGACATTTCGTAAGCGAGTTTTAATACGAATGATTATGTTATGTTTAAAACTTTTTCTATGAGGAATGCATTGGACTAAGTAAGTGATGGGTGGAGCCTGCTATAGCTTCTCGATGAATCGGTGGGTATCATGAGAATAACTAGTGTCTTGGAACAAGGCCTTGAAAAAATCATATCTGTAGTCTTGGCACAAGGCCGTGACTATGTGGTTATAAAAGTCTAGCATTATTTATTCCATAATTATGAAAGTGTTTATTGATATTTCATATGAGTATTCGAATAGTACAATATCCATGTGAATATGTAAATCGCTTTATTTGATTTTATCTTTGTCATATTATGGTGAAGTTCAATTTTAAAAGGATTCTGTTTTAGTCTTATACATTGCCTTAAATGTTTAGGTTTATTTATGAAACTTTCCACTATATTGTTATCCTTACTGAGCATCTGAGCTCACCCCTTTCAATGTTTTATTTTTCCCAGGTTTAGAAGAAGTATATTATGACTGTCCTACAAGGATTTTCTAAGGTATATGAGTGTGGCCTATGAAGACTATGTTGTTTTAGTTTTTCATTTTATAATTTAATGTAAAACCTATAAATGTATCTAGTATTTCCAAGGCTACTAAACTAATCAGTCATTCGAGACTTGATCTTTTGTGATCATGCTGATGTTATGTAATAATGCACCGACTCTGGGTAACTAGGGTCAAGGCGTTATAGTTAGTATCAGAGGATGTTTTATACAAACCTTGGAAACTAGATTTAGATAAACTCTGATTAGAGAACATTACCCTAAGATAGATATTGAAGATTATTATAGAAAACTTCCTTGAATTTTGGTAATGTAGAGATTTTGTGAGTTTTACAAGCAATACATCCCTATTTTGATACGAGCATGTAGAGGTGGATCTGGCACAAATGTGCCTAGGGGTAAAACCCGAAAACACTGATTTGAGCTAGACTCGAATGGGAACTGGTGCATGACAACAAGCCTTGTTGCACACTTGGTTACGACACTCCTAGGGGATATGGTTAGTATAAATCTCATTTTTTTACAAACCATTATGAAGGGTTTATGAGTATATACTCCCTCAAAGAAATTTTTTTATGATAATTGTTTATATCCATAAACTATTCAATTTATGTTAGGTATTTTAAAAGTTTGGGATTTTGAATTGTGATTCAAAAAATGTCTAATGTATGCCATTGTTTAGAAATGGAGCCCAGTAAAAGGAATGAGAACTCCAGTAATACGTATGATCTAATGAGTAAGAAGGATCATATCTTTCATGATATTAAACCAAAATTTAAAACGGAAATATACCTCCACGTATTCTCATTATCTGAATAAATAGAATCATGTGTTAATAAGACAAATAAATAATTCTCTGAGTCCTATGGATTTTAAGGGAAGAAAGAGAAAAAAAGGATGGAAAAGAGAAAGATGGATAAAAGGATGAAGGGAAAGAAGTATTTTACCATATGTGATAACCGTGAAAAGAATAACCTTGGTAGAAGCATGAAGCGAATGGGAGTTTGTTATATGTGTGGAGAAAAATGACACCAAGTATGTGATTGAAATGGTAAGAAAAAGGATTCAAATGTACAATGCTTCATCTGCAAGGAGTTGGGACACTATGTGAATAAATTTCCCAGTCCTCACAGTATGCTGCAAATGATGCTATTGGATAATAATCAAGTTACGATACTACCACTAATGAAGAGGAGTGACTAGTGTTCTTATGTTGATAATAATGAATTATGCCATTTTAGTGTTGTATCGATGATGTACCAGTTATATGAATTATGGAAATAAATAAGGATTTTACTACAGTACTATTTCATTGAGGATTGGAGATTATATGGTACTATGAAAAGCGAACCAACAACAAGTTAATATTTTTTTTTTGAAAATACATGGTTAAAGTAAAGGTAATCATTAATATGGTCCTAATACTGAGGTAGTAATTTTGGAATAATAGATTGTTAATTTGGATAAATAATATTGGATATTCTTGAATACCTTGGAATTGATTAATGGTTTGTTTATTTCATCATTTGTGGAGTATTCAAAATTTTTGGATATAAGGAATATATCTAGTATTCTATAAGGAATAAGGGATAATTAATGTAATCAATAAGGATTTAAGGTACTAAAGGGTGTTATCATGTTTTAGAAGAATACATTATGAAGGTATTCACATGTTATTATGTGGCAAAATGGATCTTCATTATCTTTACCTTCTTTATAAATTTTGGACTGAGAGTTTGGACAGAAGTATTTTGGATAAGTCTAAAGGTTGGAATGGATTATATTTGACATTGGATAGGATTATTAAGGTTAAATAATTTCTTAAGATTTTTTTGATTGTTATAAAAAGGACAACCCGGGGTCGGGCGACAACCTGTCGCGTTCGGCAAGGCCACGGGACATGAACCCGCAACTGAATGGTGACAAGGGAGCATCACCTACCGCTAGCCTACGTGATGTCCTGGTTTGTGTAATGTGGGTATTTTTAAAAATATTTTGACAAATGAATTGCAAATTCATTTTTTTGGAACCCTATATGATTAGGATAAATAGAATATTTTTGAGTTCTATTATGTTTTTTGAGTGAAAGATGAGTTTGTGGTAAAAATTAGCTGAAGGATGAAACTCTACTTGTTATGTGTGTGTATTTATATATATATATATATATATATATCTTACTATATGAAGAAATTAATGATTGAACAATAGGGAAGGAATATGAAAACCAAAAAATCTATTATCCTAATACCATATGTTTTGTTGAACCGATGATATTTTAAATCATCATAGATTGATGGCTTTGAGGCCCACAATTTTATAATTGTTTGTGATTGATGACCTCAATAAATCCTTATAAATATTTATGTTTTCCTCCAATTATGTGTTTATAATTTCCACTGATGTTCACAAATTCGAAACCCTAACTTGGGGGGTGACTCTTTCATTTCCCCTTTCCCTCTTTTTAAGACTAAATTTTATAAACCCACTTTCGGATGTGGGTTTTCCACAAAGGTATTTATCTATTTTTAAACATATATTTTCGAAGAAAAAAACCAAATTGGTAGGATTAAATTTATTGAAGGCGGGGAGAATGTAACACCCCAATATTTCATAGTATGTTATTTCATCAAAGTAATTCAATAACTTGCACTACATGCAACACCGTGTTCGGGGACACCATGATGTACCAAACTAGCCGTTTAAAAAGTGATTATGAATATTAATAATTGAATTTTTAATTTTACGTAATACTTATAATTTTAGAATCTATATTATGAGTTTCTTAGACATAATATAAGAACAAATTCTTTTTTTAGATAAAAGAAGTATTTTTAAAAAAATACAGTTTTTTCGCCTTTTAATGGAGAACCTTTTTTAAATTCAATATTTGAAACTTTTAAATATTTAATTTGACAAAATTAACTTTTTATTTAGAATCATGACATAAAAATTTAGTTTTGATAAATTTTTGTTGTTTTTTTGATAACTTTCATATATGGTTGAATAGTGAAAAATACTAAATTTTAACTGAAAACAACTTTTTTAATGAAAATAATTTATATTGTTCAATTATACATTTGAATGGTTTGGAATTATAATTAGGTTATTTTTTTACTATTTAATCCAATTTTATTCATTGGATGTAATTTCACTTTAAAATTGGACATAAACAAGTTTCAATCTTTTGATAGGTATTATTTCTTTAAAATACACTTTTTCATTTTGACAGCGGGAATTAATTTTAATTTAATTTATGCCACATATGTGTTTTGAATTTAAAAAATGGATTCCTTATTTGGAATCATGAGTTCTAATTTGTGTAAATAGGTAAATTTTATTTTTAGTCATTTTGAGTAATTACTTTGGTAAATATTTTATTCACCATGGTTAAAGGGTAAATCTGGTAAATAAGGGTAACAAAATAAAATTATAATTACCCTATCACGTGTCCTAACCCTATTGGATAATATATTTCCGACCATGGGAATCCTTGGGTCTATTTTGGGTCCCCATAGAGATACTTGTAAGTTATAATGACACTTTATATTAATTAATTTAAAGTAGATACAAAAATGACATAAGCGTTTATCTTTTAGTAAAACAATTTTTACATAGGGTTATATATATTATCTATTAGACTATAAATATTCATTATAAATATAAAAATATTTCCTACATAATGTTATTTTATTTGTGATTTTTAGACATTGAATAATTAAATTTATCTATGACACATTTATGATGCTATATTTTCCTTATTAATGAAAGAATCAAATTAATTGTATTATAAATATTAAAATAAATATAATTTGAAAGGTTTGATGCCCTAAACTAATTTTATAGGTTTATATGACATGATATAATTTATTAAATGAATTTATTTCTAATTAATAAAGTTTTTAGGACTTTAACAAAAATCAATTATTAAATAGTGTCAAAATTGACATAAAAGAGTGGTTAAAACAAATTTTATATTATTAACTGATATAATATTACTAAAAATATATGGTTCCAAAAAGGACTTATATAATGATAGGTATATCATTAATGAACCACTTGGGGTTCTCTTGGAATTTAATAGTATTTTTATCAACCATATAATATAAAAATACCAGGAAACATGGTAAATGTCAAACTATTTAACTAATAGTTAAATTTAAATGATAAGGTTAATATGGTGACCTAAAACTATCTAAAACCTATTGGCTGAAAGAATTTATACCCATACAAACCTTATACTCGAAATAAATAACTTTTTAGTATTTAAAAATAGAAAAGGATGTTATTATAAAATAATATTTTATGTTTTTGCAAAGGTGCCCCTCGCCCCTCTTATAAAAGGGCACTTACCCTTCTCTCAAATTCATACATCCAAAGCCTTTTGGATCGTCCAAAACCTTCCCAAATATACTCCCAACTTCCCTAAATTCTTCCTATAGGGCTTAATTTGGTCAGAAATCCATCCTAAGGATCCCTTTTCATCAAATCAAAAGGAAGAACCCGAATAAGAGGTAAATATTTCATCACCTCTTTATAGATATTTTCTTCTTCCACTTCCTATTTATTTGTTGATTCCATTATAAAATAAACAATCCAGTATCTTCTATATACTCTGATGTTATTCTAAATATGGTGGAACAATATTCATTATTCTATCCATCATATGAATGAAAAAGTCACCATACATGCGTACGTACAGCTTACCGTCTCCACGTTGTGGTGATGTTTGTTATTCAAACCCTTCATCATATGGATGGGTGTAAAAATGAGTATAACTGATGTAAATAATAAATATAATATGATAATTATTCTTTATATATGATATACCATCCAATTATATATGATTTTAATATCAAAATAATGATATTATCGCTCGTGTGGTCGTATAGATTACCGTCTCCACAAACACGATGAGTTTCATTCCCCACCGTATCCATGAAAGACTAATTTTCATTTTATGATTAAAAATAATTTTTTAATACTTGATATCATTTTGGATATGAATAAGATACATCCTATCCATAACAAACATGACTTATGAATCAAAACATATAAAGGAAAACGAGTCAGTTAACACCCGAAACAATGATATTACTAATATATTATTAACAAAGTAGAATTAAAAGATCATATATGATATCATATTAATATATATGGTTATTTTATAATTTAATAATAATTACTTCACCATTATACATTATTTTAACTTACCCTTGACCAAGGAAAATTATATGGTAAGGGTTAATTCTTCAATCTCTTCATTATCCAAGGTTGTTCATACGTAATTATCAACTGGGACCTCTTTATCATCCACATCCATGTTTCATAAAAATGTATTTCCATTTTTTTAAAATTTACTAGATATTGTTTTAAATTTATTTTTACCCATATTTGAAATTATTATTTTTGAAAGGAATATTTCATCATTTTCCAAACAAGGCACTTTATGACCTTTTCGAAAAAATTAAGGTAAGAATGTTTTTTAACTTATATGGTGGGTGCATCTATTTTCCGCCTTTATAACATCATCAAATATTCCATTAAAATCTAATAATAATATTATAAAAATATAGGTTTTATTTTATAATTATGTGAATTTAAATGATTTCAAAAAAATAATGAGATATTTCTCTCAAATAGTTTTGAGCTCATCTATGTCAACATCCTTTGATGGATTTTACACCTGTTTCAAGTTTATTTTTTATGATACAAATATTCCATATTGTATTGAATGTTTTGTGATATGTTTTACTATGTATGTGTAATTTTTATACCATTCAGGGTTTATGGATAAAGTATTTACATTTTGTATGCTAGTTTTAATATGAATGTTTTTTTTAAGTTTAAAAAATTTTATATGAGGAATGAATTGGACTTAGTAAGGGACGGGTGGAGCCCGCTATAGCTCCTCGATGCATAGGTAGGTCTCATGAGACAAACTAGTGTCTTGTAACATGGCCTTGACAAAATATTATTTGCAGTCATGGCACAAGGCCTTGAAAATGTGGTTATGAATGTCTAGAATTATGCATTCCATCATTATGAAAGTGGATATTGATATTGCATGTGATTATTTGACTAGTAGAATATCAATGTGAATAAGTAAGTGGAATTATTTGATTTTATCTTTTCCATATTATGCTGAAGTTCATGTTGAAAAGGTTTTTTTTTATTCATATTCATTTCCTTAAATGTTTATGCTTATTTAGGTTATTTTCTGCTATTTTTTTATCCTCACTGAGCATCTGAGCTCAACCCTTTCTATGTTTTATTTTTCCTAGGTTGTGAAGAAGCATATTATGACTAACCTATAGGGATTGTATAAGGGATATGAGTGTGTCGTAAGGAGACTATGTTGTTGTAGTTTTTAATTTTATAATGTAATGTAAAACTTATGAATGTATTTAGTATTTCCAAGGCTACAAAACTAATCATTCTTTCAAGACATGATCTTTTCTGTTCATGCCAATGTTATGTAATTATACACTGAATCTGGGTAACTAGGACTGGGGCATTATATAACCAATTAAAGGTGAGGAAGAAAGATATTTCCAAGACTGCCTTTTGAATGAGGTACGAACACTATGAATTCATAGTGATGTCCTTTAGACTCACTAGAAAGTTTCATTGATTTAATGAATATAGTCTTCAGAGATTACCTAGAAAATTTTATGGTGGTATTTATTGATGATATTATGATATACTCCTAGAGCACGGAGGAACATGAGGATCATTTTAATATTGTGTTAAAGACATTTTTATCTGAGAAGTTGTATGTAAAGTATAGTACATGTGAGTTCTGGATGGAGGAGAGATCATTCTTGGGGCATGTTATCCCCAGTAAAGAGATATCTGTGGACCCTTTTAAGACAAGTGAAATTGAAGAGTGGCCTAGGACAACTTTTTTAATGGAGATACACCACTTTCTAGGTATATATGGGTATTATCAATGATTTTTTATGAAATTTTCACAATTGTAAAACCCAATGACCAAGATGAAATGGAAGGGAGTACAGTTTTTCTGGACTCAGGAATGTGAATATTGTTTCAAGGAGTTGAAAAATATGCTAATCAGTATGGCATTAATCAAACTCCCATATTGTGGAGAACTTTTTGTTGTGTATAGTTATGATTATAAGAAGGTATTATGATGTGTGCTGATGCAAAATGATAATGTGATAGCCTACATCTCGAGGTAGCTGAAAATCCATCAGCAAAACAATAACACGCATGATTTGGAGTTGGTGGCTATGATCTTTGCATTGAAAATCAACCAACATCATCTCTATGGGGAGAAGTGTGAGATATATACTGATAAAAAGAGTATAATATATATATTTACACAAAATGAGCTTAATATCTGCTAGTGAAGATGGATAGAGCTCATCCAGGATTATGACTGCTCAATCCACTACCATCCTGGTAAGGCAATTGAGGTGGAAAGTATTTTATGTAGAAAGGATCATGCATCTTTATCAATGATGATAATTGAAAGGGTTCTGATCTTCATAGATTTTTAGATTATGGATATGGGAATCATTAAGGGAGGAACATCATCAATACATTCCCATATGATTTATCAACCATACCTCATGGAGAAAATAAAGGATGCTCAAAGAAAAGATGTGGAACTTTTGAAAAGGGTGGAAGCTATCAGAAGTGGGAAATCATATGAGTTCATGACTGATGAGGAAGGAGTTGTAAGATTTTGGTCACAATTATGTATACCATCTGATCCCAAGATATATAAAGAGATTCTGAATGATGCACATACCTCAACCTTCTCTATCCATGCAGGGAGCACAATGATGTATCGAGATTTCTGAGAGAACATCTGGTGGGACATTATGAAAAGGGAGATTTCTGAATATACATCAAAGTGCCCATTTTATTAATAAGTGATGTCTGAAATAATGAAGTTGAAGGTCATGATGCAACCACTACCCATACCAACATGGAAGTGGGATAAAATCACCATGGACTTTTTCACTAGACTTCCAAGGACATCAAGAGGAAACAATGTTATATGGGTCATTGTGGATCACCTTACGAAGGCATCTCACATTATCACGATTCAAGAGGACATATCATTCGATCCACATGCAGAGATATATATCAAATAATTCGTAAGGCTATTTCGTGTATCACTATTAACTGTATCGGATTGTGTCCTAGATTCACCTCGATGTTTTGGAAAAGACATCAACATGATCTAAGCACTGAATTCAACTTCAGTACGGCCTATCATCCTAAAACTGATGTCCAATATGAGTGAACTATTCAAACACTAGAAGATATGTTTAGATCATGTTCTATGGACTTCAAAAGAGGTTGGGACCAACATCTTCCACTGGTTGAATTCTCCTACAACAACAGTTTCCACTCTAGCATCCGAATGGAACCATATAAAGTCCTTTATGGGAAAATAGGCATAACACCGACATGTTGGGATGAATTCATTGAGTGTAAGCTTCTAGTACATGAAATGATCGATGAAATGGTGGAGAAGGTGAAAACCATTCAGCATCACATCAAGTCATCCCAAAAATGAAAAAATATTTATGCACAAAATCATAAATGAGACCTTGAGTACAAAGTTGGAGACATGTATTTCTACACATAACTTTATGGAAGAAGGTCATGATTTTTGGAAAGTAAGGGAAGACATGTACTAGGTACATCGGCTCCTTCGAGTTCCTTGATCAAGTCGGAGTTGTGGCCTATTTACAAGCACTTAAACATACCACGTCTAATGTCACAACCCCCTCCCCACAAAGTGTACCCCTCCAGGGGAGGAAATGTGAGAAGGGAGATAATGACCCCCTTGTCCCGCCTCTAGAAGGCCCTGGGTTGGCGACTAGCACCGAGGGTATAGTATCCCACATATGGGAGGCATTACACTCTATGATAACACATGCAGAAGAGAGAGATAAGATAGACACCAATCAAATCTAACTAAGAACTGTAAATATACAAGAAACCCAAGTGAAAAAATGGAATGTCTGGAAAAAGTACTACAACTAAAAGGGAACACTGTAAGTACCCAAAAGAAAGTAAAACAATTGTAATCACAAGCCCGAACAGCTCCTGCAACCTCAAGCTAGTCGAAACTATCTTGATCTCAAATCTTCTCCAAGTGACCTAAAAAATAGTTTATATAAACATAATGTGAGTATAATAGTATACTCAGTAGGATCCTCCCCGAAGCCTCTCGTGAAAAACTAAAGAATGCATGGTAAAGCCCAGTGAACAACAAGTGAAACCAACTCCTCACCTACACAGGTATAAAAAGTTCCAAACCTCACCATGTCTACTCTCACCAAGTAATGCATACAAGAATATATCATATAATAAAGAATATTAGGGGTACCCCGATACTACTTCCCCACTGGTTTCCCGCTTTTCCCCAATGACAAACGTAATGTGCATCTCTCTCCAAAGGCTTGCCCGCAAACACCTAGGCTAAGCTCCACAATCTTCACCACGTGCACCACAAAGGCTTGCCCGTAGAAACCTGGGCAAAGAACCACACCATCCTCACAAACAAAAGTAACCAGGTAGTTTCCGGGATCCACCACTTCTCTCATAACATGTATCATACGTTGGGTATTATACCTCAATCAATTATAACCCATACGCCGATTAAGGATCCTCAATCCATCAATGTCTATACACGTTACACCTATAGTAGTCCATAGGATACCATATCCAGATTATATGTGTGTGAATAACCAAAAGACATTAGAGCCCTCTACACACATATATGGGGAAAACAAACTGTTGTGCCTAATGGTACTAGTATCTACCAAGAGAAGATAGCGGGGCCAAAGGGGGTAGTCAGCCATTCATAGTCCCACCAGACTGTTGGGGAAAACACCACGCCCCCGGGCTCAGAATCCCAGGGGTGTCAGTTTCCCTTACTGACAGGGTGGAGTATCATATAGAAACACCGAATGTACAGAATATATTATATCTCACAACCACACTATCAGAATAACCTAGTCTGAGATACACTGCAGCTAACATCTCACAGACTCCAGCTACTATTTCTAAGACTGGGTATCCTATAAGCGCACAACCATTTAAAGAGAATTATTAGATTACTTCATCCCCTTTTTATCAATTCCACTATACGTTAATTAATTTTTTAAACATTAATTATCCCTGAACAATTCCACATTAAGTTCCATTAAAACCACATCCCAGAATTCCACTGTCCCATCAAAAGTTCTCAACCTCATCATTAAGTTTAAACATACTCCAACCCCATGGGTTAACATCATTTATTCAAAAATTCATTACAAAATGACATTCCCATATTCCCAAGAATTTTAGAAAAGAATCATATGCTACTAGACACAAGGGGTCTCAACACAGTGAGTATATGTACTACCCATCGAGTCTTGCCGCCTATAGCAAGAGCATAGAACCATTCTCACGTTAGAGGTTAAACATAGAAATCACATGGCATACCCCATGTGTATTTTCTTCTTTTAGAAGAAGGGTAACAAAGACCAGCTTCCTTGAGAAGTGGGGAAAAGTAAAGAAGATAAACAACCAACAAATCAACAAGAATCCATCAATCACTTCCATCCCATTACATCATCCCTAGTGTCCTCCCCAACACCCACATGCATAATTTGATGCATATCGCCACACTAGGCGTCATCCACTGCCACAACCAAAAGGCCTCTATTCCTCCATATATCACAACACCCCTCCAGGGTCACATCACATCACAAGCAGTAGGAAAATCTAAGATCACATCAATTGGGATATGGCCCTGTCAATAAACAAGAGGGTAACTCAGAACCCTTCAAGAAAATATCAATCCATTACATTCTTTTAACCATCTTGAATTAAAAAATTTAATACGTTGGTTCCAAAATCGGGAAACCTAACCAGTAAGCTATCACAAATGATTATACATGCTCATAACACCAATGTGATTAACATAAAATGGGAACAATAACCACAACCACAACAACCAGATTCATTTACAGGCCCCTTTATCTTTAGCCAATTAATTAAAAATTAATTCTGTATTTATGTTATTTATCAATTTCATAGACAACAACATGCTAACAAGCAAGGCATAGATATCACACTATCTAGAAAATCAATAGGTGAACCCTTATCACGGTACAAAGCAATAACATGCGATCAAACCAATTCCTTTAATCCGGTTCAAGTATTTAATTAGGTCAATTTCATTGTGATTCAAAGGGATAAATCATTATAACTCTACGATTAGACATAAATAATTAGAGAAGCCATGAATCCCCTACCTCAAGGTTTTTGGAAAAAACCCCAACAATGAAGAATGCCCAAGAAAGCCATTTTGATTCTCCAAACCTGCCTTAGATCTCTCCTCTTAGAATGATTAAGACCAAAGCTCATCATATTTGACATCCACACACTTAGATATACCCATAATGGGTGTAGATCTATGAAATCGAGAGAAGAGGAGAAGTAGATCCAAGTGGATAAAAGAAACCGATCAAGAACGAAGAAGAATGATCACATAACTCAGGAAACCATCTTCGATTCCCCAAGATAAGCCTTCGGATCGCCTCCAAAATGCTTAGGATAGGTTCTTCTATCTTTAGGGAAGGGTAATGCCGAGTTATGGCTACTTAGGAGATTAAATGAGCCATTTATAGGAAAAACAAGCTAGATCCACAATTTTGGGATCTACGATTAAGTGCCCGCACGGTTAGTCCGCACGGTTTAGAAAACCGTGCACTAACCGTGCGTTAGATTATGCCTCATCAAACACTCCTCACATAGTTAGGTTGCCCAGTTAGACAAACTGTGCGCTAACTATGCATTATCCACTGCCTCTAAGACCATCCTGGCACGGTTTGGCCGCACGGTTTAGGAAAACCGTGCACTAACCGTGCGAAAGCTATTGCCCTTTAATCTTCCTTAAAAGTCCACCAAAACGCACCCCCAAGTCACCTTGACCTTTGATAACACCTCTAACACCCGGTTTACGCAATGTAATGGACAGGAGAGGTCTGGGCCATTACATCAGATAGCTCTTAAAATATTCTCTTCCTTGAGAATCCAAAACCCACATAATGAGAAAACAAAACAGGGTCTGAACAACTACCCATTGAGATACCTCTCAAAAGAGAGAAATCCACCAAAACAAAAAAGGTTTCCATCTCATAAACATGAATGTTTCACAACCACTTAAGTTACAAAGATACATGAAAAGACATAAACATCAAACAACTATGGGTACTGAGCATGTATCTGTGACTCACGTTCCCAAGTAATCTCCTCTATTCCACCGTGTCACCACAAGACATGAACCGAGGGAATATAATGCACATGAAACACCATCTCCTTGCAGTCTTGGATCTCCACAGGTCTCTCCTCAATGGTTGCATCATCATAAAAATCAATCTACCCCCAGTCGATTATGTGAGATTTATCATGAAGATAACGACTGGGGTATGATACGTGGAAAACATCATGTATCTGACTCGTCTGGGGGGGAAGTGATACTCGATACACCACATCTCTAACATGTGCTAACACATCGAAAGGCCCAAAAATGTGGGGGGAAAGCTTACTTCCACAACCAAACCTTTGCTTCCCACGACAGGGAGTCACCTTTAGAAATACATGATCCCCAACATTAAACTCTAAGGGTCTCCTTCTTTGATCGACATATGATTTCTGAAGATCTTGGGTCGCCTTCATCCTCTCATGAATCACCTGAACCATCTCTATTGTATTCTACACTAGTTCAGGTCTGAGAATTGCTGAATCTCCAACCCCAGTCCAACACAATGGAGAATGGAAAGGCCAGCCATACAAGTCTACAAATGGTGTCATACCAATGGTGGAGTGAAAACATTTATTGTAAGCGAACTCCACCAAGGGTAAGTTCCTTATCCATGAACCCCCAAAATTAAGAACACAAGAGCGTAACATGTCTTCAAGAGTATGGATGGTTGGCTCTGTCTGACAATCCATTTGAGGGTGAAAGGTAGTGATAAGGCCTAGTTGAGAACCTAAGGCATGTTGGAGACCTCTCCACCACCGTGAGGTAAAATGAGGATCCTGATCAGAAATGATCATCCTTGGGACTCCATGATGTCTCACCACCTCTTCTTAATACTGCCTCGACAAAACTTCCACTGAGCTCGACTCATTGATCACTATGAAGTGGGCCGATTTTGTTAAACGATTCACTAACAACCAAATAGCATCATGTACTCCCAGAACTCGAGGTAAACTGGTAACAAAGTCCATTGAGATGTCCTCCCACATCCACCAAGGAATCTCTAATGGCTGGAGAAGACCACTAGGAACACGATGCTCAGCCTTCACTTTCTGGAAGACCAAACATCAAGACACAAACTCCGCAACTGCATGCTTCATCCCTGGCCACCGAAACTAACTCCTCAAATATCATTTCATCTTTTTCATGATAGGATATACCACGAAAGTTGAACTGAGAAACTCTCTAAGAACCATCTCATGCATCGTCAAGGGAACCAAAAGCCTTACAACACTCGGTGTCGTTCATCCTTAGACCAACCATCAGGGGCCTCACCACATACAACTTGATCTCTTCAGACCTCCACCTCAAGATCCCCAAACTGGGACTCTTCTACCTTCTACAATAGGTATGACTGTACCATCATTTGAAAAAGACACCCTCTACCCCCAACATCTCCCATATCAAGATACAATGCTGACAGTTCTTCTATTACTCTCCAAGAGTCACCAAATTCACCTAGAGCCTCACTACGTGACTTTCGACTCATCGCATCAGCTACCACATTCCCTTTTCCAGGTGTATATGATATTTCGAAGTCGTATTCCAATAAGAACTCCATCCACCGCCACTGTTACAAGTTCAAGTCATGCTGGGAGAAAACATACCTCAAACTCTTATGATCAGTGAAAACCACAATCCCCTCACCAATGAGGTAATGTCTCCACAACTTTTGAGAAAACACCACGGATGCCAACTCAAGATCATGGGTGGCCTAGTTGTGTTCATGGGGACATAACTTCCAAGACTAATAAGAAACAACCAACCTATGATGTATGAGAACAAAACCTAACCCCAGATGCGAAGCATCGCAGAAAACATCAAACTGAACTCCTTTAGCTGGAAGACAATGTCCTGGAGAACTTACCAACTTCTCATTTAGATACTCGAAAGTTATCTAACACTGATCAGTCCATATGAATACCTGATCCTTCCTGGTCAAAGCTGTTAGAGGAGTCCCAACTCGTGAGAAACTGGCTACGAAACTCATGTAGTAGACTGCGAGACCATGGAAACTTCGCACCTCTGAAACAGTCTTGGGGGATGCCCAAGACACAATTGCTTCAATCTTCAATGGGTCCATAGATACTCCTTATTGGGACACAACATTCCCCAAGAAACAGACTTCTCGAGCCCAAAACTCACACTTCGACGACTTCCTGAAGAACTAATGTCGACGAAGAACTCCCAAGATGGCTCGTAGATGCTATGCATGCTCTGCTTCATATGTGGAGTACACAAGGATGTCATCGATGAAAACTACCATGAACATGTCCATGAACTCACGGAACACAGCATTCATCAATCCCATGAATACATATGGAGCATTCGTCACACCAAACGACATTACAATGAACTCATAATGCCCATGACGACAACGAAAAGAAGTCTTCAAAATATCCTCATCCTTCACATACATCTGATGACATACTGACCGCAAGTCAATCTTTGAGAACCAACTTGAACCCTTCAATTGATCAAACAAATCATCAATCCATGGAAGAGGATAGTGATTCCTTATTGTCACTTTGTTCAAGCAAAGATAATCGACACACAACCGCAAACTACCGTCGGACTTCTTCACGAACAAAACTGGTGCACCCTACGGTTACACACTTGGCCGAACAAAACCACATTGCAACAAATCATCAAGATATATACGCAGCTCTCACAACTCAGAATGGACCATCTTATATAGAGACATAGAGATAGGAGATGCTCCTGTCTGTAGCTCGATCCCAAACTCGATCTCTCATCGAGGGTGTAAGGCCACAACCACTTCTGGAAAAACATCAGGGTACTCCTCTACAACCGTTAGAAACTCCAAATACCAAACCACTGAAGAACTCAGCATCATGTCATCCATCATAGACGATAAGGATGGAAGACACCTATGACCCATCTGAGGATCTCTCTCACAAACAAACACCACTTGCTCTCAATCCGCACCGAGGAAAATGACCTTATTCCTGAAGCAATCCACAATAGCCTGCACCAAATACAACCAATCCATGCTGAGGATGACATCATATGGTTGTATTCGTAATCATAGGAAATCTCCCCAAGAGTGGTGTTTCCCCTGCACTAGCTCAAAGTCTCTACATGCTTCAAACAAGTTAGCTCGACCTCCAACTGGCGTAGTCAATGCCAAGGGCACTGGAAGACTCTCTACCTCAAGTCCCAAAGCATAGATAAGGGTAGGTGATATGAACGAGTGTGTCTCTCCTGAGTCAAACAAGGAATACACCAAGGTAGAAAACAAGTAAAGGGTACCACGAAGGATGTCTGGCTCATCTGGTGCTGGCAATGCTAGAGAATGAAGCTGACCACGACCTCCTCCACAACCTCTCTGACCCTGAAGATGGCCACCTCCATGACCACACTCTGCTCTCTAAGGATGAGGAGCATCATGGGGTTTTCCTCTGCCTACCTCATCTAACCTATGCTATTCTAAAGCTGGTGCAACGAGCTACTGCTGCCTTGCCTGGGACTGCCTCAACGGAGGGACCTGGAGCATAAAACCTGGTGCATGATGACCAGTCTGAAAGGTCGGGCACTCTCACTGCTGATGGCCACGACCACAATAACAAAAACAAGCTCCTGGTCCCTTGGCATAGGCATGAGAGTTGCTGCCTCTGCAGAAACGAGATGTGAAGGGATGGGTCCTACCCTCGGCTAAACGGAAACTCTTCTTCCCTAAAAACTGGGAACCCCATACCACAACCCTGAATCGTGAGGAGTAATGTTGATCCCCCTCTTGTGAGGATCCGTTCCTAGATAAAGTCCTCTCACAAACCTCAGCCCTCGCCAGCACCTCAAGATATGTGTTTAACATAAATGGGGTGACCTGACACTGGATCTCTGGAAGCAAAGCCTCCTCGAAATGCCTTGCCCTGGCATCCTCATCTGGTAGAAGGTCTGAAGCATATCGTAAAAGGTTTCTAAAAAGGATTCCAAACTCTCGAACACTATAGCTCCCCTGTTAAAGGGTAAGAATATCCTGGAGACTAGACGCCTTCACAGTTGAGGAAAGAAACTCAGCTCTAAACTTGTCTCGTAACTCCTCCCATGAGATCGCTAACTCCTCACGATCACCGAGGAACAAGAACCACCACTGCCTCTCTACTCCACATAGCATTGTCACAACTAAGGACACCCAGTTCTCTTTCCGAGCACGGATCAAACTGAAGCCTATCTCAACCTCCTCCAACCAGTCTTCCGTGAATGCATCTAAAATGGAGCCCTCATACTTCTGCAGACTATGACACTAAAACTCTCGAAGTGTCTTCCTCCAAGTGTCATCATCATCAACCTCTACCCTGCGGTGATCTTCTGGAATAGCCTGCTAGAAATATTCTATGTGATCCTGACGAGGACGTAGACCTGGTGCCATACCTACAAAATAAAAAAACATAGATCTCCTAAACCTAGAATATAGAATACTCAACATCAATTAATTATTTGTTTTCTTTTATTCGTTTTTGGTTATACTATCCAATGGTTTACCCATTCAAAAATAGGCACAAAGAAGAATGATCCATGATCCTTTCCAAGGTCTCTACCCTACAACTCGTATCACCATGTTTAGTAGCCATTGTAATCTTAAAGGTTCATACATCAGATCATGGGGGGCCCTAAATTCCTATGTATCAGCTGGTCACCAGTGTTTACCTCACTTGTTAAACATCAATGACATTGTTTCCCTACAAACCCATGAAACCTCACAAGTGCCTAACTCCAAACTCCATCCCATCCCTCAACCATACATTTGATACCACTCTGTCACAACCCCCTCCCCAAAAAGTGTACCCCTCCTGGGCCGACAATGTGTGATGGGAGATAATGACCCCTGAGTCCCGCCTCCAGTAGGCCCTGGGATGGCAAATAGCACTGAGGGTATAGTGTCACACAAATAGGAGGCATTACCCTATAAGAGAACACGCGTGGAAGAGAGAGATAAGATAGACACCAATCAACTCTAGATCAGAACTATAAATATAAGAGAAACCCCTGTGCACAAATCGAATGTCATGAAAAAGTACTACAATTGAAAGGGAAAATAACAAGAACCCAAAATAACATAAAACAGCTGCAACCACAAGCCCAAACAGCTCCTACAACCCCAAGCTAGTAGAAACCAGCTTGATCTCCACCCATCTCTAAGTGACCTGAAAAACAGTTTATATAAACATAGGGTGAGTATAACAGTATACTCAGTATGATCCTCCTTATTGCCTCTCATGAAAAAGTAAAGAAATCATACTAAATCCCAGTGAACAAAAAGTGAAACCAACTCATCACCTACACAAGTATACTAAGTTCCCAACCTCACTATGGATACTCTCATCAAGTAACGCGTACAAGAATATATCATATAATAATGAATATCATGTGTACCCCACTACTACTTCCCCACTAGTATGCCGCTTTTCCCCAAAGACATACATCATGTGCTTCTCTCTCCAAAGGCTTTCCCACAGAAACCTAGGCTAAGCTCCACAATCTGCACCACGTGCACCACAAAGGCTTTCCCACATACACCTAGACTAAGAAACACACCATCCTCACAACCAAAAGTAACCAGGTAGTTTCCGGGAGCCACCACAGCTCGCATAACGTGTATCAGACATCGGGTATTATACCTCAAGCCATTACCGCCCATACACCGATTAAGGATCCTCAAGCCATCACAACCAATACATGTTGCTCATATAGTAGTCCATAGGATACTATATTCATATTATATGTTTATGATTAACCACAAGCCATTACAGCCCTCTACACACATATAAGGGGAAAACTAACCATTATGCCTAATGGCACTAGTATCTACCAAGAGAAGAGAGCGAGGACAAAGGGTATAGTCAGCCATTCATCCTCCCAACGGAATGTTGGGGAAAACACCCCCCATGGCTCAGATTCCCTGGGGTGTCAGTTGCCCTTACTGATAGGGTGGAGTAGCATATAGAAAAATTGAAAGTTCAAAATATATTATATCTCACAACCACACTATGGGCATAACCGAGTCTCAGACACACTGCAGCTAAAGCCTCTCAGTATCCGGCTGCTATTTCTAAGACTAGGTATCCTATAAGTACACAACCATTTAAAGAGCTTTATTAGAATACTTCATCCCCTTTTTATCAGTTCCACTGTATGTTAATTAATTCTTTAAACATTAATTAACCCTAAACAATTCCACATTAAGTTCCATTAACACCACATCCCAGAATTTCACTGTCCCTTCAAAAGTTCTCAACCTCATCATTAAGTTTCAACATACTCCAACCCCATGGGTTAACATAAATTATTCAAACATTCATTACAAAATTACTTTCCAATATTCCTAGTCATTTTATAAAAGCATCATATGATACTAAACACAAGGGGGCTCAACACGGTGCGTAGATGTACTACCCGTTGAGTCTTTCAGCCTATAGCAAGAGCATATACCCATTATCCCTTGAAAGGCTAAAATTAAAAATCATGTGGCATACCTGGTGTGTCTTTGACTATTTCAGAATAAGGGTAAGAAATAATAACTACCTTGAACAGTGGGGAAAAGTTAAGCAGATTAACAACCAATGAATAAAAAAACATCCAACAATCACTTTCATCTCATTCCATCATCCCTCGGGTCCTCCCCGACACCCACACGCATAAACCGAGGCATCTTGCCACTCTAGGAACCATCCACTGCCACAACCAAAAGGCCTCTATGCCTCCACATATCACAACACCCCTACAGGGTCACATCACAACACAAGCAGCTGTAAAATCAAATATCACATATATTGGTCTATGGCCCTTTTAACAAACAAGAGGGTAAATCAGAACCCCTACAGAAAATATCAAACAAAAACATTCTTTAATCCATCTTTAATTAACATATTTAATCCATTGCTTCCAACATCAAGAAATCTAACCAGTAAGCTATCACAAATGATCATACATGATTACAACACCAATTTGATTAACATAAAATGGGAACAACAACCACAACAACAACAACCAGATTTGTTTACATTCCCCTTTATCATATCCAAATAATTAACAATTAATTTTGGCTTTACGTTCTTTATCAATTTCATCAAGAAAATCATGCTAACATGTATGGCTTAGATATCACACTATCTAGCAAATCACAAGGCGAACCGTTATCATGGTACAAAGCAATAACATGAGAACAAACCAATTGCTTTAATCCACATCAGGTATTTAATTAAGTCAATTTCATTGTGATCCAAAGGGATAAATCATTCTAACTCTACAATTGAACTTAAACCATTACAGAAGCCACGAATCCCATACCTCATGGTTTTTTATGAAAACCCCAACAACGTAGAACGCAGAAGAAAGCCGGGTTGATTCTACAAACCCACCTTAGATCTCTCCTCCTAGAAAGATCATGACCAAAGCTCATCATATTCGACATCCACACACGTAGATTTACCCATAGCGTGCGTAGATCTAAGAAATAGGGAGAAGAGGATATGTAGATCTAAGTGGATCTAAGAAACCAATCATGAACGAAGAGAAACGATCACCAACCTCAAGAAATCAGCTTTGATTTCCCAAGAGTAGCCTTCAGATCACCTCCAAAAAGCTTGGGAGAGGATCTTCTATCTTCAAGGAAGGATAATCCTGAGTTATGGATGCATAAGAGCTTAAACGAGCCATTTAGAGGCAAAACGATTTAGATACAAAATTTTATGATCTAAGATTAAGTTCCTGCATGGTTAGTCTACATGGTTTAACAAACCGTACCCTAACCATGTGTTAGCTTCTTCCTCATCAAACACTCCTCTCACGGTTAATCCACACGGTTGGACAAACCATGTGCTAAACATGTGTTATCCATTACCTCCAAGACCAGCCTGGCACGGTCTGGGCGCACGGTTTAGGCAAACCATGCGAAATCTATTTCCCTTTAATCTTCCTTAAAAGTCCACACAAATGCACCCCCAAGTCACCATGACCATCCAGAACACCTCTAACACCCCATTTTCATAATGTAATGGATTGGAGAGGTCTGGGCCATTACATCCAATGTACAGGATTTCTTTCATGTATCCCTCTTATGGATGTACATACCAGACTCTTCACATATACTCTTTTCATAGGTGGTATAGTTGGAGGATGATCTTTCTTACAAGAAGAAGACAGTGAAGCACTTGGATTGTACAGATAAAGTTCTACGTAACAAGACTACTCACCTGGTCCTGGTACTATAGAGGAACCATATGTGCGAAGAAGCAACATGGTAACTGGAGAATGCAATGAAGGAAAAGTACCCGCACCTATTTTTTTCCAAGAATGTAAATTGAAATTTTGAGGGTGAAATTTCATAAGGGGGAAGAATGTAACGACCAAAATTATTGAACAGAATCCCTTCTTAAAAATATGTAATATAATAATACGGAGGCCCATAATATTGATCTACTAAGTACTATGTAACCATTATACATAAGTTTGTAATTTGTGTTTTTTTAATTTCGAAAAACGGTCATCAACAATTGTGATCAGTAACCTATTTGTAGTATAATAAGAAAAAAATAATTTTTGATGAATACTAACATACCATTATAAATAGTAGCATACATTTATGAATAGTAATGAATTGTAATGAATAGAAAATCGGCCAAAAAAATAGAAACTTCACCAATGAGTGTACAAATACAATTTTGACAACTTAAAAGCGAAAAATGATTATTGTATAAGAGTTGGTATTTTTGTTTGTCAACAATATTTTATTTACAGTTTTATTTTTAATTTAATAATTTAAAATGGAAATTATATTGAAAAAAAATTATCAATAGTTATTAGTTTATTGTCTTATGGTTATAATATAGTTTTATGGGACCTTGATTAATTTGTTAAGTTGTTAAAAAATGTGTTATATTTTTAATGTTGATTTTGTTGAGTAAATTATTATTTTATTTACAAATAAAATAATGATTATTTAGATAATTATTTTCAAAAAATTGGAGATAATTTATGCATTCTACATGTTGAAAAATGGTTAGGGTTAATTGTTGGGATTTTTCTAAAATACTTGAATTTTCTGGGAATAGTAAATAATACAGTTTTGAGTTTTTGGTATGTTTGATGACATCATAATGCTGTAATAATTAGTAAAAAAATGATGCTCTAATTGAGTATAGTAAAATAATATATTATGTGTCCCAGGTGGATAATACCATGGGAGAATACCATGGTCAAGCCCATGGTTTTGCAAAAACCACTAATGAGGTGTCCTTTATAAATAATAAAAAAAACTCTCTCCCTTTTTCAATAAATACCCACTCTTACCGTTGTTTTCATTCATTCCAAATACCTCCTCTACAAATATCATGTGTTTTTACCTCTCTAGTATCCCTCCAAAGGTGTCCCAAATCCCCAGGGTCCTAAGCATCATGTTTTAAGAGATAATCCATGAGGTAAGGGAACCATTCACCCTCTTCTTTTAGTCAACACTTCTTTTTTGTTATCTCTTTGAATTTCCATTATCTTATGTTGCGGTTTGATATTATGTATCACTATTAATACCCTTTTATGTAAATATTACTAGATACCATTTTTCTCTCATAAATTCATTTTATGAAATTTTAAGTAACGCCGTTAGGCTGCCAAATTTTCACAAGGGATCTCCCAACTTTTTTATTTTCAAGATCATTTAATTTTTTCTTTTACTCACTTCCTTTCATCAAAATGATGTGATGAATCAAGTACATTAAATTTACTAGAATAATTTCATGGTAAAGGAATAATTATTCATCATCTATCCTTTCCTTTCTTTTTATACTAAAAATGAAAACTCCATCCAAGATATGAAAATTTACCACATTCTTGGACGATGGGTTTTCAGTTTCCATTACCATCTTCAATTATTGTAATAAAACAATTTTCATGGTTGAATTAGACCATAATATATGTATTATGTCTCATATATAGTTCTATAATCCTTTTTTACATAAGGGTTTTATTTATAAAACAAGCATGTTCCTTATGGTCAAAAACTGCAAATTAACCCAAACAGTTATCATTAAATACTTTATATAATGATATGTCTTCTTGCTAAGTAACCAAATGGTATTTACAATCCTATAACCTTTTGTATTATTACTAGTAACATATAACTCGAATTATGGACAATCATCCCCATTTTACAAGATTATTCAGACATGAATATAAGTGAACCGATCATTAGAACCAAGGAAACAAACAGACCCGAAAAATGAAATTGAACCTCAAAACCAATCATTAGGATATGAATGAACTAAAAAAGGTTTTACTAAATAATTTTCATATACAAGAGGTTCTATAATTATTAATTTATTAACTTAATTTTCCTATTCTGGTCATTAATATCATGTGGAGAACACCATCAGACTTAATGTAAGGGATTCTTCTCGAACCACCTTTATTCCATCAGTTTTCTCTATCATTCTTTTTACCCAAAAGAAGTTGTATATTATTTTTATTGAAAAATTATAAATTATTTTTATATTTTAAAAACTCATTTATCAAGATCCACCCCCCATTCTCTTTTTGGGATATACATCTTTTTATCCAATTCCCTCTTTAATTCTTCCCGATAAGAAAAACTATTCTAAGGGAACATCTCGAATTCTTTCTCAGTTTAAAGTGAAATATATACTCTTTTTAGGGCACAATTTTTTTTATAAAATCAGTCTTTTTTTATGAAAACATTCTTTGTTAAATTCTGGTTTTATATAAAAAAATTTCCTCCTTACTAATTTTAAATCCCTATAGTACTTTCCTAAAAACGACACAAAAATGTTTTAATGCTAATGTTTCTCAAAAACATTTCTTATATGTCGTCACTTATTTTTGACATAAATTTCCATGTTATATGACTATTTTACCTTATGAATGTCCATGTCTGTTCTAATTCATTTCTCTAATGGACACTTTAATTTTACACCCATGTGTTATGTTGTTTGACCTGATTGTGTTACCCATTTCATTATAGGTGTAGCCTTAAATTTATGTATGTTTTAATATGTATAACTATTAATGTGGAAAGAATATTCATGAAAATTTTTATTTGGGTGCAACCATATAGGGATGTAATTATTTTGTTAAAGTTGTGTCTCATGAGATGCGATGTGAAATGAGATTTTCAGTTAGCCTTGACTCATACTAGTATGGGAAACGGGGTTGGTAGTAAGCCTTGACTCGTACTAATGTCATGTTTTATGTTTTTTCCATGTTTATATGATTCCATGATTATATGACCCTATGTTTGTATGTAATGATTACATATGTTCCATACTTTTGATATCATTATTTCATGCATCCTAACTCCTGTGCACAAGCTTTATTCTTATGTTTATTCCCTAAATAGGATTTTTTAGCTCATGCCATTGTTCATGTTTTTCCCCAGGATATCCTATGAAGATGTATGAGAACAATGGTAGTTAGGATATAATTTTGGATATTAAATAAAGAATTGTTTTAACCCCATGTTTTGTGCTTTATGTACCTTGTTTTCAAAGACACTAGACTTCACGATCCTTGGCATATATTTTGATGTATATTTATTCTTAAAATCATGTAATGTTACATGTAAAAGGCTAGGGTCGCTATAATTTATGACAAATATATTTATTCTAGTTTTATGGGTATTAATTTTTTAATTTATATTTTTAGTTATTGGCCTATACATTGGTTTTATGGTGTGATGTGGAGAGGGGAGTGAGTGGTCTTTTATAAGTTTGGGGAGAGGCACACTTATAATTGTTTATTAAGTAGAACTCAGAAAATGTATTTTTTTTGTAATGTGGTCCAATAATGGTAACATCTCAATAATAGACTGGATATGTTATAAATAAGTCCATACATTGGGGTTTAGAAAAGTTTTTTTAGTCATTTGGACCATTATGTGTAATGTGTAGTCCATTAGTAAACATGTTTTTTTCTTAATCGTTGTAATTAATTTTAAATGTCATTACTAATCACAGTAGTAAAAAATAAAGTGGTACTTATTAAAAATTATAAAATATCCTTATTACAAGTATGTTATCCATTTTCCCATTTTTAATTCAAATATTTTGAAATAGTAAATTTAAAATTACTCCCACAAACAAAACAAGAAAGCATGTTTTTAAAGTAAAAATTGATCAAAATTTAAGTGTGTTTTTGTATTTAAATACAACAAAAAATTGATTCCAATGAAGATAATTAGATTAATATATTTATAATTCATCTATTTTTACTTTAAACGAAATTATAAATATAATATATCTTTATAAATAATTTACATGAAAATACAATTTTCAATTAAAATTTATAATTTTCCCACAATTTCTCAAAAAACAAAACTTATTAGAAAAATAAAATCACCATAAGAAAATTTTGTCATTAATATTTTAAAAATTAATAGATTTTTTCAAACAATGTTTTTAAAAGTGTGAAAATTTAGTTCTAAAATAAGTGTTCCATTAAAATGTGGAAGGACTGCATTTTGAAAACTATGTATTATTATGCATAAAATATGATTTGTAATTATCTTCTTCCCATAACATCAATTGGATGAATATAAAAAATATTGAATACATAAATTTCATTATGATCATCCAATTATATTAAATATGTTTAATTTTTTAAAATTATAATCTTTCGACCCAAAAAAATTGTTTTGTATAAAAACTCAACCAGTATATTCAATTTTTTATATTCATTTCTATTTAATTGGAAACCAATGACTTCCACTATATATTTTCATATGTTAGTTTTTATTTTTAAAATACACCATTTTAAGGGCTATTAGATAATTTCAATACAAAATAATAATATTAACAGCATTCAGTTGAACTCTTTCTTGTGTGTAACACAATTTATCTTAGAAAGGAATTGTTGTGTTTAAAATAAGATAACATAGTATTTCATGTATTTCATGATATATCATATATTGAAATTATTTAAAATAGTAAATATATTATAATAATCATGATATTTTATTCCATTCTATTATTGGTGTTTCATTTCATACACGTTACTGAAAAAATATGTTATTCTTTTAAAATTCCACAGTGTTTCAATCTCGGAACCTGAAATAAATTTCATCCTCACTATTTAAACAGGATGTCAGTAATCTAGAGTTTGATATTTAAAAAACAATTTTTGAAAAACCAACATCATAATATTGTTAATAAATTATCCTCTTAATAATCATGAATGACATGTAAAAAGGTTGAATGTAATGGAAAATAACTAGGAATATAATTAGGAGAACATTGGTGATCCAATAAAATGGATGAAAGCTGAAAACAATTGGAGACTGATTGAGTTCATTGATCATAAGAATGTGAATTATGAATGAAATGTTGAGGTCCCTAATGAAATAAATATAATATGTGTTAATAGTGCATTGATATCATAAAAATGATTGTAATATGATAAGATTTTTCCATGTCATTTTCCAAAAGATGAATAAATATATAACTTTATTTGAATATATAGAAATATAAATACATTATACAACTCTATAAAAATAATTTAATCCTTTTGTTCCTAATCGAAAAATATATAATTATTTTATTATTCTAGGAAATAAATATCCAAAAATGTATTATTTTATGCATGATGCACTAAAATTCAAATTTAACAGATCATCAAATCCACTAAGAGTGACGAGCCATTCCGTCCATCTTAATATATTATCCAAATGAAAAATGGTTAGGACATTTAATCCAATTAGTTAATCTATAAACCTCTAATGTAAAACCACAAGATCATAAATTATATAATTTTTTAAAATTGTTTAAATAAAAAATAATTATATATTAATAAGGACATTATGTTGGTCAGTGGTTGGAATTAAACCCTTTTCATCCTTATTTTGTGGGTTGAATCCCAAAGGCCTTTTATGATATGATGGGTTGTAACTCAGCATTGAAATTTCTCTTTTTTCTAAACTATATTAATTAAATTTATATATCATTATAAAATAAATATGGTGTACATATTTTAAATAAAATTAATCCTTAAATTGACTTTTTATAATGGATTTAAGTATTAGTTTTTTTACAAATTCCATTAATCTTATTTTACTACTATTAAAATATCATTAATGCTTATATTGAAACAAAAAAATTTTAATACCTTCATATTTATGAATATAAAATTTAAAATAATTATTCCAATTTTTTTAATATTAAAAAATATTATTTCCATAGATTCTCTTAAAATATCATTAGTCTTAATAGTAACTCATTACATAAAACCTTTGAATTTTTTTAAGTAATAGAAGATATGACCAACCTTAATCTCATAAACTCGTGATGGTATTCATACCTATTAAACTAATGAATACATTTGAGATTACAAAATTCAACATAATCACATGATGTTTCATTATTATAATAGAAAAAGGACCATTGGAAAAATACTTTTATAATTTAATTTTTTAATTCCCACACCTAAATATTTCATCCATGTTATTTCAAAATATGATCTTCCTTGGTATATATTTTAACCATACAATCTATTATAATATGCCTAAATGAAAACACCTTATCTTAAATCCATTATTCTTTAGGATTATCCTTGGACATTAATTGGAATAATATATTTAAATCCATTGTAGTGGTTTTTAATGAAAATGTGAATTATACTAATAATATCCCCCATGAGTGTCAAACCAATTATTCCCTAAGTCCCACTTTCATGTATCACGTTTCACTCAACTAAATCATGAAATTAACTTTTTAAATTCATTACCCCTACGTACATCTATTGATGAATGGAATCACCGTCTAGTATCTGGAAAAGAATTTAATAAAAATAAAAAACCACTCAATATATACCTTAAAAAAAGATTATTATGTTCTTCTACAGTTATCTTAATATTCTATCATAGGTTTATATTCTATATTCTATGTTTTCCAAAATCTAGTTCCCAAGGATTCCACATAGCTTTCCTTGATACTAATTTTAGGAATGAAAACCCTTGAAACCATGAGATGGTACGTGCTACGATTAAATTGTTATAACTTAAAAGGACTCAGATCCCAAGGAAATGATTAGTTTAGTATTCTTGGGGAACTGGATACATTCTTGAGTCTTACGTTACATTTCGAATAAAAAAATTTCAACATATTTTTTTCTTATTTCTAGAATTACAGTATTCCATCTTGTGTATCCCTTCATATCCGTTATAGTAAAATTCATAGAATCCTAGATAAACCAAACAAAATAAGGATGATATCAAATTCTCAGTAAGGGTTATTTACAGTGGAAGTAATAAGGATCAATTAGAATAATAATCATTGAATGGTAAATAACTAAGCACACATTCAATTTAAAATATCATGATAAGGAAAATCAGTATGGAAAGGTAAATAACTAAACACACATTCCATTTATGTAACTAGATAAATCATAATCAATGTAAAATGATAAATAAAAGAACACAAATTCCCTTTAATCAATATGATCAAAATGCAATTCACCACTTATTGTTTTACAGTGAAATTATTAGGGATAATAGTAACTGAATTCTAAATGGGGAAAATTCTTCATTATTGGATTTCATGTTTCCTCGGAATAATATACATTTACTCTTGAGATCTATTCACTATAAGGGTTAAAAATTATGGGTAGAACCCCATTTTACTAAGGCTAGACAACTAGTTCCCTCTATAGAACTACTGATGCATTAATGAGATATCCTTTTCAGAGCCCCACCCTTGTCTGTAGGTCCAATTAATTCTTCATGTATTGAATAGTCAATTAGATTCATATATATTGTGCCCTATCAAATTTCTATATTGAATATGACAATATTTCCCTAGATTATCATATAACATTCAAAGTGAACATTTTATTTCAAAATGGTATATAGTTGTTAAGTAAATAACCATATACAAGATAATTAATGGCAATATTTAGGGCCAATTTAATATCTAATGACCATAATAATGTTATCATTTAAAGATATTGTTATTTAATAAAAAATTTAATTAAGGAAGTGTATTCAAAACCCACCTTAGTTAGAATGATCATAAACCATATATTTAAGGAATTAGGATTGTATCAACATAATGCATACCCATTGGAGTAATAAGACTTGGATTTTATCATTGATGAATATATTCATAATATCAAGATCATTAAAAAAATATTTTGGAAAATATCTCTCTTATTTTTAAAAACAATTTAAAAAAAATTATTTGAAAATAAATTTTGAAAACAATTATTTAAAATGATATTCATAAACATTAAATGGGAACACCAATGAAATGAGAGTCAAGTTGGCGAGTAATTTTGTACATGATGAAAAGAACAATAATTTTTCATAGTAAAAAAGTTTAGAAAAGATCCCTCTCCGTAAAGTGACAAGAAGATTCTGTTGAAAAACTTTTTTAGAAAGGGAAAATGTATAAAATTATGATTAAATAAATATTTTGGAAAAGTTTAATGAATTTTTTTATGAAACATTAGTTGATGAGAAAACAGATTTTTGAAGGAAGAGAGAAATAAAGATGGATTTTATTATAATATTTTTTTCTAAATATTAATTTCCAAAGACTGGGATAATGGTTCCATAATGTAAAAATGATATTGAATGACCATATTATATATGAATATATGGTTTTATTAAAAATATATATTTTATTTTATTTTAATATGATATCAATAATAAACGATATTAGATTGTGAAATAAACAATTAAAATTATCATAGAATTGATGTGATAATTAATTATTGAATATATTATGTGTGTCAACTATAAATCCACATAAAATAAGTGTAAATAAAATAATTTATATTAAAATGTGATTATATACATAATCTTATTAAAAAAACAAATTTAGTGGATGTTTTACCCAATGAACGGAAATTGAGTTATGGAATTATTTACCACTTGGAAACATTTAATTGAAATAACCGTAGATTAAATGACTCAAATTGAATAATAAAATACAATTAATACCAATTAATTCATGATATTACAAATCAATATATCATTATATACATTGTTTAATGTAAAATTGTTGCATAAAAATACAATACACCTCAATGAAATGAAATTGAGATGGAACCCCTTACCCCCTCCATTCCTTTTTATTGTACTTTATTTAACCACATGTATAGTGGTTTTAAATATGTTATTTACTTATAAATGATTCATATTAACATTTATTATTTTATATATTATTATTTTATAACATATTCTAATTTTTTACAAATAATAACTCCTTGTTTTCACTTTTTCGCGTGTTATTTTCTTTGTTATTATGTATATTTTGAGTTGATATTGTTTCCCTCTTTCTTCGATCATGATTTAATTATATAAAAAAATTAAAAAATATTTAAAATATCTTATATATTAATTATATATGTATTTAGTGTAATCCATAATATATGGTGACGTGAAATGAAATGCAACGTTTATGGAGATGGTAGCTCAAATGTACACATGAAAGTTTATTCCATTATGCTATCCTATTAAAAGAAATAAAATTGATATATATATATATATTATCATTCTATTATAATATTTAATTCATATATATCACATTTTTTTATTAAACCCATATTTAATGCAATACATTTAATGGGTGAAAATATCACATCACATCATGAGGTGGTAGTCCACCGTACACACGAACGACATTATCATATTCCAACATAAAGAAATGATTGAAGGAATATGTGATATAAAAAATGAAAAATATATAAATTCATAAATAAATAAATAATATATATATATATATAATATAAAAATTTTATTTAAATCATTATTCCAATATTGATAGGTTGCAATGGAAAAAACCAACAACATCGGTTCGCGAGTTGTTAGTCTATTGAACACAGAAATACTAATTTTGTAACCCCTTTATTAGAAGTGTGTCAAATTTTAGGTAAAAAACATAAAATATTGAAATATTAGTATATTAAATATAATATTTTTATTATATAAGAAATAGAAAAATGGGTTTGGATGTGGTGAGGAACGAAATAAAATAAAAACACTTTTAGAGGAATATTACCTCTTCGTCAGGGATCCTCTTTAGTATAGAACTAATTCATTACTAATATTACTTTTTACTCTTGATAATTCTTATATGATGATGATATGGAATTTAAGGAATCATTTGGGTAGGTCTTGGAAGATCCAATGTGGTTTTAAGGTTTGTAGTGGAGAGAATAGTAGTGGCCTTTTATATGTGGGGTGAGTGGAACACTTGTAAATATCTCAAATGGATAATCAAAAAGATGTTATATTCTAGAAAATTTAAACAAATAATGGACAAAAGTATAAAATATAACTTATATACTCTGAATAATTTCATAAAATGGATTTTTGGTCAAGAATCAAGGTCATTGTTCCCCTTATTTTTAAAGTGTATTCCCGTGGTAAACGCGTATTTATCTTAATCACTGTAATTAATATTATTTTTTCAATAACATTTTTTTATTTATTAGATATTATAATATATTTAAATTTATAATATGGAATCAATTTTTCCAAATTCAATTCATATAATAATAAAAAATTATTTTAAAACTAATCTCATAGACATAATGTGAAAGCGGTTTTTTAAATTGAAAATGATCAAATGTTTACTATGTTTGTATATCTCGATTCAATGAAAAAATGGTTCCAATGAAATCATTTTTATTAACATATATATAAATTTTATAATGATACTTTAAAAAAAATTTAAAATATAATTCCACATTATAAGTTATTTAGATTAAAAGATAGTTTTCAATTAGAATATAGTATTTTTACATTGTTTGTAAAAAATGAATCTTCTCATAAAATTACAAATAATTCCCCCGAAGATAATTTTCATCTTCATATTTTCATTAAATATTATTTATTTCATATAATTTTTATGAAAATTTCAAATTTTATTTTTAAAACAAGTGTGCCTGAAAATGAGGAAAACTGCCTTTAGAAAAATATATCTTTACGCATAAAATTAGATTTTTTATTATCTTATTCCAATAAAATATATTGAATGAATGGAAAAAAGTTATTAATATATAAATATAAATAATGTCATAAAAATATAAATTAATTAATATATTGAGATTATATATCTTCAACAAAAAAAGTTTCTATATAAAATAATTCCTTTATATTAAGATGGATATTATATTACATTCTAATTAATTAGAATATTATTTAATTAAATAATAAAATTTAATAAATTACGTATTACTATTCATATTTTATAATTTAATGGCTTGGAGATAATTTTATTTATAAATAATTATATTAATAATATTTGGTAAAATTCGATCATGCGTGTAATGAAAGATATCGAAGAAATTCAATGATGTGTGTAATGATTTCTAACACAGTCTTGCACGCATTTCAAGATATATCATAAATTAAATTTATTTAAAATATTTAATATATTTTAATATCTTGGGATATTATATTTTCTTATAGTCTTGGTGTTTCTTTTCATATAATCTTTTGAATAAAATGTTATTCTTTTAGAATTTTTGGTTGATACAGAAACAAAAAAAATGATGATCTCTGATACATAGTATGGGTAGTCATATGATATTTAAATAAACAATCAATATAAATAACAATGGTATGGTAACAAGATAAAAGGATATAAATTTAATAACCAATCAATTATAAATTTTAATCATGAGTCATGTGATAACACATTGTCAACGAAAAAGTCAAATGGAATAATAATGGGGAATCGTCAATAATAAATCATGATCCCTGAGGGTATATCATAAATATAGGAATGATTAAAAAGATTTTGATTATAATATTGTGGTAATTATAAAATATTAACAGGTTCACTCATCATTTTAAGGTAATGAAATTATATCCTTAAAAAAACAAATAGACATGAAACCAGGTGCATGAATTATGTTTTTTTACTTGTAAATATGTTTACACATAACATAATTATTTCATGAGTTATTGATCATTACCCAATTAATTTTAGGTATATAATATACCCACCCATAAGATAACCTCCATCCATAAATTTCCAATGAGATGATAAAAACATTCATTGTTTCAATATAGTATAACCCATCTAAAACAATTAGTTTTTAGGACATTTCTATCATAACATAGTTAACTTGAATGAATGAAATGGGATTCAAAGAATCATTCATAAAACATAACCATCACAAAACATCCAAAGAAAATAATTGGATTGTATAAATGAAAAAATCTCCAGTGAATAATACATAACATCAACGGGTGTTTCCATAGATGAAAATAATATTAAAATATCAATAGAATATTTCTTGAAGAAAATTTGGTTATCTTCTTGAAATAAATTATTTAAAATCAAAATGGAATCAAAATATTATGTGAAAAAATTATTTAATGATAATCATTAAAACAAGTAATGGTGTCCTCAAATAAAATATAAAACATGATGTTGGAAATATCTATTCATGTGGTATATGTAAAAATAATGATTTCATTCACACATTTAAAAAAATATATGATATTCATAAGTTGAAAGGAATATTATCATTAAATAATTTTTTAAAATGTAATAAAAGGGTAAAAATTCTTTTAAAAAATCATTTAAAATTTTTAAATACATTCAGGAAAATATTTAAAGAAAATATGGATAAGGAAGAAAACGATTTCCATCTATAGTGGAAAAAATGTTATAATTTCATATAAATATCATTGAATCACGTTATATTCCAAAGAAAGGATAACGAAGAAAAAATAATAAAAATACAAACCAAATTATATTAAAAGAAAATATTTGATGTTTTATTATATGTATCATATAATTTCCTCAATGGTTATTTAAGATAGACAATCTCAAAATGAAATGACATCTTATTACAATTCCCTTAACATTGGTCTCATATTTCTTGGTATGCCTTAAAACCTCTTGATTAATAAATATTTAATTATTACACATATAACTCATGGATTTTGTATATTTATGTGATGTAAGGATATAAACCTTGGATTGATAAACTTGAATACAAACTTTCTACATATTAGGGAAAAAGAAAAATTCTTTCGTCCCCATGAAACAAAATTATTAAAATGAGGAAAATATTATTTCTAAAATATGTCTCATGGGAAGCTGAAAATTATTTCAAATATATATTAAATGAGATTCCAAAAAAATAAAAATAATCCTTAAATATTTCTATATATATTTATAAATAATCATAGATAATATTCACCATGTATATTATAAATTATTTAAGGGAATCACACAATCCCAAATTCATTCTTCTATAATAAAAAGTCCAAAGTGGTATTCCTACGGTCATTTTCCCTTGATCAATAGGTACAATATGATTTTGAATATAAACAGATAATCCATTTGGCAATGAATAATGGGTATGTCTTACATATCATTCAAGTACATGGTCATTAAATAGAAGGGTAAATTTTCATCTCTTGTAAAATTTTTGTGTTTTCTATAATAAATTCACATCCTTAAATTATCATCCAGTGTAATAGGAATAAGCTCCCCAATTTAATTATTTCATATACTAAACCAAATAAATTAAATTAAATAGGATATGACTCACTATTGGAAATCAAAGATTAGATGATTTTTTCATGTAGCTAACAAAGTGGGTACCTAATTATTTAAAACCTCTAAAAATTTTGGGTTAAATATCCATGGATGTTGTCTGAAAAGTTTAAAATTTTATTGTAAAAAATAGTAATAAGAAAAAATGAAGGGTTTACTCCAATCCAGTCAAATATAGTCTATCCTAAAGCTCCATTATGGGTATTAATTATTTAAATGATATAATTGTCTTGGTTAGTGGATAAATTATTAAAATTGATTATTAGAAATATATTATTCTCAACTATGAGGTAATATTTGAGGTTTTCAAGATTTCGGTACAAATTTATCCTAGAAGGGTTCTTTTAATTGGATTAAGGGGATTTTGGGGTGAAACATAATCCGGCTCTTCTCATGATTCATTCCCTAAATGTGACACCTTGATATCTGAGAACATATTTTCCCCACATTAAAAAAAATTGTATGTGTTTGATATATTTCTTGACACAAAACCCTAAGCTTAAAAAGAACCACGATATATTATAACACTACTGTTACATTGGATGAAAAAATATTAATAACCAAATTATGAAAAATACTTATAACGGATTTATATAATTCATATTTATTTACTAATTCATAATAAATAAGTACTCAATTATCCGTAATATCATTTCATGCTTTGAAAATATACTTTCTTCAAAAATAATTTTTATTCAACTATATATATGGAAATTATAATTACATTCGACCATTATTAGAAACATAATTTTATGAAATGCATATTATTTTTGAAACATTCATGTTAACATTATCTCTTTGTGAATTTAAATGATGTATTAAAAAGATTTACTATTTAGTTAATAGTATGATGAAAATTTTTATAAAACATTAATTTATTGTCAAATGGAATTACCATTATGTTTCCAATTTCATCTTTAGGTAGTATAAGTATCCAATAATTATAAATAATATAATTATTTATATCAAAAATTTTATAGTATATTTTTCTAGTATATGTCAATTTTGGGATTAAAAATATATTTTTATAAAAAAATTATTTCTTTTAACAATAGTATATTATATTAAAAAAACTAAATTCATCATTATTGAATGATGGTTTTAAGGATATTTATATATTATACAGTCAATCATTAATTTTCCATTTCATTTACTGGTGTTTATCATGAAGGAAACAGAACTAAATCATGTTTTAAACATATAAATCCATTTTTATAAGCTAGTTTTTTTTGAGGTGTTGCTGCTTAATTAAGATTAAATTCAACCTCTTATTGAAATTGAATCTGATTAAATAGATTAAATATTTTTAATCGAAATAAATTAAATAGATTAAAGGGTTCATAAGTTTTTTTTTCATAGTGAATAGTGAAAATAATAACAATAATTTACCATGGTAAATGTAAAAATAGAGTACTATGGATTTAAACCAGGGGATAATGGTAGTATATCCCCTCAAAAAAGTTTATTTTTTAGTTTTTAAATATTTATAAAATATATATTATACTAACATTTATTTATTTTTTCATTTTGATCCAATTCCCATGAATATTTCCTTATATAATTGTAATCTTTTGTCAAATTCCAAGTGTGTCCCTCCCCTCACTTATTTGTGGGAACCACTCCTCCTCCCTTGATCAAACCATTTGATCCCTCATTATTGGACTAGATATAATCCAAAAAAATATCATATATTCATTCCATACATAATATATGTTATGGTTTTCTTTTAATATCAATCATTTAAAAACTAATGTGTACTCCAATTTAGGTCTCTCAATGAAGGGGTATAAGTCATAAAAAAGGTTATTCATTTCTATTTGTTCTTAAAAAATTTATAATTTTTTTTATCTATAAAATCATGATATCCCAATGTTACAAATATATTGATATTTTATAATGACAATATAACAACTATTTACTACCTTTTATCCATCAAATGGGGAAAAAATGTATCACTTGTGCATATGTGTGAACTGCCAACTCCATGTTATGATAGGATTCTTTTTCCATCAACATCCATCATGGGTGGTTGTAATAATGGATTTAATTTTTTATATGTGATTAATAAAAAAACTCTCTTATAATTATAATATTTTATCCATCTTCATGACATCAAATAAATTGGCAAACAATAATGTTTCTCATAGTTATATGTGGACTACCACACCCATGAAGAGATATCCTTTTGAAATCATTTATATATTTTATATAAGTTAATAAGGGTACATTTAAGTAAAATGCATTATATTTATGGTATAATAAGTTTCCTTTAATGTTTAATTATAATATACCTTTCTTCAATTCCAAATATTTAAATGTTATTACATCACTCGTTTGTACACACATATTACCATCTCCCTAAAGTGATGAAATTCATTTTTATAACCACCTAATATAAATTGTTATCAACATTAATTGAAAAAATATATATAATATTTTTTTAGCATTATTGTAATTCTATATATGGAGGAACATTTATAAATATTCAAGGACTATAAGTTCTGAACTAAAATATACTTGAAAAAAAAGAAGTTAACACCCAAAATGATGACATTAATAGAAATTTTTTAATAAATGGGTGATGAAAGAATAAAGTTTTATCATAAATTACAATATATTAAATAATATGATTTTGGTATATAATTATAATAAATCTAAACTTAATATATTGATGGTTCCAGTTCATAGAAATAATTTCTTATATAATGTAAGTGTATCATCTCAAATTAACCATATTGATATATGTTCTAATGTTATTCCTGAATTTATTGTTTATAAAGCTTATATAATACAAAATAATTTATTGTTTTATAAAAATATATTTAATTAAGTGGGTTTATAGGAACATGTGAGTTGAAAGCATCAAATGGTTTTCATTTCAAAATTTATAAATTCTATAAAGGTTCCTTTTCTCAATATTGTTTCGTTTGGAGATATTTGTTTTTATGCGCCTACTCATTTTTTTGAGGATTATATACTAATAAATTGAAATATTATATCTTGGATAATTATTAATTAATGGTATGTATTGTTATAATTAATTTTATTTTATACCAAGTGATTTTATTTGAATGTTACCAAAGTTGTAAGGGTTCACTGCCTCAAATTTTCTACTTTGGGAAATATTTTATAATAATACATTTATCATCTTTTATAAGGTTTATATACTACCCACTGTATATTTTTTATCAATAATATAAATATTTTTTGGTTATAAATTTTTATCATTCAATGTTTTTACTTATATTGGAGTTTCAAATAAAAAAAATTCAATTTAGTAAGGATTTTAGGTTATAATGTTATTTTTTCCCAGGATTGTTTATGCATAATTTATGATGTTGAAATTATATAATATTTCTCTACAGAATAATAATTTTTTATTTTTATCATGTTACTTCTACATATCACATTTACATCCTTACATTCTCCTTTCCATATGTACTCAAATTTGTGAAAAAAAATTAATGAAAATAAACTTTTTTCCTCTTCTTACGGTAATCATTTAAATCATGTTGATATTTTCCATAAAATAGTACCAATAATTTTTTTTATTCAGTGATTAATTAAAGTAATTTTTTCCCATGTTTTAATTTTTATAAAAATTAATAAATGTAAAATTATTTTCATTTTCCCAAATGGTACATTTGTTATTTAGATGAATATGTGAACATAATTTTTGTTTTTATGTAAACCACATTAATGAATTTTCACCCGATCATATATTATCCTTCAATTAAAGCTTAAATTATATGATTCAAGGATTTTCCAAAATAGATACTTTCTATAATATTTTTTAATGTTGGAGTTTAAATATTAGATTTAAAATTGAAAAGGGTATTCTCTACAAGAAATTATTCAGTGGTTTTTTTTCAAATGTAATTTTATATATAACCACATCCTTCTATGTTTCTTATGATTTTCAATGGATATTATCAAATGTTTCCGTATTTTTTATTTTCATCTATGATTTATGACTATTATGTTGAAATATTGATAAACCAAATTTTCTTTTATATGGTTACTACTTTGATATAATGATAAATGTTATCATAATCTCATTATATAAATATAAATGGACTATAAATTTTATATAGGTGGTTCTGTTATTAACCCTCAATGGTTGGGTCTATTATATCCCTCTAATGCATTGAATTTTATAAAGTAGTTAAGTAATTCCAAAGATACGATGGAGTTAAATAGATATAAGTTACAATTAAGAATATGTTGGAAAAGAGAGGGTTTGAATTACCATTATCGTGATTTTCCCAAAATGATATTATTGGGTGTGATATTGAGTGGGAAAATTATTTTCTACGATTAAGTTAATTACTCTATCTTAGGAATTATTATTATGGTATACTCTCATGGTTATTTATTTATTATTAATTATTTTTAAAACTTATGTATTATGTATTTTTATTGAAAAAACCTTCTTACATTATTCATGATTTATGATCATTCACTAATTGTAAATGGATATATTAATATTTGATCAGGTCTTCAAACAATTATTATTATCCTGTTCTCACTTATGATCATTGATTATTATCTCTTATTATTACCCTTACATAGTATATATGCCCACCCTTCCTTATGTTTTCATTCACTGGGTTATGAAGAATGGTTTATGTATTTTATTTATAAGAATTGTCTAGTTGTAAAAAAACATAATGGGAAACAATGTATTTATTTTATGTAAAAGTTTTTTATACATACATTTTTTCAATGAAAATAAAACATTATGGTTTTGTTGGGGATCATATGGATATGAAATGAATATTCTAGTAATGAGATTTAGTATTTTTCTATGTAATGTGTGGGTCACTATAGTTGGTATAAAACATAGATATAGTCATATTTGGTAGCTACGATGAAAACAAATTGGAACCCATTGGGTTATGCCTTAGTATAGTTGAAATTTATATTCGATTATAAAAAATGGATTATGGTTTTGATAGGAAAATTAATCCATGTCATGATACTACAAGTGGATGTGGTTTTTTTGCAAACTCATCTAGTGGTAATATCCCTTTAAAGTGTTTGTTAAGTATATCTCATCCCTTGTTCTAGTGCATGAGGTATCAGACCATAACATTCTTCTATCTTGGAACTAATGAGGGATATTCATGGGTTATTTAAAATTTTATTTATTAATTATTATGAAGGATTTGATAATATAATGACCATAGAGGACTTATTTCAAATCTAATGTGTTTTATATTAAAAATAATCTTTCTTGTATTAAATATACTATGATTTATTTTTAATGATAGTATGATTTTTCATTACTATTTCTTACAAGATGATTCTAGTTTTAGTTAATGAATAAAACATGTATATATCATGTCAAATAAAAATGTGTTGGATCTTGAAATGTGTGTACCCATGATCAACCATATGTAATGGTAGATAGAAGATAAAATCTTATGATTATGCCTACTGAGATATTAAGATATATGGTCTACAATGTGAACATATGTGTGTTTATAAATGAAAAAAATAAGAGGAAAATTATTTTTTGTGATGATCATGGTGGAATAATATTTAGCCTCTAACATTTTCATGATTTGGGAAGAAGTAGAAAGGGAAATTCCTAAAAGGATTTGTAATATATTTTATGTGTGGAAAAATGTACATTGAGTAAATAGTTTCAAGGAATATATTAAGAGTAAAATTTTAGGAAAAAATTAAATCCTGAGGTACCATTAATAGTTTGAAGACTTATTTTTGGGGAATGTAAGATTTAGCTAGTCCAATTCCCTAATATAAAGCCTAACTCCAGGAGCATGGAAGTGCATATTCTCTACCAAATATTAGTTTCAAATAATTTATTTGTCTCTATATTTGTAATGGATAATTATATGGTAAATTTTTTTTGACAAATAATATTCTAGTCATATAAATCTTCAATCATCTTAAGAGTGTTTCATAATAGTTTTTCGTTAAATATTTTAATGAATATGTTGAATAGACCTGAAAACCTAAAAAAATTCATTTGTGGAATGGTGATATTTTTGGAAGGCACATGATTCCGGGATAGATAACCGTTACTATATGACTGATATTGAGATAATAATGCCTATTTTGGATATATATATATTATTTATATTGATGATTTAAACTAGATAACATTGTCGACCATGAAATTTATTCATGATTTGATAAAAAATTGATTTATGTTATCATTGATGTAGTTTATTATATTTTTTTATTGGTGGAATATATTTGATATTTTGTGATTTTATTAGAGGAATAAAGATATAAGTAATTTTTTTGGAATCATATATGTTTTAATTATTTTTTCATGGTTATTCAGTTTATTAAATTTCTTTGGAGAATTTATTATAATGATATTCACATCATTGGTATGTGACACTAAAAGCTATTTTATATTGTTTTGGGGTTAAATTTAACATCATTTTTGAAATATGGTGACCTCTTTTCAATATTATATATTTTCAAATTTGGTCAAAAATAGTTTGGATTACTCTTAAGGTACAATATTTATAAAAAAATTAAATTGATATTTTGTTATTATTTTTTGAGGTTTTATAGATTATCATATATTTCAAAATATAAATAATTATCTATATTGGATAACTTCTGTTAACCATTTTTGTTTTGGTAAATATTTTTAGGAAAAAAGAAATAAATTTCATTATTTTATGGATAAAAGGATGCATTAAGTGGTAATTTTAGTTATTCTGGCATTAAAAATTCACATTTATTATTTTTCATTGGAATATGGATGAAAAGAGATGGATTTTAATTAAAATATAGAACTGAATGATGAAATTAAATTTATGGATTTTAAGAAATAAAGTATATTTTCTCATATTCCATAGTAAATGATTTCCACAAATCTGGGGAAAATGATCTTTAAAATGGAAATGTTGTTCATTTTTTAATTATTTATGATGGATTGATGTTCATTTTCATCCCTAACTTATTTAAGATTTTTTTTGTTATTATCATTCTCAGAACTATGTTCTTTGTAACTACATATAACTATTTAGACATTATCTTTCTCCTCAATATACATTATTTGTCTTCCAATTAATTTTCTTCTAATACATTAACATAACTATTGGTTGTTTTAGTTAAAAATTGTTTTTCCCATATCCCGTTCTCAATGGATGAATCATTATCCATTTGTGCGATGTGAGTTTCAACAACTGAGTTTCCATATATTGAATATTTGATTAAAAAAATAATAATATGAGGTTAAAATTTATTAAATTTGGAGAATGTAACACCTTTTTATTTTTAGATAGATTTATTTCTTTAAATAAATTTAAATTTTTATTAGTTTTCATTACATGAACATTGGTATTAAAACGAACAATGGTATAATATAATTGAGCCACTAAATTTCTAGTCTGAATAGGAATAACCATATTATGAAAAATGTGTATAGAAGTTTTATATAATGAATATTTAATCACTATTTCATACTAAATAAGTACTCAATTCCCAATAATGTTATTTCATTTTTTTAAAACGTCTTTTCCAGAAAGCAATTTTTATTCCATTTTGTAGACATAACTTATAAATATTGTAACATCTCATGTATTTATAGAATACTACTTTTTCAAATCTATTAATTTTTTTTATAATTTATTAATTATACCTTAAAGGGTATTCTATTTCAGATATAATTCTCGACACACAACAATGAGTTTCTCTAAAATCTTATATTCCATATAACATTGAGTCAAACTGAAAAATAATACAATAATATTATTATTATTTTAAATGGTAGTTAATGCCTAATAATTATATTGGATATAATGAATATAACTAAATAAAATATAATTATAATTTTTTGTTAAATATTTTTACATTTATCCAATAATTTATAGGGGCCTAAAATGAGATTGAATCCAATTTTAAGCATAAAATACTCTACAATTTTAAAAGCTTGTTTTCAAGTATTTTGATGGTGAACCCTATTTAAATCTAATTTTTCACATTCATATGTTCTATTTGAAAATATAAACATATTTCTTAGAAGTGGGACATAAAAAATTACTTTGGTTGAAATTATGGATTTTTACTGATAAAATCCATATTTTAATGAATAGTGAAAAATACTGCATTGTAATTCATAACATCCTTTTCATTTAATTTATTTATATAGTTATATTTTCAATTTAATTTATTTGAAAATGTAATAGGATTAATATTTTATAATTTAGAATAATTTTAGTCAACAGAAGTAATTTTAATTTAAAATTGGACATAAACACATGTCAATATTTTGATATTTTTTACTTATTAAAACCCCACTTTTTGGTTTTGACAACGACAATTAACATTAAATTAATTATTAAAATTTATGTTTTTTAAATTTTTTAAAATGGATTTCATATTTGAAATCATAAGCTCTAATTTTTTTAAATATGTACATTTTATTTTTGGACATTATGAATAGTAACTTCAGTAATTATATTTATTTACACCCGTTAAAAGGTAAATTAGGTAAATAAGGGTAAAAATAATATTATAATAATATAAACCTACCCTAAAATATGTACTAATATTATTATATTAGTCATGGGAGACCGAAATAATCCATATACTGAACTTTTGGGATTCATGAGCCACTTGGGTATGAAAATGACATGTTATAATAATTAATTTAGAGTAAAGATAAATATTACACAAACATATACCTTTTACAAAAACAATATTAAGGTGGGGATATATAATTGATATATTTTCCTATAAATATTAATTATAAATATAAAAATACTTAAAACATCATGTTATTTTATTCATAGTTTTTAGACATTAAATAAATAAATTTATTTATGACACAATGATGATATAGTGATTACCTTATTAATGAAAGATTCAAATAAATGATATCATAAATTGTAAAATAAATGTAATTTAAACATTTTGATTCCATAAAATAAATTTTTGGATGAAATTTTCATTTTAGGATTGGTTTAATTAATTTTTATCAAAGGAATCATTTTTTATGACTTTACCAAAAATCAATTAATAAAAAGTGTCAGAATTGACATAAATTAGTTTTTTAAAAAAATAAAATTTTATTAAATGATATAATAGTCCAAAAAATTTAATATTAGGCCAACAAACTTAAAAAATGTTAAAATATTCATTAATTATCCACTTTGGTTCTATTGTCATTTTATATTCACTATAATAACCATATACTGTGAAAATACAAGAGGCCATGGTAGGAGTTAATATTTTTAACTAAAGGTTAAACCTAAAAGATAAGGTTAATTTTGTAACCTAATCATTTATAAAACATATTGTTTTAAAGGAATCAGAACCATCCTCATATTATACTCTAATTATATCACTTTGGGGCCATTTTATATCTAAAATCAATTTATAAAAAAAATAATAGTTTAAAACATTCTGAAAGTGCCCCTACTCCCTGTTATAAAAGGCCACCACTTCTTCCCACTTACTCACACCTCTCATGCCTCTTTTATCCTACAACTACTAAACAAAAAATCTCCAAAAATCCATCCCTTCCTTTTATAAGCCTTATTTTTGGAAGAAGGAAATTCAAGAAACCCTTTTGGCTCAAATTAAAAGGAGTTTCCTGATTTAGATGTAGTGTTTTCTCTCAAACTCATTTCTATTATTTTCCTCCTCTAATACCTATGATATTCTCATTATAGGATTACATAAGAACACCAATATCCTCAAAATAATTGGGTTTTTTATGAGATGTGCCCAAACTACACGTTCACACACCTCCATCTAATTGATACGATCATATTATTTCTGTGTACGGTGAACTACTACCTCTCGAAATGATGATTGTTCAATTTTCTCCTACGACCTCTAATTATTGACATTATGATTGCACCATATTTATAAATTATATATATTATATTTATATTTTCTCTATTATTAGTTAATTTTTATTCATAACATACCATTATTCATTCCATAATGTGTAAATACTCTAATTTCATTTGAGGAAGTGCGGACTACCGCACCCTCAAAGTGATATGGCTCATTTATGACATACATTGAACATATAAATGATGAAGTTAATGAACTTATGTAACATATATAACTTATATATTACACTGGAATTAAAATTTACCAATTTTTCATTTATTTTTCTTTCGTTTAATATTAAAATAAAATGAATGTAATGTTCATGCGTACGGACGACCTACCGTCTCCATGATTGGTGCAATTCATTTCTTATCTCCAAAAATTATAGACATAATAAATACATATATATTGGATATATATGATATTTAAATCCCGAATAATAATATTCTAGATATGATGTACTTTTCAGTACATGGAGAAGTTACATCAAACCAAGTCAGTTTTTGACTCAAGTACAGAATATTGAAAAAAAGATCGATATAAACATAAAAATTTATGTAATTTTTATAACATGGTAATTAGTGATATAAAATTAATAATAAACATGAAAAATGTTTTTAGGAGATTATAAATTAAAATATTTTTATTATTTAGGAACATATCTATTGAACATGATGAGTCGAGCTCAAGGTAACAGAATTTCTAAACTCAACTTCCAGTCATTGGGTTTTACACATATGTTTTTGATTATATTATGCCGAGATTATGTGTGGAATCACTGTTTATTTATTTGTGTTTTAATTTCCGCTTCCATTTTTGTATAAATACTGTTTCTACACATAACCACCCCACTTATAAATTCTTATGTCATTTATATGAACTTTTTATGTTAAATCGTAACTCAATCTCATTTCATTGAGTTAAATATCCCCATAATTGGTTTTTTTATTCCAAGAATATGTGTGGAAGACCTATGATTGTTTTAAACTGAATACACAATTATATTAGGTGTATTTATATTTTTAACACGTAATTATGTCATTTATTTATCCTTAATCTAAGGATACTATCTTTGTAAACGATTTCATCTAAATCTCCTTTCATTGAGGAATATCATGTTTTCATGCACATTTATTAAACCTTAACATGTACATATAACAATTTTGACTCTTTATATCATGAATTAGTTTATTCTCATGATATTTAATGTCATATTTAATTTTATTCATTAATTATTTGTATTCAATGTTTCTAAAGTGGTAAGGGACTCTCTAACAAAAAAATCGTTTTAAATGTTTTAAAGATTTATTTATTTAATACCTTCTATTTCATGTCTATGTTTTTATATTTTTTTGTAAGAATTTATTTATATGGATATGAATATTTTAACATGGTAATTTATTTCAAAAGTTTCATTGTTTTATGGGACACTTTGATTCAATATTCTCTTTATTAAATGTTTTAAATGTTTTTGGAAATAGGTTGAATATTTTTATATTTTAAAATGATCTCTTGTGGTTGCAGTGTGGAAATATTCTTTTCTATTTTTTCATTTTTTATATTTTATTATTATATAATGTTATGTTGAAATTTTATGGGTGGTTACGTGATAAACCAAATATGGGTGGTTACGTGATAAACCAATGATAATTAGTTCTATGATAAACCAAGGATGGGTGGTTACATTATAACCATTAATGAATTGGGTATGGAAGTTGGTCATATGGATATTAATTGAGTGATATATGTGGAAGTCGATAGTATGGTTATTCCATTTATGTTTGTTTATGTCTCAAGTTACCTTTATATGTTATATATTTATTTCTATTGGATTTATGGTAATATTTTTGTTATAAAAAGGGTACAAAATGAAATTATATTCATTGAAGTATATTTACTAGTTCGTAAAGGTGAAAAGTATTACATTCTGATAATGTATTCGTAGTTTTCATGTTTTCCCAATACTAAAATTTTTCCTTATTCTTTTATCCCTTATGGGGATTTTTATGCTCATACCTAGTTTTTGAATGTTTTTCACTAGAAATAAAGAAGAATAGAGTCAAGGATGTGATCAAGGAAAATTAATGCTTTAAAAATGTAAAATGTTACCATGTTTCATTTTAAATATTTTTTGTTTTATGAAAAAAATTTATAGTGAGTAGAAGTGTATACTTGTAATATTTATGTTGCAATGTATGAGTTATGTCTAATTCCTTAAAACACTAAACCTAAACAGATCCTCAAAGTGAATTTAAATAAATTATTGACTTATCTCAAGATTACGTAATTTTTAAGGTTGGGTCCTTATAGTAGGTATGAGAGACTATTTTAGATAACTATAGAGTTTAGGGTGTTATTTAAGCATATTTCAGATTTTTTCTTTAACCACAATGGTTAGCATATTAGACAGAGTCATAGTTATTTTAGATAAATTGAATGAGTTTGAGATAACATGAATAAGTATATCTTAGTTTTTATCCTCCTCAAATTATAGTATATGATGATTTTATTTATATACTGACAATAACCATTTTTGTTTTAGTAAATTGTTATATCTAGAAGGAACTAAACACTACTACAAAAACAGGCAAGGGAAGAGCAACCTTTTATCAGTGCTAAGAAAAAAAGCATTGATAAAGGTAAATCTTTATCAGCGCTACTTAAAAGAACTGATAAAGGATCCCTTTATAAGTGCTAAAATTATAGCACTGATAAATGGCATCTTTGTCAGCACTTTTTTAGAGCTGATAAACGGATTCTTTATCAGCATTAGAAAAGCACTAATAAAGGGTAATCTTTATTAGTGCTATAAAAGTGCTAATAAAGAAGTCCTTTGATAGAACTTTTTTAGCACTAATAAAACCATAGTCCCATATTTTATAAAATCAGGTGCACTGTATCCCCTGTTTATCACTCACCCTCATGATATGGTGGTATTGTACCCCTACAACAACTCCCCTCCACCCTAATATTCTCTTTTCCAAACCTCTGCTGCTAGCCCTACCCCCCCACTAGCCCTAATCCACCGCTAGTCCTACTCCTTATACTCCCCCTCTAACCCCTTCTATGAATCCTCCTCCCTGTGAACCCTACTTCTCCTCCTCCCCGCTGGACCCTAGTCCCCACGAACTCTACTCCATTTCTCAACGGTTATAAGCTCCTCCCATGCACCTCCCCCACAAGCGGTCGCACCGTCCCCTCCTGACTTAGCGCAGAAGGCTCCCTAACCACTCGACACTTCTTCTCTCCCTCTATCGCGGGTGAGATATACTCTAGATAAGTCTCCCACTTCTCCTTTTATGTTTATTATTTGTAATTTATCTCCCTTCTTTACAAGTGTTCATCATTTTAATTATCATTTTTCAAATGATATAATATATAATTGGTGAATGGATATTACACATTCCATAGATGGAATCACCGATCACCCTATGTGAAAATGATACATGGGCACTGATATTCTTTTTTAGAGACACCATATACCCATAGGGACACAACATTTCCTCCTTTGAGGATAGTTTTGAGCTCTATTTCCATTTATTTTAGTTTTGTTGTGAGATTTTTTAGCTTCCATGGACTAGTATTGGTGGATTGTGTTCCCTTGGTCCATTCTTATAAGGGCTTGATGAAGCCTCATGACCTCGTCCAAAGAGGTTATCCCCTCTATATCTTCTTAATGATCAGGTTAGTGTTGGTGATTTCCACTATTCTTGATTTAGTTGCCTTAGTCCACTTATATGAGGGTTATTATGGAATTAGGTGTCGTTCATTGGAACTCATACCCCTCAGTGACTTGGAAGATGTAGCAATTCAAGGGACCCAAAGTGATCCTCATTTCATTCATGTTATCCCTATATTGGTTTTTTAGAATTGGAATCACCAACTCTTACACGGGCATTGATCCCCTATATTGGAGGATGTTTCAAGTAGGGTCTATTGCCACCTTTCAAGCTATAGGAATTATCCCCCTCTCATTGTATAGAGGCTTTATCTTTTAGAAGGTGTATTAGTCCAATGGAGCGTGTATAACAGATAAACCCTCTCAGTTTTCAATATACTTATTCTATAGTGAGTGGTCTCATTTCACTTTTATGGGGGTTAGTATGGAATATGATCCAGAGCAACAGACCGTTGGTCACATAGTGACTTGGAGCTTGTATCCCTCCGAGAGGCCTGAAGCAAACCTTATTTCCAATGTGTTTTCCCTGTGATGGGTTAGTAGAATTGTCATTAACAACACTTACACAAGTGTATACCCCCTATATTGGAGGATTATTGTAGTAGACTCTAGTATCCCTCCATCAAGACATGGGTGTTGACCCCCTATATTTATATCATTAGCTGATATTTATATGGGGGTATTAGTCTAATGGAGTGTATATCTCGAGTGAACACTCTCAGTTTCCTATGTAATTATTCTTGGCATGATTAGATGAGTGTGACCTCTAGGATGAGTGTCGTCATTGGAATTATAGCTTGGGTATCATTTCCCCTCAGAGGAGTGTTACCTTGAAACCCTGAGTGAATCTACAACTAGAATTGGTTGAAACATTTTTTGACTATGAGTATTTTAAGAGTATATTTGGGATATCCTTGGTTATCATTATGTCTCATATCTTTACTGGAATACATGTGTTTAGTGACATGAATACTCTCGATACTTTATATATGGTGTTTTTTGGGAGTTCTATTTGGTATGGTAATACTCATCCCTACATGGGATCATCCCATACATGTCATGTCTTATACAGACGATGGAAAATTTCACAGGGTCCTTGGTGGACTAGGATAAGGTAGAGATTAGTTTCGGATACACAGACTGAGGTGTATACCAATGGTGATTTAACATTTGTCCTCTTCTTCTCTGTATGTCATAAATTATTTTCCATTTTTTGGATTGATTATATTTCATCTCTTTTTATTAAATCCATTAATTTATTTTTTTCAATTAATAGACTGAACTCTAGTGGTTTGGGGGAATTCAAAATGTTATAATAAGCTTTGGATGGATATATTAGTGTTATATGATTATGCCTATGGTTTGATTTCATATCTTAATCTTCTAAGGTAGTGATCTTCTAGGATGTATGTTTAGCAGCACCCACCCACAGTAGGTGTGTGATGAATGTCTCATATCATGAGGCACTACAATTCATAGGTACCTCAATGATAGTCCATTACTCCAAGGAATTTAATATGATTTTTATGGTTATAAACATATCACATTGCATTTTCATAACATTCATGCTACATTTAGAGAGGCATCAATGAATAGCCTAGGTAGAGGAAGGAACTAGAAAAAGGAGGTCTGTACAGTACTAAAGTGATGAAGGAGATCGGGGAGCAGTATGAGATGGATAGAAATGTGTTTTTTGTCAAAACCCATAAATTTTTGATAAATTTTGGATCTTATTTTAAAATTAAAACATCATATATTTAGAAAATTAGTAGGATAAAATAATTTTTTTTTATTTTGGACATCGAAATTATCTAACAGTGAATTTTTCATAATTATCTGAGATAGTTGAATTTTTGGGTAAAAATTAAATACTGTTTAATATATAATTTGTTTACAACATAATAATGATCAAAAAGTAATGTAATAAAATACAATTTAATTTGGTTACCCATGAAGCCTTACCCACATTATAATGTATATTTTGGAAATAGGTTCCTTAGATAAATATTCTCTTTGCTAATAACATGTGATTTCTTTGTTAGGTGATCAACTAAAAACATTATCACCTCAAAATCAAAGATCAGATAAACCCAAAAGTTTACCAATACCATTTATCATGTGTCCAAAAATTGTAAAGGTATTACCCAATACAATAATTTTTAAGTAAATCATATAAAAAATAAAAATATTATAATTTCATAAATGATATTTATGAAATCATTAATCATGATAAAATCACATCACATAAATCCTAAAGGGGGTGATAATGACATAGAACATGTGACCAACCTTTAATTCTAAATCCAAATATAGTATCTGTATCATTTATGTTAATATCAAAAGAAGTTATATAATCCTTTGAAATCAAAAAAATCCATAAATGTTTCCAGATTCTTATAACTGAAATACCATTATTGAAATACTTCCACATCAGAATTCATGAATCTAAATACATACAAACTCTAATAGTTATAACTGAAATATAATAACTGATCCCTTCCTGCTCATCCTTCGGGGGGTTCTTCCAACAAGTCATGCCATCCCATGTTCTTGGCGCAAGAAGCAACTTCGATCCCTTGATCAATAGGTAGAGACATTCTTTTTCTTCTGTTTAATTGTGCATCATGTGCGGTGGGTATATAAATGATTCCTTATAAGGAATGGCTAGATAATCTTCTTGAAACTATAATTAAAATAGAATTTAATATGATCAAATGATAACATGGATAATAAAATAATGAGAAAGGGTGTATTTTGATGTTGTTCTCCGATTTTATTTTGATATATTTGATTCTATTATGGTTGTTGTTGCTGAATTCCTTATGAAAATCATGGTCATTGGTGGTGTTTTATTTTGCAGTGGTGGTGTTCTGTTTTGTTGTGATGTTTTTATGTACATAGGTTACATGAAATATGATTAATCTTGTACAAACAGTTAAATAAAGCGATTCCCCCAGATCAAACCTGTTATGTGACCACCCAGGTAATATTAAAGTTGAAATTAATGGACCCCTATCAGTTAAATTTGAATATAATTGGTTTAATTCTTGTGGTTATGTGTTGTGTGTTCTTTTCTGGGTTTTATAGGCTTGGGATGTGGGGTGGTACATGGAGGGGTGTTAGTATTTTAGTCCGAGATATGGATTGATTGAAGAATGGATTAACATATAGGAAGTGGGACTATCCGTTGTTTTATTGGTGTGTCAGTTGAGGGACTCACTGATTGTGTAATGGATGAACTTGTAGGTTTTAGAACTACCTTTATTGGGTTGTGAGCATGGGGCGATGATTGGGCAGTGTGACTGTGGGATGGTTGTGAACTTGTTATACAGTGGGAATGCATCTTGGATTCTTTTGGGGAGTAAGGCTTTAGGACTAGGTTGTGTGTGAATGAATGGGAAGTATCACTATGAATAATGATAGTTGGTAGTAGTTGAATAGGGATGTACAGTGGGACTGCAAGTCAGGTTTTGTACTGTAGTATAGTGGGACTGCAGTATAGTTTTGTTCGTTGTTTGGTATTGTTATAGTTGTTAGTTACCCAATACTGTTGGTAAAATTTAAAGTGAATCCCATTATATAAATAAATGTAAATTTAAAAAATGGGGTTTCGGTTTATGCTTGGTAGTGGTTGTTGTATGGTTGTGCATATAGGGGTAGCAGCCAAAGTGGTGTTGGTATGGGCTTGTTGTCTGTTTCTGTGAAACCTATAGGTTGGGGATATGAATTTGGTTAACTATGTATATAGATTGTAGTTCCTTGTTACCCCACCCATTTCAAGAACCATCTGCCGAACACACCCATCTCATTGGGGATGGCATCGTTCCCAACATCAAAGTGGGAGGACAGATGGTGGGTTACTGACCTTCTTCCCCGCACCATCTTATAGGATCTTGAACCTCAAGAATACACAGTTAGGCTGTAATGGATTGAGGTGTAACATAGTCATATATTCATTGGGAAAATGTTTTTTAGAAAAGGGGATCAGCTGTTTGCTGACTAGGTGTATTTTCCCAAGTATCTCTGGGATTAGTCCCATGTGTATTCGGGAGTGGTGTGTGGTTGTTGAGGCCAGGGTGTCTTCAGGCATGGTGGTTGTCATTATGGACTAGGTATATGAAGGTGTGGTTGTGTGCAGTTTGAGGCCCAGGTGTGTGCAGGAAGGTTCCGGCAGTGGGACTACATGTGGGATGAGTGGCAGCGTCAACACATTAGTTTGTTAGGAATGAGTAGTAAACCATTTGGAAAGTGGTGTGGGGTATCCAAATGATGATGTGATTATATTATTATTTTTCATGACTTGCATAACATAGGTGAGCGTTCCTATTATGGTTGGTCTAGTTAGTATTCATTGAAAGGTGCTTGAGGTTATACTATTTTCCCATAGGGGAATTAGTATGTTCCCTCACTTGTGCACGAGCAGCTTTAGTTTCCCAACATATTGTAATTTTATGATCTCCCTATGTATATAGAACTATTTTCACATTTCTAGTAGGACTTTGGGGACCATTGTGGACTTTACTAGCTCTAGCATTAGGATAGTTTCTATTTCTGCTGGGTTTCTTTTATTTAGGTACATTATTTGAGAGTTTTATCATAATTTATATTAGTTTTACTGTTGAACATTCATGTGGGAATGGATTCCTGGCATTATTTTTACCTTTAGTCTTTGGTATTGTAGGTATTTACCATCTTATCTCTTGATCTTGTTCTATAAAAAGGGTAATTCCTTCCAAATTATATGATATTTTATACCCTTGGTTCTAGTTCCCACTCTAAGGCCCACTGAAGGTGGGAGTAGGTGGTCATTATCTCTCATTCATCTTGAGTAAGGAAGGGCATGGCACTTTTCTATCCCTTCCCCCATATTGAAGAAGGTGGTTCATGATAGAATGCTTTCAAAGGGATGGTTGAGAGATATCATGGAGTTCGAGGATAGGCATAGTGAGTGTTGCATGGGATGGTTCGACAATAGTGTTAGGAAATCTTGGTGCATGAAATATACCAGGGTGGACCGGCTAGGAAATGGGATTTTGGGGCCCCCATGATCCGATGCAAGGACACTGGACTTATTGGATAACTAGGTGAGGCTACATTGATTTCATGGTAGATAACCTAGGAAAGGTACATTCATCATAATTACTTGTGTTTTAGTGTGTTTTGGGCATTTTGGAAATTTAATTTTAAAGTGAATTTCCATACTACTCAGGATTATGAGTTCTTGTTTTCATTTTTAGATGTGGGACATGGATGTCGTGCATTAGTGGTACAAGAAATCTAAGCCTAGTAGGTTGATCTGGTTGATTAGTGGAAGGCTGATCGAGAGGAGGAGGGGACTAGTGGTAGAAGATGCTTTGAGCCTTCAATTAGAATACTTTGGGAAAGTTCCAGGGCAGCATCTCGGACATATATAAGGAGAGCTGGTGATCAATTTCAGCATGATTTTGGATCCAACAGAATACTGGGTTCCTCGGGCAGTGAGCCCGATGCAAGGATTGGCATGTTAATGGTGGACACTTTACCTTGGGGAGAGGAAATATATTTATGTCTCACGGGTTGTCTTTGAGAAGGAGTTCCGGGTAGAATTCCTTTCTTCCACGATGAAGGCTAAGAAGAGATAGGAGATGCTCTACCACTAACAAGGGAGTATGTTGGTGAGGGAAAAGGGATAAATTTCAATGATCTCCTTCATTTAACCATGGTTCTCTTTCTGGATGAGGAGTCATAGGCCAGACGCTAGGAGGTGGCACTCCAACCTTTTCTTCAGTATTTCATCACTCTCTTTACTCTGCTGACATACCTAGAAGATAATAGGAAGGCTGAGGTAGTAGAAGGAATACCCTCTCAAGGATGTGTTCCATGAGATGGGAGCCAGCGGAGTTCGGTGAAGGGGAAGGTTGTCAATAGTGGGTATTCGGCGTCAGGGTCTTCCAGGATTTGGCCAGTGGGGAGTAGGCCACAACAGTTCTTGTTTCGTTCTCCCAGTCTTTGAGCTTCCCCATGGGCCTAGGACCAAGGTGCATTGTATGTTGAATATGTGGGAATATTTGAAATCAGTACCTTGTCTTCATAACTCTTTTTTGGACTCTAGGCTGTCTTGATATGATGCTGAATGGTTTTCACCTTCTCCACCATTTCATCGACCATTTCTGGTCCTAGAAGCTTACGCTCACCGATTTCATCCCAACATGTTGGTGTTCTTCACCACTTCCCATACAGGGCATCATAATGTGGAATTTGGGTGCTTGAGTGGAAACTATTATTATAAGAGAACTCAACCAGATGAATATGTTGACTCCATACTCCTTAAAATTCCATTGAGCATGCTCTCAACATGTCCTCATGTGTTTGTATAGTCTACTCAAATTGGCCATCAGTTTGAGGATGATAGATCGTTCTGAAGTTCTGTTCAGTATTCAGAGAATGTTAAAGACTCTTAGAAAACTTATTGTTGAATCTTGGATCTCGATCAGACACAATAGAGTGTGGTACTTCATTCGGACTTACCACTTCACTGATATATATCTATGCCAGTTGATCTATTGAGAAATCCTCCTGAATTGCAATGAAGTGTGAAACCTTTTTAAGAAGATCTGAAACAACCCAGATTGCATTGTTGCCTTTGGATGTCCTCATAAGTCTAGTGACAAAGTCTATGGTGATGTTCTCCATTTTCCATTATGGTATGGGAAATGGTTGCATCATCCCCTTAGACTTCTGCCTCTCTGCCTTCACTTGCTGACACACCAGGCACTTTGATGTATATTCAGCGATCTCCTTCTTCATATTATCGCACCAATAATTCTCTCTAAGATCTTGACACATCTTTGTGTTTCCTAGGTGAATAGAAAAATTTTAACTATGTGCATCATCCAAAATTTCCTTCTTCAGCTCTAGGATTGATGGAAAAAATAGTCTTTTCCCGAATCTCACAATTCCTTCTTCATTAACATTAATCATTGAATATTTCCCTTATTCTATAGCTTCCAATTTTTCATGAATTCCCACATCATCATTTTGATCATCCTTTAACCTTTCCAAAAGTGATTGTAGAGAAACAATTTGTGAAAGGATTGATGATGTTCCCTTCTTTATGATTCCCATGTCCATCTTCATCAAATCTATGAATATTGGATCCTTTTCAATTTTCATTAATGATAGAATCACTGGGTCCTTTATACTTAGGGCATCCACCACTTTGTTCACTTTCCTAGGTTGGTAATAGATTGAGCAATCATAGTCTTTGATCAGCTCTAACCACTTTCATTGGTGCATGTTCAACTCTTTCTGTGTGAATATATACTTGAGGCTTTTGTGGTCTGTATATATTTCACACTTCTCCCCAAAGAGATAATCCTGCCAAATTTTCAATTTGAATATCACTACAACCAACTCGAGGTCATGTGTTGGATACTTATATTCATGAACATTAAATTTCCTTGAAGCATATGTAATGAATTTTTCATTTTCCATCAACACTAATCCTATTCCCTTTTTCGAAGCATCACTGAATACCATAGAATGTTCTCCACATCTGGGTAAAGTGAACACAGGTGCAGTGATAAGCCTCCTTTTCAACTCCTTGAATATTTCTTCACATTCATCACTCAAGAAAATCTTTACTCCCTTCCGAGTTAAATTTGTAAGAGGGTTGGAAAATCATGAGAAATTATTCACAAATAGTCAATAATATCCATCTAACCCCAAGAAGCTACGAATATCTGTTACCGATGTTGGCTTCGGTCATCCCTCTATTGCTTTTGTGTTGGAGGGATCCACAGATATCCCATTTCTTGTGATGATATGGCCCAAGAATAAGACCTCCTTCAACTAGAACTCACACTTCCTGTACTTTGCATAGAGATTTTCCTTTCACAAGGTCTCTAATATAGTTCTCAGATGCTCCTCATGATCCTCCATGGTTTTGGAGTATATTAGAATATCATCTATAAATACTACCACAACTTTTTTGAGGTAATCTCTAAAGACTATATTCTTCAATTCCATGAAGATTAATAGAGAATTAGTGAGTTCTAAAGGCATTACTATGAATTCATAGTGTATGTATCTTGTACGAAAAGTAGTCTTGGGGACATATTCCTTCTTCACCATTACTTGATAATATCCCGACCGCAAATCTACATTGGAGAATTATTGGGCTCCATGGAGCTGATCGGACAAGTCCTCAATCCTTGGTAGAGGATACTTTTTCTTTATCATGATTTTGTTAAGCTCACGATAATCGATGCAAAGGCACATTGACCCATCCTTCTTCTTGATGAAGAGGAATGGTGCACCCCATGGTGAAGCACATGGGCAAATAAACCCTTTATCCAGATTCCCTTATAGTTGTTTCTTCAGTTATTCAAGCTCAAAAAATTCCATTCAATATAGAGTATTGGATATTGGTAATGCCCCAGGTATAAGTTCAATTGAGAATTCATCATCTCTTATAGGAGGAAGACAAGACAATTCCTCAGGAAACACTTCGGCAAATTCCCTCACAATAGGCATGTCTTTATGGATGGTTGCTTCTTTGGACTTAATCATCTGAGCTAGATACGATTGCTCATAAAGAATTAATATCCATGCTTGATATTATGGAGCTAAAGAAGATTCATCCTCCTCCTTGCACTTGTACATAATCTGGGTTCAATTCTCCACATGGAGAGTGATTTCCCTCTCATGACAATTTATTTTGGGTTTATATAAGGAATTTCAATCCATATCGAGAATTGCATCGAATTACACTAAAGGGAGTATGAAAAGGTTTGTCGAGAAGTTTAATACACATATTATGATAGGATATGAGTTATATTCATGGGATTCAATGATGTCCCCATTTTCCGTACTCACTGACATCTTTACTTCCATGATTTTTGGTGGTGTTGGGATTGTTCTACTAAACGTTCAGGATAAAAAAGAATTCGTTGAACCTGAATCAAATAGTATGTTTTCTATTCATGAATGAATAACTAGCATACCTGCCACCACTTCATTTTTAGGGTTCACTTTAGAAGTAATGATGTCAAAAGCTCTCCCTTGCTACCATGGAGGTTGTTGATTGCCTCCGAAAACCCTTGTCTTAGGGAACTAATTTGCAAAGTTACATACTTATTTGTAGTTGTAGAAATGAATAATGTATTGAGATTCAAACAGTGTGTTCCTCTCCTTAGTCGCAGCTGCATGTTTTTCTTATCGACAATTAATAGCTAGGTGCCCTTCTCTTCCACACCTAAATCATTTCTACATCCCCATCAGGAAATTTCTGGGGTACATCTTTCAGCACCTTTGGTAAGTGGGGTACTGGATCTTCTTAGCACCGTTGGATTTATCCATCGGACTGCCAACATTGAAGTCCACCTTAATCTTCTTATCTCCATGATACCCCTGAGATTATCTGATCTCAATTTTGACCTTGATGGCACATCCGAAAATTTCCACATAACTTTCGATGTCACGGATTTCCAGCACTTTCTGCAGGCTAGGTTTCAGCCCACCAAATAAGCAGTAAACCCTGCATTCAGGGTTAACGACAAAGCATGAAGCATATCATGCAAGCCTTATTAGGTGTCCCTCACACACTCCAACATATTCATCATCTTTTTGATTGAGGTCAAGGAAGTCCATTTCCATCTTAAGCCGGAGGGTACGCGAAAAATATTTATTGGAAAGCATCTTCCAGAAATTCGTCCATTCCAACGCCTCGATCTCCCCTCCTGATGATTCATATTTTTGATCAAAGTCCACAATTTATCATCTTCACCCTCCATATGATAAGCAGCCAGGAGGACCATCTCTTATTCGAAACATTGAAGGATGGATATGATCTTTTCAAGGGAGTTGATCCATTGTTCGGTGATTGAGGGATCATACGATCCATTAAAAGTAGGATGCCTCTGTCTCATGATTCTCTCGATAGATAATTTTTCATTATAAGGTGGGGGGGGGGGGTTAAATGTAACTCTTGACCCATGTTTCTTTTCAAATCTTGAGTTTACTTAGAGAGAAGAATGATAAAGTTTGTGATTCTCGCTGCCATTGGATTGGGAATCTCATTATTAGAGTCATCACATTGATCTTCACATCTGTTTCTAGCCTCATACCTCCTATTAACGGCCATTGGATGGAATAAAAAAATCTAGGGGTAACACATAAAGGGTAATACAAGGATAAAACTGATGACTTATAAATAACTTTTAGTTCCTTAACATATGAATCTATTGGATTTAGTCTATGTTATCCATGATCTACTTTCTAACATATATTCTTAGTGAATTTTTTTGTCCCTTAATAATAGTTTATACTAATCAGGTGAATTTACCAAATCATATCCCATGGGAGTGTCGTAACCAGGAGTTCAAGAAGGCTTGTTGTTGTTCACCAGTTCCCATTTGAGTCTAGCTCAATGTGGTGGTTTCGGGGTTTACCCCTAGGATAGATCTGTGCCTGAGCCGCCTCTACCTGCTTGTATCCAGAAAGGGATGTATTTTCTTGATAAACCACTTACTCATTACTCAACAAAACATAGAGATGTTTTTATTTTACATAGTCTTGTCTCTAAGGATTCACTAGGGTTTTCTAATCCTAATCCCAAAAATAACTAAACCTATCCTCTGATACCAACTATAACAACCCTTCTTTTATAATACACTTAAACATGATTTATTACATAAACTTCACATGATACGACATAGAAGATCAAATGGTCTAGTTTCTTTGGATATTAGGATCATTACATAACAAATCATAAAACATGAAACATCTTTATTGAAAACTTCCTTTACATGACCACTACATTTCCTCGTACTTATCATTGCATGGGATAACCTGAGGAAATGCATAAGAAAGGGGTGAGCTATAAAGCCCAGTAAGGGAAGAAACAAGGAATTACATGAGGAATACAATACATGTTATACAATAGGCATATCAATATATCACAAGAGATGCACAGACATAAAGGCGAGATAAAGCATGATAATGATAACATGGAAATTTGGCAACAACACTGAACATGAAATTAGCATGAGCTAAGGTTCACATCACATAAAGCATGAGTAAACCCTAATTTCACATGAAGAATGAGTAAGCCATCATTTAATATGAATTAGCATGATTCAACACCCATTTCACATAATGTATCATGATACTATACTTTACGCAAATCATTGGAGTTCAATTAGGGCGCACCCTTCTTAAACATTTCATTTCATGCATAAGTGTGCCACATGGATCATATAATATGGATTAATAAAACATCATCATTTATTCCATGATAAAAGAATGTGGAATTCATACATGAAACATTACAATCAAAATAATGTCCATAAATTTTAATACCCTTCATATCGAAATGGGAATGGTATTCACTACACAATGACTTTAGTTTGGAAAAATACGGTGCAATTTTGGTAGCATAACGGCGTGACATAAGAACTTATAAAAAATGTTTTATATGAGAGAAATGGGTGTATCATCATATTTAAATGACATGAATAGTAAGGGGTCATATAGATACATTTACAACAAATTCAATGGGATTTAGATTCATGATACAAAATAATTCTGTGAATGTAAATGGGGAGAGATAACTTCCTTTCAGAATTTCGGCATAGTAACAGGTGTAGGTGGGAGGCTTTGAATGAGAGAGAAAGGGGTATCCTGTGATTAATACATAAAAAGGGCCGTATGGGGTATGTGAAAACCCATACCCCAACATTTATAATTTAAATTAAAAGGGCAGAACAACTTAAATAATATTGGACGAAAATGAGAATGGAAGAAAAACCCTTACTTGGAACTATGCTTCCAAAGGCTTGAGAGAGGCTTGAGAGAGGATTTATTGGGGATTGGGGCCCCTTGGGAGGATTCTAGAGACTGGATTTCAGATTTAGGACGAACTCCAATGGCTTTTAGTGAGAAGGAAGTTGGAGCTTGGGTGGGTTTATATAGGAAAGGTGAAAGAATTCTTTATTATTTTGGTTTGGGACACCTCACATTAAACAAATCCCAACCACAATCCAGACCATGGGTTTTTCCCATTTTTTTTAGAAAAGGGAAGTGGAAAATAATATTTTATAAGTCCAAAGTCCTAACGTTTTAAAATAATTTGGTTGCTTATGTGGAGACGAGTCACACTCCCAAGGAAAACAATTTAAAAAGACAAGAAGTTTAATAAGACTTGAAAGGTCCATTAATTCTGTGTAAAATAAGTCAAACAAACCCAAAATTAAATTATTTTAATTTTAAAACATATATTGTCCTAAAATAGAGCTTATAGTATTTTATTACATCACTATTGGGTCATTGTGATGTCATAAAACACATTAAATATTTAAACGGTATTTAATTTTTACCCAAAAATTTGACTGTCTCAGAAAATTATGAAAAATTCCCCGTTTGATAATTTCGACGTCCCGATTCTAGAAATAATATTTATTTTATCTAAATATGTTAATTTTCACTTTTATAAATAAAAACCGACATTTATCGAAAATTCACGGGTTTTGACCAAAATGTCTTTCGAACCTTAATAAAAATTACAATTGCATTCATAAAAGTATACGATCATTTATATTTAATAAAAAACAATTTAATCATAATATAATTATTTTATTAAAATGTTATTTAATTCAAAAATCCATTAATTCATCAAAATATATTTCATAGTAGAATATTAACTAAAAATGCTATTTTTTCTTTATAAACTATTTACTAAGTAACAATAATAACAAGAGAGTATATTAATTATTATATAAAAAAATAATGTAAATAACTATAGTAGTAGGGATTGGATAAATAACCCATTAAATAAGCCACATAAGACCTAAGGTTAAGGTGTGCGATGGTGACCGACTCTTTGGGGGGCTCAGATAACATTGCACGTGTGGTGATCTCTATCAACATTAACTTCTCTTGTATATGGTTCTGTTCGAGCTTAACCTGTTTATTCTCGGATCGGGATTAGTCGAGAGAAAATCCCAATGAATCCACCTCTTTTCCGAGCATTGTAAAATGGCCTTCGTATGGAGAAATTTTACAGGATGAGGCGATCACTACCTTTTATGTGTAAATTGGATTGTTAAAGACCCATATTTATACTAATTATGTGATCACTATTCAATGGCCATATTAGTAGTGGTCACAATCCAAAAACATAAAACCAAGGAATTTGACATTTTATATAAACATTTTAAATAAAGAGACATTTAATCAGATAAATAGGGATTTCAATTAATGATTGTTTGGGTCATTACATGCCATTCCAAAGAAGATTGCACTATCATCTGAAATAGACAACCTCTACCGTCCTCCACTCTCATAACTACATGTATAGAAGCTAACTCCCCCATTACATTCCAAGAATATGCAGACTCTCGAACAAAATCCATCTATGAATTCCTATACAAGTGATCAACCACCACATTCCCCTTTCCTATGGTGTAGGAGATCTCAAAGTCGTAGTCCTGAAAAATCTTCATCCACCTCTGCTATCACAGGTTTTGTTCTCATTAGTGGAATTCATACGTCAAGCTATTGTGATATGTGAAAACCAAAAAGAGTTATCTAATGATGTAATTTCCCCACAACTTCAATGAGAACATGACCACTCCAAGTTCCAAGTCATGGGTGGCATAGTAACGTTCTTTGGGAAATAACTTCCTGGACCCATAAGAGATCACTTGTTGCTACTACATCAACACACACCAAAAGCCTAGACCAGATGCATTACAAAACACCTCGAATATTTCCCCTTCCTCTAGAAACCTTAGCACTATGGATATGACCATATTCCCCTTCAGGTAGTAGAAATCCACCTGACCCTTCTCACTCCACACGAAGGTCAGGTCTCTCCTGGTCATAGTTGTAGAGACCCGAAACTTACTGTACATGGACATTACATTACTTTTGCGGAATACTTAGTACATAACAAAAACACACACACAAGGATCGTAATAGTTTAGTGTCTTTGGAAACGCGGAACGTAATCTTCTAATCGTGGTGAAAGATCTTCAACATCTCCCATAAAGATCTTCCCCTTTTTTTTACCTAAAACCTTTTTTTATATCCTGGGGAAAAGAAAACATAAAAGGGTGAGCTCAAATGCTCAGTAAGGGTAAACAAAAGAAAATCAATCACATCATATTCATAAGAACATAACTTTTGGAAATCTTAGCCTGCAAAAGAGAGCATAATTTCATAACATGGGATAAATCATAGTAGTGAAATGTAATCCCAATAATCATAACATAAAACATGAAACTTTGTGGAATACACACATAATCATAGAGAATCATTTCTTGTTAGTCAAGACTCATTGCCAAGACTATCTTAGTGGACAAAGTCCCTTTCTGAATCGAGTAACCCTCATTTCAGTCCTGTTTCACTGAACCGGTATAACCTACCATTCCAGCCATGTCTATCTCATGAGATATAAAATCTTTACCCAATGCATTGGAGGGAGATATAGGTCCCACCCATCTTATAATGAATCCTTTCTTATGTGTGCCACATAATCATAAACCATACATCATAACGTAACCCATGTAATAAAAATGGGATTCTTAAACAACATGACATCATAAAACAATTCATATAAGATAAAGGAATTCATAAAAAAAATAATTCCATCACAACATGATCAAATCAATGTAATAATAGGGATAAAAATAGAACCCTTTATTATCTTAGATGGAAAATAATTTTGATAAAACACTTGAACTCCATTCTTGAGGAAAATATCCTTTCTTCTTCAAAAACATTTTTCCTTTCATAACATGTCATACAACTTTAAAATAAAAGAAGTTGATTAAAAATAAACTTGAAAACTTGTAAAGGAAGCTTCTTGGAAATAATGTTTTAAGAATCCATTCATGCCGTATAAGTTAAAAAAAACATTCTTCGTACTTTTGTCGGAAAAGTCAAAAAGTACCTCGTACGACAAAAGATTCCTTTCATAGATATTACTAAAAACTCACCGAAGGGTAAAAATGGATTTAAAAAATTGTAGGTGGATGGAAATAATATTACATATTGATGAAACATGGATGTGGATGATAAAATACACCCCAGTAAATACTTACGAATAAACAATCTCGGATAAAAATGAGATTGTGATATTTCCCATACCTTAGGTCCGACTTGCTTTGTATGTGTCTGAACCTCCTGTATAATGATTTAAATCATGTTATTGACTTATTACAGAATCATATTCATTGTTATGATATCATATATGGTTCACTTATGACATTATATTACCCGTTCTTTTGTAAATTCCATGTTAAAGAAGCGTTTTGGGTAAAATCGTTTCATTTATCGTAGGTGTTTTGACTTGTTGTTCTTTACATCATTATTACTTATATCATGATTTACTTACTTCCAGAATATAAAATATGATTTATATATCATATATATTCAGTATATATATATAATAGGTAGATAAATAAAATGAAAAACACCGTTCATGGAGACGGTAGTCCGTACGTACGCATGAACGCTGTTTTCCTTTCCTTATTGTCTTGAAATGGAAGTAAGTATATGTATATATATACATAAATCCAGTATCTTTATAATGTTATATATTTAATTATTGTTTCTTATATATACTTCATAATCATTCTTAAATGGTTAACATGGAGAATGAATCTCATCGCGTCGTGGAGACGGTAGTCCGTACGTACGCACGAGCGATGATATCATTTCTATAAATATTGAATTGAATTGGAGTGGATTATACAATATATCAGAATCAATATGATGTTGTAATAACTATGTATAGTTATTCTTTACACCATTATACCCATCCATGTAAGGTGGTGGTGGAAAATAGATTACACCACGGCGTGGAGACAGTATTCCGTACGTACGCACGCGCGGTGATTTCTTTTTCCGTAGGATGGATAGATGGTGAAATAGGGTTGTTTCATACTTATAATAACATATCAGTATATGAGTGATACTGATGATATTACTTCATAATGAAACAACCTAAGAAGAAGAAGTGGAAGAAGAAATAAAGATGAAAGAATTGGTAACGGTAATTACCTCTTCTTTGAAGTGCCTCTTTGAGACCTCCTCTTAGGGCACTAAAATTGGTCTTTTAGGAAGACCAGAACCTCTAGGATGTTTCTAGGGAAGCGGAGAAGAGATTTTGGCAGGGGTTGGCCGTGCTTGAGTGCTCAAATTGGTGTGAGGAGGAGGGGGAGGAGGTGTCCTTTTATAAGGGATGAGAGGGGCATCTTAGGAATATCTCAAAATATTATTTTATATTAAAGTCAAAATCTGTTTATAATGGTTCCAAAGGGTCTTATTTCGAAGCTAAAGTGGGGATGGGTCGAAATCCTATCAACCAATAAGATTTAGACAAGTTTAGGGTATTATGTTAACCTTATCAATTAGATTTAACTCTAAGTTAAATAATTTAACTTTTACCGTGTCTTTTTGTTTTCTTTCACTATATGGTTAATACACTTACTATAACATGCCAAACGAACCCCTAATTGTTTATTATTAATATATATATCCTTATCTAAGTCATTTTGCCGAACCTTAGATTTTTAGGAATAAAATACCAATTAATAATATAATATTTGATTTAAAAACTATTTTGTGTCAATTTTGACACTATTTGATATATGATTTTTGTGAAAGTCATAACAGAATTATATGTTCGAACCAAGTTGATTAAATCAAAATTAATATATCATAGTAACCTAGAAAATTAGTGGAATTCATAAAAAGTCTCAAATTACATTTATTTTGGTGTTTATAACATCAATTATGTCAATATTTCATTAATAAGATAATTACTGCATCATCATTGTGTCATAAATAAATTAACTTATTTAATGTCTAAAAATTACAAATAAAATACCATTATGTAGGAAATCCTTTTATATTTCTAATGAATATTTACAATCGAATTTATCTTATGTATAACCTTATATTAAAAATGTTTTCGTAAAGAAACTTTGATTTTAACTCTTTTAACTCTTCTAATAAATGTCATAATCTAATCCAAGTGGGCCTAAATGGACATATTTTATTTCTAAGTTTGTTTTTGGTCGAACTACACTTGTCCAATAGAATTAGGACATGTGTTAGGATAATAGTAATATCATATTTACCCTTAGATACCCTATTTACTATTAACCGCGGTAAAAAAAAGTAAAAAGTTACTATTCACCAAAAAATTATTTTTATCTCATTGAACCACATTTTACTTACTGATATCAACCGTGTCTCTCGGATTTTTGAAATTCCATTCACAGAAGCGGTAAAATTAAGATTTATGAAGAAATTAATTTTTTTAACTACCACTTAGTAGTTTCACTATTCATCAAAAATTGATGTTTTTCAGAACACTGCCAAAATTTCATCCTAAGATATATTTCATATTCCGAATTCAAAAATGAAGTCTATTTTACCAAATTCATATCATAGAATTTTCATTAATTAATTTTATAATTAAATCCCGTTGTTAAAACAAATAGCGTGTTTTTAAGAAACAATATCTATCAAAAGATTGACACTTGATTATGTCTGGTTTAAATGTGAAATTACATCCAATGACCAACATTGTATTAAATTGTAAAAATATATTCTAAATATACTTTAAAACCACTCAAATTAATAATTTATCACTAATAATTATTTTGATTAAAAAAGTTGTTTTTAATTATAATTTAGTAATTGTCACTATTCATCAGAATATGAAAGTTATCCGAAAAGTACCAAAATTTCACCTTAGGCTAAATTCGATAATCCGAATCCAAAAATGAAGTCCATTTTGAGAGCTAAAATTTCTAAAATTTAAAAAGTGGTTATTACTATTCATAACGGCTAGTTTTAATAATATTTTAATAGCATATCATTGTTTCGTGAAACTCAGTATTACGTACCAGACACGCTATCGAGGAAGGTTGCGATTGCGTTTAATGCAAGGCAAGTCAAGGATGCGTGTTGTGCAAGCTCCTTTTGGTGTAGCGTACAACACAAGACATTAGTGAAATAAAAAATAATATTTTTCATAAATCTCGGGCTGTTACATTCTACCCCCCTTAAAATGAATTTCGCCCTCGAAATTCGTCGGGGTTATATATGGTTTACTATTCGAAAGTTTCTTTAATAGAAACCCACATCGTAAAAAGGAACACCAAAACTTGGCTTTAAAAACTAAAGTATGAAATGTAATGATTACCCAAATAACCTAATCCCTGGGTTTCCACATAGGTGAAAATATGGATATGGAAGAGAAATCTAACCATCATGTTCTGATGGAGAGTGGTAGAGAACATGGCTATGGAAAAGCCAGTAATCACAAATCCATAAATTTGTGACGATCTAAGGTACCATCTGATTCATCAGGTATAAGAGAACTAGGACAACATTTTTGGTTTTCAAGATCATTTCCCTAAAGTTAAAGAATTTGAATTAGAATAAATACTTACTTTATTTTGGTACAATCTCACTGTTGTTCGTGCCTTTAACAATTTCCACTTCATCTCTTAAATAAATGAAGTTGAATTTGTTATTCGTGAAGTGTTATCAGATTATGTGATAGAATGACGGGTCATTCCATCTGTCTCAAACAAAAGGTAAGAAAAAGTTATTAAATATACATAAGTCATTCTATAGTGAGATTAATCATATATGGTTCCTAAAATGGACTTATACTTCATATATCATACTGCTTAAAACTAGCTTCTACTAAACAGGGACTTCCTGTAGGTCAGTGGTAGGCGAGAAAGGCCAGTCGCACTTCGGTTGTGGGTTCGATTCCCACGGCCTTGTCCGGAGCGATGGGCTGTCGCCCGTCCTGCATGTTGTCCTTTTTCTAAAACTACGTTACTATAACATTCCATCAATAATATCGAAAATCTTCTATCCTTAAACAATACTAACTTAGGTCCAACATAATCCAGTCTAATCTTTAGGCTTATACATAATACTGCAGTCCACTCTCATAAGATAGTGACAACGATTACCAGAGATTTAATACTTTCGTTGATCCCCATATATCATAAGATATGTCTTGTTGGTCACATTCCAAACATTCAAAGTCCTTAATCGTGTATTCTCTTGAATACCTTAGTGAAAACATGAGTGCAGTTAAAAGTTAACACTTTCCACATACCAAAATCCTCAAAATTCTATATACTCAAACCATGATATCACTTAGTCCTTATATCAATCATGAGCTCATGAATACTGTCAAACATTTCATTTTCTCCTTATCCCTTCATTATGCACATATCATCTACATTCCAAAAATATCTGAATAACCTTTCATGGATACTTGTACCATTAATCATACACTTTTAAAACTCAAGGAAGGACAACAGTGTAATAATCCTTAGATGTCTCTTTATTCCATAGTACCATGAGATTACTTATACAACATTACACATGATAAACATGTCAACATTCCACTACATTCTTAAACCATTGACCGAGCTTCAACAATTCTTTCATCTCACATATCATCTGTAGTCTCTTCATCATCATCAACATAAATACTACCCATACGACCATACTGATTCTCTTCATGAGACTTTCCCTTAGGGCATTGGTTTGCATAATGCCCGTACATTCCACATTTAAAACATTTAACCATAGTTGATGTCATAGCAATACCATTATCTTCATCCCTAGTGTTAACTGAACCTTTTCCTTTGCACTTACTGGCTTTGTGTCCTTATTTTCCACACCCAAAGCATCTTCCAGTTCCTTTGAAACATTCTCCTTGATGCCTCTTCCCACATGATTTACATAGGGGAAATTGAACTTTCTTTCCACTATGATCATCATGAAACTCCATCTTTCTCTTATTAGCCGAGTCTGGAAACTTACCAAATTTTACTTTATTGATCATATTATGAGATTGCTGATTCGGAATAATAATGATCTTTGGACTTCCAAATCCCATTTCATTTGGTTTCTCATTAAGAATATCATTCCATTGTCCATCATATCCTCCATTATCGTGAATCATCTTGTTTCCAGCCATTTTCTAAAACCCAAAATGAATAGTGTGAGAGGCAAAAATCATGCTAGGGAAAACAACATAATAAAGGGGGAGTACCTTCAATATCTAACATCTTAGGTTTAATTCTATGATCATTAGCGTAGTTCTATTACTATAACCTATACGTATACTTAACCTTAGGGACATCCCTAGACATACCTTAGAAATATCTCTAGGGATCTCACTAACGTTTTCGCATCCTAGTTTCCAAAGGTTGACTAAACCTTTCCTCTGATACCAACTATAGAGACCCGAAGCTTACCGTACATGGACATTACATTACTTTTGCGAAATACTTAGTACATAACAAAAACACACACACAAGGATCGTAATAGTTTAGTGTCTTTGGAAACTCGGAACGTAATCTTCTAATCGTGGTGAAAGATCTTCAATATCTCCCATAAAGATCTTCCCATTTTTTTACCTAAAACCATTTTTTATATCCTGGGGAAAAGAAAACATAAAAGGGTGAGCTCAAATGCTCAGTAAGGGTAAACAAAAGAAAATCAATCACATCATATTCATAAGAACATAACTTTTGGAAATCTTAGCCTGCAAAAGAGAGCATAATTTCATAACATGGGATAAATCATAGTAGTGAAATGTAATCCCAATAATCATAACATAAAACATGAAACTTTGTGTCATACACACATAATCATAGAGAATCATTTCTTGTTAGTCAAGACTCATTGCCAAGACTATCTTAGTGGACAAAGTCCCTTTCTGAATCGAGTAACCCTCGTTTCAGTCCTGTTTCACTGAACCGGTATAACCTACCATTCCAGCCATGTCTATCTCATGAGATATAAAATCTTTACCCAATTCATTGGAGGGAGATATAGGTCCCACCCATCTTATAATGAATCCTTTCTTATGTGTTCCACATAATCATAAACCATACATCATATCCTAACCCATGTAATAAAAATGGGATTCTTAAACAACATGACATCATAAAACAATTCATATAAGATAAAGGAATTCATAAAAAAAATAATTCCATCACAACATGATCAAATCAATGTAATAATAGGGATAAAAACAGAACCCTTTATTATCTTAGATGGAAAATAATTTTGATAATACACTTGAACTCCATTCTTGAGGAAAATATCCTTTCTTCTTCAAAAACATTTTTCCTTTCATAACATGTCATACAACTTTAAAATAAAAGATGTTGATTAAAAATAAACTTGAAAACTTGTAAAGGAAGCTTCTTGGAAATAATGTTTTAAGAATCCATTCATGCCGTATATGTTAAAAAAAGCATTCTTCGTACTTTTGTCGGAAAAGTCAAAAAGTACCTCGTACGACAAAAGATTCCTTTCATAGATATTACTAAAAACTCACCGAAGGGTAAAAATGGATTTAAACAATTTTAGGTGGATGGAAATAATATTAAATATTGATGAAACATGGATGTGGATGATAAAATACACCCCAGTAAATACTTACGAATAAACAATCTCGGATAAAAATGAGATTGTGATATTTCCCTTACCTTAGGTCCGACTTGCTTTGTAAGTGTCCGAACCTCCTGTATAATGATTTAAATCATGTTATTGACTTATTACAGAATCATATTCATTGTTATGATATCATATATGGTTCACTTATGAAATTATATTACCCGTTCTTTTGTAAATTCCATGTTAAAGAAGCGTTTTGGGTAAAATCGTTTCATTTATCGTAGGTGTTTTGACTTGTTGTTCTTGACATCATTATTACTTATATCATGATTTAATTACTTCCAGAATATAAAATATGATTTATATATCATATATATTCAGTATATATATATATATAATAGGTAGATAAATAAAATGAAAAACACCGTTCATGGAGACGGTAGTCCGTACGTACGCATGAACGCTGTTTTCCTTTCCTTATTGTCTTGAAATGGAAGTAAGTATATTTATATATATACATAAATCCAGTATCTTTATAATGTTATATATTTCATTATTGTTTCTTATATATACTTCATAATCATTCTTAAATGGTTAACATGGAGAATGAATCTCATCGCGTCGTGGAGACGGTAGTCCGTACGTACGCACGAGCGATGATATCATTTCTATAAATATTGAATTGAATTGGAGTGGATTATACAATATATCAGAATCAATATGATGTTTTAATAACTATGTATAGTTATTCTTTACACCATTATACCCATCCATGTAAGGTGGTGGTGGAAAATAGATTACACCACGGCGTGGAGACGGTATTCCGTACGTACGCACGCGCGGTGATTTCTTTTTCCGTAGGATGGATAGATGGTGAAATAGGGTTGTTTCATACTTATAATAACATATCAGTATATGAGTGATACTGATGTTATTACTTCATAATGAAACAACCTAAGAAGAAGAAGTGGAAGAAGAAATAAAGATGAAAGAATTGGTAACGGTAATTACCTCTTCTTTGAAGTGCCTCTTTGAGACCTCCTCTTAGGGCACTAAAATTGGTCTTTGAGGAAGACCAGAACCTCTAGGATGTTGCTAGGGAAGTGGAGAAGAGATTTTGGCAGGGTTTGGCCGAGCTTGAGTGCTCAAATTGGTGTGAGGAGGAGGGGGAGGAGGTGTCCTTTTATAAGGGAGGAGAGGGGCATCTTAGGAATATCTCAAAATATTATTTTATATTAAAGTCAAAATCGGTTTATAATGGTTCCAAAGGGTCTTATTTCGAAGCTAAAGTGGTGATGGGTCGAAATCCTATCAACCAATAAGATTTAGACAAGTTTAGGGTATTATTTTAACCTTATCAATTAGATTTAACTCTAAGTTAAATAATTTAACTTTTACCGTGTCTTGTTGTTTTCTTTCACTATATGGTTAATACACTTACTATAACATGCCAAACGAACCCCAAATTGTTTATTATTAATATATATATCCTTATCTAAGTCATTTGGCCGAACCTCAGATTTTTAGGAATAAAATAACAATTAATAATATAATATTTGATTTAAAAACTATTTTTTGTCAATTTTGACACTATTTGATATATGATTTTTGTGAAAGTCATAACAGAATTATATGTTCGAACCAAGTTGATTAAATAAACATTAATATATCATAGTAACCTAGAAAATTAGTGGAATTCATAAAAAGTCTCAAATTACATTTATTTTGGTGTTTATAACATCAATTATGTCAATATTTCATTAATAAGATAATTACTGCATCATCATTGTGTCATAAATAAATTAAATTATTTAATGTCTAAAAATTACAAATAAAATACCATTATGTAGGAAATCTTTTTATCTTTCTAATGAATATTTACAATTGAATTTATCTTATGTATAACCCTATATTAAAAATGTTTTCGTAAATAAACTTTGATTTTAACTCTTTTAACTATTCTAATAAATGTCCTAATCTAATCCAAGTGGGCCTAAATGGACATATTTTATTTCTAAGTTTGTTTTTGGTCGAACTACACTTGTAAAATAGAATTAGGACATGTGTTAGGATAATAGTAATATCATATTTACCCTTAGTTACCCTATTTACTATTAACCGCGGTAAAAAAAAGTAAAAAGTTACTATTCAACAAAAAATTATTTTTATCTCATTGAACCACATTTTACTTACTGATATCAACCGTGTCTCTCGGATTTTTGAAATTCCATTCACAGAAGCGGTAAAATTAAGATTTATGAAGAAATTAATTTTTTTAACTACCACTTAGTAGTTTCACTATTCATCAAAAATTGATGTTTTTCAGAACACTGCCAAAATTTCATCCTAAGATATATTTCATATTCCGAATTCAAAAATGAAGTCTATTTTACCAAATTCATATCATAGAATTTTCATTAATTAATTTTATAATTAAATCCCGCTGTTAAAACAAATAGCGTGTTTTTAAGAAACAATATCTATCAAAAGATTGACACTTGATTATGTCTGGTTTAAATGTGAAATTACATCCAATGACCAACATTGTATTAAATTGTAAAAATATATTCTAAATATACTTTAAAACCACTCAAATTAATAATTTATCACTATTAATTATTTTTATTAAAAAAAGTTGTTTTTAATTATAATTTAGTAATTTTCACTATTCATCAGAATATGAAAGTTATCCGAAAAGTACCAAAATTTCACCTTAGGCTAAATTCGATACTCCGAATCCAAAAATGAAGTCCATTTTGAGAGATAAAATTTCTAAAATTTAAAAAGTGGTTATTACTATTCATAACGGCTAGTTTTAATAATATTTTAATAGCATATCATTGTTTTGTGAAACTCAGTATTACGTACCACACACGCTATCGAGGAAGGTTGCGATTGCGTGTAATGCAAGGCAAGTCAAGGATGCGTGTTGTGAAAGCTCATTTTGGTGTAGCGTACAACACAAGACATTAGTGAAATAAAAAAGAATATTTTTCATAAAATCTCGGGCTGTTACAATAGTCATCAATGGATCCACAACTTGAGAGCAGTCAGGTACGAACCTTCTGTAGTAACCTTTCAAACCCAGGAAACAATGATCCTCTTCCACATTCTTGGGTGCTTCCCACAAAACAACTGCATTGAACTTTGACAGGCCCACTACTATTCCCAGCTGGGACACAACATGTCAAAGGAAGTGCACCTCTAATGTCCAGCACATGCACTTGGAAAAATTCCGGTAGAGATTGTGGTGTCAGAAGACCTCCAAAACTACAATTAGAATCTCAGTTTGATCCTTCTCTAATCATGAGTTGATCAGGATGTCGTTGAAGAACATAACCATTAATTGGTTCATATACTCACGGAAAATAGAGTTCATGAGTCCCATGAAAACAGTTCGTGCGTTCTTAACACCCAACGACATGACCACGAACTCAAAGTTCCCATACCTGCACCTGAAAGCAGTCTTAGGGATGTCACTATCCTTCAACCTCAACTGGTGATATCCAGATTGCAGTTCGATCTTAGAAAAGCATATTTCTCACTTCAACATGTCAAAACGATAGTCGATCCTTGGGAGGGGGTAACAGTTCTTGACCGTCACCTGATTCAGTCTTCGATAGTCTATGAAAAGCGTAAGATCATCGTATGCCTTTTTCAAGAACAAGACTAGAGTACCCCGTGGAGACACACATGGTAAGATAAAACCCTCCATCATCAGGTCATCAACCTGAATCAAATACTCTTGCAACATGGATGGTGCCATCCGATAGGGAGCCATAAAAAATTTATGGTTACTAGGCTGTATGTCTATCCTGAACTCAATATCATATCAAGGGGGTAGTTAAGTAATATGTACATCAGACCCTTCGAAATTATTGATTATGTCGAGGTTTTGGCCTATCAACTAGCACTCCCACATACCATGGGCAAGGTACATGAGGTCTTTAATGTATCCCTCTTAAGGAAGCACATACGGGACCCTTCACATGTACTCTCTTCCAAGGTGGTACGATTAGAGGATGATCTTTTTTATGAGGAGAAACCAGTGAGGATCTTGGATCATAGAGACAAAGTTCTACAAAATAAAAAAATTCCCCTCATCAAGGTGTTGTTCCGAAACTACAAGTCTGAATAAGTGGTGTGGGAATGAGAGGAAATAATGTAGCGGAGTTACCCACATCAGTTTTAGTGTGGGAAAAGGAAATTTCGAGGGTAAAATTTCTTAAGGGGGGAAGATTGTAACGACCCAAACATTCATTAATGGAAATCCCTCTTGATCTGATTAAATGTCTCTTTATGTAAAATGTTTATATAAATTTCCAACTTCCTTGGTTTTATGTTTTTTGATTATGACTATCGCTAATATGTCCATTGAATAGTGATCACATGATTAGTAGGGCTATAACAATCCAATTTACTCAAAAAATGGAAGTGGCCTCATCTAGTAGAATTGCATCCTATGAAGACTATTTTTCAGAGCTCAGAAAAGAGGTGGTGTCATTGGGATTTGCTATTGACCAATCCCAAATTGAGATTCAATAGGTTAAGCTCGAACGGAACCGTCTACGGGACAAGTAGAAGTTGATAAAGATCACCACACATGAAATGTTATCCAAGCCACCCCAAGAGTCAGTCACCATCGCACACCTTAACATTAGGTCTTATGCAGATGTTTTAATGGGTTATGTAACAAATCTATAGTACTAGGGTTATGTACATTATTTTTTTATATAATAATGAATATACTCTCTTGTTATTGTTGTTACTTTGTAAATAGTTTTTATAGCAGAAATAGTGTTTTTTGTTAATATTCGACTAGGAAATCTATTTTGATGAACTAATGGATTATTGAGTTAAATAATATTTTAATAAAATATTTTTTTATTATTATATTAATTTTTAATAAATATAAATGAGCGTATAATTTTATGAATTCAATTGTTATTTTTTTAAGGTTCGAAAGCCATTTTTGTCACAACCCGTGAATTTTCTATAAATGTTAGTTTTTATTTTTAAAAGAGAAAGTTAACATATTTAGAAAATTATTTAGATAAAATAAATATTATTTCTGGAATCAAGACATCAAAATTATCCAACGGTAAATTTTTCATAATTTTATGAGACAGTCAATTTTTTGGGTAAAAATTAAATACCGTTTAAATATATAATGTGTTTTATGACATCATAATGACCCAATAGTGATGTAATAAAATACTATAAGCTTTATGTTCGGCCATTATATGTTTTAACTTTAAACTAATGTGATTTTGTGTTAATTTGACTTATTTTACAAAGCCTGAATGGACCCTTCAAGACTTATTAAACATCTTGTCTTTTTAAATTGTTTTCCTTTGGAGTGTGACTCAACTCCACATATGAAACACCATTATTTTAAGAAGTTTGGACTTTTTCCTTATAAAATATTGTATTACACTTCCATTTTCCAAAAACAATGGGCAAAAACCATGGGCTGGTTTGTGGTTTGGATTAGTTTAATGTGAGGTGTCCCAAACCTAAATAATTACGAATTCCCTCACCTTTCCTATATAATCCAACCCAAGATCCCACTTCATCCTCACTCATAGCCTTTGTAGTTCCTCCAACCTTTTCTCCCCTCTCTCTAGAATCCTCCCAAGGTGCCCATATCCCCCATGAAGCCTCTCTCCAGCCTCTCTCAATCCTTTGGAAGCACACTTCCAAGTAAGGGTTTTTCTTCCTTTCTCATTTTTGTCCAATAATAATTAAGTTGTTATTCCATTTTAATTTGAATTATAAATGTTGGGGTATGGTTTTTCACCTCCCCCATACTTCCGTATTTATGTTTGAATGATGGGAGACCGCTTTCTCTCTCATTAAAATCCTTCAACATACACCCATTACTATGCCAAAATTCCGAAAGGAATTTCTCTCTCCTCATTTAAATTCAAGTAATTATTTTCTATCATGAATATTAATCCCATTAAATTTGTGGGGATATGTATAAATATGACCCCCTTACTATCCATTTCATTTAAATCTGATGACACACCCTTCTCACTCTCATCAACCGTTTCTTATAATTTCTTATGTCACATTGTTTTGCTGCCAAAATTGCACCGCATTTTTCCAAGCTAAAGTCATTGTATAGTGAATACCTTACCCATTTATCTATCAAGGGTATTCACCTTTATAAAAATTTACTTTGATTATAATATTTCATGTATGAATTCCACATTAATTTATCATGAAATAAATGATGTTGTTTTATGAATCCATGTTATATGATCCATGTGGCACACTTATTCTAGAAAAGAAATGCTTAAGAAGGGTGTGCATAGATAGTGCTCTCATGAATTGGCTCAAGTATAGTATCATGATACGTTATGGGAAATTGGTGTTGACTCATGATAATTCAAGTGCAACGAGGGTTTACTCATGTTTCATGTGCAATGAGGGTTTACTCATTCTCTATGTGAAATGAGCCTTGGATCATGCTAATTCCATGTTAAGTGTTGTTGCCACATTTCAATGTTATCATTATCATGCTTTATCATGCCTTTATGATTATGATTCTATTGTTCTCTATTGATATTAATATTGTCTATCACGTACTTTCTTCCTCATGTTATTCCATATTTATTCCCTTACTCGGCATTACAGCTAAACCATTTCTTATGGATGTCCTCAGGTTATCTCATGCAATGCTAAGTACGAGGGAATGTAGTGGTCAGGCAAATGTGTTTTCAATAAAGATGTTTCATGTTTTATGATTTTTTATTTAATGATCCTTATCACCAAAGGCAATAGACCTCTCGATCTTCTATGTTGTGTCAAGTGATGTTTATGTAATAAATCATGTTTAAGTGTGTAATAAAAGTAGGGTTTTTATATGGAAGGTGGAGGAGTCTCAGTGGGGATACTCCAAGCCTGGTGTGATGCGTGATCACATTAGCCAGGGTGATGCTCTAGAGGGATGGTCAGAGGATAGATAGAATCATATTTTTTTCAGTGGGAAGTTGTTTTTCCTATTGGAGATGCATGAGGGAGTTCTCGGTGAGTTCCATAATTCACCCCTAGTAGAACATCTAGGATTCTCCAAGATGTACTGAGGATTGATAGGTCAGTTTTGTTTCCCCAAATTGAAGCAGGAAGTTGAGGATTTTGTGGCAAGTTGCCTGGTGTTTTAGTAGGTGATGGCTGAGAACCATGTTCCTGGAGGATTGTATCAACCCTTATATGTTTCTAAGTGGATGTGAGATGATGTATCAATGTGTTTTGTCATTAAAGAACAGTTTCTTTCACATATTACATAACTTGATCATATCTATAATATTAATTTGGAATCTATCATCATAATTTTAAATCAATAATACTTTTTTGACCAATCATCAAATATTTGTTTGAGTAACGATGTATGTTACGATCAAGGAGATGGTAGGTCATATGTATGCATGAGTAACATTTCCATTTTTCAAAGGTATTTATGAAATATAGGTAATTAATATTTTATCCCACAAAAATTTATCGAAATATCATAGTTACCATATTATTTCTTCAAATATACTTTTATATCTCTCATAAATTTGGTGTGGTAATGACAAGATAATAACATCATTTCATGAAGGTGGTTGTCCACACATAAACAAACGACGTTATCATCATTCATTGATTGAAAATGGTCATAATGAAAAGGATATATATTATCTTTTCATAATTATGAATATGTCTTAAATATCATAATTATTTCATGTATATCACATATAATCCATAAAATTATCCTTATCACTTTCCATGCAATGCATTAGAGAATGATGAATCACATCACTTTGTGAGGTGGTATCCTGTAGTGCACAAGAGGTATTATCGTATCTCTTTACATAATGGAAATTCAAATTTTATATAGGATATAATGATTCCATAGGTGTAATAATGATATAAATATTACATAAATATTTTAGATCCATCATCATACCCAACCATCTGTTGTGGTAATGGAATTATGAATGACATTACTTCATTAGGCGGTAGTCTACCATAAATAATAATGATGATTTTGTAACCCATTTAATGGAATTGGTGACTGTTTTAGGAAAATTCCATGCCATAACAATGTCTTTTTATATGGTATATTTTATTTTTATTATATCATCTTTCTTTCATAATAATTTAATGATAGTTGATGAAGAAATAAAATATAAATTCTCAATGAAAAACATTACCTCTTCTTTAGGTATACTCCATGGGATTTCACAAAATCCTTACAATGTTGGATTTATGAAAAAAAATATGTCTTATAGGATGAGAATAATAAATTTTTATGTGATTTGGACAGGTATTTGATGATCTAAAATGTATTTATGGTGTGAAAAAAATTATTTATGAGTATATTCATAAATAAGGTGAGTGGTACACCTATAATGTTTCAAAATAACAATGTGTACCAAGGTTTAACACATGAAATACATGTAAAAAATTTATTATTCATGTGAATTAGATATTATAATGTCAAAATACTTCTATAGAATATATTTTTGACTGATTTATAATTCATTTTAAACCTTATCTTTTTATTTTACCCCATAGTAAATCCATTTTTAACTTAACCACGGTAACTACATTTTTATATATTCACAATTCATTTTCTCAAAAAAAATAGTTTAAATTATCTTATAATATAAATTATCATTATTTATAATATTGAATCAAATTTTCTAAATTCAATTCAATGATGTGGTAGGATAATTTAAAAATTAATTCTACATGCATAACTGGATCGTGGGTTTAGGAGGGAAAATATTCAGCAGTTTATAATGTTTTTATATAAAAAACCACTATAAAAATCATTTCGGTGAAATAAATTTATATATAGATATTCAATTGAAAATATTTTACATTAAAAAAAATTGAAAAATAATTAAACATTATAAATAAATAAAAATGTAGTTTTTAATTTAAATTTAGTATTTATCACTATTTACCAAAAAAATAAACATTTCAGAAAAATGAAAAAAATCACCCAAAGTTAATTTTTATATAATTATTTCAAAAATTAAGTTTATTTTTTAAGATAAATTTTTTAAAATTTGTAAAAAATAAATATAAATTATGTGCCTAAAGTGAGACTAGACTATCATTTAGGAAAAACACATTTCTTCTTAAAATATATCCATTTCATCTAAATGATTCTTATTTTATTTAAAATCAGCAGTTAAAATGTATATATTTAAACTTTATTTTTTTTATTTTTTTATTCATATTTATACCATATGACATACCATCATGGTTAAAATATTCATTTTAAAATAATATTTAAATACAGCGTCGTGTTTTGTTTTACCCTGGTGTTTTGAATATCACATGGTATCGAAGATATTGAATTTATAAAATAAATAAACCATTCATAATGTTTAACAGTCTTATAATCTATTATTTTCTTAGTTTTTAATATCATACATTCTATCAATCATGGTGTTCCTCTTTTAAAATGATTTGTTTTTATATTGTACCCCTTTAAAAATTGCTTCCTTATAATTTAATCTTGATTTCATTAATCAGGGGGTAAAAATTTGATAATACCCTTCCTAAAAACCATGATCATAAAAATATATAATAAAAAATTCTCCTAATAAGATAGAAAGGTATCTACAAATGTGATATGTAATAACACATACTAGGTTTAAAAATAGGATAACATGGGTTGGAAGAGAAAATAATCACATAGATAAGAAAACTAAAACCCAAATATTGATGGATAGTGATAAAAAACATGATCATGAGGAAGATAACGACCAAAAATACATAAATAAATGTTAAGAGAAAGTTCATTGATATCATAAAAAATGATGATGTTAGAATAACAATTTTGTTTCTTGTTCCTTTTCATAGAGATGAAGAATTATTTCACTCTTTATGAATATTAGAAAATAAACTTACATGATATATTATTATTTTATAGACATAATTACATCCATTGGTTGTGCTTTGATAAATTATAGCAAGATGTCTTACTCGATGAAATGAATATCCAAAAATGATTTTTTTATGTCTGGAGCACAAAAATCAACTATTAATAGAACATTAAATCCATGAAATTATATCATGGTATTAAAAAAATTATTACTAAAATCAAAATGGTATGAAAAATATATCCTATAAAATGGTTTGAATGGATGAGCCCATAAGGGGCTGCACAGGAACTTCCCCGCAGCGACCTATGCTTTGCACCACCGCCTCTACACCGATCCTCCCACATGCTGTCATCTTCATCCCACTCGGATCACGTCCGTCTCCCTGTCGAGCGACCCAGCTGCTTATCGCCAGCGATGACCCCTCGATTCCCCCGTGTATGGCGCAGTCTGCATCTCCCCCGAGCAGCACTGTCCGTGACGACATCGACGCCTCCCTCCTAGATCCCGCCACCATGAGGCCGTTGTCGTCGAGCGCGCCCTTCAGCCCCCGGATCCCGTGTATCATGGCGTGTGCAGTCACCTGGAGGATACAACCCTGAGGTGACCCCTTTTCCTCTTGTTCCCTTGTTCTTGCGTCGTCAGTGTCAACTCTTGAGAGATATGTTGGCAAAGCTTCCTCCGCCGTTAATTCTCCTTTGATGGTGTGACGCTTATATGCCACTAGTTCTAGTTTCATCTATTCTCCTCAAAAGTTTTGGTTGTAGGTTTCTCTCAGCCTCTCGGTTCAGAAATCCCTGGGTTCTGCGTTTGCATCTCTCTCGACAAAGCCTCAAACATCATTGACCCTTCTTCGTTGGTTCTGTGTGTGGGACTCTGCGTTCCCGATTGCCCACAGACATGCTCTGACGCTGTTTTTTCCCTTGTGGTTTGCTGGTCTTGATTTGTCCCATCTCGGATCTAATGTTTGTTTGCCCTCCACTGCCCTTATTGCAGTGTTCCTCTAAGAATGACCCCATACTGGTTATTCTCGAAGGTTTCATGGCTTTTTGGGATGGTGTTGGAGGTTCTAGCAATAGTAGTCTGATCTTGGGGTTTGCGTCTCCATTTGTTTGTTTGGTTCTCACTTAGCCACAAAGAAATGGTCATCTGTTTTTGGTTTTTTCTGAGCGGGATTAGTTCAGGCCATGGTTCATTGCCCAGCCCATCTATAACTCTTTTTGATGGGATGTTGGTATGTTTCTATACTATGTGGGTTCTCACTTAAACATAAAGTGTTTTCAAAAGACAAAAAAATGGATTTTCAGTCAACATAATCCCTTCCATAAATATTTTACCATAAGGAATATAAAAAATATGTCTAAAAAATTACAGAGAAGGTCACTAAATCCATATTATATTACCCATTAAATATAAAGTGTCTATTAATGTCACATTCCAAATATTTTATTACAATGATAATTATAAAGCACTAATTAATACATGAATTCTTCCAAAAATAAAATATCTTGATCTCAATTATATTATATATATCAAAACATACATTGAACTCCTATAATGATAACATAATACATCAAATTAGAAACCAATTTAATGATCACCAATTATATGACACAAATATATCATTGTCATTATTATCTCAACATAGTTCACATATTAATAGTTATCTTAATCTAATATTGTTTTTTCACAAAAATATAAACATTTCACTCAATTCCTTTTGTTTTTATCATTCAACACATGATTTTAAATCCTCTATGAAATAAGACTGCATCACAATCCTTATAATTTTCATTATTCATATAATGAAAATGTCATCAATAAAATACTTTTAAAACATATTTCAGAGAGCCAAACACACAAGTAAATTAATTATTCCAATTTGGTTGTATCAATAGCATATTCTTGAGTTTGATCCCTTATATTCTTATGATTTATATTACCTTTATGCTTGGGTAATTCAGTCATGAAACTGATCAAGAATCCATCCAACTTGACACCCAACCCAGTTTGAGACAATTCTAGAGAGGAGTTAAGAATCCTCCCAGGATAGCGACTAGTGCCAAGCATCAAGGATAATATAAGTGGGACTGATTACACCTAATAATAACTCTGATCTAATAACCCAAATAAACATCAATAATTCTATAAAAATATTTGAATACAATAATTACTTATAAAAAATAAAACTACAGAATAAAACTAAAACCAAAAGGGAAATGACATGATATTCATATGACCTATTGGTCACCAATAACCATAAGACCAACCTTCACCAAGGAAAAACCGAAACCAAAAACCTAAATCTGGAAAACTTCTTGGGTCTACTAATGCCAAATGGTACAAGTATGGTGTGATAATAAACTTCTCAGTTGGTATGCACTTAGAATCCAGAATTTTACTTCCTTGAAACATTCAAAAAACATTCTATTGAAATACATATATTAAAATATGGTTTTTATCCTTTCAATGAACCAGGCACAAATTTCCAGAAATTCATTTTTATGATAGATTTCTATTTTGAAAATGATATTCCACATCAGTATCCAAACAAGGCTATTGAAGAGGGATATTGTAAAAATTTGGAAAACATTATAAGTGAGAATAAACTAATAGTGATATTTACCAAATTGCAATAGAAACAAACATAATATTCAAATAAATAATAATGGGAAATTCATAAACATCTATAGATGTAATCCAAATCTATCCATTGTTTATAATCACCTATTTGTGTATGATTTAGTCTCACATTCAATATCCAACTGGAATCTCTAAACTAGCCTCACATTGGCACACCTCACCCATACTCTAATAAAATCCAGGTGTACCAACCCCTCTAATTGGAGTTGATAATAAACTATCTCTCTAACATCTAGATTACACCTAGTAATGCCATGATATTAGTATATTTTTAATTATGGGTCCCTCACACATATGGAGTAAACCAATGACCCATATATTCCACCATGATTTCTTATCCCAATCATCATTACCACCATTGTGATAAACCTATCCTCGGCAGGTCCACCATAGAGGTCCCCGTTAAAAATAATTGCACATGAAAGTGTCATCAAGGACTATACATCATTTCCCCTCGAAAAACATTTTGCAAAATAACAAAAGGTAGCATCTTGGAATTAGAATTTACAAATTCCAATTCCATTATCAAAATATTCACAAAACCAATGATAAAACATAAATTATGTTCTAAATATTCCAAATGGGATATTATTACCATTTAGGAACCAATCCATTCATCAAGATGATGAATAGGCCTTGATTTAGGTAACAAATTTGAAACCACATTTTAGTCACTCTGAAACCACGGAACCATTTGACAAAGAAGTGGAGATTTTACAATACCTATATGGAATGAATATGGATAACTAAGAGATGGAATAAAGGGAATGGTATGTTGAAATTTGGTGTTTAAAATAATATTCATTTAAAAGATCCATTATAATTAGTGTTTTTATCCATATGTACAACCCATGAACATATGGACATGACTATATCCAATGGTGCACCCATTGAAATCCAAAAAGTACCAATGGATATAATTAATTAACCACAGGAAACCACACAACAAATTACAAGAACCCTCCCTAAAGCACTAAACAATTAAAACTCACTAAAACGTTGATGTTACCAAAAACCCATTCATGAAATTAAAATCATAAAATACTAGGTTTCTAAGACATAAAAAATCAAAACATAACCCAGAACACTGAATTTCACTATTGAAAAAGTCAATCATTTTTTCATGAAACACTTGGTATATATAAACATATATTCTTAATTATATAAAACCATAGAACCCCTTTTTCATCAAATTTTAAACATAGAAATTCCAAATCATTTTACATTAAAATATAAAATGAAAGGGAATAAAATATATAAAATTATGAATGCTTGAGCATTAATGTAATGTTTCAGTAATGAAAATGATGGAAACAATTACCTCAATAATGTGTATATGCAACAATACTCAAAGAAGAGGAAGAACAATGATCATGAAGATATATTCACATCCTAGAATAAAATAATACCCCCAACAATAGTCATCCCATAACCTTGTGTTTAGACAATATTGATCCTAGCCAAGGGAATCCAAGAAACTAAGAGGGGAGAAGAGAAGAGGAGGAAAACCACAATAAAAATCAAGGTAAACTCACCTAAAAATCATGGAGAATCATCCATAGAGGGAGGAGAGCCAAAAAGAGAGGGGTTTGGGAGACCTATCATTTGACAAAAATAATCTAATGATATGAGGGCTCTAATTTGTGTCATAAGAGGGGAGGATAGAATTTGAATTTCCTGAATTTTAACCACATAAGAGACTTGCACCATTTGGAGGCACATTTTTTCAAAACATGAAAAAACTATGCACAACCTTTTGAAGATAAAGGGGAACACGTACGGGCTGGATGCATAGTTTAGGAAACCATTCACTGGTAATATAAATAATATCTATCATATAACATATCCACATCACATGCATGGCACACAATTTTATCTAATCATGTGAAATTCATGCTCTACCCAAGGATAGGCACACTGTTCCTGTAGGGACTCATACGGTCGAGGAAAATTGTCTTCAATTTGTGCATAGGGAGAAAACCCACCTATAAACTACACAACTCAAAATATCATGCCCAAAACCAAACTCATACCCCCACTAAAAGATAAAAGACCAAAAAATTAAAAATTTATAATAGTCGTTGGGGTGTGATAATTCTACAAACTCAAACACAATTTATGCCCCTAAAATTTCACCCTCCCACATGAGGAAAAAAATTGAACCAAAAATGAGATGAGATCAAATGATACAATGGTCTATAGTGTGACATTTCACTCCATATATCATACCCAACCAACTCAAGAAGAAACCCCAACACAATGAACCCTAGAACAAGAAGAGATTGTTCTCCCCCTCAAAAAGAACATGTTAACACCATTTCACCCACAAGGGAACACTATGATGAATAATGGCACGAACACTAAGAAGAACATGATCCCACCAGTCCACTCGAAGTCATGGTAGGGCCAACAACCGTGAGAGACCCACTAGAAACGTTTAGGACCTTTCTAGGTGTCATACATAGACCAAAATAAAAATATAGGAAAAAAACAAACTTCAACCAAAATTCAATGGATCAGGACACCACAATGCAAAACAATCAGCTCACAAACCAAAAATTAAAAATGATACCAGAAACGTATTTTCTGAAATCTCCATTTCCAATTCAAATTCAAAAACTATTTTTTACCAAGGAAACCTTTCCCAATCACAAACATCAACATTTTAATCCAAAAAAAAACCTATACCATTTTCCTTTTAAAAAAACATTTACCAAAAATTCCATTTTCCATTTAAAAATCCATATATGTAAGCCAAAATCTAACCAAAACACCACTTATACCGTACTTCTGAAATAAGGATAACATGTAACCCGACAACATGGTTGGTGGACCATGGCCCGAGTGAACACAAAAAACTAAGATTTTCTTGTGTTATGCTCTCAGATCCACATGGGTCACTGCTTTAATTGGGATATCCACAGAACACTAGATCACTTCTGTTGTCATTCCCTATTCACAAATACTAGACAAAAACACTCAAATATCAGACTATCTCTAGTAACTCTTGGATTATAATGATCAAGGATTCATTATGTCCTTATCAAACCTACCTCTCAAGTCCTGAAAGTCTATGTATACAATACACCTAATTCAAAAAATAAAAAAGGGCTACTTTGATGTCATGTTTTCACTAGCCAAACTGGGATTTCATCTAACATGATATACGTAATGGTCTAGGACAAGGCCCGAGAGGCATTCCTAATCCTCTAGAGATGGTGAATAGATATTAGAATCAATGATAAACCAAGTGGGAATTATTTATCTCTATAACATCTCACATAAAATAACCCAAAAAGTCAATACAACATTACTAATCAAACTGGACATCAAAAATTACATATAAAAATCTGACCACGACATTAGTTGAGCTAAACGATCACTAAATAATGACACATATACCAAACTGAAAGAAACATGATCTCCATGTAACCTCTTGGTCATCACAAACCATAGGACTAGCAAGAAAAGTAGGAAAACCCGAACCATAAACCTTAACATGAAATATAGAATAGGTCTACTAATGTCGATTAGCACAAGTAGGGTGTGAGAATAAACAGATTAGTACATAAGCACCAATGAATAAAAAAAATTCCCCAAAAAATTCCTAAAATAGTATTTTTAAATATATATATTATATACATAGATGAAAATTGGATTATTTTTCATTTTAAAGAACCGTTCACAGCTATCCTGAATAGGGATTGAGAAGTATGAATGGGAATAGTAATTTGAAATCCATGGTTTTAAACAAGCATCATTTTAAAGCTTTGTTTTCATTATTGTGACTATCAATATGTGAACCATGTTAATATATAGATATGGACACCTTGAATTCCACACCCATTGAAATCCTTATAGTACAAAAATATTTAATTTAATAACCCGAGGAAACCACATAAAAATTCCAAGAACCCACGCATAAGAATTGAACCAAAAAATGCACCAAATGATAAATGTTATCCAAAACAAACAGATGAAATTACAATAACAACATACCATGTTTATAGGGAATAAAAAAATCCAAACATATCACCCAACACCAAATTTCATTTTTAAAAAGCTCTACACACATTTCATCAAACACATAGTATCAGAATATATATGATTAATTATTTAACTCCTTGAAAACCAATTTTCATGAAATTTCCATCATAAAAATTAAAAATTAATTTCCATTGACACATCATAAGGAAATGGAATTGCATTTTAAAACCCCTTTTTGGATGTTAAGCATTAGTGGGGTGTTTTGGGAATGAAAATAATTGAATCACAAACCTCAATAACATGTGTATGAAACAATACTCTGAAAAGAGGAAAAAAGATCATAAAGAAATTTTCAGAACCTATTATCAGATAAAACCCCCAAAATTACACAACCCATACCCAAGGGTTATTCCAAGAGGGAACCAGGCTATGAAAAACCAAGAAAATATTAAGGGGATAAGATAAAAAGAAGAAAAACATCCAAAAACTCTAGGAAACTTACCACAAAATCTAGCGGCATCATCCATGGAGGGAGGAAAGACAACGGGAGAGGGGTTTGGGATCCCTCTCATACACCAAAAATGAGCCAAGGGGTGGAGGGCATTATTTGGGCATAAAATAGGGGAGGGTAGAATTTAAATTTCTAAATTATAAAAAACCTGTGAATCTCACATGGTTTGTCCATATACTATTCTAGACAGTAAAGAAACTATTCAAACCCTTCTTGAGAAATGGGTACATGCACGGGCTGGCCACACTATTTTGGGAAACCATGCACCGACCGTAAAAAATAGCTCTATAAAATTATAGAGCCACTTCTCATGCTTGGTACATGGTTTTCTTAAAATATGTGAAACTAATCCCCTATCCATGGAACGGTGCACGGTTCCTATTGGGAATCCCACATTTTATCAAAATCTTTCTCAAACTGTGCACTAGGACAAAAAACACAAAGAAATTCCAAAACTGAACAATTCAAGCGAGAAACTCAACCTGAACCTGAATCAAAATTTCCAATACAATGAAAAAAAAAATTGGTGTGTGACACATAAATATTTTTAGTTCCACATCACCATATAGTTTATTCATTGTACATTTGAAATGTTTTTCTCTACCATGAAATCAAGAGAATTGTGACCCTTCTCTCGAAACCCTTAGAAAACACCAATTACATTCATGGAAGTTCTAGGGTATTTCTTTCCACAATTATCACATGTAAGAAATTAAATCTTTCCCTTTTTACCACTATCCATTTCCCCATTATCATCATTTTCTTTTTCTTTATTCCATTTAATCCATACGACATATAGAATTATTTATCCTTCATGATAAAACATAAAAAAATTCATCATATAATGAAAATAATTAAGATAACAGTGCCCTTAGGAGACATGGATTAATCCATTCAATGAAATGGTAAATCCCACACTCTATGTTACGTATGTAATCCCTAAAATACCAAGCTAACTTAGTAAATATAGCTTCATACTCAACAAAAATTTATTCTTTGATTTTATTGATGCTATGGAACTGTCTCTTCATCTCAATTAATTATCAAGATAGAAATATCTGACAATGAATGTCTCATTAAAATCATTATATTCCAAGATTTCTATTTTCATTACACATTATTATCGTTCAACAACCCCCATTGAAAAAAATATTCTTTTATAAAATACAATAAAAGTGTATCATTTTCCTTTTTACCACACCCCAAGGCCATAAATATATTCTATAGAGACTTAATCCATTGTTTTCTAATATTGGATTATTAGTCCACCCAAATGATGGGGGATTATTTAGAATAATGTGACCCTATAATGGATAATATCATTGTGGAATAGGTATATTCATCCATGAGTTTTTATTTTTTGTAACATGAATTAACTTTTCTAATATACCCATTGGAATATAAAAATTGGAATAAACTTTATTAGCTCATAGAATTATGAATTTTAGATCATAACATATAACTTTAAATATGGGGAATCAGATAGCACAAATTAAAAAAAATTATTCATCATCAACTTGGTTTCATTGGGGAAAATCCTTCATAATGGTTTGTAAGGAGAATTTGAATTATCATATATATTTACCCTGAGAGTATTAAACCAGGTGCACAGTAAGGATTATTTTTAGGGACTAGTTAATGATCAATTCATACCTAATGATCCATTTTTGGAGTTATTTCGACTAGGTACCTTTATTCCAAAACCACATTCACTAGTTGTATCCAATAGGGATGTGATCCATAAAGAAACAACATAGTATCTTCCTTTCCAAAACATGTGGATGTTCATATATAAATATCATCAATGTTAATAATATATTTATATTCCCTAATATTTTTTTCCCTAAATAGTTTTCCCAATGTTTCTACTAAACATCCTCTAATACCATCTATATCAACCCTGACTCCAACAAACCTGAGATGATGTCTACTTTAAAAAAGTGGAATTTATTCAATGATAAAAATACCAAAGGACTGATCAGTTTAGTTGTTTTTGAGATCTGGATACATATATGACACACATTATACATTTGGAAAAGAAAATAAAACATAATATATAATAAAAAAATTAACTGCATCTATGAAATCAAATTCCAAGAATTCTGTTTCATAGTTTGGGGAATGAAAACAAAATAAGGGTGTTCTCAAATACTGAATAAGGGTTACATAAAGGGGAATTTGTTTTGAATAACTAATAATAATCAATATTTTAGGTAAAATAATTGAACACACACTTCATTTGAAAAACATTTCTATCATGATAAAATACGTAATAATAAATTTGGGAAGGTAAAAAATGAAAACTCATCCCATTTAAATAATAACTGAGAATGAAATGTATCCAGAGATAATATCACTGTGAAATTATCATGGACAATAATAACTGAATTATAAATAAAGTGAATGTATAATTATTGGACATCATGTCTTAGGCATATGATACATCAACATTCAAGACCATTCACAAGATAATTTAAAACTAATTGGGGAAAAATAATTTTTTTTGGACAACTTATATAAAACTATTGGGTGAAAAATCATTTCGTTTAGACAATTACTTTTTCACACAAGATCATTTAATTCATCAATGGGATATATATAAATGGACCCCACACATATCTTCATGTACAAAGAATTTTTCAAGCATGAAATAACCTATTTAATTCGTGAACAATATTCCTTATAATAAAATATCCTTAATGAGTATAGGATTTAGATTTATCAATATTTCTACAACAAATCTAATAACATGAAAATTAAAAAATGTCTGTAGAAATCATATAATATTTATAAAATTATCATATCCTTTATGAAATAATTCTATTATTTTATATAAATTTAATATAAAATGATAAATGATTACAGTAAAGGGATTATATCAGGTTAATGTTAATAATCACAAAAGAATGTTAGATTGTTCAATAACATTTACCACTTGGTTGTTTTCAAGTCAAATACCATTGGATTAAATGATTATAATTGAAAACTAAAATACCCAGATGTATGAATTAATCAAGATATTATTTTTTAATGGTTTTTATATATAGAACATAAATTTTAATTGGTTCATAATAACAAATAAGTCATAATGGAATGTAATTTGACATGAAATACATTAGTTCACACTTCTATTTTATTGAACATGATTTAAAAACACATGTAATTGTTCTAAAATTTTATTAACTTTTATGGGAACCATATTAATATTTATAATATCATATATTATACTTTTATAATATCACATCACCCTTTGATTAATAATCATTCCTTATTTTCAAAGTTTCAGGTGTTAATTTCCTTGTTTTTTCTTCTATGGTTTTTCATTAAAGAACGTTTTATATCACATATAAATAGTTTCATCATATCTATAATAATAATAATAAAATAATTTTCATATTTATAAAAGAATTATTCTACTTAAAAATATTCATAAAATATGGTTTTTACAAATGAAGTATATTATGACCATGGAGACGGTAGTTTGTACATATGAATGAGTAACATTTCCATTATTCAATGATTATTACAGAAAGGATATAAGTAATATATTATCGTTCCCAAATTATTATAATATAATAAATACCATATTATTTAGTTTAATATACCTATATATATCGTACATGTGGTGTGGTGATGAAAACAAAGTAACAATGTTTTGTGAAGGCAGTACTCCAAACATACACGAAGGATGACGCCATCTATCAATGAGTGGAAAGGAAAGAATGAGAATGATATATATTATCATTTAAGAATTAAAAATATTTCATTAGTATCTTAATAATTTCATTTATATCAGATATAATAACAAAATTTAAACTAATAAATTTCATTTTAAAGAGTTAGGGATAGACGGATCACATCACTTTTCATGGTGGTAATCTTCCTTACACACGAGCGACGTTATCGTATCTTCCTAAAGATGTAAAATTTAAAAGGTATATATGATATAATGATTCCAGAAGTATAATTATGTTATAAATATCATATATACTCTTTATATTCATAATCACACCCAATCATGAAGAGGTTGTAGTGGAAAAATGAATGACATATGTTTGGGAGGAAGTATTCCACCGTACACATTAATAATGATTTCATTAAATATTTTTTTATATTGAGTTGGATGTAGGTAATTTGGTTATCATTAAAAAATCACTAAATTAATCATATATATTTTATTATATAACCTTGGTTACATAATAATTTAAGGATATGGATTAAAAAATATAATAAAATTGATAGTTTAAGAGAGTTAGCACTTCATCAGGTATTCTCCTTAGCTTTGGACCTAATATTTCTTAGGTTGTCTTTATTACAAAAATAATTCTTCTAGTATGAGATTATTTATATTTGGGATGATATTTGGTTAGGTATTTTTAAAATGAAAAGGGTTTTATTTTTTCCTGATGAGGGGAGAGGGGGTGCCCATTTATTAGGGAGGATATTAGAACACATGTAATTTTTTAAGGGAAAAAGTTCTACACATTTTAAACATTCAAAAAGGGTCCCATCTAAATTAATATAGAGAATTTAAAAATATAAGGTTAAAATATGGCCATGAATTATATTTTATACATGTTTTCTGGTTACTTTATCACTTATCTTTTTGTTTAACCCCAAGTAAATTCTTTATTACCTTAACGGTGGTAAATAATATTTCCACTATTCATTTTGGTAAAAATTTATGCTCAAATTATTAGATAATATAAATTAATATGATACCAAATATGGATTAAAATTTCTAAATTCTATTGAAAGTGGGGTAAATTATTTATTTTAAAATTAATCATATAGTTTTGATGAGAAAGCTGGTTCTTAAAGATAGAATGTTCAACATATTAAAATGTGTTTATAACAAAACTTAATATAAAAAAATTCTGTTGATATAACTTTTATTAATAGATATATAAGTTTACTAATTTTAATTTAAAACCATTTCAAAACATAATTAAAGTTTATAAGTATTTAAAATAAATGGTAGTTTTCAATTAAAACTCAATATTTTTCACTATTAATCTAAAAATTAATCATTTGAAAAAATCCTAAAAATTCACTATAAGATAATTTTTGATATGATAATATAAAAAAATAGGTTAATTTTATCAAATAATTATTATAAATTTTGTGAAAATAAATTTTAATTTATGTGTACGAATTGCGACTAACCCATCTTTTTGAAAAAATATTGTTTTTCAGAAAAAATTCATTTTCTTCCAATTGATTCATTGTTTAATTCCAATAAATATATAATAAATTTACATGTGTCAAATATATATTATTAATAACATATTAAGTCCTATTCACACCCATAAATTCAATGTCTAGGTTAAAATAGTCATGTTTACATGTTATTTTAATAGAGTATATCATTTTTTTAAACATGTTTTTATTCATCATAAGTCACAGAAGAGATTTAATTTATTTGAAAATAAATATATCATAATATCTCGGTTGTTATATTCTCCTATAATCACGGTGTTTCATATCATACATGAAATAAAACATTTTTTTCCAACTTTTGAAATCATAGGTTGTAGAAGTATAAATTAATAATATTCATAAAACCATTACACATGAGGTTAACTAATGTTCATCGAAAAGGAAGCGGGATGTAGAACAATTCACCCCAATTTCCCTTCATTGAAGAATATTTTAGAATTTTATTCCTAATTCCTTTTTTATTTTTTATATATATCCCATTTTACATTTCCTATCATGAATATTTAATACAAAATGTTATAATATGTTTCCATTTAAATTATTTCATCCATGGGGAATTGAAATGAAAATTACCAAGTGGTAAGGTATTTCCTCTCAATGTCATTTCATTATGGATTATTCTAATGTGATGCATATTATTTATTTATATTTTGTATATAATACCCCTTTGACATGTAATAACATGATTTATGACTAATTCATTATATTTTAAGTTTCAATTTTAATTATTTCAACTAAAAGGATTTGACTTTAAAATTACCTAATGGTAAAGAATTTCACAACAAAATTTATTTTCATTGGGTTATATTATATCTTAATTTTCATTGATATTTTAAGATTCTATATCTAAATAATTTTTATTATATTATGTTTTGTATCCCATTGTTTTATGTGGATTTTTATTTGAGAAATATAATTGATTCATTGGTTAATTCTCACATTAATGTTATGACCCATGTAAGAGTTTTTTTCACAATCCCATTTTAATTAGAATTTTTTATGCTTAAATTTTCATTGATGGAAATTATTGGATCATTTTATAATAAAAACATTTAGTTTTCTTCTCCTTGATTAATTCATGACTTTTTCATGAAATAGTTTCATTTTGACACACTTTGGTAATTGAAATTAGTAGGAAAATGTTTTTAATAAATTATGACATCATTTATCCCGTCAATCAATAATTCATTTTCTTCCAAATCATTGTTTTCAAAAAATATTTTCAAAAATGATTTATAATTAATCAAATCATTTAATAATGAAATTTATACCAATTTTTAAATTTTTAAAAATATTTTGAAATAAATACTCATGTTGCATTCCAAACAGTGACTGCCTAGATTTTACCATAACTATGAAATGAAACATAGTTTTAACTTATTTTTAAATTACATAATTCTCTGAAATCATGAACTCTCAATTTTTTGAATAATAGTTTTAAATGGATATTTTTAATGTAAATTATTTCAAAAAAGTTTTCTAAAATTGTATTCATAAAAATAAATTCAATGTTAAAAGGATATTTTACTCAAAAATGTTCTAAAGATCTTTTTATTTTATTTCAATTAATCAATGAAAAAAACATAAACATAACTTATACTCTAATGGGGATATGTTGTATTGATACCATCATTATTCTTTCAATGGATGGTTTATGATCACTCCAAATAAGGAATGCATTTAAATTCACTTCCCTAATTAACTTTTGTAGTCATTAACATTCCCTTTCAATATTTACCACAAATATCCAAATTATTTATCTTATGTATACTTATTACATAACCAATATATAATTACAAAATATGGTATTCAACTTTGACGGTTATATGATTGATTTTGGATATTACGGTTAGTCTTTATTATTTATTCAATATGGAAATTTTTTGATAAGGCATGTTGTACATGAATTAAATAGATTATTTGATATATAAGGAATGATTTAGACCTAATTTTATGGATGTTTCATAGTTGTAGATAGGGCCTCAATGAATTGGTAGTCTCATGTGACAAATAAGTTGGATAGACTTAGTTCAATGGGTTTTTAGTGTATACATTCCAATTAGTTTTAAATTTTATTGTGAAAGTACATGAAAGTAGATGTATAATCATGTCTGAGATAATGAGGTCAAATAATTGATAACTTCCTTCCTTATAAATTTATTTATTATTAACCATGGTATTTTCACAATTATATTATCTCAATATGTATCTCATTATCAGTTTGTTGATTTAAAAGGAATTTATGTTCTGTTATTTTCCTTACCATATTTATTATTCCTTATCTAGTTATGAAAATATTATGATTTATTAAACAAAATCTATTTTTAGTTACTTGACTTTAAATATTTATTAATACATATCTAATGTTTGAAACAAAAAATGCAATTTAAAAAAACAAAATTTTTCACTATTAACTAAAAAACTAATATTTTTAGAAAAATCCGTAAAATTATCCATACAATACTTTTTATATTATGATCTCAAAAATCAAATTACTTTTATTAAATAAAAATCAAAAAAATTACATAAATTAATTATAATGTTTCCTCAAAAAAATAATGTCATTTTTTAAGAATATGTATTTCTGAAGCAGAAAATAACTTTAGTAAATAATTGGTTATTATTTACTATGAATTGATCAGTATATTTATGTTTAGTTGAAAATTTATACAAATTTCATAATTTAGTTAATCATATTATTACCCTCTAATTTAATGAAATATTTGTAACAATCACATTAAATAAAAATAACTTAATGGTGAATGTTATTTTGTTTAAAATTGTTGTTGCGTGTAACCCAAGCTTATTAAGGAAAAAAATTATTTAAAGACATGTTTTTTTTAAATCATTTGTTGTCACAAATTTATATATTTATTTTTATCGACATTTTGTACATTTCATTTGTCACTAAATGTTTGGAATAGTTTTTGTCATTTCATGTATATGATCATGTCACATCAACATCCACTTTCTAACATCATCCCATCATTTTAGAGTATGACACCTCTTCACATAATTATCCCCATAAGGATCCATTTGATTTCTAGAATGGAAAATATTTTTATTTGTGAACTTTTAAAACTCCTATATTTTTCTAAAATATATATTTTTAATTAATTTAAACTATTTGATATTTTTTAGTTCAAGCAATGCTAAATGTAGCTTGGGGTATATGAAACCACAAAGATATTATTGATTTTTAAATGAAAAATCTCAAGATTTTACTACAAACAACACATCAATTAACTTATGGGGGAAAAACTATGTCGATTTTGTGTTATATACAATGTCAGATTCCTTTGATAGCTTGCATTACATGAAAGAACTTGTTTTACCGAACCACAATGTAATATGACCATTATTATTAAAATATTATTATAGTTTTAACCTAGTAATTGGAATGGTAGTTATGAATATTATTATATAAATTACTTAAATACAGAGTACACATGTATATAATAAATTTTTTTGGACGAAGTAACTTTAAATGAAAATAAAATCATTTTGAAAATAGAAGAAATATTTTTTTGAAAACTATATTTATCCAATAAAACACAGTTTACCTCAACAAATTCATTAGAAATATTTTTATAAATTAGTTTAACCAGAAATATATATCTTATTAATATAAATAATTAATGATCATCTTATGCGTTTTTTCAACAAGTGATAATAGTAAAACGAATTTTAAGTATAAATATATATATTTTTATAAAAGTAATTTTAATGTATTTTAATAGAGAACCCATTTTAAATCTAATATAAGAAACCTTTTAAATTTTTATTTGAAAAAATAAAATTCACTTCTTAAATTAGTATATAAGAATTTACTTTGGAAGAATTGTTTTTATTTTTTCATAGAACATTCTTTATTTGATAAATTCACAAAAAAACACTGAATTTTAATTGATAGTTTTTTTCCTTCTATTTTATATATATAGTAATATTATATTTTGAATTGTTTTACAATTATATTTAGATAAATTATATATAAATTAATCCAATTTATTTTCTTGTAGCCAACTTCACATTTAAATTGGATATAAATTTTTTTTAAACATTTAACTTCTTCACTTTAAAAACTTTCCGTCTCATCCCATCTACATGGTAAATTATAAACTAACTTCTTCCACTTATGTAAATAGAATATGGAAAATCGGATTAAATATTTTTAATCATTAGTATTTATAATTTATAATAATTTTAACTTAAATTTTTTACCAAAATGAATAGTGAATATAATTAAAATTAATTAAAGTGATTATAGACAAAATGAGCTTTATTACTGACTAAACATGGAATTTTAGGTGTAAAAAAGACTCTGAACTTGTATAAATATTATTTTATGGACTTATTTAGATCATTAAACCTATAATGGTCTTTAATGGTTATTTTGGAACCATTGGGGGACAAGTGAGATGTTGGGACCACTCAAATATTTTCAAGAATACCCAATGTGTCATTTTCCCCACTTATAAAAGGAACCCTCTCCTTATCACTTAATCACACATCTCAATCCCTTTTTATTGACAAATACCTATCCAAATAAGATAAAAAATTCCATTATATCAACCTATAATCATCAAATTTTACATAAATCAATCCATGTTATTCCATTGGTGATAATAAAATTGAATTACAAAAATAAGAGGTAACATCCTTCAAATGGGACACCCAATCATCATTTGTGTATCTGGGAGTACCGCCTCATGAACTGATGCTGCTTGTTCTTCCATTTCCACCTTTTGAGAATGAGAATAATGAGTTAATTTATATTTTTTATAATATATGTGATTTTTATTATGTATTTATTATTATTTAATTGTTATATAACACAAAACATCATGCTTTCCCTTTTTTGTAAATATGGTAACTTCATATTTTGGATGTGTGGACTACTGCATCCTCAAAACAATGTGATTCAATCCCACTTTAAATGGAATATTTTATAGATGAGTTTATTGAATGATTATTATATATATTACATGATAATTATACTAGAAATATATTATATATATTTATACAAATATTTATATAAGGACCCAGCCTTAAACATTGCTTAATATTGAGTTATTTCAAGAATACACATTGAGGATCTTTTCAGGTTTAGAGTTTTAGAGAAGTCGATCACAAATCATGCATTACATTCCACATTTAAACAAGATGGTTACATAAAAGATAGTATTAATTTTTTCCATCAAAGTAATAATATTCAAAATAAAACATGGATTATTTTTGACACTTCCTCGACACTATCATCACGTCATGTACTTTTCCCTTGACCTGTGAAAAACATTTAAAAACGTGGGATGAGCATTAAAAGCTTAGTAAGGGTTATAACATAATGAATATAAACATTAACCCATACAAAATAAAAATTGATGAAAACATTATTTTCAATAATAACATACCTTCTGAAATCACATAGTAATCACAATTCATAAATGTAACTTAAGGAATACATAACATACATACATTTTAGCCATCATAGCTACATAGGGAGTCACCTTTGGAATCCATCACAGTATATTCCATAAAAATATTTGGAGAAACTTTCACATTTACCTCCTTCACGTTACCCAATGCATTGGAGAGCTATCACAGGCTCACCCGCCCTAGGTATATCATAGAACCACCCGTATACGTAACAATGGCCAAGACCCATAACATAATCATAGCACATACCTTAAGAATAAAGGAAAGATAAAATTCCCACATTCCAATAACAATTTAACATTTTATGATATTGAAAATCCATTCTTAAAATCCATTTTCAATACCAAAATACAATAAAAGAGTGTATGGTATTTACTTTTCTTTTCAAAATATTACAGCTTGTTATGGAAGCCATAGATCAAATAATACTCGCAGCGGCAAAAAAGGTCAGTGTCACCGCTTATGTTAAAATAAGAAACATTCCTTTTTTTCATTGAGTAAATCACTCCGCAGAGAAAATATTCCCTTTGAATGAAATGAAAAGTCAAAAGGGTTTTATACAAAATATAAAATAAAGTCGTGTAGAAATAAAAAGATGCCTCAATTAAAGGGGATTGAGATGAAGTCCCGTACAAAGATGGTATCCTTAGATTAAAGATAAATAAATTACATAATGATGTGTGAAAAATATAAATAAAAAAAATATAAATGTATATTAAGTGTAAAACAATCAGAGGTCCTCCACACATATTCATAGCACGGCATAATCAAGAAGTTGAGGTTTAACACAAATAATTGAAATTGGGTTAAGAAGTTCCTTTACAGAAAATTGACAGCCTAACGGTGTCACTTTAAAGTTCAGAAAATGACTTGATAGGAGATAAAACGTGTATCTCATCAATGGACATAACATTTAAAGCAATAAAAATATGTAAGAACATATCCCAATATAAGAAGATATATATTAAAAGACCTAACAAAAAAGAAGTCTTTTAAAAACATGAGGGTGAAAGGTTCCCTTACCGATTCGGGTAACTTTTGAAACGTACACTCCATGAAATAAGGGTCATACAATGAAGATGTAAATACCAATAAATCAATCTATATTACACAAAGAATAAAATCTTGAGATTTACATACACTACACAAAAGCATATAGTGGAAAATGTAGCATGAATATCATGGTAACAAAAACTGAGATAAAAACCCCTTACCTCATTGTAATCAATCGAGCCGTATGACCAAAAGATAATAAACACCAAATTAATCACATAATACCATGAATATTAATATAATCATGATAATATATATGAAATGGCTATACACAATACACCACATGAAATAAATAAGTGGCGAACAATGGAAATCTCACAGAATTAAAAGTGAGATAAGAAATCCCTTATGAACCTTCGACACCCTAACGGTGCCACATAAAACTTCCAAAAAATGGATTGATGAGATAAAATAGGGTCTCTAATAATATGAAAATAAAACATACAGTATGATTAATATAATAGAACCTCCCCCACATAAGAAATAAGATCTTTAAAAGAAATGACATAAAATAGAGTACTTAAAAAGAAAGAGAGAGGTAGGATTGGAGAGACCCGAAGCCTGACGTACATGGACATTACATTACTTTTGCGAAATACTTAGTACATTACAAAAACACACACACAAGGATCGTAATAGTTTAGTGTCTTTGGAAACTCGGAACGTAATCTTCTAATCGTGGTGAAAGATCTTCAATATCTCCCATAAAGATCTTCCCTTTTTTTACCTAAAAACCTTTCTTTATATCCTGGGGAAAAGAAAACATAAAAGGGTGAGCTCAAATGCTCAGTAAGGGTAAACAAAATAAATATCAATCACATCATATACATAAGAACATAGCTTTTGGAAATCTTAACCTGCAAAAGATATCATAATATCATAACATGGGATAAATCATAGAAGTGAAAAAGAGATCCCCATAATCATAACATAAAACTTGAACTTTGTGGCATGCACACATAATCATGGAAAATCATTTCTTGTTAGTCGTGACTCATTGCCAAGACTATCTTAGTGGGCAAAGTCCCTTTCTGAACCGAGTTCACTCCTCGTTTCAGTCCTGTATCACTGAACTGAAATAACCTTCCGTTCCAGCCATGTCTATCTCATGAGATATAAAATCTTTACCAAATGCATTGGAGGGAGATATAGGTCCCACCCATCTTATAATGAATCCTATCTTATGTGTGCCACATAATCATACATCATCGCATAACACATGTAACAAAAATGGGATTCTTGAAACATCATGACATCATAAATCAATTCATATAAGATAAAGGAATTCATAAAAATTATTCCATCATAACATGATCAAATCAGTGTAATAATAGGGATAAAAACATAACCCTTTATTATCTTAGATGGCAAATAATTTTGATAAAACACTTGAACTCCATTCTTGAGGAAAATATCCTTTCTTCTTCAAAAACATTTTTCCTTTCATAACATGTCATACGACTTTAAAATAAAAGAAGTTGATTAAAAATAAACTTGAAAACTTGTAAAGGAAGCTTCTTGGATATAATGTTTTAAAAATCCATTCATGCCATATAAGTTAAAAATAAAATTCTCCTCGTACTTTTGTCGGAAAAGTCAAGAAGTACCTTATATGGTAACCAAATGAAAGATTCCATTCATACAATGTGGTAAAAAGTCAATAAAGGGTAAAAATTACTTTAAGCATTCATGGGAGATTGGTAAACATTTTATAAAAACATTTTTAGAAAACATGGTCATGGATGTTAAATGTAACCCCAGTAAATACTTAAGTATAATCAATCTCGGATAAAAATGAGATTGAAATTTTATCCCTTACCTTAGGTCTGACTTGCTTTGTAAGTGTCCGAACCTCCTGTATAATGATTTAAATAATGTTATTGACTTATTAAAGAATCATATTCATTGTTATGATATCATATATGATTCACTTATGACATTATATTACCCGTTCTTTTGTAAATTCCATGTTAAAGAAGCGTTTTGGGTAAAATCGTTTCATTTATTGTAGGTGTTTTGACTTGTTGTTCTTGACATCATTATTACTTATATCATGATTTACTCACTTCCAGAATATAAAATATGATTTATATATCATATATATTCAGTATATATATATATAATAGGTAGATAAATAAAATGAAAAACACCGTTCATGGAGACGGTAGTCCGTACGTACGCATGAACGCTGTTTTCCTTTCCTTATTGTCTTGAAATGGAAGTAAGTAGATGACATACATATGTATATATATACATAAATCCAGTAGCTTTATAATTTCATATATTTCATTATTATTTCTTATATATACATTATAATCATTCTTAAATGGTTAACATGGAGAATGAATCTCATCGCGTCGTGGAGACGGTAGTCTGTACGTACGCACGAGCGATGATATCACTTCTATAAATATTGAATTGGAGTGGAGTGGATTATACAATATATCAGAATCAATATTATGTTGTAATAACTATGTATAGTTATTATTTACACCATTATACCCATCCATGTAAGGTGGTGGTGGAAAATAGATTACACCACGGCGTGGAGACGGTATTCCGTACGTACGCACGCGCGGTGATTTCTTTTTCCGTAGGATGGATAGATGGTGAAATAGGGTTGTTTCATACTTATAATAACATATCAGTATATGAGTGATACTGATGTTATTACTTCATAATGAAACAACCTAAGAAGAAGAAGTGGAAGAAGAAATAAAGATGAAAGAATTGGTAACGGTAATTACCTCTTCTTTGAAGTGCCTCTTTGAGACCTCCTCTTAGGGCACTAAAATTGGTCTTTGAGGAAGACCAGAACCTCTAGGATGTTTCTAGGGAAGTGGAGAAGAGATTTTGGCAGGGGTTGGCCGAGCTTGAGTGCTCAAATTGGTGTGTGGAGGAGGGGGAGGAGGTGCCCTTTTATAAGGGAGGAGAGGGGCACCTTAGGAATATCTCAAAATATTATTTTATATTAAAGTCAAAATCGGTTTATAATGGTTCCAAAGGGTCTTATTTAGAAGATAAAGTGGGGAAGGGTCGCAATCCTATCAACCAATAAGATTTAGACAAGTTTAGGGTATTATTTTAACCTTATCAATTAGATTTAACTCTAAGTTAAATAATTTAACTTTTACCATGTCTTTTTGTTTTCGTTCACTATATGGTTAATACACTTACTATAACATGCCAAACGAACCCCAAATTGTTTATTATTAATCTATATATCCTTATCTAAGTCATTTGGCCGAACCTTAGATTTTTAGGAATAAAATAACAATTAATAATACAATATTTGATTTAAAAACTATTTTGTGTCAATTTTGACACTATTTGATATATGATTTTTGTAAAAGTCATAAAAGAATTATATGTTCAAACCAAGTTGATTAAATCAACAATAATATATCATAGTAACCTAGAAAATTAGTGGAATTCATAAAAAGTCTCAAATTATATTTATTTTGGTGTTTATAACATCAATTATGTCAATATTTCATTAATAAGATAATTACTGCATCATCATTGTGTCATAAAACAATTAAATTATTTGAAGTCTAAAAATTATAAATAAAATATCATTATGTAGGAAATATTTTTAGCTTTCTAATTAATATTTACAATCGAATTTATATTATGTATAACCCTATATTAAAAATGTTTTAGTAAATAAACATTGATTTTGTCCCTTTTAACTCTTCTTTGAATTAAATAATAATAAATGTCCTAATCTAATCCAAGTGGGCCTAAATGGTCATATTTTATTCATAAGGTTGTTTTTGGTCGAATTACACTTATCCAATAGAATTAGGACATGTGTTAGGGTAATAGTAATATCATATTTACCCTTAGTTACCCTATTTACTATTAACCGCGGTAAAAAAAAGTAAAAAGTTACTATTCACCAAAAAATTATTTTTATCTCATTGAACTACATTTTACTTACTGATATCAACCGTGTCTGTCGGATTTTCGAAATTCCATTCACAGAAGTGGTAAAATTAAGTTTTATGCAAAATTCAGTTTTTAACCTACCACTTAGTAGTTTCACTATTCATCAAAAATTGATGTTTTTCAGAACAATGCCAAAATTTCGTCCAAAGTTATATTTCATATTCCGAATTCAAAAATGAAATCTATTTTACCAAATTCATAACATAGAAGTTTCATTAATTAATTTTATAATTAAATCCCGCTTTTAAAACAAATAGCGTGTTTTTAAGAAACAATATCTATCAAAAGATTGACACTTGATTATGTCTGGTTTAAATGTGAAATTACATCCAATGACCAACATTGTATTAAATTGTAAAAATATATTCTAATTATATTTAAAACCACTCAAATTAATAATTTATCACTATTAATTATTTCGATTAAAAAAGTTGTTTTTAATTATAATTTAGTAATTTTCACTATTCATCAGAATATGAAAGTTATCCGAAAAGTACCAAAATTTTACCTTAGGCTAAATTCGATACTCCGAATCAAAAAATGAAGTTCATCTTGAAAAATAAGATTTACAGAGTTTTAAAAAGTGGTTATTACTATTCATAACGACTAGTTTTAATAATATTTTAATAGCATATTGTTGTTTAGTGAAACTCGGTATTGCGTATTACACACGCTATCGAGGAAGGTCGCAATTGCGTGTAATGCAAGGCAAGTCAAGGATGCGTGTTGTGCAAGCTCCTTTTGGTGTAGCGTACAAAACAAGACATTAGTGAAATAAAAAGAATATTTTTCATAAAATCTCGGGCTGTTACATTCTACCCCCCTTAAAATGAATTTCGCCCTCGAAATTCGTCGCGGTTATAAATGGTTTTCTATTCGAAAGTTTCCCACATCGTAAAAAGGAATACCAAAACTTGGCTTTAAAAACTAAAGTATGAAATGTAACGATTACCCAAATAAACTAATTGATGGGTTTCCACATAGGTAAAAATATGGATATGGAAGAAAAATCTAACCATCATGTTCTGATGGAGAGTGGTAGAGAACATGGCTATGGAAAAGCCAAAAATCACAAATCCATAAATTTGTGACGATCTAAGCTACCATCTGATTAATCAGATATATGATCACTAGGACAACATTTTTGGTTTTTAAGATCGTTTCCCAAAAGTTGAAGAATTTGAATTAGAATAAATACTTACTTTATTTTGGTACAATCTCACTGTTGTTCGTGCCTTGAACAATTTCCACTTCATCTCTTAAATAAATGAAGTTGAATTTTTTATTCATGAAGTGTTAGCAGATTATGTGATAGAATGATGGGTCATTCCATCTGTCTCAAACAAAAGGTTAAAAATTATATACATAAGTCGGTCTATAGTGAGATTAATCATATATGGTTCTTAAAATGGACTTATACTTCATATATCATACTGCTTAATATAATAAAACTAGTTTCTACTAAACAGGGACTTCCTGTAGGCCAGTGGTAGGCGATAAAGGCCAGTCGCACTTCGGTTGTGGGTTCGATTCCCACAGCCTTGTCCGAAGCGATGGGCTGTCGCCCGTCCTGCAGGTTGTCCTTTTTCTAAAACTATATTACTATAACATCCCATCAATAATATCGAAAAAACTTCAATACTAACTTATGTCCAACATAATCCATTCTAATCTTTAGGCTTATCCATAATACTGTAGTCCACTCTCATAACATAGTGAAAACGATTACCAGAGATTTAATACCATCGTTGATCCCCATATATCATAAGATATATCTTGTTGGTCACATTCCAAACATTCAAAGGCCTTAATCTTGTACTCTCTTGAATACCCATTGAACTTTATTGAAAACATGAATTCTATTAAAAGTTAACTCTTTCCACATACCAAAATCCTCAAAATTCTATATACTCAAACCATGATATCACTTAGTCCTTATATCAATTATGAGCTCATGAATACTATCAAACATTTAATTTTCTCCTTATCCCTTCATTATGCGCATATTATCTACATTCCAAAAATATCTGAATAACCTTCCATGGATACTGGTAACATTAATCATACACTTTCAAAACTCCAGGAAAGGCAATAGTGTAACAATCCTTAGATGTCTCGTTATTCCAACATTACACATGATAAACTTGTAGTCATTCCACTACATTCTTAAACCATTGTCCAAGATTCAACAATTCTTTCATCTCACATACCATTTGTAGTCTCTTCATCATCATCAACATAAATACTTCCCATACGACCATACTGATTCTCTTCATGAGACTTTCCCTTAGGGTATTGGTTTGCATAATGCCCGTACATTCCACATTTAAAACATTTAACCATTGTTGATGTCGTAACAATACCATTATCCTCATCCCTGGTGTTAACTGAACCTTTTCCTTTGCACTTACTGGCTTTGTGTCCTTCTTTTCCACACCCAAAGCATCTTCCAGTTCCTTTGAAACATTCTCCTTGATGCCTCTTCCCACATGAATTACATAGGGGAAATTGAACGTTCTTTCCTCTATGATCATCATGAGACTCCATCTTTCTCTTATTAGCCGAGTCAGGAAACTTACCAAATTTTACATTATTGATAATATTATGAGATTGCTGATTCGGCATAATAATGATGATTGGACTTCCAAATCCCATTTCGTTTGGTTGCTCATGAAGAGTATCATTCCATTGTCCATCATATCCTCCATTATTGTGAATCATCTTGTTTCCAGCCATTTTCTAAAACCCAAAAAGAATAGTGTGAGAGGCAAAATAATGCTAGGGAAAACAACATAGTAAAGAGGGAGTACCCTTAATATCTAACATCTTAGGTTAAATTATAAGATCGTTATCTTAGTTCTAGGATTATATCCTATACGTATACTAATCCTTAGGGACATCACTAGACATACCTTAAAAATATCTCTAGGGATCTCACTAAAGTTCTCACATCCTAGTTTCCAAAGGTTGACTAAACCTTTCCTCTGATACCAACTGTAGATACCCGAAGCCTGACGTACATGGACATTACATTACTTTTGCGGAATACTTAGTACATAACAATAACACACACACAAGGATCGTAATAGTTTAGTGTCTTTGGAAACTCGGAACGTAATCTTCTAATCGTGGTGAATGATCTTCAATATCTCCCATAAAGATCTTCCCTTTTTTTACCTAAAAACCTTTCTTTATATCCTGGGGAAAAGAAAACATAAAAGGGTGAGCTCAAATGCTCAGTAAGGGTAAACAAAATAAATATCAATCACATCATATACATAAGAACATAGCTTTTGGAAATCTTAACCTGCAAAAGATATCATAATATCATAACATGGGATAAATCATAGAAGTGAAAAAGAGATCCCCATAATCATAACATAAAACTTGAACTTTGTGGCATGCACACATAATCATGGAAAATCATTTCTTGTTAGTCGTGACTCATTGCCAAGACTATCTTAGTGGGCAAAGTCCCTTTCTGAACCGAGTTCACTCCCCGTTTCAGTCCTGTATCACTGAACCGAAATAACCTTCCGTTCCAGCCATGTCTATCTCATGAGATATAAAATCTTTACCCAATGCATTGGAGGGAGATATAGGTCCCACCCATATTATAATGAATCCTTTATTATGTGTGCCACATAATCATACATCATCGCATAACACATGTAACAAAAATTGGATTCTTGAAACATCATGACATCATAAATCAATTCATATAAGATAAAGGAATTCATAAAAATAATTCCATCATAACATGATCAAATCAGTGTAATAATAGGGATAAAAACATAACCCTTTATTATCTTAGATGGAAAATAATTTTGATAAAACACTTGAACTCCATTCTTGAGGAAAATATCCTTTCTTCTTCAAAAACATTTTTCCTTTCATAACATGTCATACGACTTTAAAATAAAAGAAGTTGATTAAAAATAAACTTGAAAACTTGTAAAGGAAGCTTCTTTGATATAATGTTTTAAAAATCCATTCATGCCATATAAGTTAAAAATAACATTCTCCTCATACTTTTGTCGGAAAAGTCAAAAAGTACCTTATATGGTAACCAAATGAACGATTCCATTCATACAATGTGGTAAAAAGTCAATAAAGGGTAAAAATGACTTTAAGCATTCATGGGAGAATGGTAAACATTTTATAAAAACATTTTTAGAAAACATGGTCATGGATGTTAAATGTTACCCCAGTAAATACTTAAGTATAATCAATCTCGGATAAAAATGAGATTGAAATTTTATCCCTTACCTTAGGTCCGACTTGCTTTGTAAGTGTCCGAACCTCCTGTATAATGATTTAAATCATGTTATTGACTTATTACAGAATCATATTCATTGTTATGATATCATATATGATTCACTTATGACATTATATTACCCGTTCTTTTGTAAATTCCATGTTAAAGAAGCGTTTTGGGTAAAATCGTTTCATTTATCGTAGGTGTTTTGACTTGTTGTTCTTGACATCATTATTACTTATATCATGATTTACTCACTTCCAGAATATAAAATATGATTTATATATCATATATATTCAGTATATATATATATAATAGGTAGATAAATAAAATGAAAAACACCGTTCATGGAGACGGTAGTCCGTACGTACGCATGAACGCTGTTTTCCTTTCCTTATTGTCTTGAAATGGAAGTAAGTAGATGACATACATATGTATATATATACATAAATCCAGTAGCTTTATAATGTCATATATTTCATTATTATTTCTTATATATACATTATAATCATTCTTAAATGGTTAACATGGAGAATGAATCTCATCGCGTCGTGGAGACGGTAGTCTGTACGTACGCACGAGCGATGATATCACTTCTATAAATATTGAATTGGAGTGGAGTGGATTATACAATATATCAGAATCAATATTATGTTGTAATAACTATGTATAGTTATTATTTACACCATTATACCCATCCATGTAAGGTGGTGGTGGAAAATAGATTACACCACGGCGTGGAGACGGTATTCCGTACGTACGCACGCGCGGTGATTTCTTTTTCCGTAGGATGGATAGATGGTGAAATAGGGTTGTTTCATACTTATAATAACATATCAGTATATGAGTGATACTGATGTTATTACTTCATAATGAAACAACCTAAGAAGAAGAAGTGGAAGAAGAAATAAAGATGAAAGAATTGGTAACGGTAATTACCTCTTCTTTGAAGTGCCTCTTTGAGACCTCCTCTTAGGGCACTAAAATTGGTCTTTGAGGAAGACCAGAACCTCTAGGATGTTTCTAGGGAAGTGGAGAAGAGATTTTGGCAGGGGTTGGCCGAGCTTGAGTGCTCAAATTGGTGTGTGGAGGAGGGGGAGGAGGTGCCCTTTTATAAGGGAGGAGAGGGGCACCTTAGGAATATCTCAAAATATTATTTTATATTAAAGTCAAAATCGGTTTATAATGGTTCCAAAGGGTCTTATTTAGAAGATAAAGTGGGGAAGGGTCGCAATCCTATCAACCAATAAGATTTAGACAAGTTTAGGGTATTATTTTAACCTTATCAATTAGATTTAACTCTAAGTTAAATAATTTAACTTTTACCATGTCTTTTTGTTTTCTTTCACTATATGGTTAATACACTTACTATAACATGCCAAACGAACCCCAAATTGTTTATTATTAATCTATATATCCTTATCTAAGTCATTTGGCCGAACCTTAGATTTTTAGGAATAAAATAACAATTAATAATACAATATTTGATTTAAAAACTATTTTGTGTCAATTTTGACACTATTTGATATATGATTTTTGTAAAAGTCATAAAAGAATTATATGTTCAAACCAAGTTGATTAAATCAACAATAATATATCATTGTAACCTAGAAAATTAGTGGAATTCATAAAAAGTCTCAAATTATATTTATTTTGGTGTTTATAACATCAATTATGTCAATATTTCATTAATAAGATAATTACTGCATCATCATTGTGTCATAAAACAATTAAATTATTTGAAGTCTAAAAATTATAAATAAAATATCATTATGTAGGAAATATTTTTAGCTTTCTAATTAATATTTACAATCGAATTTATATTATGTATAACCCTATATTAAAAATGTTTTAGTAAATAAACATTGATTTTGTCCCTTTTAACTCTTCTTTGAATTAAATAATAATAAATGTCCTAATCTAATCCAAGTGGGCCTAAATGGTCATATTTTATTCATAAGGTTGTTTTTGGTCGAATTACACTTATCCAATAGAATTAGGACATGTGTTAGGGTAATAGTAATATCATATTTACCCTTAGTTACCCTATTTACTATTAACCGCGGTAAAAAAAAGTAAAAAGTTACTATTCACCAAAAAATTATTTTTATCTCATTGAACTACATTTTACTTACTGATATCAACCGTGTCTGTCGGATTTTCGAAATTCCATTCACAGAAGTGGTAAAATTAAGTTTTATGCAAAATTCAGTTTTTAACCTACCACTTAGTAGTTTCACTATTCATCAAAAATTGATGTTTTTCAGAACAATGCCAAAATTTCGTCCAAAGTTATATTTCATATTCCGAATTCAAAAATGAAATCTATTTTACCAAATTCATAACATAGAAGTTTCATTAATTAATTTTATAATTAAATCCCGCTTTTAAAACAAATAGCGTGTTTTTAAGAAACAATATCTATCAAAAGATTGACACTTGATTATGTCTGGTTTAAATGTGAAATTACATCCAATGACCAACATTGTATTAAATTGTAAAAATATATTCTAATTATATTTAAAACCACTCAAATTAATAATTTATCACTATTAATTATTTCGATTAAAAAGGTTGTTTTTAATTATAATTTAGTAATTTTCACTATTCATCGGAATATGAAAGTTATCCGAAAAGTACCAAAATTTTACCTTAGGCTAAATTCGATACTCCGAATCAAAAAATGAAGTTCATCTTGAAAAATAAGATTTACAGAGTTTTAAAAAGTGGTTATTACTATTCATAACGACTAGTTTTAATAATATTTTAATAGCATATTGTTGTTTAGTGAAACTCGGTATTGCGTATTACACACGCTATCGAGGAAGGTCGCAATTGCGTGTAATGCAAGGCAAGTCAAGGATGCGTGTTGTGCAAGCTCCTTTTGGTGTAGCGTACAAAACAAGACATTAGTGAAATAAAAAGAATATTTTTCATAAAATCTCGGGCTGTTACATTCTACCCCCCTTAAAATGAATTTCGCCCTCGAAATTCGTCGCGGTTATAAATGGTTTTCTATTCGAAAGTTTCCCACATCGTAAAAAGGAATACCAAAACTTGGCTTTAAAAACTAAAGTATGAAATGTAACGATTACCCAAATAAACTAATTGATGGGTTTCCACATAGGTAAAAATATGGATATGGAAGAAAAATCTAACCATCATGTTCTGATGGAGAGTGGTAGAGAACATGGCTATGGAAAAGCCAAAAATCACAAATCCATAAATTTGTGACGATCTAAGCTACCATCTGATTAATCAGATATATGATCACTAGGACAACATTTTTGGTTTTCAAGATCGTTTCCCAAAAGTTGAAGAATTTGAATTAGAATAAATACTTACTTTATTTTGGTACAATCTCACTGTTGTTCGTGCCTTGAACAATTTCCACTTCATCTCTTAAATAAATGAAGTTGAATTTTTTATTCATGAAGTGTTAGCAGATTATGTGATAGAATGATGGGTCATTCCATCTGTCTCAAACAAAAGGTTAAAAATTATATACATAAGTCGGTCTATAGTGAGATTAATCATATATGGTTCTTAAAATGGACTTATACTTCATATATCATACTGCTTAATATAATAAAACTAGTTTCTACTAAACAGGGACTTCCTGTAGGCCAGTGGTAGGCGATAAAGGCCAGTCGCACTTCGGTTGTGGGTTCGATTCCCACAGCCTTGTCCGAAGCGATGGGCTGTCGCCCGTCCTGCAGGTTGTCCTTTTTCTAAAACTATATTACTATAACATCCCATCAATAATATCGAAAAAACTTCAATACTAACTTATGTCCAACATAATCCATTCTAATCTTTAGGCTTATCCATAATACTGTAGTCCACTCTCATAACATAGTGAAAACGATTACCAGAGATTTAATACCATCGTTGATCCCCATATATCATAAGATATATCTTGTTGGTCACATTCCAAACATTCAAAGGCCTTAATCTTGTACTCTCTTGAATACCCATTGAACTTTATTGAAAACATGAATTCTATTAAAAGTTAACTCTTTCCACATACCAAAATCCTCAAAATTCTATATACTCAAACCATGATATCACTTAGTCCTTATATCAATTATGAGCTCATGAATACTATCAAACATTTAATTTTCTCCTTATCCCTTCATTATGCGCATATTATCTACATTCCAAAAATATCTGAATAACCTTCCATGGATACTGGTAACATTAATCATACACTTTCAAAACTCCAGGAAAGGCAATAGTGTAACAATCCTTAGATGTCTCGTTATTCCAACATTACACATGATAAACTTGTAGTCATTCCACTACATTCTTAAACCATTGTCCAAGATTCAACAATTCTTTCATCTCACATACCATTTGTAGTCTCTTCATCATCATCAACATAAATACTTCCCATACGACCATACTGATTCTCTTCATGAGACTTTCCCTTAGGGTATTGGTTTGCATAATGCCCGTACATTCCACATTTAAAACATTTAACCATTGTTGATGTCGTAACAATACCATTATCCTCATCCCTGGTGTTAACTGAACCTTTTCCTTTGCACTTACTGGCTTTGTGTCCTTCTTTTCCACACCCAAAGCATCTTCCAGTTCCTTTGAAACATTCTCCTTGATGCCTCTTCCCACATGAATTACATAGGGGAAATTGAACGTTCTTTCCTCTATGATCATCATGAGACTCCATCTTTCTCTTATTAGCCGAGTCAGGAAACTTACCAAATTTTACATTATTGATAATATTATGAGATTGCTGATTCGGCATAATAATGATGATTGGACTTCCAAATCCCATTTCGTTTGGTTGCTCATGAAGAGTATCATTCCATTGTCCATCATATCCTCCATTATTGTGAATCATCTTGTTTCCAGCCATTTTCTAAAACCCAAAAAGAATAGTGTGAGAGGCAAAATAATGCTAGGGAAAACAACATAGTAAAGAGGGAGTACCCTTAATATCTAACATCTTAGGTTAAATTATAAGATCGTTATCTTAGTTCTAGGATTATATCCTATACGTATACTAATCCTTAGGGACATCACTAGACATACCTTAAAAATATCTCTAGGGATCTCACTAAAGTTCTCACATCCTAGTTTCCAAAGGTTGACTAAACCTTTCCTCTGATACCAACTGTAGATACCCGAAGCTTGACGTACATGGACATTACATTACTTTTGCGGAATACTTAGTACATAACAATAACACACACACAAGGATCGTAATAGTTTAGTGTCTTTGGAAACTCGGAACGTAATCTTCTAATCGTGGTGAATGATCTTCAATATCTCCCATAAAGATCTTCCCTTTTTTTACCTAAAAACCTTTCTTTATATCCTGGGGAAAAGAAAACATAAAAGGGTGAGCTCAAATGCTCAGTAAGGGTAAAAAAAAGAAATATCAATCACATCATATACATAAGAACATAGCTTTTGGAAATCTTAACCTGCAAAAGAGCTCATAATATCATAACATGGGATAAATTATAGAAGTGAAAATGAGATCCCCTTAATCATAACATAAAACTTGAACTTTTTGGCATGCACACATAATCATGGAAAATCATTTCTTGTTAGTCGTGACTCATTGCCAAGACTATCTTAGTGGACAAAGTCCCTTTCTGAACCGAGTTCACTCCCCGTTTCAGTCCTGTATCACTGAACCGAAATAACCTTCCGTTCTAGCCATGTCTATCTCATGAGATATAAAATCTTTACCCAATGCATTGGAGGGAGATATAGGTCCCACCCATCTTATAATGAATCCTTTCTTATGTGTGCCACATAATCATACATCATCGCATAACACATGTAACAAAAATTGGATTCTTGAAACATCATGACATCATAAATCAATTCATATAAGATAAAGGAATTCATAAAAATAATTCCATCATAACATGATCAAATCAGTGTAATAATAGTGATAAAAACATAACCCTTTATTATCTTAGATGGAAAATAATTTTGATAAAACACTTGAACTCCATTCTTGAGGAAAATATCTTTTCTTCTTCAAAAACATTTTTCCTTTCATAACATGTCATACGACTTTAAAATAAAAGAAGTTGATTAAAAATAAACTTGAAAACTTGTAAAGGAAGCTTCTTTGATATAATGTTTTAAAAATCCATTCATGCCATATAAGTTAAAAATAACATTCTCCTCATACTTTTGTCGGAAAAGTCAAAAAGTACCTTATATGGTAACCAAATGAACGATTCCATTCATACAATGTGGTAAAAAGTCAATAAAGGGTAAAAATGACTTTAAGCATTCATGGGAGAATGGTAAACATTTTATAAAAACATTTTTAGAAAACATGGTCATGGATGTTAAATGTTACCCCAGTAAATACTTAAGTATAATCAATCTCGGATAAAAATGAGATTGAAATTTTATCCCTTACCTTAGGTCCGACTTGCTTTGTAAGTGTCCGAACCTCCTGTATAATGATTTAAATCATGTTATTGACTTATTACAGAATCATATTCATTGTTATGATATCATATATGATTCACTTATGACATTATATTACCCGTTCTTTTGTAAATTCCATGTTAAAGAAGCGTTTTGGGTAAAATCCTTTCATTTATCGTAGGTGTTTTGACTTGTTGTTCTTGACATCATTATTACTTATATCATGATTTACTCACTTCCAGAATATAAAATATGATTTATATATCATATATATTCAGTATATATATATATAATAGGTAGATAAATAAAATGAAAAACACCGTTCATGGAGACGGTAGTCCGTACGTACGCATGAACGCTGTTTTCCTTTCCTTATTGTCTTGAAATGGAAGTAAGTAGATGACATACATATGTATATATATACATAAATCCAGTAGCTTTATAATGTCATATATTTCATTATTATTTCTTATATATACATTATAATCATTCTTAAATGGTTAACATGGAGAATGAATCTCATCGCGTCGTGGAGACGGTAGTCCGTACGTACGCACGAGCGATGATATCATTTCTATAAATATTGAATTGGAGTGGAGTGGATTATACAATATATCAGAATCAATATGATGTTGTAATAACTATGTATAGTTATTCTTTACACCATTATACCCATCCATGTAAGGTGGTGGTGGAAAATAGATTACACCACGGCGTGGAGACGGTATTCCGTACGTACGCACGTGCGGTGATTTCTTTTTCCGTAGGATGGATAGATGGTGAAATAGGGTTGTTTCTTACATATAATAACATATCTGTATATGAGTGATACTGATGTTATTACTTCATAATGAAACAACCTAAGTAGAAGAAGTGGAAGAAGAAATAAAGATGAAAGAATTGGTAACGGTAATTACCTCTTCTTTGAAGTGCCTCTTTGAGACCTCCTCTTAGGGCACTAAAATTGGTCTTTGAGGAAGACCAGAACCTCTAGGATGTTTCTAGAGAAGTGGAGAAGAGATTTTGGCAGGGGTTGGCCGAGCTTGAGTGCTCAAATTGGTCTGTGGAGGAGGGGGAGGAGGTGCCCTTTTATAAGGGAGGAGAGGGGCACCTTAGGAATATCTCAAAATATTATTTTATATTAAAGTCAAAATCGGTTTATAATGGTTCCAAAGGGTCTTATTTCGAAGATAAAGTGGGGAAGGGTCGAAATCCTATCAACCAATAAGATTTAGACAAGTTTAGGGTATTATTTTAACCTTATCAATTAGATTTAACTCTAAGTTAAATAATTTAACTTTTACCATGTCCTTTTGTTTTCTTTCACTATATTGTTAATACACTTACTATAACATGCCAAACGAACCCCAAATTGTTTATTATTAATCTATATATCCTTATCTAAGTCATTTGGCCTAACCATAGATTTTTAGGTATAAAATAACAATTAATAATATAATATTTGATTTAAAAACTATTTTGTGTCAATTTTGACACTATTTGATATATGATTTTTGTAAAAGTCATAACAGAATTATATGTTCTAACCAAGTTGATTAAATCAACAATAATATATAATAGTAACCTAAAAAATTAGTGGAATTCATAAAAAGTCTCAAATTTTATTTATTTTTGTGTTTATAACATCAATTATGTCAATATTTCATTAATAAGATAATTACTGCATCATCATTGTGTCATAAATAAATTAAATTATTTGAAGTCTAAAAATTATAAATAAAATATCATTATGTAGGAAATCTTTTTATCTTTCTAATTAATATTTACAATCGAATTTATATTATGTATAACCCTATATTAAAAATGTTTTAATAAATAAACATTGATTTTGTCTCTTTTAACTCTTCTTTGAATTAAATAATAATAAATGTCCTAATCTAATCCAAGTGGGCCTAAATGGTCATATTTTATTCATAAGGTTGTTTTTGGTCGAATTACACTTATCCAATAGAATTAGGACATGTGTTAGGGTAATAGTAATATCATATTTACCCTTAGTTACCCTATTTACTATTAACCACGGTAAAAAAAAAGTAAAAAGTTACTATTCACCAAAAAATTATTTTTATCTCATTGAACTACATTTTACTTACTGATATCAACCGTGTCTATCGGATTTTCGAAATTCCATTCACAGAAGCGGTAAAATTAAGTTTTATGAAAAATTCAGTTTTTAACCTACCACTTAGTAGTTTCACTATTCATCAAAAATTGATGTTTTTCAGAACAATGCCAAAATTTCGTCCTAAGTTATATTTCATATTCCGAATTCAAAAATGAAATCTATTTTACCAAATTCATAACATAGAAGTTGCATTAATTAATTTTATAATTAAATCCCGCTTTTAAAACAAATAGCGTGTTTTTAAGAAACAATATCTATCAAAAGATTGACACTTGATTATGTCTGGTTTAAATGTGAAATTACATCCAATGACCAACATTGTATTAAATTGTAAAAATATATTCTAAATATACTTTAAAACCACTCAAATTAATAATTTATCACTATTAATTATTTCGATTAAAAAGGTTGTTTTTAATTATAATTTAGTAATTTTCACTATTCATCAGAATATGAAAGTTATCCGAAAAGTACCAAAATTTCACCTTAGGCTAAATTCGATACTCCGAATAAAAAAATGAAGTTCATCTTGAAAAATAAGATTTACAGAGTTTTAAAAAGTGGTTATTACTATTCATAACGACTAGTTTTAATAATATTTTAATAGCATATCGTTGTTTAGTGAAACTCGGTATTGCGTATTACACACGCTATCGAGGAAGGTCGCGATTGCGTGTAATGCAAGGCAAGTCAAGGATGCATGTTGTGCAAGCTCCTTTTGGTGTAGCATACAACACAAGACATTAGTGAAATAAAAAGAATATTTTTCATAAAGTCTCGGGCTGTTACAAGGATCCCTTACCAAAAGTCCAACTTGTCTTGTTCGTTTCTTTATAATCCCGAATAATAAACATTGGTTCATTTTTAATTGCATAAAGACCTCATTTAAATTTTATTATTAAATTCATATCACATATTATAATGTTATAATAATTAGTTAATTATGTGAGTTCATATCATACGTTTTGACGATGTTTGGTATATGAGTCAAAAATAATCTTGTATCAAATGAATTTCCCATGTAGTTATTAGTACATCATCTCCAAAATAGTATTAATTATTTAAATATCATATATATCTATTATATATTCATTTTTACAATTCCATAACATTTTGAGATAAAAAAATGAAATGCACCGTTCATCGAGATGGCAGGTCGTACGTATGCATGAACGCTACTTTCATTTCATTGTCATATTAATGGAATTAAAACTAAATGAGAGTTATATAAATTATAATTACAGAATTATAATCATAAATTATATTTAATTTATATCATATATATCCATTATATATATGTACTTATAATAGTACATAACATTTGGAGATAAGAAATGAAATGCACCATTCATGGAGATGGTAATCCGTACGTACGCATGAACGCTCCTTTCATTTCTATTTCATACATTAATGCAATGAAAACATAATGACGCATAGTTATATTATAATTAAAGTATAATATCATATATAGCATCATTAACTACATCCTTTATACATCCCACATACGGAATAAATGATTCTAATCACTTTGAGGGGTGGTAGTCCGTACTTCCAAAAATGAAATTATCGCATTTACCCATTATGGAAACCATAAAGGTATGACATAAATGAAAAATAAATAAGCATAAGTAAAACATAAAAATAATATATTTATCATATATAAATACAGTGACATCTTAATGGCCACCATGAGAGGTGTTAAAAGAAGATTGAACAATCATCATTTCGTGAGGCAGTAATTCGCCATCCACAGAAACAATATGTTCTTTAACCATTAGACGGAGGTGTGTGTATGTGTAAATCAAATAATTCTTATAAAAACATCCTAGTATATTTAATATACTGTTTTTGTTACAAAATAATGGAATAAAAAGTGTTTAGGGGGTTGGAGAATCAAAATAAAACAAAAGAACATAAGAGAAGACATTACCTTTAAATCGCGTAGCTCTCTTTGGGTTGAACCAAAAGGGTTTCTTGAAGAGATTTCTGCCTAATATAAGTCTTCTAGGATGAATTATAGGGATGTGGAGAGATAAAATTAGTATATTTTGGTCGATACAAAGGCTTGAGAGGTGTGGATAAGGGGGTAGAGGTGGGGGCCTTTTATAAGAGGGAGGAGGGGCACTCTTGGAATGTTATAAAATATTTCTTTATTATAAAATTATTTTCAGATTATAATGGTCCCACAAAGATATATTTCTAGGATAAGGAGATAAGGGTTTGAAATACACTCATCCAATAGTTTTTTGACAATTTTAAGGCTTAGATTTTACCTTAACATTTCATTTTATTTAAATTGTTGATTGATGACGTAAACACTGCATCATCATTGTGTCATAAATAATTTTATTTATTTGATGTTTAAAATTTATAAAAAATTACCATGTTTTAGGAAATCGTTTTATCTTTATAATGAATATTTATAGTATAAAATATATCATGTATTACCCCTTGTAAAAAAATTTAGTAAAACAATACATGTTTGTCACATTTTTATTTTTACTTTAAATAAAAGGTATTAATGTCATTATCTTACCCAAGTGGCTCCATGGGGACCCACAAATTTACCCATTGATTATCTTGGTCGTCCATGACTCATCTAATAAGTTTAGGACATGTGTAAAAGTATTTTTTATATTTTTATAATAGTATTTTTACCTAAAATTACCCAAATTACCTCTAATCGCGGTTAGTAAAACTCAAAAGTTACTATTCACAATAAATTATTTTAATCCCATTGAACCAAATTTTACTTCCTAATGACAACCATGTATGTCGGTTTTTTTGAAATTCAATTCATAGAGGTAGTAAAATTTCATTTAAACGAAGAATCGGTTTTTTAGCCACCACTTAGTTGTTTTACTATTCATAAAAAATTGATGTTTTTCAGAAAAATACCAAAAATTCACCCTAAGATATTTTTGATATTCCAAATTCTAAAATTATGTCCATTTTACCAAATTCAAAATATAGTAGTTGAATTAATTTTTTTATAATAAATTCCCACAGTCAAAACAAATAGCGTGTTTTTAAGAAACAAAATCTATAAAAAGATTGACACTTGTTTATGTCCAATTTCAAAGTGTAATTAATTTCAATGACCACCAATGGATTAAATGGAAAAAAATATATTGTAACTACACTTTAAACCCAATTAATAAGATAATACAACCATATAAATAAATTATATTAAAAAGAGTTTTTGAATTAAAATACAAGATTTTCACTATTCATTAAAAATGAACTTTATCGGAAAAATAACAAAAATTTACACAAAATAAATTTTGTTGTCTTGATTATAAATAAAGATTTTATTTTTTCAAATATAACATATAAAATTGTCAAATTTGGATTTAAAATGGGTTCTCCATCAAAAGGCGGATAATCGATCTTTTAAAGAATATTAGAAGATTTATGCATAAAATTGGATTCATTTGCATTTTAAGCCTCAAGCATTTATTGGATAATTGAAAAAATATTTGACAAGCATATGTAATCATTTGGTAGTTAGTTCTGTTCATTCCTGCCATTACAATGGCTAGGCATTCACTACCATTTAAAATAATATTATTATATTATTAGTGTGCAACGTCAGATTTCAAAGAAACTCATTGTTGCGTATTGGGTACGCCATGGAACATAGCATTCCATTTAAAGTAACATTAATATTTTATTCACAAATATTAATTAATATGAAAATTTCATATAATTTATTTACCTAGGATGTTACATCCTTCCCCCCTTTTGGGAATTGCGTCCACGCAATTTTAAAATTAGAATTGGAAATTTCATTGAAAGCCCCACATCGGAAAAAGAGTAAAGTAAACTATCACGTTAAAAGAAAGAACGAAAATTACAAAGGTCACCTGAGTTAACCCATACTAGGATTCCATGTTGGAAAAAAGGGATATGGAAGTGTAAACAACGGGTCATATTTTGATGGAGAGTGATAGAAAACATGATTAGGAGAATGTTAACCACCCAAAATTCACAAACTTATGATGGGTTAACCGGTATTTGATTCCCCAGTTGAAAAAGTTAATTGACAACAATTTAGTTTTATGTTACTTTTCATAGATGAATTTATTTATGAGCATAACTAGATCATAAGGAATCATACATACTTGTCGTGTAGACTTTCATCTATTACTAGATTTCTTACACCAACTCATTTTTTCTCCAAAAAATGAGTATTTAGGATGACTTGTTCAAATTAGGAGCGCATTAATCAACTTCTTGAGAATCACCTAACCCAAAAAAGAGAATTATATATTTCCCATGTCTTGAGAACAAATCCTAAACCAAAACTGTTAGTACAAGATCAGATAATACCCAAAAAGATAATTCTTTATAAAAATAAATACTACTCTAAATGTCCAAAAAAAATTCAAACATTATCCAAAGTTCCACAAATACCATTCAATAAATAGTTGTCCTTAAAATTCCTCGAAGTAATCCAAACTAATAATTAAACCCAAATCTCCAAAGGATTTAATCACATAGTCTTCCAAGATAAATCTTAACATTTATCTCCAAATAACATCAGTTACTCTTAAAGTATCATATTGAAAAGTAGTTAACCTAATCACATATCCTCCCAGTTAGGTTAATCATTTCCATAGATAACCCAAAATTAACTTATTCTTAATTCATAAAATCATCTAACTAAAATGAATAAGTCATTCTAACCAGGGACTTCACATAGTCTAGTGGTAGGCGATAAATCCCAGTCACACTTTGGCTGTGGGTTTGATTCCCACAGCTTCGTCCGACGTGACGGGTTGTCACGCGGTCTATGTGTTGTCCTTTTTACAAAACTACATAATTATTATAACATTCGCCAAAAAGAGATAAAATCTTCAAAAATAACCATAACATAATTTACCCTCATGTTTATCTCATGCCTTTCATTTTCCATCATAACATATAGTAACCAATAATTACCTCATAAGTAAGGATCATATAAACACAAATGGTTACCTTTATAATTATTACCTGAACATCCACATCGAGTTCATTATCTCATACATGATGCATTAGAGAACTAAACAAGGTTCAAGTGGTTAATCATGACTCTTGGTAGTTGGTTTAGAATAACCATGAGATTTCTCATTGAATTTCCGCTTTCATCCAGTCTCTTAATCAGAGAACCACCGCAGTTTCCATCAAATCCAATGTCACTTTGGTGCCTGCTAGATCCATAAACTTATTGAAACCAAAAATTTCAGTGTGAGTATATCAACAAAATCATCATCTACTAATTAGGAAGATAAAAAATCAAGATATACTTATCCAAGTTATCTCAATCTCATTCTAACTTTCAAAAATAACAATGACTTCATCTAATATAATAACCATTTTCGTTATATAAAACTTGTCACTTATGCTTAAACAACACTCTAACATCTAATGTTATGTAAACAGCCCTTTGATACCAACTATAAGGACCCAGCCTTAATCAATGCTTAATCTTTCGTTATTTCAAGAATGCATATTGAGGATCTTTTTAGGTTTATAGTTTTAGAGAATTAGATCATAAATCAGGCATTACATTCCACATTTATACAAGGTGGTTACATAAAAGACAGTATTCATTTTTTACCATCAAAGGAATCATATTTCAAATAAAACATGGATTCATTTTTTATGCTTCCTCGACACTATCATCAAATCTTTTAATTATTCCTTGAACTAAGAAAAACATTTCAAAAACATGGGATGAGCATAAAAAGCTCAGTAAGGGTTTTAACATAATGAAAGGAAACATTAACCCATCAAAAATAAAAATCTATTAAAACATAATTTTAAATCCTAACATACCTTTTGTAATCACATATTAATCACAATTCATAAATGTAACTTAAGGCATTCATAACATACTTACACTGTAGAAACCATAGCTACATAGGGAGTCACATTTGGAATACCCATCACAGTATATTCCTTAAATCACTTCGTAAAAACATTAATGTTTACCTCCTTCATTTTACCCAATGCATTAGAGAGCTATCACGGGCTCACCCACCCTAGGTTTATCATGGAACCACCCTTATACATAACAATGGCCAAGAACCATAACATAATCATATCACATAACTTATGCATAAAGGAAAGATAAAATTTCAACATTGCAATAACAATATAACATTTTAAGATATTGAAAATACATTCTTAAAAACCATTTTCAATACCAAAATAATTTTAAAAATTTTATGGTATTTATTTTTCTTTTGAAAACATTACGGCATGTTAAGGAAGCCATAGATCAAATAATACTCGTGGTGGCGGAAAAGGTCATTGTCACCACTTTTGTTAAAATAATAAACATTCCTTTTTGTCATTTAGTAAAACGCTTTGTAGAGAAAAGATTCCCTTTGAATGAAATGAAAAGTCAAATGGTTTTTAAGAACCGTATAAAATAATTTCATGTAGAAATCAAAATTTGCCTCAATGAAAAGGGAATTGATATGATGTCCCGTACAAAGATGGTATCCTTCGATTAAGGATAAATAAATTACATAATTATGTGTGAAAAAATATAAATACACTAAATATAAGTGGATATTAAGTGTTAAACAATAAAATTTAATCCACACATATTCATAGCACTACATAATCAAGAAGTAGAGGTTTAACCCAAAGAATTGAAATTGGGTTAAGAAGTTCCTTTACAGAAATTTGGCAGCCTAGCGACGTCACTTTAAAGTTTAGAAAATGAGTTGATGAGAGGTAAAAAGTGTATCTCATCACTTATACATAAAATTTACAGAAATAAGGATATATAAAAACATATCCCAACATAAGAATATGTATATTAAAAGACCTAACAAAAAAATAAGTAATTTATATAGAGGAGCGTGAAAGGTTCCCTTACCGATTTGGGTAACTTTCGAAACGTACACCCCATGAAATAAGGGTCATACAATGAAGATGTAAATACCCATAAATTAAATTATGTTACACAATGAATACAATCATGGTCAGTACATACACCCCACAAAAGGATATAGTGTCAAATGTACCATGAATATCATGGTAACAAAAAGTGAGATAAAAACCCCTTACCTCGTTGTAATCAATCGATTCGTATGACCAAAAGATAATAAACACCAAATGAATCACATAATAATATGAATATTAATAGAATCATGATAATATATATGAAATGGAAGTACACAATACACCACATGCAATAAATAAGTGGCAAACAATGGAAATCTCACGAAATTAAAAGTGAGATAAGAAATCCCTTATGAAACTTCGGCAGCCAAACGACGCCACAAAATACATCCAAAAAATGGATTGATGAGATCAAATAAGGTCTCTCATCATATGAAAATCAACATTACAGTATGAGGAATATAAAATGACATCCCCCATATAAGAAATAGGAGCTTTAAAAGAAACGACATAAAATAGAGTACTTTAAAAGAAAGAGAGAGGTAGGATCCCATACCTCAAGTCCGACTTGTCTTGTTCGTTTCATTATATTACTGAATAATAAACTTTGGTTAATTTTTAATTTCTTAAGGACCTCATTTAAAGTTTATTATTCAATTCATATCACATATTATAATTTTATAATAATTAATTAATTATGTGAATTCATATCATACGTTTTGATGATGTTTGGTATATGAGTCAAAAATAAACTTGTTTGAAAAGAATTTCCAATGTAGTTATAAGTACATCATATCCAAGAATTGTATTAATGATTTAAATATCATATATATAAATTATATATTCATTTTATACTATTCCATACCATTTGTAGAGAAAAAAAAATGCACCGTTCATGGAGACGGTAAGTCGTACGTACGCATGAACGCGACTTTCATTTCTTTGTCATATTAATGGAATTAAAACAAAATGAGAGATATATATATTATAATAACAGAATTATATTCATCATTTAGATGTAATATATATAATATATATCCATTATATATATGTTCTTATAATAGTACATAACATTTGGAGATAAGAAATGAAATGCACCGTTCATGGAGACGGTAATCCGTATGTACGCATGAATGATAATTTCATATCTATTTCATAATTTAAGGGAATGAAAACATAATGAAACATAGTTATACTATAATTACAGTATAATATAATATATAACATAATTAACTCCATCCTTTATACATCCCACATACGGAATAAACGATTCAAATCACATTGAGAGGGTGGTAGTCTGCACTTCCTAAAATGAAATTATTGCATTTAACCATTATGGAAACCATAATGGTATGGCATAAATGAAAAATAAATAAGCATAATAAAAACATAAAAATAATATATTTATCATATATAAATATAGTGACATCTTAATGTCCACCATGAGAGGTGTTAAAAGAAGATTGAACAATCATCGGTTCGTGAGGCAGTAATTCACCATCCACAGAAACAATATGTTCTTTAACCATTAGACGGAGGTTTGTGTAATTGTAAATAAAATAATTCTCATAAAAACATCCTAATATATTTAATAAACTGGTTTTGTTACAAAATAAACGAATAAAAAGAGTTTAGGGGGTTGTAAAATAAAAATTAATCAAAAGAACATAAGAGAAGACATTACCTTTAAATCGGGTAACTCTCTTTTGTTTGAAGAAAAAGGGTTTCTTGAAGAGCTTTCTGCCTAAGGTAAAGCTTCTAGGATGAAGAGAGGGATGTGGAGAGATAAACTGATCCAAGATTGGTCATTCCAAAGGCTTGAGAGGTGTTGGTAAGGGGGTAGAGGTGGGGTAATTTTATAAGAGGGAGGAGGGGCACTCTTGGAATTTTATAAAATGTTACTTTATTATAAAATTATTTTCGGATTTTAAATGTCCCACAAAGATATATTTAGATTATAAGGTGATAATGGTTCGAAATACACTCATCCAATAGGTTTTTGACAAGTGTAAGTCTTATATTTTACCTTCTCTTTTCATGTTATTTAAATCGTTCATTAATGACGTAAACACTGCATTATCATTGTGTCATAAATAATTTTATTTATTTGATGTATAAAAATTATAAAAAAATTACCATGTTGTAGGAAATAGTTTTATCTTTCTAAATAATATTTATAGTAGAAAATATAACATGTATAACCCCTTGTAAAAATTGTTTTTGTAAACCAATACATGTTTGTGACATTTTTATTTTTACATAATAAAATGTATTAATGTCATTATCTTACCCAAGTGGCTCCATGGGGTCTCACAAATTGGGCCATGGATTTTCTTGGTCGTTCATGACTCATAAAATAATTGTAGGACATGTTTCAAGGTATTTTTTATATTTTTATAATATTATTTTTACCTTAAATTACCCTAATTACCTCTAATCGCAGTTAGTAAAACTGAAAAGTTACTATTCACCAAAAATTATATTGATTCCATTAAACCACATTTTACTTACTAATGACAACCATGTATGTCAGATTTTTGAAATTCAATTGATAGGGGTTGTAAAATTTCATTTGAACTAAAAATCTGTTTTTTAACTACCACTTAGTGGTTTTACTATTCATAAAAAATTGATGTTTTTCAGAAAAATACCAAAACTTCACCCTAAGCTATATTTGAAATTCCAAATTCAAAAATTATGTCCATTTTACCAAATTCAAAACATAGAAGTTTCATTAATTATTTTCATAATAAATTCTCGTTGTCAAAACAAATAGTGTGTTTTTAAGAAACAAAATCTATCAAAAGATTGACACTTGTTTATGTCCAATTTCAAAGTGAAATTAATTCGAATGACCAACATTGGAATAAATGGGAAAAATATATTTTAACTACACTTTAAAACCAATTTTAATCATAATATAACAATGTTAATAAAATATATTTAAAGGAGGTTTTAAATTAATATACAACATTTTCACTATTCATTAAAAAATGAACTTTATCGGAAAAATAAAAAAATTTACACAAAGAAAATTTTGATATCTTGATTATAAAGAAATATTTTATATTTTGAAATATAACATATAAAATTATCAAAAGTAGATTTAAAAAGGGTTCTCCGTCAAAAGGCGGTTGATCGATCTTTTAAAGAATATTAGAGGATGATGCTAAAAATTGGGTTCATTTGCATTTTAAGCCTCTAACATTTGTTGGATAATTAAAAAAATATTTGAAAAGCATATATAATCATTTTGTAGTTAGTTCTATTCATTCCTGCCATTACAATGGGTAGGCATTAACTACCATTTAAAATAATATTATTATATTATTAGTGTGCAATGTAAGATTTCAAAGAAACTCATTGTTGTGTATTGGGTACGCCATTGAACATAGAATTAACTTTAAAGTAATATTAACATTTTATTCACAAATATTAATAAATATAGAAATTTTATATTAATTATTTACCTGGGATTTTATAATTTCATTTACATTCATTCTTACAATTCGCCTCATAAATGGAAACAATGTTTATGTGTACGTATAGAATACAATCTCCATGAATGGTGTATTTCTTTCCCGATTTTATTATTTTATTGATTGTTAAAAATACATATATACTGAGTATATATGATTTTTTTATCATATTTTACATTATTTAAATAATTAAATCAAATATTAGTAAGATTATCTAGAATAACAAGTCAAAACATGTATGAAAACAAAGAAGTTCTTACCTGAATCAAAACCTTAACAAAGAATTGTTAATAAACGGGTAATATAATGTCATAATAAAATTATATTTGGTATGATATATAATAATATGGTTCCTTTTTATATTTATACTAACCATATATTTTTTATTAATTATGTTTTAATTTGTTTGCTGAAATTCATGATCTAATGTAAGGAAATTTCATATCACTTCTTTATATTCATGGGGTACATTCCATATTCACCAACAATTTATTTTATTTGGTGTATATTATTATATAAGACATGTTATATCCCAAATTAATTATATTTCCTGATATTAAATGTATCAATTTATTTTATTCTTTCATATGTATCATGATTATAATGTTACTTAAGTAGTAGGGGTTTGACATCTCACTTTCATTTTTGTGAGACTTATTCCTTATTCGCCACTCATTTATTTTTTGTGGGGAATATAATTCCCATGAATGTATTTTATTTTTAATATAAATAAATTTATTGTAATTTACAAAACAATTGTATGAACTCTCTTTCATTTGTTGAACGGACAAAAAGTTACCAATTAGAAATGTAATTTTGTCTCAATTTTCCTCCATTGAGATACAAGTCATTTTTTTCACCAATATGTTTCTATAAGGACTATATACTAACCTTTTACATGTTATATAATAAATATTATTATTTTCATGATATTATAAGGTTCATTTAATTTTATTACATCTTTTTTATTATGAATTAATGTCTCCAAATTGGTAAAAGTATATCACAACAATCACATCATTTATCATTATTGTTTACAATTACGCTTCCATTGATGAAATCCTAGGATCCATGTCTAAATAACTCTCATTTATTTTATTCTAATATGGTTAATAATTATAATATCATGTAATTGTTCCATTTTTTAACTATTTTTCACTTAATATTATTTATAAAATTTCTTTTTGAAAACCCGACCTTATTTGTCTCTTCAATCAGAAATCTGCTTTATTCAAAACCCATGTTTGTAAAAAATTATTTCCAAATGTATTTTCAAATAAAAAATTATGATAATTATCATGTAAAAGGTTTTTAATGAATTTCATTATGATTCATAGTGTTTATAAAGATTTTAAAATATTAAATTATATGTTTTCAATGTTATTTTGAATGAAAATTGTTTAAAAAATGTTTTATGATTTAAAAAGATTTTTCCAATTAGAAAATAATATTTTCTAAAACAATACTTTTTAATGATAATTTAAAAATTATATTCTATCTATGATAACATCTATCCGTGTTAATTTTTCCTTAGTATGGTTATGATGTAATGACACCATTATTATTATTTATCATAATTAATTGTGGTTTTGATGACATGTTTTTTATGAAAATCATTTCTCTTCAATGGGTTATACCCTGATGAATGCTTATGAAAACCTCTTCTTTTCATATGTTATTCTAGGATTAAATTTTTATAATACATATTTTCCATATGTTATGATATTATCTATTTTTTATGATACACATTCAGTTTCATGGGTATGATATAAAGTTTATGAAACCCATCTCTTTTTATGGTCCATGATATGATGAATGTTATATTTCTTGCGGAACATGTGTATAAGATTACATTATGTGATAGGTGGGACCTATATATTCCTTTAATTAATTTTTAATTATTTATATTCCATGATATAGTGATGGGAAGAAATTTTACTTTCTTGATCCACAAGGGTAAACATGTGTGTAGTGATCCTTAATAGGAAACATGTGTGTCATGACCCACAATGGGAAATGGTCATGTCATGATCCAAAATGGAAAACATGTGTGTCATAATAAAAAAATGGGAAACATGTCTGTCCTAATACACAATGGGAGATTGGTGAGTATTTATCCACTATGTTGGTGGTATTGGTAGTCTACCTTTACACATGAATTTTTTTTTTATATTTATGATGGTGTCACACTTATATGACACGATATTATGGTTCATGATTTATTTATGATGACTTATCACCCATATTGTTCTTGTATTATAAGCTACAAATATTTATTCCCTGACCCATTTGTATGATCTTTTATATATTGGTTATGATCCTAAAATTTTATTCTCTTTCTCTCTTACACCTATGATAATTATTTTGGTTACATATTTCTTTTATTTACCCTTACTGAGAATCATATATCTCTCTTTATTACGTCTACTTTCCCTAGGTTATGAAGAATGGTTTGGGGTAGATATACTAAATGGTAATATATTTATAAGGGATTTTGAAGATCATCCACCAAATTAGAATATTGTGTTACATGATTCAAAATACAATAAACTCTTATAGTCCTTGGGCATGTACTTTTATATTGTTCTGAATATTCATTTGAAATTTTCTAATTTCCATTTTTGTTAAGGCTATGGAAATATTGTAGGTATCGAAAGAAAGTTTTATTCATCCTTTAGAAAATATTATGAGAGAACATTAGATATATCCCTAGGGGTATTTATAAGGATATTTCCATGAATTTCTGTAATGATAATTCTAGGGGTGACATAATGTATAGGAAAATGTCTTGGATTTTTAATAAATTATAGAGATAGTGGTTTCTATGAAATTAAATCCATGTCTAGATATTACAAGTGTATTTGGATCGAAAAAATATATACATAGGGGTAACAAACCCAAAAAAATTTATAGAGAAAGACTCAATTGAGAACTAGTGCATGAAAATGGGTCTTGCTGCACACATTGTTTGACACCCCTAGGGGATATGAATTTTAAATTCATAAAGTCTTTATGAATCATCATGAGGGATTTTAACGGAATGTGAATATGAATAACCTAAGATAAACTTAATATTTAATAGATTGATAAGTATTTTTTATTATTCAGACATCTTATAAGTAATGTTTCCTGATTTTGATAATTTCCATTATTATTAGTGTTCCTCACACTATTCATCCTCATTTTAGTCAATGTATGGAACATAAAAGAACATGGTCAAAATTGAATTTTTTTCGATTTTCAATGTATGGTAATTATGAAAATCTATTTTCTATGTGGTAATGTCGTAACGAGAATCAGGAAGATAGTATGAGTATTGGTTATATTTATAAGGATAAAGAGACTGAAAAAGACATGTAAAAGGTATAGGATGTTCTAACATTATTCTTTACATTAAACATAAAAATCTATATTAGTTCTAGTTTTAGAAACATTAAGGAATGATTCGAATTTAATATTCTAGGAAATAGGTATTATGGAAGAAGATGATGAAGTCAAAATAATGGATTAAAAATAAAGGTGAATGATTAAATTATTTATATATTTGTATTCAAGAGTTATGTTATATGATTTTTGAAACCTTTAAGGATTATTAATTTTATGGATTTAAACAAATATATTTAGTGGTCCTGATGACCTAGAAAAATGAGCTAACGAAAATGGGATATTTTTATTAAGGGAACATATACCATAATGTGTTCTTAATATTGAGAAAATTCTATTTAAATTTGATAAAGAGACAATTTATATTGATAAAATAAATTAAGTAGTAATAATTAAAATGGAGATGGTAATTCATTTGTTGAAAAAGTGTTTTATGCTATCATGGATGAAGTTTGTGAAATTTTTGGATTTAAAAATATATCAAATAATCTCTGGAATTAGAAATAATTCATTATTTCACTAAGGTTTCCATGTAATTATCTTGTTTTAATAGAATAAATCATGACGGTATTAACATTTTTGGTATGTAAAAAACAAGAGGTACATTATGATATATGGGGATCAATCCTATATTGTTTTTTTATAAATTCATTGACTTTATGTATAATGTTCTCGACATTCAGCTTTATGAAGGGTTATAAGGTTTACCATTTATGGAATGGTTTGTGATAAAACATAAGAGGAAGTTTTAGAGATTAAATTATTATATTTCTATATGAGGATTTATGCATATTGGATAACAAGTGATAACTATATTCTTGTGTTAAATACATTTGGAATGACATATCATTCTTTTTATGGATCTCATTATCTTCAAATGATTCAGGAATAAAAAAATCACCATCATTTCATTGAACAAGAGTTGATGTGGATATTTATTAAGGAACAACAAACGGTTAGGTTGTACTAGAATAATGTAATTATATCTTCTCATGAAAATTATTAAAATTTTGGATACTGGGACTTGAAATAAAATTGTTTCCTGTTATCATCCTTTTTCATTATATCAATGACATTTTTCAAGCCACTTTGGGTTATGTATTTTGGATCAATCACATTCTACTATCCATGTTCTCTATCACACTCCATCGTAACATGATAGTTTGATTTCTCTTTCATGTCCATTATTGGACTTTTCCCTGATGTTTTCATATGTTTATAATTAGTTATGAGTAGATATATGTAACGTTTTTGGTTCCAAATTTCTATTTTGAAATGAAGTTTTAGTATTGATTATTAAGACATCGGTATCTATGAAAGGAACATTCAAGTGTTAAACATTTGATAAACAAGACAAATTTAAATTTAAAATTAATTTCAATGGCGGTAGAATGTAACACAATAATATTTAGTAGAATATATTTTTGAAATTAATTTAAACTATTTTATATTTTCCACTGTATGAAATACTGAATATTACTTGTGCAATATGAAATAACCATGTAATTCGTTCATTGTACGAAACACTATAATGATATTTAACTATATTAAGCACTTATATTAACATTAAGGACAAGAAACAATATGTTTCTCTTGTGTTACAATAATTTAGTGTTCCACTGATTTCTTGAGTTTCACGAAAGACCTAGTTTTTTCAAATATCGATGTAATATTAATACTGTTATTAAAATTGTATTGTAGATGTCACCTAGCCATTGGAATAGAATATATGAATAATATTAATTAAATTATGAGAATAACGTTTGTTCATGTATATAATAAAATTATTTGGTTCCCAATTAACTAGAAATGAATATAAAAAACATTGAAAATATATCAAACCACTTGTTGAAAAACAATAATTATGAAATAAAATATATTTTACATCAATAAATTAATTTAACCACATTTGATAAATTATTTGAAGCATATATATATATATTATTCATTAAACTAATTAAGGTTCTTATTATGAATTTTCTATACAAGAGAAATAAATAAAGCAAATTTTACGCATAAATATATAGAGTTTTCTAAAAGGTAATTTTACCACCTTTAAATAGTCAAAATACTTTAAATATAAATTTTTATACATTAATAAATTTTAATTAAAAAATTAAAATTAATTTTTTAAAATCAGGATATCAAAATTTATATTTGGGGAATTTTTGGTATTTTTTCAGGGAAGTTTCATCTTTTGAGGAATAGTGAAAAACAATAAATTATAATTGAAAACATCATTTCCATATAAAATATTTATATAGTTAAATTATATTTTAAATTTTTTGCAAGTATATTTAGATAATCTATACATAAATTCATTGAATTCAGTTCAATGAAACCAATTTCATATTGGGATTGGATATAAAAACCATTCAAACATTTGAGCTTTTTAACATTAAAAACTCATCATCTCATCCTATCTACATGATTAATTCTAAATTATTTTCTTCTACTAATGTAATTAGAATTTGAAAAATAGAATCTATATTTTTAATCATTATAATTTCTAATGTCCAATATGGTCAACTTAGTTTTTTACCAACGTTTTTAGTTAATGTAATTAAAATTAATTTTTGTGATTATGGGAATATGAGACTAATGCAAGACTAAACATCAAAAATATGATATATAAATAACCATTAAATTGTATAAAAACAATTTTATGGACATATTTTGACCAATCCTCCTATAAGGGACTATAATATTAGATTTTGAACACTTTTTTGGAAAATTAATATGTGGGAAGCACTCATATATTTTAAAGAATATCCAATGTGTCCTTTTATCCACATATAAAGTAATTCTTCACCTATTAACTTTTTCACACCTCTCAATGCCTTTTTCTCATCCAACCCCAACCAAAATAATACCCCATATTTATTAATCTCAACATAGAAACATAAATTTGTGCATAAATAAACACAATTTAGTCTTTCAGTGGAAAAAAACGTAATAACCAATGAAGAGGTAACATACTTCAATAAGCATTTATATTTTTTTTCTTTCTACACCCCTCAATTCATCTTATTCCATGATTATATAATAACCTCAGTATCATCAACATAGTAATATTTTTTATGCTAATGGTGTGACCTACACTCACACAAAAATATCTAAATGTGATACACAATCATCCTTCGTGAGTACGGTGGACTACCACCTTGCGAACCGATATAGATTGTGCTTCTATTTTCACCTTTCAAGGGTGGTAATAATGATGGGATATTTATTTTTTAATTATATATATGATAATTTTGATGTCTTTATGCTTTTAGAATAATTATATTATACATACCATCATGCATTCTATTTTATATAAATATGATAACTTTATTTATGGACATGTGGTCTACCACCTTTTCCAAGCAAAGTGATTTGATCACAATTTACATTGAATGTATTAATAATGGGTTCAATGAATTTATATGATTAATATTACATCATAATTCTACTCGAATTATATATATATATATATATTTGATAAACTTTCTTACTTTCAATATGCCGTGAAAATGGAAATAGTGTTCAAGTGTACGTACGACCTACTGTCTTCATGAACATTGAATTTCATTTCATATTACTATATTTTATAGATTTTTCTAACCACCTCAATTAAAAATATATATTATATTTATATCATGTTTTAAAAACATTAAATAATTAAATAATATTCCTATAAGAGTATCAAGAATTAAAAATCAAAACAAATACGAAAAACAAAGCGGTCATTACCCGAAACAAAATCATAACCTGGAATTATTAATACATGGGTAATATAAAGAATAATAAAATAATATATGGTATGATATATAAAAATATGTTTCTATGTTACATTCATCATAAAATTATATTAATTATAGAGTATTTTTGAATGTGTATGAAGATAGTCGTGACTTAATGTAAGGGAATTCCATCTACATTTCTTATATTTTTGAGATAAATATCATATTCACCACCAATTTCATTTTTTTGGTTTATATAAATCCATAATACATGTTTTATTATGAATTGTCTTTATTTAATTATATTAATTGGTTTAATTTATATTATTAAATCATGGGGATCACGATTCTAATGTCACTAATGTAGTAAGGGTTTTCTCGTATCACTTTTATTTCTGTGAAACATATGTCTTATTCACCACACATTTAGTTTGTGTGGAGTATATACAGAGCATGAATGTTTTCTATGATTGTTATTCATAAATTTATGGGTATTTAAATATACATTTTTATCTCTATTTCAGGGGGTGTGTGTTTTAAAAGTTACCAAATTGGAAATGTAATTTGGTCTCAATTTCCCTTCATTAAGAAATATGTCATGTTATGCACTTATGTTATTCTCTAAGATGTATATTTTACCCTTTCACGTGTTATATAATTAATATTATTTTTTAATGATATTATAATATTAATTAAATGTTATTATATCTTAGATATAATGATTTAATGTTAACAAAGTTGTAAAAGTTATTTTCTATAATCTTATCATTTATCGGGATCGTTTACAATTATTCTCTTGTTGATGTAATATTATTATCCATATCTAATGAAATCTCATAAATTTTCTTATCTTATATTTATTCATTATATAATCATGTAATGTTTCTTTTTTTACACATTGGTACTTATGATGATTAAGAAAAATAATTTTTGAAAACATGACCTTATTTCTCTCTTGGGTTAAAAATATTATATATTCAAAAACATTATTTTCTAAAAAAATTAAAATATAATTTTAAATTATATATTAAGATAAATTTAATGGAAATTATTTTAATGAAATATTTTATTTTTTAAATTATTTAAAATGGTTTCTAAATCTTCCTTTATAAGTGTTAAATGTTATTTTTAGATAAAAATGTTTTCAAAATGGTTTATGATTTAGAAATAATTTTTTAAAGAAAAAATAATATTTCTCTCCAGAGATGGTTTAACTGGTACTTTAAAAATTATTTTCCATCAATGATAATATTTTTTGGTGTTACTCATTCCTTACTAGGGTTGTTATGAAAGGATACCATTCTTCTTCATTCTCTGTATGGCTTATGTTATTGATGACATGTTGTTTATGAAAACTATTCCCCTTCCATGGGTTATAACATGAAAAATTCTTATGAAACCTGATTACATTCAATAATTATTAATGGATGAAATTATTCTGAAACCTATCTATTTTCAATTGGTATGATATAGTTAAACGTTTACGCAACACATTTCATTTCAGTAGTTATGATATGATGCTTATGAAACACATCTCTTTTTTTGGGTCATGATATTATGAATGTTTTATTGTCATTTGGTATACGTATGTACTATTTCACTATGTGATGTGTTCGACCTATATATACCTCTAATTAATTGGGAATATATTTATATTTTATGATATAATTATGGTAAACAAGTTGATGGGATTGATCCACCAGGGGAATTTGACAACCGAGATATGAATAGAATATTTTCAAATTTATTAGTGTTATTACGTTATTGTAATAAATATTAGTGAAATATCATACTAAAATTTGGTGTTATATAATAATATTTATTTTTCTAAATTCATCCAATATGTTTGATAGGCTTAACATGAGAATAAATCGAATTTTTTGTATAGAAAAGTAATATTTTTTTCTTAAAGACATATTTTGAACCGTTGGATGGTGCACCTATTTTTGATATAAATTTTAGAAAATTTATAAATTTATTTGGAAAAAAAATGCATGGTTTTTAAATTTAATATATAAAAATAATCCTTGATTGATTTTTATGATATGTTTAATATTTTTATGAATAATGAAAATGCTACATTTTCATTTAAAACTTCTTTTTCATATAATTTATTAATACAGTTAAATTATATTTTAAATTATATTTAAAGTATAATTAGATAAATTATACCTCACAAAATCCAATTTAGGTCATTAGGATAAATATCACATTAAAATTGGATATAAAAAAATTTCAATCTTTTTCATTTTTCACTTTTAAACCCAACCTTTTCATTGTGTCTGTGGGATTAATTTTAAATCTAATTTCTTTAATTATGTAAATTTAATTTATTAAATTGGATTCCTTATTTGGAATTATATTTTATATATTAGGTTTTGAGTTAAATTTTATTTTTAGATCAAGAAAATATAGCGTGGTGAAAAAATTATTCACCGCGATATAGGTTTAAAATGAAACGGGGTAAAGTTAAAAAGGTAAGGGCTTAATATACCTAAAAATACAACATTTAAGGGTTGTTTGAGGTCTGGATCAACCCAAACCACCATATAAAATATTAATTTCCATCCAAGTTCATAAAATGTAATTCCACCACAATGTGGTTGGAAATAAATATAAAATATTCATTATTTTAATGACATAAACCCATCTCTCATAAAGTATAAATACCACCACTCACAACCTAATTTAGAATCAAGAAACCTTTAATATCCTAAAATATCATACTAGACCTTTATTTTCTCACTCTCCCCAAGTGAATGTTATTTTTTAACACCAAATATCCATTTCCAAGGTCGTCTAGGGACTCTCAAGGATGTAAAATTCAATAGGTATTTTTCTCAAATCACTTCTCATAATTTCGTTTAATTTTATAATTTATATTCAAATCCTTCATCCATAAATGCATGAAAAATATAAAATAATGTATATACTGTATTTTTATTTTTTTAATTTAATATACCATATCTCTTTCAATTTTCATCTCCTCTAATTAACATAAAATGAAAATATTTTCCAAATTATGTCGGTTTACCATCTGCGTGAATAATGATTTTTGTTTTCCACTGCCCCCTTCCTGGATGGTAATAAAAGAGTATTTCTAGTTGAATAAGTTTTAATTATGTGTATTATAACATATTTAGTTCTATGTAACTGATATGTACACAAATATTAAATATCACATAACCTGTTTTTAAATTTCCCCAAAAAACTGCCAAAATAAACTAAATAGTTATAATTAACATTTTATATAAATAATTATCCACATGTAAGAAATAGAAATTATATAAGAGGATATTAAAAATTAATTAATATCATTAATAAAATTTCACTCCACTTTTGGTTTTGCAATTCCATTTTATAGGAACATCCATAAATTTACACATGCAAAACCAACCATGAAATGATGAAAGGAAAACACCTGAAACCATGAAAATAATGAAAGGTTGTTAATTAATATGTCATTAGATATTATAAAATCAACATATAAGGAATTATAAATTCTTATATAGTTATTTAATGAGTTAATTAAATTCTTTTCAACTATTATACATGAATTTTTAACACTTTTGATGAAAGTCGAACGTGAGGTATGGGATTTTCTTATCCATGTTCTATTCATTGGGTTCAACTTCTACTACATTACTATATCAATATAATATTCCGTGTTAAGAAAATTTTAACATATTTCTTTTTATTTCAACTTATTTTATTTTTATTTATATTCAATTCACATAATAGATTTTTTATTAGATCTCACATAATTGATTTAATTTTTATAAGGGAGATTCAATTAAAAATCATATTTCAAAGTTCTTTTTTCAAAAAGAATTATTTTACTACATATATTTATTGAATGGAATTTCATCATTTAATTTTGATTTAATGTTGTGATTATTCCTTTAAAAAAATTAAATTTTATTCTAAAATAAAATGTTCTCATTTATGTGTGTTCAACTATGAAAAAGCTGAAAAGAGATTTCAAAATGAAAATGTTATTTTCTATAGGATTTTTTTATAAAATATTTATGTGTTTTGATTTTATAATGGTTCTTGGTTGTTTTTTAAGAGAAAAAAGAAAATATATGATAGGTCGAGAGAGGGTGGGCCCGTTATAGCTCATGAATTCATTAGTTAATGTGACTAATTTAACCATTTTTTTTTGACTTAAAATATTATCAGAATAATGTTGTAGTGATTGGTCCAAATGTGACTATGATGGTTACTCCCTATGTAAATGAGAGACAAACAATTTTTGTAAGCGTGATGTGTAATCTTATTTCCTATGTTACCTTTTTTTTATCTTTTTACATATGATTTCTCCTGAAAATCAATTTATTTCAAAATTGTGAGATAATGATATTTTTAAAAACATGATTACTTTTTTCGTATAAAATGGTTTGTCTTATGAAACTATTTATATATAATTTCATTGGACTAAGGGTTTCCATCCTTGTGTTTCCCTTACTGGTATTTGTTTCTCACCTCATGTTTTAAAATATTTTTCATTGGGTAATGTATAAATAGGGACAAAGATGAGGAAGAGATAAAAATTGTGAAAATTGTGCATTAAAGGAAAACACATTTTATTTTAAAATGGTTTACTTTGGTGAAAAGTGTATAATAATGTAGAAGTGTATGTTTTTTAATATTAAAGGTATTATATATGATTTAAAATATAATTCCTTAAAATTTTAATATGAATGGATTTTTGGAAATATTATAATGCGATTTCCATTTTAAATTCACCAGAATAAGAAATGTTATTGTTATGTCCTTACAGGTTGTATCATAGGACTGTTTAGATAACTTTAGGGGATAGGATAATGTTAATAGAAAACCCATTAATTATTTTTACTTTGTGTTTAAGTTGAAATGATATAGAAATTTAATATTACCTTGTTTCTTAATCTATGATATTTATATTCAGAATGTTTTTTCATAGAAGAAACATGGTAGCTAAATTTAGAAGGCATAAAGAGGATAACAACCTTAGAAATAAGTATCCTAAGATGGAAAATATCATAAATGAACAATTTATTCTTGTAATACTAAGTTGAAATAAAAAATAAATGGTGTTGGAATCCATGAATGAGATTATAAAAATCAATAATATAAAAATATTCATATAGTGGAGCATTTTATGAGGCAACATCATCTATATTTTAGTAGATCTTCAAACCTCTTGGTAGTTGGAGGATGGATTATAGGCAATGAAAATATTTTTGATGTCATGGGGTATTTAGACCATAAAAATGTTAGTCATTATGTTGATTGGTTTAAAGGTGAATTCAATTAATGTTAGTTGATAGTAAACAATATGAGGGATATTGGGTAAATTGACACTTTGGAATGGGATGAATTAAAAAATATTTTTGTATCACCATAAAAATTAAAAGAGTAAAATTTATTTGAGAGCGTGTATAATACACAAAACCAACCGCATAAGAGTATATAATATCCTGAGTATTTATAATATTTTTACTATATTAAATAAATTCATAGTATTTAATAGTTTTCAATGCCTGTGAAGGAGAGTTGGAATACGATATATGCAGCGACGAGTTTCTTCAATGGCTTGTGTTACATGTATGATCATGTTTTACCAAATAACAATATATAATATTAAAATAAGATATAAACTATCTATTAATTTAGTAATAATTTAATGGGTAAACTAGATTATTATAATATATGGTTTAAACAAATATAAAATTAATTTATATGTTACAAATTAATTAAAAATGAATATGAAAACTTATTCAAAATAAAATAATATATTATTACTATTATCCTCCCAAAGATATTTTAACATAAAAATTAAATTAATTATAATTAGTGAGTGATATTAATGTAATATATATTTTATATTATTTAAATTATTTTTTAGATTCATCCAATATATTTAATAGGCATAATATATGAAATAAAGCATTATAGGTAACATACTTTATTTTTATAAAGGTAGTTTTCCCACCTTTTAATGGAGAACATGTTATAAATCTATTTTTTACCCTTTTAAAAATTTAATATATCAAAATATACTTAATATTTGTAATAGAAACCTAAAACTCAATTTAGGGTAATTTTTTGGTATTTTTTAGTGAAGTTTCATTTTTTAATGAATAGTGAAAATGATGAATTTTAAGTCAAAACATCTTTTTAATATAATTTATTTTTAAGGATAAATTAAATTTTAAACCATATATAAAGTTTAATTAGATCATGTTTTTATAAATTAACACAATTTAGTTCATTTTAATAAATTTCACTTTGAAATTGACTATAAAAACATAGCAAACCTTTAAATGTATTTACTTTAAAAACCCACATTGTCGTCTAGTCTGCAGGATTAAATTTAAATAAATATCTACCAATTTATTTGATTGGGATTTGGAAAAAATGTGTTACGTATATTTAATGATCATAATTTATAGTTTTTTATGTTTTCGACATTGTTTTTTACAATAAATATTATTGAAAGTTATTAAAATTAATCACAATGATTAAGTTAAAATTAAGCATAATATGGGACTAAACCTTAATCATAGGGCCACAAATGACCTTGAAAATCGTCCAAGGTCAATTTTATGGAAATATGTAGACCCTATACCCACATGTATCGAAATATTACTATTTTGGGAGACCTGTTTAATGTAAAATAATGTGTATGGAATTCCATTGTCAGAATATTACAACACTACCACTCCACCTCTACTCTAAAAGGGCCTCGTCTCCTCCCACTTCCCCACACCTATAAAGACACCATGGATATAGAAATATCTTCAAAATAGATCCTTAAAATACTTATCATAATCATATAATCCTCTAATTATTCATTAATAAATCCTAGTAAGACCTTTGGTGAAATCCAGAAAGAGTTTTCTGATTTAGAGGTAATATCTCTTCTTAACCTTGATAGTTTTATTTCCATTATCCACTCCATAAACAATTATTATTCCATGAATATATAAAAACACCAGTATCATATATATACTAGTATTTTTTATGTTAATTTTTTTACACACACTTACAAAAGTACCAATCTAATGGGTAATGAACATTCTGATTATGTGAACGGTGAACTACCGCCTCGCAAAATGATGATTATTTGTTCTTCCTTTACCACCTCTCATGGTGGTCATTATGATGGGTAATATATTATTATAATTTATATATGATATTTATTATGTATTTAATATTATTTAATTATTTTACAACACATATTATTATACTTTCCATTTTGAGTAAAAATGATAACGTTGTTTGAGGAAGTGTGAACTATGGCCTCCTAAAAGTGATGTGATTCAATCAAATGATACATGGATGAAATAAAAGAATGTTTTAATTAAACATATGATAAATAGATAAAATATATAGTATATTTGTGATATAATTACCTTTCTATAAATATAATATATATAAATATGTCTCAATTTCTTCGTTGCCATTTCACACACTTAAAAAGTTATAAGGTCATTCGTGGATATGTAAACTACCAAATACTCAACAGGATGTGATTCCATTTAAATAAAAATAATTCTATGTATAAATAAATTTGATTTAATAAAATTTTATTTATGTTATATTTATCTTTATGTAATGATATAGTTCTCTTTTCTTTATTTCCAAAATGATCATTAAAAATTGAGAATGTTACTCAAGTATATTTACGTCCCATTATCTCTATTAATGTAACATTGATTAAATTTTCCTAACCATATTTAGTTATTGATAGTAGAATTATAATTTATTTATAAATATTATTATTATTAGATGATTATTATTCGGTAGATGTTATATAATGATCCCTTCAGCCATAGTTGACCTACCAAAGTTTTTTTTGACACATGAACTAAATTTGTTCAACAAAATTGATGTAAACATAATTGTTTAATTAGTTTTATACGACATGGTAATAAGATATATAAAATTAATGATAAGAATGAATGTTTTCCTCAAAAATGAATATAATTATCATAAGGTTATTATAAATGAATTTTAATGATGTTCACCTAAATGTTAATGCAAGGTAAATGATTTCCTCTCAATTTACATTCCATTAAGACATATTTATTATTATGCGCCAAGTTTATTTTATATAGTGTATATGATACCATTTTACATGATATAACACTAATATAATTACTCTCATGATATTATAACTTTTATTTAATATTATTATTTCATCATACTTATGATTTATAATTTTTTAAATTAGTATGGTACACATTGGAATGTTTATTGATTATTTTCCTTAATAATAATTTTGATGATAAATCATTTACATTTTAAGAAATTATATGACCATTTTTCAAATAAATCCATTCATTTTCATCTCCAATGGTTATTCATGACCTTTTTCATGTATTAGTTCAATTTTTCCACTCTTTTCCTCCTAAGGATTTTTTGTAGTTTTTTAAAAAATATAACTTTATTTTTTTTGGAGATCCTATTTTATCCAAAAAACATGTATTATTAAAAAAATCAAAAAAAAATTCAAAAGTTTTTTCACAAAAAAATTATCTTCCACATTAATTTTTATAAAATATCTTTTTATAATATTTTAATTGATCAATGAAAACAACACTTTATTTTACTCCATATAAGGTATTTCGTATTAATACCATCAATAATTTCCATCCTTATGGTTTATGATTGATTTCACCAAAGATAGTATTCACATTCACTTCCTTGATATATTTTAGTCCCCTTGAAATGTTATATTTCATATGATCATTAAACAATGAATTTCCCCTAATTTACCATATCATTTATCATGGATATGCTCATTTAATTAACAATATATCATTTTTATATGGTGTTTACATTGATTTTTTTGATTATATGGTATGTTTTGATCAATCGGTATTTCTTATGCCGTACAGATATTTGAGAAGGAAAATTTTTAAATTGATTACTTGATTTATGAGAAATAATTTATACTGGTATGACATGGGTGGGACCGAGTTAGAGATAGAACCTTGATGCATCGATTGTCTCATGGGATAAGTCATTTGGATTACCTCCTTAGATGGGTTTCTACCCAATATATTGTAAACCATCTTGTCAAAGGTCTTGAAGTTATAGGTATCATGTACCTTGGAAACATGGTGTCCAATAATATAGTATTTCCCAAATTTAGTTTTAGTTATTATTAAAACTTGAGATTTTACATCGACATATATATGATTAAATTCCATTTTCAGTCCATTGAGTAAATGTAATCCCTTTAGTTTGAAACCATTCCATACTGATTTTTCTTTATCAGGATATTTGAATGCCACGTGCTTCTAGTTATTAGCTTTCAAAATTGTTTATGCACATCCTTATCAATTTGTTGGTTATAAGGTTTTTGTGTTTCAGTTATATTATATTCCATAATTATTATTCTCATTGATTCATTATTCCTTCGGACAAACATTATCCTTACTGACCATTTTTTCTCACCCTTATTATGTTTCCTTTACCAATTAATACATGAAGAATAATATGAAATATATGAAAGGATATAATGGTTGGAATTGTCACGACCCGTCCCCTGGGACCTGTGTCGTGACTACCCCAATATCTCCTTTTATAGGCTAGGGGCTGGTGACAAGCACTAGAAATGCATATCCCAAAATGGGAAGTCATTGCCTTTAAACCTGTACACACATACACAACCAATACAATGGAATGTAAGATGAAACTGGAACCAACAACAAGTAAAAGTACTACAGAAAGTAAATGATGAAGAAATACAAGTCCATCTGAAAGGAAAGTACAATAATGTAAGTAAAATATCTCGAGGTCGTCCACCAAGGATCTTACCTGAAGGGTAGGTACAACTCACTGAAGGATGTCACTACAACACACCACATCTATCGATCCACCTTTGTAAACCAACTAGCCCTGGTTCCCCAAAGTCCCTGTCCATGTTGTCTATCATCTTTACAAGGCACAATAGGTGCGATTCAAGCTCGTGCATGCATGAGTACAAAAATAATCAGTAGGGACCCCGAGACCATCTAAGGTTACATAGAAATCCACAAAGGAAAATACCACAAGGTAATATCTCAATGTAAAGCACAAATAAAAAGATATACCTCAAACCAAGTATAACTTATGTAAAGAAGTAAATATGATTAGTCATAAAGCTAGACCATCTTATTCAATAGAGAAGCTCTACTGCTGATCCATGAAGGTTGCTCTGATCTAGATCCATGAAGGGTGGCTATAATACTTATACATGAAACGGCGCTCTACTTCTAATCCCCAAAGTGTCTCCCAAATTCTTATCCATGAAGGGTCGCTCTATTGTTGATCCATGAATGGTCCCTCTACTGTAGATCCAGGATGTTTCGCTCTCATACTAATCCATGAAATATCTCTCTACTACTGATCCAAAAAGGTTCTCTCTCATGTTGATCCATGAAGGGTCTCTCTACTGTTGATCCATGAAGGGCCCCTCTCAGGATAATCCACGAAGGGTCTCTCTACTACTGATCCATGAAGGGTCTCTCTCACACTGATCCACATAGGGTCTCTCTCATTCTCCATGTCATATCCAACTACTAAATAACCAAACTCGACATACTTAATTCTGGGAGGATATGATACTCAATCCATCGGCCATAACTCAACCACTAGGAAGTCCCACATAGAGTAACCTAATGTACCATCTTGTCATAAGAGTCCCAACGCAGTGGATGGCTGGTCGAAAGGACACCTAGTCTGTAGGATATGTGCACTTTTTTAAAAATGGTATGATTGGATTCAAGTCCGATCCAACCTGTCCATATTCCAACCTCCAAAAAAACTCACGTAGAGTATCTTAGAATAAACTCCACATTGCAATGGGTCCTTATTCCATAGATGTCACATCAATCAGATGCATAGTTTGCGGGATATCACTATTTTTTAAATAGGGTTCGGTTGTGTCTGAGCCCGGTCTGACACGGTCGGACCGACCCGTCCAATCCTGATATGGGGTCCCACATGACCTGCCTTGTCTGCATGGACCATTGGGCCTCACTGGAGCTGGCCCAGGTAAGCCATGGGTCAAATCCACTGAGTCACCCCATGACCCAAAATTATCTGGACTGGCCTATACTAGTGGGCTAACTAATTCAGACGTAGGCCGCTCGACAGCCCCATCATCTTCCCCCAACCCGGTCCAACACAGTCGTACTGGCTCCAAAAACCAACCGGGTCGGCCGGCCTGGATCATCCTGGATCAATCTGTCATATCCAAAGCAGCCTAGACCAATTCGGTCGGTCTGATGCAGCCCAGACTGGTTCAGCTGGTCCAGTTGGGGGAGTTCGTGGCTTGTCAACCCGGCCACCCCCTTCAGTCAGAAATGGCCCACCGATGCGGGCCGCTCCTCTACGCAGTTCTAGGTGGCACTGAGTGTCCAGTGCACTACCACGACCGATGGGTCATGGTCTCCTACTTCTCTGTCACGGAGCACGCCACTCCCGCCTGTCGTCGACTCTTGTCGACGGCGTTTGCCTCCCCTCCACATCTGATTGGGCTACAACTTATTCTTGTCGTGCTGGCGGTTCCTTCTGCGGACTGCTGGGTCCGCACTGGTGGTTCGTTATTCATGTTGTATCCGCCTCCATCCTTTGTGGGGTGTCACTTTTACTGTGAAGGCCTCGAATTAAGCTTGCCACCATTTGGAAAGATGGACCTTGGAGAATTCACAAGAACAAAGAAGGCATATGGACTCAGGCCTTGTTCATATCAGAATGTTCCCTCCACGTTAGAGGTGTATAATCAATGGGAGGTTTGGGATTTCAACACATGAATCTACCCATCCATTTAAGTCCCCAAATTTAAAAACCCTCCTACAAGAACACATTATTCTCTAATAAACCTATTCATGGGTTGATCTGGATTTGTTATTTTAGAACTAGTAATGGGGAAAGAACATCAATCACAAAGAGATCATAACCCCTATCTGGATTTTGGATATGTAGTTGACGAAGGAGGGTGATCTGAGTCATCGTCGATCTATGATCTGCTATCATTTTTTTCCATTAGTTGATTTGTGATCCACCGTATTTCTTCACAGTTCATCCAATCCTGAATCTGATCTCGTTCTCTATGACATTTTCCACCATGATCTGATCCTGCAACATTCATCGTTGAGAGAGAGATTGAGAGATATTCTCCTCGCCATAGGTTTTCCCAAGGTAGTTTTTCAACCCTGGATCTTTGATTAATCAGAGGTGGGAGATGTGTTTCATGACACCACGCTGATTCATTAATGAGATTCTTTAATGATTCAAAGTCACCTCATTGACACACCACAGTGTGAACCGGTCATTGTGTCACAACTAACTAATTTCAAATAAAATAAACATTTAAAAGATTTTATTTTTATTTAATCTTTTTCATTAAAAATTATAATATTTATCTCTCTCGTTCGACCCATGTTGGTCGAGGTTAAGTCATTCCGAGTTGAATCCCAGTATTCTAAGCTCAATGGATCCCTCATATTTTCAATCTGGGGACTGATTCAAAAGTTAGAAGAATACACTCACATGATTACTGATCGGACATTAAAATTAGATCAAAATTACATTCTGGGAACCCTGGGCCTCGAAATCAAGTGTTTTCTTAACGTCTAGTCTCTAATTAATTCCAAGTAATTTAAAAAAATACATGGAAATTCTATGATATTACATTCTCCCCACCTTAGATCTATACGTTCCCAAAAGCCAAAACAAAGACTAATAAAAAAATGGGTGGTATTGATCATGAATTTGAGCCTCCTACTCCCATGTGATCTCTTGAAGGTTCTTGTGATTGCACTAAATGTGCACCATAGGAATATACCATCCCCCAAGGACAAACTCTTATCTATCCTCTATCTCAATCGATAAATCCTCGAACGTCACCCCATCGCCAATATCCAGCTCGCCCCAGTCGATGACGTATGACAGATCATGAATGTTCCTCATTAGCTGCATCACATGAAGAACATTGTGCACCTTCTACATTTGTGGGGGGAGATTTAGGTGGTACACCACCTCAAAAACTCTACTGAGAATCTGGAATGGTCTGATGATCCTCAGAGATAACTTTCCGCCCTAGGAAAGTCTCTAGAATCCTCAACAGGGTCAGACCTGATGGAGCACATGGTCTCCATACTCAAACTCCAAGAGTCTCTGCCTCCTGTCATCATACGATTTTCTACCGCACTATGTAGTCCTCATCCATTCTAGGATAATCTACACATTCTCAGTGGTTTCCTATACAAACTCTAGACCCATGATTGATGACTCCTCTAGGTCTTTCCAGCATAGGGATTATCAGTATGGCCAGCCATAAAAGGCCCCAAATGGTTCCATTCTGATTGTGGAGTGGTAGTGGTTGTTGTACGCAAACTCCAACAATTGTAGGTGGTCCTACCAACTACGACCAAAATCTAGGAAACAGGCATGAAGCATTCCCTCCAAGGTCTTTATGGTTCACTCCATATAACCACCAGTTTGTGGGTGAAAAGTTTGTTCTCAAGAAGATGAGTCTCAAAATCCTCCCACAATCCCTTCCATAATCAGGACACAAGGCATGTATCACGATCTGATACATTCGTAGATGGGACTCCATGGAGCCAAACTATATCCTACATGTAGAGGCATCCCAGGTTCTCTGCTGAAATCTAGTTTTCATCATTCACTTACTGACAAGTGAGGCATCTTGAGACAAAATATTCCACCACATTCTTCATCCCTGACCACCAGTACTGATGTTGGAAGTCATGGTACTTCACTACCACACCTGGATGTACCGCCAAAGGTGATGTATGGAACTCCATCAACACCTCCTCCCAAAAAGTCACGGGTACTATGGTGCACCCTCTGTAAAGGATTACTTGTTACCCACCTTTAGAATATCCATCGGTAGAATTCCCTGTGGATATATGAGAACATGTTGTCTCGCTACTGGAATCTCTGATGTGCACCTCCCTAACTTTTTGTAAGAGTGGAGGGGAAACTACCATCGATTGATGGATGTTGTCCCCTCCCTATCCACAAAGGATATCTGAAGCCATGAAAACTACACTGAGGCCTCATTTAGTAACTGTGAACCTGATCTCCTGCTGAGAGCATCTTCCACTACATTCCCCTTCCCTGGAGTATAGACTATCTCGAAGTCATAGTCCTGTAGAAACTCCTTCCATTAACGCTATCTAAAATCCAGATAATTTTGAGAAAAAATATACTTCAGACTCTTATGGTCTGAGTACTGAATGAAATTCTCACCCATCAGGTAGTGTCGCTAAATCATCGATGTGATTACTAAAATTTTCAACTCAAGTTCATGAGTCACATCGCTCTGCTCATGCGATCTCAAATGTTGTGGGCCGTAAGAAAACTCTTCTTATCCCTGCATCAGGACATATCTAATCCCAATTCTTGATGCATCACAGAACACCCGGTAGTTGGTGCCCTCTTCTAGAACCCTCAAGATAGGATTACTCATCATGATACTCCTTTGATTATAAAAGCTCCACTGGCATCATTCTGTCCAAAAGAGGGTTTTCCCTTCTTTTTCAACACCTTCAAGGGTGTAGTTATTCTAGAGAAGTCAGATACAAAACCCAAATAGTACCCAGAAAGCCCAAGGAAACCCCAAACCTTGGTAACACTCTTGGGTCGCTCTAAGGCAAGCACATCCACAATCTTTGTTAGATCAACTGTAACCCCATCCTCTGAGATGATTTTTCCATGGAAATGGACCTTCCTTATCCATAACTCACACTTCAAGAGCTTTTTGGTTTGCTGATTCTCTCAGAGTGCGTCTAGAACCATCCTTAGATGTATCACGTGCTCCTCCTCAGACGTTGAATATTAAAAGATGTCACCAATGAAGACCTCTAAAACTGGTCTAGGTACTACAAGAATACCCCGTTCATGAGTCTCGTGAACACTGTTGGGGTGTTCATCATGCTAAATGGATTCACTATGATGTCCTCGTATTCGTCCACCACTGCAGGAAACTATGGACTCATCTCATCAAACACACTAAGGGTCATTATATCCACCTAAAGAGTGACTAACTGCACCCTCCTATGAGAAAGTCCATCCCACACTGCTCCGTTTTCCTTCACACCAATAAAGGATAATTGGGTCCCATATATAGGGATACACCACATTGTGCACCTAAAAGAGTCGATCTGAGCATGCACTATAGATAACTAGTCCATTACCTAGATGAATTCATAAGGCCTCAACATTTCTACTAGGAGATCCCATCCGAAACTCTCACCTCCTAGAGTAATCTCACAATGTCATCACCAGTGTGTAATCATTGAATCCCCTCCTGTAGGAGTTTCTAATTGTAAGGATCGAGCCAACGGCTCCCTGGGAATCTACGATCCTCGAACTAGGTCTGTGGAAAGTAAAGAGTCACTGAAACTTGTGTCTATAAGAATTACATCTAAGGTGGTGAAGATACAAATCATACCTCTAATCATCCATGGAGCACCATGGTCATAGGCCTCCACTCCTTGAAGTTGAGCTTGCCCCTGTCCATTGGCTCCCGGAGCCTATGGTGGACCACCTAGGGGTGGTGGAGGTAATAACTCGAACCATCTTCTACAGCCTATTTTTCACAACCCATCCCATGGGGCCCATGTCATGACTACCCCAAGCCCTTCATCCATAAGACAAGGTCTGGTGACTAGCACCATAAATAAATATCTTTGAAAGGTAAGGAATTTCCTTTAAACCTATACACGCACGCGCAACCCATAATGCAGAAAGTAAGTTGAAACTGGAACCAATAACTAGTACAAGTACTACAAAATGTAAAAGGAGCTGGGGAAATAGCCCAACTGAAAGGATATTACATGAATGGTAGTACATGTTTTGGAGGTTTTCTGCCAAGAATCCTACCTAAAGGGTTGTTATATATCACTGCTTGATGTCACTATAGCACATCACTTTTATTGATTCACCTCCGAGTACCGTCTAGCTGGGGCTCCCCAAAGTCATAATCAAAGTTGTCTATCATCTTCACAAGACACAATTGGTGTGGTAGAATCCGATTCTTGGTTGAGTATAACAATACTCAGTAGAGAAACCCAGAACATCTCGGGTATCACAAAAATCCACAAAGTAGAATACCACAAAGCATGTTCTCAATGTAAAGCACAATTAAAAAGGCACATCTTATACCAGAAATAAATTAAGTACATAAGTAAATATGATTAGTCATAAATATAGATCATCATATTCTATTAAAAGTCTCTACTACTGATCCATAAAGGTCTAATATGCTACTAATCTATTAAGGGTCGCTCTGCTGCAGATCCATGAAGGGTCACTCTGATACTGAGCCACGAAGGGTCCCTCTCATGATGATCCCTGAGGGATCTCTTTACTATTGATCCACAAAGGGTCACTCTACTGTTGATTCAGGAAGAGTCTCTCTCATGATGATCCATAAAGGTTGCTCTACTGCTGATCCATGAAGGGTGTCTCACATGATGATTCATAGAGGGTCTCTCTCATTATTCATGTCCCAACCATGTGTCCCTACTGGCTGCAAGAGTAACAAACTCTAGCCCTCAACTGACCTCATCTGCCTCACAATCTCTACACCTCTGACCCTTCGTCCTAGGGTCTTCCTCCAAAATTTCTAGCCCATTTGGGGATCTATGCCTTCTTCCTACTTCCTTCTATAGATGAATCAACCACTTGTCATCCCATGCAGGCTCTCACTGTTAGTTCCTTCTCTACTAAGAAGCTCTCCACAATTAGAACTCGCTCTAGCACTCCAGCTAGCATCAGAATGTTGAGTGAAATCATTGACACCCTAATCTCCAATCAGAGTCCCTAATAAATGTTTCTATTATTGAATAATGGGTATCATACCATGTTAGTAGAGTATTAGAAGAGTTTGGTAAACCTCGTTGAGTACTGGGCCACTGTCAGGCAGCCCTATTATAGGTGTAGTAGCTCTCGAATACGCACAGTGTGTAGTGTCGCTGGTATGAACTCCTCCCTAAAGAGTCTATCGAAGTCCAACCAAGAAAGGGTCACCTCCTCATGTGTCTAGAGTATCATGATCCACCATCTCCCTACAGTGCCCTGAGAAAGGCTAGTGGCTAGGACCACCATCTGGTCTATAGGTGTCTCTACCCAGTGGAAAAATACATGTAACTACCTCAAACCAATCCTCAGCTACCTGAGGATTTGTGTCACCTTGAAAACATATAGGAATCTACCTCTATAACTTCTACAGTGTGCTTCGCTGGCATGAATTGTCTACTGGTGGGGCTGGTAGTAACTACTGCTCTATGGGTGGTGGTGCTTCCGGTACACCACATGAAGGTGCTATTGTTGTAAGTGGTCCCTGTACTGACTCCTCATCACTCGATGGGTCCATCGTCATGATCCCTCACTAGAATATTAGATGTCTTCCTTTGTGGAGGCATCCTGTAGGGAAACAGATGTTCCACAGTCAATAAGTTATACCTGGTGAGCTGACTGAAAATAGATCAAGAGAAAAAAAATTTCCAAAACATATGAATCCCTTTTTTATGTACCGATTCAGAACATAGATTTCAGGGTCCATGTGTATGGATACATTGACTACCACACCATCACTAGACTCCCATGACTAAAATCTGAACTCAATAAACTTAAAACTATTGCACCCATCGAAAATTCAGAATCCTGGTTCTTTTGGTAGAACTGACGGCCCTCTGATTCCACTTTGTCACAACTCATCCCTGAGGCTTCTGTCGTGACTACCCTAATCCCTTTTTCCATAGGCCATGGGCTGGTGAATACCACCAGAAAGGAATATCCCAAAATGTGAAGGCATTTCCTTTAAACTTACACACACACACACACACACAACCCATACCATAGAAAGTATGATGAAACTAGAACCAAAAACAAATTACAAATACTACAGAAAGTAAAAGGGGTTGGAATACAAGACCAACTGAATGGAAAGTATAGGAAAAGAATTAAAATATCTTGAGTTCATCCTCTATGGATCCTACTTGAAGGGTTGGTATAGCTCAGTATCAGATGTCACTACAGGAAACCATGTCTATCGATCCACCTCCGAGCACCGTCTAGCCCTAGCTCCCCAAAGTCCCAATGAAATTTGTCTATCATTTGCACAAGCCACAATAGGTGCGGGAAAATCCTATTCAGGTTTGAGTATAACAATACTTATTAGGGACCCTAATACAAACTTGGGTCTCATAGAAATACACAAAGGAAAATATCACAAAGAAAGATCTCAATTTAAAGCACAAAGAAAAATATAGAGCTCACACTAGGTATAACATAAGTACAGAAGTAAATATGATTAGCTATAAATCTAGAACACCTTATTCTATTGAGAGGCTGTACTACTAATCCATATAAGATCTCTCTAATTCTTATCCTGAATGGTCACTCTACTACAGATCTGTGAAGGGTCGCTCTACTGCTAATCCATGTAGGGTCGCTATCATGCTGATCCACGATGGTTCGCTCTTCTGTTGATCCATGAAGGGTCTCTCTCATGCTGATCCATGAAGTATCTCTCTTATGCTGATCCCTGAAGGGATACTCTCATGCTGATCCATGATGGATCTCTCTACTACTAATCCATGAAAGTTCTCTCTCATGCAGATCCACATAGGGTCTCTCTCATTCATCGCGTCACAGCCAACCACTAAATTCTTGCACTTAGAATGCTTGATTCTGGGAGGATCTTATCCTCAATCCATCATTCATACACCAAACTACAAGAATTTCCAAATAGAGTAATCCAAATTACTAAATCTTTATAAGGGTCCCAATGCAATAGACCACACGTCGACCATACGCCCGGTCTGTAAGATATGGACATTTTTGTAAAAAGGCCCAGTTGGATTTGAGTCCGATCCAATGTGGCCATATTCTAACCTCAACCATAACTAAAATTGAGTATCTAAGAAGGACCTCATCATCACAATTGTCCTCTTTCTATGGATGGTGCATTAATCAGATGCTCGGTTTGAGGCATATCAGTGTTTTTGTAAACAAGGGTCAGTTGCGTCTGGGCCCGGTTCGACTCGGTCAGACTGAGCTGACCAATCCCAGCCTAGGGTCCTGAATGACCTACCTTTTCTACCTGTCCCAATAGGCCTCACTTGACCCGACCCAGGTTTTTCTTGGGTCCAATCTACTAGGTCATCCAATGACTTAATATTATATGTCTCCGCTCGTTCTGGCGGGTCGGTCAAATTCCAACCTAGGCCTCCCAATGGCCCTACCATCTTCCCCCCATCCTGATCTGACTCAGTCGGAATGGATCAAAAAACCAGATGGGAAACTTGGGTGGCCTGGACTGATGTAGCCCAGACCAGTTCGACAGGTCCAATTGGGGGCGCATGCAGCCTATCAACCCATCCGCCCCCTTCTGCAAAATGTGGTGACAGGTGGCACTGTGTCACCAGCACACTACCGCAATCGATGGGTTGTGGAATCCTACTACTCCTTCATGGTATGCACCAGGCGCACCACTCCTACATCCCATTGGCCCCTGCCGGTGGCCCATGCTACACTGGCATGATAGATCAATTCACGGCTTATTCCTAGCACACATGAAGTACCTTCTCTGGACAACCAGGTCCGCACCGGTGGTCCGTTATTCAGGTCATCTATTCCACTGGCCTCTGTGAGGTTTTTCTATTACTATAAATACCTATAATTCTCCATTCCACCATATTTAATGTTCATCCTTGAAGAACGCGCGAGAACACACATGGAAGAGGGTCTCAGGCCTTGTTTGTGTCTGCCCATACCCTCCACGTTAGAGGTGTATAATCAAAGGGAGGTTAGGGATTTCAACACATCAATCAACCCCTCCATTCAAGTCCCATAATTATACAACCCTTCCACAAGAACACCTGATTTATGGATCAACCTATTCATGGTTTGATCCATTTTCATTGTTTTAGATTGAAAATTTTGGAAAGAACAACAATCAAAAAGAACGCATAACCCCAATCTTTATTTTGGATCTGTCACTAACGATGGATGGTGATCCGAATCATTGTCAATCCTTGATCCACTATCATTCATCGTCATTCATCGATCCGTTATCTGCTATCATTCTTCACCATTGATCAAATCCTGGATCTAATCTCATTATCAACGAGATTTTTCACTACACTATGATCCTCCAACATTCATTATTGAGAGAGAGAGATACTCTCCTCACCAGAAGTTTTCCTTGGGTTGTTTGTTAGCCCTGGAAACTAATTAATCAGAGGTGGGAGATGTGTTGTGTGTTTCCAAACTAATTCTTTAATGAGTTTCAATAATGATTCAGCGTCACCTCATCACTGCACCATAGCGTTGACGAGTCATTGTGTCACAGTGATCTCATTTCAAATAAAATAAACTTCTAAAAGATTTTAAATTTATTTTATATTTTTCTATAAAAAGTCCTAAATTTATCTCTTCCGGTCAACCAATGATGGTCGAGGTTAATCAATTCCAAGGAGAATCTTAGAATTCTAAACTCAATGGTACCCACTTATTTTTTATCCAGTCACCGGTTCAAAAGTTAGAAAAAACCCGCTCACGCAATTACTGAACGTACATTAAAATAAGTTAAAAATTATATTCCGGGCACCCCATGCCTCATAATCATGTGTCGTCTCAATGTCTAGTATCGAAATAATTCCATATAATTTAAAAAAAATTACACAAAAATTTTGGGACATTACAGGAATAAAGTTATTCAAAATGTTATTTATTATCCCTAATGTTATTTTTTTTGAAGAAAAAAAATTGTGATGTACATAGTGTAGTTATTTTTTTATAAAAGTCTCATTTGTGTATCTCGTTTACCAAAACGGTTAATCTCTTAGTATTTTGGGATTTGATTCCCTTTAATCATACCAATTTATTTGATAGGAGACACTAGCTTCAAGACACCTGAGGCTAGGTTGGAATAATTTTCCTTGAGAAATGTTTTCTTATAGTGGTTCGACATAAGATAGAAAATAATTATTATAACTAAGATGGGTGGAGGATTCAATAGATGCATAAAATGTAAAATTCCAATGGTTGGAAAGGTACTCCCCAATTTTATCCATGTTATTGATAGTAAAATCAATCATTTTTACTCAATATTGAAGATAAAATATTGATGGGCACTTGATTCTTGTGAATTCAGAAGATATGAATGAATTTTTGATGTGGGGAGAAGGTGTGAATTTAGTTTGTAGATAATTAGGTGTTCTTTGAAAAACAGCCGAAAATGCGGCCAAGGTGGTATGAAAAATGGAGAATGATTCCAAAAATCTTCAAAATTAAGAAAATTAAGTTTCTAGTTTGTGATAATTGTTGTAAAAACACACTTGGAAATTTCTTCCATGTTTTGGTAAGTGATTATGATGTGGTAAGGTTGGACATAAGGCTCGTATGTAAAACTGAAATGATCATGGTTGTGATAAGGATAATTCAAATAGCATGTCTGTAAAATGTTTTAAATGAAATGAGATGGTTCAATATGAAAAAGGGTGTCTAAAGAAGAATCTAAATGATGGGAAACATTTAGAAAATAGGGAGAAAGGTGTAAAAAATCCTTTTTAACTACTTCTGTAGACATTGGTCCATCTTACAAGGTGATATTATCAATATTGACAGTTTATACATATTATGCTAATGTATTGTTTGATAAAATGTCTAAAAAATCATTGATTTCTGAGAAATTTATTATTAAATAAAAAATTACACCTCATGAATTGAAGTCGGAAGTTATGGTGAAAACACATGAGGGAAAATATTTAGGAAAAATAAGTTATAGGAATCTTCCTATTGTTTTTTTAAACATATTACCTGAAAACCATGTTTTTTTTCACCGAGTAGAGTCTGATTTAAATCTGGGTATGGATTGAATTTCCTTTTACCATGATAAGAAATATTTTAGAGTTAAATAAGTTGTATTTCAGAAATAGTTTGTTTATATATTGAACACATAAAATTGATAACATATTGAGTATTTGAGAAAATGATAAAATATTGAAATGAATGTTATCCAACATATATTGTTGGGAAAAATGTAACTATTCATTTTAATGACGTTCTAGTGGTAAATTTGTATTTAGATACTTTATCCTTAATGTGATTCTTGGTGTTATGTAGCACCCCCATGATTTCATAGTGCATTATCTCTTAAAAGTGAATCAATAACTTGCACAACACACAACACCGATTTCGAGCGCACCATGCCTTACCAAACTAGCCGTTCAAAATGTGGTGATGAATAGTATTAAGTGAATTTTGAATTTTATATACTCTATATAATTTTATAATCCATTTTATGTGTTTCTTATACATAATATAATACCAAATTCATTTTTTCAGATAAAAGAAGTAATTTTCAAAAATGAAATGTCACCGCCTTTTAATGGAAAACCCTTTTTAAAACCAATATTTGAATATTTAATATATTCAATTAAATGAAATTAAATTCTTCTATAGAATAGGGACATAAAATTTTAGTTTCAATTTATTTTTGGTATTTTTCTAAAAACATACAATTTTTGATGAATAGTGAAGAACATTCTGTTATTGTTTAAAACTGACTTTTTATTTATATAATTATTTTTTTATTTAAATTTATTTTAAGTAAAAATAGATATATAATACCTATATATGTTAAATTTAATTCATTGGAGTCATTTTATAATAAAATTAGATGTATAAAATTTTATTGAACTTTATAACGTCTTTTACCCAACTTATAGGCACATTTGCAAATTTGCATAAAATTTAATTTTACCGCTTCTGTGATTTGAATTTAAAAAATATGAGAGACATGGTTTAAATCAGTTTGTAAAATTTGGTTCAATAAGATAAAAATAATTTGTTGTGAATAGTAACTTTTAACTTTTATTTACCCCAATTAAAAGTAAATAGGGTAATTAAATGTAAAAAGGATATTATAATTATCCAAACATGTTTTCTAATTCTATTGGATAAGTTTATTTCTACCAAAACCAACCATAGTAATAAAATATGATCCTTTTGGTCCACATAAATTAGATTGGGACATTTGTTATTATTTTATTTAAATAAGAGTTACAAGTGTTAAATTCAATGTTTAATAACTAAACCATTTTTAATATAGGGTTATATATAAGATAATTTTTACTATAAATATTCATTATAAACAAAAACTATCTCCTGCATCATGGTATTTTATTTATAATTTTTATAAATAAAAAAATTAATTTTATTTATGACCGAATGATGATGCATTAATTACCTTATTAATGAACAATTAAAATAATTGATACAATAAATATAAAAATTAATTTTAACAGAGACTTTTGATGACATCCAAGAATTTTATAGGTGAATGCAACATTTTCGGGTTTATTTAATGTATTTTGTTCTAAGTAATCAACTTTTTATGACTTTCTAAAAAACCAAATTACAAATAGTGTCAAAATTGACATAAATGAGTTTTTAAAAAAAATATTATATTATTAAATGATATAATAATCCTAAAAATATATGGTTCATCCGAAGGACTTATATAATAATATATATGTCATTAAGGAACCACTTGAGGTTATCTTGTCTTTTTATAGTATTTTTATTAACCATTTATTATAATAATACAAGAGGACATGGTAAAAGTTAAACTATTTAACTAAGAGTTAAATCTAAAAGATAGGGTAAATATGGTGACCTAAACTTGTCTCAACCCTATTGGTAGATAGGATTTTGACCAATCTACACCTTAGTTCTGAAATAAATTAATTTTTATCCATTAGAAATTGAAAATGATTTTATAATAAAATTATATTTCAATCTTTTCCTAAAGTGACCCTCATCTATCTTATAAAAGGGTACTTCCCCTTTTATCAAATTCACACCTCCAAATCCATTTGGCTGGGCCAAACCTACTCAAATATCCTCCCAACATCCATCACTTCATCCAAGAGGCCTTCCCTTGAGCATAAATCCAACCTATGGAGTCCATTTTTTAAAATCAAAAGGAAACTACCAAAGAAGAGATAATTATGTTATCACCTCTTCAAAAGTTCTTTTGTTCTTCCAAATTCTCTTTTGTTGTTATTTCCAAACCAAAATAAAAACTTTAGTACCTTCTATATATTTTAATGTTATTAAAAATATGTTACAACCATACACAATATTCTATCCAGCCTATGAATTATAATTTCACCATGTGTGCGTACGCACGGCTTAACGTCTCCACGCCATGGTGTAATTTGTTATTCAACACTATGTTAATTGGATGGATATAATTATGATTAATATGTAAATAAATAATGAAAATAAGATTCTAATTTATCTAAAAAATTAATTTACCATCCATTTCTATACCTTTTAATCATTAAGGAAATGATATCGTCACTCGGGTGTATGTACGGCTTACCTTCTCCACAACATGATGAAATTCATGTCCGGGTTCACCATTCAACGACGATTATAAAAATATATATTTTTAATAAGTATGTAATATATGACATCATAATTCTACTAGAAATATATATATATATGTGTGTGTGTGTGTGTGTACTGACATATATCTTATTCACTTACTTCCATCCAATACGATATGAAAACGAAGAGAGTATTTATGTGTAGGTACGGCCTACCGTCTCCATAAACGGTGTTTTCCATTTCATATATCTATATATTATACATATTTATATTCAAAATATATAATATATATAAATAATTTTTTATATTCTGGATGTATTTAAATCTTGATCTAAATGATATGATCAAGAATAACAAGTTAAAATGCGTACGATAAAGAAAGCGATTATTACCCAAAATGTAAATTTATCATGGAAATCATTATTAAAAGGGTAATATAAAGTCATAAATGAATCATGTATGATATAATAAATATGAATATGGTTTTGGTATAATTTGATAACATACTATGGTCATTATACCGGAGGTTAAACGTACCCTCGACCAAAGGAAAGTGCAAGGTAAGGGTTAATTCCTCAATCTCATTATTATCAGAGACTGATTATGTATATGTATTTTCTGGGAAATATTTATTATACATGTCCATTTTTCATTAAATAAATTTTAAAATGGTTATTTTAAGGTACTATTTATCTAAAACATCATTTTAAATGTTTTAGAAAATTATTCTTCTAAATATTTCTCATTAATGTCCATGTTTTCAAAATAGTTTTAAGGATTTATTTTTATGGGAATGATTTTCTTAAAATGGCAATTCCATTAAAATGTTTGAAAGTGGTATAAGATACATTGATTAAAAAATCTACTTTAAATGAATTCTTTTATAAATTTGTGACTTTTAATTGATATCAAAAAAGGGGTATTTATCTCAAAAAAGAATTACTAATCATTTTCAACTTTGTTAGCATCCTTTACTGGATATTATTATATATTAAGGTTTATTTATTATAATAAAATATTACATATTATATTGAATGAGTTATGATATGGTTGACCGTGGATATGCTATTATTATACCCTTTGTGTGTTATGGTTGATGTATTGGCATTTCGTATGCTAGTTTTAATACGAATGTTTATATTATGTTTGATCATTTTCTTATGTGGAATGCAGCGACCATAGTAAGTGATGTGTGGAGCCCGTTATAGCTCCTCGATGCATTGGTATGTCTCATCGGACAAATTAGTGTCATGGAATAAGTCGTTGACTAAAATTTTTTTTGTAGTCTTTCCACGAGGCCTTGACTATATTGTAATGTGTTCCAACATTTGGCATTCTCTCATTATGAAATTAATTATTTTGTGTGATTATTCAACTAGTATAATATCCATCTACATGTTTATATGGTAATTTTTGAATTATTTTCTCGATATTATGTACAAGTTTATTTTTAATAGGCTTTTTTTAATGTGCATATTTCCTTAAAATTTTATATTTTCTGCTAAATTATTTCCCCTTCCTGAGCATATGTGCCCACCCCTTTCTTATGTTTTATTTTCCCAGGATTCCAAGAAGTTCATTGTGATTGATATGTAGGGTTAATCTAGGAGAATAATGGTATTCTCAAAAGATTATTTATGTTTTGTTTCATGTTTGAATGTGTAATGTAACTTTCATGTTTGTAATCTATATTCCAATACTACTAAACTAATCGGTCCTTTGGGACATGAATCCTTGTAATCATGCAAATGTACTAAAATAATGCATTGCATCTAGGCTTCTAGGGTTGTGGAATTACAGTGGGTAATAGAGGAAGTTTAAAAAAATCCTTGGAAATAGATTTAGATAAACTCTAATTAGATAACATTACCCGAAGATAATCATTCACGATTTTTATTGAAGTACATCCTATAATTTTGTTAATGTAGAGATTTTGTGAATTTTCCAAAAAATACACCCTTGTCTAGATACGATCAGGTAGAGGCGGAACTGGCACAGATGTACTTAGGAGTGAAAACTCCAAAAAGGAGTTTTGGGCTTGACCCATGGTATCATGGTATACGACAAAGGGCCTTACTGCACTCTTTGTTACGAAACTCCCAGGGGATATGCTTAAGATAGTTCACATTTTATTAACAAGACATTATGAAGGATTTATGAGTAAATAATTCCTCAAAGAAAACATTTTCTATGATGATAGATTATATGCATACACTTTTCAATTTACGTTAGGTATTTTTCATGTTTGGAAATATGCATTTCAATTCATAAACTATCCTAGTGTATGCCATTGTTTAGAAATGGCACCTAGTAGAAGGAATGATAAATCCAGAAATACGCATGACCCAAAGAGAAAGAATTATCATATCTTTCATGGTACTAATACATCATTTATAAGGAAAAAATTCTCCCACATATTCTCATCATATGAAAAAATTGTATCATGTTTTAATATGATAATTAAAGAATTCGCTGATTCATATGGATTTGAAGGGAGTAAAGAGAAGAAAAGGATGTTAGAGAGAATGATGGATAAAGGGAAGAGGGGAAAAACATTTTCCCATATTTGATAACCGTGGAAAGTATCACCTTGGTAAATTGTTTAAGGGAATGACAATTTGTTATAAGTGTCATGAAAAAGGACAACAAGTTTGTGATTACAAGGGTAAGAAAAAGGTTTCAAATGTACAATGATTCATCTTCAAGGAGTTGGGACACTATGTGAATCAATGTCCCAATCGTCATATTATACTTGAAATGATACTATTGGTTAATAATCAGTTTATGATACTACCACAGATGAAGAGGAATGATTAGTGTTCTTATGTTGTTATTAAAGAACTGTGTCATTTGAGTATTGTATTAATTATGTAAAAGTGATAAGAATTTTAAAGTATATAAGGATTGTTATGATGGTATGACTCTGAGTATGATATACTCTTTAATACCAAATGTAGGATAGAAATAGTAATGAGATTCTCAGATAAAAGAGGGGGTGAATTGTACCTTTTAAAAACTCCCTTAGGAAATTTTGGATTACCAAAATTCACAACACCTCTAATTTCTAAAGATTTTTTTGATTCCGGAAAAGTGATTCCTGATATTAAACATAAAAAAAGGTTACACAATCTAAGATTCTACCTTAATGTGTATAGAATCTAACTAAATCACCGTACAAGTAAAGAATTATAAGAAAGTTATACTTTCTTTAAAAATACAAAATTCAGAGGAAAAAAAGTAGTAAAAACTACAAGTAACAAACAATAACTCTTTTAACCCAAACAGAAGGGTATCCAACAACCTTGGATAAGAGGTCCCTTGATGTATACATTAATGAATGTATGTCTTACCCACACCAAGGTATGCCCTCGATATGAATATTGTAATATGTCTTGCTATCCCCGGAATCCCTCAACTATCTGGTAGTCGACACCTTTGTCTTCCTCAGCAAGGAAGCCCTCAACTTCAAGGTTATGGAACCTATGCCTTCTTATCCCTAGAAGCCCTCGATTTTAATCCAAAACAATCGGAGTCATATGAAGAAAGTATGCACAAGGAAATGTTAGAACAAGCTATTCAAACATTCTGCACGAAGCTTTGAGAGTTGATAAGATCCTCTCTCTCTAGAAATCACTTCAGGAAGTTCTAATCACCAAAATTCAAAAAGTTTTAGCTTTTTTTTCAAATTATCTCTTATTTATAGGTGAAGCTCTAATGGTTGAATCCCTCCTCCAATGGTCATATTTTTCCATTAATTTTGGAGGGACCTATACAAATGTCACTCAACCAACGGTCAGTCAATAACTAAAAGAATGATATCATTTGGTAATGAAAATTTTTTAATCATAAGTAAAACTGAAGTTTGTAATGTAAGAAAAATAAAAGTTCGGAGTCCAACCAAAATGGAATTCTGATTCTATAATAAAGATATATTCAGATTCTGTTTTTCTAGGGAATTAGTAATGAGAATTTGTAACCAGATTTCATCATTAGAATTTGGAATGAGAATTCATAATCAAAATTCATCATCACAATTCGTAATGATAATTCTACACTATAATTCAAAATGATAATTATGCACTAGAATTTTTAATGAGCATTCTAAACTACAATTCGTAATGAGAATTCTTCACTAGAATTCATAATGATAATTCTACACTAGAATGTGTAATGATAATTCTTCACTAGAATTCGTAATGAGAATTCTTCATTAGAATTCGTAATGAGAATTCGTAATCATAATTCTTCACTAGAATTCGTAACCAGAATTCTTCACTAGAATTCATAATGAGAATTTGTAATCAGAATTCTTCACTAGAATTCGTAATCAGAATTCGTAATCAGAATTCGCCATCAGAATTCAGAGTCGAACTACATGAGAGTTCGTATCCAGAATTTTGAGTGGAACTTTATGAGAGTTCGTATCCAGAATTCGAATTAGAACCTCATGAGAGTTTGTACCCGGAATTCGGAGTGGAAAACAGAATACCTTATATCTATGTATTATATGATTCCGAGGTTTTGGACTTCAATCCGAATTTTATACTTAGATAAATTTATATTATGAATAATGAAATCTATGTAAGGGTAAATTTCTTTAAGGAAGTAAATTTTCCATATAGAGGTAAAATATAGATTTTCCTAAGTATAAGGTGTTTGTGATTTTAAAAACAAGAAGGAATGGAAAAGTCATAAGGAAAACCTTATTGATTAAAAAATCTCCCCCTTTTTTGAAAACAAAGACAACCTTTCGAAAAAGAATATATGGACTTAGAAAAATTTCTTTAGACTTTGAAGTTAAAACATATCTCCCTTTTTCCATAAATGATGGTGAACACAACTAACTCCACCTTAGGCTTTGGAGCTCTATGTATTGTATTATGGATTTATGGAATGGAGTTTTCATTGTCATGGGAATGAAAAACATTGTAATGAGAAACTCCCCCATAGAATGAGCTCCCCCTTACTTGGGGATAGTTCTTAGAAATTTTTCTTTTCTCTTTTAGATTTTTCCTTCTCCCCCTTTTGAGTAGTTCTTTTTCCTTCTCTCCCTTTATGATTTTCAAAAAGAATTTGAGGGAATATAAAAACAATAAAGTACCTGAAACATTAGTAATGACATACAAACAACACACGAAACCAAAATTCTATTATAATTGGATGAATGTTTACAAGGAAAATCAAATGCAACAAAATATCAGATCGAGTCTATTTGTCTTCTTTTTCCTTGGGGATTAATTTATTCAAAAGGGTTTTCAACTTCTTCAAGTCATTCTGATCCTCCTCAGCTTGTTTTTCTAAGGCTGTAATTATTTCATCCGGAGCCTTCAGAGCCTCAAACTATGCATTTAGAATTTCATCCTGTTTCACAAGCTTTTCTTCTATCTCAATCCGGAGATCTCTTTCCCCATTCCAGCTTTGAGCAACAGAATTAATCTTCCCATTCAGATCCTTCACTTGTTGATTCCGAGAATTTTTCTCAAGGGTCAGTTTATCCTGAACGTTATTCATCTTGGAATCCTCAGTGTCAAAAGCATCCTTTACATCATTCTGAAATTGATCATGATCTTCCAAGTCTTCATCAATTTTTTTTGACCATAGAGTGGTTTTGCTGCATGACTTTATGTGAACATCATAATTGATAAGATAGTTTCTATGCTCAGCCTCAATCTTCACACACTTATCCATCACCATGGATATGGATCCTGATTTCTGATTTAGGTTGTGTTGAAGAATCTGGCACCTGGAGTCTATGGTTTGAAAGATGGGAATTTTAGCCACCAATTTATTCAAACATTCAACAACAAAATCATGTCCCAGTGCTGATGATTCTGAATCAGACACCTTGCTCGGGGATTGTTCTTCTTCAATTTACACCAACTTTCTTCTTGAAGAGCCACCAATATCCTTCTTCCTTATTATATATTTTGTTGGGGTGTCCATGAGAACATTCTTACCCTTATCAACTTTAGGAATGGTTTCTTCATGAGGAGATTCTTCCTCACTTTCAGATAGTTGATCAATTTTGTCTTCATCTAGTTTCTCCTTCTCTTCTCCTTCAAGAAAATGATTCTCTTTGCTTTCTTCCTCAGATAATTCATTTTCATTCTCTTGTTCCATGTCATCATCATTCATACCATCTTTCTCATATCCCTTTCTCAGAGTGACAAGCTTGGAGGATTCGGCCTTAGAAGTTCAGAGTGGTAGTTTTTCTGATGGGTTTTCCTTCTCTTGATATTCCAAAACATGTTTAATCAAGTCATCTAGATCACCACTGTCTTCTTCTACTACTTCTTCTTCATATACTTCTTCCTCTTCTTCTATTCTTTCAACAACTTCATTTTCTTTAGGCTTTTCCGTAGTGAAGTAATTTTTTCTAGGGGTCACCAGTAATGGCTCAACAAGGAACGTTTCCAAAATAGGAATATTCTCAAAGCCTACTTCTGTGTCTCTAAAAAGGGATTATACAACATCACCTTTAGACATCTTCTCCTTCATCTTCTTCTCTTTTTCTACCTTCTCAAGGTATTCAAGAGTCTTCTCCCTTATGGATTTAGCTTCAGCAAGGTCCAATCTGAACTGAGGTTAACCTTCCTTCCTTTTCTCCTTATCTTCCCTCCATTTATCAAACACCTCATCTGGATATGCATTATGTTTATTTGGCTTGGGAGGTGCGGATTGGGTTTCCCTGACTTCTTATCTTTCTTTATAAAAAGTTCTGGATCTACATTTCCCTTAACATAGTTATTTTGAAGAAAAAATCATGTAAGTCTATCATACCAAGCTCGTGGGGCTTGTTTAAGTCCATACAATGCTTTGGTAAGTCTAAAAACATGATCAGGATGTTTTGTGTCTTCAAAGCCTGGATGTTGTTCCACAAAAACATCCTATTGAACAAAACTATTAAGAAAGGCACATTTAAAGTCCATTTGAAAAAGTTTAAAATTAACGAATTCCGCAAGGGCATGTAAAATACGAATACATTCAAGTATAGCTGCTGGAGAAGAGGTTTATTCATATTCTATTCCTTCTTTTTGATTATATCCATTAGCAACTAATCTATCATTATTTCTTATAATGATTCCATTTTCATCACACTTATATCTGAAGACCCATTTTTCTCCAATAACATAAGATTCCTTAGGTCTTTCAACAAAGGTCTAGACTTTATTCCTTTCAAATTCATTTAGTTCATCTTGAATGGATTTAATCCAATCATCATCACCTAAAGCTTCCTCAGTGCTTTTTTGTTCTAATTGGGAAAGAAATGATAGAAGTTCTACTTCATTTCTTAAGGAACTTCTAGTCCTTATAGTTTGATTGAAATCACCAATGATACTATCACTGGGATGATTCTTAAGAAATGACTGGTTTGGGTTTTGTAAAACATCTTAATCAACAAAGGGTATGAAATCTTCTAGGGTAAATGTTTTAGAAACATCTTCTTCAACATTTTCCTTATCAGAAGTATTTTCTATCAATGGTTGATAATCAGTTTTTGAAAACACATATGAGGATGGAGGTTGAGGTTGTTTAAAAACAAAAGGATCAGTTTCATCAAATTGGACATGTACTGTCTCCTTCACAGTACAAGTGTTTCTGTTAAAAACTCTATATGCCTTAGATGTTGTGGAGTAGCCTAAGAAAATTTCTTAATCAGATTTTGGTCTGAATTGCTGTAAATTATCTTTAGTATTCATAATGAATACATTGTATCCAAAAACCTTAAAGTCGGAAAGTCTAGATTTTCTACCATTCCATAACTCATAAAGTGTTTTATTAAGAAAGGGTCTAATTAAAAATCAATTTATAATATAACAAACAGTACATAATGCTTCAGCCCAAAAATGTTTGGCTACATTATATTCACTCGACATGGTTCTTGTTATCTCTTGAATAATTCTATTTATTCTTTCAACAACACCATTCTGTTGAGGTATTCTTGGTACTGAAAAGTTGTGTGTAATAACTTTTCTACTACAAAAGGATTCAAAATCAGAATTTTGAAATTCTCCTCCATGATCATTATGTATAGTTTTCAATGGAAGGTTTTTCTTATTTTTAAGTTGGGATCTAAATCTTTTGAAATAAGAAAAAGCTTCAGACTTCTTTGTTAGTAAATAGACCCATGTAAATCAAGTGTAATCATCCAATAAGCCAAATACATAATACTAGCCCCCAATGCTTCTAGTTTGTGTTAGAACAAAAAGATTCATGTGCACCAACTATAATACAACAGTTGTTGGGACTTCACCTTCTGATTTAAAACTTGATTTATGTTGCTTTCCATATTGACAAGGATCACAAACTTTTGAAGAATCAAATCTAAGATCTGGTAAATCCTTAACTAAACCTTTCTTAGAGAGTTTGCGTAAGTTCTTAAGGTTATAGTGTCCTAACCTTCTATGCCATATCCAATAATGATCTTCAATTGAAATTAGACAAGGTATGTTTTGGCTCCTAAGGTCTTCTAAGTTTAGCGTGTAAACATTCTCTTGCATTTTGGAAGAAAGAATAAATTCTTCCTTGGAATTGTGTACTAAGAACTTATCATTCCTAAATTTCACAAGGTAACCTTCATCACTTAACTGTCTAATTATAATTAGGTTGTTCTTAAGAACCTTAACAAAGAAAACATTTGAAATCAATGTTTTTCCAAGAAGAATGATGTTACCTATACCAATAATTTCTCCCTGAGCATTATATCTGAATGTTACTTTTCATCCATTCGTCTTGATAATCTTTTAAAAATAGTTTTTGTTAGTAGTAATATGCTGGGAACATCCACTATCCATGTACCATGTATTGTTGTTGGTACTTTACTTATTTTCCTCAAAATTAGAAAAAGATAGTTTTTCAGAATCCAGACTTGCATGGATCCAGAAATTTTAGAAAGTAAAATTTTGGGTACCCATATCTTCTTAGAAAAATACGCCTTATGAAATCCGAAAGATTGGGTTTTGTTTAAGGAACAATTCTTTGCCTAGTTTCCAACACACTAACATTTTTTGTAAAATGGGGCACTTTGAGGAACAAAGTACTTGTTACTAAAAATCAGTTTAGAACTAGTGTAACCAAAACCAGAAGTATTTCTTCGAGGTCGAATTTGTGAATACATTTTATCAAAATTTTCCTTACATAGGGTAATGTTTGACAAACACTTCCTCAAGGAGAATATTTCAGATTTGAGATTAAAAACTAAGTTCTTGTCTTCAAAAACATTTGAACTTGAGCTAGGCTCGAAAACAATATTCATAGAAATTACATTTTCAAGATCTTTTGAATGTTTATTCTTCTCAGAATTTACTTCCTCAAGATTTTTTGAAATACTTTCAATATCATAATTTTTCCTATCAATATCTTTAGAATGATATGATATTTCCTTTTTAAAAATAGTATTCCTAGAGTTTTCATTTTCATGCTTTTTAATTAGTATTGAGTTTTTAATCTCAAGAAGTTCCGCAAACCTAGAAACTGCTTCATAGGTAGGTAAATTGTTTTCTTCATCCGAAGAAGATTCTTCATCATAAGAGTTATAATATTTACCATCATTATCATTTATAGAAACCTTGGTTAAGGATTTATCATTGTGTACCTTAGCCATAAAGCAATGATTATCAATAGGTAGCCTAGCTATACAACCAAGATTATTCAGTCCTGATGATTTATAATCTGAAGATTCATATGAAGAGTCACCATGACTGGCACTCCAAGTTTCATTAGCTTTCAGAACTCTCTTAGCTTTGGACTTGTAATACTTATTTATGTTCCTTTCAGAATGCCTCACTTTTCTCAATTTTCTCTTGAGTATAGGGAAATCAAGTATTATGTGTCCAGCTATCTTGCATTCATATAATGTGACCTCAGAATCTTTCTTATCTTTCATTTCCTTCTTATTATACATGGATTGGAAATTTATCTATCCAGCTATCTTGTTCATCCTTCAAGCAAGATTAGAAAACTTTTTTTTTGAAACTTCACACTCACTAGATTCGGATGGGATAATAACCTTCTTAGATTTGGATCTAGTAACTCTCTCACGAGTCTTAGCTTTCTTGTGATTTGAAGTTTTCATAAAAGAAACACTACCATTTCCATTTTTCTTCTTTATATTGTCAGCATCTCTCTTCATTATAGTCCCATTTTGAAGAAGAGTTCAAAATAATTTATCCAGAGAAATTTGGGTAACCTTTCTGTTTTCATTGATAGCAGTTCTCTTTGATTCCCATTTATTTGGAATGATGTATATGATCTTTTCAACAAGATCTTAATCATCTAGACCTTTTTCTCCCATATATTGTAATCTATTCACGGTATTCATGAATCTTTTTTGCACCTTACAGATTGGTTCTCCATAAGGAAAATTAAAACCATGATACTCAACTCTGAGCATGGCTCTTCTAGTCTCAATAACTTTAGATGTACCAAAAGGTGTAACTTCAAGTTTCTTCCATATACAGTTAGATGTTTCACAAGAAGAAATTTAACTATATATGTTCCTAGTAATTGAACAAAGAAAAGTATTGTGTACCTTATAGTTGAGTTGGTATTCATGCTTTTCATGATTAGTAAAGGCACTTACTTCTTTATCAGGGATTTAATATCCACCGGTAAGCATGAAAAAATAATCTACCCCAGTACTGATAATTAATGTCTTCATAAAATCTCTCCAATATTCATAATCATTACCATCAAAAATTGGTGGTTTAGTAAGATTTAGGTTGTCGACAGAACCAACATTTAAACCTACCATCCTTAAGAAAAACTTTGTCACACAATCTTATTAGATGTATATGTTTTTAAACAAGAGAAAATATACTACGCAAGAAAAGTTGTATCTCTATGAAAAAAGTGAATCCGAACTATGATTCTGAAAAAATAGATTCTGAAAAGTATGAATCCAGAAATATGAATCTGAATTCCCAATTTCGAAAGTTATGAGAAGAACAATTCTTCTGAATCTAATCATGATATTAATTCAGATTGAACCAATGCTCTGATACCAATTTTTAGGATGGTATGACTCTGAGTATGATATAATATTTAATACAAAACGTAGGATCAAAATAGTAATGAGATTCTCAGATACAAGAGGGGGGGTTAATTGTACCTTTTAAAAATTCCGTTAGGAAATTTTGGATAACCAAAATTCACAACACCTATAAGCTCTAAATATTTGCTTTATTATGAAAAAGTTATTCCATAAATGAAACTTAACAAAAGTTTACACAATTTAATATTCTACTTTAAAGCATATATAATCTAACTAAATCAGAGTTCAAGTAATGAAGTAAAAGAAAGTTATAAATTCTTTAACAATACAAAATGCAATGGAAAAACAAAGTAGTAAAAACTACAAGTAACAAAAAATAAATCTTTTATCCCAAAGAGAAGGGTATCCAACAACCCTTGATAAGAGGTTCCATGATTTATACATTCAAGAAAGTCTGTCGCAACCACACCAGGGTAAGCCCTCGATACAAAGATCGGAATCTGTCTTGCTATCCCCGCAAGCCCTCAACTATCAGGTAGTCGGCACCTGTGTCTTCCTCAGTAAGGAAGCCCTCAACTTCAAGGTGTTGGATCCTCTATCTTCCTATCATTGGAAGCCCTTGATTGTAATCAGTAACAATCGGAGTCACACAAAGCAAGTCTAAAAAAAGGAAATGTTTGAACAAGCTATTCAAACTTTCTGCATGAAGCTTTGAGAGTTGATAAGAGCCTCTCTCTCTCTAGAAATCACTCCAGGATGTTCTGATCACCAATATTCCAAAAGTTTTAGCTTCTTTTCAAATGAGCTCCTATTTATAGGTGAAGCTCCAATGGTCACCTCCCTCCTCCAACGATCATATTTTTCCTTGAATCTTGTAGGGACCTATACACGTGTCACTCAACCAATGGTTAGTTAATAACTGAAAGCACGACATCGTTTTGTAATGAAACAAGTGTAAGAATAAGTAAAATTGTAGTTCATAATGTAAGCAAAATAAAAGTTCAGATTCTAACCAAAATGGAATTCCGTGTCTATAATAAAAAGTTATTTGGATTCTGTTTTTCTTGGAAATTCATCATGAGAATTCATAACCAGATTTCATCATCAGAATTCGGAATGAGAATTCGTAATCAGAATTCATCATCAGAATTAGTAATGATAATTCTATACTAGAATTCGTAATGAGAGTTCCGCACTATAATTCTTAATGATAATTTACAATGGCCCGGACCTCTCCGGCCCTTTCCTTTGTCAAAAAGAAGGTGAAGAAGTGTTCTGGAGGGTAAAATGGACTTTCCACACACCTTCCAGAATTTTGAAACTACACACCGTGTAGTTTGAGTACACGCCGTGTACCCCCTTTCCGGGTATACCCCGTGTTGCAGGCTGTGTCCTTGCTGTGTGAAATAATGGGTGCACGCCTTGTTCCCAGTTTTACATGCCGTGTAGTCCTTCCCCGCATACGTGTTACCAGTCAATGGTTGTGTACCATGTTGGATCCGTGTCCTTGCCGTGTGCAATAAATGAGTACACACCGTGTGTCTAAAATACACATCGGGTAGTCCTTCCCCGCGGATGCGTTACCCTCAAACCGTGTGTTGACCAGTCAACGGTCGCAGAGCCGTGTTGGAAGCCACGTGGAGACTATATAAAATAACCAAGTACACACCGTGTACCCTAAAGTACATGTCGTGTACTTTTCCTTTTCTCACCTATAAAAGGAGGGGTCCCCTCCTCCTTTCAACTCACCCCTCTCCTCCCCTTTCCCTCTAGGCAGAGTTCTCCCAAGAGACTCGAAGGCTCTTTCTTCCATAACTTCTTCGTCCGAGCTCCGATTTACGATCCGTCAGTGGCCACGGGATCGTAACGACGAGGCGGAACATTCGATCATGGATCCGTTGTCTTTCCTTTGGCCTTTACTTTCCAACTTCCACCTGAGAAGGATTTTCCGAGACCCGGCAGAGGTGACGGATGCCGACAGACTTCTTCTAAAGATGATCCGGGGGAGCGCTGTGATCAGAACCTATTGATGTAGGGATCATACCTTTCTCTCTCTCTCTTTTTTTCATCATGTGGTGTGGTTATCCTATTTTTTTCATGAGAAACAGTTAAACCATTAAATAAAGATAATAACTGGTGTAATAACGTGGTTTGGAAGTGTTTGATTGTTGTTACTTTATATCCTATGATATTATGTTGTAAATTGAATGAGCTTCTACTTACTGAAAATCACGGTCATTGGGGGCCTTTTCTTGCACAATTAAATGTTTCCTTATCTTTCTAGACCGTTTTTGTGGATATAACTTTGTGGAAATTGGTTAATCATATAAAGTTGGTTGATTAAATGAAAATCTGGAACCCCTGTGTGATCACCCCGGTTAAACAAAAATGGAATAATGAAGATGTGGGTGTTGGTTTGGATACGTGGCATGTGATGGGGGTGTTTTTGTGGGTTTTTGTGGTTCGGGTGAGCAGCAGGGCTGTGGTTGGCTTGGTTGTGGGTTGGTGTCAATGTTATGTTGGTGATGGGTAGCGGGGCTGTGATAAATGGTTTTAAAGGGATAATGATGTACGGGGTTCGGTGCAGTTGTGGTTATGGTAGTTGGCAGCAGGGCTACGGGGATGGGTTGAATGTGAATGGATTATGGGTTATGAATAATAAATAAAAGCGGAATAGTTAATGAATGGTGGGGCGTGGTAATGGAACAGGATTAATAATCAATGGGGCTGGTTGGCTGATAAGAAGGGCTTGGTTTTGTTGAATGTGTTTTCCTAACTTGATTTGTGGATGGCAGGGATATGTTTTACGGATGATCAATGTGTTTGGTTGTGGATAGTTCCCCAGTAGTTAAGGAACTAAATAATATAATTCTGCTGAAACGTGAAAACCTAAATGGGGTTGGGGTTGTTTGTTGTATGCATGCTTCGTAGTAGTCGTGCCGAGGCACTTGCTCAGTTTCTCTATTTAGAAGCCATAGGTTGGGCTGTGTGGTTGTTATATATATATATATATATATCTGTATCTTTTTTGTTTTATCGCACCCCACCCATGTTGAGCACTTACTGTTGAACACTCCCATTTCATGGGAGAGGGTGTTTCTCCCTTAGTTACTAGCTTCTTCCTGCTCCTTCTCCCCTAGGTTGTGATGGCTTGAGGCGACCTTACACCTAAGACACTTCTGGTGGGTTTCGATTGGGGTGGCTTAGGCCCAAGACTCTTCGGGCAGGTTCTACTTTTTCCCAAGAATCATTGGGATGAGGCCCAGGTGTGTGCGGGTGGGATATGCGGTTGTGAGGCCCAGGTGTGTGCGGGCGGGATATGTGGTTGTGAGGCCTAGGTGTGTGCGGGCCGGATATGTGGTTGTGAGGCCTAGGTGTGTGCGTGGGGGAGACATGGTGGTGAGGCCCAGGTGTGTGCGGGCGGGGAGAGTGTGGTAGCTTCAGGACATTCATCGTTAGGAAGAGAAGCTAACTAAATGGAACTGGTGCGGGGTACCCAATACTCTTGTTTCGTATATACTACTACCTGTTGTGCTTGTGTTTTGGTGAGTGTGGATGGTGAGGTTGGGTGGATAGAATTCCTTGCTAGGTTTCTTCTGTTGTTCTCACGGGATATTAGGATGTCTCCCCACTTGTGCAAGAGAGATTTAGGTTTCCCTACTGAGTATACTTGTATTCTCACCCTACGTTTACTTTCAGGTTTCCAGGAGGACTACCAGGGCCGTGCGGGACCCTACTAGTCGTACAGTTGGAGTTTTTGCAGTTGTTGTTCTCTTTTTTTCTTTTTTATTGTATTTTTAGCTTACTTGTACTTGTACATTGTTATAAAATTGTTTAAACATGCATGTGGTCTTGGTTTGGGTTTATTTATATACACTTGTTTTTTTCCCTTTTGTTGGTTGACTTGTCCTATTTCCCTATCCTAAATAATAAAAAGTGTAATGCCTCCCATATTTGTGAAAACTCATACCCTTGGTGCTAGTCGCCACCCCGGGGCCTACTGGAGGCGGGAATCGGTGGTCATTATCTCCCTTCCACCATTGCCAGCTTAGGAGGGGCATCTTTGGTAGGAGGTGGTCGTGACAGAATGGTATCAGAGGTGATGGTTGAGAGATAGGAAGGAGTCTGGAGTTGGACACGGTGAGGATTTCATGGGATGGCAGGGTGACAATGTTAGTCAATCTTGGTGCATGACATAGGCCAGGGAATACCGTCTAGGACACGGGATTTTAGGGCCCCTGTGATCCGATGCAAGGACTCTGAGCCTACCGAATGACCAAGTGAGACTACATTGATTACAAGGTAGAGACCCTATGGAAGGTACATGCATCATCATGATTGTTTTTTACTTTATTTGGGTGTTCTGGGAAAGAAATTGAAATAAAATGATAGAATAAAACCTTGAGTTTTCCTTAATACTTGGGATTAGGCGATCCTTGTTTACCGTACAGCTATGGCACCTGGACATCTTCCCCGGGTGGCTCATACGGCCGAGGCCCAGAAGATTCAGGCAGTCGATCAGCTGAGTATTGACCGAGAGGAGGAAGATAACCAGTGGTAGAAGACTCTCCATTCTTTCCAGTGGCAGACCCTCAAGAAGTACGAGGGTAGTACTTTGGATACGGAGACGGAGAGGTGTCTTGAGGAGCTAGGGATTTCTTCTACCTTGATCCATGCTCCGAGGGAGTACTGGGTTCCCCTATCAGTCAGTAAGCTAATAGGCGCAGAGCGATAGTGGTGGACACTCTACCTTAGAGAGATGATAGAGGAATAGGTTCCTTGGGATGAATTTGAGAAGGAATTCCGAGAGGAATTCCTTTCTTCCATGATCAAGGCAGAGAAGCGGCAGGATTTACTCTCCCTTCAATAGGGGAGTATGTCAGTATGAGAGCTGGGGATCAAGTTCAAGGATCTCTTGTGCTTTTCTCCGGATCTCTTTCCGGATGAGGAGTCTCGGGCGAGATGTTTGGAGGAGGCGCTTCGTCCTTCACTCCAGTATGTTGTCACCCCGTTCACCCTTCCGACGTACTTGGCGGTACAGAAGAAGGCAAAGGTTTTAGAGAGGATGCATTCACTGGGAGGTGCACCCCGAGAGGGGATCCAGCCAGGCTTGTCGAAGGGGAAGGCAGTCAGCAGTAGGGCTCCTCAGATGGAACCATCTAGGTTCATGCTAGTGGGGAGCAGGCCCCAGCAGTTCCAGTTCAGATCTTCGGGTCCTCGTCCCTTTTTCACAAGCCCAGGACCGAGGTGTTTTCCTTGTGGAGGTTTCGGGCACGTTCAGAGTCGGTGCCCGACCCGAGCTCAGTTCGGTAGAGGTGGGCAGGTACAGTGCCCACCTCAGCAGCACCAGTTGCCGGCTAGGCCCTTCCAGTAGCAGCAGGACCATGCTCCTCTGAGGGAAGACTTTGTGGGAGGAGGATGACATAAGGGTGCTCCTCAGGGACCTCGACCAGGGCGTGGTCCGGGAGGTGGAAAACATCAGAGAGGCAGAGGAGCTGGGCGTGGACAGTTGCACGCAGCAGAGTTGAGAGCTCCAGCAGGACCAGAGGTGGTGTGAGGTACGATATGTTTGTTCAGCACTCTTGTTTCTACTTAGATCGATTCGGGAGCTTCGCACTCCTTTGTTGCACATGGTCTATCTCATTCCTTGGTACTAGACATAGAGAGGATTTCTATACCCCTGGATATGAGTACACCAGTTGGAGGCCAGACCAACATATCTTGTGTTTTCCGGGGATGTGGGCTGACGTTGGGAGCACATCGATCTAGTGGGGACCTTATTCTATTAAAGATGCGGCCATACGATGTCATCCTAGGCATCGACTGGTTGTTTTCTATTGGTGCCGTTATCTACTACTTCCAGAGAAGATTTGTGTTATCCGACATGGATGGGCAGCATGTAGATTTTGTTGGCGAGTGGAGCTATCAGGTGGGAAGCCGGCGTGTGGAGCCTCTCCTTTCCTTGTTAGGTGGGATATCAGTGGTTCCGGCTGATATAGAGATGATGGATGTCCCAAAGGTTGTTGGGGAGTTCCTCTATGTTTTTCATGAGGAGGTTGTTACTCTACCCCCCCCCCCCCCTCGATGTGACATTGAGTTCGGGATAGACTTACAGCCGGTTGCCCGTCCAATTTCGATGGCCCCTTATCGGATGGCACCTTCGGAGTTGCGGGAGTTGTGGATTCAGATTGATGATCTGATGGAGAAGGGTTTTGTTCGACCTAGCATATCACCATGGGGTGCTCCAGTTTTGTTCGTGAAGAAGGAAGATGGTGGTCTCAGGCTATGCATAGACTACCGAAGGTTGAACCAGGTAACGGTCAAGAACTGCTATCCCCTACCAAGGATAGATGATCTCTTCGACCAAATGAGGGGAGAAGGTTGGTTTTCCAATATTGATCTAAAATCTGGAAAACATCAGCCGAGGGTAAAGGACAGTGAAATCTCGAAGACGGATTTCAGGTGCAGGTATGGGAACTTTGAGTTTCTGGTGGTGCCGTTGGGAGTTACGAATGAACCGGCTGTGTTCATGGGACTTATGAACTTTGTCTTCCGGGAGTTTCTGGACTAGTTCATTATTGTGTTTATCGATGACATCCTGATCTACTCAAGGTCAGAGGAGGAGCACGTTGAGAATCTCAGGGAAGTCTTTTAAGTCCTTCGACACCACCATCTTTACGGGAAATTGTCGAAGTGTAAGTTCTTGACACAAGAAGTATACTTCCTTGGGCACGTGGTGTCTCAGCATGGAGTGTTAGTGGACCCGTCGAAGGTGGAGGCAGTTGTTTCTTGGGAAGCACCCAAGGGCGTGGCAGAAGTTCGTAGTTTCCTGGGGTTAGCAGGTTACTATCAGAGGTTCGTTTCGGAATTCTCTCGAGCTGTTGCTCCTTTGACAGCTTTGATGAGGAAGAACCAGGTCTTCTTATGGAGTGAGCAGTGCCAGAAGGCTTTTGACTACCTGAAGGAGAAGTTGGTCAGTGCTCCCGTACATAGGTTTGCAGAGGATGGTTTGTTGTATGAGGTGTTTTGTGATGCTTCTGGCCTTGGTCTGGGGTGTGTGCTGATGCAGAAGAAGAGAGTGATCTGTTATGGGTCTAGGAAGTTATGCCCTCACGAGCGTAACTATTCCAACCATGACCTAGAGCATGCAGCAGTAGTGTTCACACTGAAGTTGTGGTGACATTACCTCTTTGGGGAGCGCTTTGTGGTCTTCTTAGATCACAAGATCCTGCGTTATATCTTCTCCCAGCGTGACCTGAACTTACGGTAGCGGAGATGGGTCGAGTTTCTCCAAGACTATGACTTGGAGATATCTTACATTTAAGGTAAGGGAAACGTTGGGGTTGATGCCCTGAGCAGGAAGTCGCATTAGGAAGTGGTTCGGGAGTCCACTGATGCTTGGAAAGCAATGGGAGAGTTGGATGCCTTACACTTGGATGCCATGGTAGAAGGTGTTAGAGGCTGTTTGTTTCAGATGACGGTGCAGTCCTCCTTGCTGCAGCAGGTGGAAGAGTCTTAGTGGGGGGACTCCGAGGCGGAAGTGATGCGAGATCTTGTCGATTAGGGGAACGCTCCAGAGGAATGGTCAGAGGATAGCCGACATCGGATGCTTTTCCATGGAATCTTGTTTGTTCCGGAGGCAATGCGTGAGGGAGTTCTCTGTGAGTTCCATAGCTCAGCCTAGGCAGTACATCATGGAGTTTCAAAAATGTACTGAGGCCTGAGGGAAGAGTTTTGGTGGCCCGGGGTGAAACGTACAGTGGCGGAGTTTATGGCAAAATGCCTAGTGTGTTAGCAAGTGAAGGTTGAACACCGTGTTCCTAGTGGTTTGTTTCATCCTTTAGATGTCCCAGAGTGGAAGTGGGATGACATCTCAATGGACTTCATCACAGGACTACCCAGAGCTCAAGGTGGTTATGATGTTATCTGGGTGGTGGTGGATCGACTGATGAAATCAGCTCACTTCTTAGCAATTAAGGAGTCAGGCCCAGTGAGTAACTTTTCACAGAGGTTCGTAGACAAGGTTGTGCGATTGCATGGAGTACCAAAGACTATCATCTCAGATCTGGATACTCGGTTTACCTCACGAGTCTAAAGGGGGTTACATCATGCTTTTGGCACCCATCTACGCCTTAGCACTGCTTTCCACCCCCAGACCGATGGGAAGACAGAGCAGACTATCCATACGTTGGAGGACATGTCGCGAGCATGCATTCTGGATTTCAGATGATCATGGGTACGACCCTTGCCTTTAGTAGAGTATGACTACAACAACAGCTTCCACCCTAATATTGGCATGGCACCGTTTGAGGCTTTGTATGGAACGCCATGTCGTGCACCCATTTGCTGGGCAGAGGTTGGTGAGACATGTTCTCTTGGGCCAGAGTTAGTGCAGAGCACCACAGAGAAAGTCTAGCTTATACGTGAGAGGATGAAAGCGGCTCAGGACTAACAGAAGTCTTATGATGACCGTCGGAGGAGGCCCTTGGAGTTTGAGGTGGGAGATCATGTGTTCTTGATGGTTTCCCCTTGACGGGGGCAGTGGAGGTTTGGGAAAGGGGGGAAGCTCTCACCTAGGTTCATCGGACCTTTTGAGGTGCTGAGGCGAGTTGGTGAGGTGGCATATTAGCTGGCACTGCCACCTCAGTTGGAGAAGGTTGATGACGTCTTCCACGTCTCTCAGCTTCGTCGGTACTTACACGACGACTCCCACGTTATCGATTGGGGAGAGTTAGATATGGGAGACGACGTGACCTTCGAGGAACGACCAATCAGGATCGAGGATCGTAAAGATAAGGTGCTCCGTGGATGAACCATTCTATTTGTATGTGTGTTGTGGAGGCATGACGGCCTCGAGGAGAGAACTTGGGAGCGGGAGACTCAGATGCGCGCTCAGTACCCAGAGTTGTTTTGACTTGTGTTTTCCCTTCTTCTTCTAAGATTTGTATTGATGTGGTACTTTGTAACTTTGATATATGGAATGCTTGTCTTGTCAGTTGTGGGACCTTTTTGTTTCCATGTTCCCTAGTAATGTGTGACATGTACAAATGTGTGGGGAAAGGGAAAAACCTGATCCTTAATCGAGACTCATTAATGCGGATGCGATTGAACCCATGCGGGCGAGTCAGTGCCGCCTAAAGCGGATAATATCTCGACATAGGAGAATGAATTCTTCCCCAAACCACATGTTCGGTCAGTGTGTTGGTTGTGTGGTGTTGGGGGTAGTGTGAGTTGAAGAATCCTAATGTATGAAAGTGGGAAGACCCAATTCTTAATCGAGACGCATTAATGAGGATGTGATTAAACCCGTGCAGGCGAGTCAGTGCCACCTAAAGTGGATAATATCTCGACATAAGAGAAGGAATTCCTAACACATATGATTAGGGTTGTTGGTTGGGTTCCTGTTATAATGAGCTCCCTAAGAGGTATCTTGCTGAGTTTCCTCTGGGTTGGTTTTTGAATTCCCGGGGATGAGAATGTTTTAAGAGGTATCTGATGTAATGGCCAGGACCTCTCCGGCCCTTTCCTTTGTCAAAAAGAAGGTCACAAAGTGTTTTGGAGGGTAAAATGGAATTTTCCCACACCTTCCGGAATTTTGAAACTACACACCGTGTAGTTTGAGTACACGCCGTGTACCCCCTTTCTGGGTATACCCCGTGTTGCAGGCTGTGTCCTCACTATGTAAAATAATGGGTGCACACCGTGTAGTCCTTCCCCACGTATGCGTTACCAGTCAGCGACCGTGTACCGTGTTGGAGTCGTGTCCTTTCCATGTGCAATAAACGAGTACACGCAGTGTGTCTAAACTACACGCCATGTAGTCCTTCCCCGCGGATGCGTTACCCTCAAACCGTGTGTTGACCAGTCAACGGTCGTAGAGCCTTGTTGGAAACCGCGTGGAGACCGTGTAAAATAACCAAGTACACGCCATGTACCCTAAAGTAAACGTCGTGTACTTTTCCTTTTCTCGCCTATAAAAGGAGGGGTCCCCTCCTCCTTTCAACTCACCCCTCTCCTCCCCTTTCCCTCTGAGCAGAGTTCTCCCAAGAGACTCGAAGGCTCTTTCTTCCATAACTTCTTCGCCCGAGATCCGATTTACAATCCGTCAATGGTCATGAGATCGTAACGATGAGGCGGAACTTCTAAGCTGGGATCTGTTGTCTTTAATTCAGACTTTCCTTTCCAACATCCACCGGAGGAGGTTTTTTTGTGACCCGAGAGAGGTGACAGACACCGACGGACTTCTTCTAAAGTTGATCCAGGGGAGTGCTGTGATCAGAACCTGTTGATGTAGGGATCTAAACTTTGTCTCTCTCTCTTTTGTGCATCATGTGGGGTGGTTATCCTCTTGTTTTCATGAGAAATAGTTGAACCATTAAATATAGATAATAACTGGTCAAACAACGGGGTTGGGAATTTTGTGATTGTTGTTACTTTATATCCTATGATACTATGTTGTGAATTGAATGAGCTTCTACTTACTGAAAATCACGGTCATTGGGGGACTTTTTTTGCACAATTAAATGTTTCCCTATCTTTCTAGACCATTTTTGTGTATATAACTTTTTGGAAATTGGTTAATCATGTAATTTTAGCTGATTAAATGAAAATCTGGAACTCTTGTGTGATCACCTCGGTTAAACAAAAATTGAATAATGAACATGTGGGTGTTGTTTTGGATACATGGCATGTGATGGGGGTGTTTTTGTGGGTTTTGTGGTTTGGGTGAGCAGCGGGGCTGCGGTTGGCTTGGTTGTGGGTTTGTGTGAATGTTATGTTGGTGACGGGCAGTGGGGCTGCGATAAATGGCTTTAAAGGGATAATGATGTACGGGTTTCAGTGTGGTTGTGGTTGGTAGTTGGCAGCAGGGCTGCGGGGATAAGTTGAATGTGAACGGATTTTGGGTTGTGAATAATAAATAAAAGCGGAAGAGTTAATGAATGCTGGGGAGTGGTAATGGAATTGGATTAATAATCAATGGGGCTAGTTGGCTGATAAGAAGGGCTTGGTTGTGTTGCTTGTGTTTTCGTAACTTGATTTGTGGATGGCAGGGATATATTTTATGAATGATCGATGTGGTTGGTTGTGGATAGTTTCCCAGTAGTTAAGGAACTAAATAATCTAATTCTGCTGAAATGTGAAAACCTAAATGGGGTTGGGGTTGTTTGTTATATGCATGCTTCGTAGTAGCAGTGCCAAGGCACGTGATCAGTTTCTCTATTTAGAAGCCATAGGATGGGCTATGTGGTTGGTATATATATATATATATATCTTTTGTGTTTTATCTCACCCCACTCATGTTGAGAACTTAGTGTCGAACACTCCCATTTCATGGGAGAGGGTGTTTTTCCCTTGGTTTCTAGCTTCTTCCTGCTCCTTCTCCCCTAGGTTGTGATGGATTGAGGCAAACATACACCTAAGACTCTTCGGGTAGCTTTCGATTGGGGTGTCTTAGGCCCAAGACTCTTCGGTCAGGTTTTACTTTTTCCCAAGAATCATCGGGATGAGACACAGGTGTGTGCGGGCGAGATATGTGGTTGTGGGGCCCAGGAGTGTGCGGGCGGGATAGGTGGTTGTGAGGCCCAGGTATGTGCGGGTGGGATACGTGGTTGTGAGGCCCAGGTGTGTGCGGGTGGGAGACGTGGTGGTGAGGCCCAGGTGTGTGCGGGCAGGGAGAGTGTGGCAGCGTCAGGACGTTCGTTGTTACGAAGAGCAGCTAACTAAAGGGAATTGGTGCGGGGTACCCAATACTCTTGTTTCTTATATACTACTACATGTTGTCCTTGTGTTTTGGTGAGTGTGGCTGGTGAGGATAGGTGGATATAATTCCTTGCTAGGTTTCTTCTGTTGTTCTCACGGGACATTAGGATGTCTCCCCACTTGTACACAAGAGCATTAGGATTTCCTAATGAGTATACTTGTATGCTCACCATACATTTACATTCAGGTTTCCAGGAGGACTACCAGGGTAGTGTGGAACCATACTAGTTGGACAGTTGGAGTTGTTGCAGTTCCTATTCTCTTGTTTTCTTTTGGTATTGTACTTTGAGATTTACTGTACTTGTACCTTGTTATAAAATTGTTTAAAAATGCATGTGGGCTTGGTTTGGGTTTATTTCTATACACTTGTTCTTTTTTTTCATTTTTTGGTTGACTTATCCTATTTCTCAATCGTAAATAATAAAAATGGTAATGCCTCCCATATTTGTGAAAACTCATACCCTTGGTGCTAGCCACCACCCCGGGGCCTACTGGAGGCGATACTCGGCGGTCATTATCTCCCTTCCACCATTGCCAGCTCAAGAGGGGCATCATTGGTGGGAGGGGGTCATGACAGAATTCTACACTAGAATTCGTAATGTTAATTCCTCACTAGAATCCATAATGAAAATTCTGTACTAGAATTCATAATGAGAATTCTTCACTAGAATTTTTAATGAGAATTCTGCATTAGAATTCATAATGAGAATTCATAATCATAATTCTTCACTAGATTTCATAATGAGAATTCGTAATCCTAATTCCTCACTAGAATTCGTAATGCAAATTCGTAATTAGAATTCTTCACTAGAATTCGTAATGAGAATTCATAATCAGTATTCGTCATCATAATTCGGTGTTGAACTACATGAGAGTTCGTATCCTGAATTCAGAGTAGAACTTTATGGGAGTTCGTATCAAGAATTAGGAGTAGAACTTCATGAGAGTTCGTACCCGGAATTCAGAGTGGAAAACAGAATACCTTATATCTATGAATAATATGATTCAGAGGTTTTGGACTTCAATCTGAATTTTATACTTAGACAAATTTATGATATGAATAAGTAAATCTAGGTAAGGGTAAATTTCATTAAGGAAGGAAATTTTCCTTATAAAATTAAAATATATATTTTCTTAAGTATAAAGTGTTTGTGGTCTTCAAACAAGAAGGAATGGAAAAGTCATATGGAAAACCTTATTGACTGAATAAGGATTGAACTGTAGTACATTTTCATTAAAGATTTGAGATTTTATGGTACCAAGTAAAGTGACAAAGTTTCAAGTTAAAAATTTTGGAAAATATATGGTTGGGGGAAACATTACCCTTAATATGTTTCTGGAACTGAGATAATGATTTCAGAATAAGATATAATTGAGTTGGATAAAGTATATTGTATATTATTGACTACCTTGAAACTAGTTAATTGTTTGTTTATTCCATCATTGTTGGAGTTTACAACATTTTTGGATATAAGGAGTACATCTAATATTCTATAAGGAATAAGGGAGAATGAATTTAATCAATAAGGTTTTGTGGTAATTCAGGGTGTTACCATGTTTTAAAAGAATACATGATGAAGGTATTCACGTGTTATTACATGACAAAAGATATCTTCATTATGTTTACCTTACATATAAATTTGGAATATGAGTTTGGACATAAGTATTTTGGATAAGTCTATTGGTTGGAATGAATTAAGTAGGACATTGGATTCTATTGTTTAAGGTTAAAACATTTCATAAGATTGTTTTTGGATTGTTATAAAAAAAGAATACCTGGAGGTCGGGTGAAAACCTATTGCATTCGAAAAGGCCACAAGACATGAACTACAACCGAAGGGAGACAACGGTACATCACCAACCATTGGCCTACGTGATTTCTTGGTTTGTATGATATAGTTTTTTAAGAATTTTGACAAAATAATTATAAATTAATTTTTTTTGGAACCCAATACGATTAGGATAAATAGAATATTTTTTAATTCTATTATCTTTTGGAGTGAAAGATGAATTTGTGGTAGGAATTGGTTGAAGGATGAAACTCTACATGTCAAGCATATTTTTTTCTTCTTATTCAATGAATAAATTAAATCTTAAACTTTTGGGAAGGGATCTTAAAACATAAAATGTGTTACCCTAATACCTTATGTTTTGTTAATCTAATGATATTTTAAATCATCATAGATTGATGGCTTTGAGACTCTCAATTTTACACTTGTTTGTGATTAATGACCTCAAGAACTCCCTATAAATATTTATGTTTTTCCTCTAATTATGGGTCTCTAATTTCCACCAACGTTCTCCTAATCGAGATCACAATTTGGTGATGAGTTTTTCATTTCCATTTCCCTCTTATTAAGAATAAATTTTATCAACCCAAATTTCAATGTGGGTTTTCCACAAAGGTATTTTTCTATTTTTAACCTTTTATTTGTGATGATAAATTTCAAATTGAAAGGATGCAATTTATTGATGGGGGATAATGTAAAACCCATGATTTAATAGTATGTTATCTCTTCAAAGTAATTAAATAACATGCACTACATGCAACACCGAGATTGAGGACACCATGAATTACCAAACTAATCATTCAAAAAGAGGTTATGAATAGTAATAACTGAATTTTGAATTTTATATACTCTATATAATTTTATAATCCATATTATGTGTTTCTTAGACATAATATAAGAAAAAGTTCATTTTTTCAGATAAAAGAATTATTTTTCAAAAAAATCAATTTAACCACCTTATAATGCTGAACCATTTTTTTAAAAAATATTTGACACCTTTATATATTCAATTCAATGAAATTAAATCCTTCTTTAAAGGAGGGACTTAAAATTTTAGTTTTGATGAATTTTTTGTATTTTCTTTTGAAAACTTTCAATTTTTGACGAATAGTGAAAACACTGCGTTATTGTTTAAAACTGACTTTTTGTTTAAGTTTTTATTTATTTGATTTAAATTTATTTTCAGTAAAAATAGATATATAATACCTATATAAGTTCAATGTAATTTATTGTAGTAATTTTATAATAAAACTAGTTGTATAAAATTTTATTGGACTTTATAACGTCTTTTACCCACCTTCTTGGAACATTTGAAAATTTGTATAAAATTAAATTTTACCACTTCTAAGAATTGAATTTAAAAAATCTGAGATACATGGTTGAAATTAGTAACTAAAATTTGTTTCAATAAGATAAAAGTAATGTTTTTGAATAGTAACTATTGACTTTTATTTACCACATTTAACAGTAAATAGGGTAATTAATGGTAAAAATGATATTATAATTATCCTAACACATATCCTAATTCTATTTGATAAGTATATTTCGACCAAAACAAACCATATGAATAAAATATGATCCTTTTGGTCCACTTTTATTATATTAGAACATTTATTATTATTTTATTTAAAGATGAGATAAAAGTGTAAAATTCAATGTTTAACAACTAAACCATTTTTAATATTGGGTTATACATAAGATAAATTCGATTATAAATATTCATTATAAATATAAAAATATTTCATACATCATATTATTTTATTTATAATTTTTAGACATTAAATATTTAAATTTATTTATGACACAATGATGATGCAGTAAATACCTTATTAATGAACGATTAAAATAATTAATATTATAAATATAAATATAAATGTAAATTGAGATTTTTTATGACATAAAAGAATTTTATAGGTGAATGTGACGTTTTATGGTTTATTTAATGTCTTTTTTTCTAAGTAATAAACTTTTTATGAATTTCAAAAAAACCAAATACCAAATCGTGTCATAATTGACATAAATGAGTTTCTTAATCAAATACTATATTATTAAATGATATAATAATCCTAAAAATATAATTTTTGTCCAAAATAATTATATAATAATATATATGTCATTAAGGAACCACTTTAAGTTCTCTTGTCTTTTTATAGTTTTTTTATTAACCATTTATTATAATAATACAAGAGGACATTGTAAAAGTTAAACTATTTAACTAAGAGTTAAATCTAAAAGATAGCGTTAATATGGTGACCTAAACTTGTCTAAAACCTATTGTATGAGATTATTTAGACCCATACCCACCTTATAATCTAAATAAATCATTTTTGAGCCATTATAAATAGAAAATTATTTTATAATAAAATAATATTTCAAACATTTCCTAAACTGACCCTCACCTCTCTTATAAAAGGGAACTTCCTCTTCCCTCAAAATCACACCTCCAAAGCCATTTGTCTTGTCCAAACCCAGCCAAAATCTCCTTAAAACATCTCTAAAATCAACCTAGAGGCCTTCCCTTGAGAATAAAGCCAACCTATGGATCTTTTATTTCAAATCAAAAGGAAACACCCAAAGAAGAGGTAATTATTTTATCACCTCTTTCAAAGTTCTTTTCCTTTTCCACTTTCTCTTTATTTTTTATTTCCATAACAAAATAATAAATCCAGTACCTTCGACATACTTATATGTTATTATAAATATGTTACAACCATACTCATTATTATATCCATCATATGAATGATAATGTCACCATGCGTGCGTACGCACAACTTATCATCCCCACACTGTGGTGTAATTTTTTATTCAACACTATGTTATTTGGATGGATATAATGATGGGTAATATGTATATAAATAATGAAAATAAAACTATAATTTATCTATAAAATTAATATACTATCCAATTATATACGTTTTAATCAGTAATGAAATGATATCGTCACTCGTGTGTATGTATGGCTTACCGTCTCCAAGACATGATGAGATTCATTTCTAGGTTCACCATTCAACGATGATTATGAATATATATATATATATATATATTATTAATAAGTATGTAATATATGGAATAATAATTCTACTGATGATATATATATATATATGTACTAACATATATCTTATTCACTTACCTCCGTTCAATACAATATGAAAATGGAAACAGCACTTATGAGTACGTACGACCTACCGTCTCCATAAACGGTGTTTTCCATTTCATATATTTATCTATTATTCATATTTATATCCTAAAAATATATTAAATATAAATAAAGTTCTATATTTTGGATGTATTTATATCATGATCTAAATGATATGATGAAGAATAACAAGTTATAACATATACGATAAAAAAAGCGATTACTACCCGAAATTTTAATTTAACATGGAAATAATTATTAAATGGGTAATATAAAGTCATAAATGAATCATTTAAGATATAATAAATAATAATATGTTTCTTTTATAATTTAATACCATACTATGGTCATTATACATGAGGCTAAACGTACCCTCGAACAAAGGAAAGTGCAAGGTAAGGGTTAATTCCTCAATCTCATTATTATCCGAGATTGTTTATGTGTAAGTATTTTTTGGGAAATATTTTTAATCCATGTCTGAGTTTCATAAAAGACATTTAAAAATGATTCTTTTAATGTACTATTTAACTAAAACATTATTTTAAATGTTTTTAATATTTATTCTTCTAAATATTTCTTATTAATGTCCATGTGTTCAAAATGGTTTTAAGGATTTATTTATTTAGAAATGATTGTTTTAAAATGTTAATTAATTTCAAATGTTTTAAAGTGGTATGGGATAATTTTATTCAAAAAACTCTTTTAAATTACTTCCTTTATAAATGTGTGAATTTTAAATGATTTCGCAAAAATGGATATTTCTATCAAAAAGTTTTACTGATCATTTTCAACTATGTCGGCATCCTTTACTGGATATTATTCTTAATTAGGGTTGATTTATTATAATACAATATTCCATATTGTATTAAATGAGTTATGATATGTTTTACTGTGGATGTGCTATTTTTATACCCTTCATGGTTTATGGTTGAAGTATTGACATTTCGTATGCTAGATTTAATACGAATGTTTATATTATGTTTCAACATTTTCATATGAGGAATGCGGTGGACTTTGTATGAAACTGGTGGTGCCCACTATAGCTTCTTGATGCATCTGTAGGTCTCATGAGAGATATTAGTGTCATGGGAAAAGGCCTTGACAAAAAAAATATTTGTAGTCTAGGCACGAGGACTTGACTCTGTAGTAATGATGTCCGGAGTTAGGCATTCCCTCATTATGAAATTAATTATTACATGTGATTATTAAACTAGTCGAATATCCATGTGATTGTTTATATGGTAATGTTTGATTTATTTTATCTATATTATGTTAAATTTTATTTTTAATAGGTTGTTGTTTTTATTACTCATTTTGCCTTAAAATTTTAGAGTTTTTATTTAATTATTTACCCTTACTGAGCATATGATCTCACCCCTTTCTTATGTTTTACTTTCCCAGATTCCAGGAAGTGTATTGCAGTTGATATGTCGGGTTAAGCTAGGGGAATAATGGAATTCTCAATGTATTATTTATGTTATGTTTTATGTTTGAATGTGTAATGTTACTTTCATGTATGTAATCTATTTTCCAAGACTGCTAAACTGATTGGTCCTTTGGGACTTGATTCTGTGTAATCATGCCAATGTATTAAAATAATTCATCGACTCCAGTATTCTAGGGTCAGGGTGTTACATGTTACAACTAATCTGAATGTTGAATTTTCTATTAACTTGGTTGCTGATGATAAGACAATCCCAAAACTTCAACATATAATGTATCAAGTATAACATCTAGAACTGAAAATAAAATAACACGAGTTTATAGATAAAGGTTGTATTCAACCCAGCACTTCAACATAGGGAGTTACCCTTTTATTTGTTAAAATTAATGTTGGTTCTATGAGTATTTTCATTTATTATAGATATTTTAATAGAATCATTGTTAAAAATAATATCATTTCCCTCATATCGTTGAATTTTTTTAATCATCTCTAGGTAGCTTAGTATTTTTTAGATGTTTGACACAAGGTCCGGCCACCATTAGATGATGTTGAAGGATTAATACATTTCGAAGATAGTGTTTCAGATGAGATATTAGAATTATGAATTTATAGTTATTCTCTTTTGGTTAAAAAAGTCACCTTCTATATTTATTAATCTTATGAATAGAGTCTTCCATTAGTTTTTGGATTAGTTTTTGGTTTTTTATAGATGATATTTTGGAATATTCTAGATTGTAGGAGAAACATGAAATGAATTTATGTATTATTTTTCTCACCGTGAAAGAAATGAAACAATATGAAATGTTTAATAAGAGTGAATTTTGGTTGAATGTTTTTTTCCATCCATGTACATATTGTATATAATGATTGTATGACACTTGATACTCCCAAAAATAAGTGGTTACTAAATGAACAAGACTTAAAAATGCAACTGAGATTCATCATATTATTGAATTAGTAGACAATTACTAATAGATTATTTGATTTTATTCATAGTTTTCTATCCCACTGACTATGTTATCAAAAAATGAGTAAAATTTATTTAGATAAAATACTGTGATTATTGTATTCCAGAATTGAAAAGAAGATTGGTAAATTCTCTAATATTGGCCATGCCTTCTAGATATGGTGAAAGTTTTATCTATAGTGATGCTTCAATTAAAGGGAATGGTTGTGTCCTAATGCAAAAAGGATCAGTAAATTACTTATGCTTCATGTTAGTTTAAACCTCATGAGTTTAATTACCCTACACATGATCTTGAATTGTCAGCTATTTTTTAATTAAAAATTTAGAGGTATCCATTGTGTAGAGTAATGTGTGAAATTTATACTAATAAAAAAAGATTAAAGTATATATTCAATCAAAAATAAATTAACAATAGGCTGATAAGAATGCATGAACTGATCATGGATTATAATTGCACGATTCGTTATCATCCAAGAAAATCAAATAAGGATAATGATTATTTGTTTAAAAAAATAATTCTTTGGTAAATATTTTATGTGTGAAAAATTACCCTTTTGTTATTGTTTTGAAAAATTGTGGAGTAGAATTTGTTTTTGTAGGGACTTCATCTATTTTGTTTCAGGTGTCTGTGAAACCATCTCTATTGATCAGAATTAAAAAAGCTGAGAAGGATGGAAATGACTGCATAAATAGGTAGATATGATTAAAGACAACGAGTTTCCTGAATTTAACCTTGATAAAGATTCTGTTTTGAGATTTGGGATGATATTATGTGTTCGTTTTGATTCTCTGTTGAGTAAATAGTTATTAATAGAAGCTCATACTTATCTATTTTCTGTTCATCTGCGTAGTTGTAAGATTTATAGAGTCCTTCAACAATACTTCTAGTGGGATGGAATGAAAAGATATTTTTATGAATTTACTCCTAATTATTTTTCTTTTCAATAGGTTGAACTAGGATGGTAGTTACCAAAGGGGATGCTTCAAAAATGTATAGTGAAATAATGGAAATGTGAAAACATATCAATGGATTTTGTCATGGGATTACCAAATACTCCTCAAATTAACAATGTAATTTGGGTTGTTGTTGATCGACTGAATAAATATATACAGTTCATTCCTATTTGGGATAAAATTTCATTAGATCGACTTTCTCAAATTTTTGTCAAGGAGATTTTAAAGTATCATGGATTTACTATCTATATTATTTCTGATTATGATCCCAGATTCACATCAAATATCTAGAAAAAAATGAAAAAGTATTTGGGGACAGAATTAAATTTCATCACTACTTTTCATCCTCAATATGATAGATAGACTAAGTGAACAATCCATACATTGTAGTATATTCTTCAAGCTTATTAGATGGATTTCTAGGGATGTTGGGATCAACTTCTATATCTTATTGAGTTTTCATATTATAATAGTTTTCATTATAGTATACATATTGCACCCTTTGAAGAATTATCTGGAAAATGGTGTCAAATTCTAGAATGTTGGGATGATGTAGGATAAAGTAAGTTGTTGCGATCAAAATTGGTAGAAGAAATGGTTAAGTAGGTGAAGATAATTCATCAAAACATGAATCTATCTCAGAAAATGTTGAAAATATATAAATATAAAAAAATTAAATATATTTATTATTAGGTAGGTGATCATGTATTTTCCATAATTTTTTCTTCGAAAAGTCTGATACATTTTTGTAAGAAATGGATGCTAAGTGGACTGTTCATTAGACCCTATGAACTCCTAGAGAATGATGTATTAGTTTCCAACATAGTGGATAATCCCATGACTTTATCCTAGGTATGAAAGTTTTTCATGTATCAATTTTATGAATGTATATTCCGGATTCATCCCAGGTTATGTGTCCGGAAGTTGTTTTGTTCGAATAGAATCATTCTTATGAGGAATATCTGGTTCACGTTTTTGCCCGCATAGAGAAAGTTTTACATAATATAGTGATTCATCATGTTATGGTTTTAGAGATAAACCATATGGTTAATGAGGAAACATGGGAATATAAATGTTATATGAAGGAAAAATATCCCCCCTTATTAAGTAAGTGAATAAAATTCAGAGGACATTATTTCTTAAGGTGGGGTAGAATGTGACAACTTGGGTACCAAAAGAATATTTTTAAATTTATTATTATTATTAAGATAAATTTATAACTATTAACAATATATCATAATGAAATTTATATTTTATGTATTCAAATGTAACATTAAAAATTCATCCAATAATTATTATTGTCTTAAGACAAGAATAAATAGAATTTAATTATAAAAATTTATTTTTTTCTAAAAGATAATTTTCCACCTTTTGATGGTACAACTTATTTGAAGATAATTTTTTTACACTTTTATAAAATAAAATTGTAAATATAAGAATTATGTTTTCAAATTGGGATATCAAATTTTTCATGGGGAGAATTTTATTTTATTTTTCTGATAACTTCAATTATTGTGGGAATAGTTAAAAAATATTACATTTTCGTTGAAAACAAATTTTTCATATAATTATTTTATATAGATAAATTTAATTTAAATTTAATTTTAAATTATAATTGGTTCAATAATACATAAATAAAACCAATTTAGGTCATTTTGATCAATTTCACACTCAAATTGGATACAAAAACATTTAAAACTTTTTAAAATTCTATTATTAAAACCCACCTTTTCATTGTATTTATGGGGATAATTATAAAAAAAAATTCCAATTTTGTAAACTAATTTTGGTAATATGGATTCCATATTTATAATTCAAAGGTATAAAATACGTTGTATATTCAATTTAATTTATGAGTGTGTGAATATTTAAAAAATTAAAAGAGATGTCAAAATTGAAATATTATCTTCCAAAATTAGGTTTCTTTTATGAATGTTTTATGTGTTTTTATTGTATTATTGTTCTTTTGAATTTTTTATTAGTGTTGGTGGTTTTGATGTAAATCAAGTGTATCTCACCCCATTATATATCTCTAATGCAATATGTAATGAGATGGAGTTAAGTGATTAGGTTTCTCCTAAGAGATTATAAGAGTAATGATGTGGTTATTTTTCTAAATATAACTATGATGGAAACTCCCTATATAGTCGAGAGATATACAATGTTTATAAGAGTGATATGGAAAATTATGTCCCAATTTACCTACTTATATTTCATATTCTTTATTATGAGTTTTCATGAAACCCGATTGAAATTCATAATGTAAGATAATGATTTTCTGAAAAGGTTATTCCTTTTACGAAAAAAAGGTATATTTTTTTCAAATATTTTTATTGATTTTCACTATACCAATGGTTTCCTTCCATTTATGTCCCTTACTGATATTTAGTTCACATATAATGATTTAAAATGTTTTCCACTGGGTAAAAGATATGTAGAGATGAATATGAGAAAAATATGAACATTATGAAGACATAGCATTAAAAGAATCCATGTACTATTTTAAAAGGGTTCCCTTTTTTTGGAAAACATGGATACCCATTTAGATGTTCCTACTATGAAATGTTTGAGATGTTATGTATAATTTTAGACCTAATTCTCTAAAACACTAAACTGGAATGATTCTTGTGAACATAATAATGTTGAATCTAGTTTAAAATATCTATAATATTTAATGTTAAGGATGGGTCCTTACATGGAAATATGTGTGTCTTGAACTACAATTTCAAATAGGTTTGTCCTAATTAATATGGGGAATCAAGTGCGTCTTCATATAAAATCGGAAACATGTGTGTCCAGATCCAAAATAAGAAATTGGTGTGTTCTAATACACTATGGAAAACATGTATGTCCTAATCCATTATGATGATGGTTATTGTAGTTAAACTTGAAAAATTAACTGATTTTTGATATTTATGGTGTTTCCAAACTTATATAACATGATATTATGGTTCATGATCGATTTATGATGATTTATGACCCTTACGATTCTTGTTTTATGAGATTCCATTTTTTTATGAATCTTGTGTAGTGTATTTGATATGTAGTGTATGATCATCAAATGTTATTAACATGTTCTCTTATATGTATTATCAAGATTATGTTTAAATATCTCTTTTATTTACACTTACTAACCATTTGATCTCACTCTTTATTTTTTTCCTTTCCCCGAGTTATTAATAAATGTTCTAGGTTGGAGTACTAAAGTGGAATGTCTTTATGGGAGATGATTAAAATATTTCAAAAAATTATATTATTGTTTTCCATGTTTTTGAAGACACTAAACTATTACAGTCCTCGAGCATGTACTTTTGTAATGTTCTGAATAGTTATCTAAAATGATGAAATATCCATGTATGTTAAGCTTGGGTCGCTATAGAAATCCACTACTGAAATATATTGATTCAAACAACATTGGAAATCCATTGAACATGATCTCAGTATATCCTCCAATGTTTCAATGTTTCATTCATACTGACCTCCCATCTGAGTATGATAAGTAGTGTAGAAGATCAACCCAGGATCCAATACTAGCAGAAGGCCTCTCCAAGACATTGAGGTAAAACATGGATCTTAAATAGATATAACAGAGAGTGTAAATCCATGTAGTCTTATGAAATCCCTTATGTATATCATGGCATGTTGGTCAAAAAAAATATCCCATGATAACAATGAAGAGCGGAGAATTGGTATGGAAATTAACTACCAACCAAATAGCATTATTTACTTTAGGACTACAAAGGTGTCCTCTGAATAATAGAAGTTTATATTTTCCAATATCCATATTTCTCTACAAATTTTTTTCATCATAATCATATAAATATTTCATTATTCCTTGATATTTTATCATAACAAGCATCAAGATACAAACTTGACAATCTAGATCCATATGTTATCCCACCAATAAATTTCTTCAAATCTCTATACAACACAGTGCTTCCTCGAATTAATAGAGAAAAATGATCTATAAAAATCATTTATAAGCACCCTCTTCTGTTTTTTATGTGATACATATTTATGTTCCAAACCTTATAACTCCATCTCTATAAATTTTGAACTCAATAATTTATATACATAATTCTGTATAAAATCAACATCTCTCTGGTCCTCCTTGATCCCATAAACAATGAATGGTTGTGTATATATTTGAAGAATTTTTTAAAAATATAATTTTATTATTCCCATGTCTATCCATTGTATTTCTATGGATATAATATCTCTTACAATATTCTTCATGGATAGGCATGTGTGGTCCTTTCAACTTAGAGAATCTTCTACATTCTTCCCCTTCCCATGATGGTAATGGATTTTCTGATCATAATAATTTATTATAACATACCACTTTTTTGGAACATATTAATTTAATTTTTTTGACTATATAATTGAGGAGTTTTTCATCCATGTATATGTAACACTTTTATCTATACATATAATGTCTCAAATCATCAACACGATGATCACTTCAACCCATTATAGAACATGAGTTGGGTGGTTATGCTCATGGATATTTAATTGGTTGGATTCATAAGATATCACATATTTATATTTCATGATAACAAAACCCAAAAAAAAGTTATTTATCATTATAGATCACAAAATATGTCCCCACTGGTGGGTAATGTGAGCATAGTAATTTTTATTAACATCTTATGGATTTCTTTAATGATTTATTCACATTAATCAATTGAGAAATAATTGAATCCCTTCTGATTAATATTCATTACTAGTCATGATAGTCATCGTAATTTTCTCAACGAATAATTATAGTACCCCTCTAATCCAAGGAGGCTATGAATTTCAATAAAAAATGTTTCTCAACTACATCCTTTGGTTGACATTGTTTTTTACAAATCCACATATATCACTTTGTTAGTGATAACATTCCCTAATAATGTTATGGGTTCTGAAATAAAGTTTGATTTATTTTACTCTAAAAAATAATTTTCTTACCCAACGTCTTCAGTATAGTATTTAAATACAGCACATGGTCCTCCATTGTTTGGTGTAGATAAGGATATCTACTATAAAGACCACTATAAAATGTAGGTAATCCATAAAAATCTATTTATATAGTCCATGAAAATTGTTGGAGCATTAGGGAGTCCAAATAGAATTACTTTGAACTCATAGATCCTATAATGTTTATGAAAATTTGCCTTTGGGATATCCACCATCTTCACATATAATTAATAATATCTCATCCCAAAATCAACTTTACAGAAGTACTAGGTTCCAAATATAATATTTAACAAGTCATTATTCTGTGGAATAGACTAATTGTTGTATATTTTGATATTTTTGATCTCATGATAATCAATGTTGAGGATCATCGACCCATCCTTCTTCATGATGAAGAGGATCGACACACCCAATAATGAAGCATTTGGGTTTATAACCCATTTATCCAAATTTTATTATAATTTTTTATTCAGTTCCTCAGGTTCATCAATGGACATTTGATACGGGGCATGGGATATTGGAATAGAACTGGGTATGATCTCGATTGATAAATCAACTTTATATATAAAAGGAAGAGGAAAATATTCATCGATAAATAAATTAGAGAAATATTATAAAATGTGTATGTTATCAAGGGTGATATTTTCATTAGTATAGATCATTTGAGCTAGATATGGTAACTCTCAAGAAAATAATTTCCTTGTTATAGTGAATAATACCAAATAAGATTCATCAACTTATTTTAAATTGTATAGAATCAGAGGATTATTCTAGATATGGAGAGGGATTTACTTCTCCTGAAAACATAAGTTGGATAAATATAAGGAAAGCCAATATATAACTTCAATTGGCTCAAACTCTACTAAAGATAGTTTCCCAAGGTTCTCTAGGAAAGTCAAAATAAAAACATGGATAGAGGATGATTTATTTTCTTAGGTTTCCATAATTGAACCATTTATTATCTTCATTGATAACATGACATCAATGATTTATGGTGGTCTTCGGATAGTTTTATGAAACATGAGTGATATGAAATAATTTATAAAACTATAATAAATAATAAAAAATCACTCCGTTAATGAATAACTAGTATACCTATAACCACATCATTTTTGTGTTCCCCCTTAGTAGTTGTGATGAAAAAACATTTCCCTTTCTCTTAATGATTTGGAGTTTTTCTATCACCAGTTATTGTCGACAACCCTAGGATTAGGGAACAGATTCACAAGGTACTATTGTTCGTTATAGTTGAAACATTATAAGATAGTCTATGGGTTAACATGTGATTTATTTTCTTCAATAAAATTGGTTGGTTTCTCATGTTGTAAATCACTAGCTAGGGGCCCTTCCTACAAGTAAAACATTTCCTTTTCCCCTTCATGAAATTATCAGGATTCTTCTTCCCAGACTTTTGACAAGTCGGATGATGGAATTTTCTACCCATATGAGATTTGACAATCACACCACTTGAATTTAAATTAATTTTCCTCTTGTATCCAAACCCAAGAAAAACATTAGATTCTATATTATCAATTTTGACTTTGAGGGAATATAGGACACTTTCCTCATAGTTTTCAGTGTCTCATAAATCCATATCTTTTTGATGATTTGGTTTTCTCCTAGAAAAGAAGCTATCAAAATTATGTTTAGGGGAAATAAAAATATCATGGTTTCACTACAATAAATATAGATTTATCTGCTCTTTGGATTTATCAGCACTAGCTAACAGAGCTAATAAAGGCCCCCTTTATTAGCTCCATCAAAAGTATTGATAAAGTGGGCCATTAATTTTACTTTTCTTAGTGTTGAAAAATTGGGGGCCATTATTAGCAATAGAAAAAAGTGTTGATAATAATGACCCTTTAATAGAACTAATAAAAATTCAATGATAAAAGGTCCCTTTATTAGTGGTGGTAATAAAGTGATGAGAAAGGGGGGCCTTTATTAGCGCTTTCTTTCTATTATTGTTAAAGGACCTCCTTTATTAGCGTTTTTTATAGAAACGAAAAAGGGTTTATTCTATAAAATAATTATATTTCATTAAAAATAATATATTTATATATTTATATATTTATATTATTATAATTATAATATATAATTTAAAATATGTATTTTATAAGTCTAAATACCAATTTACACTTAATGTATAAGATATTTAGTGAAAATTTTATAATAATGAAATTTAGAAATATAATTAATTAAATAATTTTCTAATTATTTTATTTTAATATTCATTTAATAACAATGTTATGATATGAAGATTAAATGAATTAATGAACGGTGTATGTTTAAATGAAAACATGAATTGAACTTCAAAAAGTCATAACTTTTGATCTGAGTTTTTGATTGGGATATAACACATATCAAATCAAAATAATTCAAGATATATATTCCCATTTGAATGGGGAATCCCATGGACAAGTTTTTCATGGCCAAAAATTTCATAGGTCTCTAAAACTAATTTTTTAGTCGTGTTATCTCAATTTTTCAACATTTGATGGAATTTAGGCCTCTTTTAAGGGGATATTTTTGTCTTTTTTTAGTAGGGACTAAATTTATCCCCAATGATTACATTCATATAGATAGTTTGATTTCTTAATTATATCATTTTTTACAATGTATTTTTATTTATAATTTAATATATGAATATTTTATTATATTTATTTTTAATAAATCTATTGTATAAATACATATTAAAATAAAAATATATTTTGAAATTTTCTAAACATTGGGAAATAAATATTTATTTTCAATTTCATTTAAGATAAATAATTATTTAGTTTATTTAACTTATGAAATTGGATTAATATTTTTATATGAACATATACAAGTAATATTTTTTTATATAAACATATGTGTGTGTATTAATAAAAATCTATTTATATTTGTATTTATATTATAATATATGTAAATGAATTTTAATATATAATATATCTAAATAAATATATGTGTGTATATATATCATACAATTCATGAAATATTGAAATGAATAATAATATTGTAAAACATTAAACAAACCAAGAATGGTAGAGCGGTAAAGAGAATCCATTTAAAAAAGGTAGGTCATGGAATAAAATCTAGGTATGTGTTAGTATTTGTTGGATAATTTAAACACTAAATGAGGGGATATATTTGTGATTTTTGAGGTAGGTTAGGGGTAGACTATATAGTGAAAAGGGGGTCTCAAGCATTGATAAAGAGTATAAAAAATATTTTTTCACTTTTTATCAGTGCTATAACAAATCATGGATAAAGGAAGCCTTTATCAGATATATTTTAACACTTGTAAATTGTTTCTTTATCAATAAAAACGGTACTAATAATGGAAACTTCTATCAATGATTTTTTCAAGCGCTGATAAAGGACATCTTTAAACATAGCTTTATTGGTAAGGTCTTCTTATTATATGATAAATGGCCTTTACTAGTGATGTAAAAAATTGTATTTTATAGTAGAACATATCATGAAATTCTTATGATGTTTTCCTTATATTACTTGATGGATTATTTATCCTTTTTCATGATTCTATAGAATTCCATCCTTATTTTTAGTCATAGAGTGAATGGAAAATATTTACAGAAAAACCTTTTCTATAATTCCATCTACTCCATCACTTAGATTTCCGCCACAGGCATTGTATATTTTCTTAAATGAAAAATTTATCATCTTATCCCACCATATAATAACGTTCAATAATTAGCATCTATTACATAATGGATCAGAAGATCCCTTAAAAGTAAAATTTATTTGTGACATAAATGTATAAATTGAAAATTGTTATTCCTTATGGGGATACATGCATTATAATTAACAAAATTTTATTTTAAAAACATGTGTTAAAGGTAAAATAGTTGTTAGATATCTTGTGATATGTGCTCCCATCAGGCTAGTGATCTCGTTCGGGTAGTCATCATATTGCCTCTAACATTGTTTATCGACTCATTTCCTAATTTTTCCTTCTAATGACTTGATGTAAAGGGAAAATTTGGTGTTATAATTTTATTAAAATACAAAATAAATAAATGTGAAACCATGAAATTGAATTGGTAACTTGTAAATGACATATATTCTATAACCTATGAATTTCTAGTTTTAAATCTAAGTTATCAATGATCTATTTCATAATATTAGATCATATTGGAGTTTTTTCACTTCATTATAGTTCATAAATGTCTTGTGAATTATACAAATCATATCCCTTGATATCATCGATCCATGTGTGTATATTGTCTAGTTTCCAGCCACTAGGTGATGATCTATTCCAGCTTAGTGCGTCCTTTTTTGGTTTACTATCCCAAATTACATTTGTTCTAGACACAGATCCACATCATGTATATAGATAGGGTTGTATTTTCATAGAAACCAATTACTATATACTTTACCAAAATTTAACATTGTTTTATTATGTTTAGTATCATCTCTAAGGATTTAACTGGATTTCCCTTATCATGATCCCAAAAATAACTTCAATTTTCTACTATACATACTATGATTTCCCCTTTCCTTAATTAAACTTAATTAAAGATTATTTACATAATGGTTGACATAATATAGTCCCAAAATATCATGAATCATAGTGTCTTTTGGAAAATTAGGTACATATCACAACAACATGGAAAAAGAATACAATGAAATTATTGTGAACATGCTTAAAATGCTCCTAAAATATCATCTTTCTTTTAAAGTTCCATGTGATATCCTGGTAACATACATATAAAAGGGGAGATATATAAATTCCAGTAAGTGAATAAAAAATCATATCAAAAGGTAAAATAATACATTTGATCCAACATTTATATCAAGGTAACATAGGAGGGGTGAGAAACACAATCCAGAAAAATAGGACTTGATATAACATGATAGTATGAAGGAAAAATAGGAATACATAAACAACATAAAACATGACATCATAACCATAAGTCAATGGTTAACACCAACAAATCATAATATAGAGTTCTTCGGATAACCTCCCACACACTATACATGACATCTCATGAGATATACACATTACCCAATGCATTAGAGGGTAATATAATTCTAGGATAACCCATCACTTTCATATCATATACATCCATAAATGTCCAACATAGATATTAAAACACAGGGATGTTATTAATAACTTTCACCAGGGATCTAATAAAATTCTATTTGACTTGATACATATAGGAATAGATTATAGGGAATTCCTTTATACATGACTCATATAGGAATGGATTGTGATTTCCATTTCCTTTTGAGTCACCTCCCTAGATATACTAATTGAACATTTTACAACATGAAAATTTTAGGATTCCCCAGTGATGACAACTACAAATTATTCAATTAGAGGACAATGATGATGATCCTCTTAGTGACGAGGCTTTAGTGTAGGGACTTGTGGTGGGGTGGTTCCTATGTGTTTCTTTCCATTCTTACTACCACCTATTGATCTTCATGTTACATAGGTAGTACTGGCTGTGGATGTTCATTGGCTGAGTGCACACCATGAGTTTTAGAGGTATAAATCTTATAGGTTTCATTGTGATCTATACCCCCAGGTAGATGAGGACTAGATTGAGGTTGTTACACATGTTTTCCGCCTTTTGAGGACACCATAATATTATATATTGAAGATAATAGGGAGACTTATTCATATATTTTTAGGGTGGTGGTAGTATTTAGTGACTCAGACACATAGGTAGACAAGTCTCTCTTGGAAAATGCTTATTCATCTCAATAGGGATGCATTCTATCATGATATATTGAGATAAATGCATATGCAGGTAATTTTAAAGCCTCAACAGTGTAGTCTGACCTTGGAATATTATTCATCGAGGGTCGCAATCCTCTCATGATACACGGTAGAGATTATTCACAATCCATTCTTATGATCACAAACCATGGACTAGGGCCTATACTGAGATATCTTGGATAGAGTGGTTACTCATTGAATTCCGACCTATAATGGGGTTCTAGAGAATGAATTAATAGATGAGATATTTATTAATGAGTAGACCCTGATAGTTTGTATTATTAGATGGAATAATGATTTTTAGACTACACTAACTAGTATAATATGAAAACCATAGGGATTCATCCATGGGGGACACTATAGTACATAGTCATAAGAAATTGATTATGTAGTTTGGGGATCTTAGTATGTTTCAAGTCAAATGAGGGAGAGGTGGTGTTTGTTTTACAATGGTTAGAGACAACATAGTTGGGACTTTTTGAACCATCGTACAATTGATAGGGTGAAATTTTTCGGACCAAATAGGAATAGGTTGTAACTAGTTCAGGGAGACACGTAGGGTGGTGGATGTGATATAGGTTCATATAGATTAGTAAGAGGTGGTATATGTTTTGAAATGTTAACAACACCACCACATGTGTTCTATGCCTAGCACATAGAACTGGCGGTAAGGGAAATAGAAAACTATATACATGGATTCTTATGAACCATGCGATCAAGTGGTGATTAGTTTTTTATCTATGTATTCTAAACATCAAATTCATTAAAAACAGACTTCAGGGCGATCCACTATTTTCCTTCGACTTCTCTGGCCTGATTCAGATAGATTTAATTAGAGGTATTATCTTGACCATTCTAGTTAGAGACTCCAACCAATGGGGAATTAAAAATCATAGAATTATATCGATAGTGTGACCGAAATCATAAAGGATAGATATTATTATGAAATGTATTTTTAGTAATTATTCAGACTTATATAATCATATTATATAGGGATTTTATATCTATAGTTCATCATTAGATTAACTATTTCTAGAGGAGGAGGTAGTTTTTTCACCGATACAAGATTAGGCTTTAATTAGTTGATGAGAAGGAAATTGAATAAGAGTAGGATGAGTTCATACACATGTGGATACAACCAATTACACTTTATTTGGAAAACACTAGATTTAGAGGACCATATTTTAATGAATTTCAGATTCCATCAGTGGTGGAAGAGTATGATGATGTCTTCCTTGAAGATGTTCTAGGACTACCTCCCCATCAAGAGGGAGAAATCTATATAGAACTTCACCTAGAGGATGTCTCAATATTAGCTTCAGTAAATTATATGGATACCCTAGAGATTCATGATATGGATGTGATGTTGGGAGAGTTTTATATGAAGGGATTTTTTGGACCTAGTGCATCACATTTGGAACCCCCATGTTGTGCATCAAGAAGGATGATAAGAGCTTCAGGTTGTGTGTTGATAAATGTCACATAATTTAACAAAATATTAGGAATATGCCTCCACTACATATATAAATGACCTCCTTGACTAGATTACCAGAGTGATATGGTTCATAAATATAAACCTCACTTGGGATTATCATTTTTCCTGATATTAAGATGAATATATAATGAAGATGTAATTTTGAGGTCGTTATAGTGATTACGAGTACTTAGTTATTCCATTTGGGATGATTAATTTTCCACCACTGTTCATGAGACTCAAGAACAAAATATTACATCCCTTCTTAGATTGGTTCATGGTAGTCTTTATTGATGACATACTTGTTTACGTAGCATCTGAGGAGGAGCATTTGAGTCACCTGAGGATGGTATTGGGAGTACTCTGAGGGAACTAGATAATTGGGAATCCCATGACATCTCAGATATATATTATAGAGTTCCACTTCCCTGTACATGTCATCATAGAAGTGGGAGTAGTAGATGACTCGAAAAAGGGTGATGCAGTGCCAGCTTGGGATCCACCCAAGAGAACAATATAGTTTTAATTTTTTATTAGGTTGGAAGGATACTATATGATATTCATTCCTAATTTCTCTTATATTGTGTCACCCTTGACATATTTGAACCAAAAGGGGAATCATTTCATGTGGATGGAGAGGTTCCAACAATCTTTTTAGGTGTTTCTCTAGAGGTGAATGAGTGCCTCCTTCATGAGACTTCCAGAGGATGGTGTTGAATATGTAGTGTTCTAAAATGACTCTAGAATTTTACTGTGTTATGAATTAGTTATACTAAAAGAATGACTATGTGTCTTAATAGTTGGTAACCCATGAGAATCACTCTTGAAACCATGATTCAAAGCTGGAATCTGTGGTCTTTTCCCTGAAGATATGGTGACACTGCTATATGGGTGTGTAGTTTATCAACTTTTAAGATTAAAATAAACTCAAGCATACATTTTAATACAAGAATATTAACTTTTGATAGAGGGTATGGCTAGAGTGCCTCAAATATTATGATAGTGAGATAGTCTATACTCCTTGGAAGGGAAATAGGGTACACAATGTTTTAATCATGATATTGTGTTCATAGTTATTGAGTGAGGAATTCGATAATTTTTCCTCCATATTATTGTCCTTAGTGGATGTGGTTGGTGAAACATAACTCTAGTTGACGGTTTTTATATTCATCTTCTTCAGGATGTTAGGGAGGCTTTGATTGGACATACTCACTATGAGACCTTTCATGTTATGATATATATTATAAATAATCCTAATGAATTATTTGATGGTTGGTATCAAACAATAATTTTCTATTGATGGACTATAGTACTAGTGATACCGAGAGAGGAGGTTTTGGGGGAGTTCTATAAATCTCTATCTATTGTGTATTAAGGAGTGTTTAAGATGAAAAAATACCTTTAGCATTAGTTCTAGTATTAATGGATTACAAAGTGAGTAGTGGTGTTTTTCTCTCAATGCCCCAAATTATAGAGGGAAAATGTTGATCGCCAGGATGAAGTGTGTTTAGCTCAACCCCTTGAGATTCTAGAGTTAATGTGGGATAATATATCTATTGAATTCATGGTGGTGTTCTCATGGTCTTCTAGAGGACATGATTTCATCACGGTGATTGTAGACTGACTCACAATGTTGGCCCCCATCCTATCCTTCCATGAGAAGCATGTATTGGATATATTAAGAGGACATGATGTGTAGGAGATAGTAGAAATTACTGGAGTTACATTAATGATCAAATAAGAATTTGATTCTCACCTCAATCCATGATTTTGGATTATATTGTAGGATTCCTTTGGGAATTAATTTCATTTTATCATGGAATTTCATCCCCTAACAAAAATATTAGACTGGGAATACCATTCATGTTTTGGAGGAAATTATTTGGGAATTTATGTTGGACATTGGTCGTAGTTGGGATGACCACATACCCATGGTTCAGTTTGGATACAAGGAAATTACCACTCCACTATAGGTATGGAACCATTTGATTCCTTATACAAGAGACCATGTAATTCACCATTGTGTTGGAATAATCCAAGATAGTTATCACTCAATGTCCAAGAGTTGGTGAAAGAGATAATGGAGAAGGTTCCTATAATCCAGAAGTGTAAGAGGTCTTCCCAAATTTATGAAAATTTAAATATGGACTAACAGAGTGTCCTTTGGTATTAAACAATGGATATCATGTGTTCTTTAAGGTATCACCTTTTTGAGGATTACAATGATTTATCCTAGGTTCAAGTTATCTCTGGGATTCATTGATCCTTTCTAGATACAAATTATGGTTGGTGATTTGGAATATCACTTTTCCCGAGCACTATAGTTAGAATGATTACAGGATGTGTCCCATGTATCACATCTAAGTAGGTATGTTTGTGACTCATTGCATGTTATTGGAAATGGAGTGATGGACATTGAGGATATAGATCCCTTTGATGAGTGCCTAGAAGAGATCTAGGATTGGCATGAGAAGGTCATTATTGGGTGAGAGATTCCCTTAATTTTGATCCAAAGAAAGAACATGAATCTTTAGGAGAAAACCTGCTAGTTGGAGATCCAGATGCGAGCTTAGTACCATCATCTTTATAAGTAGGTCATCTTATTTTTCGGATCTGAATCCCTGGGGATGGGTGAATTTAATGACTCAAATTTTTCTATGTTATGATTTGTAATATTTTAAATTATATATTTTAATATATTCACTATGTTGGAATGGGATTCTGGGTCTCAGATAGGCCTAATATTGATCTAATATATATATTATAAATAAATATCAAGATTATGTTGTTTTTATAAAATAATGATATATCTTTGGAACATAGTATCATATTAGAAATTTGAGAACACCATTAAATCGTTAATGCATGTTCTACCATCGGTACATGATAACCTTTTTTCTTATATGGTATTTGACTTTAGCACTATCATAGGAAGATCAATAATTATTTATTTATTTATTTATTTTTCTTATTTATTTATTTATTTATCTTATTTATTAATTATGATAAACCAAATCTCCCTCTATAAAATCCCATTTATGGGAAATCCCTATATTTTATAGGATAACCCTAAGTATTGTGAGAAGAGCTATTGGGGGATGATTCATAGTTAATTCAAAATGGATTGTGTTTTGGTGATTATTGTGCCAAACCAGTATGTGAATCATGCTGATGACATCAACATGTGATTGTTCTTTGTCAACGATTCATCCAAACTCGAGTTAGGTAATTTATTATTGGTTTAATTCCCCTTTTATTTGTCCATTGATGAATGAATATAAATTCCACTAATGGATTGAATCACATGTTGATCATGTTACCCAGGTATGTATTTATCTTCCTAGAACATGGGAATTAATTTTATTGATTATCATTCTTTATTCATCATTCTAGAAACAAATTTTTGATGCCAAACCAAATTATTTCTAAGTTTCATGTCTCATTTTATATTTTTTGTACATCCATTCTCGTTTCATTAACATTCATCACTAGTATTTTATTTGGTCCACAATTGATGAAATACATAGCAGTTAATCATTATAGAATAATTCATTTACATAATGGAACTATACCATTAAATCAAGTTTGGGAATTATAAAATGGTAGTGATGTGAGATGAAAATAGAGAAAAATGATCAGAATGGGAGGGACGATTTTTCAGGTTTACATATAGAAATGGAACATTTTGACCTGAGGAAATTTTTGATTGTATTGTATTGTTAGAATTTATCCACATGTGATGAGGAGGGAACATTCAATCAAGATATTTGATTCATGGGGAGAATCATAGAATATTAAGCTATTGAAAATGAATGATAGGAACCACATAAAGAACATGAAATTCTAGAAAACATGACTACAAGATATATAGTTCAAAGAACACATGCCATGTGGGACCCTAGATATGGAATCTATGGATATAAGAGAAATAAAATATCACATGCCTTGTGGGTCCTACCACCCACCATGGGACATAGTGTGAGTGGGATCAATGTGCACCCAAGTGTTAATGGCCATGGGAACAACCAGTGCAGATGGGAATGGTTAGCATACATAGATTAAATTAGGTACACTGGAATGGTAAGATACATAGGGATGACCATGTACTCGGAAATGGACAAGGTATTCAGATGCATCTAGGTACATTGGTAAGGCCAGTGTCCCAGGGAATGACCAGAGTACAAGTGTACAGACTATTGAACATAAGAAAGTACATGGGTATGTATAGAAATAGAGGGACATTCCACGTACTCCTACTAAATGTCAAGTATTTTTTCAAGGGTAGTTTGAGTCCATCTACACTTTTAGTATAGATCTGTATCAGTTGGGTTTGTTCCCTAGGTACTTCCACGTTATTTTATATTAATGAATCTCATCATGGGAACAATGTGCGACCCCCTTAATGGGATTAGTCTCTAGTAGAGTCCATAAATACCTCAATTTGACTCATGGTGTGATCCTATGTCATCCCATATTCTTCCCTATGTGGTGTTTGAGTAATCATCATTGGTACCATATATGGGTGTATGATCCCCTACAGAGCGGGTTATTCTAGGTAGGGTTTGGTATACCCAAGAGGTCCTAGGTGAGATCCCTTATATGGGAATTGAGATATTCTATTCTGAAATTGTTACTTACTAAAAGATAATCTAATGGAAAAAACATCATAGATGAGTGTCATACATGTTATTAGGTTCATGGAGTGGGTTCTCCTGGATGTGTGTTACTAGGAAGCCTCGAGTAAGATCATATGGTTGGAAGTATGGTTGTGACCACATTGAGACATGGTTTCTATCATGAGTATATATTGTTTATTATTATCATGCCTATTACTCTAATTGACATTCCTTTGTGATAATTAGTTGAATAATTTCACAATTACTATTTTTTAGATATTAATGAGTTTCCTACTTTGTATTTTTTATACAAATGAATCCATGTGATCTATCAACATATATCAGGTCTTATACAGGAAACAGACCTTTCAATTGTCCCCTAGGAGGACACAGATTATGTTGATCATCTCCATTTAATAACGATCATGGTTTTTACCAAGTGATGCAATTGAAATCATTTCCCTCCTTCCAAAAAAATTATATTTTTTATATATTTTATGGGATTTTATTTGTCCATTTATGCATTTCACTTCTTTTTTTTATAATTTAATATGTGATATTTATGTATAAATTCTTTTTTTATATCGTTTCTATTTTACCTGTTAGAATTGTATGTGAATTTTGTGATGTTTGTGTGTGTAAATGTAAAATAGGCTAGGGGTTTTCATGTGCGTGATATACACACTCGGTGATGGTAACCATCCCTTTCCTATTAGACGTGGGAATTGGGTGTTACAATTGGGTTCCATTCATCTAGTTAGGCCCCATTGGAATTTTTCATTAAATTTTTTGAAATATGTTCATTGATAAAATACATTATTAGAGTGATTCATGATATGAGAAAATAAATAAAAAATTTCCCTTAACGAAGTTTTACTTTCATGTTGTAATTTGGAAGGGAACTAAAAAACATGTGTAATCCCACAAATGAGAAGGATATTTGTCTATGTATAAAAGTGAGGCTTATTTCTAAAAGAAGATAACTGAATAAGAATATTTATTAAAATTGAGAAAATGAAAGGTAAAATGTAATCTAAGGGGGGTATGGATGGTCTAACCAATGATCATGGAAGGAAAACCATTTGAAAATTCATTTATTGAAATGAAAAATTGTAAAAGGGGTGATGAAACATCCTTCTGAAAATAGAATTAGGTAATTATGAATGTAAAACAAGATAAAACTTTATTAGGTTTCAAATTAACTATGTGAACACTGGATAGATGATAAATAAAGGGGAAAGTAGGGGAAACAATTTCTTATGTGGGTGGTAATTATTATTAACAAAGTTTCATTTTGAAGAAGTAATATAACACATCAATAAAGATGTTTTAAACCCATAGTGATTCCCCTAATATAGAAATAGGGTATACCATATGAAATTTAATATGAAACTCAAAGACAAATATTATAACACAAGAATGAAGATGAGTTATGAATGACCCCATGTATTCTTTGAAGACATATATCATATCCAAAAATGGGATGAAGATGAATGGAAGTGAGGTTTCAAATTTAAACAATTATTTATGATATTATATTTCAAGGGGGTAGTAATTACACAATACAAATTAATATTGTGGAATATTATCAAAGAATGTATCAATAATGGGTGACTGTTATGGAAAGACTTATAACCTATAAAAATTCAAATAAAACCCCATTGAAAGAGAGAAATCCTGAATTTGAAGTTAAAATACCATGAATAAAGGTAACTCATGATATTATATTTCTAATTGGTAGTTTAAATAGCCTTAAAATGCAACTAGGTGCCTAAAATAAAATCTGTCTCAGAGAAGGAAATTTTGAGACCAAAACATTTCTATTTTCAAGATTCATTCATCTCAGGTACCTAATATCTAGAATAATAAAATTAAGGTTATTAGATACCTTCTTATGAAACTTATTCTACTTAATTAAATTCAATATTGGCTATTTAATATCATACACTCTTTATTTATTAAATATATCCCTTTCATACATTAGTTTCCTGGGGTTGTTCGATCAATTATTCCATAATTCGTTATATATGTTAACCATGGTAGAAAAAAATTTAAAATAGTGTCATAATATCTTCAATATTATTAGATTTATTTTAATAATATTTATTTATTAATTATATTTTAAAATCCATCTGTGATGTTTGGTGTTGATAAATGAAATTCATTTATAATATAGGAAGTAGTCTAAAGTTACACATGATTAATGTTACCATTTCTTAACAAATAATATAGAATAAGGGTAAATGTTAATTTGAAAATTTATAATCATATTTATATATTATATATAATTTTTATTAATACATTAAATTATGTTTACACTCAATCAATGGAAATGATGAATAATTAAAGATGTCGCTTTGTGGAGGTGGTTGTCCATACAAAACACTAATGACCCTTATTTTTCTTTACGGATGGAGGAAAATATATAATGGTAATTAAATAAAAATAATTACATATTTTTAGAATAATATTATTGATTTAATTATATTATTGTGGATATAATATATTTGGAAGTGGAACATTACCAAGAAGATATTACAAAGAAGGCAACACTAATGTCGGAGACTAGATATTATCTTACAGATCATCTTATAAATGAAGGAGATAAACTTATCTCTAGAGATCTGGTGATTAATTATTATAAAATTAATTATTGGAGATGTATTTTGGGTATTGTTTTGAGGGAAAATCAAATGGGAATTTTAATCATGAAGATTTGGATGTGATCCCGTTTTATTAGTGAATAAAATGAAACTTTTGGTGATAGAACATACACGTCCATGATATCTGTAACAACCAATAACATTAAATGAAATTCATTTATTGAATGAAGAAATGAATTATTAATTATTGTTTTCATTGAATTAACATACACAACATTTTTTATTTTAGGCCATTTTATGGACTTTCAAATATAAAATCCTATTATGAATTATAGTTGTTGAGAATATAGTCGTTGTACAATGACCATTAAGATTATTATATTAATGGTTATGAAAATGTCCATTTGATAGTAATGGAATAATATAGGGCTTTGAAAAGTAGTATCATACCCAATGAATCCCATTTATTGGCGCATCTAAGGGAGATATCATTTTTGGGCTATCATCGTGACTAAGAGAAAGTTGAGAATCAACAACTAAAGCACATGTGAAACCATTTACGGGAGAAATTCAATCTCATTGTGATCAACACACATACCATATTTTCCAAACAACCCTATAAAAATATCATCATCACACAATGTACCCTTAGATAATTCTCTAGTGTAATAAATGGATATGTATCTAAACCCCAATTGTTTGAAATTTTAAATTTTCATTTTAATAAAACAATGATATAATTTATACCATTTTTATATTACATTAAATAATGAGTTTGACTTTGATTTTGATATGAAGAAACTCAAATTGTATTTTTGGGAAATGTATAGTTTCAATCAAGATAGCAAAAATTAACGATTTTAATAATTTTTTTGAAATAAAAGTTATATTTATAGAATAATATTATTAAATAATATTTAATAAATATATTTGAGAATATAATTTTACAATGTGAAAAAAAAATCATTGTAATGGTTCGGAAAACTGTTATCCTAAAAACCCAATATTTTTTTCAATAAAAAAATAATTTTAATTAAAATTGTTAATTATTATATTTTCAAAATTATTTTGATTAAATAAATATTATTTTCTAAATCAATATACTAAAATTATTACATGGTGATGTTTTCATAATTTTCAGAGATAGTGATATTTTTCGCTAAAAATGAAAAAATTATAAATATATTATATGTATAATGACATCATATTGACCAAAATATGATGTAATATATGAAATAAAATGTATCAAAGAATAAATATATATTTACACTTTAAAATAATGTGTTTTTGAATTTATCTTATTAAATTTATATATCCTTAATGATTCCTCCAAAACATATATTATGTTTTAGTATTTTATAAAAAATTATATATAAGTATTGTTAACTTCAATATCAATAAGGGTATTATTTTATGTATTTCTATTCTAATCCCTTTAAAATATCGAAAATAACACCTTTTTATAGAAACCATGGTCAAAATCTATTGTAGGGGTTCTGGTTTTAATAACATTATAATATAGAGTCCAAAACCTATGTTTGGAAATTAATAAAGAACTCTCCCCTCTTTTTCTACATAACCTCCCATCACTCTTCATTAAAACCCTTTGAGAATGAAATTACTCAATCATACCCTATTTATATCCCTAAACATGTTCCCATATGCTCTTAATATGATTTTCCCAGAATTTTATAAGTTTCCTCTCAAGGTCGATGATCCCCTCATTCTCCTCTTAATTCAAGAACATTATTTATCGCATGCCTTTTGATTAACAATTTTTCATGTCGAGAAATGTTTCTACACATCCCTATTATAATACTTATAATTCAGAAGTAATTATAGATCCATTTACCTCTCATTCATTCCATCTATTAACCTTTATATACACCCATTATACAACCAAAATTATTCATCAATTTTCTATGCCAAATATTTATATATTGAATACCTATGTCCACTTTTACTCATGGATATTCAATTAGATGTACCATTACATTATTTATAATGAACATCCAGGTATATATATCACACTCATTAATCATGGGATAAAAATTTATGAATAAGAACCTTATTTTTTACGATCTATGTGGGAAATTTATGGATATATATGATATGAATGTGATGGGTTAGCCTAGAATTATATAACCCTCTAATGCATTGGGTAATGTTTATATCTCATGAGATTCTATGTATAGTGTGTGGTAGAATATCTTAAGAACACTATGTTACGATGTGTTGGTGTTTATCATTAACTTATGGTTGTGATGTCATGTTTTATATCTACAACTACCTACCTGAAATGAGGAAACTGACCCTTTCCTACACTTTGCATAGGCAGCATTCCTCCCTCAGTGCCTCAGTATTGAAGGTTCCTACAAAACCTTTGCACATGCCCCATTATACTGCATTCTCAGCACTCTATTGATAGTCATGGTAATTTACAATGAATGTTTCCTGGCCTTCCAAATTGATTGAAACACACATGGTTACTGCCCTGATAGTTTGGTCCCCTCTTCTGATAACCCTACATGCCACCGCCCTAGTGAAGACACTTAAAGAGTCAGTTTTTACCCTCTGAGGTCACACTATAGGATAGTCTAACTAGGACCACATGGAAATCCCTAGAAGCCTCCCTTGGGTTTCCTTCTAAAATAATGGCCTGAACAACCACATCAGAAAACCTATTAAAAAATATATTCACATGGGACTTGATATTTTTTCTATATCCATCCTAAAAGAATCTCTCTATAATGGCCTCATCACCTTCTAATGTTAGGACAAATATTTTCAATTTAGTTATGTATCCAACATAATCCATCAATGGCATAGTCCCCTAGGTCATCCTCATAAACACTACAGCATTCTCTTATATCAAGGTATCTGGATAGAAGTGTTCTAAAAACATATCTCAGACGTCATTCCATAACATAGAATCATCCTACTGTGTCAGAACCACAATATCCCACCATTGTTTTGTCGGTCCCTATAACATATAAGATTCAAATATGGATCTATTCTCTAGAGGTGTCACTAAGTGATCTAAAATCATCTAAATAGAATCTATTCAAAACATTGATACCTCAATTCCACCCTCTCCAAACAATGATAGAGGTTGTTGTAACTAAAACTCTCCAGTCAGATCAAACATACTCAACACTACTCACCCGGGGTCCCATTCCATCATCTTTATAAAATGATTAAAGTTCTCACAAAAATCATCATCTCCTCTATTACTATGAAACACTAGGATCTCTTAACACACTTCTGGAGGTAAATTCTCAATGATATACTCTTTTTACACAACTGATAAACTTCTTAATGGTGGAATTTCTCTATAATTACAAAAAAACATCTCGGAACACATAACATAAAACATCTACAGTTTTCACAAAAGATGGATCTTTACTAGTCATAAACAAATCATCCAACAAAAACTATTCCAATAGATATAACTACATCTATATCATTTCCCATAGATATCCCTATCACATTTCATGGTCAACATGGGGTTTAATAACTCCCACATCCACAAGTCCTTCCATTAAAAAACAATTTAACAATTTTTTACTTCCACAACATAAACCATACACTTTTATTATCATTTCTATATTTCTAACTTGTCAAAACAAGATTTAAAACCATTTATTTAAAATAATTATTCAATATTCCTTATCCATTTTATTATATCCTTCCCATTTACCAATTCAAATCATATTTATTGACACCATTTTGGTTCAATTTTTCAACATAAAAGGTAATAATTATATCTCTCATATCCTGCACGTATTTCCCATGTGTGCCTAACATGATGCATCCAGAAGAACAATCCCGACCCAGGGAATTGGGTTTTCCCCTGTACATGGGTTAGGTAATCCCATGAAAACCCAAATTTATAAGAACAAAAAAACATTATATCCTATATACCATCCCCAAATAATAATTTTATTGTAAAAAATAGCTTTGATACCTCCTTTGAACATCCCTAACCTCAAGGCCACTAAATCGGGGCCCCGAGTTGGGTCGCCACCTGACCTCAAGCGTGCCTCCATATATGTCAAGTGCTACTATCTATTAGTGAGATTATAAATAAAAACCTAGGGAGACTATACCCTCCTAATCAGATTATTCCACATTATATAATAATAATATATATGAATAACCAATAAACATTCATTACAAACCATTTTCCAAAACTATGTATAATCCCACATCCAAATGGTAAATATAATGTGTCATTTCATACCATTCCATGTGTAAAGAAAAAAATAAGGCAATATAAGATTCCACAAAATGGGTCTTGAATCCATCTCTAGATCCCCCATCCATGCACAACCAATGCTCAAATCAACCCTCTAGCATAGGGCATTTTCCCATGTCCTGACTTGCAACCATGAAATCCGCTCGGGTACCCAATGGTGGTATAATTAGGGTGTGAGTACAACTCAGTAATCCACTTCAAATAGTGTCTATTAAATATACAGTCAAAATAGATGGTTCATGGATGTAATAAATTAAACAGTAAGATAAAAGGTGGTAAAATGGGTTCTATTAGTAAAAAGTTCACTCAGTCCATTTTCATCATTTATTCCATGGGTTGGGAATTTTAATCAGTTACACTATGGCCTATGCCAATCAACTAATATTAGTATGGGGATATATCATGTTCCCTATATAACTAGGGGAAAAATTTCACAAACAATACATCACACTTACCATGTATCCTTGGTCTTGGTAGTCGTGAAAAATATGGTTGTTAGGGGAATAGAGCCTCTTTCCTCTCCCTAACCCATGCATTAATGTGTGTGGGGTTTAGAGACTCAGTGTATCATAACCTGTACGTATATATCCTCAAGTACAATACCCTTCACAACATCAATCCATCTGTGTATTCTTCTTTAATCAATTTCCCATTTTATCAATCACAACCATAACCGTTTAACACATTTTTCACTTTAATAAACCGCACTCAATTAACACACATAACATTCCAAATTCATACTTCATTAAACACATAATTCATCTTCATGCCTTAGCCCCTCAACAAATTTTCCATCCACAATTCACTAAAATCTAAACCATTAACACTATACAAAACTCCACCTTATGCCTTTTTATCAATTGAACACATAAATAATCAATTTCATTTACAATTCATGGTAACCAACTAAACAGAATTCTAAAAGATTCCTTTTCATATCCCATGTTAACATGTTAAAAATATTTTTTTGTTGTATCTATGTCCTAAAATACGATTTCTATAAATAATGTTTTATTTTTCATTTTCATGGAGTGGCACACCCCAAGGGTGGCCGGTAACCCAATAAAATCATCATTAACACTTCCCACAAAGATTATAAGGGGTTAAATTCAATATTGATCCATCCAATTAGAAAATATAACCAACGTAATGAAAATAACAACAAATAATCACTATAGAACAACCAAAAACACATTAAACAAACCTCAAGAGTATGGGATATAAATTTTAGACCACCTAACTCTTTTCTGAAACCTCATGCTCAACCATAGACTTTCAGTTAGATCTGAACACCCCTTGACGCCCCAACTTATGATGCACTGGAAAAATAAGTTTTCAATGATTTTGATGAAGAATATTGGATAATTATCCCCAAACGAAAAAACATAAGGAATAGGAGCATTATAATCACCTGAAGCATTAATTCACACCCAAGGGTGTTCCAAACGGACTAGAAAAGATGGAGATTGATCCTTGGGAATCCATTTCCATTTTGGTTTGTCAATAGGGAATATAAGGAAATATAGAGTTATAAAATTTAATGATTGATAAGGAAAAGTGGTAATTCCCCACTTTTAATTGGGCACATGGTTTGGACATTTGGTTGTCCAAACATTGCACCAAATGTGTGCCACCCTTTTTCCAGGAGGAGGCTAGGCTGCATGGTTACATAGGGATCTCACATGGTTTTAAAAACCATACACTAACCATTAAGGGTGGGTCTATCCAAGAACTCATGGCTTCTCATTCCCCCTTTAGTGATTTCACCCAAACAGTACACCCTTCCTCCCGGAATGCACGGTTATGAAGCAGGGTTACTACTAATAATGCACAAACCTTAAAACATGCACTAGATGGCCATTTTCTCCTTTCTTTTGTGTCCCAAACCCCAAGAACATCCCCAATCCACCATATTGACTTTAGAAACATTCCATTACCCAATTTAAGGTAATTCAAATACAATTTTAAACAAGAAAATTCCTCAAGATGACCAGGCTTTTACATCAATAATAGATCTATTTTAATCCTAATAATAGACAACAAAGCATGGTCCTTTAATCTTAGAGCATCAGCAACCTTGTTCACCTTCCCATGGTGGTGATGTTTTGAGTAATCAAAATCTTAAAAATGATACAAAAAACTTCTCCAGAAAATGTCAAACTCTTTCTGTGTAAATTTATACGTTAATAATTTTTTATCAATATATATATATATAACATTTTTTCACCACAAAGATTATTCCTCGATATCATGAACACAAATATTACCACTGCTATATCTAAATCATGATTCGTGTAATTTTTTTCGTGTATTTTTAATTGGTGAAAGGAATATATTATCACTCTATAATTCCACATGAGGATGCATCCCATTCACATCTTCAATGCATAATTAAGATAAAAAACCCTTATCCACTATAGGGTAGTGCAGGTATTAGTGTCCCAACCAACTATCTTTTCATAAACTTTAAATTTTCATTACATTCATCTATCTAAAGGATCATGGATCACTACCATGTAAAAATGGTTATTAGATTATATAGACATGAGAAGTACCTCACAGTACACAAGTAGAGTACTTCCATCCCTAGAAAACTATGGATATCGGTTACCATGGCTAGTCTGAGATAGTGTTGAATAACATCCATCCTTGATGGATCCACTGATATACCCTGACATGAGATTTTATATCCTAATAATATGATTTTATGTTTCTGAAATTCTCACTTGGTTAATTTATCATACAACTTATCCTTCATCTGTGTATTTAGCTCAATACTCCAATGTTCTTCATGCTCTTTATTTCTCTTAAAAGATATATTAATATTGTCAATAATTACTACCACAAACTGATAAAGTAAATCTATAAAAAATTATTCATTAAATCCTTAAAGGTAAACGTGCAATTAGTATGTCCAAATGGAATCACTATAAACTCATTATTAAAATAACATTTACTAAAGTTTTTCTTGGGTATTTCGTCATCCATAACCCTCAATTGATGATTTACTGAAAGAATTCCAATCATGGAAATGTATTAAGATACTCATAATTGACAAAAATCATTGATATGGGGTAGAGGATTCATTTTATTTATAGCGATAATTTTATGTTCTTGATATTCAATGCAATAATGCATTCCACCATATTTTTCTCTTAAAAAATAAATAACATTTTAAGAATCTTTTGATAAAATAATTTTTAATGTATTTCATAAAAATAATCAATTTTTTATTAAAAAAATTACATATGTCATAAAAAAATTTATAAAATGAATAAAATTTTATATTGTCATAATTTTCCAAGGGTGATTTTTTGTTAATTTTATATAAAACAAAAATTTTTACAATAACAATAAATGTACTATTTTTGAAATACCACATGTTATATTAGTGGTTTTCACACCTCAGATGCATCTAGGTGGTTAGGATTCAAATCTGAGCTACCTCCCATTTCAATCTTCCAATTAAATTGGACAGTCATTGTGTGGGGAATAGAGTGACATCATTCTCATATGATCCTACACACATCCATGTGATACACTAAAGTATGGAATCTGCTTTCAATTAGAGCATAGATGATAATTTGCGTGTATCTTTGTCCATTAATGGAAAGCTGGTTTGGATGGTAGATCCCAGATGGTTATGCTCAATTTGTAGTATGGTGTTGGTGAAGGGATGCACGGTGGTCGTATCATCGAATGGTTTATAGGAACATCAGTGACCTATTTTGGGGGTAACATAAAGTACTACTAGATTCGACGTAATAGAAAAAAACCAAAGGAAAACAAGCATCATTAGGCATATCTTCGGACAGGCGGTGCTAAGAACACAGACCGTTGGTCTGGCTTGTTGAAGGCATGATAGGGAAGCTACATTGTGACTGATGATCATCATTGACTAATTTAACAGTGGGAGGTGTTGGGGTGGCGGATTAGTGGCATTGATAATAATGGAGGGTTCACACCACCATAGGCTGTGGTGCTTCTACATTAGACATTGAGAGGATAAAGTGAAATTTCATTTCCTCATTGAACTTTTGGGGGTTGGAATATAGGGGATGGCCACCTCAACAATGAAAAGGGGACCTATTTTCCTAATGGTGGAGGCCAGTAATGATGGGGGTTGTAGTTGAAGGGTTTTTATACCAATATCTTGTTCACATGACCTGATATATGGTACTTAGGGATGTTATTTTTGGTCCTTTGGGCCGTTTAATATGGTCTTACTGGCCTTCCATTAAGGGTTTCTGTAAACCTAAAAATTAATAAATAATGGCATAATGGGTGGTTTGTCCCCGAGGGGATATTACCCATATTTTTAGCAAGTGGGTTTGTGTATTTCATTATAGTTATACCTACAATATCTAATATTTATATATATATATATAACATAATAGTCAAAAAATAATGACTTAATAAATTATAACTTTTTTATTTTATCCCAAAATGAATTTATTAATATATATGGATCATTTAAAAACAATAAAATTAATTCCCAATTCTAATTTTGTTTTTCAAATCTGAAAATTCTAAAGTGTCCCTTTAAATAAACATTTTTTTTTCATTTTTCTCCATTCCATTTTGATTAAAATAATAAATTTGAACTATAAAGTGATTCAATGTCCCCAAACCATGCTATTTTTTAAAATATATTTTATATTGTAAATAAATTACTATTTAATGGTTTACCTTCTATACTATATTTTATTTAATATTTTATCATTAAATACAAATCTCTTCATGTATAAATTCCTCATGTCCATCCCATTTGAAACCCACTCCGCCCTCCCTTACCAAATCCAATCAACTTCACAAATTAATTTCCCTAATCTTCATGGGATCCTTTGGGATTTATTTGGGTAAATATAATGAAATAATTCAATGATCATTGTGTCATATAGAAGAAGTAACACCGACAAGAGCGTAAGTTTTCATTAACTCTTCTCCGTGTTTTCCTCTTCTCTTCCTTGTTTTATATATTCCTTTCAATCCCAAATCTTCTCAAATATTAGGTGTAGTGTTTTAAAATTACATTAAAAATTCTAAAAATACTAAAATTACTATATTTATGACATATTTATATATCAAGCCACTATTTTCTCCACTTTTAATAATGTCCCATGAATGATCGGTTAACAACCTATGAAGTCATTTCCATTCTATGAACACCACCACCATCATCAAAGATAGTATGAAATATATATAATATAATGTTATGAAATTTCTGGAATTATAATATTTTGGAATTATTTTTACATATGTATAAATTGATTTAAAAAAATAGAAAAATTGAAACAAAACATGATATTTTTTAAGTAAAATATGATATCAAAATGCTTTACCTTTAACAACATAAATTATAGGACATAATATAATTGTTTTAATTTATATACAGTGACAAAAAATGAAATTTGTTTTTGGATCCATGTTTTATTAAAATAAATTTTTTTATTTAGGTTGAATAAAAGAGATGAAATAAATTGTTATTTATGGTAAGGGGATTCTCAAACCTAAATCCTTCTTTAGGGATTATCTTTTCTTTAACATTGTTTTTAGTATGGGTATTCATCTAATATACATTCACTATCCTTTACCCTTTATTTTTTGGTATATAAATTTCACTACCCTTTCAAAATGATTTCTAGGACAATTTCACAGGTTTTTAAAAAATTCTCTAATTTCAAAAATGATACATTTTCTCCTCTTGAGTAGTTTCTATACCACTCAATAATATTTATTTTTTATGCCAAATTATGATTCCATTATTTATTTTGGAACCCCATAGGATAATCATAAAAGTTTTCATTACAAATCCATTATGAAATTCATTACCTTCCAAGGGATTATTTCAAGACAATATTTTTCCTTTAAATGTGGCATGCATGCTTATAAGCCTTTTATGAAATAAAGGATGGGCCAAGAATTATATATCCCTCTAATGCATTGGGTATTGTGATATATCTCATGATATTATGTATATTTATTTTGAACATAATTCTATCTTTGATCATAATTTTGGTGTTATTATTTATGCACATATGTTAACCAAAATCATTATTATATATTTTTTCATAGTTGTGTGTGGTATTTAACAAATATGTTATAATGTTCCATTATTATAAATATTCCACATTCCATGCCTTTATCAGATGTTTCACTATTGATTATGATGATGATGTTATTCTTATAATATAATGATGTTTATTATGATCATCCATGTATATTTCTTTAATGTCTCTTATTCGTCCCCTTATTCGGCTTGTAGATCACCATTTTATTTGATATATATCCTTAGGTGATAAAATTTCCTTAAAATAATGTGATTTCTATTAGGAGGATAAAGAAGAAGGATATAAATAATGTTGAAGAATTATTATGTACAAGTGATGTATGAGTCTAATTTTCTAAATATAATAAACCATTAGATCCTTGAATTTATTAATATTTTTTTATAATAAAAATGACTTAATATTAATTTATGAAATTTCTAGGTCACTATAAGTAATGTAAGTAAAATATGATTTATGCTTGAAAATTCATTTTTCTAAAAAAAATTACATTGTGGTTTGTGTAATTAATTAAAATTAACTTCTTCTAATTAATAAAGTATAATATTTAAAAATGAATTCCTCATTCTTAATCAAAAAATAATAATTTCATCTAATATTCTCAAAATAGGTTTTGGTCATGTAGAATTGTAAAAACAATAAAAAAATTGAATATTGTTGATGTTAAAATGGTTTTATCCGGGGTTATACCAAGAAGGGTGGGATTTCCACCTACACTTATCTAATTTTAATTTGTTGAATATTTTTGAATCATATATTATATTACCTTTGAATCCATTTCTATTTTCGTTTACATTACTATAATAGAGACCTTATATAATTATGATATTTTTAGAAAATCCTTATATGTCCCTCCCCTCCATTATAAAACGTTTAGGGACCCTTCTTTTCTTACATTAATTTTACATCATATTGGTGATAAAAATATAAAAATATTACACATTGAGGATACAATGGATTAGTTTCCTAAGAAAACTAGGACCATACATAACATTTACGACACAAAAAAGTTTTTTAATTCCATGTTCTCTAGCTTCATATTGGCTCTTAACTTCTCCTTAGTATATGTAGTCACCTGAGGATATTCATCAAAAATGGGTTAGCTAAAAGCCCAGTAAGAGGATAGATAAGAACCCAAAACAACATAAAATTGTATTACGATAATCATTATTATCATAACATAGGAATAGGATCATAATCATGGGGGGAATCATTATGAAAAAACATAGAATATGGCAATGCATAAAAATGAAACATCATGTATTAGTGGTTAATAACCACACATAGTTGTGAAAAAATATAGAATATTGTTCAAAAATAATTTCACTTTAACTAATTATTTTTACCAGTTTACCAAATACATTGGAGAACTGTATAATTCCACGTGCACCTATCACATTCAAACATTCATATTGTGATATTTAATTCCGGGTGTACCTGTCACATCATAACATTTTAATTATCATGAATTACACATAGAACATATATTAACATAAATATTCTATATAAATTAATGGTTTTCATCTTAAAATACTATATTCATGAACATTGGGTTCACTACATAAGGAGGGTATAACATACTTGATACAAGAATCATCAACCTCGAGTGAGAAGTAAAAGGCCTGTTTTTTGAAAGAATAGTAATTTTAAAAAACTTTCTATTTGACATAAACTATAGTGGAAGACAGGTATATTCCATAAAAGTAATGATAATGAAGAAAAAATTATTTTTAAGGGGTAACCATAAAAAATGTACTGAAAAACGGTGAACCCGAAGAACGAAAGTTGGGTTCGAGAATTTCCCCTTTCCTCGTATCTAAATACTTTATTCAGTTTAATGTCATGTATAATCACATTAGATTCATTAATTATACATTATAGAACCTTTTTTAAATGAATTTGATTCATAAGGAATTTATTATGTTCCTTAATGGGTATTTGGATGACTCTTAGTGTTTAATTTCTTTGTTCGGGAGTGTTCATTTTCTTGGTTTTCAGGAACTGTTCACTTGTACACATGAATGGAAATTCGTGTAGAACATGGATAAACATCAAAAAATGATATTGAATTTTATTAATTATCTTACAATATTTTAAATGATCTATAAATAAATTATGTTATATACTGTCACGACCCATCCTCGGGGCCCGTGTCGTGACTACCCCAATCCCACCTTCCATAGGCCAAGGGCTGGCAACTAGTACCAAAGGCGTAAATCCTAATACTAGGGAAGGAATTGCCTTTATAAAACATAAACAAATCCAACCAGAGTACAAGAATAAGTAAAAAACTAAGTACAAAAAAAGTTCTGAAAAGTAAATGGGCCAGAATACAAACCGAACTGAGAAGTACAGCTACAACTGAACAAAGTACAACAGAAAAGACAAACAGCCGGATGATAGAAGCAGCTCCTGGGGCGTCCACCTCATATCCTACCTGAAGGGTAGGTATAGATATCCTCCTCAACGCTCTCGACCTCTAACCTCCTCCGAGTACCATCTTGTCGTGAAGTCCTTCTCCGGGTACTGACTCGTCGTGAGGTCCACCTCCGAGTACCATCTAGTCCTCGTACACTCGATCTTAGTCAGCGCTATCCGTCGTCTGCATCCAACACAATGAGGTGCAGGCATAGCTCGTGTAGGGGTGAGCATACGATACTCAGTAGGGACCCTGATACCCTCAAGGTCTCACTAAATCCAACAAGGATAATGACAAAGAAAGTTCTCAATAGATAACCCTTACATAGGTATAAGCCCATACTTATACCTAAGTTATCAAGTAACCCATCTCAGCCACGAGGTATCACACAGATATGAAGTCGACGGATAAACACTACTTAGGTATATGCCCAGAAATATACATAAGTTATCAAGTAACCCATCTCAATCCTTAAGAAAAAACAAAGATCATTGACTCAACTCAAACCAGGATTTTCACTATAGAAACTAAAAATGCTGGAGAACTCATCCTCTGTCGAGTATAGTTGCCCTGTCATGACTCCGAGGTGCTACTCACAAAACTTAGACTGCTGAGGTACTCCCCCTGTCGAGTATCACGGGTCTGACACCCAAACACAGTAGTGCATCCCGCCATGGGTCCGCCGCCCAAACACAGTAGTGGTTCCCCTAATTTCCTACAGAGGTACTCCTCCTGCCGAGTACCGCGGGTCTACTGCCAACTACTTGGCCCTCCTTCCGCTGTGGGTCTACGGCCAAATACCGGGTGCTCCGTCCACTTGGCTAGTCGACTCACTCCAAGTCGAATCGGTCAAGCAGTCTTCAGGTCCACATCTACTAGGTCTTCGCACTCCGTGTGCTCGTCTCTGGGAAGGTCCACTCCACGAGCTACTGGTCGATACTTCCATGTGACACAAAATCTCACGTGGAAGTATCTCAATGGACCGCCTCATCATAGGGGTCTCAACACAATAGACGGCACGTCAATCGGACGCCCGGTCTGTGAGTTATTAGCCTTTTAGTCCTGGGGGCCCGATTGGTTTCGTGTAAGATCCAACCCAGCTGTATCTCAAATGTACCTCGAACTCTCATAGGGTATACTCAAAGGGACCGTTTCTCAATGTGATCACCAAAGCCACTGACGGTTCGTCAAACGGACGTCCGGTCTGAAAGTAATCGGCTTTTCCTTTCTAGGGGCCTGGTTGGATTTTGGTTTCAATCCAACCCGACCATATTCCAACTACATCCAAACCTCAGGTGAAGTATGCCAAAAGATCCGTCTCACCAAACAGAATCCAACAAAGCCAACGACATGTCAATCGGACATCTGGAGCTCAAGTGATAAGCATTTCCGCTCACAGGGCCCGGTTGGTTTCGGGTTCGAACCAACCCGGTCGTACCCATACTTTGCCAAAACATCGATTGTAATATACCTTAATGACCGTCTCGATCCAAGGATCCCAATGCAACTGCGGTGTGTCGATCGAAGGTCTGTAGCCCAAGATATGGGCGTTTGAACAAAACTGCCCGAAAATAGGGGGTTTGTGCCTGGTCCGACCCGGCCCAATACCCCTTGGGTCGACCCGACCCGAGTCCGGGTTTGGCCTGGTTGGGAATGGCCCGGCCCAGCTGGTGTGGCCGAGCCCAGCTGGCACGGCCCGGCCGGACGTTGACGCGGCGCGGCCCGGCACTGGCGCAACCCGGCCCGGCGCTGGCATGGCCCATCCCGGCGCTGGCGGCCCGGCCCGGCTTGGGAACGGCCCGGCCTGGCGCTGGTGGCCCGGCCCGGCAGGCTGAGGCTCGACCAGCTTGGCCGAGCGGACGTGGAGTGGGCGGGCGTTTTTCCCCCCGGTTGATAGTGAACCGGCGCGGCATTAAAGCCGCACCTCATAAATTTCGAACAGCTTTTCCATTCCAATCCATCTCTTGCCGTCGGGGCTCAGCCGCGGCGGTCTTCTCTGGGGGCGCGCCACCAACGCTTTCCGCGGACCTCTGTACCCACACCGGTGGTCCATTTCGCCCGTCGTCTGTGCCTAAGGTCACTATGGGACCCGAACTTCACTACGGAGACTTCAAATCACTGTTGCGGTCCGGTTTCATCGTCTTCGTCAATCCGTGCACCAACAACAATCTACGGAGGGTCTTCGGGCCATGTTTATTCGGTCTGTGCCCTCCGCGTTAGGTGTTATCAATTGGAAAAGATTACATAGGGTTTTATAAAGAACAAACATTCAATTTTAATAAAATAAAATTGAATCAAATCATCCTACAATCTCTTAAATTAATTTAATGCATACCAATATTCCCAACCCACAGTTTAAAATAAAACAGTCGCAGATCAACTTAATGATGAGTTGATATGCATTCTTTGTTTTTAGAAGGAAACAACCATGGAAATAATATCATTCTGAAATTAATCCCCTACCTCGCAAAGACGTCGCACGTCGTCGAGCTGTGGAAAGAGGCAAGCGTCGCGATTATCAGATGTCATGAAAGATTGGTGTCGATTCTGTTGACATCGGAAGAAAAATCCTTCGTTGATGGCGACGTTCCCCGCGGTGGTGTCTCCTCCCAGGTCGCAGAGGAATAAAAAGGATTGGAGAAAACGTAGAGTGTTCTTCACCGAGTCGGAAGGTCGTTCTTCGTTGGAGAGTCGGTGTTCTTCCCCAAAAACTCAAGAGCTCCCACCCAAAAAGAATTCCCCCAAATAAAATAATAAGTTACCTTATTATTTTATTTAATACAAGCCACTTCAAATTCAAACATTCAAACCAACTTATTGATTAGAATGTTTTGGCATGCATTTAAGAGGGGAGGATGTGAAGAGTCATATTTAATCGAGGGATTGTTTTCACATTAAAACCAAGGGATTTTAATGGGAGAAGGATAAAGGGTTTAGAGGGAGGTGGAAGCTTGGGGCAGTGTGGGCCCCACCTTTCAATTATCTACACATGGGAAGTTGGTTGGTTGTGGGCCCCACCAATAACATCCTATGGCAGAGAATAACTCCCAATTATATAAAATAAAATTGTTCACACAATTATACTTATTTTAATCTAATTCCTTAAATAAAAATAAAACTCAACCAGCTTAAAACGCAACTATGGTAAAGGTCCCCTTAAGCAATTACCGGTGCTGCGAGTTCATCGGTGCCTCAGATTTTAATTCCGAGCACCGGTTCAAAATATTGAAAAACCCGCTCATTCGTTCACTGAATGTACCCGAGATAAACATTGGAAATTGATTCCGAGCACACCGGGCCTCGAAATCAGGTGTCGTCAGAAGCCACAGACTCATAAAATTCCAAAGAATCAAAAAAATATTTCCTGGAAATTTATTGGTATTTACATATACCATCTGAAGGGGGCATTAGTTAAAATTTAATGATGATCATTTTATGTTAATTTTGGTGGTTTTCGGATCACAATGATCATGTTTTGTTTTATCAATTAGTATTATGAATAAAAGTTGTTTCCAAAACATAAAATGGATTGGAACATTAATATTACAATATTCATTCAACCATTTAATGTTTTAATTGACATCCATTAATTAGTTGATGGAAAATGGAAGTGCATCACCCATGATGTAGGTAAATTAACACATCACATGCAACGATTTCATTTTTATAAAGAAATAGAGAGAGATGGAGGAGTATAATGAATAATATTCCATTAATGAGATATAATACAATTATATCAATTATAATGGAGTTATCGTGATAATTGGATAAGATAATTTGAGTATAAAATACGAAATGAACGGAAATTTTAAACTAAATTTAAAGAAAAGAGAGAGAAATTACCTCTTGAATATATCTTTTTTGAGAGCCTCTTTATGGAAGAGGTTTTGTTATTTTTATCATTACAAGGGCTAATAGACATGTGGGAGAGGATAGGGAAGATAATTGGGCTGAATCTTTACAAGGTTTTAATCTTGAAATTTGTGAAGAAATGAGGGTTTGAGGGGTGGTATTTATAGTGGGCAGGAGAGGGGTTTTCACAATAATATATTCATTAATTTATTATTTATTCACAAGAAAAGTAATAGTGATAATTCCATGACTAAATATAGTAAATTGAGCATGTGAGTTTGAATAAATTGAGCTTACATTACTATAACATCACCTATGACTATATAATTAATGAATTTGGATTATTTTTTAAATTATAGTATTTCACTATTAATCAAAAAATCATATATTTCAGAAAAATCCCATAAATTCACCCTAACAATTTTTTTATGTGTAGAATATAAATATTTAATCAATTTTTCAAAAATAATTTTCTATATATGAATAATTTAATTTTTAACTAAAATCATGATTTTCTTGAAAAATAAAAATTTTAAAATTAAAACTATTTTTCTAACACTTTGAAAAAATTAATAAAGTTCTCATTAAATTATATTATAGTAAAAAGACATCAAAATATTATTTTATGAACACATTTTACGAAAATAAGTTTTATTTTAAATTAATAAATTAATGATAAAATTGTAATTAAATATTTATGACTTAGAAAAATACCAACACTTTTACTATGGTCCTATTGTCACTTATAACATGCATAAATTTTTTTTATACATTAATGGGTGAGGTTAATATTCTTTTGGATGATTTAAAATTTGTTATAATTATATTTCTATTCATATGGGTAGGTTAATCTTCACAAGGGTAGGATACTATTTATCAAAAATTATGTTTTCCCTATCAAACTCCAAACATCTTATTGATCACAACTATGTATGTCAGATTTTTGAAATTCAAAACAAAGAAGTAGTAAATTTATGTTTAAAGGTCACATAGTAGTTTATTTAATTATTATGTGGAATTGTGTTTCTTGATGTGATTTTATATGATTATGAAATTACTACAAGAAGGTAGAAAATTCATTAATAAAAGTTTGGGTCATTACATTCTTCCTCCCTTTTGAAATTTCGCCCATGAAATTTCATTTTACACAAACTGGTGATGGTACTTATCCTTCATCGCATCCTCTAGTACCTAAGTTTATTCTTCATTCTTATGATTCTTCCATGACCCTTGGACAAGATGGGTTATCTTGTTGCATGGGACCTTATTTCTCCAGTCCAAAATATTTAGTGGATGCTCCTCATAAGAGAGATCATCTTTTAGTTGTACTATCTCTGAGATCAGCATATGTGAAGGATCTTATATTTACTTCCTCATGAGTGATAAATGAAACAAATCATGAACATGATCCATATTCAATGGAATTGAAATATGATAGGCAACGGATCTTATGCGGTTATGTATCTAAAAGGGACCAATGTTCCTAGGGGTTAGCTTGAAACACCCCAAGGATTTACAAAAAAAATTAATATTGAATGCATAAAACAATGTTTCTCTATAAAACACTTTGTTATAACCAAGCCAATGAAAATATTTTTTCCACTTCTTTTATTTGAATTTTGAAAATTTAACATACACGGTTGTGATTAGGATGATATTTGAAGTCTGATAGAATAAACATGATTTTTACTGAATAGTAACTTACCCTTATGAATAGTAATGTACCTTTAAGAATGATAACATGAATATTATTAATAGTAATGAACCCTTATGAATAGTAACTTGATCCCTATTAATAGTAATATAACCTTATGAATTGTAACCTAAATAGTAATGTACCCTTATGAATAGAAACTGTCCCTTGTGAATAGTAATATACCCTTATTAATAATTATATCACCAATGTAAGTAAAAATAGATTTTAGACACCTTATAAATGAGATTGAATATTTTTAAAAGTAATAAATAAGTGTTGGTATTTTTATAAAAATAAACAACGAATTAAAATTTTATAATTAATAGATTAATTTAAAAGATAATATATTTTCATAAATTTTATTAATTAATCAATATTTTTTTCCAATTATTATAAGATAATTTTATGAGACCCTAGTTAATTTTTCAAAGTGTCATAGAGTCAGTTATAATATTAAAATTGGTATTTTTTGAGTGAGTGGTGATTTTAATTTAAAATTACATTTCTCACATTTATAGTATTATTTTCTCAATATGGAGTTAATTTTTGGATTCAACAAGTCTAAAAATAATTTGCATGAATTTTTGGGATTCTTATGAAATAGTTTAATCTTGTTGAATAGTAAAAAATACATTTTTTTATAAAATACTTCTTTTTTGTGACATCATCATGAAATTATTGTGATATGAAATTTATTAACACTATTTAATAACAAACAATTATATTACAAGTGTAATATTGTACATAATTTGTTTAGAATATGAAAATTACACTTTTTCATGATAAGTTTAAAAAACACTGTCAATGTCGACGTAGTGCCTGCGCAGATCTAGAAAAGCCAAAATTTGGTAATTTATATAATAACTGATTGGAAAAAATTAATTTAATGACTTATTTATTAATTATTATATATTATTTATCTATTTTATTCTTAATTTCAAATTTTAGTGTTATATAACATGAGTATTATCCAAATGTTGGTACAATGCTTGTGTGGGGTAAGAAATGAATAAATAAAAAAATTTAGAAGATGTCTTGTTATGTACAAGAGTAAATATACATAATGAATAAATTAATACTTTTATTTTGAACCTAATTATTTTATATTTATGATATTATTTTGTTTTTAATTTTTATATATGAAATAATTAACATTATTGTTTATGCAACGTCGAGGCAGCGCTCGTGCAAACATAAGAAAAATAAATTAAATGTTTCTAATTAAAATTATAAGAACTATTAAATGAACCTTATTTTAGATAAAACATTTTAAATGATCAATTTTAGATAATTATAATTTTTAAAATAGAAATTGATACATTTTGAACCCACATGAATTACTTTTAAGATTTTATAAGATTTTATTTCTAAAGGAAATCAAGTTTTCACATTATAGTTTTTAATTTAATAATATTGTTATTTGAGATTTTCCAGAGGTTTTATTCGAGCAGTAATATTATATGGAAAGCTAATCAAATTATATTTCTCATGTAATTTTATTTTTAATTTTTAGACCAAAACTAAATAACATAATGTCTTCCACAAAGATGATGTAGTATTAATTTAATTAATGAATAAATCAAATAAATGATATTAAAAACATATATATAAATTTATATTGTTAAGTTGATTCACATATTCTCTAGATAAATATGAAATTTCTATAACATAATATAAAATTTTATTCGGTTATTATACTTTTTTGATGTCTTTAAATTCATAGATATGAATAGTTTTTATCTTGACAAAATTGTTTTTCATGAATAACATATTTTATTAAATTAGTTATATAAGCACCCGGCCTTATTACATTACATAATATGGAATTTAGTCAAGAAATCACATCCTTTCACATTGAGGATATTTTAAAGTTTAGAGATTTAGAGAATCGGTACATAATGCATTCATAACATTACACATTAATACAAAGTGGATACCCTAATACAAAATCCATTTCTTCCAAATTATAAAACTTGTCAAATAAAACCTGATTTCTCTATCAATTCCTCAATCATTTTACATGGTTTACTTCTTTATCATACACATTCATATAACCTGTGAAAATAATTTAAAAACATGGTATTAGCACAATAATCTTAGTAAAGGATATAAATATAAAGAAAGGATCACATTAGTCCATAAATACATGTAACGTATGAAATCATTTTCAAAAGATACACTTGTCACCCATATGTAATTAATTTTTGAAACATGATATTTCCTCAAGATTACCACAATACATAAGAACATAAACAGAACCATAAATTTATCATGGGAAATTACTTACCTACTCTTGTAACCCTCTTAGCTACCTTATAATTTGAAACCCTCACAGCTACCTTACAATTTTTTTAACCATCACAGTTACATTTGTAGTAACCATATGACTGGCCTCTAAAATACACATACCCAATGTGTTGGATGGATATATAGGTTCCAACCTTCATCATAAACAACTCCCAAGAACTATAACATAATCATACATCATGAATAATATCATAAAAACATTTCTTTTTAATTTTTTAAAATAGAATTTTAAAAGATGATTTTATAAGAAAATCCCCTTAAAAATATTATAGAATTCAAGTGAGACTTATTAGAGTGAATGGAATATATATATACACTATAAATATACACAATTAAATATAATATAAACAAAACCAATTACACAAACAGTTTTAATTCCACATAAATAATGAAGTAAAATTTTAACCCAATGATTGGAAATTGGGTTAAGAATTCTCTTACATCAAGATTTTCTTACTTAAAAATCATTTAAACCTCCTGGTTAATGGTTATAATATAGTTATTAATATATTAAATAAAAATATCCATCTTTATAATATCTTATAAAATCATTTCATTACATCATTTCACCCTTTAATTGTTAGTATTTTGTTTCTTCCATTGTTTTGGGTTTGTTCTTTACATGTTTTCCATGATCGGTTCATGATGGATGTGTTTTTGATTGGAAGTGAAACTACAGAATTGGAAGAGAGTGGTATTTAAATATTTTCAAAAACATAAATTATACCATTTATCATATTTAATTCTTAAATGAGGCTGATTCATAAGATAAAACATTATTGATATTTGTTTAGGTCATTTTGGCGATTCTTTGATGGTAAAGAACTCGTTTTGTTTTATAAATTAATTACTTGTGTGAAAAATGATTATAGAGCCTTATATAATATATAATACATAAATTATGATATGGTTCAATCATAAAAATGGCTTCATGACCAGTATTGAATAATGTAAATGAAATTTAAATCACAACATCCATCATGTCGTTAAATCGACACATCACAGACAGTGTATTAATTTCCAGAATAAGTGGGAGAGGAGAAGAAATATAATTTAGAGTATTCCATAAACATGATGAAATAAATAATATGTATGATACATTATCATTCATTCATCCTAGATTATGGGAGGTGAGGATGGAAAAGAAAATAGAGATATCTCGAAATAAAAGAATAGTTGAGAAATCTCTTATGAAAATTTGGCAACCTAACGTCGTCGCTTAAAAATTCATAAAATATTTTTTTGATAGAAAAGAGGTATCTCATTATTCTTTCATAATATGGGAAGTAATTGTTTTATGTAATAACATATCCCAAAATAATTATAATTAATTTAAAAAGAATAACACAAAATGAAAGAAAAGAAGGAAAACAAAAGAGGATGTTTACCTCTTGATCTATTCTACTTGAGATCTTTCTTAAGGCCTTTGTTTTTGGCCTTTTGGTAAGACCAACAGCTCTATGAAGTGGAGAAGAGACTTTCGAGGATTATTGGTCAGAACATAGTTAGGGATCAAGGCTTGAGAGGTGTGGGGGGAAGAGGGGAATGAGGGTGGTATTTACAGTATAGGAGAGGGGGTATTTTCATTATTTTAAACATTATTATAATATTTTTGTTCATGACTATAAATAGTCTTAATTCATGTGACCCCAAATAGTAATAATGGAATGTGAGTTAGAACCAAGTGGCTATACATCACTTATGATGTAATAAATAGTTTATTTTACTGATAATTTGAATATAACGTATTTTATCGTATTTCACTATTAATCAAAAATTCACAAATTGTAGAAAAATCCCAAAAATTCACCGTAAACATTTTTCAATGTGTAGAATTAAAAAATTAAAAATATTTTTTGAAAATATTTTTCTATAGATTAATAATTTAATTTTTAAATAAAATCATACATAATTCCAGAATTAAAAATTTTAATTCTATAACTGCTTTTATATCACATTGAAAAAATAACTAATATGACATTATCTTAAAGCCTTAATAAAATAAAATAATAATAAAATATACTATTAATTAGGATAACATTACTATTCATATTACTATTCCTAATGGTAAGTTAATATTTACCAAAAAAATTGGTTCTATCAGACTCCAAATAAATTGCTGAACACAATTGTAAATGACAATTTCTCGATATTGAAAACATTGAAGCATCAAAATTATGTTTAAAGGCAAGTTATAAATTTCTACTTAAAACATTGATTCATGGATTTTAAGTTATTTATTTATTTATTTGAAAACCTTGGGATGTTACAATTTTAAAATCCAAAAATTATTGAACAAGTCCAAAAATGAAAATATTACTTAAAAATTGTTATAAAAAATAGTTTTAAGTCATTTTGGAGTCTTAAAACCTCTAATATATTTATTATATTTTAATAATTTTTGAGATTCCTATGTTACCCCTCACCTCACTTATAAAAGGAGGTTCCTTACTTCACAAATTTCATAACCATAAGCCTTCTTGTTCGTTTAACCTCTTCCAAATTCCATAATCCTCATCCCTTGACACATTATTGTGCTTATTATCTAAAAAATACCCCATAAAAAAGACTTAAGGTGGGTTCAAAAGAGAAATATTCAAGAGGTAATATTTCTTTTTATTCTTTTTTAAATTCTTTCCCATTTATACCTTATCCCTACCAGTTATCCAGTTACTTATGACACTCTAATACCTTATATTTATTTTAATGTTTTTATGATAATTTAATACACCATCATGATCTCTTCTTTTCCCTCCTTTTATACTATAAATGAGAACACTGTCTGAGATGTGTTAATTATCACGTTCATGGAATACGAGTTTCAATTTTCATTAATATCTTCAAGACTAGTAATGAAAAATTTATAAAGGTTGAAGAATATCAGAATATATTTATTTTATCTTATGTAATGTTTAATAACCCTTACACACACATAATATAAAATAATAATACATGACAATTTCATTATGCACACAACCGCCATGTTTATCCTAGCATTTATCATTAGCTTTTATCTAATAAGTCATCCTCAAGGAATATAACCAAGATCATTATAAGATCATTTATATCTACGTAACATCGCTAATAATATAAATTAAAAATTCTGTATGTTTAACCACATTTGAAATGAACTTCCATTCATGAATACAAGTAAATTGATCATGAAAACCGAAGAAGAAAATACATCCAAAACAATAAAATTTAACATCTTAAACCCATAAAAAATGTCAGGAATGAACATAATATGTTTAAAATAAATAAATTACAGGTATTGGAGGTTCTAGAATTATTAATTAATGAACCCAAATTTTATTATTTAGTTCATTAAGATCAAGTGAATAACACCATCAGACATAAGGTAAGGGTTTCTTCATCACACTTCCATTTTTGTGAGATATTCTATATTCACTCAAATTACTTGTGTATGGTGTATGAATACTTCCCATTTTTGTTTCATATCATGATTCTATTTATTTTAATGATATTCAATATACCATTTAATTATTTTATTTTTTGGGGAATATGATTCAATTTATTACAAAGTTGTAAGTATTTTCTACCCAAACATCCATTTTCATTCAGGTTTCTCTTATTCTCTACTCACCTCAATGATATTCTTATTTATTTTTATGTAATCATAATAAAATTTATTTTCATTTTCTATATATGTGTAAAAATAATAATCATATGTTCATTTAAGTGGATTTATATGTTTTAAAATTATCTTTAAAAAATTCTTCCTGAAATAAAAGCTCGATTCAAGGAACTTCCCAGATTTTTACCTGTTTTTATGTTCACACTAGAATCTATATGAAGCCATATTTGGCTTTCTAAAGTCACACATTTTACAATGAAAAATCTACTTTGGTTCATTTCTAGTTTTATTAAATAAAACATGAATTCTCCCTTTAAAATATCTTTAAATAATTCCTTAAACCGCACTAAAATGTTTTAATTCTAAAGCTTCTTTAAAAATAAATTTTACATGACTTCACTTCAGTGAGACATAATTTGTGCCTAAAATGTAATATAAATTTCCCACACTTTTCATTTATTGTATATGCATTTTCAAAACTAGATTTTTTAGAAATAAAAATGATTTTTAAAAAGGACACTTTTTTCCAAAGTAAAATGGATTTTTCTCACCTCACATTAACTTTTATGAGATATATTCCATGTTCACCACTTATTACATGCATGTGGTGTATGTAATAACCCTTGGTATATCATATCAAGAGTCTTTTTATTATCATGATATTCTATGGGATTATGATTTGAATGTTTCAAGGTGGTATATGACACTTTGGAATGTTTATGGATTATTTCCTCATGAATTTGTTAGTGGTATCATTTAAAAATATCTTTATCTTTTCAACATCCTTTGTTGAATATTGTACTCCATTTAGGTTTTTCTATTATGAAATCAACTACAATATGTTTTTTAAGGGTTTCTTATTTTTTGACTAGGGATGTGCTACTTTTATACAATTCACCGTATTATTCCGAATGGTTAGTGGTCATGTTCAATGATTGGGTAAACATATTTACATTTCATATGTTTGTTTCAATATGAATGTATATGTTGATTATGTTTACCCCTTTCATATGAGAAATGAATTGGACATAGTATGTGATGGTTGGGGCCTGCTATAGTCCCTCTATGTATCAGTAAGTCTCTTGAGACAAATAGATATGGACTTGGATGAGGCCTTGCCTATTTTGAGATATGATTTTGGTTGAGGCCTTAATAATTTTTAGATTACTTGGATACGACCTTGATGTTACGGTTATGATTTCTATTATATGAATTTCCCTCATTATGTAGCTATAAATTCATAGTTTATGTGGTTATTTGACTAGTAGAATACCCCTGATTATGTTTTTTTGGGGAAATATTTACTCATATAATATTCTTACCAAAATTTGTTCAAGTTTATTATTTTTAAAGGCATGTGTGTTCAATTATTCACATGCCTAATTTTTATGTTAATGATATCTTCTGCTATATTTTTTACCCTTAGTAAGAGTTTGAGCTCACCCCTTATGTTTCATTTTTTCCAGACATGAAGAAGTTTATTATGAATAATGTACAGGGATAAACGTATAGTTCTGGATGTTCACAATAATCCTTTTATGTTTTATTTCATTTCAAGTTGTAATGTTGAACCTATGAATGTATATGGTTTTCCAAAACTACTAAACAACTCGGTCCTTCAGTATTTGATTTCTAGTAATCATACCAATGTATTAAAATAATGCACCGACTCTAGGTTTCTAGGGTTGGGGCGTTACAGTTGGTATCAGAAGAAGTTCAGTAGACAACATGGATGTTGGATTTAGAAAATTTAGATTAGGGGAAAACCCCTAAGATATATTTGACGATACACATAGAAGAATGTAGTAGAATTTTTGAATGGAATAGATTATTTGGATATTCCTGGAAAATAAAAATCTATCTGGATACTAAAAGTGGATGTGGTTCTGGTAATGATGTACCTAAGAGTAACAACTCAGACAAGGTTTTTCAGGCTTGACTCGGGGTAATCTGGTATACTACAAGGGGACTTACTGCACATCTTGTTTGACACTGACCGGGGACATGCTTAGGATAATTTCAATTTTCGTTACAAACCATTATGAAGGATTTATAAAGAATCCAAGGTTTATGGTTCTAGGAGTTTTGATTCATAAAATTATGTTATGTACTATACAATTATTTTGGTTATATAGAGTTCAGAATTTTATGAGCTAATATTGTAAATAAAATTGATTCGAAATGGAGGCTAGCAGTAGGAATGATAACATCACCAATGAACATGATGATAATAGTAATAAGGATAATATATCTCATTGTATTAAGATATCATTTCAAAGGAATAGAGTCTCCCAAGTAACCTAATCATATGGGGAAATACTATCATGTGTTATAAAGGTATTTAAAGACTTTTATAAGTCCTATAGATTTGAAGGGTAGCAAAAGGAAAAGAGGAAGGTAGAGAAAAATATGGATAAATAGAATAAGGGAAAGAAGGATTTTCCCACATGTGATAAGTGTGGAAATAATCACCCTATTAATTTCTTGAAAGGAAAGGGAGTTAGTTATAATTGTGGAGAAAAAACGACCCCAATTTCGTGATTACCAGGGCATGAAAAATGCTTCAAATATACAATCCCTAAACTGCAAGGGGATGGGACACTATGTTAAGCAATGTCCCAAACGTCAAAGTAATATGCCCCAAATGATATTACTGTCTAATGATAATGTCCTGATACTACCGAAGATTAATGGAATTATTAATATGACTCTTCATTAATCATGTCATTTGAATATTTTATCAGCAATGTACTCCTTATAAAAATTATAGAATTTATGGGGATTGTATTGCAATACTATTTCATTAAGTATTTGAGGTCGTATAATGAATTGTACCAAGGACAAATAAATCAGTAAAAAGTTAAAGTCTTTGGGAAAGAATATGGTTGGGGGAAAGACAACCCGTAATATATTTCTAATGATAAAGGTAATGATTAATAAATGATTCATTTTGATGAGTACTAACTACCTCAAAACTGATTTTTGAATTCTAAACAAGTGTTCTATGCTATCATTAATGGAGTTTTCAACACTTTTGGATATATGGAATATAGCCAATAGCATGTGTAAGGATGAATTCATATTTTCAATAAGGTTTTATGGTATTATGAGTTATTGAAAATTTTTAAGAGGACACATGATTAATACATTCAGATGTTTGGAATGTGAAAATTTAGTGATGCTTAATGTTGATTAAAGGATAATAAGATAGCATAATCCTAGAGTAGGATAGATCATGGAGTCCTAAAAGAATGGGGACATATAAGGACACTGTTTATATGGATCTAGAAAGGATGGATATGGGAATGATTCATATGTGTTGGATCATAATCTTTTTGAATGTTAAACCATTTATGAAATGATTTAAAACTAATAATTATATGAGGATTTAGAGTTTAATGTCACCACATGATGCAATATGTGCTAAGAGATGATGTATAGATAGTTCAAGGAACAGAAAAAGATTAAGATAGTGTTTATGAAATAGTAACGTACATTTATACTCTTATAGATTTGAATGATTCTTGAAATCTAGTTAAAAAGTATTTAATAAAATCCATATCCTATTATTATATTTTTTTCATGATATCAATGAAATTTTTCATAACTGTAGTTTATATTTTTTTGCAATGATCTTTCTTCTGAGAATTTTCTCTATCAGTTTCAATCATAACATGATGGTTTGATTATTCTTACATGACCATTTTTTCCGATTCAAATGTGTAGTTTTGTAGTAACCTATGAATTTCCATTTTCCACTTATTAAGAATACATTTTAACCATATTCATAATGTTGGATTCCTACAAGGAACTTTTCATGTATCAACCATTAACAGTCAAAATTCAATTTCAAAATTCTGAGGTCAAAATTTTTGTAAGCAGGGGATAATGTAACACCCCAAGGATTTACAAATTAATTTAATATTGAATGCATAAAACATTGATTCTATACAAAACAACACTTTATTTTAATCGAGCCAATGAACATAATTTTTCCACTTCTGTTATTTGAATTTTGACAATCTGACGTACACAACTGTGATGAGGATTATATTTGAAGTCTAATAGAATAAAATGGATTTTTTGTGAATAGTAAATTACCTTTATGAATAGTAATATACCCTTATGAATAGTAGCATGACCCTTATGAATAGTAATGTGCTCTTATGAATAGTAACATGACCCCTATGAATAGTAATATACCCTTATGAATTGTAACCTGGATAGTAATGTACCCTTATAAATAGTAACTTATCTATTATGAATAGTAATTAACCATTATGAATAGTAACATCACCAATGGAAGTAAAAATATAATTTAGGAACCTTATAAATGAGAGTGAATATGTTTTATAAATATATAATTAAGTGTTGGTATTTTTATGAGCTATAAATAATGAATTACAATATTAGAATTAATAGATCATTTTAAAAGATAATTCATTTCCATAAAATGTATTCATGAATCAATATTTTTTTTTTCTATGATTATAATATAATTTTATAAGTGCCAAATTAATTTTTCGAAGTGTCATAAAATCAGTTATAAAATTAAATTTTTTATTTTTCATGTAAATGATTATTTTAATTAAAAAAATAAATTTCTCATTTTTAGAAATTTATTTTCTTAAAATGGAGTACATTTTTTGGCTTCTACACATCAAAAAATGGTTTTTTGAACTTTTTGGATTTTTATGAAATATTTTAATTATGTTTAATAGTAAAAAAATTAGATTTTTATAAAATACGTCATTTTTCATGACATCATCATGAAATTATTAGGATATAAAAATTTATTTAAACTATGTAATAACTATATAATTATATTAAAAGTGGATTATTGTATAGAAATAATTTATAACATGAAAAGTATATTTTTTCGTGATAAGTATAAAAATCGTTGTTAATGTCAACGCAGTGCATGCACAGCACTGAAAAAGTCAAAATTTGTAATTTATATAATAATTGAGTTCTAAAAAATCATAAATTATTTATTAATTATTAATTATAATTTATCTCTTTTATTTTTAATTTCAAATTTTTGTGTTATATAACATGAGTATTATCCAAATGTCTGGGCAATGCTTCTGCAGGGAACGAAACGAGAAAATAACTAATTTAAGAAGATGTCTTGTTATGTATATGAGTGAATATACATAATGAATAAATTCATAATTTTATTTTGTACCTAGTTATTTTATCATTATGATAGTACTTTATTTTTAATTGTCATATAGGAAATAATTAATATTAATTCTTATGCAACACTGATACAGTGCTCATGGAAGTGTAAGAAAAATAAATAAAATGTTTTTAATTAAAATTATAAGATTTATTAAATGACCCATATTTTGAATAAAACATTTTATATAATCTATTTTAGACTATTATTATGTTTTTATTAAAATTTGGGACATTCTGGACACACATGTATCACTTTAAATCCTTTATAATATTTTATTTCAAAAGGAAATCAGGTTTTCACATTATAGTTTTTAATTTAATAATATTGTTATATGACATTTTCTATAGGGTTTAATCGAATGAGAATAATATTTTGAATTATAATAAAATTATATTTATCATGTAATTTTATTTTATATTTTTAGACAGCAAATAAATATCATAATGGCCTCCACAAAGATGATGCAGTATTAATTTAATTAATGAATAAATCAATTAAATGATATTAAAAATAATAAAATAAATATGAATTTATTTTTTTAAGCTAATTCATGGATTCCATAGATGAATATGGAATTTCATTGATATAATAGAAAATATTATTCGAATTTTAAACTTTGATTTTATGTGTTTAAATTCATAGATATGAATAGGTTTTATCTTTACAAAATTGTTTTTCATGAATAAAATATTTCATAAATTATTTAAAAATCCCAAAATTATCGAAAAAGTCCAAAAATTATAATATTACTTCGAAAATTTAATCCCCCTTTAGTATTAGGCCTTTGGAGAGTCTTGAACCCTATGATATATTTTGAATATTTTAATAATTTTTGTGATTCCTAAGTTACCCCTCACCTCACTTATAAAAGAAGGTTCCATCCTTCAAAATTTTCATAACCATAAGCCTTATTGTTCATCCAACCTATTCAAAATTCCATCCTCCTGATCCCTTGATACATTCGTATTCTTATGGTCTCAAAAAAATAACACATCCAAGAGCCTTAAGTTGGTTTCAAAAGAGCAATATTCAATAGGTAAGATTTATTCTTCTTCTCTTTTAAATTATTTCTCACTTACACCTTATCCCTGCCTATTATCCAATTATCCATGAAAACTCTAGTACCTTATATGTACTGGAATTTTTTTATTATAATTTAATATTTCATCATCTCTTATTTTCCCTCCTCTTATACTATAAATATGAACACCGTCCGAGATGTGTTAATTATCACGTTCAAGAAAGACAGGTTTTCAATTTTCTTTACTATCTTCAAGACTGATCTTGAAACCTTTAAAAATATTGAACAATATCATAATATATTTATTTTATCTTATTCAATGCTATATAATCCTTACGCACTTGTAATATACAATAATAATACTAGAAAAGTTCATTATGCACAAAACGGCCATGTTAATCCAAGCATTTATCATTAACCTGTATCTAATGAGTCATCCTCATGAAATATAACCAAGATCATTATAAGATAATTTCTATCTCTATAATTTTACGAATAAAATATATTAATAGTTTTGTATGTTTAACCACATTTCAAATGAACTTCCATTCATGAATACATGTAAATTGATCATGAAAACCAAAGAAGAAAATGCTTCCCAAATTAATAAATTGAACATCTTAAACCCATAAAGAAGGCCATGAATGAACCTAATATGGTTAGAATAAATCAATTAAATGTTTAGTATGTTCTTAAAATATTAATTAATTGATCCAAATTTTATTATTCCAGTAATTATGATCAAGTAAACAACACCATCGGACTTAAGGTAAGGGTTTATTCATCTCACTTCCTTTTTTGTGAGATATAATGTATTCACTAATATTACTTTTTATATAGTGTATGAATACTGCCCATTTATGTTTCATATCATGATTCTATTTATTTTCATGACATTAAATGTATAATTTAGTGATTATATTTTTTAGGGAATATGATTCAATTGATTACAAATTTGTAAGTATTTTCTACCTGAACCACTATTTTCATTCATATTTATCTTATTCTCTACTCACATCAATGATATTTTTCTATATTTTTATATAATCTCATTTATTTTTAGTGAATTTTCTATATGTTTTTACCAATCATAATCCTACTTTCATTTATGGTGAGTTTCATTTTTTAATAGGATCTTTCAAAAATCCTTCCCGAAATAGAAGCTTGATTCCATGAACATCTTGGATTCTTACATATTTTGATGTTCAATATATAATATTTTTTAATCCATATTTATCTTTCTAATTTTAAACATTTTACAATTAAAATCTATTTTTGGTTAATTTCTTTTTTTTATGAAATATAAGATTCCCTTTCACTTTAAAATCTATTTGAAGAATTCCTTATACCGCACTAAAATGTTTTAATATTAAAGATTATTTAAAAAAATACATGATTTCACTAAAGCGGGAAATAATTATTTCCTCAAATGTAATATCAATTTCTCTTCCCTTTTCATTTCTGTGATATACAATTTTAAAACTAGATTTATGAAAAATAAAAATGATTTCCAAAAATAACTCTTCTTTCTAAAGTAAAATGTATTTTGCTCACCTCATTTGAACTTTTATGAGATATATTCCTTCTTCAGCACTTATTTCAGGCAAGTGGTGTTTTTATTTCTCCTTTTTATATAATATCAACAGTTTCCTTATTCACATGATATTATATGGGTTTTTGATTTGAATGTTTCAAGATGGTATGAGACACTTTTGATTGTTTACGGAATATTTCTTGAATAATTTGTTAGTGGTGTCATTTAAAAATATCTTCATCTATGTGAAAATAATTTGTTGAATATTTTACCTTATTGAGGATTATAAACTATGATATCATCTATAATATATTTTTTATGGGCTTCAAATTTTTTTGACTATGTATGTGCTACTTTTATACCATTCACCATTTAATTTTGAATGGGTAGTTTTTACGTTCAATTATCAGAGAAAGTTATTTAAATTTCATATATTAGTTTCAGTGTGAATGTATATGTTAATTATGATCACCCCTTTCATTTGAGGAATGCATTGGACTTAGTATGTGATGGGTGGGGCCAGTTATAGCCCTCGATGCATCGATAGGTCTCAAGAGACAAATAGATGTGGACTTGGATGCGGCCTTTCCCATTTTTAGATATGGTTTTGGATGAGGCCTTAATCATTTTTAGATGTCTCGGCCGAGGCCTTGACGATATGGTTATGATGTATTACATATGAATTTCCCTCATTATGGAGTTAGAATGTCATAGATTGTGTGGTTATTAGACAATTATAACACCCATGATTTTGTTTTATTGTGGAAATATTTACTTATATCATATTCATGTAATAATGTGTTCAAGTATATTATTTTTAAATACATGTGTTTTCAATTATTCACCATGACTAATGTTTTTTTTATGATATCTTCTACTGTGTTTATTACCCTTAATGTGAATTTGATCTCACCACTTTTTTATGTTTCATTTTTTATGTACATGAAGAAGTTTTTTATGAATGACCTACACGGATAAACTTATAGTTGTTGATGTTCCCAATAAAACATAAATTTAATATTTTTTTCATGTTGTAATGTTGAACCTATGTATGTATCTGATTTTCCAAAACTATTGAACAACTCAATCTTTCAGGAGGTGATTTCTTTTAATCATGCCAATTTATTAAAATAATGCACCATCTCTGGGATTCTGGGGTCGGGGCATTACATATCTTCCCTTTCTTTCCAAACCACATGACTCTCTTCCATGGTGATATTCGAAGAAAGAATTTATCTCTAATGTTGAACTCCAATACACTTTGATGGTTGTCAGCATAGATCTTTTGCCGATTCTGAGTAGCATTGATATGTTTCTAGATGACTTGAACCATATTTGTCATCTCTTGCACAATATTAGGTCCATGTATCTTTCTTTATCCAACTTCATACCAAGATTATGGAGTTCTACATTGCTTTCCATAAATAGCTTAATATGTAGCCATCTGAATAATTGAGTGGAAGGTATTGTTGTATGATAACTCCACCAACGGTATATTCTAATCTCATCCACCTTTAAATTCTAAAGAGAATTCTCTTAGCTTGTATTCAATAATCTCAAGAGTCATTTCAAATTGGCCATCAGTTTGGGGGTTATAGGTCGTGTGGAAATTTAATTCAGTACTCAAAGCATGTTGAAGCCTCCTCCATAATTTAGATGTGAACCTTTGATCACGATTTGAGACAATGGAAAGTGGAACACCATGCAGTCTCACCACTTCCTTCACATATATATTTGATTGTTTTCCAAGTGATATATCTTCCTGAATATTGATAAAATGGTTAGTCTTGGTGAGTCAGTCAACCATAACCCACATCACGTTATTTCCCTTAGACATCTTCAGGAGACCTATGACAATGTCTATAGTGAAATTCTCTTATTTCCACATGGATATAGTAAATGGTTGCATCATCCCTTTGAAATATTTCCTCTCTTCTTTAACTTGATGACATACCAGTAACCTTGAGATATATTCCACAATCTCTTTTTTCATGTTTTCCCACCAAAAACATTCTCGAAGATCTCAGTACATCTTGGTGCTAATAGGATGGATAGAGAATGTTGAGCTATGTGAATTTTCCAATACCTCCTTCTTTATCTTGGGTGATGGAGGCACGAAAATACACATTCCAAACCAAATCACACCATCATCATCGATATGGAAGTCTTTTATCTTTTGTTCATTTACTGCATTCACCTTCTTTTGTAACTCCAAATCAACCCTTTGTTCCTCTTTAATCTCCTATTAGATAGATTGTTGAATAATAATTTGGTAAAGTTAGGACGTATCCCATGCCCTTATGATTTTACAATCCATTATTTAAATATCACAGATGATATTTTCTTTCTCAATCAGTAATATTGATAGGGTAGTAGGTTCTTTTCTAATTAGATCATCACCTTCCTTGTTCAACTTTCGAGGATGATAGTGAATAGAGTAATCATAGTCTTTAATTATCTCTAACCATCCCCTTTTCCACATGTTGACCTCCTTTTATGTGAATATATACTTTAGCCTCTTTTGGTTGGTGTATATGTCACACTTCTCACCATAAAGGTAGTTCCGCCAGATCATCAAAGAAAAAATCATAGATGCCAGCTCAAGATCATATGTCGAGTAGTTCTACTCAAGGATCTTCAACTACCATGAGGCGTAGGCTATCACATTATCATTTTTCATGAGTATACAACCCAATGATTTATTTTAAGCGTCATTTTATATGAAAAAACTTTCTCCACATTTTGGTAACGTGAGTATAGGTGTAGTGATCAGCCATCTCTTCAGCTCAATAAAGCTTCCCTCACATTCTTCCATCAAGACATACATTACCCCTTTCCTTGTTAACTTATTTAGTGGGCTTAAAAACCTGGGAAAATTTCTCACAAAACATCGGTAGTACCCACCTAATCCAAAAAAACTATAGATTTTTGTGACACTATAGGGTCTAGGACATTCCTTAATCGGCTTTGTTTTAGAAGGGTCCACATAAATTCCCTCAATTGTGATCACATGTCCTGATAATGTGACTTGCTTCATCCAAAAGTCACACTAGTTGAACTTGGCTTACAACAATCCTTTCTCAATATTTCCAACACAAGTCTTATATGTTATTCATGTTCCTCCTTTCTCTTGGATTAGATGAGAATTTCATCAATAAGAACTACCACAAATTTTTCGAGGTAATGTATGAAAACTCTATTCATTAAGACCATGAAGATTGTAGGGGAATTAGTAAGTCCTAAGGGCATCACTATAAATTCATAGTGCCCATACCATGTATGAATGGAAGTCTTTTGAATATCTTCCTTCTTCACCTTTTTCTGATGATATCCAGATTGAAGATCCATATTTGAGAAGTACTGAGCTCCTCATAGGTGAAATAATTAGTCATATATCCTTGGAAGAGGATACATGTTCATTATGGTGATCTTTTTGAGTTCCTGATAATTGGTACATAGCCCCATTGATTCATCCTTCTTCATCACAAAGAACACTGGTGCTCCCCATGGTGATGCACTAGGGTGTATAAAACCATAGTCCAAAATCTCTCATAGGTGCTTCTTTAACTCCTCCAGTTCAATAGGTAGCATCCTATAGGGACACTTTGAGATAGGAGTAGCTCCAGGTATGAGTTATATGGAGAACTCTAACTCATGATATGGGGGAGTCTGGGTAACTCTTCAAGAAGTAAATCACTGTATTCCCTCATAATGGTAATTTCCACTATGTTGACACTTTCCATTGACTAAACAATTTGAGCGAGGTATACCTCTTCATAGGGAATAAACACCCACACCATTAAAGGATTTTTCAATGAATATTCATGATCTTCATTGCATTTTTATAGGACCATGTGATGGTTCAGAATATGAAAAGATATTTCATTTTCCTGATAGTTGATATGTTCTCTATATATTTAGAGCCAATACATTATCATTATACCACTAAATTACACCATAGTAAGTATTACAATATTCGCTAGAAGAATCTTCCCACATACGCCAACATGAGAAGAGTCAAACACTTGGGTTGCAATGATTGCACCACTTTGTGTTTTTTCATATATCCATACTTCAAGGATTTGGAGATTCGATTCTATAGTTCTAGAAAACAATCAAGATATAAAGGAATGTGTATAAAAAGAATAAAATATGACTTTTTATATTCTAAAGTGAATATGATTTGTACCTTGAACAACTTCATTATCTTACTCCACTTTCGTAGTAGTGATGGAATAAGACATCCCATGTTCCTTTGGATTTGGTGCTACTGACACTGATTACCATCGAGGACTCGAGGTTTAGTGAATTGGCTTGCATAGTTCCATTTCTCCCTATAGTTTTAGCATTGAACCATGGGTGGTGCTCTACTTTCTTCCACTACATTCTCCTTCATTGTCTTGTCTTTTCAGCACTATTGAGCATGGTGGATTTCTTTTCCACACTTAAATCACTTCCCCATCCCTTTTATGTTGTTACCATGATGCAAATTCCCACATTTTTGGCATGTGTTTGCTTGATTTTTCTTCCCACCGTTATCATTAGATCCTCTAACTTGAAACTCAATCTTTCGTTTCTTATGACCATAGCCATGGGACCATTCACAAAACTCCATCTCCCCTTTGAGGGAACACTGAAAAACTTCTTACTAACTCCCAAAGTCTCAAATTGAAAAAGCCTTTCTAAGGTTTGGTTTTCATCCACTAAATAATCTATTAAATTTTCTATCATAGTTGATAATGAAACCCAAACCATACCTTGAAATCCTTGTGAAATTCACTTCACTGATCATGACAGATTCTCCTTCCTTTTTCTAGTTCTCTATGAATATTCTATATATCTTCGTATAAAGATTTCAAGGTTAATACTTGATAATAAACAAGATCTTAATGTATTCCCATTCCATCTCTTCAATTTCATCTCTTGGCTTGGTGTTCTTAATCAAATACCATCATTGATCGGCCTCTCCATCTAGATGATAAATGGATAGTGTCACCTTCTCTGTCTCAGAACAATAATGCACATAAAAGATATTCTCCATGGAGTTTACCCAATGCTTTATAACTAGTGGATCCAAAGATCCACTAAACATCAGTGGTCGTTGCCGCATAAAACACTCAATAGCCAGTTTTTCCCTCTTTGGTGAAGGAAGAAGTTCCTCATTATAAAGGTTTTTATTCATAACTTGAGAGAGTTGTTTATGAATTTCCATGAAGTTTGGAACTCCATATACCAAATAATTGGGTATGTCATTCGGGAAATCGTTGCATTGGCCCTTGCACGGGTTTTTGGCCTAGTTTATCCTAGTTGCCAACATTTTCTAAAATAGAAAAGGTTAGAACAAAACATAAGTCAACGAGTCATGAATAAATAACTTATTAATTTTTCAAACTTACACTAAAAGAATATCATATTGGATACATATGTTTAGAAGCTCTTATTGTGTGCATATTTTCACTTTGTCTCAAACTAGAGGTTTTCTCTAGGGTTAACTAATCCAGATTCCCAAATTAACTAAACCTTGCCTCTGATACCTACTATAGTTACCCTTCTTTTCTTACATTAATTTTATATTATATTATTAATAAAAACATAAAAAAATAAACATAGAGGATACAAAGGTTTAGTATGTTGGGAAAACTAAGACAATACATAACATTTACAACACAAAACATTTATTTATTTCCTTCTTCTCTAGATTCTTATTTGATCTTGATTTCTCCTTGGTATATGTATTCACCAGAGGATATAAATAAAAAATGGGTGATCTAAACACCTTTTAAATGTATTGATAATAACATGAAATGATATAACATAAGATGATAATAATCATTATAATCATAACATAGTCATATGTTCATAATCATGAGAAGAAACATTAATAAAATACTTGGCATGTGGCAATGTATAAAAAAAGAAACATCTTGTATTAGTGGTTAACTACCAAACATAGTCATGAAAAAATATAGCATCATGTAACCAAATAATATCACATAACTCATGAGTTTCATCACGTTACCCAATGCATTAGATCACTGTATAATTCCAGGCACACCCATCACATTCAAACATTCGTATTGTGCTATATAATTACGGGTGCACCAGTCACATCATATAATTTTTATTATCATGAATTACAAAAAGAACATATAGGAACATAAATAACATATTTAAATTAATGGGTTTCATCTCATAATAACACATTCATATACTATGGGTTCCCAAAAGAAATAGGGGATAACATATTTGATACAAGAACCACCAACCATGAGTGAGAAGTAAAATGTGTGTTCTTGAAAGAAGAGTTATTTTGGAAAACATTGTGTTCGACATAAACTCTAGTGGAAACAATTTTCATCCTAGAATAATTAATATAATGATGAAAAAATGATTTCTAATTAGCATCCATACCAAAAATGGGCTGAAAGAGGGTGAACCCGAAGAAAGAAAGCTGGGTTCGAGAATTTCCCCTTACCTCATATCTGAACACTTTCTTCACATTAATGTCATGTATAATAACATTAGATTCATTAATTAGAAACTAAAGATCCTTTTATACATTATTTTAATTTATTGTGTATTTATTAAGTTCCTTAATGTTTCCTTGGATGATTTATAGTGTTTAAGTTCATTGTCCATGAGTGTTCGTTTTATTTGTTTTCATGAATAGTTCACTTGTACACATGAATAGATGTTCATGAAGAATGTGGATAAACATAAAAAACTAATATTAAATTTTATTAATGATATTATTGGAGTTTAAATTATATTTTACTGATTTATGATATATACCATGTGGATGAATCATTAGTTTAAATTTAATGATGATCATTTTAGGTCAATTTGGGCGGTTTTTGGATTACAACGAACATGTTCTGTTTTATCAAATAGTATTATGAATAAAAGATTTCTCCAGAACATAAAAGGGGTTATGACATAAATATTACAATATTTTTACAAATTTAATGGTTTAATTGGTATCCTTTAAAGAGTTTAATGAAAATGGAAGTGTATCGCCCGTGATGTAGTCAAATTAACACATTACGGGAAGCGATTTCATTTTTATAAAAAGGAGAGAGAGAGGGAGGAGTATAATGAATAATCATCCATAAACAAGAAATAATACTAGTATATCAATCATACTATAGTTATCATGATAATTGGATAATATATGTTAAAGATAATAGAATAAAATAAATGAAATTTGAAAGGAACTTGAAAGAAAAGAGAGAGAAATTACTTCTTGAATATAACATCATTGTGAGACTCTTTAAGGAAGAGGTTTTTGTATTTTTATAAGATGAAGGGGTGCTGGAAATGGGGGAGGGGATATGGATAATAATTCGTCAGAATTTGGACATGTCTTGTAGCTTGAGAGGTGTGAACAAATGAGGGTGTGAGGGGTGGTATTTATAGTGGAGGAGAGATGGTTTTTCACAATACTGTATTCATTAATTTATTATTTATCCACAAAAAAATAAACTGTGATGATACCATGAATAAATACAGTAACCTGAGCATGTGAGTTTGGACCAATTGGTCATACATCAGCAGAACATCATCTAGGACTCTTTAATTATTGTATTTATCTTATTTTGTAAATTATAGTATTTCATTCTTCAAAAAAAATTCATGTATTTCATAAAAATAACAAAAATTACGCATACCTATTTTTCAATGTGTATAATCCAAAAATGAACTCCATTTTATCAAAAATGTTTTTCTAAATATGATTAATTCAATTTTTATTTAAATTCTTGATTTACATGAAAAGTAAAAATTTTAAAATTAAAACTACTTTTCTAACACTTTGAAAAATTAATAAAGATCTCATAAAATTATATTATAATCATAAAAAATAAAAATATTATTTTAAGAACACATTTTATGAAAGTAAAGTTTATTTTAAATTATTAAATGAAGGATAGAATTTTAATTAAATGTTTATGACTTATAAAAATACCAACACTTTTACTATAGTCATATTGTCCTTTATAAGATGTCTAAATTTTATTTATAAATGAATGGGTGAGGTTAATATTCTTTTCGGAGATTTAAAATTAATAAGGTTCATATTACAATTTATAAGGGTAGGTTACTATTCATAAGGGTAGGTTACAATTCACCAAAAATTATATTTTTCCTATCGAAATCCAAACATCTTACTGATCACAACCGCGTGGGTCAGATTTTCATAATTCAAAACACAGAAGTGAAAAATTTATGTTTAAAGGTCACATAGTAGTTCATTTAACCATGATGGGGAATGTTTTTCCCAGATGTGATTTTATATGATTGTGAAATTACTACAAGAAGAGAGAAATTACATTGATAAAATTTTGGGTTGTTACAAAGGGGAACCAATCCCCCTCCCATATTCACACCATTTATGAATTTAAGCTCTGAAAATACCTACTCAAAAGCCTTACAATATTCATTACATTAATCCTAGAGCTTATGGTATTCTCTTAAGATCAATCCTTCAAATCATAAGTTGTAATCAAAAGGGGGTTTTTTAATGTAGATGTATAATTCTAAACTGAGATCTTTCAATTTTATTTCTTCGTACAACTTCATTAAATTTTTTTCATCCATAAAACCACGGTAAATAGATTATTATAAATTTAATATTAATTTATTATGACAATTTAACAAACTTCTACCACCTCTTCACTATCAAATGGGAAATAAAAATATCACTCATGCATACATGTGGACTACCGCCTCCACATAGTGATATGATTCAATTTCCATCACCATAATTCCTAAATTGTTATAGCGATGTATTTAATGTTTATATATGATATTTTTAATATAATTATTCCTTTTTAATTATAATATATTATCTAACCTCTTACCTCCTAATCCATTGGTAAACAATAATGTCACACATCTGTACCGGTGGACTAGCACCTCCATGATGCAATGTGATTATTTTGTAATTTATTATATACATGGATGGTAAAGATTATATATTTAATTAAAATATATGATATTTATAATATAAATTTTATTCTAGAAATGTGAATTATCATTTACATTTCTTTCATTCCATCCATTAGAAATTATAAAACATCACTTGTGTCTGCGTAAGAATTACGGTCTCCATGATGAGATCTACTTTATTGGTCATCACTACATAATATGAATGGTTAAAAATTTGTATGTAATTAATATATGTGATCCATATATAGTTTTTAACACTATTGATATGGATGATCCATGATAACATTTCAAGGACCATAACTACTATACTAAAATATACCTGAAAAATGAATCTGTTAAAACCCAAAATGACAACATTAATAGAGAATTGATAATAAAATGGTCATGAAATCATATAAGTGGATAATATATGATATTATATGTATGAATATTATTCTTGTATAGAATTATAAAAAATCTAAATTTCTTATTTAAGGGTTTAGAGGGCTTATGAATCACACTGGATATAAGGTAAGGGTCATGTCTCAATTTCTCTTTATTGATACTTGTTTTAATATTTTTGGCCAATTTATTTTTAATATGGTGTATTTATAACCTAATAATTAATTTTGGAATACACTATTATTTAATTAAATGGATTTATAAAGGCTTATTATTTTCATGCCTCCAATAACTTTAATTTTAAAATTTTCAATATCAATAAGGGTTCTTCATATCAATTCTATTTTTTTGAGGCATATTGGATGTTACTAACCTATTTAGGTTTATGAGGTATATACACTAAAATTTTATCATTTTATATCAAGGTTACTTATTAATTCAATGTATTTAAAGTTAAGATTCAAATTTTTTTCATCAAAAGGTATTTGAATTAAAAGCATTCAAATTGTCAAGGGTTTACCATCTCAAATTGTCTTCTTTGGGATATATTTTATGATTGTAAATGTAACAAACTGACCCACAAGAATTTGTTGGATGGAATAAGGCTAAACTATCACAACCCCTAGCCTGCATTCAATATAATAGAGTCTAGAAATAATAACTGAGTATGCATTAATAAAATGGGTGTCGTTTTCCAAATGTACCAACACACATGCACCCAACCGTCTCCATGAAAAAGTTCAGAAGAATATAAAATATGGTAACTTCAGGATTGTAAATGTGGATTCAACGACATCTTGGAAAATACAGTATAGTATGATATAGTAATTAAAACTGTAATGGGGAAAAATTCACACCCATTAAGGAATGAAGTCCCGACCTGAAAAACACTGGAATAAAGGAAAATTATGATAGCTTATCCTTAGATATCTACGTTTGAACACCATACACCATTATTGAATCCAGTAATCCCTAAGCTCTACTGATGTTTCTACAAATCTATCCATCATCTACATAATACATGACATGTGTGTACAAATCCTATATGTTTTATTATATACATATCTAGTAGGATTCCATGAACACCATAAACATAGAAATATCAAGATACAAAAATAGTCAGCATAACCCATAGAAATAGGGAAATTAAATCTCGATACATGTATTCTCATAACGAAACCTAGATTAGATAGAAATTTGATCTCCATTTTTATAGCCCAGACCTTAGTGAGTGAATCTTCCTATAGCTCCAATATTTCCATCTCTGATGCCCAGTATCAAACACAACCTCACCAGAGTCTGTGTGGTGGGCCCCTATCATCACTATTGTGATCCACAATTGAGGGAGGTGTAACTCTCATAGAGGAACCACACACCATTGGATCATAATGATGGGGGATTACAAGTCCATAGATAGAGTACCAATTCCCAATGTACAGAAGTACCAAATCTACCTATATAAAGAGTATGGGGATGCACACCCTTGTTTGAAATGGGGACTACCATCCTGGTCATCTCTCTAATGTTCCAGCGAGATCGTGACCATCATCAAGTGTCGCCTAAAGAATTCCCATGATTGAAACTCCTCACATCATATCTCAAAATCCACTATAAAATCCACCATAGAATTATATGTATAAAATTACTTAGGATAGGCTATTTGTGGGCTAAGATATGAGTCTTGAAGAATGATATATGAGGGAAAGATGTTTCTGGAGGGATTACATAATGTGTGTGAGGGTCTTGACCATTTGTTATCATGCCTATTCTCCTATTCGTTTTCATTCATGGACACATCTTGGAGTGACATGCCTTACAACATAGCGTGTCCCCGTAAAACTCGGCGTGTATGTCACCCCAGGGTCCTAGGCATGTAATCTTGGAATATAGCTCGGATATCCATGTACAAAAACACGACATGTCTGCTTGTACATATGACATGTATGATCACCTGAGGACTCGGGGCATGTATTGCGGGTACAGATCTTGGAAACCCACACTAGGCCACATGACATGTGGGTCTAGCCACATGACATGTAATCTTTAACTCATCTGAGAATCCTAACCACTAAGGAAAATTAAGTACATGGAATGTTTTCTTCTACACTAAATGGGGTGTAGTTGGGTTTTTCTGAAAACACAAGTTCATTCAGGTAGATTTTAAATCTACTTTATCCAACAATAATCATGTAGTTTTCCAATTGATTTTGAAGGGTGATGCCTCTGGCCATCATTTCCAAACATCCGGTAGCTAGAAAACGGAATATGATCATCCACCAATGAATTGTTGAAAACCCTGTAGTGCTTCAATTTTCCCTGGACCACTACATATCCCAAATCCTTTAATAATCACCCAAAATCAATCCTGATTTATTAAAAATACACTCTCTTGTATTTAATTAACACAACTACCATGAATATGGGGGTCTAATTGTGCTCGATCCCACCCCAACAAGGTTGAACCGCAACCCCAAGGGCCAATTATAATGATTATGAGTAATGGTGGGGGAATAGAGAATAAAAAAGGTGAATACGTCGTTGAAAAATCATTATTGAAAAACTATTATATAAAAAAGATATCCAAGGTGATTACAAGTGAAACAAAGTATTTTAATCTGATGCATAAAAAATCAATATTTTGGAAGGCCTCATGAGATGGTTGGGAAATGACCCAATTCAATGTAGATAAATTGATCCATGATTTACATAAAAAAGTGAAGAAATCCAAAAAATTACATTCCATTCATCAATTTATGATCAATAATTGGTGAATAATGTGTTCACTAGTGATGAAGAAGCCTCACGGCATTCACTGCCTCTCAATCTATGCTAATATGATCACATGTTATTCTTTGTTCCAATACACAAATGAAGAACTTCTAAACCTACTCAAATATCCTCTCACGATTGTGTGTATAACCATATTTATTTTTTATAATTGGTTATTTATAGATGATCCACTTGGTTAGGTGATTTAAAATAATATAAATAAATTAAATTTTTTATTTTTTTTAAACACACCCACTGACGGCTACCTCAACCTAACATCTAGTGTCGACTAACTGTAGCACACACCTAGGGTAAACCGCACATTCTAGAATCAACTATGTTACCATATTTCCATTCCAAGGAAAAAAATAATTGGAAAATCCATTTACATTTAAATAATGTTCATGTGTGCACTAAAATATATTAATATTATTAATATTTTAATTATGGGGTCCAGAGACACCCAAACACCATGCATACTATAATTATAAATACTAATATATGAAAAAACATATTCAAAGGAAAAAATAAATAAATAATAAAGTTGTCTCATTCTCCCATCCTTTATGGTTTTTCACCCTAAAAATATCAAGATAGGTAAAAATGTGGTGGTACTAAGTCTGCATCTAACTCTCTTCCTCCCTGGAGATCTCGGACAATCTCCTCTTGTACCAGAGCACAAGAACCAAGGGAAATAGTACATCCTCAAAAGATCCCATCATATCAATACTTGATAACCATTGGGTACTCCTGTAGGTGACTACATCCATGATGTCTGTCTCAACCCAGTCAATAATGTGTGTGGTTTCATGCACATATCTCAAAGCTATGACACAGGGAAGACATCTTGCACTTGATCAAACTATGGGGGCATGGCTAAGTGGTAGGAAACCACACTAACCCTATATAGAATTTTTAATGGACAAATGAACCTCAAGGATAACTTACTACCCTGATCAAAGCTCTTAAAATCTAATTGATACTCTTGGTAAAAAATGGCCTCCCCAACCAAACTCCTTGGACTTATGATGTTGATCTGTGTAATATTTTTATTTTCTAAAGGATATCCTTATATGCTCACAAATCATTTAATCCTTACCTATTATATCATGTACCATATCAGGCCAAATAATAGATAAATATCCTATAAAATTCTAACATAAGGGTGACCGGAAGGGTCTCCCATATATTTCCTTGAATGGTATCATTATGATTTTACATTGATATTTTTTATTATTAGAAAACTATACCAATATAAATTGATCATCCTTGATCTGGATGAAGTCCAACACTGAGTCCCTCAGCATATCCTCTAGTACCGTGATATTTTTCTCATTCTAGCCATCCATCTAGGGGTGAAACACTATAATCATCTACATTGTTTCCCAAAAGCCTGATATTGGAATCTCCAAAACCCTGATGTAAAATAATAATCACGTTAAAAAATGTTCACCAATGGTACCCCATGAAGCCAAATGATCTCCCATATATAAAATTTCTCCACACCCTCTATAGAGATCTACTCTCTAATGGAAGGGTAGTATATTGACATGGTAATTAATTAAAAATCACGTACATTGAATAATAGCCAATTAATTTAAATCAATTCCTCATCAGATAGGCTATGGATTTTCCCTCCCATTTCCACTCTGGTAACTCAAGAGGTTATGTCAAACTTGTCTAAACATATTGCTCATATTTTTCCTAAGGACATGTGAAAAAACAATATATGAACTAGGAAATAATCCACCTCATGCCAACATAAAAAAACTATCACTAAATGTACTAGTACATATTTACCATATTTGTATGTTCAACCAATAGGGAAGTGTGAAACTCCCTCATCACCACCCCTCTCAATTTGATTGGATTCACTTTCTATACTTGTAAAGGGATAATGTGTTCCTCACCATAATAAAATCCATCTATTGTATCTTCTTTGAATATCTGGTCATGTAGAACCTTATGGTAAATTTATCCCACCTGATCATCTGTCACATGATAAAGATTCATAGGATTCACCACCATTAAATAATGAAAAAATTCACCCCTCGCCTCCACTAGGATCAGTTGAAAAAATGTTAACTACTCTGGATCCTCCTCCACCAAGCGAGAATCGGACTTCCTACTAAGGAAAACTATAATCATGTTTCCATTACTTGGAATAAATACTGTCATAATGACATTATCCAATAGGAACTTTGATAAATTCCATTATCTTAGGTTAATATATCTATACCTAAATATGCACTTAATACTATGGTGGTATGAGTACACAATAAAATGCTCAATGAGATGATAGTGCCTCTACATATTCCCAGTGAAGACCATTGCTGCCAACTCCTCATCATCATTCATGTAGTTATCATGGTGTATCAACTTCCATGACCCATATGTGATAATCACCTACCACTAAATTAACATGAAACCAATCAAAACTCTCGATGCATAACAAAACACTACTTACACTACACCCTACTCCATTACAATCAACACAGAAGCACTGCTTAGCCTCTGCCTCAACTCCTCAAAAAAACTCTGTCACTACTCAGTCCTGAGCCTTCCCTTTCCATTTTAGTTCTATCAAATGGGTTTATAATCTAGATAATTCAACCAAATACCTCATGTAGTACCCCTCCAATGCATGAAGAGACATCACCTTTGATACACCGTTGGGTAGATCCCATGAATGATCCGCATCAATATTTATTGGGTCTATAGCTAAAATATTCTCATAAATGAAATTCCCCATAAATTGTACCTCATAGATCCAAAATTGTAACATTGGGAACTTAACATAATTAAATTTATCCTGGAGTAATTCTAGGACCATCCTCAAATTCTCTGCATAATATTCCTATGATGCATATAAAATTACTATTTCATCAATGAATGGAAAATAATAACTCTATGTATGCATGGAAAATCATGTTCATCAACTCCATAAACCCAGAGGGAATTTTCCAAAACAAAAGGATTAACTAGGAACTCATTATGTATGTAGTGACATGAGAATTCCATATTTGGAATATGAGCCTCACGAAGCCTAATTTTGGGGTTGCTTGAATTTAGATTGTCATCATGAAAAAAAAATTTTCACTGAAACTGGTCAAGTTGGTCTTAATTCCTCATAAATTGGTACTTATTCTTTATCAGTTCCTGGTTTAGACGATGATAATCAACACCAAGATTTAGGATCTTGTCTTCCTTTTTCACAAACAACATTGGAACTTCCCATGGGACACACTATAACTAATAAAACCCTATTCACAAAAGTACTCCAACTACACCATCATCTCCCAAAGCCTAGTAGGGTCCATATGATATATTTTAAATGATATCTATGTGTTCTTGGGGTTAATTCAATATAAAAGTCCATCTCTATTGAGGTAGTCCTAGAATGTCATCGGGGAAGATGTCCATAAATTCCTCCACTTCCAAAAGGAATCTATATGATTAAAGACCTCACTATTCCAACGGATAAACAAACCAACTAATGGGTGATGGGATATAGTTTCATACTCACAATACCCACTCGTACTCTCTTGAGATCTCTCTCATGTAAAAAAGAGAATATCATCCCATCTGTCTAAAGGCATCTAACTCATCTCTGATAACAGTTAATATGGATCTGAACCATGGACAACCATTCCATGCCCATATGACTTCAAAACGTTTCATTATGGCGAGGAAGAGGTCCCATGAGAATATATATCCACCGATCATCTTCTCACACTACCAAAAGATGAGTGATATCGAAAAATAGTTCCTTATGAGAACCTGTTGATATAGATGTTGGGATAATTTCTCAAATAGAATACCCAGATCTCAGACAAGGGATAGAGCGATGAAGGAATCACTCATATTTGTGTCTACTAGTAATGGGGAAAGAGTATGATAGACAATAAAATGTTACTCGAATCATCTTGTGCACAACTTGATTATATCCCTTCATGTCATGTAGCTATCTAAAACCTCAACTGATAGCTCTTTGATCTTGACATGGACCACCTGGTGGACTGGGGGAAGCACCTCATAGCATCACCCTCCACATGAAGCTCCTCCTACCAAAGATCCACCTTCCCCTTAGTTTACAGCACCTCCCTGGGAGCCTCCCTGGACAAGCCTATGATATCCCTGACTATTGGGATTCCTTTATAATGGTGTTCCATCCGCAATCTTCCAATCCTAAACAATATGAAGAGTCAGGAAATCAAATGCCATGTGGCCCCTCTGGTCACTGGCATAGAATTTTCCCTCACATTGAAGATTAGACCCTCTACATGATCCTTGAACCACTTATCCCCACGTCTTCAATTGATAATGGTAGTTCCTCCTTTACTAAGACCTCTATGTCTAATGCCTACCACCTATTGCAGACGACTTAGGCACATGATTCCCATTATCGAATCTAACAACCAGGAATCCATCGATTATGAATCTCTTAGTGAGAAAATCTCACTCTAGTACTCCAACATATGTAAGATGGAATAATGAGACCATATTGGAATTAATGTATATATGGAAACCATACATAAACTACCTCTCCAAGAAGAATCTTTCGTGAACCATATCATTGGAATATATAGTGTGGTCAGTAAATTGCACTGCATACTTAGTAACTAACATACTACTCTACTACAGACCAATAGGCTCCTATATCTGAACTACATGTAATAATGAAGGGAAATACACCTCCTAGACCATTTTTTGGAAGTTGAAACATTATAGGATCATCCCATCATGTGTTTATGTGATAAGGCTCCACCAGTGACCTACTCATCCATGTAAAATATTATCTTCTAGCACAACCATTTATTTTAATGGTGTATAAACAGGCTAAAATACTAGAATCACTAACTCAATCCAATCATGTGATGCCTAAGGATCTAGTCCATTAAGGAACCTTAGTTTCCTATGATGTTGGAACATTTATAGCACTCAAATCTCATGTGCATCATAATATAAACCTTCTGGAACTATATATTAATCAATAGGTGGGGGTGTTTCTCACTGCCTATTTGGTAGAAACACCTCATGAGATGGACCCTTCACTGAGGACTTATCAGTCAATGGATCACCATCATGATCTTCTATCAGTATTCTAGCTATCTATCATTGTGTAGGAAACTTGAAAATGATCAAGACATACCACAGTTAGAAGAGAATATATATGAGGAATTGAGTAAATAATAGTAGTCAAAGGACCCAATCCTAGGTCTTTTTATATGTTTTCTAAAAATATTTTTTTAACAATATGTCGGTCAGTTTTTTTGAAAAAATGTGTACTCAAGGTATAAGCACGGCTTCCACCATTAGGATTTGTCGAATGGTAGCACCGCGCCTACCACCTTTCCCCGCGCCCACTGCATTTTTTCCCAGATTGATGAAATGTAAATGGTGGTGGCTGGGGTGTCGCCCTCTACCTAAAGACATCCTAAAATGTAGCAGTGGTGGTGCCGCCTTTTCCTTAACGCCATATAAAAGGTCACCCCCTCCTCCTCACATCCAATTCCTCCCCTCTCTCTAAAATATAGATATTTACTCTCTAATATATTCCTTTTTCTGTGTGGTGGACTCAGTGTTCTAAAAGAAGTCCCAATTTTTTGAGATGTTTCATTTAGAGGTATTTTTTATTTAATTTAATGTTATTTATTTATTTTATTTAATTATTTTTATTTAGTTTTAAATATTTCATTTATTAATTTGTTTACATAGTTCTAAATATATTATTTATTATGTAGTTTATTTAGTTATATATAGTTTGAAATAATATTTATAATTAGTAATGATTTAGTGTAGATTAAATAATGAATAAATTAGTATTAAATATTCTAAATTTTTTGAAGAATAATTATTATGTGGTTATCTATGAAATCAAATCCATGTCTGGATACATGCAACGGGATGTGGCTTTGGCACAAATTTTCCTAGTAGTAAGAACTCCAACATGGTTTCCCAGTCCGGACTAGTGGTAACCCGGTACACAACAACGTACCTTACTATATCTTGGTTTGACACTCTCCTGGGATATGATTTAGATGATTAATATTTTCTTTATAAACTACAAAAATACCTATGAAAAGAAAACATAAAATCGGTATATTTATCAATGATAAAATAAAAATAATGATCATATAAAATGAAATGGAAAAGGATAAAAATTAAATAATGATTAACTACTGATTAATGAATGAATAACTAATTAAAGAATGTATTTAGAAATATTAGAATCATAGTTTAGAAATAATAGTTACTATTAGTAATGATGAAGTATAGATAAATTAATGAATAACTTAGGATTACAAGGTAAATACATGTAACAACTAACTAATAATCCTTAACTAATGAAGATCATGTGATTAATGATGAATGAGGAATGACTATAGACTGATTGAAGAATGGTTAATTAAATAATAACCTGGAAATGATTAACTAGTGATTAAAGGATGATTAAATAGTTAATAATTATACTAAGAAACATTATTACCATCATTTTCGATATAAAAAGATGTTAAAAAATTTAGTATCATAATGATTATATAGTTTTGAAATGATAGTTATTATTAGTAATGATTAAGTATAGATTAATTAATGAATAACATAGGATTACAAGATAAATACATATAATGATTAGCTAATATTCATTAACTAATGAATATCATATGATTTTTGATTAAATAAGTAATTATTTTAGATAGATTAAAGAATTATTAATTAAATAAAGAATTAGTAATTATTAACATGTGATTAAAGAATGATTAACTAGTTAAAAAGTGTAATAAGAAACATCAGTATCATAGTTTAGGATATAAATATATCTTCTAAAATTTTAGTATCATAATGACTATATATTTTATAAATAATAGTTATTATTAGTAATGATTAAGTATAGATTAATTAATGAATAGCTCAGGATTATAAGATAAATACATATAATGATTAGATAATAAAAATTATCAGTTAATAAAATGAAAATTATGGATATATAATGTGAAATGGAGAAAAACAAACACATTAAATAACACATTAATGTTTTACAGCATAAAAGAAATACCTTTTCATTTTTCTATTAAACATGGTTTGGATGAGATGAGCCTGACACCGTAAGTGAGGAAAAATCCAGATTATTTTTATTTGGTAGCATGATAACATATTCTAAAGGTATGTACTTATTTTATTAAGTACATATATTTTGATGATGTTATGAAGATACCAAATAAAAATCTTCTAGATTTTACCTCATTTCTGAAGTCATGCTCATCTCCTAGATTTTACCTCATTTCTGAAGTCATGCTCATCTCATCCAAACCATGTTTAATTGATAAAATTTGGTATTTATTGTATGTCATAAAACATTCAATTGTTATCTAATGTGTTTGTGCTCCTCAATTTCACTCTATATGATCATCATTTTAATTTTATGAATGATAAGTAAACTAATTGGATTTTTCACTTCTTTTTTCATCGGTTTCCAAAATATTCTATGACTTATTTTCTAATAAACATTAGTATCATAATTTAGGGTATAAAAAGATGGTCTAAAATTATTTTATAATAAATATTATATGGTCATCCCAAATTTTAAATACTAGTTATACTATTAGAATCATGATCAATAAACATTTCTAACATAGGGAGTAATGTTTATTATGTACTTCTAGGGGTAGGTTGTTGAAACTAAGAAAGGATCTTTTTACAGTACACAAACAACAAAAGTGGTTAGTATAATTGATTGTGTAACCCTAAGTGGACTTCAAAAAATAATTCGAGGTTCCTAAAATCTGGGACCCGGTCAAGAGATCAAGTGTATGAACTATAGACATTTGCAATTCCCAACTACACTATGGCATCTAGCTTGTCCATTGGTTAATAATGCGCAATGGCTCCAAGCAATATATTTATTTTCACAACATTCATATGGTACCATGATGGACTTATATGTTAATGTATCAAGTGTAAAAAAAACTACATCCAATTGTATGAAGACATAGACTTACAAGTCTAGTCGAAGATCCTCCACATGAAATTGAGAATATTCCAAATGATGTAGAAGACGATAGACTAGATGATCTCCCATATATAAATGTAAATCCAAATTCCAATAAGGATTTTTGTAATGATGTAATAGATGGTTACAATAGTTCTAATTTAGATGGATCAATAGAAGTTGGGGAGGAAGTTTCTAGGAATTCATTAGTTGTACAATAGCCTCGACCCACAATAAATCATCTACTACACTTTGCATCTTGGTCGGAAGCAATGACATGTGTTACTGAATTTAACTGTAATGTTCTCACACTCATAACTAAGTTTCCTAGATTTTAACTAGATAGGTTTAATAATATGGAAAAAATCGTATATGTTGGATGATATTTTCTATGTAAAGATTCATTAAAAAAAATAAAATATTTCACATTGAGTGGCACTGTAAATATATAGTTTATCAATAAGGCCATAATAAATACCTCATATGGTGTGACAAGTATTGGGATGATTTTATATTCCACTTTAAGGAGATTTTGGAAATTTCATATGGAGGTTGGAGAATCTTGAGGATTGAGGCAGCTCATAATTGCGTTCATCCAATCTTGAGACAAGATCATACCTAATTGGATGCTGAATTTATTCCATCCAATGTCATCAAGATTATTAATAATTACTAATATTCTCCTATAGTTCTTATTCAATATAGGATAAAAAAATAATTCCGTTATAATATTTATTTTAATAAGACATGGATGGAGATGGCTGCTTATTCTACTTCGAATAACGTGCCTTATATGCCCTTAGGGTTTCAAATTTTTCTGCCCATTACTAGGACCGATGCATGTGCTCCGGTGAAAATTCCAGTCCCATTGTCCATCAATCCGAGCCCTAATTCAGTTTTTGTCAATCCTACCATACCATACAAGATCCATGGAGCTTCCCCCAAGCTTCATCGATATGATTTCTCTTCCAGGGATGTGTTATGCGGCTCCTCTCTTGTCCCCCTGTAAGCTTGCTTCCTTGATGTTCTCTCGATCGCTTTGATGGTGTCATGGGAGGGTTCTTGAATTTCAATGGAGTTCTATTCAGGGACGTTTGATGACAAAGTGTCTTACTTAAGTTGGACCCTCATGGCTCAATTTAGAGCTGTGAAGCCACCTCTTCCAGTATTCAAGCAATTTGTGGATTCTTAGGGCCTACATGATCTCATGCGGATTTATTCTATTCATCAGAACTCATTCTATTTGATCCAAGATGTGGAATAAAATTTCATTCATTCTATGTGTAAATAACCTTGGTTCATTGGTAACTGACATTTCAATATGTCTTGGTGTTCGCTGGATGTTCGCAGAGGAAAGGAGAGTCCTCGTGTTGTGGTTTGGGTCAGTCTCCCTGGTCTCCCACTATTTTTCTAGAATGGTGCTTTCCTCAATACTATCATGGAATACCTCGGGGGTTCCCTTTTCACAAACGATCTCACATGTCATGGCTAGGATATGCCAGTGACCTGAATTTGTGTCAAGTTCGAAATCTCTATCCCTCTTCCAGATAGTATCTATTAGAAGGTTCATGCCTCAGTGGCTTGGAAGCAGTACATTGTTTTCCTAATGTTTCCCATATACAAATGCTCATGTTCTCTCTAGTTCCATTCTATTCAACATTGAAGGAATCATAGGCATGGTTCTCGGTGATAACCCCACTAGCCTTCTTCAATCAATACTACCCCTACTTTGGATGGTCATAATCTTTGCCTAACCAATGTTGCCACTCCATCTTCAGTTGTGGCCTAGCCAATCCCTCCTGTTTTAGTGGAAAGGCAACCCATCCTTTCTCCTCCAACATGTAATGCCCCTCCCTGATTGGATATAGTGCCTTATGCACCGATATCTCCCTTCCATCTGGATCATGTTCTCATTGACTACTTCCTTAACCCATGACAGATCCTTCCTGGGGGTGTCTTCTAGAAAGAGTCATGGGGTACCCACCCTATATTCTAGAACCCAAGGCATTGCCCCCCCCTTCAGAAGAGGCACCCTCTAGTTCATCAGAGAGGTAAAAGGATGCACATTTCGTTCCCTACCTTCCATCTTCGGTAGATGTTTGTTCGCATGGTGATTCCAAATTATCCTTGTATTGAATTTCAGATACCTTAGACCTTGATAAGTTAGACCATATAACTCATTCCCCTCCTATGGTAGTGAGATGCAAGACCCTCAAAATGCCTCCTTTAGTGACATTTCTACTAACAAATCAACCTGCATCGAGTCCTGGTATTTTCACTCATTCGATGCTAAGGTAGATTTAAGAGAATTATTCTTCCCACCAAAGAGATACTGAGGAGCCTGGGTCCAAATCCTGCTCATTGCTCGATTTATTGTTACCCTTGACCCTTTGGAAATCATGTGGCCTCAAATCCTGGGTGAAAATTGACTTCAATTATTTGGAGGTTAAGAATAAAAAATCTATCTTGATCATATCCCTTGAACAGAAGAATCATCCTACTAAGATATATTATTTGTATCGTAAATTCAAGATACATGGAACCATACAAATGGATCCAGTTAACAAGCATATCTGGATACTTTGGAATAAGGATATTCCATTTGATATAATACATTCAGGCAACCAGTTCATCACAATGAAGGTGACGAAGGGTGTGGAAAGTGTCTTGGAACCCTTTATTTATGGTATCTATGATTCCCAACGTAGAGAACGTTTTTAGAAATATGTTAGTTCTTTTAATCTGTTTGAAATTCCATGGCGCGTGGGTGGAGACTTCATTTTCATCTTTGATCTAGATGAGAGGGACTGAGGTGTTTTTCCCTAGAGGTCCAACATGGAATTCTCTCATTTCAGGAAGGATAATGGTCTCTTGGATTTGGGTTACTCTGCAGACCCCTTCACATAGTGCAATAATAATAGAGGAAGACAGCATTGAGGAGTTTGCTTGGTTGATGCCTAGCCAACATTAATATAATAACCATGTTCCCAAATTCCACATTTTAACACTTACTTTGCAGTATTTTTGATCATTCACCACTGAAAATTTCATTATCCCCAAGGTGGATAACTCAAAAGGGATTTAGGTACTATCTACTCTAGGTCCACATCCCTAGTTATAAACATATTGTCAGTGAGCTATGGGGTGATCCGACGCATGGGCATACCTGGGTTGTGGTACATAATATGTTGTCGTGGAAGAATCATGGGATATAGGCATGGGATAAGAACCTCCCTCCTTTTGAATAGAACATGGAGGCCCTCAAAAAGTGTTTCAATAGTTTGGAAACTATACTGGAGGAGAATTGGAGTGACTTGGCATTGGAGGACCTCTCAGACAGAAAGAACTCATGGGTAGAAATGATCCTTAAACTTGAATGATTGAAACATGATAGATCCAGGAAAAAATGGATGCATGAGGGTGATAAGAACATGTAATTATTACATGAATGCATGAAGGAAATAAGGAATCCCATTAAACCTAATATATCTCTTAAGAATGTTACAAATAAGGATGATAGAGATATTGTGGTGAGTATGGATCCCATGTTATTCAAGGATCTCCTGGTTGGAAAAAACTTGAGGATGCCCATGGAATATCCAAGTGGAAACACCATGATCTGAGAAGCAGTGGCCTCCACAGTCTCTAGAAAGGACAAATAATTCTTATAAATAATCCCTGATGAGGAGGAAATTCACTCATCTATGATGAATATCAATCTAGAGAGTGCCCTAGATCCTGATGGCTTTCCAGGTTCATTTTATAGGGATGATTGAGACGTGGTTAAGGGTGATATAACTACTTTAATTTAAGACTTCTTCTAGGTTGGTATCCTTACAAGGGTTTCCCATGCTAAACAATTTTTTCTGATACCAAAGGTGAAGGAACTCTCCTCCCTCCCACATTACAGACCAGTCATCATGTGTAATTTTCCCTACAATATTATATAAAGTATCATTAACTTGAGGTTGACCACTTTTCTCCCCCGATGGATTTCTATTGAAAAACATGGGGTTCATAAAGGGAATGTATATACAATGGTCTATAAGCCTAGCATAGGAAATGTGGAGGGACATCAACACTATGATTCATGAATCTAACTTGGAAATTAAATTGGATATGAATAAGGATTACGATAAGATTGAGTGGTGTTTCATAAACATAGTGTTTATAGCCATAGGGATATCTCCTAGGGCCTCGGACCTCATCATCAGATTCTTTAGTTCCTCATGGATGGTTTCCACCATCATGGGGAGGACACATGGCTTCTTCAAGGAAACCTGAGGGCTAAGTAAGGGAGACCCAATCTCTCCTACAATTTTCATCCTTGCACAGGATAGTCTGATCCACCTCATTAATACAGGGCTATCTAATGGTGAATTACTCCATTATCATAGGAAATTAAACCTCCCTCCTATATCCCATTTTATGTTCGTGAATGAAACTATTATATTCATTAATGGATGAAGGAGATCTGTTTTTGGTATCGAGAAGATCCTTGAAGAGTATTTTTTCTGGAGTGGAAAGATAATTAATAATACTAAAACCAATATCTGCATCTCTAAAAAGTGTTTTTTCGGTAGTGTTTCATCGCTTTGTAGTAGACTAAATATGAAATGTGCCTCCTTACCCATGGATTATCTCAGAACACCTATATCTTCAGGGATACTTCATGTTCTTGACTTTGATCACATCGTGAGAAAGATCACATGTTTGGTTCCAAACTATAAGAACCACTACCTTTCTTTCGGGGGAAGATTTCATTGGTTAATAGTGCCTTGTCATCCATTCCTATCCATGTGTTTTCCTCTACTAATGTTCCTAAAGGAGTAATCATAAAATTCAATAAGGTTCTGGCATGTTTTTTTAGGATGCTTTTATCTGAAGGTAAGTGGCACTGGGTCTCTTGGGGAAGAATGAAAAGGACCATCCATGATGGGGGTTAATGTGAGGAGTATCAACTCCACACTTTATTGCTTGAATGATAAACTCACATGGGAAGTTATTGAAGGGAAAATATATTCGGGATGACTATGTACTATAGTTGTGTGGGAGATGGGGAGGCTTCTGGTGGTTATGCCTCCCACTACTGGTCAATGATCTGCTCACTCATCAACACCCTCAAACAAAACTCTCATTGGATTCTTGGGAAAGGTAATATTATTTTTTTCATCAAAACTGGTTAGGCACCGTTATTGGATTTATGGGTTTTTCTTTTCTATTGATAACTTTTAAAGAAGCTAGCCTCTATCCTACGTTCATCATGGTTGTCCTGGACACAGAGTAAAGGAATATTTTTGAGTCAATTTTCATCAACTCAGACACTAACAAGTGATTATTCAATGCTTCCTCCTTAGGGACATTCACAGACAGAGATTACCATAGGCTATCGGTCCCATAGGACCCCCATGATAACTATAATGACACAATTTGATACAAAATGATTCCTCCAAAATAAAATTTTCTTACCTGGAGAATTAGGGACCATGCTGTGGCCATGGATGATAATATCATCAGGGTGAGTAATATCATGGAATCCAAATTTCATTATTTTTGTAACCAATAGGTTGAGAGCACAGATCATCAGTTCTTTTAAGGTGAGTAGGCACAAGCTATCTAGACTTTCTTTGTGTATCTCATGATGTTCTCCACTTCCAACCATGGTAATGCTTCATTCTTGGAAAGATGGTTCCATGGGATGACTATTTAGAGTATGGAATGGATGGAGAGGTCTATTTTCTTAATTGATGGGTTTGATGTCTGTGGAAAGACAAAAACCAAGATAGGTTCAAAGATTCTATGCTCGAAGTGAGGTCAATTATTGTGCTCATCAGAACTTGTTGGTGGACCTGGTTATTATTATCAATAACTAGTGGGAGGATCCTTTGTTGCGATTGCTACAGGTTAGTATACCTATTGGACAATATTTATTCAATAGACCACATGGTAGATAGTTCTGCTGGCACCCTCTAGACTCTGGTTAGAAGCTCAATACAGATGTATCATGCATTTTAGGTGACATGAGAGGCGGGGGAGTGGTATGTGACATCCAGGGAAGTATTGTTTTTTCATTTACTTTTTTTTGGGAATGGTGTCGTGCTTCAGGATGAGGCCAAAGCAATGCTCACCAGGTTATCGCTATGTAATCATAAGAATATTCTTATCACTCATGCCAGGACAGGATCTTTGATCTTAGGTGACTATTTTCAAGGAAAAGGATACACCACATGGTTGATATCCTACATTATTAGGAAATTTCAAACCCTCCTCAACAACAATTTTAGTGTGATCCATACCAGGAGGAGGGGAAAAAAGTTGCGGATCATCTTGCATACATGAAGAATCTGGGCTCCAACATCACCTACCTCCCTATGATCAATTTCTTGATGCCTGAGTGGGTTAATATAATTAGAGAGGATTCCCTAAATTTACATTACTTTAGGCCTCCCTAAGTCCAGTGTGGGCTTGTTTTTTTATCTATTTCTTGTTTCATGGCTCTTGTTGCTTGTTTCTTTTCCATTTTCTTGAATAACAAATTTAATGTTGGAGTGGAGTCATGGATGGAGAAATAGAAGGAAACTGTGAAGTTCTATAGTGATTGGAATGAATCATATTGGGTTTTTATAAAATTTACAGGCATATTGATTCATGAGAAATAATTTGTGTTCCGTCTTCATATGAACGAACATGTGTCTCAAGATAACCGACTTGATCCATATCATGATCAATTTCATCAGTTTTTCTTAGCATTCCTCACCTGCATCTATACATTTCATTTTATAAAATCATTCATACAAATTGATGGAATGTTTGTATAAAAAATACAAGGACATATTGTTGATTAAAGATACCTGAGATGGAAAATTTTCACCTATTCTTTTTTCCTTTTAAATTATGGAGAAAGAAAATTACAAATCATTGAGTTTATTTTTGGCATGTATCAGCAACCATTTCACTAAAATTTGGGGTGCCTATTTGTTATCTGATCAGTATCGATAAATCAATGAGGCAATCAATTCAGACCCAAATACATGGACACCACCAAATTTATATCATCGGTACTGCATCAGTCACATTTCTATGTACATGTGGAAGACATTCCATAACGAACCAATGAAGTTGTCAATCACGAGGCATGGTATGTATTGGATTTGTTATTTTTTACTATTTCAACGTAATGATGAATTCAATTTATGTGAAATATAATCTCCTCTATAAAGATTATGAGCTGAATAAATAGATATTTGAAGAATGTTTTGAACAAATATTCAAGGCTAATCAAGAATTGTATGATTATATGATGTCGATTTCAAAAGTAAAATGATCATTAGCTTATAATGGGGGGAAGAGGTTTTGACACATGACCACAAACATTATGGAGTGCATAAACTGTGCCTTCAAGAGGATTTGTAAGTTTCTTATTACTTCCATTTTTCTGGAGACATTTTATTGGTGCGTGTAGTAATTTGATGACAGAAATAATAAACTAGCATCAAACGAGATTGAGTAGGGTCTAAGGTATGGAAGGGACATTCAATATGAGATTGAAAAGAACATTGAAAAGGATTATTTTTATCATGTATGAATTTTTTCTGATAATACTATCAATATTAAGTTCAAGATTATTTGGACCCCATAACAAATAGAATCAGTGAACAAATAGTGGTATTACTAGAAGAGAAGTAATTTTGATTTTTAAATTTTTAGGCTGTATGGTTTTCGTACGCACAAACCATTACAGCATGTGCCTCCATGAACATGTCATGGGAGGCCTATGTTGATCCAGTGTACTAGATGGACACCATTTCTAACTGTTATGAAAAACCATGGATTCTTATTAGGGATTTTCATTATTTTCCAATGCCCGAAGGCTAGCTAATAGTGCTACTTAACATCAACCATTTGTGTAATAGTGGGAGACCGATGTCTAGTAGGATGCAGAATGAGATGGACTAGCCTCGAGAATGAGGTAAATGTTTGAGATGCACCATATATCATAAAAATTTCATAACCAGAAATGATTCCCTAACTTCATTTGGTTGAGTTCACACTCTCAGTCATAATGATGTATTGTATTCATAGTGATATTCTCATATTATAAATTATATGGGGTTATCTCTTCTTTTTACATTGGTTTCCAGAAACATTTTGTGACTGTAATATAATAAAATTTTATATAATGAAACAATAGTATCATATATTAGTGTATAAAAATATATTATAAAATTTCTGTATAATATTGAATATATGATCAACCATCTTTCCCAAAATTATTTACACTATCATAAGCATGATTAGAAAAAAAAAATCTACATAGAGAGTCATGTTTTACCTGTGTGTACTGCTACAGGGAGGTTATTCAAACAGAGAAATGAGCCTCTAATAGTACACAACCAATAAATGTGGTTAGTACAGATGATTCTATAACACTAAGTGAACTTCAAGAAATAATTCATGGAAAATGAACTGTGGTGTCAGAGGAACGGTGAAAATGACAACGTTGATGATGTAAACCCATTAACCCACCATTATCCTTGTCACAATTCCTCCCACATCATGGTTAATTTCCCATGAATTATTTCTTGGAGTTCAATTAATGTTATAGAATTAGTTGTACTAAACACCATTGTTGGTTGTGTACTATAAGAATCTTCTTGATCCATTTGAATATTTTCCCTTTTTGATTGATATCTAGTCGGCATCGCAACATGTGCATCTGTGAATAAAATTTTTATTTAATAGAATTTTCTGACTTTTCAAAATACATTTACTATCAAATAAAAATAATACATTCATATTGACATTAAAAGGAACCTGAAATGTTCATTAGAGATTCAATTAATGAATAATAAATCTTTCCATGACTAAACCATAAATCATATGTGTGAGAATTAATAATGAGACATGCATTCATGTGGAAATTCACAAATAAATTATAAGGCATGCCATATTCAAATAAAAATTTACATAAAAAATACAAAATGTTTGTATTTATAAATATTTAAAACTATATATTACACAAAAAACATTTCTAGGTAAAAACATATCTTAAAAACACTTTAGTAATACGATTTGAAAAAACATGAAGCATAGACTTTTATTTTGGTAAGAAATAACTTCCTAAAATAGTGTGAATAAACATGGAATGTCTTAATTTCTACAAGTCATAACATTCTTCTGATCATAACATTATATTTACAATTTACACATATGACTCATTTAATTTTATAAGTAAATATGGAGGATACCATACTACTCACTATGTATCATAGGCATGTTTCCCAGGTCGTGTTAGATGGTGGTGAGGTTTGGCCAATCATGGTGCATCAAGTTAACCGTTTTTAATACACAAATCCTCCACATGCCATTAGACCATACTTGCATCATGTTCGCTTCGACAACATTGTCGTATCTGATTTCACATTTTTTTAACATCACCTACTTTCTTTCCTCATAGAGAGGTGGAGACTAGAGAAACACACATTCCACCTTCCCGAGGGAGAGATGATCGTCACCCATGGGGATGTGGAAGTGCATCTCTTTCTTCCGATCTTGGGGAAATCTGTTATTGGACCCACCCATGCATCTTTGCCTTACCTTTCTCAAAAATTGTTAGGTGTCGTCATTTTGGACGTCTATATGGCTATAGATGGTGGATTGATAATTGTTCCCTATATGTAGAATCATATTCCACATTTACTGAAGATGTTGATGACTAGAGTGTCATGTGTTATTCCCATGAATATATATTACAGCTCATTTGAGTGACCTTGTGTGTTGATCGCTGGAGGGTTATGGTGCACATGATGTATCTAGTCTAACTAAAGGTCTTTTATTGGTCTGGGAGTACATATGGGGATCATCCTACATGGAATACACATATAGGGCATTATGCATAGTATCCCACAGAGACCTTACAGATCTTGGGGGATGTGCCATCCTTATTTAGATGTCATCATGAGAGCATGTCCCCTCATTCTACCCTAATCTTTCTTGTCTTCCACTGCCTATAGAGATGATTCATGATGCGTTGTGTGGATTATAGTATGATCACTCATCTCTGTTGGTTTTTGATGCTAGTAGCAGTTATTGAATTTAATTTCCAAATATTGATCACTTTCGATATTGTTTTTACAGGTGGATTCAGAGACCCAATTTCATCATCGTTCTGATGTGCCACATGGGTGCATAACACCTCAAGTTGGATAGTCTCTTACCTAAAAAGGTATGTATATACAATCTATCATTGTCTAACAAATTTAATAATATCATTAATTTCAGTTTTTATTAAGAATCTTTATTGAAAAAGGTCACATGTCATTTCAGATTATATGGATTCCATAATTGGATCTACTGGACCAGTTTCTAGCATAATACACCATTAGACATCATGATGTTGTGGTTTTAGTTTCACTAATTCACTTCCATGTTATTGAGTGGAAGATTCATGGTAGATTTATGTGGCGGTTTTTTGATGCTCAAATGAATCCATTCCCACCGAGATAGAAATTGGAGCTTCATGGTGTGAATCTGATAGGGAGGAAGGATCAGGACTGTAACTATGTACATGAAGACTATGTCGACCTTCGGGGAAGATGTGAAGAGCATCATATTGAGACAGTACCTATGATGCAATTCTATCTTTCAGGGAAGGTTGAGTATGAGCCATGACATAGACTGAAGTCTATACTATATCTTTCCCGACATGATAGAGATCTTCAATGATAGTACATTAATAAATTTCTATTAGTTTGATTATTGAATTATTGTATATATCATTTTAAATCTCATTAAAATGTACCCAGTCAGAGCATCTTTTTCACATGAGTGATATAGATGAGGAGGGGGTCCTTAGTCGAACAGTAGTAAATGCTGCAACACTAGAGCTAGGGTCATATTATCGTGGGATTCACGAGATCAACATTGAGATTCCACTCTAGAGAGAGGAGTATCATTCCCCAGAGGAATATTCTCCAGAAGCTGCTAGTGCTAAGGATCTATGATGACGATGATGTAGACCACTCCATCCTGCATGTGGGCCATCTCCTATTCTACAGGTAGAGGTCGTCCCTCTAGCAGTCCATCCTCGGATGATTCTGGACATGCATCAGGATGCATGGAATGCATATTTCTTGACATGGTATTTGTATTTCTCTCCAGCTTGGGGTCTAGATCCATCTCATTCTTCGGGTCCATATCCATCATAGACTTGGCCCCCCACTATGATGATGGTAGGTGCTTTTACTACCCTAGTGGGAGAAGGATCAGAATCACATTACGATATGTAGTTGACACCTCCTCCCAATGATACATGGGTGGATCATACAACAGTCGACATCCTAATTCTCGATGATCAACCCTCTCTAGGTCATCAGACTCCACCCCATAACGGAGCTCGGTGATCTCGATATGGGTGTGCCTTTCGTAAGCGACTTTGTGGGATGGAATATCCTCCCCATTAAAATTGATTTTACTTCATCATGTATATGTTTTATTTCTATTGAAATTAATATATTGTTATTACTATCGTCCATTTTTACATGTTTGGGTAGTGTTTCAGTTTTCATTAATATTTTAGTCATAGTTTATATTTTATAGTCATTCAAATTGTGGAAAAACATACATAAATTAAAAATCACATCATTTTATAATAAAAGTTTACATAAAAAAGACAAAAGGATTATATATATAAATATATATAACTATATCTTACATAACACCATTTTTTGTTAAAAAATCCTTCATAAAAACACTCTAGTAATATGCTTTGAAAATCTTGAAGACATGATCCATATATTTTTTGTTTCCTGTACTACTATCAGCATTAGCCATCCCAAGGATGACTACTTCTTAGAATATTTAAAGAAACATAGGTGCATGTCTGCAAGGGATGGAGGATGTGTGTCAACAACAAAATGTAATGATAAATGTCAAGGAGATGAGAGGATGAGGATGAAAATTGTACTTTACTATGTTATCTAAAAGGGTAAGTAACTCTCATTTATAAAACTTACACCATTGACACTAGTTATTAACTTGACTTCTCTTTTTATACCAACTCCTTCCATAGAAAAGTTCCACAGAACCAAATAAATGAAATACATTTTTAATTACTAGCTACACATGGTGTAATTTCAGCTGGCGAGTATATGTTAATGAAATTAATTTATTTGATTTGATGTGGAGGAATATTTAATGATGAATTACATTAATTTTTTCCTCAAACTTATCCACAAGGATCTGACTAAATTGTATATAAAATAATTGGTTGATAAAAAAATTATAATGTTTTTTATAAAACATGGCTTTTTTAATTGGTTTTATTTTAATATAGAAATGATAGGGTTTTATATGATTGAAAAATGAGGTCAATGGATGAATGTAGGAATCATATGTACCTCAATATGATGAACGGTGTGACCGGTATGACTCAAAGTGTGTCTTTTTATTTAAAATTTTGATCAATTTAAATAAAAAGGAGAACTGGCCTACAAAAAACTGAGAAAACTCATTCATTTTATTTTGATACATTAGGGAAATGATCCAAATTTATATCAACTTCATGATAAACCAAAACTCATACATAGTTTCTAAAAATGTCTCAAATTTGAGTTCCATGAAATCTATTTCTTAAAAACATAACATTTTAAATTTCAAATGTTAAAGACATATTTCTAAATAATATATATATATATATATATATCATAATATAAAATATATATATATATATATATAATAACACATATAATTAAATTATTATTATTATTTTAGTAGAATGGGTGTAGGTGTAGTGCCTCCTTTTGACCGATCTGGAAGGCGACATCCATGTTTCCTCCATTAATACAAAATTTTAAAAAATCTACACATTTTTAAAAAATAAATTTATAAAACATATAAAAAACTCCATGATCCTATATTATGCATGTATAAATAGTATCTAAAACCAATTTATTGGAATTTCATGTCAATAAGAGGGTAGTAAGATTCCTGGTGAATGGATATGTCGGCTGCCAACCCAAAATTAGGTTCCCTATCCTGAAAGCCATAATCAATATACTCTGACATTGCTACGCTATTTCCCAACTAATCCTCACAAAGGGGAAAATTCCTATCATCATCATGAGGAATTAATCTCAATATGATACCACTCTATAATGACCCAACCAACTAAGACTGCCAATCCCGAAGAAGGCTAGGCCATCAAAACCCCAATCCAAACTCCAATCTGATAGGGGCTAGCTACAAATATTTAGTAATAACAAATAAAATTGGAGTCAATTTCCCTATGTACATGCACGTACACACACAGTATTATCCATGAATAAAATGAAGATTAATATAATAGAAAATAATATTTATAATAAAAACAGTTATTCAATAGCCTATAGGAAAATAAAATAGTGTACGACCAAGTTAGCGAAATTATAAACTAGAAAAATATAGGCCAAACCAGAAATGAAGTCAAACCTGAAAAAAATTGGAATAATGGAAATATTAGTGAACCTAAATCATGATTTCAATGTCGGATCACTGTACACATTCAATACACCCAAGAATCCCAATGCTCCACCAAATTCATCATTGATCTGACCATATTATTCATAAAACCTGAAATGTGTGAGAGAATCCCACAAATGGGAGAGTATATACATACCTCGTAGGACACCATGAGAACCAGAAATAGATCAATAAAAAGATAAAATAGTATTCAACTCAACCCATAGAAATAAAGAAATGAAAACCCATTACATATATTCTTTTAAAGAAACCCATACAAGAGAGAATTGGGATACCCAACTCTATAACCCAGTCCATAGTGGGTGAGTCCACATGCCGCCCCAGTAGGTTAATCTTTGATGCCCAAAATCAAATGAAACCTCGCCAGAGTTAGTGTGGAGGGGCATGTCCCTTGCTACTATGCTCCACATCTGAGGGATCCACAACTCTCGTAGAGGAACCACACACCGATATATCTTGAAGATGTATCATTTCCACTCTGTAGATTGATGAACCATGCCCAGATTAGTGAAGTACCAACTATACCTATATAAAGAGTGTAAGACTCATGCCCTTGTGTGATAGGTGAGTCCCAAACCCAATATCCCTCCACTGGTCAAGCCTGATCACAACCTTCATCAAGAATCACCTACAGAAGAAACATGTTTGGAACACCTTTCGTCATATCTCAAAATACACTAATAAGGACACATTCATATTCTAAATAGAAAACTACTGAGGATAGACTAGTCATTGTCTAATATCAATGTCCATATGAATGAGATACTAGAGGAAGAATCTTCTAAAGGGGTTATAATGAATGTATGAGGGTCCACATGATGTGTGGATCTAACTCATCACAAGTTCAGGTTCTCCCCAAGACACATCTTGGAGAACGATTTCATACTATACAATGTGTCCCCATGGAACATGTATTTTTTTCACCTAGGTTCTTGGGAATGTACACCGATCACTTGTCTTGGTTGGAAAAGTATGACCACACAATGTCTTTTATGTGGGCAGATGGAGTGTATGACCATCTAGGGTCTCGAGGCATGTATAGCTGGTACATGGCTTGGCTACATAGGGAGGGTTGTATGGTTTGTGGGCCCATCCACATAGTGTGTGGGCCCATCAACGTGGAATTTCGGTCCATCAACAGAGCAAATGGTCCTTAACTCATCTAAAAACTCTATCTTGTAATGAAAACGATGTACATTTTGTGTGTTCTTCCAAACTACATGGTGTGTAGTTGGATTCTTCACAAAATCCATGTTCTTTCATGTAATTTTTTTATATATCCTCTCCACTAAAAACCCTTGATTTTACCTCCAAATATCAAAGGATAATAAATGTGACCATCATATTTTGTCCTTTGGTTATCGAAAAATGGAATATGATTATCTGTTGATGAGCCACTGTCTACCTCGTAGTGGATATCATCACCCTTCACCACATTGAATCCCCAATCCACGAAGCATCACCCACAAACCATCTCGGTTCATCTAAAAATAAAAAAACCACTATTTCATTTCCACAACCTCCCTGAAATCAGGGGTATAATGGTTCTTAATACATCTCATGCAATGTTAAACCATGACTATGTGGGCCTACATTAAAGAAACTGAAGAACAATGAGGGAATGAGAACAATAAAAAATGTGATTCCATTATTTTCCAATCATTCTCACCCAATTGTCATATAAGTTAGATATACAGGGTGACATCATGTGAAAAAAGGATTTTAATATAATCATTCAAACCAATAATCTGGTAGAAATCACACCAAGACTATAAATCCCAAGAAATCAAAAAGAAATAAACTAATGTTTTCCTTATTTAAATCAAAATAATGAAAATCCAACAAATATGGTTCCCTAACTCAATTTATGATTGATCATTGGTGAAGAATGTGTCATTAAAATATAAATAAGACCCACTAAATTCACTACCTCTCCATCTATATTTATTCGATTGAATATCAATATACAATATGATCCACCAAAGAAGAATACCTAAGCCTCCTCTAAAATCCACTTAGGGTTATGAAGAAAACACTAGATATTTGTTATATTTTTTATATATAGAGGATCCACTAGGTCACGTTATTTAAAATAAAATAAATAAAATTATTTATTTATTTTATTAAATGTGTCTATCAATGGTTTCCTCAACCATATGTCTAACACTGACTAATCTTCGATCATGCCTAGGTTAGACTCCATGTTGAAAAATCATCCATTTCCCTGTATATACCATTTATGATCCCGAACAGTGGGAAAATACATTTACCTTTAAAAGATATATGCATGTGCATTAAAATATAAAAAAAAATTAAATATATTAATTCTGGGGTCTCAACACACTCAAACAATATGCTGACTCTATGGTTAAATCCTGATATATGTGTATAAATATTTCATGGACAAACCTGTCAAAATAAGAGTTTCTAAGATTAACTTATATTATTTTATGAGGTATATCTACCAACCCATTCATATGTTATAATTGAATATCCTAATTTTCCAAATTTAAAATGTTTCAATTTATTTTATTACTTTCAATGGAATAATTATCCAAAAGTTAGCAATATAGTATGGGTTTTATGTTACAATATCATTTTTAACTAGGATTATTTGTGATTAGTTTTTTATGTTTAAATTATATGATTTATCTATCCCAAATATTATCTATTTTCCTCTCATATAGTTATTTATAGAGATTATATATTTTTCTCTCATTTCCTCTCATTATAAACTTAAAAGAAATAAATAACATTTTTAAAGAAATTCATTTTTTCCATTTTGATCCAATTTTACTATCTTTATTCATTCTATTAATATATTAGGATAATGGTGATAAAATATTGATGAAACACATTTTCTTTTCCATGATATAAGATTTGATGTAAGGTTAAATGTTATCATTATCTTGTGGAATAAATATAAATAGAATATGATTATGTGATGGGTGGTTCCATTTTAGACCAAGGATGGATGGTTATGTTATAAAACCAAGTATGGGCGGTTACATTATAACCCATGTATGGGTGGGTCCATTATAGCCCTCCAATTCATTGGGTATTGATGATGGAGATAAGAAACTCTGAAGAGTTGATAGAATTAACAGGATGGTTGTTGATCCTATGAGAATACCATAAATGAATGGGTAGTCATTTACATTATGGTACAATGTCAACAATGATAGTCTCATGAGTAAACCATAACTAAGGAATTAATTTTTAATGCTTATGTGAATGCCATAATATTAAATCATTTTCTTCTGATATATTCTCAACGTTCATAATTTATTATTGATGATTAAAAAAACTTTTTTATAATGTATTTTGATTGAAAAAACATTATACCATGATACATGATTAAAGATCTTTGACTAATTTTGTATTATTATAGTATGTTTTAATCACGTCTTTATGTATTTATGCTTATTATATGCTCACTTATGATAATTGATTGATATCTATTATTTATACCCTTAAAACCCATCTAATATCACCCTTTGTTATGTTTTGATTCCATAAGTAAAACAAAATGATTTTAAGCATGATGTCTCCAATAGGGGATGTAGTTGTGAAGAAAATAATTGTAAATAATTTAGATCTTTTTTGTTCCTTTTTTTATCATTGTATCCAAATACACTAAATATTTGTGGTTCTAGTATGTTTTGTGTTGATATGAAATGAATATTATGAAAATAATATTTATTATTTATTTAGGTAATGTTTGAGTCACTCTACATTCCCTTTCACATAACCATGATAAAATCATGGCCAAATAAGCAATATAGGTGTCACAACATAAAAATCCTGAAAAAGGGATAAAATAATACCCATATCATCATAAAAAACATGAAAGGTTGGTCTTCCCTCACCTAACCTACACATAAACCCACTCCATAAGAAACATGACAAGGAATATGCGTACTATTGGTGAACAAACACTCACCCCATTTCAATTAACTCACCTAAAGGATACAAAGTATCTCAAAAATCCATATGGGCTACTTCTAGTCCAACCATTCCTAATCTATAATCCTCCCTAAAATAGAAGGGACTTGAGGAACCTATTCAATTTCCACTATATTCATTCTTTGAACTCTCACCCCTCAATATTATTTATTCCACATATAATGTATTTATAAATTAGTTTACAGTCACTATTGACCAAGGAAACCATATAGTGTTCAAAGGTCCATCATGGCCTAATACATTGAATGAAATGATATTTAAATGTATATTTTCCTTAATTAAATATTATATTTGAGATATTTCACTACATGAAAAAATAAATGAAAATAAAACTCTGGTATATTTTTAAAAAAATATTAAATATGGATTTTAAAACTTTCCATTGAATTAGAGAGTATAAATACGAGTTACAAAATTATGATATATATATATATATATATCAGTGTGTGTGAGTGTGTAATTTATTCTTGGGTATAAGAATAAATATTTTTATGAAAAATATTTTTTAAAAAAACTAATTCTATTTCTGTTAAATGATGATTAAATAATGCTACATTTAATTGTGTTTTATATAAATTTAGAATAAGATCAACTATTTTTTCTATAACAACATTTTTCATTTAATTTCATGATTTTATTTAAAAGATACCCTTATAATTTTTAAAACTATAATTTATTAAAATGAACATAATTTTTATATTCATCATGATAATGTTAGTTTAGGATAATTGTTTTGATTTATCTATAATGAATAAATTTTAGATTAATCGTACATGACACTGTTTTATAAATGTCTCATCTTTTATGAAATTTTGGTAATATAATTTTATCTTAAGTATTTATAAAACATTTTTCATGACCAATGATGTATGAAATATTTAAAATGAAAAAATTTAATATAATATTATAAATCTCAGAAAACCATGTTTAGAATTTTGAAACTTAAGTGATATTTTATTCTAATAAAATTTTTTTTGGCCTTTTCTTATAAGTATTAACATGGGATATTTTTGTATTTCGTTCTTTTTAATATAATATAAATATTATTTTATTTAATAATAAACCAATGAATTCCATAACAATAAACATCATTAACCATTTTATCCCAAAATAAAATCTATTCTTTAAAATACACTTTATCCAAAAATAGGTTTATATGTGTTTATGCGCTAATTTTATAATTAAATTTCCTCACCCTTATAAAATATATTTGAAATAATTATATTTAAAAAAAATAATTATTCCTAAATTACATATTAACGATAATTTCAATTTTTTCATTAATATTAGTTTTCCTTGGTAAGAAAAGAGTTATTGTGGTATAGTAAAATAAGGGTTAAAAGGGTTTATCCATATGAGAAAGTCTAAACTATGTTAAAAACAATGTGTGATAATGGATGGTTGGGGGAGTATCAACCATATCCCCTCCCCCGCTTTATTATTTTCCATAAGATTCTATTAATAAGTAATTATTATATGATATGATTTAAGGATTTCATTAAATTATCAAGTTGAATAAAATTAAAAATTATTATTTTCCCTGACCATACTAACTACAAAGGCATAGAATAGTGGAAGTACATGGTCAATCCCAATAGTAGAATCAAATCGTAATGAAAAATTTAAACCAAATTTTAGGTCATACCAGTATTAATATATTTATTTAAACTAAATATAGAAATAAAAAGTATAAAAATGATGATAGAAAAGACATAAGGTAAGGGAACCTATTTATAGGGGCGGTAGTTTGTAATAAACTAATTTCTCTCAACACACAATAAAATAGATTAATTGTTTGTAAAATAATTTAATTTTATTAAATAATAATTAGGTGAATTATTATTTAAAATACCTTATAATCATATTCCTATTGATTTGAAAATACATAATACCTATAATACATTTGGTTGATTGCAATGTAGGAGAATAATCTTATCTACTTGTCATGGATTAATTATCTCTGCTTTGCTAGGGATTATTCATTATTAACATCATTTTTAGTGATTTAAAAAACAATAATATTTGATTTTAATCATGAAGAAAAAAAAATTAGGTTATAAAATTATTGAATAAAAAATTATATCATGAGGTACACTCTCCTTTCAACCAGATCCACTCTACCCTATAGGTTATCCAATCAACTTCAGGTGATCACCAATGATAAATAAATAAAAATCCATAGAAAAGGGAGTGACTATAAGAGATATAAATTAAAAATATAGAATCATTCATAAATATATAGAATATAAAAAATTAAAAAAAAATGGAAGAGAGAAATTGAAATAAAAATGTTCAAAAAATTAGAATTACATAAACAAAAATGAATATAAATACGAAATAAAATCATATCTATAGAGAAAAATACCTATATCCAAACTCTACTGGAAGCCTACTTATGATGAACCCTTTCTCCAATAATTATCATTTTTCATGGTCTAAATCCCTTATTAAAAGTTCTTAAAGTCTCACACGTGGTGTACCCGTTAAACAGGCATTAAAACCCCCATAAAAGGGTCAAAAAACATATCTAATACTATTTACAGATCTAAATCTCTTCATGATTTCATAAAACATTTGGTTAATTGGTAGGTGTAAATTTTTTTTATAGTCCATTTTTTCCTGGTGTGCCTTTTATGGAACACCCATAATTCTTGAAGCTTCGTATTTTTATTTTCTCCTCCTCATGTGGATTTCATTCATCGTGTTTCATGTCTTGAGTGATGTTCTTTAGAATACCTTGGAATATTGCTTTTTCTCTATTAATTATATGAATGTTTATTAATGATTTAAAACAAATACTTCTTAAATAACCCATCTCTGATTCATCCACATTTTTATGGTTCATGATATCACACAAAGTGCTTACATCATCCCATAATTCTAGGGTTTCCGCCAAATTGTTCTATATTTCACATTGTCTATGATATTCCATAATAACGCATAATGAACAATATTAGTAGTTAATCTATAATAAAATAAATTAATATTAAAATAAAACACCTATTTTAACCCATGAAAATATATAAAAAAATTACTTCCTAATCCTTTATTTTTCTTTGATTCCACTATGGAAATCCTGGTTTTCTCAAAAAGTGTACATCTTTTCCAAGTGTTTCATCCTTTATATCTAAATTTTTCAATTAAAAATTTCATAATTCTAGTATAATTAAATAATTATTTTATGTTTAATAAATATTATTATGTTGAGATAATGAATAATAACCACCAATCCCCTTTTTTATTAAGAAAAATGAAACAATCATTTGTACATTTTACTGACTACCACCTTCACGAAGCGACAACTTTTGTTTTCCTCCACCACCTCTATTTGCTAATAATAATGGTAAAATTGAATAATAAACATGAAATAATTAATATATTTATGATTATTAAGATAAATATTACAATACATACTCTTTCTCTATCAGTTTTTGAGAAATGAAAATGTTAACAATATGTTTTGTGAACTACAGCCTCCATAGAGTAATGTATCTTATATTCAATCTAGATTCATTTTTAGTTATAAAATTATTTAAAAATATACTTCACCACCTTCAAAAATAAAAATAATATATTTTTACATCAATAATTATTATATTGTTCTTAATATATACAACTTTCATAATCATAATCATCCATTAATTATGGTATGTTCATATTTGGTTATATCAATTTTCCTTCTTAAACAATGCTGAAAAATAGTATCACAGATGAATATGATAACATAATTACTAATAATATGTTATATAGATAATAAAATAATTATTTTATTTTAATTCTAGAATTATAACACTATAGTTATACTCATTCACTATGACATCACCACTCGTTTGTTAAAAATCTCTTAAACATAACCGTTATTGAGTTCGTTTTCAAGGATCGTAAAGAAAACTCCCATAGAATGAGAATGGAATTATATCATTAAAAATAATTGTAAATAATAAGTTCTAGTGATTTTAAATATCTTACAATGATGATATTTTTTAGATGAATGAATCCTGAAAATGATATCAAAAAAACTATTTCAAATTGATTAAGATTACTCACACCTAATATTGAAAATAAGTAAAAAATAACTAATATGAATAAAAATAATAATTATAATCAGGATTATACATTTTTTTAGTCAGGAATATATTTTTTGAAAAATTTATTGAGATATTTATGTCTTTTATTCAAGTCGTTGGAGTGTGTTAGAGGAAATCAATATAAAAGGAGGGGGGGTTTCGTCTCACAAGACCTTCATTAAGGCATGCTTTGACGTTATGCACCAATATTCATCTCTATGGTGTAACTACATCCAAATTCACATAAAATATCATAAATAATTTTCAAAATTGGAGAATTCAATAACATTTATGAACTTCCTTTATGCGGTCTATGAGTGATATCTTACCTAAAATACATGGGTTTTTCAAAACTCAGTAATCTTTCTTGAGTAATAATATTCCTCCTTGTTATTTGTTTTTATATTCATATGGTATACCCTATTTATATAATTGGAGAAAAGTTTTTATTCAAATATTCCTTGTATGTGTTCTATTCCTCCTTTAAAATTCATTTATCTTACGAGTAACTCTCATCCCCTTAAACGACAGTTTCCAATCCACGTCTATAATTTATCATCCCACCAATGTTCAACCTTTTAGTTAGAACCCTAATTAGTTTTAACTCATGTAAAATTAATCCTACCATTATATGCTTTTCAATATAATTTTTTATTGTCCTTTTAAAAAAATTAATTTAATAAGTTGAATTAAAATAGAAAAAGGGATTTTCTGAAACCGTTTTCATTACTTTTTGTTAATGGGTTATATTTACTTTTTTATGCCATATTCTCTATCATATTCTCATGTATTTATTACATATATTTTATATATTTGAAATACATAAATAAATATTCATCTATAAATTTATTTTTTGTGGTTAATTTATGTTCTATGTTCCCTTATAAAATTTAACTGATGTGTAAACACGACTAACCGAACATTTTGACTTCAAATATCAAAAAAATCTTAGTTAGATAAACATTTTATCACTATGAATAGAATCTAAAAACCCTCATAATTTTATGGAAACCCATATTTGTTTAATTATATTATAAAAATAAATAATAAACTATTCCCCTCCATAAATATTACCATTATTATTTCAAAAATCATAACTTATACCTTTACTTTTTATTTTTACTTATCCTTGATCATTATCCTATATTTTCCTATTTTGGAACTCAATATTCATGAACTATTTTTCTGTATTAAAATATTAAAATCAAAAATGTTATAATTCTTTCTTCTCATAGTAATCCATCTGATATAGTGTTTGGTTATGCTTTGAGACAACATTTTGAAATAGACATCTTTCTCATGGGTTTTATCATTATTAGGCTTTATATATAGTTTATTTTACAAAAGAAGAACACATATTCATATACATATTATGATTTTAATTATATGATTGGTGTTCATAGAATCATATATCGCTTCAATTCATTATGTTATTTTTTCATCTCATGAGATTACTTGTACGGTTTATGGGTGGTTAACCTACGCACAATATGATATGTGATGTGTGGGCCTCAGATTATATAGCCCCCAATGAATCGGGTAAAGAGTTTTATATCATTAAATGTTATATATTAGGTTAATTTGTGAACATAATCCACTATGGGACTTCATCCATTACGGGATAATTGTATTGGTAGTGATCCTTATTGTTTTATTGTGATGTCATGTTTTATGTTTTTGACCTATATTTATGATTCCATGAACTTATAATATCCTTTCCTTATTCAATTTTTCCATACTTACCTAAAACTATTATTTTATGGTACATGTTTTTTATTTTGACATTTTGTTTCCTTCCTACATGGTTTATGGGAAAATATTATTATCCCATGTTCTGTTTAATATGAAATTTCTCCATGATCATGTTTTATCATATTCTTATGATCAAACCTTTGATGACTTGTTGATCACTAATAATTTTAGATCATGTCATTATTATTATCCCTTCCTCATATTATGAACACAGGTATAACTTATGATGATAATAGAAGTGGGTCTTGAAAAATTTGATTATATATATGTTTTTAGTAGTTTTGTAAAATAAGTTACCTATATAAATGGTTCTCAAATATAAAAAACCCTATGTTTATCTGACCTATGTGTTATTTTTTTGAGATTTAATGTTTATCTTTTGGTAATAGTGTAAAATAAAGGTCCATTAATATTGGGATTATATATTTGTTTTAAAAGTATTTTTTATTTAATTTTTATGATCATTTTAGATTTTTAGGGATTAATATTATAGAATTTTTTTTGAAATCACAAGGGATAAGTCTAATGGATAAGTATAATTATAATATAACATCATGAAACTTTGGTAAAGTTGATATCATGTGGTTTGCCTAGAAATAAGTTCTCTACCAAGATACATCATGTGGATGAAGGATCTCGAATATATGTACCATTTTTAGTAACCATGATAGGGGTGTATTGGGTATTAACTCAATCATCCCTCAATGTATGATAAATTGTCCAAAATGTAAAGTTGGTTTGACACTATTAAGCAATATGCTATGGTAAATCACATTCTCTTCACAATCTATTATAAAGTATATATTATTGAAAGGAGTAAGGATAAGACGTTTGAGAGAACCCAACCTAAGGAATCATATATTAAATTAAGAGTGATGTAGGTTGAAGTAAAATAATTATAGGTTAACATGATAGTATCACATTGTAGGACATATCGTGGTTAAATCTAATAAAGGTTATTTATGGTAATAATCTTTTAATTTTTCATCGCTCATGTTAACCACTTTTGGTTATTTGTAATGGATGGAACTAGAAGGAACCACGAGTTCGGGGGTAAATGTGATGATTACCTCAATGAACAACCCATTATAATGGGAACTACAAAGAGAATAATTATGATTAATCAAAACCAGCTATAACAAAATAGGATTAAAATTTTGAACCTAGTCAAACTTCCAAGAACACCAAAGAATAGAAGGATTGAGTCTCATGAAAGTTCATGCTACACGTATAAATAGTGAAAGAATATCCAATTCCCTAAATATTATAAATTTGGAACAAATAATGTGCAATATTTACTTAAAAGGAGAGGTATATTATACAATTGTGGAGATGAAGGCCACAAAAATCAAAATTTTAACGAAAAGAGAAAATCTACAAAAATTGACATCTTAAATTGTAAGAAAATTGTATATTATTAAAATAAATATAGTAATCCAAGGTTTAATTTTGAAAATAGGAACCAAAAACTGATTATACCATAAAAATATGGAAAATTCTACAAAACAACTTCAATTGAATTAAAAAGTGATGTTTTTCTCTAGATTTTCATAAATCTTATTCATGTAAGATTAATCCTATTTGATAAAGAATTTTAAATAAAATCATTTGGTGGTATAATAATTATATCCAATGAATATGAATATTCATCTTGTTTTGTGGAGATTCACGTCTTATGGACTCATCACTTCTTCAATTATTAGGATTCTATTAGGGACATATTATATTTATTATGAAGGGTTCATATCTAATTGTGTATAGGGAAATTTTACTTTATATCCAAAACCAATCCATGATCAACTACTGATGTATTCTTAATTAGGATCTCTCAATAGTAATTACACTCATATTAGGAGTTTTAAAATTTAGATAACATAATTTATTTAAGGCATGGAGAACATAACGACCTAATATATAACTATATATTTTCATTCGTTACTACTTTGTTCAATAGATTTATCCACACTCAAGACCGAACTAAAATGAAATCATGATTTATTTTTTTAAATATTAAATATGACAATTAATAAAATTCACTGAATTAGCAAGTAAAAATATGATTAACCGAATTATGATATGTAAATATATTTACATTTTTACATAATTCATTGAGTTTTTTAATAATATATATTTTTATTTATTTTATATTTTATTAACAATACTGAGCATATTATTATTAATTAATTATTGATTAATTAAAGGGTTTATTAGTGTTTTATATAAATTAATAATAAGAATAACTAGCATTCCTATAAAAAGGTTTTTCATTACATTTTATGATTTCATTTGAAGGTTAAATTTCTAAATTTTTTATCCCTAATGTTCAAAGATATATATATTTTTTAGATTCATCATGTAAATATTATCTTGGGATAATTTGTTTTGTTTTTTAAAGAATGATTTTTAGGTCAATAGTTGAAAAAAATCATTTTATGAATACCATATATTTTATTAATTTTTCATAATATACAGGTATTTAAATTATTTAAAAATTATATTAAATGAATAATTATTTATTTAATCTATAAAATTATACATTTTGAAATACTACTATGAATCTATAAATCCCATTTTTATTATTTCAAAAAAAATCATATTTTATTCTAATAAAAATAATATTTGGCCTTTTCTTATAATTAAGTATTCACAAGGGAAAATTCAGTTTATTATTAATTTTAAATTCAAATAAATCTTATGTATTTTAATAATATACCAATAATGGAAATATAAATCAACAATATTGATAATTTTTCCCTAAGCATAATATTTTTGAAAAAAATACACTTTCCCCAAAATCGGGTTCTTGTGAATGTGTGCAATAATTTTAAAATTAAATTTCTTAAACCTTATAATACTTATTTTATAAATTTATATTATTTTTTAAAAAATTCTGGATAAATTTTATCTTAAGTTATATTTCATTTTTTTCATTGAAATAAGTTTCAGATGGTAAAAATGGAGTTACTATGGTAAGGGTAAATAAGGGTTTAAAGGGTTTAAACTATTGAAAATGTATGAAACATATTAAAAAAATCTATAATAATGTATTTTTGATGGATTATGCACCTTATCCCCTACCAAACTGAACATGTTTTCCTTTTTGGATGCTTTATCCTTGAATAATGTAATGACATTTTTGTAATATAAAGGGCATTTACAAAAGTGTTATTCCCACCACTTATAAATGGGTCTTCCACCATCCCTTCATGGCACACAAAAATTTATATTTCCTTATAAAACCATACCATTTTCCATTCTCCTAGAATACCCCTTCCCATATATAATCTTACATTCACATGTAATTATTTAATGCCCTCTATTTTCATGGAGTCCGCAAAGGAAAACTCATTGTTCTCAATGTGAGTAATCATTTTTAAGAAAGTCTCTTCCTTCCAATATTTACTTTTCAATAAAAAATTTATAATTCCAATATAATTAAATAAGTATTTTTTAGCTCATAATTATATTATGTTATGTCAAAAACTATTAACCACCTTTCAAATTTTTATTAAGAAGATCGAAACCATTATTTGTACAATGTACAGACTAACACCTCCACAAAGTGACGACTTCCATTTTCCACCAATAACTCTATCCAAAGATTATAAGGGTTAAATTAAAAATGAAATGAAAAATGAAATATAATTTTTATTAAAAATATGAAAACTAATATACTATTTCTTACCCTCTCATTTTTTCGAGAAATGAAAATGTGGATCGTCTTTTGTGCTGACTACATCCTCCATGAAGAATATATATAATTTTTCATATAGTGTTTTTCATATTTATTAATACCAATTATAATATTACTGACCAACATAGAATTATTTAAATAATATCATTATTCTTCTATAATAATGTTATTATTCCCAAAAAAACAACTTTTATAGTCATAATAATCCATTAATTATGGTATGTCCATGTTTGGTCCAGTCTAATGACCAACTTGAACAATGAAATAATATGATATAATGGGTGACTCTGAGAACATAATAACTAATAAAAAAATATATTAATAAAAATTAGTAATTTTTTTCTAGGAATTTTAATACAAACATTAAAAATTTTCATAAGATATCAATGCTCATTTGTTAAAAATCATTGAAACAGTCTTGCAATTAAGCTCATCATTAAGGATCATAACTGAAAATACTATAAAATGAAATTATTTATTTATTTATAACTATAAAAATTAAATTATAGTTCCTCGAATGATCTCATAATGATAAAAATTTGGATAAAAATTAATATTGACAATGTTATCCCAAAACTAGTTCAAAACCCTAAAGATTACTCACACCCAATGTTTGAAAATTAAAAAAAATAACAAATATGAAAGTATATAATAAATATAAAGAGTGTAAAAATGTTTGTTTATATAAATAATATTCTATAATAATTTTTATGATATTTATATTTTTATATATGTGGTTAGAGAACATTAGAGTAAATCAAGTTAAATATTAAGGGCTTTCATCTCAATCACCCTTCATTAAGGCATGCTTTGATATTATGATTAAATTTTCATTTGTATGGTGTAAATAATTCCCCATTGATTTATAAAATAAAGAATTATTATTGAAATTTGATAGTTCACTTCCATTTTTGGTCTTCCATATTGTGGTATACGGTTGAAATTTTTCATTAAACAGAAGGGTTTTTCATAACTCAATATGCTTTCTTGAGTTATAAGATATATCTTTGATATTAATATTTCATTTCGTATTAAATACCATATTTATATATTCCGAGAAAACTTTTTATTGAAATATTTCTTACTAATTAATTCCCTTCCTTTTTAAAAATGGATCTATTTTAAGAATTATTCTCATCCTACTAGACATTGATTCCCCATTTATGACTATAATTTCCCTTCCCACTAATGTTTTAATTTTTAATGGGAACCTTAATTATGTGAAATATCATGTGAAATTAATATTTACCTTATCCAACTGTCAAAATAAGATTTTATTATTCATCTTTGGATTTTGTATTTTAAAAACGTGTTCTAAAACATAAAAATTGATCTTCGGAAACCACCCTCAATTAATTTGGGTTACACAATCTCTTTCATTTTTCTCTATTTTTCTCTTTATTATTAACTTATATTTATTACATATCTTATATATATATATATATTCCTTAATTATATTCTGGTTTTACTATACCTTTTTTTGGGTGTTAATACATTTTTTATGTTCACCTCAAAATTCCCAATTTTTGGTAATCTCCAACTTAAGGAATATTTTTGATTTCTTGTTTGTAGAAACGTTTCACATACATAAGAAAACTTTTAACCATGAATAGATTCTAAAAACCATAATTTATTTATCTAAATATATCTTAGTTCAAAACTGGTCAAAAGTTAATCAATTATATATTTCCTTCATTAAAATATCATATTATCATTTTTAAAAGTATCAATTATGCAGTTCATTTTTATCTTACTTCACCTTGATCTTTCTAATGAATTATCCTATATTGGAAGTAAATTTTCATGCTGTATGATTATATATTAGAATATGAACAAAAAAATTTATTTAATTCCTTTTTATCTTGAGAATCTTTATGATATATTCTTTGGTAATGATTTGAGATGAGATTATAAAATCCACTCCTTTCTCGTGGGTTTTATCATCATTATGATTTATGGATTGTTTCTTTTACTCATGTAGAACACATATTCAAGGATATATTGTAATTTTCATTATTTTATGGTTTTTAAAGTAATTATATACACATACAATGCATTGTATTATGTTTTTATCTCATGAAATACCATTTATGGTGCATGAGAGGTTAGCCTAAGCACAATATGTTTTCTAATAGGAGGGATTAGAATTATATATCTCTCCAATACATTGGTAATATATTTATAATTCCTGAGATGTTGTGTATGGGTTTATGAAAGGAACCTAATCCACTATGGTACATTTTTAACTATGTGATGATGGTCTTGGAAGTTATCCTTGACTTAATCATATGATGTCATGTTTTATGTTATTTTCTTATATTTATGATGCCTTGAAATTGTGATATCATTACATTATTCCAAGATTATGTGATTATCTCACACTCTTATTTCATTGTACATGTTTTTTATTTTGAGAATAAATTTTATTCCATCATAGTTTAGGGAAAAATCTTATTGTCTCATTTTTTTAATGTGGAATTTCATCTAATAATATTTTCTCATTTACTTATGATCTAACTATTGATGAAATGTTGAAAAAAAATTCTACTACTGAGAATTTGAGATCTCCCCGATCATTGGTTTCCATTCCCAAGTTATGATGATAAGTGTTTTTTTGGAATTTAAAATATGACACAACATGTTTTTACATGATTTTTATGTTCCCAAAGAAGCCTCATTTTTTATTGATAAAGTAATTTTAATGAATTCCACGTTAAAAATTTTCATTATGTAAATTATTTCACTTCTTGGTTTTTATAATTCTATTATTTAGTTTTGATATTTATATTTGGGACTTTTATTTTTCTACTATTTATTTTGGTAATCAAAAATAATTCCAGAATCACTATTCAGAAAGTGGACTGGAACATAAATTTGTGTTCAACCCCATGTTTTGATCCCCATGATTATATTTAATTTTATATTTTGGAAACTCAACTTTATTAAGAAACCTCATGTTTGGGTTCTTAACATTTGGTATATACCTAACGTAAGTAACCTCACATTGGTAATATACCTCACATTATGAACAAGGCATTGGTATTGAAATACATGATCAGGAACCCTATGTTTAGATTGATCTATACATTGGCAACCATAATTTTTGGATTCAATCTCATGTAGAATGATCCCCACATTTATCCATTCATCTATAGGATTTTAAATTTTAGTTATTTGAATATTGTTTCTTTGATTTCAAATATGTAAATATCTCAAAAAACTGATTCAAATACTATTTTAGAATATCTACATAAATAGATTTGATTTGTTTCGTTTTCTAATATAAGTTATATAGAATCACTATCTTTTAAATTTTAAATCGTCTGATCATTTTTGAAATCACTTTTTAATTGTATCCTTTTCAGATCTATTTGACTTGAATTAATTTGGGATACTTATTTATTTATTTTTAATTGATTCATATATAAGATCCAATTTTTTATGATTTTAATATCCTTCTCTAAAGAATAACATCAAAACATTAAAAATCTCATAAAGGAATTGTTTTATCTACTAAATCGATATATTCATCCAAATCATTCAGTTCAAAATTTTATTTTTGGTAAAATTTTAATTTTTATGGTTCAAATCTATGGTATTTCTTCTATGGTTTTTTCATGTTTTTTAGAACTAAAATTTGGAGACATACGGGTTCTATCTGGTGCTATATGTTTTTCTTTCTACTAAAAAAAATGTCTTCACTAATACTGTTATATCTAAGTATTCTCTATATTTATTAATGGGTTATTCTTAAGTAATACAAAATTGATTAAATAAATATATTCCTATGAATATCAACCCATCATTTTGATGAAATATCTATATATGGATGCTTCTATAGAGAATTTATCCCAAAAAATCGTTATTTATTTATTTCCTTTCACAATTGTGTTGTTTTTTTCAGAAATGGGGTCAGTCCAACATAAAGGCCATGTAAAAGATATTGTAACAAGTTAGAGTTTCATAGATTCAATTCTTTTTATCCCTTGTAACAGGATCATATTGGGAAAATCATAGTGCTCATGGTGAAAGTGTTGGTGGAGTAGACTAAGGTATATTTGTGGATCGAACCACTATACAAATTGTTGTTTTTCGTCATTTTCGAATGAAATTATAATGAAATTTAATAGGATAAATATTTACTAAAATTTTCAAGGGGACTTTGTTTTATAATTTTCATTTGATTTAAAAGGAAACAATTCACCACATTTTATGTCTACATGGACATTTCTGGAAAAAAAATTGGTTGTAGAGACATTACTTATTAAAGATATATTTTAGATTGAACAACATTGAGTTAAATATCAAAAAAAATATTAATTTCAATGGCTGATCTTAAATAATAATATTTAAAATTAGTTCCCTATGTTTTAATGGTAATAATTATGGACGCTATAAACATATCATGATTATATACATGAAAAATCATGGTTTGGTAGTCAATCTAAATGCGATCCATCCTTATAAAATCCCTAAAGATGAACAAGAGAAATGATATTCTACTAAATAAGCTCATTATGATCTAAATTCATGTCCATGAATGTAATTATTTATAGGAATTCACCAAATAATTTCAATATTCTCTCTCAATTATCTATTATTTTGAATTTTTTAAAAAAATCTTTTTTCGTATGAGTGAACTAAAAATGTGAGAAAATTAAGAGACTATAATTTTTAAGTTTAAATTTAATACCTTCTGAATTTATAAAGGTGAAAATTTCTCTCAAATGAATGGAACACTAACTGAGATATCCAATGGTGATACTTAATATCAAATACATGAACTTAAACTTTATTAAACATTAAAAGTTCTCAAAGTTTCTCTCTCTAGATAATACTAAATTAGAGCTATAATTATATATTCAACACAAGTTAATTATTTTAAGTTTAATGAATTAATTGGAAGCTCGATGATATATATTAGTTGAGAAGAAAGTAGAATATGAGGATCATAAAATGATCATAGAAGAAAATATTACTATGAAAGTCTCTATTCCTAATTGTAAAAATAAGCAAAAAAGAGGATGCTATATTTTCTAATGATGAGACAAGTTGTTCAAATTCAGTAGAGGAATTTTCTTGGTTATCTGGATGAATTAATTGGATTTATAAGTAAAATAATTTTTTTTAAACCACCCAAGGACTAAATCAAAATTAATTATGGAGCAATTTAAATTAGATTCTATGAATGAAAATGTTAGGGACATATCAAACGTGATTATCCATCAATCATGGAATGAAGAAAAATTGAAAATAATAAGAATAATCTGATGAAGAAATATCATTATTAATTTAATGTTAAGAAATACTTGAAGGCTACTTGTCGGGTGTTTGAAAATAAATAAAACATTTTCAAAAAAATAAATAAATCATTTTCAAATGTATTGATAAAGACTATTAAATTATTGATTTTATTACTAGAGTAAAATCCTTAAAATTTGCTGCTAGTGTGTTTAGTAAGGAGTTTATTTAACTAAAATCCTTGGGAAGAATAAAATTATGAAGGAAAAAATTTGGAATTTAAAGAAATGGTGAGAAACCAATACTATATATAAATTATTTTTTTCAAATCTCAAATGATGATAGCATGTCGAAAGTTAATTGATTTTTATAGAATTATGGTCAAAATGATAATTATTTCATATTAGTAAATCCAAAAATAAGTATTTTTAAGAGAGAATATAATTCTAGAAAATTATTTCATATTTTATTATAGAGTTTGTGGTAAAGATAAACGGCTCTAGTTTCCCAAATCCATTCTTTTTAACACTATATGGCCCCAAATAATTTGGGTTCAAAAAAAACATGATATTTTGGTAGGTTAAAATACATAGGAATATAATTTATAAGGTAATGGAAAAAAAATTTCAAGATGCATGGGTAGATATTTTTAAATCTTTAAATGACAATGTAATGTTGATATAGGATTGGGTACCTTTAGTGATGATTATAAATAAAAGATCATTGGTGTTGGGTCAGCTGAAGATCTAAATTATTTTCTGATCAAGAAATATCTCTATGTTCTATGGTTTAATTACATTTTGGTATGTATTTCTAAACTCTATGATGATGTTTTTATAGTTTATTCTCGAATGGTTCATGTTTAGTTTTTAAGAATATACTACTTCAATTTAGAAAACATAGAATAGAAAATGTTTATACATTAGACCGTAGTTCCTTCGTGAAAAAAATGTGAACTATTTGAATACTAAAGGTATTAATTATTGGATATTAAATAGTATGACTTTTTATTGTAATTTATTTTTATTATCAAGTTTATCTACGAAAAAGTGGGTTTCTAATATTTCTTATTGTAAATTTTATGAGAAAATAATTTGTGATGCATGTCAAATATGCAATTAGTATAAGTCATCTATCAAATCAATAAATAAGGTTCTAAAATATAACCCTTTATATCATATCCACACAGATTTATTTGGCCCTTATAGATTACCAATACTCTTTGGGAGATGATTTTGTGTCATTTGATAATTTTTAGAGATTTACATAGGTTGAATTTTTTTAATTTAAAAGCAAATATTTTACAGTTTTTATCATTTTTTGTAAGTTTGTTAAAAAATAATATGATACTAAAATAATTTTATTAATAAGTATTCATATAGGATAAATTTATAACCATTAATTGAATTATTTTTTTATCAAATTATATTATTAAACCTTATTTTTCAATTATAGGGACACCTCAAAAAAATAATTATTGAAATAAGAAATAGTACTATTAAAGAAATGGATAGAAATATGTTAACTGAGTATAATTTACCAACTAATTTTTTGGTAGAAGCTATTAGTAAAACAGTCTATACTATGAATAGTCTTTTAATTAGACCTTTTTCATGAAGATGCCTTATGAGTTGTGGGATAAAATAAAACCTAAAGTTGGCTAATTTAATTTTGTTGTATGCAAGGTATATATCTTGAATAATAAGAAAATTCATAGCAAGTTTGATCCAAAAATGATAAAGGAATTTTTCTTACGTAATCTACTACTTCTAAAAAATTAGACTGTTTAATAAAAATCCAGTATAATTTTAGAATCAATTCATTTAAATTTTTATGATAATGATCCCTTAGGTACTAATAAAACACAAAAAGGTGAGGATAAAAATTATATAAATAACTTTAAACTTCATTTTTATAATACTACAGTTAAAATAAAATTAGATCTTGATCGCGATCAATCTTATTCTGAAGAGAGTGAAACTGTGAAAAATGAAAGTGTATTTCCTAGAAAACCTTGGACCTTGAATAACCATACATTAGAGACCATTATAAAAGATCCATATGATGGTGTTAAAACAATGAGAAATATTGTAAATTTAGTTAAGTTATATTTCATTCTATCAGAGTTTCAACAAAATTCTATAGAAGAATACTTGAGTGATTTTAGTTGGGTAATAAAAATTTAAGATTTATCAAATTAATTTAAAATAAATAACATTCGGGAGTTATTGGAAAATCCCTTGTACCATCCTATAGAATGAAATAAATTACTCTTTAGAAACAAAAAATATGATCAAAGTGTAATTACTAAAAATAATTCTTGGCTATTTTCGAAATGTTATAATCAAGAGGATAGTATAGAATATGAAGATTTATTTTCCATTTTTCCTAGGATTGAAGCAATTGGGATGATGTTATCAAATGTGTCTTATAATAATTTTAGGTTATTCTATATGGATATAAAACATACTTTTCTAAATGGATATTTAATTAGGATTATTATGTGAAAAAAATCCCTAGATTTTTAAAATCCCCATTTTTAAATTCTATTGCTAAACTTACTAATGATATTTAAATTCTTAAAAAATAACGAATGTCTTCATATTGTAAGTTATGTTATTTTATTTTAGAAAATGACATTCTTATTGGTCTGTTTAATCCTATTCTTTTCAAGAGAACCATTTCTTCATTTATTTTATTAGTATAAATATATATAGATAATGTTATTTTTTTACTAATATATTTCATTATAATTACTTTTCAAGACATATGAAAAATATGTTTTAAGTGAGTATATTGGTTGCACTATATTTATTTCTTCAATTTAAAATATTAAATAAGTATTTTGTAATATTTTTGGTCAAATTATATATATTATTAATTTTTTGAAAAAGTTGGGACTTGAAAACACAAATCTATCAAAAACATATTATGTGTAAAAATATAAAACATTATTTCGATAAAGCTAGTCAACCCATTGACAACAAGTTCTATGGTGGAATGATTAGTTGTTTTTTTATCTTACTAGAAATATGTAATATATTATTAGTGATGTTTTTTAATGTGGAATATATCAACAAATCTAAATGATTATCATTTGAAATCTGTTATAATAATTTTAAGATATTTAAATGGAATTGTTTCTTTATATTTACTCTATCTAAAAACATCTAGTTTAGATATTCAGATTCTGATTTTAGGGGTTTTATATTTGATATAAATATTACCTCGTGTACCTATCACGTTTTACAAAAATCCCAAGATTCAATTTCTACTTAGAAGAAACAATTAGTTTAATTAGTAGCTATAATGGAAGAATATATATCTGCTTGTAGTTTCTCTGTCTAGGTGTTGTGAAGGAAACACACTCTTTTAATCTTTGGTCTTAATATGAACCATGTTCGTATTTTTTTGATAATACTCAGACTATAAATATTAAGAAAAAACAATTAATCCATTCTAAAACTATTAATATTCATATTCAATTTCATTTTTCAATATATCGTTTCAAAAGGGTGACATATCTTTAGACTTAATTAATACATAATATTTTTTTGTTAATATTTTTACTATACCCCTTCCCACTACTCAATTTTATTTATTATAAGGGTATTGGGTTCGTTTATTTTTAAATAAAGACTATATATAACATGTTAATATTTTTATAGTTTATTACATTTTTTTATTTATTTGGATTTTAAAAGTTTTACTTTACTTAATTTAATAAATTTTTATTTATCCTTATATGTTATTATTGTTTTATAACTAAAATTTTGGACTATGTTAATATTAATTTTAAATTTTCCTATCACATGATTCATTTTAAAAACACTAATTTTTACACTTGGAACCCATCTCAAGAAACTCAAGTCTCACCTAAAACCATTAAAAATTCAATATATATGTCCTACCTTGAACACTATTTTTGTCAAACCCTTGATTCTTGATCTCTTCATTTCTAAAACCTTAAACCATTTAATCGTAGGCCATAATTCTCTATTTAAAAATGTAAAATACAAAGAAAACCAATAAATATTGTCTCATTATTATAAATACATATAATGTTTTAAGTGTTGATAATAGTTTTATTAAGGGAAGAGTTGTATATTTAAAATGGTAATATGAAACAAATATATATGTAAGGGTGTTGATCTGTCTATGTTTGGATTTTTTTAGGAAACTAAAAATATGTTTTTGAAAGAGAAGTTAATTAGTTTTTCAAAAATACTCATATTATTTTTGGCCAAAATGATGATCACGTTTCTTTAAAATTAAGTGATAAGAAATTTCCATTATAATCTATATAGAAGACCCAGTTCTTCTAGTTCCCTCTAGAAGTTCACTTCAAATTTACTTTTAGGATGACTATTGATTCAATTCAAAACATATAATACGAGATCTATTTTATTTTTAGAACCCCTCAAATATGGAATATTAGGATGAAGGTCCTTGAATATGATCAACTAGTTCCTATTAAATTATTTCAAATTGATGTAGTATCTAGTATTTCTTAATCGAAGAAGATTATAATTCTAGAAATGTACATTATTTTTCTTATATTGATTGATATAAATTTGAATTTATGTCCACCCATGTTGAGATAAATGAAGAATTATAATTAGAAGGACTCAAAAATAACTTTATATCCATATGGAAATATCATTTATCTTCATGTATATAATAGACTAGATATTTATGATATTAGTATAGGTATATAGTGGCATCACAAAAATATCTTATCTTCTATAACATTTAGGAAATTTATATTTTTCTAGAGAATGTCAAAAGGAAATCTCATTCCAATTGATGCTTATGCAGAGGATCCCTATGATGATGGTTTTTTGGGGAAAAATTATTATTTATATTAGAGATAATGTATAGGATTTTGGTGAATCATGAATTTTTGGGGGTTATATTTTTCTTATCATGAACCATGAGTGGATATATCAGAAGTAGGTTCTTCTAGTTTGATGATTAAAACATTCCTTTATATAAGATAAGGAATTTGGTGATGGATAGAAATATATTTGTAATAGTTGAGGGAGATCTTCAGTTTTCAAGGGTTTATTAGACACCAACTACTCTGCCCAGAGATAGAGATTTTATAATTTACATACCCAATCAGATAGAGTATCCAAACATAGTGTATTAGTTAGTTGAGTTCGTTGTAAGAGAAGGTGGACAGATGCTCAGTTTTAAGAGAAGTTGAATAGATTTCCCCAATTGTTGTGTACTATTTTGAAGTAATTGATCGTTCTTTTGAGAGACATAGAATAGAATAATTACACTAGCGTATGACTTTATATATTATGTTTAGTGAATCTATAGAATTTATTGAGAATCAATTGGTTCCTTTGGTTGAAAAGTCTTTTGAAAATACTGATGAATATGTTTTTGAGAGTATAGAAGTCATCAGTGAGATTTTTTCACTCTCTTGTGGAGGCTTAAATATCTACTCACATCAATTGGTTATATTAGGAGAACCATAAATAAGTAAAGAGTTTATTCCCTCAATATCTAGATAAGAATAAAGGTTTTAGGAGTCCACTAATACTTTTTTATACAACATGTTCACTATATATGATTTGTTGAAGGATAAAGATACTATGTTTAAATTAGAACATCAATGTTATAAAAATAATATTGAGTAGCTAAGAATTAATTCTATTTCCAAAGTATATTGTGACTACCTTCATATGGTAGTTAAAAGTTTAAAGGGGAACTTAATTTCCATAATTGATTTTGAAGCTTTTAAGAGATATATTACATATCAGTTTGGGAACAAGAAATGTGATCTGATGTACAAATCAAATTATTCTGATATGAGAAAAAATTTGGTATCTTAGTTTGAATATGTGAATTCTATTAGTTGAAACCAAGGAATATTTCATACCTCTTCTAGAGAAGGATCTGGAGATTTTTACTAATTGATAGAGATTTTAACTTCCAATCTCAAGGCCTTGGATTCTAATGTTAAAGAATTGTATATTTAAAATGTTCCTCTCTACATTCTTCTGGAGAATTAGAAAGGTTAAATTTCAAATTTATATTATCTATAAACTAGTGTGATATATCCTTTCAATATAAATTGGATCATTATGAATAGATATGTTCAATATTATGAAACTGTTTAGACCTTTTTTAGGTGAATTTGGTTGAATCATAAAGGGTCATTCAAGACTCTGAACATCTACTATGGGAATCATATGCATATTTAAATCATAATTATAAGGATTTCATTCTGTATCTTTAAGCATTTCATAAAACTGTCGAGGATTTTTTGACCTCTTCCTCATCTTTAGAGGATTCTGACCTTGCTTCCAAAACTTAACTTTACCAATTTATTAGACCTAATCGCTTGAGAAGAATTTTTATTATACTATACCATTATTTATAAAAAAAATACTTCAAACATTATTATATTATTTTTGTTTCTATTTATCATATCCTTCTATTATTTTAACCCTTTCCATTACAGATATCACTTATCATTACCTTAAAAAAGATTTACTTATAGTTTTTTGAAACCTTAAATGTTTTTTATTCCATTTAATGTTTTCCTTTTTATTTCACAAAAGGGGATAAATCTATAAAACACAAAATTAAAAAAATTTCATAAATTTATATATTATTTTATTATTATGATCATTTTTTGAAAATTAAAAACCTTTTAGTTCTTGAAATTTTATGTGTTTTTATAATCAAAAGGGGGATATTATAGTTCATACTAATAATGATCCAAGATTCTTTTCATTAATTTTGATGCACACAAAAAAATAATTTATTTTACCAATAAAGTCATTTTGATTGTATGTTTGGTTTTTATTTTTCATTTAATAAATTAAATTATATCTAGAATTACATAAGTCTTTTGATTAGCTTTGATCATTATATTTTGGAGTTAGAATATTCAGCTATGTTTTCAAGTCGTTAATCAGAAGGCTGGAATCAGTATTCAAAAAGTATAGTTGAACCTAAAATTTGTAACCAACCCCAAGTTTGGAACCCCATTTTATGTCGATTGGTATGTTATTGAACTTGACTATTGTTAAGGAACATCATAACTAGGTACCTTACATTTGACATATACCAAATATAAGTAAGATTTCATTGGTGATCTACCTCATGCTAAGAACTAGAAATTGGTATTAAACTTCACATTTTGGAATACTATATTTGGATTCATCCCTATTCTAGATACCATAATTTTGGAGTCATCCTCTGTAGAATGATCCCCACATTGATTCAGTCATCTATGAGGTTTAAAATTTGAATTATTCCAAATTTTTTGTTACAATTTTATTGAAGTGGATCTCCCAGTAAACATATTAAAAGACCATTTTAGAATATCTAAAATAATTTATTTTATTTTTTTTCATTTTATAAGGGATGTTTTAAAATATAAAAATCCATTAAATTTCAAATTCTCATAGAATTTCTAAAATCATGATTTATTTAGTGTATTTTTTGACCTATTTGACCAGAATTAATTTGGGATGCTATTTTTTTTATGTGGAAACATTTATACGATCTGATGATGGATGTTCAGATTATAATACTTTGAAAAATAACAAAAGAACTTTCATGATTTCATAAAATAATTATTTTATCTAATTTTATTTTGTATCCATCTAATGATTTTAGGTCATTATAATATTCTTTGAAGAAGATAAATTATTTTTTCATGAATATTTGATATATCTATTATAATAATTTTATGATTTTTATGAATACTATTTATAGAAATAAGTATTCTAATTACCCTTATTTTATTTTCATGCTACATAAAAAAATGTAGTTTTAGATACAACCATTGTATGATAATGTTTTATACAATTGTTTAGATATTCTTCAATACAACTACACTTTAGAGACATACATATATTCATCTAAATAAATATTAATATTTCAGTAGAAATTTTTGTATATGAATGTTTCTATAATGAATTTATTCAACAAAATTGAATATTTTATTTGTTTTTAAACACTCATGTGTTTAGTGTTTTGATGAATGGTGTTAGTATTAGATAAAATACATTTAAAGTCTATTTTAATAGGATTCTATTTCCTACACTCAACTATCAAGATCCATTAGAAAAGGATCAGGTAGTGAAAATCACCAAGATCGTGGAGAAAGTGTTAGTGGAGTGGGATAAGGGATCATTATGCCCTAAACCACTTGAAATTTTATTTTTATATTTCATTTTATACTTCAAATTCTAAATAAAATCAAACGAATATATTCTCTTCAAAAAATTCAATAGGTATTTATATTATAATTCTCAAGTACTTTTAAAGGGAATAATTCACCCCCACTTTCATGTTTTTCATATTTTCGGGACATCAAGAATAACTTATGATAATTCTAAAGATGATTAAAAATATTTCAGTTATGGATAAGTGTCCACAAGTTTTTCAAAATAAGTAACCTACATAACTACTACTAAAATACACTATACCAAAAGTTTCTTTAATCAGTGTGAGATTTTTGTGTGATGTAATGTTTAACATTGGTAATTATGTAAAATAAAGTTATATTTACCTCTTAATACTATAATAAACATATGTTTATTTATGAGAGATTATTGGAAACAATTAATTTTCAATTTAAGGTCAATTATAGTGAAGTGGTGAGATCACATATCACAAACTACATAAAACAATATTCAGACCGTAGATATCGATTTAGGGAAGAATTGCCTCTATATTGGAGTTACCATCTATGTAAATCACGTGCATACCAGGATCATGCTCTAGAATCCATCACTCAACAATAAAAATCTCTAACTCCATGAATAATATGCCAATTAATTATAAAAAATTTATAATTACTTATCCTATTAACTAAAAACAATTCTATAATATATTCAACAGGCATAAACTAAAAACTACCTAACTTCAGTCTCATGTAACTAAAATCATGAATAAAGGGTTGTTCATCACCTTTGGAATAGACTCTAACCTTAAACACACAAAATCCTAAAATTATTTACCCAAATGGAAAATTAAATCAAACTTCACTAAAAATCCTTGAAAACCCCATATTGAAACAAACCCAAAGTCAAACAATGAATGGAGTCATGAATGTCTCCTATCAAGCCCTCTTCCATAAGACAAACATAAAATCCCCAAAAATAGTAATTATTTAACTATTATTTGGAAAACTATTATCTCCAAAACCCAATCTAGTGAGATAAATTTAGAAAAAAACATAAGAGAAGAATAAGGTGAAAATAGAGATTGGTATTACCTTAATTCCATATGAAGACTCTCTCTCAAATAAACCAACTCAAAGGGAAACCAAAGAGGAATAAATGTACAACTAAGAAGGTCTCTCCATCATCAATTTCATGGATTGATAAAATCATGCCTAAGAGAGATTTATAATAGGCCCCCTTCAAAATTACCAAAATTCCCCTAAAAACTGGTTTATTGATATGTTATAGTGTGACCATAATGGTCGTACAACAACACACCCATGTAGAAGCAAGTCATGGTGTGTGCCCTATGGGTTGCTGTTTGACCACCCTAAGAAATACGGGCCAACCCCTTAGCTTAATACCACTGTGGAGTGACCAACATATGTCATAAAATGAATTCCCCTTAAGAATAGGGTCTGATTATTGGATAAAAAATATCAAAGAAAGACCTCTATAGGTTGAGGGCTGACATTATCCTAATGTATAATTTTATCCACCAACATCTGTAAAATATCTCTAGGAATTATTTCACTTAATAAATCCTTCTAAAATATGTAATAAATAATTTGAAATATGATCAAAATTCATATTAATTGATCTGAATCTTTCACTAACCCATAACAATCTGATTGGTCGCATAATGCATGATACACATGTCACATGTTATATTCGTGACTATGCTTTACACTCCCATTTCATATATTCAACACTAGTATATATATAATAGACCAGAGAGGTGTAACGTAATATCTAAACAATGGGTATAAACCCAGGTAATGATTGATATGAATAATGAGTGATCACATGCCACCACTTCATTTAGACACACAATATGATAAACAATTATGGTGATAAAGTATAATCTCACTTACTATAAAAACATTAATCACCCCTTCCTGGCATAAATCCATTAATTTCTACTATTCTTTTATCCCTGGGGAACAATTAGAAATAAACCACTTTAAATATTATACTCTAAACTATAAATAAATGTGGAAATACAGCCTACCTACACTAATTAATAATTTAAAAAACAAAAAATAGTAGTTACTCCTGATAATAATAACAAACAAACAAAACCTTATCTATCTCTTCATTATATTGAATATCATTCCATATTGTTAATATAATTAAAAATTAACACACTCCCATGATTTTGATTATCATAAGAACCCAAAAAATCACTATTTACTATATATATTATCTTTTATAAAATATGATATAATCTAAAAAAATTGACAAATTAAATTTATTTAAAAGTGAGTCAAGATTATAAATTTTTTACAAAAGATAACCGTTGTGCATTATAGATGAAATATTTTCATAAATACATCTAATATTAAATTTTTATATTAATATCTCATGTGTATATAATAAGTAAAATGTTTATTTATTTATTTATTCATATTTAAATATAGATAAATATAATGTGTCTATATGACGTAAATATTTTGAATGTTTAAATTTTTTTCATAAATTTATTCTAATACAATTTTCATACCATGAATTAAATAAAATTTATGATAGTATAAGGTTTTGTTTTCCACTTCCTTGAGTTGTATTTTTTGAAAATTTTGGATCTTGATCTTAGAGGTCAAATTTAGTTTCTAAATATTTTTTTCTAGATTAATGATGTAATTAAAATATCTCTTTTGTAAAGTATCATTGATAGAGGGACTTTTGATTAGATTGTTCACTATTTTGGAGGCTTATATAATGTCTAAAAATGTATGGGTTCACTACCTACCTCTTGATGTTTACACTTATGGAGATTGTTAGTTTATGATAATTATAATCCTTTACATGAAATAGTTTCATATACCTTATTCATAATATTTATTTTCGTATGCATAAATTTATTAAAAATCTATTTACGTAATTAACAAAAATATTGAGTTTTGTAAATAGTTACACATTAACATGGATAAAAAAATTTAATTTTTTAAATGGAATAGGGCTCCGAAATATGAATATTTTGAAGCATGCACACATATAGTTTTAAAACATGTGACAATAATGATTTCATGGGATGAAAAAGTTATAAATTTAATATATATATGATAGACATTGATTGACTATCATAAATATCATATCATTCCCATATTTATAAGTCTCTCATTCCTTGATTCAAGCCTACCATAGCAATCACTCCCCAAATGGGTAATGTCTAATAGGCTATACTACCCCAAAAAATTGAATTCTTAATAACACTCCCTTTTCCATGAGATGATAAAAAATATTTATATTTCAGATAATCTCTCTGAAACTAGTGAGTTATAGTGGAGATATTGTTCTACACAAAAAAAATAAACATCAGTCGAGCGAGTACCTGAACCACTGGTGAAAGACCCATACCCCGGTCATTATGAGAGTACCAACTCATGAAGGTAGAGTACCTATGCCCTTATCATCATGGCAGTAAATACTCCTATTACTATAGGACCCACTACCATATTGTTGAGGGTGTAGCTACAGATTTGGAGAGATGATCTTCACACCAATCATTATGGGTGTACCCACTCCTACTAATAGATGACCCACACCACTCTTTTTAGGGGAGTACTTACTCTTAATGAAGGAGGAATTTCACCACAGTAATTCAGGGAGTGCCTAACCCCATCCATCACACAATATCGCATGCCTTATCAAATGGTTAAATTTATATGAGAATACAAGAACTTGTTATGTATATAAAGAAACCACACCTTATTCATAACAGATTAACAATGGTGTACAAACCCCCATGTGTCTACCAAGCACTAATTTCCACCATGATTATTATCTTGGTTCCAAATTTATGTAGATGAAATACCATAGTTGATGGCTCACAATAATGTATATCATGCTAAAACCAACAAAAAGCATACTTTGTGGAGTAGTAAATCATTCATGTTGTCAATAAAAATTACATATTTTTCTATTAATGACTAGATTACCATAAGAAGGTTTTCAACCACATCAAATAATGACTTCAATACTAATAAAATGTCACATCATTAAGACATAAATTTCATAATTTTTATATGAATGATGAACCAAAAAAAATACCCTATGAAACATGATCTAAATAATCAATTCAGATAATATATTATTAGAATCCTTGTGAAAGAATACATTGGCCCCTGTATCCTTTAGAAGATATATCTATTTTTATGACTGTAATCAAATAACTAAAATATTTTTTCTCTATACAACCCAAGATCAAACCGTATAAGACTTGTAGATCCAAAATCTATCCTAATGACAAAACCATCTCCGATACCAATTTAACATGACTTGATACATTGAGACCCCCACTCAGTCCAGTAATTAGGATGAGTGTTCCACCCCAATACCACATAAAAAATTCCAATGGATGGTGACTAGTATAAAACAGGCATAACACAACATGGGATTATTCATCCTATGAATGTATAAGGAAACTGTGCTTCTCCACATTCTAGATAAATCTAACAATAATAAATGTAATAACCCATATATAGAATATAATGAATGTGAAAAACCAAAATCTATAATAATAAAATATGTGAAAACCTTGGGAATAATGGAAAATACAATTTACTAATAAAAAATCATCAATAGAATGAATCCAATCCAGAAGACACCTACCCAACATAGAAACTCCTTACACCAACACCAAAAAATATCAATACCATCAACCATGTGGATACACCTATATAAACCTTATATCCTCCATCATCACTCATAAAAAATAAATATTATACATAGAACACAACATTTCTAGGTAGAATTCCCATTAAAGGGGGAGTTTAAACTTACCCAGTATGATGCTGTAAAAATAAAAGGAAGAGTAAATGATAGTTGAATATCAAAATAGTGAAAAAGGAAAATATGAGACCCCAATATACACTATGTATTTATAGTATTAATGAAATAATAGTGTCTTAATATTGAAAATGGTCCCATAAATGTCATATAGTGTAGATTATATGAGATTATTTGAATATCATAATAAATGAAACATTCAAACAACATAGATTCAATATCATGGTTCAAGTCATAGTCATATGACGTCATGGAATGATAGTTTTATAAGATGTTTGATTTGGATAATTCCCTCAAATAATGATCCCAAACATGAAAAAAAATTAGCAAAGGAAGGTCCATACCATGACTAAGGGAGCTAATATCCATGACCATACATAAGGGTAACCCCATACAAAATTTACCCACCATTATACAAATTAATCATGGAAAGTGGTCACATTATGATGGGTGTGTCTCAAACCATAATGGGAGTGTCATAGTTAGGGTCATATCATGGAATTATATCAATTATGGGTTACACATCATAAGAATAATGATCATGCTATGGTGAAACCTGAGAATTAGATCTTTGGTTTCTTCCTAGCTTCATGGGAGGTATTCATGTTTTGATATTATAGGTCATTCTATGACCCACAATTCCCAATTTGATTAATATATTTAATAATTAATTTGATGAAATATGTATCAGGTTTTTATTTATTTCCACTTATTTTTGTCTAAAACATCCCCAATGATGTAAATATCCCCTTTCGCTCCTTCTCAGTTTCCACCTCACTCAATTGGAATATTCATAAATAATCACAGATGAAACAAAAAGTTTGTTATTTTCCTTCTCCTTTATTATTTTATCCTCCTCTATTTCATGGTTTTCTCCCTTCCTAGTAACCATGGGGGTATAGGGTTTTGATAGGAATCTAAACCATAAGGGTTCTTGATGTTATATCTTTATAATACTTCTTAAGGGTTTCCCCTCTCCTTGTTAGTCAATTCTCACCGTGAGTTATTGAATTCATTGATTGAGGTATGTGGTTTTATAAGGTTCTTTGGGATGGGGAACTATAAAAAAATTATTACATTAAAAAAGGTTTCTTATCTTTCATAAGGTATTATATACCCTCTTTGAAGACTGATAAACGTAATAAAATTGTTTTCAACAGTTCCTATTTATAATTGGTAAGTATAATTGTTTTCAAATAATGTTTTTGTATGAAATTTGTTGCTTAATATTATGTGATTAATGATATTAATTCTTAAATAAAATGAATGTATGGAATTTTTAATTCATATTAGTTGTTTTATAAAAATTTTCACTTGCTTTTATGGAGTTATTTTTAAAATGGAATTGAAATCCATTAGAATGATTATATCTTATGGGAACCATGAGTTATTGAGTAGGGAACCAATAACATTTACATATAAGGCATTAATATTATCTTTATGTAATAGGATTACATGGTCATACCTACTAATTATTGATTGTATCTCACTATGTAATAGTTTGTTTTTTTAACCGTTAGGAATTTATGATGCTCTCTCTAGTGAGATGTTGGTTTACCAACTATTAATTGAAGTATATGTTACTAATGGGTTTATGTGCGGTTTTATATGATTATGTTGAACATAATATAGTACGAGGATCATAGTATCCTTGATCCTATCAACATTAAATAATATACCATGATGTTTTTCAAAACAAATTAGTGTTTTATTGGTTTTTACTTACATGTTTACAACTATATAACGCTTTTTATGTGTAACTTTCCAATAAATGATAAAATAATATTTTATTATATTTGTTTTCAAACATGCGTGGTTATTTTATCTAATAAAATATTATCATGAATTATTTAGTGGTATGTTTCTTGGATTATTCTTCCCACACCCTACATACACCCAATGGCTGTACGTAGCCCTTTTCTTGGCTGATACAAGTAAAGGGAAGATACCATTTGAAAGTAGTGGGTATCTTGTGGGTTGAGTTTGGGTTAGAGGAGGTGATATAGTGGGAGTGATTCCTCATGTCACAAAATATGGGAAGTTGTATTTTTTTAATTTATATTTTCTTCTGTAGACTCATCCTTGAATTGCCTCAATGGATCCACATCCCATTTCAAACACTTTATTTGGATTTAGACGATGATTTATATTTAAATTTACTTCGTTTTTATGGTAAATATTTTATTGTGGTTTTAATATTATATTTTTTAATGTAATAATTCCTTAATTATTTTTAGTACATTACAAGCTATATTATTAAAATGCCTTGGCAGTTTATTTATTAGGACCCACTTATGGATTTATTGGGAAAACTATTCGCAAAGGTGTGTACTTGATGCCCATGAAATAGTTGTTATCTTGTAGGGATCAGAAACACCTCTGGGGCCTTTTCATGGACCATAATTAGTATCCAGGTTAGGTGTAGCCCATATTATTTCACATCATGTATAATGAATCCATACTCTATCCCTTGGGGGAGTTCCAAAATCCCTTAAATATATGGGAGAATAAAACCCTATCATCTATACATCAAAATGGGAGTTATGAAACCCGTGTCTACATTGATCATCTTGCTCAAACCCAATAATCATCCCTATGGAACTAAAGTACTCAAAAAATCAATAATACTTTATAAATGTTCATTAATGGTGAATAGAACCATATCATCATGTTCTATGTAGTAAAATTCATAGGATATTCTACTCACTTGAATTCCTCCAACACTTGGGTGAAAATATGTGAATATGCCTAAAAATACTTATACCAGACCATGTGGTAGTCATCGATGTGAATCACATGTCTCTATGATGTTGGTGATATAACTATCCAAGAGTGAATATCCAACCACACATGGGAAATGGGAATAGTTCTATATACACCTCACTTGGGGACTATCTCAACCCGATGCAGACCCAACATGAGGTCTCATTACACCAACTAGAATGAAGTCCAAGCTGAGATAGAGGGGGTGTCTGGCCTATAAGGATCTATCATCAAACCCCTCATGCTAAATGTGGATAGGTTACCTATTCACCCATCCCATAGTCTCCAATGTTAGTTTGTTCTAGCTTGTCAAACCTCCTGGGTCACCCAACCTTATGACTAGGTCGAGTCAAAACATAGGGGCAGGAAGCCACTCAGACTCAAGTTAAGGTGTGATGATGTGTTAGGATAGCCAAGTTAGTTGTCCCATTCTTTCGAGACTTTATTAGGGTTTATCTAGTTCGACCTTATATTGGGGATTGACCCATCTAATCTACCCAACACATGGTGGGTGGGTGATTGTTAGATATTTTCCAATCTAATTGTTTGGAAAAACCCCTTATGTTTCCATTCTTTATAAAACACTAGTAGACATGTAATTTGATGCACCACAAAATATTTTAATAGTTTTCCTCCATTATATATCATGTTCTTATGATACTACATTCATTCTTCCCTCAATCCACTATAGGTTTTGCGTCTACCATGTTTCATCTAACATCATGCCCTACCACATAGTGTTGTCCTACTTTTTTAATCATCACATCACTCATTCTACCATCCACTACAAAATTTTCTATCATCAGCTACCATGATTGATTATAGGATTTTCTTTAAGATCATAATGAGGAAGGTAGAAAGGGATGACAAGGGGGAGAGGGGTTCACTATCTGGGGGTCCAAACACCCTCACAATCCTTCTCCGTCTAGAGTTGGATGCATTTTTTTTGTTCTAATTGGTGCATGAAAAAAGGGAGGGGACAGGGTTTGGTGTAAAATATTCTATTATAAACACATTTTAATCCTTTTCATTTTTCTTTCCCATATGTAAAAAAATACAAACCTAAAAAAAATCACAAAAAATATCATATAGGGATCAATGTAACCAGAATAACCCATGAACAGTTATTGAAAATGAATTTTCACAAAAAATGAATCCATAAAAAAATAAGCAAAATCATACACAAATATTTGTATTCCAATTCTTTGATATCCATATACCGTCTCTATGTGATTATCCTTTGGTGCATGATCTAAAAGTTTATCTTCAAAGAGTATGCACATGTCATGATTTTTAGGTGTTTATGGAAAATTTTGGTTAAAAATACTTAAAGAAGTTAATTATGGATATATATAGGATAATTTAGACAACTAGTATTTAATTTAGAGACTCAATATAGGTTTTATATGTGAATATTCTATATCCAAGAAGCCATAGGTGAAATATACTACCCCTAGCTATAACCCCCATCTCGAGTCAAACAACAATTACAAACTTTTTATATGGGGATCTGTTTAAGATATATTAATGTTCACACATGTGGGATAGTTATTTATTTATAAAATAAATATTAATTATACCCTAAAACTCAAAAAACTAATAATTTTATCAAAAATAAACTAAAGAGAAACACTGCATTCTAGGACCAATGGAAAAACATGAAAATTTTTCTTGGATCATTTATTAGGCTAAAATTTTCATTATTTTTTTTTCTATGGTTTTACTTCTTTGAGGATCAAGAATACACTGAGTCCTATTCATGTAAAAACATGGATCATGATGTATTCATTCCTTGAATTGATATTTTTTCAAATAGATAATCTTGGATGAGTGGACTACTGATATAGAGAAGAAAGGTATAGGTAGTGTTAGTGGGATTGGTTAACCATTATACTAGAAACCATAGCACATGAAAGTGTTTTTTTAGACACATATGGTGTCCTGGTAGAACTAGTGTCACATTGTTGGACTGGTTATGATATTTAGACATAGGAATACTATTACTATGGACTACTATATATTGGAAAATAATAGATTCGTGCACCTTCTTAAACTATTGGTGAGTTGAAATAATGACTTGGTGGGATTTAAGGAAGATAATACAGGGGAATTACTATTATGATCTAAATTTAGTTAATAAATATATTCCATAAATAAATCCTGATGGATGTTGGAAGGATACATTTTCATAAATATGCATTGAACTAATGTTGATCAAACCTAGGACATTGGTAACGATTCAACATGCTTCATGAGTTTATTATGTGTGGTCACATCGTCTAGTACTGGTAACTAGGATTTAGTCAAGGTATTCTATTGTTTCTATTTTAAAAATGTATTTAAATACTATAATAATAATTTAATGGGTTATTGTGATACTTTACATGAATGACTAGTATGACCTAGGTTTCCTAAATTCAAGTTTTGAAGCTAGATAGAACAATTATGGTTCTTGAAAATGTTGTTGAACACTTTTCCTTTGGAGAGACCTACGTTCACTTAAAAAAATCATACACGGTTGAATAAGTGGAATAATATTGTGACCTAGAGTTTAATAGTCAGTAAAATAATATTAGTTCTAAAACATTTTTCAATGGAGTTATGGTCTACACTTCAAGTATATTGGTTCTAGTGGAATGGTTTAACTAGAAAGTGGGCTACAGATGGTTAATTAGGCTAGGCTTCTCATGGATTATTAAAAACATTCAATAATTGGATACTATATTACTAAAAACAAAATATATCCGAATTTTGTGTGAAATTAAAATTAATAATAATTATTATTTTAATAATAAAATTTTGACCTGATTTATAAATTATTTATATAAACAAAGAAAAAAATTAAAATGAGATTAATTCTTAATAATTAATTATTATTAGGGATTAGTTTTATGAAATAGTATTGAAAAATATTTGAAAATATTATTCTATCTATATCATCCCTTGTTTTTTTTATTATGAGGATAGTTAGTTTTCTCCATGGTAATGTGGCTAATAGGAGAATGAGTTTCCATGTTAGTGGGTTGGCTTATTTTCAATGTGAATTAAAACATCTGGGAACATAGCTTGTGAAACGATGATATTTCCTGATGGGATTATTGATCAAATATGTCCTGATTTGTGGAAAATTTGAGGAAACATTTAGGGTTTAAAATAAGATCATGGATCATGATTACATTTATTTGAGGTGTCATGGTTTTGTTTATTCACACTGGTATTTTTATACTCACACTTACTATGGACTTCAATGTCAGAATTAGAATCTGGATCAATCATAGAAAAGGACATAGGAATGATTGTATCATATATTTGAGAGGAGATATATGAATATTGTCAATAAAGAATTCATGATTTATTCATGGATCCACCTAAATATCCAATGTTGAAATTACACTATTAAGAAACATGGTTGGAATAAATAAGGGTTACCATCAATGAATTTTCCCACACAGACACAAATGAAACCAGAAGAATCCAAACATGATATTTTATTGGAAAGTATCAAAATTCTATGTCAACTAACATTGTTAAAACAATGAACATCCCAATAATATCTAGTTACCTGAAATGAGAGATATGAAACTGGATTTCCATCGAGGTGTCCACATAGTGTGTGAGAATTTACAAAATTCGTAGGTCACCACCAATGTGTCTCCACATAGCAATGAATAAATAGGTGTATGCATTAACATGTATACACATTTATAATCATATATTAAAAATACATATTACTAAAATAGAAAACACACCATGGAAATCATCCCAAACAAATAATTGGAAGATATATATTAGAATCAAGATGATTTAACTCTTTATACTAAGAGGGTACATGCCAGAGAAACCTTTTTTGGGTCATAACCAGAGTCAAAACATGTCTAGGGTAAGGGAAATATTATATCTCATTCGCTCTAGAAGGTTCCATAAACTAGATTCTAAGAAAAATATCCTCCCATATAAAAGGTTAGGTGTACATAAAAATCAAGGATAAATCATGTCTTCTAAAATAGGGGATGGGTTATACCATAGTCAAGCTAAAAAACCCTATCATTCAACCCTATAAATCAATTGTTGGAAAACATATTTATAGGTTTTATAACTACTAGATATATGAAATCCCCATTAAGAAATATCATAAAATAATAAGTTATAATCATCCTCTAAGTGACTATCAAATATTATAATCAACACATTGATCATTAATAAATATTTACATGTTTCCCTATTATACACTAGTTATCATACCAACATGGCATAAAACATGCATGTTCCAAGAATACCTTATCATGAATTCTAAATATCTATAAATTCTACAAGTCAAGAATATTTTTTGGTACTTGGAAAAAAAAGGGACTCATAAATCCCAGACATGAACTATGGTATAACTAAAAGTATATATGTTTTATTGATGAATATTTAAAAAATGAACTAAATATTATAATGAGTAACAAGTGAGAACTATAAATAAATAAACTAAGGGAATATTTATGGAACCAGTCCTCTTTCATCACCACATGAGATATCCACATTATAGGGTAGAGAAGGGTTTATGGTTTAGTTATAAAATTTAATCAGTAGTAATGTGCTTTTAAAAATAAAATTTTTATATTTGAAATTACCTTTAAGAAATTGAAAAATATTTATGTGGTATATTTTTAAAAAACGGTCACTTTTGAAAACACAGACACCCCATATTAACATAGTCGACATTTCCTAGCCTACTAGGTACCGCCAGTTTCCCCAAAAACATGTGTTCCCATCCCTAGAGCCAACTGACGTACCCAAATGGTTCATCAAACAAATGGTTGTCCCCACATGCAAGCACATGTTCTTTCCAGATTATTAATTCCTCACTTGCACACACCATGGGAAACATCCTAGAAGGTTATCCATCCTAATCACTATTCCACGAAAATCATGCATAAATATGGAGCTCTATTTAAGAAGTCTCTCAAAAATAAAGGTTCACCTTTCTTACATGAGTCATACCATTTATAAATTTAAACCTTTATCATTCTAAGGTGTTACATTCACCACCCCCACCACCCATTCCTCTTAAGAGAACAACGACTCCAATGTGGACCCTAAATCTTAACAAAGGTTGTGCCACTTCTCTTAAGTCTAGGTTCTTCTTCAGATACATATATTACAAATGGTCCCCACAGACAGTATAGACACCCTTCCTTAACATGTCTATTGGCTTCTTTCCCACTAGGTACCACCAATTTCTCCATAGACTTGTGGTACCCTACTTTGGGCCCACCCATGTAAACCAAAAGGCCACCCACATTCCAAAACAGGTCATGAGACTAATGATTCTCTCTGCATGACAACACAAGTTCTCTCTACTGTTCTTTTGGATCACTCGTACACGCCCTAGAAAACATCCTTGAATCTCACCCATCATGATAAATACTCCAATGCAAACATGATTAATTGTAGAGTTATAATCAGTTAGTCTCTAGAAAATAAAGGTTCACCTTATAGACAAGACACATATCATTTATTCATTTAACCCTTTATCATTCAAGGGTGTTAAAATATTAATTATAAATAATGTTTGAAGGCCTTATCCATTACTACATAAAAATGGATCATCCTCTAAATAACATGACTAAAAATGTTAAAAACCATTCCCTTACCTTTCATTATTTTAAAAGGATCACATTTATTTTCCACTAAAATTGAGATTTATTTTAATTGGAAAATATTTTATGTTTCAAGGAATAAAGTTGTATTACAAAGTAAACTCATAAGTTATAGAGTTTGAATAAACCTATATAAATAATATCACTTAATGGATAAGATAAATTTATTTTATGAATAAAAATTATGTTTTTTAGGTGTCAACCTATTTTTGGAATCCAATAATATGTAAAGGTTAGTTAGTACTCACCACCTAACTAGCACATTCTTCACCTCTTCAATAATGAAACATTTAGCTAGAGTTAAGTTTTGACCTTTTAATTTTTCCTCATTCAACAAATGGTGAAATGAATTTACAACCATAGAAAAAATTGTAAGGGAACATAAGTGTTGTTCACTTGGTTCTAATGAATCTTATATTCTATATGTTTAATTTCATTATGTTAAGTTAAATGTATCATTGGAAAATAGGTAAATATGAGGTAGAGATGTATTAAAAAAGACCATCATAGTTTGTTTCTATTGTTGACAGCTATAATCAATGTTTACAATACTTGGGTGAAGTTTCATATTTATGTGGATTAGCCTCTATAATCCCAAGATTCAATTAAATAATGGAATAGATTTATAATTTTGATGTGAACATATTTTTATTAGTCTACCCAATATACATTTCATTAGGATATAGTGTAAGTGTAATCATGCAGTACATTTAATGCATTTTTATCTAATATTATGGTTGATCCTCACTATATATCAAAAAATTGGAAAGGCGCATGTAGTCTTTGTGTGTTTTCTAATCAGATATGGGTGATATACTGTAGCATAACTATGATGTCCAACTGACCAAATACTTTGTAAAAGACTCTCGACGTACGTATATTTCATAAAAAGTGTATATTTGATTGGATTTTGGTGTAGGTTCCATCTACTATAGGATATATGTGAATTGAGAAGGTGTAATTTTCAACGGCCTAAGTTTATGTGTGAATCACTCTATGTATATGTTATCAGAGATGAGTGTAAGTATCCTTGCACACATAGAAAAAATTGATCATACTATAAACTAAAATCTAAGTGTTTCTAGATATAGTTAAATAATGTAGAAAATATTGGGGATGAATAAAGAGTTGTTATATATTTATATAAACCTCACAAACACTTGTAATATTGTTTCAACCAAGACATAATATCAATAGGAGATGATATTCAATTTGTGATGGGCAAGAACAATTAAATAGGAATAAAAGAGCTCTAGGATTATTTAATTCTAATTAAATTGAATTAGTAGATGGTGTTAGTATGATCCTCATGGATAAAGCATCATGATAATTCATTGAACATGATTCAATTAAGTATGATGTATCATCTAGTCAACAGATAAGTGGGTAAGCTGTTTAGTGTCCAACAATATAGAAGAATGTTCGAAGTTGTAGTGCCATGCCCATGGAGATTTCAACAAGAAATTGAATTATCGATATGTTGTATGTATTTGGGAAAAATAAAAGTTCAATATGGATGGAGGAATTTACCATATGATATATTCACTGATAGAAATAGATATACTTAAAAGGAAGAGTAAAATGAAGAGAGGTATTTCTATAATACACCATTGAGTTGAGATTAGACATAAGTTGAGAAATGAAAAAGTATATCTGAGATCAAGTGTAGAACTTATGTTTATAAATTTTGATTTCATGTTATGAAATGTATATTAAAAAATATAAAAATATTATAAGAACATCATGAAAATATACATTCTATTATACAAAAATTATGACACCATCGAGAAGAAAATAGAGGGGAAGAAGATCAAAATTTTATAGAACTGAGAGCTATAAACTGTGTCTCTTAAGATATTTTTCTCTTGAAGAAGAAGATGAAGTAACATATATAGGTTGTAGTGGGGAAGAGAGGAATCCAATAATACTCTAAATATGAAGGACATCTTTGTTTATAATCATAATAAATATGAGTAATTGTGATTCATTATGAGATCAGTTTGAGTGAGCCAGAGTTGTGAGAGCTATGAAAGGCCAGTGAGTAAAAGGATATATAAAATACCTTGTGATTGTCGAAGACATGGTGTTAGAGTTAGTCTTCAAGACCATTAGTTCATATAAATAGTATATTTTGTTGAATTTTATTAAGGTTATACATAAGAAAAACTGATCTTATAGGCTCATGGAAGAAAATTATATTAGTTAATATTGAAACAAATAAGAGATAAAATAGATTTTTTACCTTTCATATTAGTATTTAAAATAAGATAGGATATTAGGAATATAATTAGTTACATATGGATGGAATGTATAACCAAAAACATATAAGATAAGGCCATCGGTTCATATAACCAGTCATTTTAAAAGAGATGGTGATAGGGTATAGAACTAGACACAACTAGAGGATTGGATCCTAGGGTGTATAAAAATTTGTATTCGAATTCTACTAACAGCGGTGTGTAACAAATATTTCTTATGTTTGAATTTTGAGACCATGATAATTTATAACAAGATTATAGTGTAGAACCTATTATTTGGGGTTTTTAACCAACAATATAAAGGAGTAGGTATTGTACTGAATTTTATTAAAAAAAAATGTGTTGAAAATTTATATACTTCAAAATTCAGGTGAGGTTGTGAGTAACACAAATTCAGGGATCGATGCATTTATAGGTCATGGAGGTTGAATTATAATGAAACTAAGATATAAAAAGTGACCAGTGATTCAAACCACCCCTAGTGGTTCATCAATCCTTTAAACACTATAAGTGGCATCTGATTAAGGTTCCCTCCAAAAATATATTGGTGAAGTTTAGATTGTATATTATTAAAGAAGAGAATCAGATCATAAATTTTTCCTCTAGTATTGTGGAATCTATAATTGGAGTTTCATTCAAGATATTTTAAGATGGGGTAAATAATTAGGCAAAGAATAAAATTGAAAATGAGAAGAAGGGGAAGGATCAACAAGTGATTAAATATGTTCAATGTGGAAAGGTCTCATATAATTAATTTTTTAGAGATAATTTTTATTATTATAGTTAATGTTGTGAAAATTTTGAGGAATATTAAGAGATTAGAATAGTTAATTATTTATAATATCATGTTAGATGTCATACAACAAATATTACTTTTGTGTTAGTTAACTATATACTTAATTTTTTCAATGACCAATTTTATAAATGATCGAAACTGGGGAATGATGATAATTCTATGGAAGAGGTATTTCCTACGAAATTTTGAAAAATGAAAAACACTCATAAAACTATTGAGATAAATGGGTGAAACTATCATACCTTGAATTGAAATATTTTTTTCATCTATTTAATACTTTATATGATCAATTTTTTAGAATTAATTGTTCAGTAGGGTTGTTTCTGAAGAATTCCGTGCATTGAAAAAACTATATAATGTCATAGTGGTTGTATGGGATACCTAGCAAGGAGTTGATATAGAGAAGGTCAAATAACATGAAAATTCACAAAAAAATATTACCAAGATTCCTAAATAATGTAATAATAATTTATAGATAAATTTCTACTGGACATTGAAGTCTATTGAATCTTAACAACATTCCCTGAACATGTTGTTTCTGTAACTGGAATTCCAGATGAAAAATAGGGAATCAATCCACAATAGAACTTCCCAATCATATAAGAAGTGAGTTATTTCCAATTGGGTTTTATTTATTGGTTTTCCTTTAAAAGTAACTAATTATTATGGTAATGATAACGTGAGAAAGGTTATGGAACCATCCATATCAATCACAAGGAAGAAGATCACTGATTTTCCTAAAATGGATGGATGCACTGAATAAGTTTTTTCAAATACTACTAAAAAAATTATAAATTTTCAACGTATGTAGGTGAATAAAAATTATAATGATCATACTAATTGAACAATTGTAGATGTGACGAAGTTTAGGAATATCTATTAATTAAATAGAGCCTAAAATATGTGGGTTCTAACCCAAAATTAGCAGGATTATATGTCAGGATAGACTGTACCAATAAAAAAAGATCATGATTTATAAGAAGTTGTTAGTATTGTACAAATTTTGGGAAAATGGAATTAAATTATTAGAAGAAGATTCAGTGTGAAAAATTTATAGAGAACCCAAATAAAGGGGAATAAGGGTGAGTAAAGGAAGAAACATACTAGAAATAAGAAGATATTTCAAGTGAAGATAAATCAGTCTTGAAGAAATATATTTGACTCACTTTTAAAGGATTTTGAGTTTTTTCATATTTTTGGTCACTTATATGATATGTTCTTGTGAAAACCTACTAGTTATTTATAACTTTCTATAGAAAAGAAAGTGTCACCACGTATTGAAGAGTAGGTAAATAGTTCAACCTTATGAAGGAATTCTATGATGAAATATTATATGGATGAAACTCCCCAGAAGATAGAGAATACAACTAAGAAATTTCCCACAAGTTTTTACTCAAAGATGAATGTAATGGTGTGTGAGAGGTGAGATCACGTAGAAAATACTCAAAACAATTTCATCACTACTCTAATTTAACATATGTATTTGTTTATGAGTATAGATAAAGAAATTTTTTTTCTAGTTATACATTAGTTGCTATAAAAAATGAATTCCACACTTTTAAAGGAGTAGAACATACCTAATAAGGGGGAACAAATCCGGAAACCTAAATAATATGGAATAATGAGTAAGGGAAGACATTTCAATGGATCAAGAAGTAATGCAACTGGGTTTAGAATGAGGTCTTATCCTCATAACATCAACTGAAGAGAAATAGATGTCCAAAACTATTCCATAACATTTTGGTTATGTATCATAAAGAGGGAAATTTTTGTTGAGGATGTATGTTAGCATTCCTTCAGGACCTACTAATGAAGAATAAACATCTATAATTTTTTTAACAAAAATCTATAAATCTAGAAAACTATTGAAAATAATGATGTTTGTGGTATGATACTTACTCTCCAAACCATTTGTGGTTTTTGTTTTTTCATAATCAACAGGGGCTTATTGTCTAGAAACATGGCAAAGAAGTTCACTTGAAGATGAAATTTCATTCTCTTTCATAAGAATATTGCAACTTTAATATAATATATTGAAAAATATATTTATAAATTCACAAAGACGTGATTTAAAATTTGTCACTACATTGATAGGTGAATATGGAAAGCTCTGATTCATGAGTAAAATCAATCTTTTTTCCTACACTAAGATTTCCCAAATGGAAATTGAGATGAACTAATTATTTCTCAATTCTATTAAATTGGTGGTTCCTTCCTTCTCTAGAGAAAATAAAAATAATAATTAGGAGAGGATTTTTTTTATTTAAAATAGATAAGAGAGCCCTTACATTAAAGAAGAGAACAATTTTACACTTTTTATTTATTATTAACAAGGGGTATAATGAAAAAAATGAATTTTGGATATAATGGGTATAGAAAACAAATCCATTGGTAAAGATTTAATTCTCCTTGGGTTTGATGAAACTTTTATTGTATTTTTTCTTAATATGTTATGTACAATCTGATACTTGTTTATAAAACGTTAGTGATAAAGTGGAGTTGTATTGGAGAAGTATATCCAAGTGTGTTTCTACTATAAAATTATATAGTTGTTGTTTAAAACAAATGGGTGAGGTTTTATAATTGTTGGAGTTATGTTGAAGAATCCATAGAGTCAATTTAAAATTTTTATGGATTTAGAATCTTGAAGTAAAAATATTTAGTTAAGTATTCCCACCATATGTTCCATTAGTCTCTAATTTTGGTGTAATACTACAACACTGAACATATTTTTTTATCTAAAAACATTTGTGATCCTTAGTACATATAAAAAATAAGAAATGGATATTAGGAGAACAAATATTTCAAAAAGTTCCCACGGGATGTGTGCGTTTCATGATAATCATATGTGTGACTAACTCTGTGTATGTGTCATCATAGCTGGGAATAAGTGTTGTCCCACATTTCGAGAAAATTGATGAAACTATGGACTAAAATCTGAAGGATTTTGAATTTTTTTATCTAATGAATAAAATATTTTGGACAGTTCCATAATAATTTATTCAAGATATAATCATCAAACCACTTGAAATAGTGTGTGATCAAATTTAAAACATTAAAATTATTTGATGTTTATGATAGAAAGGGTGAGATCCAAGCAATAAGAAGAAATAGGATCCAAAATTATATAATTCTAATGAAATTAAATTAAACATGTTCTTTAAGATGATCCTCATTGATAAAATATCATGATCATTCAAGTACTATTCTTAAAGAAATAACTAAAAAGATCTAGCTAAGTGAAAATATGGTAAGTTGAGAAGAGTTACACATCATCAAAAAAGGTTCAATGTTGCAATGTCATACTCATGTAGATTTCAATAGGAAATTAAAGAATATATTTTGGGGAAGAAATTCGGAAGAATTGAATTTTAAATCTACTGGTAAATCATACATGAATATATATTTGACCAAAAGAGAGATAGAAATAATGAATCGGAAAAAAGGAGAAGGGTATTTCTACAATACGCCATTGAGTTTACATTAGACAATAGTTGACAAATGAAAAGGGAGAGTTGAGATCGATTTTGAAACTGAGGTATGTTCAATTGGATTTCATTTTATTTTTTTAATTTTTTTTTGTTATAAAAATATTAGAATACCTTCATGAAATTATAGAATATGTTTTTAGAGTCATTGGTTTTGTCATGTAAGACATTGGAATATTCCAAAAAATATTTTTAGTGCCATGCACTGAGACAGCGCGCGATTCCAATTCCTACTAATCCCAGAACAAATTTTTTTAAAATATTAAATATATTTTATATTGACCTTGCAGGATACCTAAAATAAAATGGGTTACTCTTAAATAGACGATCAGATCAGAAATTGGACCCCAGAGTTGTTTCTAGAACATGGTGTTTACCCTAAGTGTGACATTAAATGATTCAGTGAGGGACATTCAAACAACATTCTCACTGGTGTTACATTTATGTGCATTAATTAATTATTCAATTAATTAATTGAATCATTTATTTTAACTATTGATGTGTTAAAAATATATTGCTGGAGATAATATTCCATGGTTGGCTCACAATTCTAAAATTAGTAGTAATTTTCTCCTTCCTCATTATATTCGATAATCGAATTGAATGTTGATGGAACGTTGAATCGGAGCAGATCATGATGAAACAAATTCAACATCTCCTTCCAATCATTGTGATAAATCATTCTTCACTATGGACCAATCCAAAAAAAGAGGTAGGAATCATCAATTTTGTTTTTTACTCTATTTTTATTAAATGGTTGAGCATATCGATCATTATTCTTCGATATGTGCCATTTTACGTCCTTTTTATGTTTCAATGTACATAAATTATTATTTTTTTCTAACCCTTGGTATCCAATTCTTGATTTATTGGCCAAGAACATTGGGCATCAATCTGTAAACCGTTGTTCTTGGTTTTTTCCCACCATTTTTCTTTTCATTCTTTATCATTGGACCATGAGATAATTATTCAACTTTTCTGGAGTGGGTTCTAGTGAGATCAAACCCTTGGATTCATTGTGGTTTCACGAATGACATGTGGATCAATGATTTGGGGATATATTGATAAATGAGTAGGATGGTGTTTGGTTAATACATATTTTTGGTTCCATAGGTCTAAACATTTTTTAGAGGTGGTTCAGGATTGAATTAGTGATCCATGTTTTTCATATTGGTGTCTGGGGGTGACATGTAGTGTAACGGGATTGATTCCAAATGTAGATCATGTGCAGAGTCTCATAGAGAAGGCTACACAACATTGATATGATGGTGGTCGGACTCAGATCTCCTACAATCTGGTTATACATAGTCAACACAGTGAGTGTTAAATAATAATAATAATAATAATGGTGATGAGTTAATAAAATTAAATATGGTTTTGTTATTTTTTTATTCTAAATAATAATAATAATTTTTTCAGAAAATAAATGATTGGATATTAAAATTTAAATTATATTTAATTTTGGAAGATTAGATAGTAAAATTTAAATATGATTTAAATTTTGATTTTTAAAATTAAATGGAGTGGAGAGTTTGGGGCATGAAGGGTGGGGAGAATATCATCCCCTTTGCGAAAAGTTTTAATTTTATTTAACTAAGATTTAATTTTATTTGATTAATAAATTGAAATAAAATTAAAGGGAGTCACTATGTGGTGTGCACATCCAGCCAAATGAGAAGGGGAGAAAAATGTGGACATCCCCTTGAATAAGTATTATAAAAATATATATATTAATTAAATAATATTTTTTGAGTCATGGAATCTTATATCGATTATATGTTTTAACCGGGATGTCAGATTGAATATCTTTCAATGGTAGAGTGACCCTGACTTTGAAAACGTCATTTCAAAACCAGTGATGAATACCTTTTCCGAAATTGTGGCTCAGGTCCATGAAATTCACAATAATAGGATTAATATTATTATAGTGGAATCTTGTATCTGACGTATCTTCCTTATATAAATTCAAAATTCCAAACTGTCTAAGTCTCCGTGGTCCAAATATTGAGGTGGATGATTCTAGAACAATTTTGGGTATTTAATTTGGACTCGTGGATGGGGCCCATGGAACGTCATTCAAGAGTGATGTAGTGAAACAAACCCTTTTCACTGAGTGTCTGATTGTGGCATGTGAATAGTATATCTCAAGAATTTTTCTACGAGGATCACAATGGTGTGATCTGGTTATCCATATCGGTCCATTTGTAGAGGCATATTTGTGAAATTATTTATGTTCCCACAGTCCACCGATGACACTTGTGCATTCTTCAGGATAATGGTCGAGACTTGTCATGTAGCACCCTTACACAACATGTAGTACAATATGGCCAGGAACCTGTATTCTAGTAAGGACATTTCCTGACAACAGAGTGGGAACACATGTCTTGTGGGTCCCTAACATGCTATGTACCCCTTGATCTCATTTCCTTGTTTTTTGAATGACCGAATCTCCTTAATTTGAACTCTTATTTTGGCATGCAAATAGCCTATCATGAGTGTTCTTCCATGTAGTGAATGATGGTTCCATAATTAGTGTTTTTTGAGATATGATGTCAAATGTTTCAGGCATTACACCTTCTAAGGTGACCCTAATCATGGGGTGATTATTTAAGATTACTAGATACAAACTATTCTGTTGTTACCCTCCAGCAGGGATGGGGAGTGGAGTTCCATGGCAACCTCTTCCAGGTGTTTCCCTCTATCATGGCTGGGGAGTGGAGTTCCATGACGATATCTTCCTGTTGTTACCCTCCAGAAGGTCAAGGAAATGGAGTTCCCGACAACTCTTTCTGAGCGGTACCCTCTAGTAGTGCTGGGAAGTAGATTTCCCCCAATGACTTCTTCCAAGTGTTACCCTCTAAAAAGGATGGGGAGTAGAGTTACACACTAGATTCTTTCGAGTATTTCCCTCCATCAGGGATGGTCAGTGGTGTTCCCTAATGAAATTCCCAATATTTAGCCTCCAGTGGGGCTAGGCAGTGGAGTTCCATGGTGACAACATGAGTGGAACCCTCCTATCATACCAGGACATGGGTCCTCTACAAAGAACATGTGACTCCTCAACTATGTTTCATAGTGACGAGGAATGATTTTACATAGATTTGGACTCACAAGGAAGAGGGATTCATTCCCCCACAAAGATTTTTTTTTTGTAACGCGACATAAAATCGTGTGGGCGAGTCAGTACCGCCCGAAGTAGATAGTATCAAGGTGGGATGAATGATTATCTTAGAATTGTGTGTTTAGGGTAGACATGAGGGATGTTGAGAATCATTGATAGACTTTTGTGACTTTTGGTTACTCTTATTCTTAGGATGGTTTGTGGGATGGATATCCCATTACTATCTCATATGGGATTCCTTAACTGAGAATATATATACCCCTCTTCTGTATCGACATCTTGAACATGGATGTTTTCCTTAAAAGAGAAGAGAAGATGTGTAGGGTATTACATGTTCTTTATATAGATAGATTCTCATGGTTGGATGATTATTCTCTCATACTATATGTGGTGAAGGATTTATGGGTAGTTCATCTACTCATTTTGTTTATCCCCTTGTGCTTGTATGAGATTACATTAACTCTTTTTGGGTTGATCTATACTCATCGATTGTATTATTTATATACTATCTTCAGCTTCCTTTTGAATCCCCAACTACTCCTCATTTAACCCTTTTTAGGAATTCAACTGGGTATGCTTATACTCACCCCTACACGGTCTTTTCTCACATGTTTCGTGTCTTAAACAGATGGCAGACAAGTTGATCATGACTTTAGAGGAGCATAGGGATACAGGGTTATTGAATCATGTGTGGGGTTTTACCTTGGGCTTTGGGGCTGGGAGTTCTCATATGTTTTAATTTTCAAGTTTTTCTCTTATGTTAGTTCACAATTTTAGTTGGGAGTGTGTTTTTACCTTTTATTTTTAGTTTACACTACTGTACTTTTGTACTTTTTAGAGGATTATCCATGTTTGGTTTATTTTTAGAAATATTGAATATTTTATTATTTCCCTCTTCACTTTTTCATTTAGTTGGTTATGCATGTGTGTACAGGTACTTAGGTAAAGGCCACCCTGAGTTATTTGTACCTTCGACGCTTGTCGCAGCCCCTGGCCTATGAATACGGGCTTGGGGTAGTTGCAGCTCCAGCCTTGATATAGGTTGGGTAATGGAATATTGGTTTTTGATAAATTTCATTCCTTGGGAAATTGTTTTGATTTATTCCATTAAAGCAGATTTATTGGTTTTAGGGAAATAATTTCAAAGCGTCTTAAGTGAGTCTCTAAGGCTAGAGAATCCAGGGATGGTGTGGCGACTGACGTAGCCATTCCCCAAGACCATTATTACCTTCTTGTTGAGATAACATGTAGATGAATTTTTGTAGGGATTAATGGTACATTCATCAAATAGGATTTATTATTTGATTCTCCTTCATAATTTATCACCCCATTTATCATTGATACATAGATATATGCTCATATAATCATGGTACTCCTTGAAAACATACAGGATTCCTCCATGAAGGTAGCCAGTTAAGATACCATCTATGTTTTTTGATGATGACCATATGAGTTATGAGGCCTCATTTTAGTGTACATCCTGTGACCCCCTCCTCCATGTGGGAAGGTAGAAATAACTCCACCTATTAAGAAGTAGATCATCCTAGCCGAGCAGGCTAAGGATGTTTTCAGGATTTTCACACTCTATGATTTCTATTTTAAGATGTCGTTGAGGTTGTGTGGTGAGCCAGATCCTTAGGAGGCATAGGATTGGCTAGAGTTAGTGGTTCATATCTTTAGGCTTATTTTGACCCCAACAGATCATGTGGTGTCACTAAAATCTGTCATTTTACATGGTGTAGCAAGCAATTTGTGGAACATGGTTGTATTGATGTATGATGGCTCAACAATCTCATGGGATGTCTTCTAGAAGTTGTTCGGTGAAGAAAACTACCCCTCTTATTTGTGCTCGGACCAGATCCAAGATATTTTGGAATTGCAGCAGGGAGGGTTGATGGTGGCTATGTACATGATGAGGTTCTCAAACCTTATGCACTACTCCCTTAGCATGATCTGCGATGGACACTTCTTAGCATGGGTGTTTGAGAAGGGACTCTATAAAGAGATTTGAGACAGCATTGTTCCCTTGTGAATCACCCCCAATAAAATTACTCCAGAAATGGCACATATGAAAGAGATATTTCTATTTGAGGGATTCCAAATACCTTGAGCTGGTAGTGGTTGTGACAAATTCAAGTCATATACAGAAACTAGCATCTTCCAATCGAAGGTATCTCTATGAAATAGAAACATTTGAAAATTGGCTCAGGCATGAAATTTTATGGGGATGAGGAAATAGAGAATGTTAGGGAATCCCAGAGTGGGGAGTTGTTTTATCTTTTATGGGAGAGGTCACATGGCATGATACTGCACCACCAAGAATGCTGAGAAGAACTGGCAGGTAACTGAATGACTGCCATAGTAATGAAATAATCATGATCAGAGATCTCCCAATCATGGACTGGGTAGCCACCAAGGAGTTAGAGCTCGCAGAGGAGTAGCAGGATCTGCATGTAGAGGAGGTTTCTATGATATCCTTCAAAAACCACCCCTAAGATTCCCACATCAATCTCAGGGATCTGGAAGCCATGGTCGTAGATAGCTACTGTCTTTGGATGTCTATGATCTTATGTGGAATGACATGAAAATTTGTACACTATATGTCTCTTCTACTTTTTATAGTATTAATTGTTAGACACTTTGAAAGGTACTCTTTTTTCTCTTCATGAGTGAGGTTTAAACCAGGGTGAAATAGGGCGTCAGTGTAACCTTGTGTCGGTGTTGTTTGACATAGCTTCGAATTAATGAGGAAAAGGGGTTCTTCCCCCGCCGAGATGTGTTTTAGAGATGCAGAAAAAAATATTAGGGAGAGTGAGTGTCACCCAAATAGATTAGTATCAAGGTGTGGTGTGTGAGTCCCTCTAAATTCTAAATTTAGGGTGAGGATATGTGATGCAGTTTTGGAGAAGCTCTTTGATTTTTTAGTGGAGTTTTTTTTGACCCTTTTTTATTTCGGTGACACTATTGAGAATGGTAGAATTTCTGGTTTGGTGTTACTCCACTTCCAAGAGATTCTAGGATGTGCAGGGTATACCATGTGCTTTATGTGAATATATTCTCAACTTTGGATGATTATACTCACATATCTTGTCAGTTGGTATCCTTGTGTGCTCAGTTTCAACCTCGATGTAGTCGTAGGAAGTTATCACACATGTGTCGAGTCAGTTGAGAACCAATTAAAAAAACTATTTGACTCATTACCTATAGTTGGAATTGGTATTCTTTTCCTTGGGTATTTTGAGGCACTACTGTCTAGGGGACATCTACTAAGATATGTTGTGTGACCATATATCCTTAATAGATCCTCAAGATGGATTTTCTGAAGAAAGGAATCACGTCATCCTTTTTCAGGGATGGAAAGTGAGTATGTTCACATTACTAGAGTAGGAGATGATGGAGTTTCACACTTCCCCTTTAGATTTATATCCCATTATAGGGAAGATGTATGGAAAATCCATATAAGGGTTTAGTATCCCCGCCTTTCTTCTTATTTTGTTTTTTTTTAGGGGTGAAAAGCTTTGAATAAGGTAATAATGTAGAGACTCTTGTTTTTTCATATATGACTTTGGAATATTCAAAAAAATATTCTTAAATCTACGTACTAAGACGGCATGTGATTCTGAGGCCTAGTGAGCCCGTAATTAATTTTTTTTAAATATTAAATATATTTTATATTTCACACATATGATACATCAAGGAAATTGGGATAAATCTTAATTGGTTTATTAGATCAGAAATCCAAGACCATGGTTGTTTCCTGAACATGGTTTTTATCCTAATCCCAATATATAATGGGTCAGCGCAAGATGTTCAAACCCCTAGCTCATTGGTAGTACATTAAAGTGGATTAACTAATCATTTAATTAATTAATTAACTAACTTATTTGACCTACCGATATTATATAAATATATCTCACGAGTAAATTTTCTAGGGTTGGATCATGATTCTAAATTTGACAGTGAAGCCCTCATTCTACCCACCATTGTAAAATCAAATCGAATGATGATGGAACTCAAAATTGGAGCGGATTAGGACACAAAGAATGCAATATCTCCTTCCAATCATTGTTCGGATGCATTCCTCACCTTTGATTGACCCAAAACCAAGGTAGGACTTATCAATTTAGGGTTTTATAGCCTTTTTATTAAATGATTGAGCAGATCAATCATTATACATTGAACTATTCACTTTTGTATCCTTTTTCATATACCCAAGTATAGAAATAAAAAAAATTCAAATGTTTTCTTACCCATGGATCCCCATTCTTGATCGACTATCCAAGAACGCTTGGCATTATTCTGTAAACCTTTTTTCTAGGTTCTTTTACCCCTTATTTATTTTCTTTCTTCATATTTGGACCATGGGGTCATGATTCGACTATTCTGGAGGAGGTTCAAGTGTGATCAAACCCCATGATTCATTGAGCTATCATGAATGACATGTGGATTGATGGTTTGTGAAAAATTTGATAAACAAGTGGGGTGGTGTTTTGTGAACAAGTTGGCTGGATACCACATGTGTGAGCTTTGTGATCGGAGGTGGTTCAGGATCAGATTGGTGATCCCCATTTCCCGGTTGGCATGTGTTGATGAAATGCAGTGTAATGAGATTGATTCTGAGCAGATGGTGTGCACAGAGTCTCATAGGGGAGGATACTCTACAATGATGTGACGGTGGTCATAATCGAATCACCTACGAGCTGGTTGAGTGTGGTCAATGTGGTGAGCATTAAATATTATTCTTTTTATTATTATTATTGTGGTTGTTGTTGTTGTTATTGATGAGTTAATAAAATTAAATGAGGATTTATTATTATTATTATACTAAATTATAATAATAATATTGAAACAAAAAGTCTCATTTGATAAAAAAAATTTAAATGAGATTGAATTTTGAATGATTGGTTAATAAAATTTAAATAATATTAAAATTTTGGAATTTAAAATTAAATGTAGTGGAGAGTTTGTGTCATGAAGGGTGGGGTGTAGAACATCTCCCTTTTTGAATGTTTTAATATAATTTTAAATGTTTAATACTCATTGATTAATAAATTGAAATAAAATTCATGGGAGGATCTTTGTGCTGTGTGACTCCATCCAACATAGAAGGGTAGAAAAATGTGGGAATCCCCTTGAATAAGATTTAAAAAAATATATAAGACTAAAATAATTTTTTCATTCATGAAATCTTGTATTGGTTATATGTTTTAACCAAGACATCAGATTGACAAAGTTTCAGTGGATGAATAACCTTGACATTGAGACAATTATTTCAAAACCACTTATGAATAAAATTATCTGACTCATGGATTGGGTCCATGAAATTCCCAATAATATTTTTGTTATTTTTATCATAGAATCTTTTATTTGGCGTATCTTCTTCATACGGTGTCAAAATGATGAATCATCTATGGCATTGTGAACTAGATTTTGGGGAGAAAATTTCAAGACCAATTTGGGGTATTTAGGTCAGACTTGTGTCTTAGGACCATGAAACATCATTCAAGCATGATGTGGTGAAATGTGACTTTTTCTTAGGGTGTCCGATTATGGAAAGCGAATAGCCCATCTCGAGAATTTTTTTCATGAGGATCGTAGAGGTATGATCTGTTTGGACATTTTGGATTGTTTGAAGAGGCCCTCTAGGGAAATTATGTATTTTCCATTATACCATCATGGAGCCTCATGAAATCTTCATGCCCTTATCTGATACATGTCATGTAGTACCCTGACACACCTTGTAGTACTACACGGTAATCCATCTGTGTTCTTTCAAGGATACAACCCAACATCAGAGTTAGGCCACAAGCCATGTGGGTCCCTAACATTATATATACAACCTATGTTCCCTTAAGGAGTTATTAAATGATCGTATCTCCTTCATTTGAATGGGGATATTATCCCACAAATATCATATCCTGAGTTATTTTCCATTTAGAACAAGATGGTTCCCTAGATAGTGAATTTTTCGATATTATGTGAAATGTTCCTGGCATGACACCTTATGAGGACACCCCGATGATGGAAATGATCAGGTAGAATCACCAAATATATACTATTTATGCATTACCCACCAACAGGGCTGGTAAGTGGAGCTCTATGACAACTTCATCCAATCATTACCAACCATCAAAGCTGGAGAGTGGAGTTACTTGACAACATCTTCTATATGTTACACTCCAACAAGTCTGGGTAGTGGAGTTCCACAACCACTCATTCCTATAATTACCCTCTAGTTTGGCTGGAATTGGAGTTACCTAATGACTACTTCTGAGCATTACTATCCACTAAGGGTGGCCAGTGTAGTTCACTGACAGCTTCTTCTAGGTGTTTCCCTCAAATGGGGATGGGTAGTGGAGTTCCCTAATGACATTCTTGAGCATTACCCTCCTGAGGGGATGTGTAGTGGAGTGTCTCAGTGACTACTAGAGTGGAACCCTCATGTTGTCCCATGGAATGAGTCCTCTACCTATAAATTGTATCCCCTCGACTGTGCAAGACAATGGAGTGGCAAGGTTTGACCTAGCAATAGACTCATGAGGAAGAGGGAAACTTTCCCCACCATGACATGTTTTTGTGATGCGACATAAAACTGTGTATTCGAGTCAGTTCCACCAAAGAGGATAGTATCAAGCTATAGTGATTGTGTTTTTCAGACTTGTGTGTTCATAGTAGATGCATGGGATGATGACCAACATTGAATGAATTTTGGAACTATTTTTAACTATTATTTTTAGGCTGATATGTGAGATGGAGATCCCCTGAACCACCATGTGTATCCCTTTTTATTGGATGAGCTTACTTTCACTGTGGTTGGGTTGAGCTATACTATTTGACTATATCTTGTATTGTTTATTTTATACCTCCTTTTGTATCCCCCACTATGCCCCCCCCCCGACCCCTTTCGAGGTGTTCTACTGGGTATGTTTATACACAACCCTGCATGGGATTTTTCTACATGTGTCTTGTCTTATGCAAATGAAAAACAGGTTAATCATGACTTCAGAGGAGCTTAGGGATACAGATTTTTCACACAACATAATTTCTTTTTAGTTTAGGATTCAGGATCTGCGCTTGCTCAGTAGTTCCACTTTTCCAGTTTTTCTTTAATCTTGGGAAAAATATATGGTTGGGAATGTATTTTTTCCCTTTTATTTTAAGTTCATAGTACATTACTTATTTACTGTTTAGAGGATCATGCATGTTTGGTTTATTTATAAAAGTGTTTCAACTTTTAATTTTTTTTCCTATGTACTTTTCCATTTATTTGGTTGTGTGTGTGTACATTCATATAGGCAAAGGCCTCCCTGAGATAGTTATGCCTTTAGTGATTGTCTCCACCCCTTGACCTATAGAGGAAGGCCTAGGGTTGTTGCGGCTCAAGCCTTGGAAAGCTTCGGGTCGTGAAAATGTCATATTAATATTTCTTACCCCTGAGAAACCAAAAATAGATGGGAAGTAGATTAAACGGTGGGAGAACCGAAATTTATAAACTCTTGTGCTGGGAACTATTCTCTTAACAAATAATAATTAGTAAATTATTCATGTATTAGTGTATAAGAGATTAAAATGATACTTCACTTAAGTTGGAGATCATTATGTATAAAATATGAAGGAAAAAAATACAAATCTTACATCATCAAGAGATCGGTTTGAGTGAGCTGCAGTAGTGAGAGCTCAGAAAGGCTGACGAGTAGGAGGATCCATAGAATAACATTTTTATCTTGAATAACTAATATTATAGTGAGTATTTGAGATCTCCCTTTCAAATCAAGAGTATCAACCATTGATGTTATTGAAGGTAGTACACCAGAAAACTTTATCTTTTAGGATTGTAGAGACAGATCATATTAGATGGTACAAAACAAACAAGGATAATTTAGAGATCTTTCTACCTTTCAGTTCCATATTGAAAAGCACACTAGTTATCAGAGTGAAAAAACTATCACTAAAAATTGGGGTGTAAAAAATCAAATGTAGGATATCTCAGTTATATTTTATTTCCAATCATGAAATAAGAGTTTGTGGTTCCAATGTAGTACTTGACACAACTAAAGGATCGACTTTTGGAGTGTATAACTAGTTTTTTTCAAAGTTTATATATTGGGTAATGGAACTAATCTCACTTTTATATGACTCATTCACTATAATTTATGTTAATATTTTAGATTAGAATCTAATGTTTGGGGTCTCTAACCAACTATGATAAGGAGTATGTCTTGTACCAAACCATGTATAAATATTTATGTTGAGTCTTTAATTACTACACTATTTAGGTGAGTCTATGAGTAACATAAATTCAGGGGTTAAGACATTGATAGGGATAGGAGGTTGAATTAAAAATAAAAAAATTTATAGATATTGACCAAAAATTAACCCCCACCCCATCCATTGGTTCGCCGGTCCTCTAGGCAGTACAACAAGGGTATGCCAAAATAGAAAATGGATTATCCATTTAACATAAAATTCCAAGGTTATTACATATACATAATTTTGATTATTTTAGTTCACTACATGGTTGACAATATTTATGTAACACTACCCAAAAAATGTCTTATAACATTTCACAATACGGTTGCATTTAAAAATAATCATTAATGTTTATTTCATGAATAAGGATAGTTAAAAGGTAAAACCTTTTTTAGAAAATAGGGGGGAAAGAACTCAATTTCAATAAGGAAAAAATTTTCAATTAATACCTTTTATATACCCTTATATTTACAAAACATTAAAACCATATGATTTTGGAAAATATTTTTTTCTCCAAATTAACAGTATGTTTGATAGAATGTTTCACATGCAACCCCAAAATTAAACAAAACTATTTTACTTCAAAATAAAATTATTAAAATACTAAATTTTATTATAGTCTTTATATTAGTGGATATAAAATAAATTAACCATATTACGAAATCTATGAAAAAAACGAATTAAATGGAAACAGATAGCAAAATTCTCCGATTAAAGCTCAATTATTTGAGCTTCAAAAGGAAGTATATTTACAATCTTTTCACTAAATAATTTTCAATATTAATTCCAACACTTTTGATATGAGTGAAATCATATATAATATAGATTCAATATTTTTGAAATTTCCAGGAGAACCATGCTATCATAGCCATCACCTAAGCCTACCACAAGTGCTTTCCTTATGCTTAGATCTTATGTGGAGATCATGAGGGGCTATATAAAAATAAATTATGATGATAAAATCATTTAATTATTAATGTGTTTAGTTAATTGTGGAATTTATTTTCAAGAAAAATATTTTTTATTTACTATGGAATTGATAATATTAACAAGATCATTTTTCACTGAAAAATATATTTTTTTCAAAAATTATATTTTTTTAAAATTAATTTTTATAAAATAAATATATAATATTTAATATTTATTTTTGATATGAATAATTTATTAATACAATTATAATTAGTAATTTATAAGAAATAGTAAAAGTAAAAATTCAATTTTTAAAAATTTATTTTCCTACAAAAACAATTTTCATTATATTTCTTCTTAAAACAAAAATTATAAAATTTTAGAATTTTAATTCCCCAAAATTAAGATTATTTTTTGATTTATAATAAAAATATAATCTGAGTATAAATTTGGGAAACTTTTCAAAAATAATTTATTTTTTATGAATAGTGGATAATAAACTTTTTATAATAAAAAATATAACTTTTATGAGTTTATTATTATAAAGGTAAGACCTAATAGTCTATAAAAGATTTTAATTTATAAAATATATATTTAATGAATAAAATTATTTATTATAAAATAATATGTTTGTCCTAAAAACCTATTTTCAACATTTAAAAACATATGTGAAATTTGAATCTAATTTAAAAATTGTTTCTACCATTTTTTTAATTAAACATTTTAAGGGTACTATTATGTGTTTTTTATTTTATTTAAAGCTACATAATTTTCCTTTGGTTTATATTAAATAAATTAATATTATTAAATTCAATTAAATTGATAAATTTATAACATAAATATATCTTGAGTTTAAAAACATAAATTTTCAAGAAAAAAGTTTTATAAATTTTGTGCGCTAATATAAAAATAAAATTTAAAAAACATTGGAAATTTTATTTGATAAAATAATTTTAATATTTAAATCAATAATTTTAAAATTATTTAAAAAAATTATTTTTAATTTTTTCCATTATAAATTAATTACCATATTTAAAAATTAAGTTACCACGGTAAAAGAAAAATGGGTAAAAAGTGTTTTACTAATTATAAAAGAAAAAATACATTAAAATATGTGCCACCAAGTGTTTTTGTGAAAGGAGGATCAGCCAAAACTTATACCCTCAATTATGTTAGCCAATTTCAGGCTTCGAACCTTTAATATTTACATACCATTAGTCAAATGTAATGAGTACTTATAAAATTAACATTCTCTTCACTTATAAAAGGGGATCACTTACACCACTACATTATAAGCCTATCACATTTAATTTCATCCTAAAACACTACTATTATTATCATCATGTAATCATATCTCTTTTTCATAATCATATGACCTCAATTAGTTCACCTAAGGACACAATTTCCATTGATATTTCCATGAAAAAACTAAAATTTTCAATGTGATTATTTTCTACTCCGTAGATTTTTCTTGTTAATATTCCTCAAAAAAATATTTATAGACAAACTAATATAACTATATAATTTTTATTAATATAATTTAATGTTATTTTATTTATGTAGAAACCATTATTCAATCCTTTTCATCCAATAAGAAAAAAATAATATTGATTATGTGTAGGTGCAGACTACCACATCCAAGAAGAGTTGTGATAATTTTGTCATCATTGTTGTTAATGGTTAGTAAGAAGTATAGATTTTATGAATAATATTTTACTATTTATGAGTTATAATTCTAAAATGATAATTTAGAATGTGCCTTCATTCCATCCCATTCATTGAGAAATGTAATTAGAAATCATGTGTATATGTGAACTACCACCTCAATGAATGATAATTTCATTTTTCATCACCACCCTACATGGATTGTTATAATAATTAACTCAGTGGATTTAAATTTTATTTTTAATTTTTTTAATCTTATATAAAAATTATATTAAAATTGTTTAAAAGCATTTCCTTTCCCATTAAATCATTATAACACTCTCTCGTTTGGGTCGGTTTTACCACCTACATGAACGATGGAATAATGTTGACATTTGGGATTATTAATGGATATTGTAAAATATTAATATCATTTAATAGTAATTTATTTATTATGTATTAATTATTTTATAAATATTTTACTAATATTTAATATATTTACTAATATACAACATTTCAATCATTAAACACCATGAATCTAGTTCATCATAATTACATTTTTCGTGAACCATATTCGCTTCATTCACTTAAAGAAATGGGACATAATAAATCATTGAAAAAATGAGTATTCTATCTTCAAAAATATACTAATGATGATCTTTTAACCAATAAGTGAGAATCATCCTCATCATTGTGAAATTTATATGGAAGAAACAATCAAAAAATCATAATATCTTATGTTGAAAATAAACAATAAATTGGTAATATATTTGTGATATATGATTATATATGATTTTTATAAAAGTTAATATATTTTAATAAGCCTCTAAAATTATTTATTAAGATAGTTATGTTGATTTTTTAGGATTTTAGAGCTTTACTGACTCAGCAATATTTAAGGTAAAGAATTCTTTGTCTCAAATTTTATTTCATGAGGAATATTTCTTATTGTTCCCCATGATAAAATTTATAGCGTTAAAAAACTGCCTAATTAATGTATCTTACTATATTCATGTAATTCATTGCTTTTTAAGAGCCATGACATGTTTCTATTCAAATGAAACGAAGGTTGTAAGGGTTATTTGTCTCTATTTTTATTTCTAAGAAACATGTTTGATATTGCATACCATATTTTAATATGTATGGTGTATTAAATGACCTATTAACAAAAATATTTATGAATATATTTAATTTAATCATATTTTAATTTACACATAATAGAATCCATATTATGTTATTTTTATTCTTGTGCTACTATTCTCATAACATTTTCACATTTCAAATTTTCTACAATGAGATGTGATTTTTATTCACCACTTTTTTCTTTTTGTGGGTTATATATTAGTCATGGATTTATTTTAAAATTATTATTTATGAAATAAAAGGTATTTAAAAATACAACTAATTCTTAACCTTTTATGGGTTTTCAATTGAAATTATAATGGTGATGTAAGGGTGTTTCGTCTCCATTTCCTTTCTATTGAGACATGATTTGATTTATGTAGAAAATTAAATTAAAGTTGTGTGTATATTTCTTATTAGATACATAATACCATGAATTATCTTTTATTAATGTTAAATGAATTTCAATTTTAATATCACTATTTAAAGGGGTTTCTACTAAATTCTATATTAATCCATATAAGGTTCTTCTTAGCTCACCTTTTTTTCTCGGGCCATTATGATTTATTATTTACTATGGGTTTAAAATATGATTTTCTTATATTCTAGTATGATACTATAAATCCTACACTCTATGGGTAAATTGATTTTATAATTAAAATAATTACTTTTATTAATTTCTATCTCTAAAATATTTCATTTTTTAAAATAATTCTAATCTTCTTGAACTATGGTTTCCCCCCATAATCCATATTTTCCATTCCCACCAATTTTATCCTTTCTATATGGAAAACCAATTATGTTTTATCTCATGTTACCATTATATTAAACTGATCCACTTTTAAAAAAAATGTCTTGATAATTTTTTTATGATGTGGGTTGTCAAAAATGGTATTCAATTTATTAAAATGGTTTCCAATCCTTTCATAATAAAATGTTTTATCTTTTACCTGAAATTTACTTTTGATAACCTTTATTAATTTTAAAGGGACAATTTTTGAAGTTTCTTTTTAAAACTAATTTTTTTAAAATCAATCAATTTTCCTTTTTGAATGTGACATTTCAATTTGATCTGTAACGACTTCTCTTACAAAATTTATAAAAAAGGTTTCTAAAAACACTTTTATGATTTAGCTAAAATATTAATTTTTATCTATAAAGAATTTATTTCACTGGAAATTATTTTTCATCAATAGAATTATAAATTGTTTAATGAAATAAAATTTTTGGGTGATTGAATTTTTTCTAACATTGTTTTAGATTCTTGAGGTTAATTTTTATGATACTATCTATAAATGTTGTGAAACCCATTTTTCTTGTTTTCATTATGAAGTGATGATTGAAAACAATTTTATACCCATGGTTTTTTATGATATATTGAATGATTTATATTTTATACTAAAGATATTTATAAATGATGATAGGTGGGTTCTTTTATTTCTTTCTAATTCATTTTTATGGTTTTATATCTCATGAGATATAGAAGTGTTGAAATGTATTTATTTTATCACAATACTATTAAGATCTACCTTTTTTGGATCATTGAGTGGGGAATGGTGTGAATAATTTATCCAATTACTAATTTAAAAGTTTATTCATTTTAAACTCAACCTATTAAACTATTAAAGGTTCTCTATCCACTCAATGCAATCTTTCAACTTTTCCTCATATGCAAAAATAAAAGATAAAGCACATCACACAATATTTACTCAGTTTGACACCAATGACTACTCATTTCTATATTGGTTATCCACCCAATCATGGATTCATCAAATAATTCACAAATTTCATTAAAACACTATGTTAATAGTGTACACATACCACTTCTATAATCCACTAGAAAAGAACAATTCTAAAAAATATGATCCAATAAAGATAGTTAACATGTGGCGTGTAACACCATGAGATTTTATGAGAAATATTTTTTTTATTTCTTATGTTATACGCAATACCAAAGGAATCTTTCACAACACACAATACTGACTTGGCTTGCATTACACGCAATCATGACCTTCCTCGATAGCGTGTGTAATACGCAATACCGGGTTTCACTAAACAATGATATATTATTATGGAATAGCCTTTATGAATAGTATTAACTAAATTTTTAGTTTTATAACATTATTATTCATCTTAAACATTTTCTAGAACATGGTAAGAGAACAAAATAAATTTTTCGTGTAAAATAATTATTTTTCAAAAACAAATGCAGTTTTGCCGCCTTTTGATGGCGCACCCACATTAAATCTAGTTTTTACATGTTTATAAGTTCAATTTGACAAAATAAAATTCTTCTTTTTAATCAGGATATAAAAATTTACTTTGGATAAATTTTTGATATTTTTCTGATAACTTTCATATTCTGATGAATAGAAAAAATACGCTAATTTTTAATTAAAAACAACTTTTTTCATTGAGATAATTTATATGGTTAAATTATGATATTGAATGGTTTTAAAGTATAAATAGAATATATTTTTACCATTTAATATAATATATTTCACTATAATTAATTTCACATTGAATTCATAAGTAATAACATTTCAATCTTTGGCAATATTTTAACTTCTAAAACCCATTTTCTTAACAACGGGATTAATTTTAAATTAATTACTGCAACATATGTGTTTTTAATTTTGAAAAATAGATTTAATATTTTTAATCAGTGGGTCAAAATTAGGTCAATAGGCTACTTTTTATTTTTGGGCATTATGAATAGTAACTACGGTAAATTTTATTTACCATAGTTAAAGGTAAATCGGGTAATTAAGGGTAAATATAAGATTATAAAATTACCCTAACACCTACCAAAATCCTCTTGGATGACTAAAAGTCGACCCATATCACATAATGGTTGGATTAGATTCATTTAATGGACTTTTTTCCATGAAAATAATTTTATTATTATTAAAACCAAAGAAAGTGACAACATGTCACTCTCTTAAATCTTATAAGTATAATAATTTTAATTTAGTGATAAACTTAATGAAACATCAAACATGAATATTATCCAGAAATATAATACAATTATATAAATCATATGAATTTATTTTTAATTTTTAGGGATTAAATAATTATCATTAATTATGACACAATAGTGATGTGGAAATTATTTTATTAATTAAAATATCAAATAAATGGTTTTAGAAATATTAAAATAAATATTATATGAACTATTTAATGTGGTCCACTAATTTTCTAGATACATATGACATTTTATGAATCTATTAAACCTGTTATTCTGAAAATATATTCTGTATATATTTTATTTAAATTCAAATAAATGAATAGTGTCAAAATTGACACTATTGTTATTTTATAAAACTAACATATTATAAAATTGTTTAAAATTCACAAAAATATTTAAAAATTATAAATTAAAAATTATATATTTGAATATGTCATGAAGTGTCAAATTATGGAAAATTCACAACACATATGTAATTATTTATAATAAATTAATATTTAGAATATTATTACCACAAATAAAATTAAATTGATAAATAAGGATAAATCATGTTGATAATGTTTAAAATAAATTCCTAACATGTCTAAATTTTATTGGCTGATGATATTACAGTTCTATATCATCTAATATTCTGATATGAGTCATTTTTGAAGTTTTTATGTGGGGTTGGGATTTAATATAAACTAATATTTCTTATATTTCCAAAGGTGCCCCTCTCCTCCCTTATAAAAGGGAACCTCCTCCCTCTCCTCCTCACACCAATTTGAGCCTTCAAGCTCATCCAAACCTGGCCCATTTCACTTACCCACTTCCCTAGAAACAACCTAGAGGTCCTGGTGTTCTTCAAAGACCAATTTTAGTGCCCTAAGAGGAGGTCTCAAAGAGGCGCTTCAAAGAAGAGGTAATGTCCGTTACCGATTCTTTCAACTTTATTTCTTCTTATACTTCGTCTTCTTTAGTTGTTTCATTATGAATTAATAACATATGTATCACTCATATAATTATATTTTATTATATGTATGAAACAACCCTATTTCACCATCAATCCATCCTATAGAAAATTAAATCACCGGGCGTGCGTACGTACGGAATACCGTCTCCACGCCGCGGTGTAATCTATGTTCCACCACCACCTTACTTGGATGGGTATAATGGTATAAATAATGACTATATATGATTATTTTAAAGTGATATTGATTATGAAATAGTATACATACACTCCAATACAATTCCACGATCATGGGAACGATATCATCGCTCGTGCGTACGTACGGCCTACCATCTCCACGATGTGATGGGACTCGTTCTATATGATTTTCATTGAATAATGATTATATGAATGAATTTAATGAATGAATATGATATATATTACACTAATAATATTATTTAAATGATTTATCTATATCCTATAAAGAGGAATAAGAATTTATTCGACAAAACACGCATAAGAACATAAAGCAATAAACACCCGAATAACAAGTAGCAATGAAATATTACTAATAAAAAGCTAAGAATATGACCATATATGATATAATAACAATGAATATGATTCATTAATAAGTCAATGGCATTATTTAAATCATTATAAAAGAGTTTTGGACACGTACAAAGCATATCAGACCTAAGGTAAGGGAAAATCTCACAACCTCATTTTTATCCGAGATTGTTTATACTTCAGAATTTACTGGGGAATATTTATCATCCACATCCATGTTTCCTCAGTATGTAATATTATTTCCATCCACCTAAAATTGTTTAAATCCAATTTTACCCTTCAGTGAGTTTTTAGTAAAATAGATGAAAGGAATATTTTGTCATTTTTCGTACGAGGTACTTTTTGACTTTTCCGGCAAAAGTACGAGCAGAATGTTTTTTTTAACTTATATGGAATGAATGGATTTTTAGAAAATTATTTCCATGAAGCTTCCTTTACAAGTTTTCAAGTTTATTTTTATTCAAATTCTTTTTGTTTAAAATTATATGACATGTTAAGAAAAAAAATTGAGGTAGAAAGGATATTTTCCTCAAGAATGGAGTTCAAGTGTTTTATCAAAATTATTTTCCATATAAGATAATATAGGGTTCTATTTCTATCCCTATTTTTAAATTTTTTTGATTATGTTATGATGTAATTATTTTTATGATGTCCTTTTATCTTAGATGGATTATGTTATGATGGCATGATGTTTAAGAATCTCATTTTTATTACATGGGTTATGCTATGATGTATGATTTATGATTTTGTGGCACACATAAGAATTCTATCATTATGAGATGGGTGGGACCTATATCTCCCTCCAATGCATTGGGTAATGATTTTATATCTCATGAGATTGACATGGCTAGCATGGAAAGTTAAATAGGTTTAGTGATACAGGACCGAAACGAGGAATGAACTCGGTTCAGAAATGGACATTGTTCGCTATGATAGTCTTGGAAATGATTCTTGACTACTAAGAAATGATTATCTATGATTATGTGTGTATGCCACAAAGTTTCATGTTTTAATTTATGATTATTGGGATTACATTTCACTTCTATGATTTATCCCATGTTATGAAATTATGTTCTCTTTTGGAGGTTAAGATTTCCAAAATGTTATATTCTTATGATTGATATTTATTTTGTTTACCCTTACTGATCATTTGAGCTCACCCTTTTGTATGTTTTATTTCCCCGGGTCAGGAAGAAGGTTATTAAGTAGTATATTCCAAAATGGACTCTAGATATGATGAAATAAATGGGAGAAAATGTAGATGCTATATGAACTAGTTGTTTATGTTTCCCGGTTTCTAAAGACACTATACCTATACGGTCCTACCATGGTTTTGTTATATGCTGTAATAAGTGTGATTTAATTTTCAAGTATCAACCATGTATGTAATGTATGGGACGTTATTGTTTGTATCAGAGTAAAGGTATCGTCAACCTTTGGAAACTAGGATGTGAAAGTCTTAGTAAGAATCCTAAGGATATGTCTAAGCATAGAACATAATCATAGTGTTTTAGAAATGGTTATGAACAACCTATGATAAGACCTTAAGTGTGAAATTTTATTCTTGATTATGTGGTTTTCATATTATAATTAGTGTTTATCACACTATTCTTCTTGGTTTTAGTCAATGGTTGGAACCCGAAGGAACCATGTTAATGCGGAATGCGACGGGCAATGCAATGATTGTCCCCCTGAGAAACCAAATGTTATGGGAGCTGGAATGAAGAATCTTGTAGCCATACTCACACAACTTTCTCAAGTTATGAATCATGTAGGACTTCCAAACGATCAAAGGAAGGAGAAAAATTCTGTTGAATCCTTCATGAGGCAGCGTCCACCTTCATTCAGTGGGTCTTCTGATCCATTAGTGGCTGAACAATGGATCCGTACCACTTAATAGATATTTTCAATTATTCAATGTTCTGAACATGATAAAGTCATCTTAGCAGTGTATCATTTGGAAGGTGATATTGATCAATGGTGGAATCTTATTTAGATTACTAGGCAAAGGTATGAAATTCAGTCCATGGAATGGGACGAGTTCAAGAACTTATTTTTCAATAAGTATTTCCCAAGTATTCTTCGAACAAAGATGGAGAAGGGGTTTCTTGAACTGAAGCAAAAGGATGATGAATCTGTTGGTACCTACAAAGAAAATTTTACAATACTTGCAAGGTACGCTTCCAGAATTATTATCCAATCTGAGAGTCAGATCGAATGATTCTCTAGTGTCTTAAAACCTAGTCTTCAAAGGGCGTTAGCCAAAAGGGACTTCAATAGATAGGAGGAAATTTTTTGATGTGCTCTCAAGGTTGAGATGGAGATTGGTGTTACCCATCAGTCACATGGGTTTGAGAAGAAGTTGAAATTGAATTCAAAGGAAAATCTAAAGACCCACTAAAAAGAAGATGAGTTTTCCCTTGTCCTCAATGTGTGGAAAGAAACATGGAGGTAATTGTCTTAAGGGGACAAGAAAATGTTATAAGTGTGGAAAAGAAGGTCATCGGTCAATTGAATGTCTAAATAATGGGAAAAAGATGTCTACTAATGCGAATAAAGGAAGGGATACACAGAATGCACCTACTACACTTCAATGTTTCAAGTGCAAGGAGATGGGGAATTTTTCCAATCAATGCCAAATCCAAGGGTTGATGATGATGATCAACGTCAACAAACTCTTATGGACAAAGACAAAGGAAAGTCACATGCAATTACTATCGGCGATGTGGAGTATGACAACGAAGTGGTGAACGGTACACTTACCATCCACTCTAAAGTATCAAATGTTTTATTTGATTCTGGATCCACCCACTCTTTTATTTATGAAGAATTTTCTAAGGGTATCGCTATATTACCTCAAAAATTAGATGTTTAGTTGGCTGTGAAAACTCCTAATGGCACAACAGTCCCATCAAAAGTTTACAATTCTTCTCCTATTGTTGTTTGTGGGAATGTTCTTCCTGTAAATCTTCTGATCCTTCCTATAGTGGAATTTGATGTGATTAATGGCATGGATTGGATTTCTTTATATGGAGATCATAGCAATTTACAAAGAAGGGAAGTCACATTTCATTTTCCAGATCAATCTATGATCGTCTATCAATGCAAGGATGAACATGACCTTCCAGTGGAAATTTCCTCCATATTATGGGTCTTGATTCCACTAAATGAAGGTTACAAATGGTTGGAGAGAAACTCATGATTAATAATATGCCCATTGTTTACGAATTTTATGATGTCTTTACTGAGGAATTTCTAGGTCTTCCACCAAATCATGAAGTTGAGTTTTCAATAGAACTCATACCGGGTGCTTTGACTATTTCAAATACACCTTATAGGATGGCCCCAATGAGTTGCAAGAATTGAAGAAGCAACTCCAAGTGAATATATGATTCATACGCCCTAGTACATCACCTTGGGGAGCACCTGTTCTGTTTGTTAAGAAGAAAGATGGATCAATGATACTCTTCATTGATTATCGAGAACTTAACAAGATCACTATCAAGAACAAATATCCTCTCCCACGCATTGATGACCTATTTGACCAACTACGTGGAACTCAACACTTTTCCAAGATTGATCTTCATACAGGGTATCATCAATTAAGATTCAAAAGGGAGGATATACCAAATATGGATTCTCGTACAAGGTATGGACACTATGAATTTATAGTGATGCCATTTGGTCTTACTAATTCCCCTGCTATCTTCATGGATCTGATGAATAGAGTCTTTAGAGACTATCTTGATCATTTTTTGGTAGTCTTTATAGATGATATTCTTGTCTATTCAAAGAGCAAGGAAGAACATGAAGATGACTTGAGAATTGTATTAAAGACCCTAAGAAAGGATAAGCTTTATGCCAAATTTATCAAGTGTGAATTTTGGTTTCAAAAAGTTTCATTTTTGGGTCACATAATCTCAAAAAAGGGGATATCTGTGGATCCAGCAAAAACAGAGGTTATCGAAAGATGGCCGAGACCAACAATAGTAACTGAGATCCGAAGTTTTCTTGGTTTGGCTGGATATTACCGACGTTTTGTGAAAGATTTTTCATGGTTATCTAACCCACTCACCAAGTTGGCTTGGAAAGGAGTTAAGTTTTTTTGGATGGAGGAATGTGAAGAGAATTTCAAAGAGATAAAAAGAAGGTTATCCCGTGCACCTGTGCTCAAACTACCTTGTAGTGGAGAAAAGATTGTGATCTATAGTGATGCATCCAATAATGGAATGGGGTGTGTTCTCATGAAAAATGATATGGTGATAGCTTATGCCTCACGACAGTTGAAAATCCATGAGAAAAAATACCCAACTCATGATTTGAAGTTAGCTGTTGTAATCTATGCATTAATGATTTAGATGCATTACCTTTATGGTGAAAGGTGTAATATTTATACTGATCATAAAAGTTTAAAGTATATTTTCACACAAAAGGAGTTGAATATGCACCAAATAAGATGGTTGGAGCTGATTAAGGATTACGACTGCTCAATTCATTACCACCCTGGGAAAGCAAACAAGGTAGTAGACACATTAAGTCGACAAGACCATGCTAGCTTATCCATGATGAGGATCACAAAAGATACAATATTTATGGATTTACAATGTATGGATCTTGGAATTATAATGGAAGGGGAAAAATATTATCTTTCTCAAATGAATGTTCAACCATCTATACACGTGAAGATTAAAGAGGCACATAAAGAAGATGTAGAGTTACAAAAGAAGGTGAGAAATGTTCTGAATTCAACCTTGATTGTGATGGGATAACAAAGTTCAGGAATCAGGTTTGTGTTCCTCCCATACAAGAATTAAATAAGGAGATGTTGGATGAGGCTCATAGCTCTTCATTTTCTATTCATCCTTGAAGTACAAAGATGTATAGGGTCCTGAAATAGTACTTCAAGTGGGATGGCATGAAAAGAGATGTTTCTGAATATGTCTCTCGATGCTTGGTTTGTCAGCAAGTTAAATCTGAGAGACAAAAGTCTAAGGGGATGTTACAACCATTACCTATACTAGAATGGAAATGGGAAAACATCACTATGTACTTTGTTACTGGACTTTCTAAAACATCCAAGGGTAATAATGCTATCTGGGTCATAGTTGATCGTCTTATAAATTCGGCACACCTCATTCCTATTAGAGAGGATTTCTCTCTTGATAGGCTTGCTAGGATATATGTGAAGGAAGTGGTTAGATTTCATGGAGTACCACTTTAATCATTTCTGATCAGGATCCAAGGTTTACCTCGAAATTCTGGTGAAGTCTTCATCATTCTCTAGATACAGAGTTGAGTTTCAGCACTGCTTACCATCCTCAGATAGACGGTCAGTCTGAGAGGAAAATTCAAAATCTAGAAGACATGTTGAGAGCTTGATCTATGGATTTCAATGGTGGTTGGGATCAACACCTATATTTGGTGGAATTTTCTTATAATAATAGCTTTCACTCCAGTATTCAGATGGCTCTTTACGAAGCTCTTTATGGAATGAAATTCAGAACTCCAACTTGTTGGGATGAAGTTGGGGAAAGAAAGCTATTAGGACCTGATCTTGTTGACAAGATGGGAGAAAAGGTAAGATTTATTCTACAACACATAAGAGTATCCCAAAGTCGACAAAAAAGATATGCCTACAACTGAATAAAATACCTAGAGTTTGAAGTGGGTGATAAAGTGTTCTTACTAATATCTCCCTTGAAGAGGGTCATGAGATTTGGAAAGAAGGAAAAGTTGAGCCCTAGGTATATCGGTCCTTTTGAAATACTAGATCATGATGGGAAGGCAGATTACCGATTGGTGCTTCCATCGAATCTCTCTCAAGTTCACGATGTGTTCCATGTATCTCTCTTGAGAAAGTACATACCCGATCCTTCACATGTACTCAGTGCAGAAGTTGTACCACCGGAGCAAGATCTTTCTTATGAAGAACAACCGATAGAGATTCTGGATCGTAGCGAAAAAGTCCTAAGGAACAAGACCACTCGCTTGGTGAATGTTTTATGGAGGAACCATCAATTAGAAAAAGTTGCATGGGTACTTGAGGATATGAGGAGGGAGAGATATCCTCATCTGTTTGTAATGAAGTGATGAATTTCAAGGGTGAAATTCATTTTAAGGGTGGTAGAATGTAACACCCTGAGATTTTATGAGAAATATATTTTTTTATGTCTTATGTTATACGCAACACCAAAAGATTCTTTCACAACACAAAATAATGACTTGATTTGCATTACACGCAATCGCGACCTTCCTCAATAGCGTGTGTAGTACGCAATGCCAGGTTTCACTAAACAACGATATATTACTATGGACTACCCGTTATGAATAAATTTAACTAAATTTTGAATTTTATAACATTATTATTCATCTTACACATTTTCTAGAACATGGTAAGAGAACAAAATAAATTTTTTGGGTAAAATAAGTATTTTTCAAAAAATGCAGTTTTGCCGCCTTTTGATGGTGCACCCACATTAAATAAAGTTTTTGGAATGTTTATAAGTTAAATTTGGAAAAAAAAAATTCTTATTTGGAATCAGGATATAAAAATTTACTTTGGATAATTTTTTGATATTTTTCTGATAACTTTCATATTTTGATGAATTGTAGAAATACACTAATTTTTAATTAAAAACAACTTTTTCATAGAGATAATTTATATGGTTAAATTATAATATTGAATGGTTTTAAAGTATAAATAGAATATATTTTTACCATTTAATATAATATATTTCATTAGCCTTAATTTCACATTGAATTCATAGCTAAAAACATTTCAATCTTTGGCAATGTTTTAACTTCTAAAACTCATTTTCTTAACAACAAGATTAATTTTAAATTAATTACTACAACTTATGTGTTTTGAAATTTTAAAAATGGATTCCATATGTCGAATCAGTGGGTCCAAATTATGTTAATAGGCTAATTTTTATTTTTGGGCATTATTAATAGTAACTACGGTAAATTTTATTTTCCATAGTTAAAGGTAAATCGGGTAATTAGGGATAAATATAAGATTATAAAATTATCCTAACACCTTCCAAAATCTTATTGGATGACTAAAAGTCGACCCATATCACCTAATGGTCAGATTAGATTCATTAAATGGACTTTTCTACATGAAAATAATTTTATTATTATTATAACCAAAGAAAGTGACAACTTGTCACTTTCTTAAATCTTATAAGTATAATAATTTTAATTTAGTGATAAACTTAATGAAACTTCGAAAATGAATAGTCTCCAAAACGGTAATACAATTATATACATCATATGAATTTATTTATAATTTTTAGGGATTAAATAATTATCATTAATTATGACTCAATAGTGATGTTGAAATTATTTTATTAATAATAATTTCAAATAAATGGTTTTAAAAATTATAAAATATATATTATATGAACTATTTAATGTGATCCACTAATTTTATAGATACAAATGAAATTTTATTAATCTATTAAAACTTTTATTTCGAATATATATTCTGTATATATTTTATTTAAATTCAAATAAATTAATAGTGTCAAAATTGACACTATTATTATTTTATAAAAATAACATATTATAAAATTGTATAAAAATCACAAAAATATTTAAAAATTATAAATTAAAATTTATATGGTCTAAAATGTCATAAAATGTCAAATTATGGAAAATTATCAACACATTTGTAATTATTTTTTAATAATTTAAAATTTAGAATATTATTACCACAAATAAAACTAAATTGAAAAATAAGGATAAATCAAGTTGATAGTGTTTAAAATAAATTCCTAACATGTATAAAATTTATTGGATGATAATATTACAATCCTATATCATCTAATATTCGGATATGAGTCATTTTGGAAGTTTTTAAGTGGGGTTGGGATTTAATATAAACTAATATTTCTTATATTTCCAAAGGTGCCCCTCTCCTCCCTTATAAAAGGGCACCTCCTCCCTCTCCTCATCACACCAATTTTAGCCTTCAAGCTCAGCCAAACCCTGCCCATTTCACTTCCCCACTTCCCTATAAACATCCTAGAGGTCCTGGTATTCTTCAAAGACCAATTTTAGTGCATTAAGAGGAGGTCTCAAAGAGGCTCTTCAAAGAAGAGGTAATGTCCGTTACCGATTCTTTCAACTTTATTTCTTCTTATACTTCTTCTTCTTTAGTTGTTTCATTATTAAGTAATAAAATATGTATAACTCATCTACTTATATGTTATTATAATTATGAAACAACCCTATTTCACCATCTATCCATCCTACGTAAAATGAAATCATTGCGCGTTCGTACGTACGGAATACTGTCTCCACAACATGGTGTAATATATTTTCCACCCCCACCTTAATTGTATGGGTAAAATGGTGTAAATAATGACTATATATGATTATTTTAAAGTGATATTGATTCTGAAATAGTATACATACACTCGAATACAATTCCACGATCATGGGAATGATATCATCGCTCGTGCGTACGTACGGCCTACCATCTCCACGATGTGATGCGACTCATTCTATATGATCTTCATTGAATAATGAATATATATATGAATTTAATGAATGAATATGATATATATTACACTAATAAAATTATTTAAATGATGTATCTATATCCTATAAAGTGGAATAAGAATTAATTTGACAAAACACGCATAAGAACATAAAGCAATAAACACCTGAATAACAAGAAGCAATGAAATATTACTAATAAGAAGCTAAGAATATGACCATATATGATATCATAACAATGAATATGATTCTGTAATAAGTCAATGACAATATTTAAATCATTATATAGGAGGTTAGGACATGTACAAAGCATATTGGACCTAAGGTAAAGAAAAATCTCACAACCTCATTTTTATCCGAGATTGTTTATACTTCAGAATTTACTGGGGATTATTTATCATCCACATCCATGTTTCCAAAATATGTAATATTATTTCCATCCACCTAAAATTGTTTGAATCCAATTTTTCCCTTCGGTGAGTTTTTAGTAAAAGAGATGAAAGTAATATTTTGTCATTTTTGGTACGGGGAACTTTTTGACTTTTTCGGAAAAAGTACGAGCATAATGTTTTTTTAAATTATACGGCATTAATGGATTTTTAGAACATTATTTCCATGAATCTTCCTTTACAAGTTTTCATGTTTATTTTTAATCAACTTCTTTTGGTTTAAGATTATATGACATGTTAAGAAAAGAAAATGTTTTTGACGTAGAAATGATATTTTCCTCAATAATGGAGTTCAAGTGTTTTATCAAAATTATTTTGCATCTAAGATAATATATGGTTCTATTTATATCCCTATTTTTACATTGTTTTGATTATGTTATGATGGAATTATTTTTATGATGTCCTTCTATCTTATATTGATTATGTTATGATGGCATGATGTTTAAGAATCTCATTTTTATTACATGGGTTATGCTATGATGTATGATTTATGATTTTGTGGCACACATAAGAATGGTTTCATTATGAGATGGGTGGGACCTATATATCCCTCCAATGAATTGGGTAAAGATTTTATATCTCAAGAGATAGACATGGTTGTAACAGCAAGTTAAACCGGTTCAGTGATATAGGACTGAAACGAGGAGTGAACTCGGTTCAGAAATGGACTTTGTCTACTAAGATAGTATTGGAAATGAGTCTTGACTAATAAGAAATGATTCTCTATTATTATGTGTGTATGCCACAAAGTTTCATGTTTTATGTTATTATTATTGGGATTACATTTCACTACTATGATTTATCCCATGTTATGAAATTATGATCTCTATTGCAGGTTAATATTTCCAAAATGTTATGTTCTTATGATTGAGATTTCTTTTGTTTACCCTTAATGAGCATTTGGGCTCACCCTTTTGTATGTTTTCTTTCCCCAGGTTTGGAAGAAGGTTATTAAGTAGGATATTCCAAAAGAGACTCTAGATATTATGAAATAAATGAGAGACAATGTAGATGCTATATGAACCAGTTGTTTATGTTTCCCGGTTTCTAAAGACACTATACCTATACGGTCCTACCATGGTTTTGTTATATGTTGTAATAAGTGTGCTTAAATTTTGAAGTATTAACCATGTATGTAAAGTATGGGTCGTTATATGGTGATCACTACACCTTTTGATGCTCCTCCTCCACAAATAGATGGATAAAAATATCTATTAATGTAATTATAATAAAATAATAATATAAAATTATGCTTATAATTATCCTAAAAGTATCAAAAAAATCCAAAAAAATCTATGTGATCTTTTATTCCGCAATTCATATAGATGTGCAACCTTGTGATCTAATCTTCATGCATGATCCTCTTCAAAAAATCCTCCACTTCAGGAATATGAAAATTCACTTCTTAGAGTATGTGACACGTTAATATTCTCCTAGATATTTGGTGTATCTGGTTCTCTCTCAATGTTCTATATCTCTCACTAATGCATAGAGTGTCTCCTATATTTTTTTATAGGTGTTAATTCCCCTGTCTGAAATAATGATATCATATTCCCAACAAAATGGATAATTATCTGGGATATAATAGGCTATAGGAACTACCAAAAACTCCTCCATAATTCACATGATTTTCTCTATGGAATATAATACATATGTTCTATTATTTAACTTCTCAGGGTCATTCTCTCTCTTTATACAGTGTGGATTAAATATTCATTTAATCCACCAAAATGAATGTTGTATACTCCTCTGATATATGATATAAGCATGCTCTAAAACCGAATCCAGTTATTTGGAATCATTCATGATCCATCCATGCATTACCGAAATTAATTCACTAAAGTCTCATGTGTCACAACTCGACAATCCCCTTATCATGGTGTAGGGCATAATTATTTGCTGGTTTTCCATCAACAAGCTGACCAACATTGGTGTGGTCTCCTACTCCATGTCATTTTTTTGAATAGAACCTCTTATTACCCGAGGATTAATTAACCCTTACATAGTATGTATCACCCAAAATTTTTATAGAATGTCCCTTTTAAACTTATTTCTTATGTTACATGCAACCCTAAGTTTAAAACCACAAAATACTATTAAATATTTATAATGTGAGTGTCATAACCTAGGTATTAAATTGGTGGGAATGAATTATATTAACCATAATATGAGATTTAAATATAGAATATTCAATAAATTAATTTTACATTCATCAAAATACTTTTTATAGGCATAATATAATAATAAATCCAATTTTATGCATAAAATTCCATATTTTTCTAATGGAATTTTTAAAACATTTTAATAAAGCACCTGTTTTAAAACTAAATTTTAAATCATTAATAAATTTTATTGAACTAAAAAGGATTAATTTTTAAATTCATAATTCAAAATATATATTATGTCAGTATTTTGGTATTTTTCCAAAAATATTCAGTTTTCCTATGAATAGTGAAAAATACCAAAAAATTTAAAATTATAATTTTCATTATATTAAATACTATAAATGATTTTAACTTTATATCAATGGACCTTAATAACACTGTAATTCTAAATATTATAATTCTTTCATTATAATCAACATTGTATCTTATTTTGGTGTAAGTACATTTTTGGCTTAAAAATACTTTTTTCAACAAAACCGATTTTCATTGCATTTGGTAGGATTAATTTTAAATTAAATTCTGAAACTTCTATGTTTTTAATATTTAAAAATTAATTTCATATTTTGATTCATAATTTCCAAATTTATTAAATGGGACTTTTTTTACTTTTGACCAATATGAATCGTTACATTGACAATTATTGTTACCTCAGTAAAAGGTATATTGGGTAATTTAGGTTAACAATGAAATGATAAGGATTATAAAATTACCCTAAAACTTTACAAAATATTATTAGATGATTTATATTCTTCCCTTAAAACCTGTTGTTTTAATTTTATTCATTCAGTGGACACTTGTCCATGATAATGATTTTTATATTATTTAAATTAATGAAAGTAAAAAAATCACTTTCTTTGACATAAAAATCTATTATGTGTTCACAAGGTGGAAAAGGTAGTTTATGAACAAATATTGTGTCCATTTTGAGCTTAATAATATTAGTTTTGTGGTATAAGTTTTTTTATGGTTTTTGGGGACCATTTGGATGACGTTATGATATTTATAATATTTTAGTTAAAGAAACGACAAACATGTCACATTAATATATTAATAACCATATAATTTTTAATATCTTGTTATTCAAAAGATACCTTTAACTATATATATTTTTTTAAAATATAGAATTTTTATCTATATAATTTTTTTATTTTAAATTTTATTTTGGAAAAAATAGTTACATTAAACAATTATACAATGATCATGCAGTAATTATTTTATTAATGAAGCACTCAAATAAATAATATTAAGATATTTAAATAAATATAATTTCAATAAATTTTTAGTGATCCAAATTTTTTTTGGATGATTATGACATATTAATAATGTGTGAAATATCTTGTTTTGAAGTTATCATGTTTTACTAATTTCCTAAGTAATAGAATAGCGTAAAAATTGACACTAATGATATTTTATCAAAATAATACATTATTAAATTATATAAAAATCATAAATAAAAATTAAGATTAAAAATTTATTATTATTTGGAAAAAATATCATAAATTTCTCATTTGTGGTCCAATTGACATTTTATATGTAAAACAATTACCACATTTTAATATTAAATAAATTCTAACCATAATTAAAATTAAAATAGATTAACTAAGGTCGATCCAAGTGAAAAGGTTTAAAATAAAACAAAAAAATGTAAAAAAAAATAATGGATAATGAAATTAAACCATATATAGCTTTATATTAAAATAAATGGCCATTTGGTTGTATTTGAATAGAAAATAAATTTATTATAATTTAATATTTTAAGGATTTCCAAGGGTTCCCCTCACCTCAATTATAAATTAGCATTCCTTCCTTTATTTCATTTATCCAACTAGAGCATTATATCTCAACCAAAATCTATCCCTTCATCTTTCCAAAAACCTTATCTATGTAATAGGGGATTATCTCCTTCCAAAATAATAACCCTAGATCCCTTATGAAGAAGTTAAATGAAGTCTATTGGCGAAGATGTAATCCTATTTACCAACTCATTCAAAATCATTTCTTCTTTTACATCCTCTTGATATGTTGATTCCCTTATGAAATAATAACCCCAGTATCATCTATATACTTAGAAATTATTATGATTATGAAACAATAATATTATACCTTTTATCCATCCTATAAAAAATGAAATAACTGAATGTACGAACATACGAATTATCATCTCCACATAGTAGTACAATTCAATTTCTATGTTAAAAATTAAAAAGTAGTGTTATGATGTATTTAATGTTTAAATATGATATTTATGATATTATTTTTATTCTTAAAAAAAATTATACCAATTGAAATAATTCCAATACTTTTACGACAAAACAAGCATGAGAAACAATGAAATTTGTGCCCGATGTAGTTAAATGAATAAATATTACAAATAAATAAGTTGTAAAACATTATACGGGGTTAATATAAGTTATAATAAATAATAATATGATTCCAGTTTAAGTTAATAATATTTTTAAAACCATTATATAGTAGGTTTAGATACATATGGTGGAAATGGAACCTAAGGTGAGGGAATTCTTAACCCCATTTCTATTCCTTGGTTAAAAAATTTACTCCATTGATTATTACATGATATGATTGTGTGTGAAATGTGTTTTTATTATCTTATTTTTTATTTACATTTGTTTTATGTGGATTTAAATCTGATATATTAATTTTATTAACACTCACATCAATGATATGATATTTATAAAGTACTTTCTTTAAAAACACTCTTTTAATTTCTTTTCAAAATTTTAAACGAATTATTTTAAAAAACAAATAATAGTATGAAAAAATTTTCCCTCTATCGTGAAGACTTAATTATTTGAGCTTCCTTTACAATATTATAAGCCTATTTTCAAAAGAAATGGTTTATTTCATAATTACACTTCTTTTTAATAATAAGTGATTTCAATGTTAAAAGGGTTATTTTTCTCAAGAATTTTTTACTAAACATATTAATGTATCTATTTTGACATCCATTATTTAATTTTTTTTTATTTATCTTGATCTATTTATATGAAATTTTCTAAATATTTTTGAATATTTTATAATCAGTTTGACTACAGATGCATTATTTTGACACTATTCAGCATATTTCTATTGATGGTTTATAATTTTTTTTATTTAATGGGGAATTATTTTTCATTTTGTATTATAGTTTAAATATGAATGTTAATATTTATTAGGATTAATCCCTTTCATATGATGAATTAATTGGGCTTACTATGTGATGATAGGGCCTCATTATAGCCTCTTGATGCCCCGATAGGTCTCATGAGAAAAACTAGAGTGGTTTTTCCCTAAGGCCTTACCCATTATATATATAATTCTTGTTTGACGACATGATGGTGTGGTTTACATGTATTACATTATTCATTCCCTCCATATGAGATTAGAAATTGATTTCCATTTGATATTTCAAGTAGTAGAATATTCATTGGAATGTTTTCTAGCTTATGTGAATTATTTATATGGTATTGTTTGATCATCGTTTATTCTACCATATTATGCTCTAGTTTCTGAGTAAATGTAATTTCTTTTAGTTATTTACATTTCAATAATGTTTTATTGTTATTTATGGTAGAATGTTTTGTACGTATACCCTTACAGAGCATATGATCTCACCCCTTTCTTATGTTTTATTTTTAACCAGGATACCAAGATGTATATTATGTTGGCTATGTGGGGATAATCTAGGGGAATAATAGTGGTTTAAAATAAAATACTATTATTTATTTTATATTTTAAATTACAATGTATGAATTATGTTTTTGTTTATTTTACGAAGACAAATAAATTGTTCGGTCCTTTGGGATTTGATTGCTTGTATCTTATGCCAATGTAGTAAAGTGACCATAAAATCTGGGATACTGTTGTTGGGGTATTTACCGTTGATATCAAAGTATGTTTAGTAGAAAAAATGGTAAATGGACTTAGGAAAACTTATATTATATAACATAAACTTATGATAGACATTGATGATGTGAATAAAAGAATAGCACAAAGAAAACATGTGTATGATAATGTGATTATTTATACATGAAATTTTCAATTTTTGTTAAGTATTTGACATGTTTTGAGATTATGCATACTAACATGACCTAATATAGTGTACATCATCATTTAGAAATGGATCCTAGAAAAAGAAATTGGAACCTCATCAATGAAAACGATTCATAGAGTAAGAAGTATCATATATTTTATGGTTGTATGCTAATCTTTTGAATGGAACAAGTATCTCAAAAATTCTCCTCATAAGGGGGCATAGTATCATATGATAAGAAGATAAAAAAATAATTATCTATGGATTATATATTTTAAGGAACCCACAAGGACAATAGTACTTCTAGGAAAATGATGGATATAGGAAATAAGAGAAATAATTATTTTCACACATGTGATAATTGTTGAAAAAAGACCCTGGTACTTGATTAAAAGAAATGGGAGTTTTCTGAAAATGTTGAGAGAAATACCATTATTCTTGTGATTGAAATGGTAAGAAAAATTATTCTAATGTAAAATTATCCATCTTCTAGGATATGGGACACTATGAAAATGAATTTCATGAGCATCAAACGAATATACCCAAAAAGAGGCTAATGGATCAAGGTGAAGCTTATTATGCTACCAAAAATGAAGAGGTATGATTAATATTCTTGTTTTTAGATTCAATAATTATGTTATTTTAGTATTTTATCAATAATTCTCTGGTTATAGGAATCATGAATTATATAAGAATTCTATTGTCGTACTTAATCTTTAAGGAATTGGAATCATGTGATGAATAGCACCAGTAACCAAGAGAAGTGATTTTGTTTTAAATTTATCTTCTGTAAAACACATGATTTTGGAAAGATAACCCTAAATATGTTCTTGATGTTGATAAAATATTAAATAGATTATTATGAGATAGTATTGGTGACAATGAAGTTGGTTAGTGATATTATGGTTTATGTTTTTTTGTTAGAGTTATTAGATGTTTGGATTTAAGAAATATATTCAACAACTTGAGATTATAATTCTGGAAGCATGAATGTTTTCATAAAGGTTTAAAGGTGATTAAGGTATTCATAAATTTGGTGTGTTACAATAAAAGAAACATTATTTGGAAAAATATTATGTTAAGTTGATTTTAGAAATTTTGTTATCTTCCTTCTAAATTATTTTTAACTTTCAATTTGGAAGGAAAAATTATTTTCAACGAGTCATAAGGTCACTAAATATAGAATATATTAAGCTAATATTTGGATATTATTGTTTTATTTCAATTTTTGATTTATCTTATTGGATAATATGTTCTAATATTTTTTATTTTGATAAATATTTATTGGATGAAGGAATAAACTATAGATCTTTTGATTCACTAAAATTACTTCACGTGTGTAAAATTAATTTTGAATATTCATCTCTCGATGTATTAAATGAAGTGGAAATAGATCAAAGCATAAATAAAGGAAGAGATTATTCTTATGATATGGGAATAAATCAAGTAACATTATTTTCTCAAGTTTTTCTCTAGATGGTAAAATAATCCCTCAACTCTTGGAAAAGTATTTTTGGAACAAAAATGATTACCACTTACTTTTATTACTAATAAATCAATGGTCATTTAACTGATCAAAAATTTATTATTTTTTGATGGTAGACTTTCTAATGGCAACTGTATCTATCAAGATCAATATTAACATGATAGATATATTTCTTTTACATGAAAATATTTTAACAAGTTTTATCCTATTTAAGAATCCTATTTTTATGGTAACCTTTGAATTTATTTTTACCTATTATTAAGTTAATATTTTATTTACCCTATCTACGATGTGGGTTTCCCACAAAGGAATTTTCAAGTATCAGCATTTTATTTTCAAAGTGAACATTAAAAATTTTTAGGACACAATTTGTTGAAGTATGTTATAATGTTACACCCCAAAATTTTATTTTATGTCTCTTTTAAATCAAAATATTATATTGCTTACAAAACCGAGTTTGAAACCATAATATACTTTTAAATATTTAAAATGTGATTTTCAAAGCCTAGCCATTAAATTAGTGGAAATGAATAGTATTAACCACATTTTAAAATTTATATATAATATATTTAATCAAATATTTTTACATTTATCCAAATATTTTTTATAGAAAGAAGATAATAATAAATCAAATTTTATGTATAAAAATATTATATATTTATAAAGGCGTTTTTACCACCATTTAATGAAACTCTTGTCTTAAAACAATGTTTTGAAACTTTTTAAATTATATTGAATAAAAAAACTTAATTTTTTAAATAATAGTTTCAAAATTAACTTAGGGTAGATTTCTGCTATTTTTAAGATAATATTTATTTTCCAGTGAATAGTGAAAAATATAGAATTTAATGAAATTATCGATTTCATTATATTAAAAGTAAATTTTTTATTTTAATTTTATATAAATTTAACCTAATAAATATATATTAATAAATAATATAATCCATTTTATTTTTATCATCCTTATATATAATTTTGGTATAATTTCATTTTTGCGTTTAAAAATTCATTTTTCAAAAAAAATGATTTTCATTGCATTTTTTGAGATAAATTTTAAATTAAATATTGAAACATTATTTTAATACTGAATATTTATGTCATATTTTTATTCATAATTTCAAAATTAATTAAATATGTCCCTTTTATTTTTTACCAATATGAATAGTAAAATTGGTAATTTTTATTACCTTAGTAAAGGGTCTATTTGGTAATTTAAAAAATTACCCTAAAACAACACCAAATATTATTGGACTATTTATATTCAACCATTAATACCTATTGATTGAATTTGATTTATTTAATGTAAACTTTCAATGAAAATGACTTTTATATTATTTAAATTAAGGAAAATCACAAAATGTCACTTTCTTTGTCTTAAACACCTCTTATGTGTCCACATGGAGAAAAAGGTAGGTTAGTAATTACATTAAGTATCCATTATTAACATAATAAGTTTATTTCCATTATATAAATTAATTTATGATTTTTGGGGACCATTTTCATGAGGTTATGATATTTAAAATATTTTATTTAAAGAAAATACAAGGATGGCACATTCATATTTTAATAATTATATTATTCTTAATATGGTTTTATTCAAAATATATCTTTGATTATAGATATTATTTTAAAATATAACAAATTTTTATACATCATGTTGTTTTATAATTAATGTTTAGGGAAGAAATAATTACCCTAAATAATTATTCAATTATGATGTAGTGATTATTTTACTAATTAAACAATCAGATAAATGATATTTAAAATTTTAAAATAAATATTATTTAAATTAATTAAGATATTATGAAAATTTAATGTATTATTATGAGATATTAGGAGTGTATTAACTTTATTGGTTCTATGTCATCTTTTTTTATTGATTTCCTTATGTCCAAAGTAATTAATAGTGTAAAAATTGAGACTAGTGATATTTTAACAATATAATATTTTATTAAATTATTTAAAAATAAAAAAAATATTTAAAAAATTGAAATTTATTACTATTTGGTGTAAAATAAAATAATTTCTTCACTTATGACCCAATTTAAATCTTCTAAGTAAAACCTACCAACTTTTAGTATTAAATATATTGGTACCATAATTAAAATTAAAATAGTTAATTAATGTCAATCAAAATGAAATTCTTTAAAATGAAACCAAAACATGTAAAAAAAATTATTTTATGATGATATTACGACCTTATAGCATCTTATATTCTAATACATTGAAATTTTTGTTATTTTTGTAAGAAAATTGATTTTTTTTTATAGTTTATTATTTAGAGGATTTCATAAGGTTCCCCTCCCCTCAATTATTAAAGGGAACCCCATAATTTATTTCATTTCACCACCTTGAGCCTTCTATATTGACCAAACTGTATCATTTTCTCTCCCCATTGTCCTTATATATGTTATCAAGTCTTTGTTCCTTCCAAAATACCATTACAATATCCCTTAAGAAGAGGTTAAAGGAAGCCTACCAAAGATGAGGTAATCATTTTTACCAACTCATTCAAATTCATTTCTTCTTTTACTTCATTTTAGTGTATTTTTTCACATGAAAAATAATAATCCCCATATAATATATATATAAATATATGTTATTATGATTATTAAATAACCATATTTTACCTTTTATCCATCCTATGAAATACAAAAGCATCACACGTACAAATGTATGACTTACCATCTTCGCATAGTAGTGTAATTCATTTTCAATGATAGACATTAGAAAATGATTATAAAAAATTATTTAATGATTAAATATGATATTAATTAAATTAATGTTATTCTAGAAATGTTGGATCTATACCCTATGAAACAAACTGGGACTTTTATAACAAAACAAGCCTGAGAAACAATGCAATTAACGCTTGGAATAGAGAAATGAATAAATATTATTAACAAATTAGATGTGAAACGTTATAAGGGAATAATTTATGATATCATAAATATTAATATGACTATATTATAAGTTATTAATATGTTTAAAACTATTATATCGGTGTTTCGGACTTGTATGGTTGAAATTAGACCTAATGTATGGGAATTCTTAGCCCAATTACCATTCTTTGAGTTAAACCGTTACTCCATTGATTATTTCATGATATGATTTTGTGTGAAATTAATTCAGATAATATTATGTTTTATTTAATATTTTTTTATGTGAATTGAGAAATTTTAAATTCATTTTACTAATTCTTACATCAATGATATTATATTTGTAAGAACTTTCTTTTAAAAATACTCTTTTAATTTTTTTTCTAAATTAAAAGGGAATGTTTAAAAAAACCTATAACAACATGAGTGGATTTTCCTTATATCATGAAACATTAATTTTTGAATCTTAATTTACAAGATTACAAGGTTATTTTCAAAACAAATGTTTTCTTTTATAATTTTGAATCTTTTTAATAATAAGTGATTTCAAAGTTTAAAAGGGTATTTTCCTTAAGAGTTTTTAAGTGATATTATTAAAGTATATATGTCAACAATATTTTTTAATCCTATAATATATTTTTGTTGATCCATTATGATACCATTTTCCATATTTTTTGAATAGTTTATGATCAGTTTTACTGGGGATGTACAATTTTTACACCATTTTCCACGTTTCTCTAGATAGTTTATGATTATTTTCATTGAATTAGAAAATTATTTACATTTCATATTCTATTTTAAATATAAATGTTTTTGTTGATTATGTTTCACCCCATTCATATAAGGAATGCATTGGACATAGTAAGTGGCTAGTGGTGTCGCAATAACCCCTTGATGCATCGATAGTACTCATGAGACAATTTGGACCGGGTTTTGGCCGATGCCTTAACCATTTATGTATACTTCTTAGTTGAGGCCTTGATGGTATTTTTATACATCCCACATTATGAATTCCCTTATTATGATATTATTCATTTATTTCCACGTGATTATTTGACTTGTATAATATCCATGGTTATGTTTTCAAGCTCATGTGAATTTTTATATGATATTATTTTATCATCATTTATTCTTACATATAATGATCAAGTTATTGATTAAATTGAATGTTTTTAAGTTCTTTATCATTCCATAATAATTTACGCTTATTTATGATATCTTTCTCTCTATGAATACCCTTACTGAGTATCTGATATCACCCCTTTCTTATGTTTTATTTTCCCCCAAGATTCTTATATGCATATTATGTTTGACATGCAGGGATAAGTTAGGTGAATAATTTTTTTCAAAGGAATTAAAATATTTTATAATATATTTTAAATTATAATATATGGTTCATGTATGTATCTAGTTTACTAAGACTACTACACTATTCATTCCATTGGGATTTGATTCCTTTTATCTTATTCCTATATAAATAAGTAACCATAGACTCTGAGGTATGGAGGTTGAAGTCTTTAAACAATACATAATCCTTATCCTTTTTTCCCTAAACATGTCGACCACCATGGGCATGGTCTCTTACTTCTATAAATTTTGATATACGGATCCTCCTATCCACTATATATTCATTTAGTATTCAATTCCCATTGTATGTAACCCATTTTATCATATGAAGACTTCACAAGAACCACAACTTTCACCATAGTAATGGGTATGTTTCACCCTGACCCAGAATCCACTTTAAACCCATAATGTGGGTCGGTGTGCCACTAGGGTTTAGGCACACCACCCCATAAGACATAGGCTTATGACTATAAGTGAGGGTGTAAAGAAGTGATATTAGGGTGAATATAGACTCATGTTGTGATAATAGTAATGGTATATGTATATAATAGTGAAATAGTACCATAACTCATTGGAAGAAATACCAAGAAATAGTGGAAGAATAATTAAACAACAGTAGCTATAAGAAAAAACATGCCTCAAATCAAAATACCATTTGTAGAATAAAACCCCATCTGTAGCTTAGAATTCATATCATGCTAGGGCATACAAAACATATAATTTGAAAGGGTTTCCCAGGGAAAACTATTTTATTATATACATATAAGCATGTTGTAAAAAATAACTAAAAAATTGAACTCCAGCTGATGCAAGAACCTACATGGTACTTTATTTCAATCCTATAAAAAATTTATAACATGATCACTATAGTCCAACTCATGGTCTTAGTCCCTTACCTTGTTGTAATAGATGAATGTCTACATGTGTCTAGAAGGGCCTGTGTAGGATGTGAGAATAAATCTTAGTAGGCCACCACCAATGTGTGTTTATCTTACATCTGTGAAAAGGAAGGTGTTATAAAATTAAAAGTTAATATCACATGAATATATTGTAAATAACTTGTTTCCATAATGATTATTATCCATAAGGAAGTAATCACCTACTTTAGGCATCACTAGTTTACCATGTTCCCTTTAGTTACATATATAGAATATAGTGACATGTCAACATATATATAAATGTAGTGGTGAGGATCATTAGAATTAATCCCAAGGTATCCCCTAAATATAATGCATCCCATTTGAAACCTTAGGTACCACCTCTAAATTATCACTTTGCACCTTGTTCCATCATTCAAATCACCAAATTCCAAAATAGAATGCCGAAAAAGTACCTGGACCCTTAGACCTCAGCTCCAAAAATCATTGTCATCTCAAATCCAGATGTCCTAATACACATCATTGTATGTCCTCAAAATAATAAACACTTTGGTCTCAACAAAAAACATCCCAATTAATGGGAAAATATTTCCTATCAATTAATTTTTTTTCAACAGCCTCAACTGACGGTGAGACTCAGCCCCCAACTGATGATCTCATCACTATCAACTGATGGCTCCTCACTATCCCCATGAATTTATATGGAAATCACCCCCAACCTCATTGATGTTCAAAAACATCATATCCCAAAACTAATACAGGTCTCTACCCACAAAATTTCTTGACACCACCACATTATATGAGTCTTATCTGTGTGTACACAACTTCAATGGTGGATCATCCAATCATGGCAATCGATAATCCCCAGTATGGTGCCAAATACACTTCATCTTGGAACTGTGTTCCCCAGTGACCATGTCTCTCAACCTTATGATAAATATCATCTCAAATTCTAGATCCATACCCTCCATCATGACAACCCTGTCACCTCAATCCGATGACCACATTTCCTAACCTATGATCAACACCACTCATATAATTTGGGCCTCACACAATCCAATGAACCACATCACCTCATCTAGATGGTCATCGTGACCTCAGTCGTGATTCCAAGATCGTCATGTTCCCATAAAACCAATAAAAACAATATAAACAATTTAATTTGAATTAAATAATACACCCAAATAGATCTACCTAAGTTTTTCCAAGACCATTACCAATTTAGAATATTTGTAGACGACAAAGAGCTTTCCCAGAGGCATCACATATGATCAATTGGTTAATTAAGAGGAAAGAGTTTATTTTATAGAGTCTCTATCAGTCAACCCAACCATGCACTCAGGATCACGCCTCTTAAAACATTGTGAAATCAAATTGAGTTATAAGAACCACACACCTTAAATTGATAGATGCCCTCTCATCTGATATCATCCTCTAAATCAATCTGATTCAGAAGAAATTATCATTTTATATGGATGCCCTAAAAATAGGGTAAAACAACTAACATGGGTTTATATTACTATAATGTAAAAGAAAAAAAATGTAAAATATTGAATGTGTCACGACCCGTCCTAGTGGGGCCCGAGCCAGAACTCCCTAAGCCTGCCTCTAATAGGCCAGGGGCCGGTGACTAGCACCGAGTAGGCATGCTAATAACATGGGAGGCATTGCCTATAAACCTGTACACATGCACACACATCTCCAAGCCCACAAAGCTGAAAATTAAAAATTACTAAAAGGAAAAGATGCATGCATACACTAAAACCCAACCACAGAGTACGACAGGAAAGTAATGTACAGTAAAGTAAAATCCTGGGCCAAAAGTACATGCCCACCAAAAGAAAGTCTGCAACAAAGTCCAACATGTAGAGAAATGTACTGGTACTGCAACCCATCATTGAAGGGACACCTTGGCCTGTCTGATCTCACTAAACATCATTCGGTCCTGGTCCGCTTAGAATCCTGTCAAAGGCTTGCTTGTCTGCACAAGACACGACACGTGCGGGAAAATCCAGTGCAGGGGTGAGTATAACAATACCCAGTAGGACACCCCGAAAACCACAAAGGAAATACAACAAAGGAAAATACCACAATGAAATGTATAGTAAGATCTACATAGTATATTTCTACAGAACATATAACAAGAATATCCAGATATACCCATACAAAAACGACCATCGCGATACTTCCACTAGGATCCAGCTTGAAGATTCCACTAAGCATACCATCGAGAGAACAAACTCCTAGGTCTGGAGAGAGACACACGAAGTACTCATTCCGGGACAACACACTCCACAAGTACCATGGGAACAAGATGCTTAGATGAGGATCATAGCCAAGTCATGGGGTGATTCTGACAACTCAGTTTGAGCTAATCCACTAAGCAGAGGATCGGCGCCTGGGTAAAGTTGGTCACGCTGATACCAAGAACACTACCTAGGGTTCCAAGAATGAATAGAGGATCCGGCTCTACGTCTCATAGAGGGGATTCCAACAACTCTATTCAGGGAGTTCTGCTGAAGGGATCATACTCCTTTATAAAGGAATTGATACCAGAACCTTCAGGGGATTACCAAGGGTACGAGCCCTAAGAACTAGTCCATGTCATAGAAGGCAAGTGGATTAAGCCATGAAGAAAAAGTTACACGGCATGTAGTATGGTCACACACCGTGTTCCTTGATCCTTGGTGCTGCCCGTGTAAACAGCTTGTGTCCTTTGTTCAAGTCGTGCAAAAGCAAACTACACGGTGTGTAGAAAAGTACACGCCATGTTCCTTGACCCCGCGAGCTGCCCCTTTAAACGACCCGTGTCCTTCGGCTTGTCGGATATAAAACAACTACATGGAGTGTAGAAAAAAACACATACCGTGTTCAAGTGCCTGGGCTCGTTCCGGGTACACTGGCCATGTGCCCGTACACGGTTTCTGCCCGTGTCCGTGTCACCTACCTGTGTACCAGTACAGGGGGTATCCCGTGTATCTGGCTGAGTTTGGTCGGGGAGGGGTATACACAGCGTGCCTGTGGCCGTGTATCTCTTCTCATGTCCATGTACTCCTATAGTACACGCCGAGTAACCTAACTGACGAACAAACATCGTGTAGCCATACTACACGGCGTGTAGTCCGGAAAATTCCAGAATCGTTGTCTTCCGCCGCGCGCCTTGGCTGATCCTCCGGATCTTCGTTTTTTCGTCCATTCATCCCGATGCTCTAGGGTTTGGTTTACCTTATCGAAAGAACACCAAAATGGGTGTTTTCGGCTCTTGAAATAGATCATATACGTCGAATGATCCATCCTAAGAAAAACACCTGAAAACTCGTATCTCCTGATCCGCTCTGAATCGCCTGCCGAAACCGTCATCGCACCTCTGTGACACCGCTCCGGGGTTGGATCCACAATCTCGGATCGTTGCATCACATAACGGATGTGTAACGATCGGTTGTCCATCGCCCCACGGAGAACGCGAAGAACGCGAAGGAGAGAAAGGGGGAAAGTCCAATGAAACAAAACCGAGGAACGAACCTCTGCCATCATTCGTCACGATGTTGATCCGCTCCCGTTAATAGGATCAAACGGAGCAAAAAAAGATTAACAACAGAAGAATCATCATGGATTTAATCTCCCAAAGTCCCCGCAAGATCCCATCCCGCAAGAACGATCGATCCGCAGACTAATCTATTTGTAGATTAGCCAGCGTTCGTCATATAAATCAAGAACGGGGAATGAAAAATCAAATCAACATCCTACCTAGATTCGATGCGTTTGCCGGCGATGATCTGATCGTCGCATCTTCGTCGCCGCATTGGGGGTTTCCTCCAGAACCTCCAGAGCCTCCAAGGGTTTTTAGGGTTATGGGGTTGTAACTCTAGACCCTGGCACAAGAATCTTTTTTAAAGAGGATAAAAAAAGAATTAAAAGATCTTACTGCAGAAAAAAAATATTTTTATTAAATATTTTATTACTATTACATCCAAAAACCAGATTTCACCACCGACCTGCGCTGGCCGATGTTAGGCCTCACCTAGGGTAAAATCATTGTTCTGAACGCAATGATGCCCTCATATTTCTGATTCGAGCACTCGTTCAGTAGTTATCCACTTTTTCATGAAAACCGCAGGCACGCGTAATTTAATTATTAAATTAAATTCAAACATTTTTTCTGGGCCTCAGAACTGCACGCCGTCTCAGAGCCTAGTCTCGATATAATTCCCATATAATTTTAAAATAATACATGGAAAAATATGGGACATTACATCACATCCACCTTATGGATTTTACGTCCTCGAAAAGCAAAAACAAGGGCTACTCAAAAAGATGTGGGTACTGCACGCGAATCTGAGCCTCCCGCTCTCACGTGCTCTCCTGGAGATTCTCATGCTGACACCGGACACGCACCAAAGGAATAGCTCATCCACGAAGGATCTTCTGCTTCTGATCCTCGATGTCCACTGGGTACTCAGCAAAGGTCGCTCCATCATCGATGTCCAGCTCGCCCCAGTCGATGACGTGCGAGGGATAATTCCCGTACTTCCATAGCTACGACACATGGAATACGTTGTGTACCAGGCCCATCTAAGGAGGTAGAGCCAAGCGATACGCCACCCTGTTGTTATAAGAAAATTCCACCAGTGGTAGGTGATCCTCCCAACTACGACTGAAGTCATGTATGCAAGCTTGTAGCATATCCTCCAGGACTTGGATGGTCAGCTTTGTCTGACCATCAGTCTGGGGATGAAACACTGTGCTCAAGGGTAATTGAGTCCCAAAAGCTTCATGCAATCCCTTCCACAACTGGGATGTGAAATGAGCATCACGATCTGAGACGATCATGGATACTACTCCATGAAGTCGAACTATCTCTTTCATGTAGAGGGTTCCCAAGCTCTCTACTGAAATATGCTCCCGTATGGCTAGAAAGTGGGCTGACTTTGTGAGTCGATCAACGATCACCCAGATGGCATCGTGTCCCCTGGACATATGTGGTAAACCTGTCAAGAATTCTATGGATATTCCATCCCACTTCCACTTTGGAACCTCAAGGGACTGAGTCAAACCTGCTGAAACCTGGTGCCCAACCTTTACTTCCTGACAAGTAAGGCACCAAGATACAAACTCTGCCACACTCTTCTTCATTCCTGGCCACAAGAACTGACGTCGGAGGTCCTGGTACATCTTTCCCATGCCTGGATGCCCCATCAAGGGGGATGTATGGAACTCCCTCAGAACCTCCTCCTGCAACGTCACTGGTACCACCGTGCGACCTCTAAAAAGGACAACGTGCTCTCTACCTTTTGAATATCCATCAGTAGCATCACCTATGGATATCTGAGCATGTAGAGTCTCACAGCTAGCATCCTCACGTTGTGCTTCCCTGACTCACTATAAGAGTGGAGGGGTAACAGCCATTAATAGAGGGTAAGCTCCCTCATCTCCATCCACGAAGGACAACTGCAAAGAGGCCAACTGCCTTGCCGCCTCATCCGGCAACTACGAACAGGATTTCCTACTGAGAGCATCTGCCACCACGTTCCCCTTCCCAGGAGTATAAATGATCTCAAAGTCGTAATCCTGGAGGAACTCAAGCCATCACCTCTGTCTCAAAATCAGATCCTTCTGAGAAAAGATATATCTGAGACTCTTGTGATCAAAGTAGACAGTAAACTGTTTTCCCATCAGGTAGTGCTGCCACATCTTCAATGCGAAGACTACCGCTGCTAACTCAAGATCATGGGTCATGTAGTTCTGCTCTTGTGGCCTAAACTGAAGTGATCCATAGGCAATCATTTCTTTCCTCTGCATCAGGACACAACTAAGCCTGGTTCCTGATGCGTCGTAGAACACCACATACTCAACACCCTCCTCTCGTAATCTCATGATCGGGGCACTCATTAGACTCTTTCTCAACTTCTGGAAAGCCTACTGGCATTTCGCGGTCCACACGAAAGGTTGTCCCTTTTGGGTCAAAGATGTCATGGGTGCTGCAATCTTGGAGAAATCATGGATGAATATCCAATAGTAGCCCGCCAACCAAAGGAAACTATGCAACTCCATCATGCTCTAGGGTGGCTCCCATGCTAGCATTGCCTCCACCTTTGCTGGGTCCACTGCTACGCCATCCACTAAGATAACGTGCCCTAGAAAGTGGACCTCTTGTATCTAGAACTGACACTTCGAGAGTTTCCCATACAACTGGTGCTCTCGGAGTGTGTCCAGAACCATCCTTAGGTGTCTCGCGTGCTCCTCCTCAGATGTAGAGTACCCAAGGTTATCTTCGATGAAGACCACTACAAACTAGTCTAGATAGGGCTGAAATATCCAATTCATGAGTCCCATGAACACTTCTGGGGTGTTTGTCACACCTAAGGGCATCACCAAGTACTCGTAGTGACCGTAGCGACATCTGAAAGCCATCTTCGGTATATCCTCTTCTCGTACTCGCAACTGGTGATAGCCTAATCGCAGATCAACCTTCGAGAACCATCGTGCCCCTCTCAACTGGTCTAAGAGGTCATCGATCCTCAGTAGTGGATAACGGTTCTCCATGGTCACCTAATTTAGGCACCGGTAATCCACACATATCCTCAAGCTCCCATCCGCCTTCTTGGCAAACAGCACTGGGGCCGCCCAGGGTGAAACACTGGGACTCACAAAGCCCTTCTTCTACAAGTCGTCCAACTGCATACTCAGCTCACGAAGCTCTATAGGAGCCATCTGATAAGCTGAAGCTGATATCGAGGTCGTCCTGGGTTGCAACACAATACAGAAATCTATATCCCGATGGGGAGGTAGCCTGGGGACATCCTTTGGAAAGACGTCCTTGTACTCATCCACCACTACTGGAAACCGGAAACTCGTAACATCTTCCGCGCCAAGGTCTAGGCTAGCCAACTGATGTGAAATCGGCTATGCCCCCCTATGAACGAGTCCATCCTATGCTTCCTGGGTCTATCTTTCACTGAAAAAAGAGAACCTCGTTCCATCACTACGGACACACCGCACCCTTCGTCTGAAACAATCAATCTAAGCATGAACTATGGATAGTAAATCCATACCAAGAATGACATCATATGGCCTAAATGCTACCACCAAGAGGTTCCAATCGAAACTCTCGCCTCCAAGGGTCAGGTCACACTTCCTGCAAAGGTGTGTGATCTCTGAATCTTCTCCAGTCAGTGTTTCTAATCGTAAGGGTCGAGTCAACGGCTCAACTGGAATCTCAAGGTCTCAGACAAGATAAGCATCCAGAAAGGAATGACTAGAACTTGTGTCTATCAAAACGGTAGCCAAGGTAGAAAAGACATAGATAGTACCTCTAATCATTCCGGAAGTACCTGGGTCATAAGCCTCTGATGCCTGTAGCTACCCCTGCCTCTATCCACCAGCTCCCTGAGCCTGGGTTGGACCTCCTGGGGGTGGTGGTGGTAAAGGGTCGAAACGCCGACCACCTCTAGCTACTCTCCCAGCTCCTCTGCCACGCCTTCTGCCTCATAGATATGCCTACTCCACACATTTCCTCTTCCTCGGTGGTCCATCCACTGCTCTCGTCTCAGTAGTATGGCATGTCGGAAAATCTCAAGCGAGATGTCCCCTGCCATCACATGAGTAACATCGCCTCTCTCGAGGTTGGCTGGATGCACCCTGTGAACCATGTACGGCTGATCCCCTATCCTGGGATCTCCTCTGAAAACGTCTCTCATGCCTGGGTGTCTAACGTCAGCTCCTTGCCGTTGAGGTCTCTGCTCCAGCTCGCCCACTACTGACAACTGTTGGCTGTCCCGGCTCCTCCAGGAAGCTCTCGACTACCAAATCCCGCTCGAGAAGCCCAGCATAAGTAGGAATGCTCATAGGGATGATGATAGCTCAGATATCTCTATGCAAGCCCCTCTCAATAGTCTGAGCTCTGAAGTACTAATCTCTGACCATATCCATCGAGTACGGCGAGAGGTTGGTAAACCTCGACGAATAGTCAGCCACCTTCATGGTTCCCTACTGGAGATGAAGAAGCTCCTGTATACGTACTGCTCTTAGGGTAACTGGTGAAAACTACTCTCGAAAGAGATGATCAATCTTCGACCATGAAAGAGCCTCCTCGTCGTGAGTCTGGATGACCAAACTCCTCATCGCCCTGTCGAGACCTGCAGAAGGCTCGCTGCCAGGATCACCATCTAGTCTACTGGTGTCCTGACCAAACGGAAGACTCTTGTCACTGCCTCAAGCCAGTCCTCTACTACCTGAGGGTCAGGCTCACCTCAAAACCTGAGGGGTCTCTGTCTATGAAACTTGTGTAGGGCGCTCAGCCTAAGGTCCTCCTCCACTGGTACAGCAGGTGCTAAACATTTTCCCACAAGTGGTGGAACAATTGGCACACCACCTGGTGGTAGAACTAGGGGATCTGGTCCCTGTATTGAGGCTTCATGACTGAGGGGGTCATCCTCGTGATCGAGCTGCTTGATCCTAGCGGGTGCGCGTCATGGAGCATCCTGTTTAAGAAACAAGATGTATCATATTCAGTGAGTATATTTGGAGGGATGACTCAATAAAGACATGGAAACCACAACCCATTCCTATATGATGCATGTACCATTATTTTTCCCCATGCAACTAGTTTTTTCATGTTCCGAGTCGAAAAGAAATTTATTAGAGTCTTGGTGTATGGATACGTCGATCGCCGCACCAACACTGGGGTCCCTGGCCTGAGAGTCGAACTCAAAACACTTAACACTATTGCCCCAAACCAACTCATAGACTCTCGGTGTATAGACCCTAATCTTGACGTACATGGACATTACATTACTTTTGTGGAATACTTAATACATAAAAAAATCAAAACTCAAGGACCGTAAATGTTTAGTGTCTTTGGAAACTCGGAATATAGTCTTCTAATCGTGGTGAAAGATCTTCAACATCTCCCATAAAAATCTTCTTTTTTTATACCTAAAACCATTATTTATATCCTGGGGAAAAGAAAACATAAAAGGGTGAGCTCAAATGCTCAGTAAGGGTAAACAAAAGAAATATCAATCACATCATATACATAAGAACATAACTTTTTGAAATCTTAACCTACAAAAGAAATCATAATTTCATAACATGGGATAAATCATAGTAGTGAAATGTAATCCCAATAATCATAACTTAAAACATGAAACATTGTGGCATACACACATAATCATAGAGAATCATTTCTTATTAGTCAAGACTCATTGCCACGACTATCTTAGTGGAAAAAGTCCCTTTCTGAACCGAGTTCACTCCTGGTTTCAGTCCTGTTTCACTGAACCGGTATAACCTACTGTTCCAGCCATGTCTATCTCATGAGATATAAAATCTTTACCCAATGAATTGGAGGGAGATATAGGTCCCACCCATCTCATAATGATACCATTCTTATCTGTGCCACAAAATCATAAATCATACATCATTGCATAACCCATGTAATAAAAATGGGAATCATAAACATCATGACATCATAAAAAAATTCATATAAGATAAAGGAATTAATAAAAATATATCCATCACAAAATAATCATATCATTTTAATAATAAGGATATAAACAGCCTATATTATCTTATATGGAAAATAATTTTGATAAAACACTTGAACTCCATTCTTGAGGAAAATATCCTTTCTACTTCAAAAACATTTTTCCTTTCTTAACATGTCATAAAATTTTAATCTAAAAGAAGTTGATTAAAAATAAGCTTGAAAACTTGTAAAGGAAGATTCTTGGAAATAATGTTTTAAAAATCCATTCATGCCGTATAAGTTTAAAAAACATTCTTCTCGTACTTTTGTCAGAAAAGTCAAAAAGTACCTTGTACGAAAAATGACAAAAGATTCCTTTCATATCTTTTACTAAAAACTCACCAAAGGGTAAAATAGGTTTTAAATAAATGTAGGTGGATGTAAATAATATTATATATTGAGGAAACATGGATTTGGATGATAAAATACACCCCAGTAAATACCAAAGTATAAACAATCTTCGATAAAAATGAGATTGTGATATTTCCTTTACCTTAGGTCCGTTTTGCTTCGTAAGTGTACGAACCTCCTGTATAATGATTTAAATAATGTTATTGACTTATTCCAGAATCATACTTATTTTTATGATATCATATATGGTCATTTTATTAGCTTCTTAGTAGTAATATTTCATTGCTACTTGTTATTCTGGTGTTTATAACTTTTTGTTCTTATGCGTGTTTTGTCGAATAAATTCGTATTATTATCTTTAGGTTATAGATACCTCATTTCCAGAATTTTATTAGTGTAATATATATCATATTCATTCATTCAATTCATTTATATAATCATTGTGCAATCAAGATCATGTAGAACGAGTCGCATCACATCGTGGAGATGGTATTCCGTACGTACGCATGAGTGATGATATCATTCCTATGATTGTGGAATTGTATTGGAGTGTATGTATACTATTTCAGAATAAATATCAATTTTTAAAAGTCATATACAGTCATTATTTACACCATTATACCCATCCAAGTAAGGTGGTGGTGGAAAATAGATTACACCGTGGCGTGGAGACGGTATTCCGTACGTACGCACGCGCTGTGATTTCTTTTTCCGTAGGATGGATAGATGGTGAAATAGGGTTGTTTCACATTTATAATAACATATCAGTATATGATTGATACTGATTTTATTACTTCATAATGAAACAACTAAAGAAGAAGAAGTGGAAGAAGAAATAAAGATGAAAGAATCGGTAACGGACATTACCTCTTCTTGGAAGTGCTTCTTTGAGACCTTCTTTTAGGGCACTAAAATTGGTCTTTGAATAAGACCAGGACCTCTAGGATGTCTCTAGGGAAGTGGAGAGGAGAAATTGGCAGGTTTTGGACGATCCTGAAGGCTCAATGTGGTGTGATGAAGAGGGGGAGGAGGTTCCCTTTTATAAGGGAGGAGAGGGGCACCTTTGGAATAACTAAAACTATTATTTTATTATAAACTCAAATTCGGTTTTAAATAGCTCCAAATTAATTTATTTCTAAGCTAAGGTTGGGATGGGTCGAAATCCTCTCAATCAATAGAATTTATACAAGTTTAGGTTCCTATTTTAACCTTATCAATTAGATTTAACTCTAAGTTAAATAATTTAACTTTTACCGTGTCTTTTTGTTTTCTTACACTATATGGTTAATAAACCTACCATAACAAGCCAAACGAACCCCAAGTTGTTTATTATTAATATATATATCCTTATCTAAGTCATTTGGCCGAACCTTAGATTTTTAGGAATTAAATAACAATTAATAATATAATAGTTTTTTAAAAACCAATTTATGTCAATTTTGACACTACTTAGTAATTTATTTTTGTGAAACTCATAACAGATTTATTAGTTCTAAAAAAGTTAATTAAATCAATACTAACATGTCATAGTAACATATAAAATTAGTGTAATTCATAAAAAGTCTTAAATTACATTTATTTGGGTATTTATAACATCAATTATGTCAATATTTCATTAATAATACAATTACTGCATCATCTTTGTGTCATAATAAATGATAAATATTTAATCCCTAAAAATTCTAAATAAACTCCTATAATGTAGATAATTGAATTAGATTTCTGGAGACTATTCATGTTTAAAGTTCCATGAAGGTAATCACAAAATGAAAATTATTATACTTATAAGATTTAAGAAAGTGACATGTTGTCACATTCTTTGGTTTTAATAATAATTAAATTATTTTCATGGAAAAAAGTACATTAAATGAATATAATCCGACCCTTAGGTGATATGGGTCGACGTTTAGTCATAAAATAGGATTTTGACATGTGTTAGGGTAATTTTATAATACTATATTTACCCTTAATTACCCGATTTACCTTTAACTATGGTAAATAAAATTTACCGTAGTTACTATTCATAATTCCAAAAAATAAAAAGTAGCTTATTAACATAATTTGGATCCACTGATTCCAAATATGGAATCCATTTTTCCAAATTCATTACACAAAAGTTGCAGAAATTAAATTAAAATTAATCCCATTGTCGAAAGAAAACGGGTTTTTCTTTAAAACATTACAAAAGATTGAATTGATTTAACCTACGAATTCAAGGTAGAATCAATGATAATGACATACATTATATTAAATGGTAAAAATATATTATATTTATAATTTAAAACCATTCAATATTATAATTTAACCACATAAGATATTACCATGAAAAAAGTTGTTTTTAATTAAAATATAGCATGTTTTTACTATTCATTAAAATATGAAAGTCATCAGAATAAAATGAAAAATTTATCCAAAGTAAATTTTTATTTCTTGATTCCAAGGAATAATTTTATTTTGTAAAATGGAACTTATAAAAATTTCAAAAACTATATTTAAAGTGGGTGCACCATCAAAAGGCGGCAAAATTGTATTTTTTGAAAAATACTAATTTTACCCGAAAAATTTATTTTGTTCTTATCACATGTTCTAGAAAATGTGTAAGATGAATAATAATGTTATAAAATTCAAAATATAGTTAATACTATTCATAAATGCTAGTTCATAATAATATTATAATAATATATCGTTGTTTAGTAACACCCGGTATTGCGTACAACACACGCTATCGAGGAAGGTCGTGATTGCATGTAATGCAAGCCAAGTCAGGGTTGCATGTTGTGCAAGAATCCTTCGTTGTTTAGTATAACCGAATCCAACCATATTTCATTTATACATTGAATATATATATATATATATATATATAATCAATGTTACGTAGAATAACTATTATCAAAATTGTGTGTAACACGATCCAAGAATAGTGTTGCGTATACTGGAAGCTAATACGATGTTGCGTATAGCGCAAGGTAATCTTGGTGTAGCGTATGACAGAAGATATTAATGAAATTAAAATAATATTATTCATAAAATCTCGGGGTGTTACACTCGGTCCTAAGGTAGAACCAACCACCTTTGATACCACTATGTCATGACCCGTCCCAGTGGGGCCCGAGCCGCAACTCCCCAAGCCCGCCTCCAATAGGCCAGGGGCTGGTGACTAGCACCGAGTATGCATGCTACTAACATGGGAGGCATTGCCTATAAACCTGTACACACACACACACATCTCCAAGACCAAAAAGCTGAAAAGTAAAAATTACTAAAAGGAAAAGATGCATGAATACACTAAAACCCAACCATAGAGTACAATAGGAACGTAAAGTACAGTAAAGTAAAACCCTGGGCCAAAAGTACAAGCCCCCCAAAATAAAGTCTGCAAAAAAGTCCAACCTGTAGAGGTAGGTACTGGTACTGCAACCCGTCGCCGAAGGGACACCTCGGCTTGTCTAATCTCATAGAACGTCGTCCAGTCCTGGTCCTCCTAGAATCCTATCAAAGGCTCGTTCGTCTGTACAAGACATGACACATGCGGGCAAAGCCCCTGCAGGGGTGAGTATAACAATACCCAGTAGGACACCCCAAAAACCACAAAGGAAATACAACAAAGAAAAATATTACAAAGAAAGGTAGAGTCAGCTCTACACAGTATATGTATACAGAACATATAACAAGAATATCCAGATATACCCATACACTAATGACGATCATGATACCGCCACTAGGATCCAACTTGAATACTCCACTAAGCATACCATCGGGAGAACACACTTCTAGTTCTGGAGAGAGAGACATAAAGTACTCGTTCTGGGAGAACACACTCCACAAGTACCTTGGGAAAAAGATGCTCAGATAAGGATCACAGCCAAGTCATGGGGTGATTCCGACAACTCAATCTGAGCTAATCCGCGAAGAAGAGGTTCGGTGCCTGGGTAAAGTTGGTCACGTCGATACCAAGAACTCTATCATGGGTTCCAGGAATGAATAGAGGATCTGGATCTAAGTCACAAAGAGTGGATTTTAACAACTCTATTCAGGGAGTTCTTCTGAAGGGATCATATTACTTTATATAGGAATTGATACCAGAACCTTCAGGGGATTACCAAGGGTACGAGCCCTAAGAACTGGTCCAAGTTACAGAAGTCAAGTGGCTCAATCGATGAAGAAAAAGTTACACGGTGTGTAGTATGGTTACACGCAGTGTTCCTTGATCCCGGGTGCTGCCCATGTAAATGGCATGTGTCCTTCGTTCATGCCGTGAAAAACCAAACTACACGGCGTGTAGAAAAGTACACACCATGTTCCTTGACCCCGGCTGCTGCCCGTGTAAACGGCCTGTGTCCTTTGGCTTGTCGGATAGAAAACAAATACACTACGTGTAGAAGAAAACACACGCCTTGTTCGAGCGGCTAGGCTTGCTCAGTGTATGTTGGCCATGTGACGGTTTCTGCCCGTGTCTGTGTCACCTGCCTGTGTACCAGTACACGAGGTATCCCGTGTATCTGGCCGGGACTGGCTAGGGAGGGGTATACATGGTGTGCCTGTGGCAGTGTATCTTTTCCCATGTCTGTGTACTCACGAAGTACATGCCGGGTAACCCTACCGATGAACACACGCCGTGTAGCCATACTACACGGCGTGTAGTCAGGAAAATTCCATAATCGTTGTCTTCCTCTGTGCGCCTCGGCTGATCCTCCGGATCTTCGTTTTCTCGTCTGTTCATCCCGATGCTCCATGGATTGTTTCTACTTATCGAAAGAACACCGAAACAAGAGTTTTAGGCTCATGAAATAGATCATAAACGTCGAACGATCCATCCGAAGAAGAATTCCTGAAAAATTGTATCTCTTGATCCGCTCTGAATCTCCTGCAGAAATCGTCGTCGCACCTTCGTGACACCGCTCCGGGGTTGGATCCACAATCTAGGATCGTTACGTCACAGAACGGATGCTCAACGATCCGTTGTTCATCGCCCCACGAAGAACGCAAAGAATGTGAAGGACAGAAAGGGGGAAAACATAATGAAACAAAACTGAGGAACGAAACTCCACCGTCGTTCTTCACGACGATGATCTGCTCCCGTTAGTAGGATTAAATTGAGCAGAAAAGATTAACAATAGAAGAATCATCACGGATTTAATCTCCCAGAGTCCCCGCAAAAGCCTATCCCGCAAGAACGATCGATTCGTGGACTAATATGTTCATGGATTAGACCGCTTTTGTCGTAGAAATCAAGAACGGTGAATGAAAAATCAAATCAACATCCTACTTGGATTCACTGAATTTTCCGGCGATGATCCGCTCGCCACGTCTTCGTCGCCGTGTTGGGGGTTTCCCCCAGAACCTCAAGAGATGCCAAGGTTTTTCAGGGTTATGGGGTTGTAACCCTGGACCCTGGTGCAAGCCTCTTTTTTAAAGAGGATAAAAAAAGATGTAAAAGATCTTTCTGTAGAAATAAAATATTTTTATTAAATATTTTATTACTATTGCGTCCAAAAACAGGATTTCAACACTGACCTACATCGGCTGATGTTAGGCCTCGCATAAGGTAAAATCACTGTTCTAAACGCAACAGTGCCCTCAGATTTCTGATTCGAGCACCCATTCGTGTGTTATCCTCTTTTTCAGTAAAACCACAGGCGTGCGTAATTTAATTATTAAATTAAATTGAAACATTTGTTCCGGGCTCACCGGGCCTCAGAACTGCACATCGTCTCACAGCCTAGTCTCAAACTAATTCCCATATAATATTAAAATAATACAAGGAAAAATCCGGGACATTACAGAATGTATTACCCAGATGAATCTGTAGACACAAAAAATTCAGGTATCAGGGTCCAAACAAAGTAGATGCCTCAAAATCATCAAATAAGGAAAATAAGGGTCTCCCTCTCTTATTTGTGTGGGTGGAGGATGAAAAATGGAGAAGAAAACATAAACAGTGGGAGGAAAAAATGGTAAATTCTCCTCTTTATGTGACTCTAATGGTTTAGTTTCATGGTTTGGTTAACTATGCACCAACTGTGTGGAACCCACATTCTAGGCACCACACCTCGCACTATTGGCCCACAAGGTTTTCCAAACTGTAGACAAGACATTAAAATCCTTTCTACTTAAAATTGAAGAGGTATCCCATATATTTTTCCCTCTCCTACATGGTTTGTCAAACTATACACTGTGAAGAAGGAGGTTAACATGGTTACTCTTAGGAGGTTGCCCGATTTCTCTAAATGGTGTGCCTCAATCTGCGCACGCTGAAATGTTGGGTTTTTGGCCTCTGAAGGGTTTGAAACCCTAATTCAATTGATGATAATTAAAACTCATCTAAAAATACCATATTTCATACAAAATAATAGAATTATGTTACAAAGAACCAAAAAAATATGGCAAGATCACCAAAAATGAAAAAATTCAAATGGGTTAAGGATTTCAGCATGCTATAAAACTGAGGATGTTATAGTCTTCCCATCATGACATAGATCATCCACAATATATAAAACAACACATGGAGATGGTTCAATAAATGTCCATCTCTTTAAAACAACCCATTCTACCATGGGGATTAAGTCACCAGTCATCTACCTCAAGGCACTCCCCACCTTCGGAGTTATCTACCACGACTATTATGAGACTAGAAACCCAAAATTAAGATGCTCCACTGACCATCCTTGGGCTCAGAAGTCCTCTTTGGATGAATCATCACTTCTTCACCTCATTATGTTCTCAACACATACATGCTATATAGAGACCCGAAGCTTGACGTATATAGATATTACATTACTTTTGCGGAATACATAATACATAACAAAAACAGACACAGAAGGACCATAATAGTTTTGTGTCTTTGGAAACGTGGAACGTAATCTTCTAATTGTGGTGAAAGATCTTCAACATCTCCCATAAAGATCTTCCACTATTTTATTCCTTACCTAAAACCATTCTTTTAATCCTGGGGGGAAATAAAACATAAAAAGGTTGAGCTCAAATGCTCAGTAAGTGTAAACAAAAGAAATATCAATCACATCATATTCATAAGAACATAACATTTTGGAAATCTTACCCTGCAAAAGAGATCAAAATTTCATAACATGGGATAAATAATGGTAGTGAAATGTAATCACAATAATCATAACTTAAAACATGAAGCTTTGTGGAATACACACAGAATCATAGAGAATCATAACTTATTAGTCAAGACTCATTTCCCAGACTATCTTAGTGGACAAAGTCCATTTCTGAATTGAGTTCATTCCTCGTTTCAGTCTTGTTTCACTGAACTGGTTTAACCTACCGTTCCAGCCATGTCTATCTCATGAGATATAAAATCTTTACCCAATGCATTGGAGGGAGATATAGGTGCCACCCATTTTATAATGATACAATTCTTATGTGTGCCACAAAATCATAAACCATACATCATAGCATAACCCATGTAATAAAAATGGGATTCTTAAACATCGTGACATCATAAAACAATTCATATAAGATAAAGGAATTCATAAAAATAATTGCATCACAACATAATCAAATCAATGTAATAATAGGGATAGAAACAGAACCCTTTATTATCTTAGATGGAAAATAATTTTGATAAAACACTTGAACTCCATTCTTGAGGAAAATATCCTTTCTACTTCAAAAACACTTTTCCTTTCTTAAAATGGCATACAATTCAAAACTAAAAGAAGTTAATTAAAAATAAACTTTAAAACTTGTAAGGGAAGCTTCTTGGAAATAATGTTTTTAAAAATTCATTCATGCCGTATAAGTTTAAAAAAACATTCTTCTCGTACTTTGGTCAGAAAAGTCAAAAAGTACCTCGTACGAAAAACGACAAATGATTCCATTCATATATTTTACTAAAAACTCACTGAAGGGTAAAATTGGATTAAAATAATTGTAGGTGGATGTAAATAATATTACATATTGAGGAAACAAGGATGTGGATGATAAAATACAACCCAGTAAATTCCAAAGTATAAAAAATCTCGGATAAAAATGACATTGTGATATTTCCCTTACCTTAGGTCCGATTTGCTTTGTAAATGTCTGAACCTCCTGTATAATGATTTAAATAATGTAATTTACTTATTCCATAATCATACTCATTTTTGTGATATCATATATGGTCATATTCTTAGCTTATTATTAGTAATATTTCATTGCTACTTGTTATTCGGGTGTTTATTACTTTTTGTTCTTATGCGTGTTGTGTCGAATAAATTCTAATTATTCTATTTAGGTTATAGATTACTCATTTACATAATGGTATTAGTTCAATACATATCATATTTATTCACTCAATTCATTTAGGTTATCATTATGCAATGAAAATCATGTAGAACGAGTCGCATCACATTGTGGAGACGGTATTCCGTACATACGCACGAGCGATGATATCGTTCCCATGATCGTGGAATTGTATTGGAGTGTATGTATAATATTTCAGAATCAATATCACTTTACAATAATCATATATAGTTATTATTTACACCATTATACCCATCCAAGTAAGGTGGTGGTGGAAAATAGATTACACCACGGCGTGGAGACGGTATTCCGTACGTATGCACGTGTGGTGATTTCGTTTTCCATAGGATGGATAGATGGAGAAATATGGTTTTTTCATACTTATAATAACATATCAGTATATTAGTGATACTGATGTTATTACTTAATAATGAAACAACCTAATAATAAGAATTGGAATAATAAATAAAGTTGAATGAATCGGTAATGGACATTACCTCTTCTTTGAAGCGCCTCTTTGAGACCTCCTCTTAGGGCACTAAAATTTGTCTTTGAAGAAGACCAGGACCTCTAGGATGTTTCTAGGGAAGTGGAGAAGAGAATTTTGCGGGGTTTGGTGGAGCATGAAGGCTCAAAGTGGTGTGAGGAAGAGAGGGAGGAGGTGCCCTTTTATAAGGGAGGAGAGGGGCACCTTTGGAATAACAAAAAATATTATTTTATTATAAAGTCATATTCGGTTTTTAATAGCTCCAAATTGATATATTTCGAAGATAATGTGGGGATGGGTCGAAATAATTTCATCCAATAGAATTTAGTCAAGTTTAGGTCATTATATTAACCTTATCTTTTAGTTTTAACTCTTAGTTAATTAGATAGACATTTACCATGTCACTTTGTATTTTTATATTATATAGTTAATAAATTTTCCATATACATCCAAGAGACCCCCAAGTGGTCCATTAATGATACAAATATCATGATATAAGTATCTTGGCCGAACCATATATTTTTAGGAATATAATAACAATTAATAAGATAATATTTGTTTTAAAAACTATTTTATGTCAATTTTGATACTATTTGGTAATTGATTTTTTTGAAAATCATAACAGAATTATTAGTTCGAAAAAAATTAATTAAATAAATACTAGAATGTCATATTAACATATAAAATTATTTTAATTCATAAAAATTCTCAAATTACATTTATTTGGGTATTTATAACATCAATTATGTCAATATTTCATTAATAAGATAATTACTGCATTATCATTGTGTCATAAATAAATTAAATTATTTTAAGTCTAAAAATTAGAAATAAACTACCATTATGTATGAAATCCTTTTATATTTCTAATTAATATTTATAGTCCAATTTATCTTATGTATAACCCTATATAAAATGATTTAGCTATTAAACTATGATTTTATCTATTTTAACCCTTCTTTAAATAAATTAATAATAAATGTCCTAATCTAAACTAAGTGGGCCTAAATGGTCATATTTTATTCCTAAGGTTGTTTTGGGTCGAATTAGACATGTCCAATAGAATTAGGACATGTTTTATGGTAATAATAATATAATTTTTACACTTAATTCCCTAGTTACATTTAACAGTGGTAAAAAAAGAAAAAAGTTACTATTCACCAAAAATTATTTTCATCTCATTGAACCACATATTATTCCTTGATATTAACCGTGTCTCTCGGATTTTCGGACATCCACTCACAGAAGCGGTAAAATTAAGTTTTATGAAAAATTCAGTTTTTTTTAACTACCACTTGGTGGTTTCACTATTCATCAAAAAATGAAAATTTCCAGAAAAATACCAAAAATTAGGCCTAAGCTATATTTGATATTATGAATTCAAAAGTTATGTCTATTTAACCAAATTCAAAACATATCAGTTACATTAACGAATTTAAAAATTAATTTCCGTCATCAAAACAAATAGCGTGTTTTTAAGAGATAATAACTATCAAAAGATTGACACTTATTTATGTCTGGTTTAAATGTGATATTACATCCCATGACCAACATTGTATTAAATTTTAAAAATATATTCTAAATATACTTTAAAACCACTCAAATTAATAATTTATCACTATTAATTATTTCGATTAAAAAAGTTGTTTTTAATTAAAATTTAGTAATTTTCACTATTCATCGGAATATGAATTTTATCCAAAAAGTACCAAAATTTCACCCTAAGATAATTTTGATATACTAAATCCAAAAATGAAGTCCATTTTGAAATATAAAATTTATAAAATTTCAAAAATTGGGTATTACTATTTATAATGGCTAGTTCATAATAATATTATAATAATATCTCGTTTTGTGAAACTCAGTATTGCGTACTACACACGCTATCGAGGAAGCTCGGGATTGTGTGTAATTCAAGGAAAGTCAGGTATGTGTGCTGTGAAATCTCCTTTTGGTGTAGCGTACAACACAAGGCATTAATGAAATTAAAAAGAATATTTTTCATAAAATCTCGGGGTGTTACATTCTACCACCCTTAAAATGAATTTCGCCCTCTAAATTCGTCGGGGTTATAAATGGTTTACTACTTGAAAGTTTCTTTAATAGAAACCCACATCCTAAAAGGGAATACCAAAACATGGATTTAAAAACTAATGTATGAAATGTAACGATTACCCAAATTAACTCATCACTGGGTTTCCATGTAGGAGAACATAGGTGAAAATATAGATATGGAAGAAAAATCTAACCATCAAGTACTGATGGGGAGTGGTAGAGAACATGGCTATGAAAAAGCCAACAATCACAAAGCCATAAATTTGTGACGATCTAAGGTACCATCTGATTCATCGGATATAAGAGCACTAGGACAACATTTTTGGTTTTCAATATCATTTCCCTAAAGTTGATGAAATTGGAATTAGAAGAAATACATTCGTGATTTTGTTACAGTCTCACCATTGTTCATTCTTTTGAAAATTTCCACTTCATCTCTTAAAGAAATGAAGTTGAATTTGTCATTCGTGAAGTATTAGCATGTCATGAGATCGAATGATGGGTCATTCCATCTGTCTCAAACAAAAGGTTAGAAAAGTTATCAAAAAAATACATAAGTCCAACTATAGTGAGATTAATCATATATGGTTCCTAAAATGGACTTATAATTCATATATCATACTGCTTAATATAATAGAACTAGTTTCTACTAAAAAGGGACTTCCTGTAGGACAGTGGTAGGTGATAAAGGCCAGTCGCACTTCGGTTGTGGGTTCCATTCCCACAGCCTTGTCCGATGTGATGGGTTGTCACACATCCTACAGGTTATCCTTTTTCTAAAACTACATTACTATAACATCCCATCAATAATATCGAAAAAAAACTTCTATCCTTAAACAATACTAACTTATTTCCAACATAATCCATTCCAATCTTTAGGCTTATCCAAAATACTGCTGTCCAATCTCATATTACAGTGAAAACGATTACCAAAGAGTTCATATAAAAAGCATGTTAATACCATCATTTATCCCCATATATTATGAGATATTCCATGTTGGTCACATTCAAAACATTCTAAGGCCTTAATCATGTATTCTCTTCAAAAATGAATACCCATTGAATCTTAGTGAAAACATGAGTGTTGTCAAAAGTTAACTCTTTCCACATACCAAAACCCCAAAATTCTATATACTCAAACCATGATATAGCTATTTCCTTATATCAGTCATGAGCTCATGAATACTTTCAAACATATAATTTTCTCCTTATCCATTCATTATGCACGTATCATCTTTTTTCTAAAAATATCTCAATCACTTTCCATGGTTACCAGTACCATAAAATTATTGAAAACCGCAATAGACCAATACATAAATATTCCAATATTCCAAGATTCTATATACAACATTATTTTGGAATCCCATTACATAAATACATAATCATTCCACCACATCATTTTCATATTCAACATCGCCAATAGTGATCGCATGTGACTTCCCTTTTTCCTTTTCCTTAAGTGGTTGCTCATGTCGATCATCACTAACCCTTGGATTAGGACATTTATTAGCATAATGCCCCATTTCCTTGAACTTGAAGCATTGAAGTGTTGGTGGTGCGTTCTCTGCAGTATTTTCTTTATTCACATCATTAGAAACCCTTTTTCCATTAATTCGACACTCAGCTGCTCGATGACCTTCTTTTCCACACTTAAAACATTTTCTAGTCCCTTTAAGACAATATCCACAATGATTTTTTCCACACTTTGAGCATAAGGAAACATTCATATTCTTTTCCCCATTATTTTGAGTTTTCTCCTTGAACTCCATCTTTCATTTCTTGTCAAAACTATGATATGGATAGGTAACACCAACTTCCATTTCTACCTTGATAGCACAACGAAAAATTTCTTCAAAGATACTGAAGTCTCTTATAGCTAATGCCCTTCGAAGATTTGGTTTTAACCCACTGAAGAATTAATCAAATTTACTTTCAGGTTTGATGATAAAGCCAGATGCATACCTTGAAAGCCTTGTAAAATTCGCTTCGTATACACCAACAGATTCATCATCCTTTTGCTTTAGTTCAAGAAACTCCTTCTCCATCTTTGTTCAAAGAATACGAGGGAAGTACTTATTGAAAAATAAGTTCTTGAACTCGTCCCATTCCATGGAATCAATTTCATCTCTTGGCCATTTATTCTTGATAAGATCCAACCATTGATCAGCTTCACCTTCCAAACGATATACTACTAAGATGACTTTATCATGTTCAGAACATTGAAGAACTGAAAATATCTTTTCAGTGGTACTGATCCATTATTCAGCAACAAGTGGATCAGAAGACACATAGAAAGAAGGTGGGCGTTGCCTCATGAAGGACTCAATAGAATATTTTTCCCTTCTCTGCTCATTTGGAAGTCTAGAATGATTCATATCTTGTGGAAGTATAGCAAAAATATTTTTCACTCCATCTCCCATAAAATTTGTTTGTTCAGGAGGAAAATCATTTCATTTTCCATTTCATTGATCAACACGGTTCCTTCGGGTTCCATCCATCATCTAAAACCCAAAAAGAATAGTGTGAGAGGTAAAAATCATGCTAGGGAAAACAACATAGTAAAGGGGGAGTACCCTCAATATCTAAAATATTAGATTAAATTCTAAGATCATTAGTGCAATTCTAGGACTATAACCTATACGTATACTTAACCTTAGGGACATCCCTAGACATACCTTAGAAATATCTCTAGGGATCTCACTAAAGTTTTCGCATCCTAGTTTCCAATGGTTAACTAAACCTTTCCTCTGATACCAATTGTGGAGACCTGAAGCTTGATGTACATAGATATTAGATTACTTTTGCAGAATACATAATACATAACAAAAACAGACACACAAGGACCGTAATAGTTTAGTGTCTTTGTAAACATGGAACGTAATCTTCTAATTGTGGTGAAAGATCTTCAACATCTCCCATAAAGATCTTAGAATTTTTGTTTCCTTACCTAAAACCTTTCTTTTAATCCTGGTGGAAAATAAAACATAAAAAGGGTGAGCTCAAATGCTCAGTAAGGGTAAACAAAAGAAATATCAATCACATCATATTCAGAAGAACATAACATTTTGGAAATCTTACCCTGCAAAAGAGATCAAAATTTCATAACATGGGATAAATCATGGTAGTGAAATGTAATCCCAATAATCATAACTTAAAACATGAAGCTTTGTGTCATACACACATAATCATAGAGAATCATTTCTTATTAGTCAAGACTCATTGCCAAGACTATCTTAGTGGACAAAGTCCATTTCTGAACGGAGTTCATTCCTCGTTTTAGTCCTATTTCACTGAACCGGTTTAACCTGCCGTTCCAGCCATGTCTATCTCATGAGATATAAAATCTTTACCCAATGCATTGGAGGGAGATATAGGTCCCACCAGTCTCATAATGATACAATTCTTATGTGTTCCAGAAAATCATAAACCATACATCATGGAATAACCCATGTAATAAAAATGGGATTCTTAAACATCATGAAATCATAAAACAATTCATATATGATAAAGGAATTCATAAAAATAATTCCATCACAACATAATCAAATCAATGTAATAATATGGATAGAAACAGAACCCTTTATTATCTAAGATGGAAAATAATTTTGATAAAACACTTGAACTCCATTTTTGACGAAACTATCCTTTCTACTTCAAAAACACTTTTCCTTTCTTAACAGGTCATACAATTCTAAACTAAAAGAAGTTGATTAAAAATAAACATGAAAAATTGTAAATTAAGATTCTTGGAAATAATGTTTTTAAAAATCTATTCATGTCATATAAGTTAAAAAAACATTCTTCTCATACTTTTTTCGAAAAAGTCAAAAAGTACCTCTTATGAAAAATGACAAAAGATTCCATTCATATCTTTTACTAAAAACTCACCAAATTGTAAAATTGGATTTAAATAATTTTAGGAGGATGGAAATAATATTACATATTGAGGAAACATGGATGTGGATGATAAAATACACCCTAGTAAATTCCAAAGTATAAACAATCTCGGATAAAAATGAGAATGTGATATTTCCCTTACCTTAGGTCTGATTTGCTTCTTAAATGTCTGAAACTCTGGTATAATGATTTAAATAATGTCATTGACTTATTCCAGAATCATACTCATTGTTATGATATCATATATGTTCATATTCTTAGCTTATTATTAGTAATATTTCATTGCTACTTTTTATTCGGGTGTTTATTACTTTTTGTTCTTATGCGTGTTTTGTTGAATTAATTCTTATTATTCTTTTTAGGTTATAGATACCTCATTTAAACAATAGTATTACTGTAATACATATCATATTTATTCGCTCAATTCATTTATGTAATCATTATGCAATGAAAATCATGTAGAACAGGTCGCATCACATCGTGGAGACGGTATTCCGTACGTACGTACGAGTGATGATATCGTTCTCATGATCGTGGAATTGTATTGGAGTGTATGTATACTATTTCAGAATAAATATAACTTTACAATAATAATATATAGTTATTATTTACACCATTATACCCATCCAAGTAAGGTGGTGGTGGAAAATAGATTGCACCACGGCGTGGAGACGGTATTCTGTACGCACGCACGCTTGGTGAATTCATTTTCCATAGGATGGATAGATGGTGAAATAGGGTTATTTCATACATATAATAACATATAATTATATGATTGATACTGATGTTATTACTTCATAATGAAACAACCTAAGTAGAAGAAGTGGAAGAGGAAATAAAGTTGAAAGAATCGGTAACGGACATTACCTCTTCTTTGAAGAGCCTCTTTGAGACCTCCTCTTAGGGCACTAAAATTGGTATTTGAAGAAGACAAGGACCACTAGGATGTTTATATGGAAGTGGAGAAGAGAATTTTTCGGGGTTTTGCTGAGCTTTAAGGCTCAAAGTGGTGTGAGGAAGAGAGGTAGGAGGTGCCCTTTTATAAGGGATGAGAGGGGTACCTTTGGAATAACTAAAAATATTATATTATTATAAAGTCATATTCAGTTTTTAATAGATCCAAATTGATATATTTAGAAGCTAATGTGGGTATGGGTCTAAATACTTTCATCCAATAGAATTTAGACAAGTTTAGGTCATTATATTAACCTTATCTTTTAATTTTAACTCTTAGTTAATTAGATTGACATTTACCATGTCACTTTGTATTTTTATATTATATAGTTAATAAATTTACCATATACATCCAAGAGACCCCCAAGTGTTCCATTAATGATACAAATATCATTATATAAGTATCTTGTCTGGACATTACATTTTTAGGAATATAATGACAATTAATAATATAATATTTGTTTTAAAAACTATTTAATGTCAATTTTGACACTATTTGGTAATTGATTTTTGTGAAACTAATAACAGAATGTTTAGTTCGATGAAATTTAATTAAATAAATAATAACATGTCATATTAACATATAAAATTATTTTAATTTATAAAAAGTCTCAAATTACATTTATTTGGGTATTTATAACATCAATTATGTCAATATTACATTAATAAGATAATTACTGAATCATCATTGTGTTATAAATAAATTAAATTATTTTAAGTCTAAAAGTTAATAATAAAATACCATTATGTAGGAAGTCATTTTATATTTCTAATGAATATTTATTGTCAAATTTATCTTATGTATAACCCTATATAAAAATGATTTAGTTATTAAACTTTGATTTTAACTATTTTAACCCTTCTTTAAATAAATTATTAATAAATGTCCTAATCTAATTCAAGTGGGCCTAAATGGTCATATTGTATTCCTAAGGTTGTTATGGGTCGAATTACACTTGTCCAATATAATTAGGACATGTGTTATGGTAATAATAATATCATTTTTACCCTTAATTACCCTATTTACTTTTAACAATGGTAAAAAAAGTAAAAAGTTACTATTCACCAAAAATTGTTTTCATCTCATTGAACCACATTTTATTCCTTGATATTAACCGTGTCTCTCTTATTTTCGGAATTCCACTCACAAAAGCGGTAAAATTATGTTTTATGAAAAATTCAGTTTTTTTAAACTACCACTTAGTGGTTTCACTATTCATCAAAAAATGAAAGTTTCCAGAAAAATACCAAAAAAATAGGCCTAAACTATATTTGATATTATGAATTCAAAAATTATGTCTATTTTTCCAAATTAAAAACATATCAGTTACATTAACTAATTTAAAAATTAATTCCCATCGTCAAAACAAATAGCGTGTTTTTAAGAGATAATAAATATCAAAAGATTGACACTTGTTTATGTCTGGTTTAAATGTGAAATTACATCTAATGAACAAAATTGTATTAAATTGTAAAAATATATTCTAAATATACTTTAAAACCACTCAAATTAATAATTTATAACTATTAATTATTTCGATTAAAAAAGTTGTTTTTAATTAAAACTAAGTAATTTTAACTATTCATCAGAATATGAAAGTTATCTGAAAAGTACCAAAATTTCACCCTAAGCTAATTTTGATATTCTGAATCCAAAAATGAAGTCCATTTTGAAAGATAAAATTTATAAAATTTCAAAAAGTGGGTATTACTATTCATAACGGCTAGTTCATAAAAATATTATAATAATATCTCGTTTAGTGAAACTCGGTATTGCGTACTACACACACTATCGAGAAAGGTCAGGATTGTGTGTATTGCAAGGCACGTTAGGGATGTGTGTTGTGAATGATCCTTTTGGTGTAGCGTATAACCCAAAACATTAATGAAATTAAAAAGAATATTTTTCATAAAATCTCGGGGTGTTACATGCTCTATAATGGATACACACCAATTACTGCATCTCCATAGATTCCCACCTCGTGCCCATGTCACCCATGTCACCTATGAGGTCCTGTATCTAATCATATTCCACACAAAGTTCCCGTGGATCATCTAGAACCCATAAATCCCATATATCATCAAATGACCACTTTTAGTCATGATTCCATGCACCTCAAATAAAACCTTCCCTGTATTAATACCCATAAATAATATCATTTCCACACACCTCGTATATATTTATATATACACCATGAATATGGGTTGATGCAAACATAATAACCAATATCTAGTTAGACCAAAACAACTCATGAAACTCATGCACTAAAACACAGAATTCTATAAAAAAATCAATTCCAAAATCAAAAACACCCTAGTCACACACGTGTTATTCATCTAACTATAGTCGGCTCCCTGGCATGCTTTTCACCGTGCATCTCCACTGCGTGCACCTGGCCTGAAGACCAATAACCTAAGGAATGTCCTCTATGTGGGGATGCACCATCCACCAACCACAAACCCCACTACTAGGTCCCACTATCTCTTCCATGACCTATGTATGATATTGAATCCTAACTAATAGCTTTTGGCAAAACTCCTGATCTAACCTCAAATCCCTAAGTCTTCCATGATCCCTAGCACTTGGATATATGAGACGACTTCCTAAAGAACCTATCATGATTCCTGACCTAGTAGCATTCTTGGAACTCCTTTGGTACCTAATCACAATGTGGTTTCCCATGTATTGACTTCCCACACTAAAAACACACCATCAAAGGGCCACTCTTCAGTGGTATACCCAAGTCTCTGGCCTGAACGCCTTGCTGAGACTCCTCACAGCCTCAGTTCATTCTATGTGAAGCATAACTACTAACATCACCTAACATAATCACATGGACTGAGTATGACTGGTCTGTCCAACATCCCTTGACTGTTAGTTCCTGATTCACAACCTCTAAGAACGAGTTCAACCTGAAGATGTTTGCGTGCACCCTAATTTCATTCCATAACTTATCCTCAAAATTCCTCACTCTCGAGGTGTCTTCACCCACCATGTCAGGTGTGAAAAGAGAGTAGTCTATAAGATTAGCTACATAGGGCATCATGGAATTTCTTTCTACTGAAGGTTCAAGTACTCCCAAGCTCTCGCCACCCTCAGCATCTCTGAAAAGAAGTGAATGAACAACCTTCCCTCAAATTCCTTCCAAGAAAGTCTCTTGTGTCTACCTTCCTAAACATGTACATCCCACCAACACTTTTCCCATCCTCTGTGTATATATATCTCTAGCTTTAACCTCTATCTAGGGGTGTATTGATCTGGTTAAAGATGGTCTGTAATGAATCTATCTAGTTCATGGATGCATGTGGTCCACCCTCACATAGAAATAGTAGTGGGTTCTTTGACTTGAACTCCTGAGTTAGGTATGTCATTGATGGTTCAGCACCTTGAGATCCCCTATTGATGCCATGGATAACCTGAACTAGGATCACCATAAGATGATCATTAATCCATGGCCCAAAATCTTCCATATCATGTGTCTATCCTACCTATACTAGAGCATATACCTATTCCTGTAACTATGGCTCATGATTTCTCCACCCTTCAGGGCATCGTGCTAACCCTAATGGGCCATATCTTGTGCACGGTCATGAAGCAACAACTCACCACCCTCTTGATACTCCAATGTAGCTTGTCTAAGTGGTCTCCCACTTAAAATCAATACCTTGGTAAGATATAAATAATAGTTTATATATAAATATCAAAGATAAGTAAAGGTATAACTAGAAGTGAAATCTCATAACCCTTACACTCCCCCCACCAAACCATGTCACATGACATCCTGCCTCAAGCCCCTTACCTACCTATATCAGTGTCAGGTATCTCATGTAACCTGGCAATAGGACCCCCTTCCTACTGACATCATAATTAGGCATCAAGTATCATCCAGCCTCAGGGCCCCTCGACTTCCCATAACAAGGTCAAGCATCACATATCATCTGAGGTAGTTGAGTATAATTCCACCAAGGATAAGTTATATATGAAAATTATATTTTCTTCCATTATTTACTCTTTAGAAAAATCAACCCTATCATCATACCTCCCTTCTCATACTAGAGTTTGGCCCATAAGTCACATGAATATAGTCACATCAAAACACATACATACCTTATTGAAACCACATTCCTAGGGTGGATGAGTAGAATTACACCAAAGAGATGATAAGTAAGAAAAAACTATTTTTCTTTCCTTTTTGACATAATAAATAACCCAAAAACACTTAACACAATCCATTTTACTAATTAAGATCATAAGAAAAAATTATCATATGTTCCTAACAAACTATCATAAAGCTTAATCACACCTCCATTGCTATACAGAGCAAAGGCCTAAAATCCATGTAATAAATAACCATCACACCCATGTTCACCAAATGATGTCTAAATTTAATTAGCTATAAAATAGAGAAGGATAAAAACAACTCCCCACCCCTAGGAATTTGTTATATCCCCCGTACATGGGGATGTAGGCACTAAAACATGAGTTATGTACTGTGTTTCGACTACATCATAGTCTCTGATCTACCATAACCCAAATAATAATACCAACTGAAAATAATAATGCTTTATATCATTTTTAGACATCGAAACACTGCTACTAATTCCCAGACATGAACTTCTCTGATACCACTTGTTGTGTCCTGACCGAAGATCCTCTTTAAAATAGTTTTCCATGCTAATGTTCCATAGTGCATTAGGCACACCTCCTCATACATCAAAGGATGGTGGCCAGTAGTGAGGGTTTAAAGAGGTGATAGTGGGGATATATACCCTTAGGTGGTGGTCTATGTATATAATTGTGGAAGAAGTCCATAACACAGTGAAAGAAATTACAAGAAATACAAGAAGAATAATTAAACAACAACCACTATAATAATATACATGCCTCAAACAATTATAAAATTGGTAGAATGAAACACCATATGTAGGTAAGCATGCATATTAGGTGAAGGAATACAAAACTGATAATTAGAAAGGTTTTCCCATGGCTTACATTATTAGTATATACATATAAGAATGATAAACGAAAGGAAACTAAAAAAGTAAACTCAATTTTATGCATGAACCTCAAATGTCATTTTCCATCCTTCCAATGCAAAAGGTACGACAATGATCACTAAGGTCCAGATCCTAGGCTTGGTCCCTTATGTGATTGAAATAGAAAAATTTCAACATGGATCATGAAGGGCCTATGTGTGGTGTCAGATTATATCTCAATAAGACGCCACAAATGTGTTCCTATCTAATATCTTTGAAAAATTAGGTATCCTAAATGTAATTATAAACATAACATGAATATAATTTAAATAACATAATTATCTTGTGTTCCAAATCTACAAGGAAGAAATCACATTCTTCATCCATCGCTGATATATCATGTTCCCTAAAGTTACATATATTGAATACATCAACATTTCTTCATATATATAACTATAGTGAATTGGATCCTTAACATGAATCCCAAGGAATCCCCTGATAAAAATGCATCCTAGGTGAACCCATACGTCCCACCTCTAAGTTTCCGCCTGACACCTCATGCCATCATGAACATCGCTGATGTCCAAAAAGTCATGCACAACAAGTAACTATTCCCTGAGACCTCATCTCATAAATTCATTGGTGATCAATGGTCGATGTCCCAAGTCACAGTTATGTTTATCCCCTAAATAATAAACATTGTCCGCTCAATAGACAATGTTCTAAGGAATGGTAATATCTTTCCTCCCAAATAATTCCATCCCAACGACTTCAACATATAGATATACTCAACCCCCAACTAACAGTTTCTTCATCATAAACACATGGCTCCTCAACATCCTTGAGTATTTCTATGCTAAGCACCTCTAACCTCACTGGTGGTCAATAACATCCTAAGCCACAACTAACAGAGGACTCTACCAAATTAGTGGTCAACACCACCTCATCATATAAGTCATATCCATGTCTATATGGCTCTAATAAAACTTCATCCAATCACAATGTTCATAAATCACCAAAATAGTACATAATCTACATCATCTTTCCAACCCATTACCATGTGACCATATTGATCAATATGTGGTCAAAACTATCTTAAGGTCCTGGGTAATTCCCTCGGTCATGATGAACTCATCGCCTCAATCTGATGTCCATGTAACCCAAACAATGAATGACATCACTCATATAATCTAGGCCTCGTCCAACTTGAGAATCCATGTCACCTCATACAGATGCTAATCACCATATCAATCCTCCAGACAAGCCCCTCAGGATCCTATGAAACCAAGAAAAATAGTGAGAAAAATAATTTGAATTAAATAATAGTCCCAACCTATTCCTCCCAAACTTTTTGAAGCCCAATACCTAGCATGAACATTTGTTGTGGATTAAGAACATTCCCAAAAGCATATCATTTGATCAATAAATTAACTAAAACACAAACATTAATTTTATCGTCTCTCTTAGTCAAATCAATGAAGTTCTAAATAATTAACCACCCCAAAAACAATAAAATAAAATATAAATCTAGAAATCACCTACCTCATACTGGTAGATGATCCCTTTTCTGATATTATCCTCTAAATATAATTGATTCATAAGAAATTGGATTTTTAAATGAATACCCTAAAAATAGGGTAAAATGACTTAAACAAATTTAACAAACTATATAGAAAGGGAAAATAAGGAAATATGGTATTGGATTGAAGGTCTAATAGAGATGAATATGTATACACCAACGGTTCAAGGAATGGTGTCTAGATAGAGGAGATTCATCAAAATGATTAAATTGGGAAAAGGATGGTCTCTCTATATTGTGTGTGTGGGTGAAGGAGTAAAAAAGGGATATGAAAAGATAACTAAATGGATGGTAAAATGGTAAATTTAACTCCTTATGTGATCTTCATGGTTTGGTAACATGGTTGGACTAACCGTATACTAACTGTTCAATGCCCATTGTCTAGGAACCACACCTCACGTGGTTGGCCTGCATTGTTTTCCAAACCATTCGCAAGCCATGTGAATACCCTATGTTAAAAATTTAATTGGTCTCATGTTTCCATTATCCCCCTCAAATAAGGTTTCTCCTATCTTTAATAGTGAATAAGGAGGGTTTCATGGTTACTCATTGGAGGCCACATAGTTTTTCCAAACCATGTGCCACTATTTGTGCACCCTGAAAATGTTGGTCTTTGGCCATCAATGCACCCGAATTACACTCGAAACCACAAGGAATTTTACAATCATTAAAACCCATCTAAAAACAATCCCTTGGGTGAAACGGACTCTCATAATTATGTTTCGATGATCAAAAAGAAATATGTCTTGCTCAACAAAATTAAGAAAAATTGAAACAGGTTTTAGATTTAAACACTCTCCAGAAACCTGATTTATTACTAAGTAAGCCTATTTTTACCATCTAAAAATAGTAGTTCATCCATGTAGTGAAACACCATGACCACAACTTTCAATATTCCTATAGTGGAATGAACTTTGTTTTACCACAGGGACTGCCACAATGTGGTCCTTGTCTTGTTTTCCAATTTTAGGAATTTTCTTCTCACCACACATTATGATTTGGCATGGTCCACCCATTACTTTTCCAACATTAATTTAAATCTTACTATCAAAAAATCAAACACATCAATAAAATAATTTGGGAAACATAACAATATCTCCCATTTTATTTTATTGAAAATACTTATCTTTTTTCACTTCATCTTCCCAAATTCCTACTCACCCTTATTGAAAATGAAATTCAATGGTAAAAGAATGAGGTCTTCTTCTTCTCACAATCATCCTCACCTACCTTTTATCATTTTATGGAGAGGTTATATATCACATAGTCTATAGAAAATATACTTTAATTAATTCACTCAAATTTTACATGGGCATGTCTAGCATAGAAAGCAAGAGATATGTAATCAAGGTGTTCTAATTTGTCCATAACAACTCATCATGTGATAACATGCTTGTATACTTTCATATTTCTCAATATATGTGTTATTTCAAAATATATTTAGAACATAAATATATTTTATCTTATAAAAATATCAACAAACCATAAAAAAAATCTAGTTGATGAAATATAGCTCCCCCTTCTCATATCTGAACAACCATCAATCCCAATATATAAATATGTTGAACATATTCATAAAAATAGAGTGAAACTGAGATTATTATACCTTATTTAATGATTTCTCCAAATTGTAATGAAATTTTAGACATGAATACTTTCTTATCAAAGGATATCCCCCTAAAGGGATAAAATCATATCCTCTTCATCATAGAGAAGTACTCCAAGTTTATCTCATTGTCTTTACTATACAAAAATAATACCCTCAATAAACTCTTTTAATTACCTTAAGGTTAGAACAAGATATATAAATGATTAAAGGAATAAGGAGGGATCAATATATTAGTCAAAGGGAATATAGTAGGATGAGACCTTCCTACCAACCTATTCCATTCATTTATTCCTATATCAAAAATAATTTTGTTTGAGGAAATTTTATTCCCATAATGAATTAATAAATTTTCACTTACTTATGATTTAAGTGTCTTTAAAACATGCCCAATTTTCTCACATATTTAGCAGTTCTTTAACATATCACTTGTAGATGCCTTCTCAGTGATCTTATCATATTATTTAAACACCTATTTCTTTATTTTGATCTTCATTATCATATTCTCACCACAAAACCCCTTATGTTCATTCCTTATACAAGGTAATGACATGTTTCACTAGTATTAGTATCCTTTCTGTCTTCACATTCCACAACACTAATAATATCCCTTTAATTATTATTTTCTTGACCAATTCTAGAGTTTTTTAGAATATTGGTGATGTATTCCTCTTTAAGGCTTATTATTATTATGGTCCTATTTTTTTCATAGAATACTCCTTTATTTCTCTTATGTGGGGATTTTCTTCTCATTCTTCTTAGACTAACTTTGATCACCTATAGTACTGGAATCAAATGCTGTTTTCCATGTAGAATAGGTGAAGGAGTACATTGCTCCTTTGATCTCCTCTTTTCACCATTATCAGAATATTATCAACTAATATCGATATATTACATGAAATTTTTCTATCATTTTTCAAGTAAATTTGATCTATAAAATAGAAATATTTTTTCATTGGATAGTTCTTATGTGGAAATAAATTTCTCCTTAAGATCACATATCAACTTCTCCTTATAAGTTATATTCAATTTATGTTCCTTAATTTTTTAAACTTTCTCTTACACAATTTTTATTAGATGTTATTTTTCTTCATTATGAATCCCTTTTCCATTTTCCACAAACTCAATAATTTGTGTATTAGTCTCATTTTCCTCCTCCTATATATTTTTCAATCCTTACTTGAGTTAAGAAAACTACTAAAGATAATATTCCAAATTAACTTTAAGTTACCACTCTTGTTCTATTATCTATCCACCACCATCTTCATTGCATGATGTGTGAAAACATTTCTCCACATGAGCAGTGTGAGTGTCTTAATTTTCATAATTTATGAATAAAAATCATAATTTCTTAAAAATATTAATCATTTCCTTATTGATTTATTTTTTTCCTTATCCTTTTTTTCTTTCAATTTATTTATTTTTACTCATATGATTTAGATTCAAAAACATGCTTCTTTGGGAAACAATTTTCAGTCTGACCAATATAATTGTTATTAAAACAACTAAAAAAATTCATAACTTTTCCATTTAATTTTCACTTCAAGAACATCTTTTACAAGATTGTGACCATCAGAATGATATATTGATCTTCTTTTCAATTGTTCATTCCCTTAACTTCTTTAATCTTCCTTTTCTCATTGATTCAAAGGAAACTTCTAATTTCTATTACTTATTGAAAAAAGGTTCCTTCCACATTTAATATGTAATAGGAATTTTTTGCAGCTCATCAAGTGAATTATCTTCTAGATCATTGAAATATGATACATTGTGATCAAATAAATCTAGAAATTTCCTCATAAGTCTCTTTACAATATTAGTGTCTTCAAGTTTCTCACCAAATATATTAATATTCCTAACTATTTCATTTAACATAATGAAATACAAATCAATATCTTTATCTTATTCCATCATAATTTCCTCAAGTATACTCCTCCAAATTTGGAGTTTATCTTCAATAACTTTGACATTTCCCACATAGTTGCTCATTATTTTATCCCATATCTTCTTTTTAGTTAAAAGACCCACCACCTTGGTGTAAAGATTCTCTGAAAAAGAAATAAAAATTGAATTTTGTGTCATTCTATCAATCTCTATATTTCTCTTTTCAGTATGGTTCATTTAAGAATTATTAGAAATATGATGGGAACCAACCATAGCAACATTGCATACCTCAAGGTCAAGTAGAATTAGGTAAGGAAGAATCATATTCCAATAACTATGGTATTTTATTTTATCAAAGATAGGAAATCCTTGTTTGTTCATATAATTGTGATTCTCTTTTGTTCAGTAACATCTCCTAGATTATTATATGTAGCTCCCTTTGATACCACTTGTTATGATCTGAATTGATTGGATCATTGAGAGGGGGAGATGTTAAATCATTGATCATATTTTTCCTTTATTAGTTTCTCCCTTTTTAACTCAACCACATGAACATGTTAAGGTTCTTGATCCTCTCAATAGAGTTGATCAACCTTTATTTATATGAAGAAAAAGAAGATAATGTGTACCACATAATATTTACAAGTTTTGGTACTCATGCCTACTCTTTAACATATTGGTTAGTCCCCTAAACATGGATAAATTTACTACATAATAAACTTATTTAAAAAACTAAGACCACAATGTTTTCACACCACTTCTAGAATCCACTATTTGATATAATGTATTTATAAAATATGATCTAATAACGATAAGAAAGAACTAGTTATCACTTAAAATCTTGATGTTACTCCTCCATGAATAAATGGATCAATATATCCATAATTTTAATTATTATATATGAATTTCAATAATAAGTGTTGATTCATAGCCTATTGGTCTCAAATATTCCACTAGAATCAGCATGATCTAGTCTTCCACATTTCATAAAGATTTACTAATTATGTAGTCTTCTTCATACATTCTCATATTCACAAAATTTTATTCTTCAAAAATATAGAAATTAAACTCTGGGATTATGGTCACCTAAATCTTATCCTTTATATAGGGTGTATTGGGTTCTCTCTCAAGGTTATTTTTCACTCCCGAATATAAGGCGTCTCTCCCATTTTTTTGTAGTTTCCATCATCCATCCTCTAATTGAGTCGCATGTACCCAAAAAAATAGAAACATGTGAGAACCATAATGTCCTATCAAAAAATTACATAAATCAACCATAACAACATTTATTTTATTTATGGATTTAATACATAAATTCTATAATGTAACTTCTTCATGGGAATTCTCTCTCTTCAGTAGTGTGGATTAAATCTTCATTTAATCCACTAAAATTAATTCTACATACTCTTCTAATTTATGGTAAATTCATAGAATAAAATCAAATCCAATGATTATGGAAGATTTCAAGATCCATTCATGCATCACTATAATTATTTCACCAAATTATAACATGCCAAAGCCTAATAAACCCTTCATATGAAATAGTGCATAATTCTTGATCATTTTACCTCAACATTCTGACCACCACAAAATTAGTCCCTGGTTCTAGAAGTTTTTTCATGTAGAACCGCTTTTTGACCAAAACATACTTCACCACAACATAGTACATAATCCTTCATCTTTTTTCCCTCAACATATTGACCAACATTGGTATGGTCTCCTTCTTATATCCATTTTTTCATATATAACCACCTATCCACCATGGATTTCATAACTGCTCAATTCCCATTTTTTGAATCCTTTTTTATCATAAAGATAATTTATATGTACTAAATCTTACGCCATGAGAATGGGTAATCCCATTTTTACCATCCCAAAAATTCAATTTGTGTCCTTTACCCCAATAATGAAAGGACACCACCTCATTTGCACACTTCACACATCTCAAGACCTTTAGATCAACCATTTCCTATCCCATTCTCTCAAAAAATTCACTCCACTCATCCTAGAATCCTGAAATTGGTTAGAAATATATCCAAATATGTCCTTTGGTGAAAACTAAAATGAGTTTCCTAAATAAGAGGTAACATTAATCGAATAGAAATTTTTTTATTTCATTATCCACCCCTCAAATTCTTCTTATAACTTGATTATATAAAAGTAGAACTATCCTAAATATAATTTTATTTTGTTATGTTATGGTTATGACCTACAACCACAAACACTTCTATCAAATGGGTTATTAAATAATCACTCATGTGTACGACAAACAACCGACTCACAAAAAAAGTGTCATTCATTTTTACATTTCAACCTCTCATTGTTCAGAATAATGATAATCATTATGTTTATATAATATATTTATTATACTTATAACATAATACTTCATATTTCATAATTATATCATATGCACCATTTTTATATTCTATTCGGTAAGGGATATGATAACATTTCTCATGTGTACGGGGGATTATCGCCTCGCAAAGTGGTGTGAATCATTTTTCACTAACATGTTTCATGGAAGGTATTTAGGGTAAATTTAATGAACATATATGATATGAATTAAATAGTTATGATAGTCATGAAATATTTATCTTCTTGGTAATATAATATATATATTTTTCTTCTTACATTTTTGACACATCGAAAAATATATAACATCACTTGTGGATTGTGGACTACCGCCTCCTCGAAGCAATGTTCAAAGAATGACCTTTTTACCAAATTCAGCCTACCAATGTCATTTTTTACACATAAGCTAAATATAGTTAGAACCTCAGACATAAATATAATCGATTATATAATTGAATATAACTTGTTTATAAGTGAACAAAAATTAATAATAATCTTGTAAAATTTATCAAGAAAGTAAATAAGTAACATAATTTTATTATTCATGATGATAAATAAAAATCATGACAAACCAGACTCAATATAAGTGTTTATCTCGTCTCACTATTATTTTTTGTGATATAAATGCCATAATCATCACTTATTTTTGTTTTGTGGTGTATATACTGAACATGAATGTATTTTTTGATTATTATCATTAAATATATAGAGAATTAAATATCTATTTTAGGATCTCTCTTTAATGATGTTTGCAGTTTCAAAGTAACCAAGAGGCAAGGTATTTTTCATCACAATTTGCCTTCTTTGAGAAATTTTTTATGTTATACACCTATATTACTTTATAAAGTGTATATACACTACCCCTTAGACATTATATATCATGTATATTATTATTTTTAATGATATGTTATGTTTAATTTAAGGTTATTATTTCTTTGGTATTATGATTTAATGTAAAAAAATTTGTACTTGTCTTTTATTACAATCCCATCATTTATCAGGATTGTGTATGTTTAAGTCTCCAATGTTTAATTCTTATACTTATCATTACTTCTATTATACTCCTTTTATTCATGATACTTACAATTAATTGTACCATTATTTCCACTCTTTGTTACTTAAAACATTTGAAAAAGTGTTTTCAAATAAATTTGTCTTCATTTCTCTCTTTGGTTGGTAATATTTGTTCTTTAAAAATAATGTTTACAAAAAAAAATTTCGAAATGTTTTTAAATTTTCTTTTAGTATAATTTTCATGGGAAAGGATTTTTAAAATTTTCTTATGTTATAAAATGTGTTCTGAATTATTTTTAAAACTTTATTTATGTGTTTACATGGTTTTTTTTAATGAAATAATGTTCAAAATGATTTATTTTATAAAAAGTGTTTTTATAAATGAAAAGGATGGTTTTCTTAAAAATGTTTTAATGATATTATAATGGTATTTCCAATGATCAATTTCAATAACTCTTGTTGTTACTAATCCTCCACTGGGAAAATTTCTTATTGAAACTATCCTCATTATTTTCTGGATTGATTAATATTGTTTCAAAGAGATTTTTATAGAACCCATTTCTTTTCAAAAATTTAACCTTGTTTCCAAGAGATTTTTATAGAACCTAGTTCTCTTCCATGGGTTTATCATGTTGCATAGATTTTTTTTAAAACCCATTTGTTTTCCATAGGTTAATCATGTTATGAAAGGGATAATGGTAGATCCTATGAGTTTATGATGAAATGAAAGCTTTTATGTGTTATGATTTTTATGGTAAATGGACATTTGATGGGTGGTTACATTATAAACAAATATCATGATGTTCTGTTATAAAACATGGATGGGTGGGTCTTTGATATCCCTCTAATGCATTCACTGTGGAAGTCGAATTTATAGTTAATAAATTTCTGAGATTGATTTTAAGAGTGAAGTGAAAATGATGTCCCAGATCACATACATGTTTTCCTTATGATTATTAAGGTTTTATAATGCTTCTCAGGATCAAGATTTATATCACATGGATCATTATTATTTACTACAATAACACTTTCCTTTTCCAATTTTTCATATTTGATTATCAAGGTATTATTGGGTATGAATTATTTTATGATTCTCTATTGCACTTTCACTATGTCATCTTACCCTTATGCACACTTATTCTCATTGAAAACATTAAATCGTTAATTCTTATTTTAAACCTTATTGATAATTTGACCTCACCCTTATTATGTTTCCTTTTCCCCAATTTATAATGAATGAGGTTGAATGATTTGTGTCTCTAAAGGATTTCACAAGGATAATGTTGATGACCTAATGTGAAATAAGAAAAGATGGGTTACGTTGTTGAAATTATCATTTAAATTTGTGTGAATTTTTTATATAGTATATTTTCCAAATTCACTAAAAATTTGAACATAAAAAGGTCCTTGAGGTTTTAAGTGATTCAAGTTTCCTTTGTTGTTGTAAGGTTTAGATGAAAAAACAGGTCCCATTTATCATCATTAAAGCCTGAACTGTAAATTTCATGATTTCAACATAAGATTTGGGAGTGTGGGTTCTGGGATGTTATATTAAGGTCGAAATTAAACAAATAAATGGTGTTTTAAATAGTTTTTAGGACATTTTGACCCATACCTTTATAGGTGGACCCCCAAGTACACTTGTTTTAACTTTAAACATTATGACAAATTTCTACTACTTTTACTTTTCATTAAAACCAAAAACAAAAGTGTAATTAATAAAAAATTTGTTCATTATGATTATAAATATGGAATAAATTTTATCAAATTAAATTCAAAAAGGTGTTATAGTTTATTTTTAAAATAAACTTACAAAATATGTCAAAAAATGGATTTTCAGGAAATGTATTTTTCAAGTATAAAATGATATTACATTAAGTATATGAATAATAATAAACATAATATGTATTTAAATTAAAATATTTTTATATATAATCTATAAAATTAATTTAAATCATTAATCATTAAGGATTACTATAATTAATTAAAAAGGAAATACATTATGTTTTAAAATAATAGTTTTCTGAAGAAAAAAAATTCTTTCTTACCTCGAAATGATAATATTTTTATTTCTATCTAATTGACGGTAAATTCATGGTTAATTATACATTTTATAAATATATTATAAATAAAATAAGGAATAGTTAAATAATATAACATTAATTATTCAAGCTTATTTATAAAGGAAAATATCAAAAACTCATTATGTTCTTATTTTGACCAAGTAAGTTAAAAATTTATATTCATTCTATAAAATTAGAATTTTTATTCAATAAAATATTAAAATGTTCATTATATTATAGTTTTATTGAAATATAATGGTCACTTACTATAATTGAAGCTTGGTTTTTATACGGATGAGCATGGGAAGCCAGTTTCTACCATGATTATTGAATGTAAAAGCTCTAATTAATGTAGGTGTTTATTTGTAATTTCCATATGGCTAATTGAATTTGTCTTTTAATTCATGTGATTTTTTGTAGAGTCGGTGAGGGTTCTAACCTATACCATTAAAAAGAAAATGTTTAATTTTAATCGTTCGGTTTATTTATATTAAATAGAATTTTAATTTAATTTTTTTTAATTATGAAAATTTATGTGATGAGATTATTATATTTCCAAGGATGATTAATGAAATTAGGAACTATCTGGATGAAAAAGTCATAAATGGTCAAGTTATAAAATAAGAGGATACGCATTCACCAGGACACCCCCAAAAGAGGGTTTGACATTAATTGAGTTGGATGGCCCTAATAGGCCCAGTGGTGACCCTTGATATGTATTGGCACTTGGTGGAAATCCCACAAGCTTACTATGGATGGGTTTTGTGAGCTAACTGGCCTGGAGTGTTCATCGACAGGGAGATGATCCATAAATCATATCCCATGAATCGAGCTGATAAGGCCTTCCCTTAATTCCAGTGAGGTGATGTTTGGAATATGACCTTGTCAAGAGGAGTGATGTCCTCCAATATGTGGGTTTTAAATAATGTGACATGGGATGGATGTGAGGAACCTAGTTGGGTTCCTCTATTTATGTTTGAAATTAGGTACTATGATATGTTTATGATAACTGACTGACCCCAAGATGGAGCAGTGGGATGTGGATAGTGATGGTGGGTTAGGTTCTAGTCAACCCTTGTTTCCATTTTAGTCACTTATATTTGGACGTGGTATATTCTCATGGGGAAGATTTTAAATGGTTGGGATACCATGATTTAGAGTCAAATTCATGGTTGGAGCTACCCTAGAGTTTGGATTTTCTATGGGATATTAGATGTTCTAACTATCATATGATGGGTACCTGGAGTCATGAGGACATGGTTGGGTGTTTCCATGGACTTATAGAATTTTGAAGCTACAATGTATTTCGATCTTGTTGTTAGTTCCTCCTGGCATTTGGAGATCGGATGTTTGGAGTATCGTTGGTCATGTCCCAAGAGTCATGAGGATACTATTGGGTGTTACCTTGAAATTAGGGCCCAGATGTTTTTACAACCAAGGGATGGGTCCCCAAATCCATGAGGATACTATTGGAACTACCTTGGAATTTCATCCATTATGTTGATAGGTTTTCATAGTCATCATGGCATCCTTAGAGACACTAAGACACTACTCAAATTAGGTAAGGTCAATTAGGGCCAAATACCTAAGGATCAATGTTAAGTTATTTAATTAATTTTCTATAGTGTATTTTTTATTTTCATCTGATCTTGTCACATTAACATATCACTACATTTGAATTATATTAAAGTACTTCATTGGTTGTTCCATTTTGATTTATGTATTCACACCCTACATAGGCTTCCACTGCACCCAGGTACCCATGAAAATTTTCACTTGGTTATAGGAACATGATGGGATGAGGCCATCAGATAATTGAGTAGGATAGATTATATGAGTAGAGGGATCTTTTAATGAGTTTTGTCTCATTTTGGTCATAGATCCAAGATTTTTTTGGGTTATTTATATTGGTTGGATCAGTGTGTGGTTAGTTATATGTTTTATATGACATAAGTATACATTTTTTTATATAATTATCGGTTTATTTATTATTTATATGTGGAATGATATGTATGATTTTTAGATATTTATTTATTACTATTGACTCTGATGTAGGAGGTATAGCCTCCTCATGATACATCCTTATACCCCCAATACTATTCTGAAACCTCTAGCATTCAGGCTGGAATGCATGAGGTCATAGTGAAAACTGATCTAGTTACTATTCTATGTGAACTAATACAAGACATTAAAAATAATCTTATAGAATATATTGATTTCTGCCTCCTTTAAAATGAATATATAAATATCACAAAAACTCTTCAAGTGTCATAATTTACCTTTTAATCTAATCGGATTTGATCAGAAGTGGTTCCATGTTAGGTCCACTAGGATAGATACCCTAAGAGGGGGGTGAATCAAGGCATGTAATATTAAAACAACTTCCCCATTTGATCTTGTTTTGTTGTCAAACAAAACTCTCTTCTCCCTCTTTCCCATGGTAAACTATGAACAGAAATTAAATTATGCGTGAGACGGATCAATTTGTACCTGGTTCACCCTCACTAGGCTATATCCAAGGATCATATAATGGTGTTGTTCTAATGCACCAAATCCACTAAAGTCAAACTATTGTTTACAAGTTTCATGTGGACTCACTGTCCCTCCTAGTTTACAGCAAATCAATATTTTAAAGCACACTTCTCTCTCAAATGAATTGGTCACTAATTCTTAGAAGATCCACTCATGTTTTATAGACTTGTAGGTCCTTTCATAGTCACTAATGAATGCATACTTCATTGTACATAGATGATCTATTGATTTCCTAATTTCATTCACTAATGAATACCTCTTTACCATAGTATTACTGGGAAATCTGAAATCCTTCACACAACCCTTACTGTGTCTTGCACATAACTTTAATTACTTGCGTGAAAGATTCCACTTTTTTTATGAAACACCCCTTGCACACAACTTCAATCGGATGAGCAACTCAAATCCTACAAGCAACTTCCTTATCTTGTGTGAAATAAAAATCTTTTTCACAACTCCCTTTTCTTAAAATTCTTATGTGATCCAAAGCTCGGACTCTCTCTAAGTGTTGAGATCTCTCGAATGATGTAGGACACCTATTATTTATATGTGTCACTGACCCCTACCTGGAAGATTCACCGCATCACGCAAGATCCCCTCTGTGCATGAAAATCTCAATTTTACATCACATTGGGTTCTCAAGTTTCTTTTGTGAAATCCTAATATTTCACGCACTTCATGCCTTTTCCATTTTTTGATGGTCTTATCCTAAAACATCCCTTGTGTGAATGTATCAAAATCACCTTCAATGTTGCGTGAAAAAAACCCAATCTTCCACAGGCATTCCATATCTGTTACGTACCTTCTTTTACTAAAAACACCTTTCTCCATTTTCTGATTTTGTGGCCCAAAAGTTTTTGCAAACACTGGAAAATGGAACCCCCTTTTATCTATTCTTTTTGTGCCACCTATAGATCATCCGTTTCATTTTCATGTTTATTTTTCAACATAGAGTTTCAACAATATATCTGGAACACCATAACTGACCATGTAAACCATCTTTGTCAACAAACACTATCAACCCAAAAAATGCTTCAATATTTCCATGAGCGTTTTTTTCCTAACAATCTCCCCCTTTTGGTTTGTTGACAACTATTTCATAACATGATACCTCTTCATCTTCTACCATATTCTACCACCATCCACCTCTTTTGATTTATATAGAAATCAATGATTTACTCAGTACATACTCCTAGACCACATGAAAAATGTTGTGCGTGAGAAACAAGAGTATGATGAAAAGTTCAGCAATGAATCATTTCATTCCTGACACCAATTCTTGAAACCAATCAACTGCTTTCATAATGAATCTCATTTTTCATGATATATCTTCATTGATCAATCACTACTTGTATAATTAGATTTGAATCTCCTTCTTCTTCACTTATTAGGTTATTGTATTGTCCAAACTATGATCTGGCCAATCATTTTGAACATCGACGAAACACATACTCTCATAATGTTGCACCCCCTATCTCGATTTTCCCATATTTCAATGATCCCTCCACCTAACGACTTCTCCTCATGTTTCTAGAGGGAAATTTTTCCACCTTGAATAGTCACACTTTATCCCCCATTGTTAATGAACCCAAAGGTCATTCATTTCAGGTCGGAAATAGAGTACGGAACTTAGATAATCACATTACAGAAAAACAAACCTTACCTCGGGGATAGGGGTCCCAGATCCACACTTTTTCAAGTGCGTGGAGTTGATTGAACTCCCAGAAAAAGTTGATGTCTCTCAAATGCATGGCTGGATAAGGCCTTTGTCAGAATGTCTGCAACACGTAGCCTTGTAGGCACATACTCTAACTTCAAAATCTGTTTCTCCAACTTCTCCTTAATAATGTTATATTTTATCACAATGTGCTTTTTCCCTTTAGTGATGAACTAGATTTTTTCTAAGATTGATTGGACTCGAATTATCACACAATATTCTAATTTGAGACTTCACTTCAACTCCCATATCATCATGTTTCTGATTTATCTATAATAACTATGTGCATTCTTGAGAGGTGGCAATATAGTCAGATTTTATGGTTCTCAATGACATGAAATCCTGTTTCTTTTTGAGTCAAGAAATACACAATCCACTAAGATAAAAATAACCTCCTGACATTGAATTCATGTCATCTGATAAACCACCCCAATCTACATCTCTGTATCCTAATAACTCTGGCTAATATTTGTCATTATACATCAAGCCAAAGTCCACTATGCCCTTGATATACTGGTTTATTATTTTTACTGAAATAATGTGGCATTCCTTGGGATTGCTTTGATACCTCGCTACTTGTAATGTGGAAAAACAATATCAAGACTTTTTGTTGTCAAGTACATTAAGCTTTCAATGATTTTCTTGTATTCTATGATATTAATTGTCTTTCCATCATCATCTTTTAAAATTTCCATCTGGGTAGCAATTAGAGTTTTCATCTCCTTGGAATTTTCCATTCCATATCTTCTTAGAACCTCATTGGAATATTTTTATTGAGAAATGAAAGTCTCATTCCATCGTTGTGTCACCTATAAACCAAGGAAAACATCAACTCACCAATCATTGGAATTTCAAACTCACATTTCATGAATTCAAAAAACAATAAACACTATGCATCATCTGATACAAAAAATATTATGTCATCAACATAAACTATCACTATCATATTCTGATTACTATTATTGTTCAAATAGAGATTGTAATCAACTACACCACACTGAAATCCAAGATTCTTCAAATTCTGATCAAGTCTCAAATACCATTCTCTTGGAGGTTGTTTCATCCCATATAGTGCTTCCATAATCTGAAAAACATTGTTCTCATCTTTGTGAATGAGGAAACATCTAACTTCTCAATTTAGACTTCTTCTTCCAGAAAACCATTCAAAAATATAGATCTAATTTCTATCTAGAACACTTTTAACTTATGTTTCATTACAATGGCCAAGAATAATCTGATTGTCTCCAGCCTTGAAATAGGAACAAAGGTTTCATCAACATCGATACCCTCTATATTGGGAGTAACCATTTCACACTAATAATGTTTTTTTCGAATCATTGTTCCATATTCATTCATCTTGTTGTGAAAAAACCCATTTAGTCCCAATGACATTCTTATATGTTGGTGAGGACCCAACCCTATAAGCCCAGAATCAGTGCCTAAAACATCGTATGTAAGTTTTTTTATAAAAACATGAAGATAAAAGTTAAACATATCATTCTGTCATAGTGAATCTTTTTAGTTTATTTTCATAAAAACCAGATACAACTGAAACATTTCTTCAAACACATAATAATGATAAACGTCATAATGTTGCCATCACATAGGAGTACTCAATGCTTGAAAAATCTACTACCCCTATAAAAATTAACTAAAAATGTAGGGTAATCATTTAAAATGAACAGTAAGGGGTTTTAATACAAATTATTGAAATTCATTTTGATAAAATCCTTTTAAAGTATTACAAACATTTTCTTAAATGGAAAACAACATTTCCTGAAGAACTTTGTCAACATTTTTTAGAGTTTACTCAAAATTATTTTAGGAAAATCACTTACACAAGAATTTATATATTTATTTAAGAGCTACATATAAAAAACATATCAAAGTGCACATACATGTACGAAAAATTCATGGAATTATACTTAATCTGAAAATTGATCAAAATAATTTTAGGGTGACATGCAAGGATGCTGATACAAATAAGCAAATGAAATAAAACCCGCTTAGAATTGCATAAGTGAAAAAATAATTTTACACTTAACACATGAAATGAAATTCATGAAATGATAGAGGTAATATCAATTTCTAAATAAATGTTCTGAAAATAGGTGCTACACTTTCTAGATAAGTGACTTACCAATTACATAATTCACTATTCCTTGTGCATTTACTACAATTTTCATAAATAAAATATTCTTAACCAAGGATATTATATTAGTTGAATAGTCACATGGTTGGTTAAATATTAATCACATATAGAGGAAATCCATAATGGTGGATAATCATAAACATTATATCGAGGGCTTGTTCCAAGACCATACAAAATCATTCTATCAAGGCCTTGTGCCATGACCTAGTTTGTCTCATGAGACCTGTCAAAGCATCGAGAGGCTGTGGTGGGCCTCACCCATCACATAATCAGTCCAATGTATTCCTCATATTTCTAAATTTCGTTAAATCAAAGTGTCCCATACCACTTTGATTTTTTAAATCATGTCTTTTATTTGATGTTTCCCAAACCACTTCAAATAATTAATTTATGTCTTTTATTCAAAGTGTCTCATACCACTTAGAATAATTATATTCTTAATCCATAAGATATTATAAGAGTTAAATTTCAATTTTTCTATTATGTCCATATTCATAAAGGAATCATTCATTAATAGTAATCATTAAACTAAATACTAAATGGTCACATAGATATATATAAAAACTATTGCACATTGAATTACAGTTTTTTTGGGTTTGTCACATGAAATATAACACATAAATTAAACTCCTTGTTTCATGGAAATGATCATTTTGTATACTTAAGATTCATGTTCACTATACACAGAAAAATAGAAGTGTCAAACAGGTTAATCATAAACTAATTGTATTTATTTTGGTAGATTCATCATGTATTAAAACATAACACTTTCTAATGTTTAATAATAATACATATGCCTAAAAAATTAAACATGCTTTACTAAAGGTGTATGTGCATGTATATCAATATGTATTAAACAAAATATACATCCAACTACTTACCCTAAAATTAAAAAAAAATAGTCAATTTAATTAATAAGGTGATGACTTCTTTTATAATTTTTATGCACATAACCATAAAATAGGGTTTTGTTATTTTTTTCCCATATAAAATTGTATTATGTATAAAATCGCCACCAAGTTAATACCATCATAAATTATTAAATAATCCAAGACATGTATGTATGTAATTTTAATTCTTATATATACATGTGGGTTTGAAAATTATATAAAACCATATATAAACAATCTTTATTCATGGAATTTACACAACCAAAACAAGGTTTGATAAATTGTTATAAACATTGTACTCTTCAAAAAAAATATAATTAAATCACAAAAATCGGTTCTATGAAAACCTAATTCAGATTATTATTAATAACTATATGAATATATAAACATAACCATATATACATATATATATATGTTCATATGATCTGATTAAAGAAAAAAATAGAATCCTTACAAGATTTATGTGAATTTAAGAACATCATTTAAAAATAAGTGTTCAACATTATAAAATCATTAAATCAGTAGAGGTTTGTTTTATAAATATATATATATATATATATATATACATATATAGGTATATATATATATATATATGGTTTAACCAAATACAAGGAAAAAATAAACCATTACATGAATTATAACAGATCATCATTACAATTTTATCATTCGAGAAATACAAAATAGAAGTGGTTTGGTATCAATATATATAAGTATATATTAACATATATATCCATATGTGTATATAAGGGTTAATTGAATAAAAAAGATAAGTAAATAAGAACCCTAACATAAATTTAAAAGAAGGGTAGAGCTGAGCAGAGGTTGGAGATGAGTTGGGAGGATAAAAACTTGTAGGGTTAAGGTGAAAATGAGGGTATATATAAAAAGTTTATATAAAATGTATATATATATATATAACTTTTATATACCATGGTTCAATCAAAAAAATATAAATAATGAACCCTAAATAAATCATAATATAACTATTCAAATAGAAAACAAAAATCAAGATTGACTCATATCTCAAATGGATTGGTTGTTGATAATATAAATATATATTTGTGAAAAAACATGCATGGAAAAGGTTTGGTTCGATATTAAAATAACCTACCGTGAAGACTTGTATAATGGACAATGTGGATAAATGGGTGTGTAGAGGTATAGGAAGACCCAGTGGGGAGAGATGGTGACTGGTGAGATGTGAGGAAGAAGAAGAATATAGGAGAATTGTGGAAAAAGAACAGACAGTCCAAATCGATCAAGGCTGATTGAATGACTGAGGTGGGTTCCGTATTTTTAAAAACAAATGAAAGGTTGAAATTATCCGAGGATTGATTGTAAATTCTATGGAAACCATGAGTTTTAAAAATATATGAGTGGTCGAGATCAACTATGTCCCCGATCGAATGGTCCAGATAAAACACAGTGGAAATGTCGTAGTGGTGGGGTTTAAAGAATGGATAGATCCAACATCCAAGATCTCAGGTGGAGAGATTGAATGGACAGGATTAGATCCTCCTTTAAAAACCGCATCCCACATTGATATGTGGAGCAATTTGGGACCTCCATATAAACCTTGACATTCTGAGGCTAGGGCAATGAACTCCCTTCCCCCTCCCTGGTACCACCAAATACAAGTTCTTTCCTGTGGGCGCGCTCTGTTCCCACACTATGTCATCGTGTCGCCCCACACAGTGGTGTCGACTATGTAACTCCCCAAGATTTTATGAAAAATATTCTTTTTAATTTCATTAATGTATTGTGTTGTACGCTACACCAAAAGGAGCTTGCACAACACACATCCTTGACTTGCCTTTCATTACACGCAATCGTGAGCTTCCTCGATAGCGTCTGTAGTACGCAATACCGAGTTTCACTAAACAACGATATGCTATTAAAATATTATTAAAACTAGAATTTATGAATATTAATAACCACTTTTTTAAATTTTGTAAATTTTATTTTTGGATTCGGAATATCGAAATTAGCTTAGGGTGAAATTTTGGTAATTTTCGGATAAATTTTAATTTCTGATGAATAGTGAAAATTACTAAATTTTAATTAAAAACAACCTTTTTAATCGAAATAATTAATAGTGATAAATTATTAATTTGAGTGGTATTAAAGTAAATTTAGAATATATTTTTACAATTTAATAAAATGTTGGTCATTGGATGTAATTTCACATTTAAACCAGACATAAACAATTGTCAATCTTTTGATAGTTATTATCTTTTAAGAACGCGCTATTTGTTTTGACGACATGAATTAATTTTTAAATTAATTAATGCAAGTAATATGTTTTGAATTTGGTAAAATGGACATCATTTTTGAGTTCATAATATCAAATATATCTTAGGCCTAATATTTGGTATTTTTCTGGAAACATTCATTTTTTTGATGAAGAGTGAAACCACAAAGTGGTAGTTAAAAAAATTGATTTTTTCATAAAACATAATTTTACTGCTTCTGTGAGTGGAATTTAAAATTCTGAGAGACACGGTTGATGTCAGTAAGTAAATTTTGGTTCAATGAGATGAAAATAATTTTTTGTGAATAGTAACTTTTTACTTTTTTTTAACCACGGTTAAAAGTAAATAGGGTAATTAAGGGTAAAAATGATATTATTATTACCCTAACACATGTCCTAATTCTATTGGATAAGTGTAATTCGACCAAAAACAGCCTTAGGAATAAATTATGGCCATTTAGTCTCACTTGGATTAGATTAGGACATTTATTATTAATTTATTTAAAGACGGGTTAAAATAGTTAAAATCAAAGTTTAATAACTAAATCATTTTTAATATAGGGTTATACATAAGATAAATTAGACTATAAATATTCATTAGAAATATAAAAATATTTAATACATAATTATATTTTATTTGTAATTTTTATACATTAAAAATTTTAATTTATTTATGAAACAAAGATGATGCAGTAATTATCTTATTAATGAAATATTGACATAATTGATGTTATAAATACCTAAATAAATGTAATTTAAGACTTTTTATGAATTCAACTACTTTTCTAGGTTAATATGACATTTTATTATTTATTTAATTAACATTTTTTGAACTAATCATTCTGTTATGATTTTCAAAAAAATCAATTACAAAATAGTATCAAAATTGACATAAAATAGTTTTTTAAAAAAATATTATATTATTAATTGTTATTTTATTCCTAAAAATCTAATGTTCGGACAAATGACTTAGATAAGGCTATATATATTAATAATAAACAACTTGGGGTTATTTTGTCTTGTTATAGTAAGTTTATTAACCTTATAGTTTAATAACACAAAAAGACACGGTAAAAGTAAAATTATCTAACTTAAAGTTAAATATAAATGATAACTTTAAAATAGGAATCTAAACTTGTCTAAATTCTATTGGATGAGAATATTTCGACCCATCCCCACCTTAGATTCGAAATAAATCAATTTGGAGCTATTTAAAACCGAATTTGGCTTTATAATAAAATAATATTTTTTGTTTTTCCAAAAGAGCCCCTCTCCTCCCTTATAAAAGGGAACCTCCTCCCTATCTTCCACACACCACTTTGATCCTTCAAGATCGTCCAATCCCTGCCAAATGCTCTTCTCCACTTCCCTAGAAACATCCTAGAGGTCCTGGTCTTCTTCAAAGACCAATTTTAGTGCCCTAAGAGTAGGACTCAAAGAGGCGCTTCAAAGAAGAGGTAATGTCTGTTACCGATTCTTTCAACTTTATTTCTTCTTCCACTTCTTCTTCTTAAGTTGATTCATTATGAAGTAATAACATCAGTATCACTCATATACTTATATGTTATTATAAGTATGAAACAAACCTATTTCACCATCTATCCATCCTATGGAAAATGAAATCACCGCGTGTGCATACGTACGGAATACCGTCTCCACGTCGTGGTGTAATCTATTTTCCACCACCACCTTACTTGGATGGGTATAATGGTGTAAATAATAACTATATATGATTATTTTAAAGTGATATTGATTCTTAAATAGTATACATACACTTTAATACAATTCCATGATCATGAGAACGATATCATCGCTCGTGCGTACGTACGGACTTCCGTCTCCACGACGTGATGAGATTCATTCTCCACGTTAACCATTCATGAATGATTATAAAGTATATATAATAATTAATCATGAACTATATTAAATAATAATGATACTGGATTTATTAGTATATATATGTATGTCATCTACTTAATTCCATTCAACTCAATAAGGAAACGAAAACAGCGTTCATGCGTACGTACGGCCTATCGTCTCCATGAACGGTGTATTTATTTCCATTTACTGATCTATTATATATATATGTATATTCTGAATATATATTATATATAAATCATGTTTTATATTATGTAATTATGTAATCATTATCTAAGTAATCATATGAATAATTACAAGTCAAAACACGGACGACAAATAAAATGATTTTACCCAAAACGCTCTTTAACATGGAATTTACAAAAGAACGGGTAAAATAAAGTCATAAGTGAACCATATATGATATAATAACAATGATTATGATTCTTTAATAAGTCAATGACATTATTTAAATCATTATACATGAGGTTCGGACACTTACGAAGAAAATCAGACCTAAGGTAATGGAAATATCACAATCTCATTTTTATCCGAGATTGTTTGTACTTTGGAATTTACCGGGGTGCATTTTATCATCCACATCCATGTTTCCTCAATATGTAATATTTACATCATTATAAAATAGTTTATATCCAATTTTACCCTTCGGTGAGTTTTTATTAAAAGATATGAAAGGAATCTTTTGTCGTTTTTCGTACGAGGTACTTTTTGACTTTTTCGACAAAAGTACGAGAAGAATGTTTTCTTTTAACTTATATGGAATGAATGGATATTTTTTAAAACATTATTTCCAAGAAGATTCCCTTAAAATTTTTCAAGTTTATTTTTAATCAACTTCTTTAGTTTATAATTGTATGACATCTTAAGAAAGGAAAAGTGTTTTTGAAGTAGAAAGGATATTTTCCTCAAGAATGGAGTGCAAGTGTTTTATCAAAATTATTTTCCATCTAAGATAATAAAGGGTTCTGTTTCTATCCCTATTATTACATTTATTTGATTATGTTGTGATGCAATTATTTTTATGAATTCCTTTATCTTATATGAATTTTTTTTATGATGTCACAATGTTTAAGATTCCCATTTTTATTACATGGGTTATGCTATGATGTATGGTTTATGATTTAGTGGCACACATAAGAATGGTATCATTATGAGATGGTGGGAACTATATATCCCTCCAATTCATTGGGTAAAGATTTTATATCTCATGAGATAGACATGGCTGGAACGGCAGGTTAAACCGGTTCAGTGAAACAGGACTGAAACGAGGAGTGAACTCGGTTCAGAAATGGACTTTGTTCACTAAGATAGTCTTGGAAATGAGTCTTGACTAATTAGAAATGATTATCTATAATTATGTGTGTATGCCAAAAAGATTCATGTTTTATGTTATGATTATTGTTATTACATTTCACTACCATGATTTATCCCATGTTATGATATTATGATCTCTTTTGCAGGTTAAGATTTCCAAAATGTTATGTTCTTATGAATATGATGTGATTGATATTTCTTTTGTTTACCCTTACTGAGCATTTGAGCTCACCATTTTATGTTTTATTTTCCCCAGGATATAAAGAAAGGTTTAAGGTAAAAAAAAGGGAAGATATTTATGGGAGATGTTGAAGATCATTCACGATGATTAGAAGATTATATTCCAAATTTCCAAAGACACCAAACTATTACGGTCCTTGTGTGTGTGTTTTTGTAATGTACTAACTATTCCGCAAAAGTAATGTAATGTCCATGTACGTCAAGCTTAGGGTCTCTATAGTTGGTATCAGAGGCAAAGGAGGTAGGAATGTATCTGATCCTTGGGAACTCTCACATGTGAGCATTGGACGAAGCATGGCTCTCTGCCCAAGGGCTTCATGAGGAAATGGCTGCCACTAGGGATGGTGGTGTGTCCTGCCCAGGGGGTGTAGCCGCCCCTGGAGTGCCCTGATAGGTATCAATTGTAGTCCACTGGAAGTAATTACAGACCGTTACAGTTGGTATCAGAGAAAATGTTTAGTCAACCTTTGGAAACTAGGATGCGAAAACATTAGTGAAATCCCTAGAGATATTTCTAAGGTATGTCTAGGGATGTCCCTAAGGATAAGTATATGTATAGGATATAGTCCTAGAACTACGGTAATGATCTTAGAATTTATCCTAAGATGTTAGATATTGAGGGTGATCCCACTTTACTATGTTGTTTTCCCTAGCATGATTTTTGCCTCTCGCACTATTCTTTTTGGGTTTTAGAAAATGGCTGGAAACAGGAAGATTTAGGATAATGGAGGATATGACGGACAATGGAATGATATTCTTCATGAGAAACCAAATGAAATGGGATTTGGAAGTCCAAACATCGTTGTTATGCCTAATCAGCAATCTCACAATATGATCAATAATCTCAACTTTGGTAAGTTTCCTGACTCAGATAATAAGAGAAAGATAGAGTTTCATGATGATCATAGAGGAAATAAAGTTCAATTTCCCTAATGTAAATCATGTGCGAAGAGGCATCGGGGAGATTGTTTCAAGGGAACTAGAAGATGCTTTGGGTGTGGAAAATAAGGACACAAAGCCAATAAGTGCAAAGGAAAAGGTTTAGTTAACACCATGGATGAGGATAATGGTATTTCTATCACATCAACAATGGTTAAATGTTTTAAATGTGGAATGTACGGGCATTATGAAAACCAATTCCCTAAGGGAAAGTCTCATGAAGAGAATAAATACGGCCGTATGGGTAGTATTTATGTTGATGATGATGAAGAGACTACAAATGATATGTGAGATGAAATAATTGTTGAAGCTCGGTCAATGGTTTAAGAAGTTAGTGGAATGATTACATGTTTATCAAGTTTAATGTTGTATAAGTAATCTCATGGTACTATGTAATAAAGGGACATCTATGGATTGTTAGGGTGTTGTCTTTCCTTGAGTTTTGAAAGTGTATGATTAATGATACCAATATCCATGAAAGGTTATTCAGATATTTTTGGAATGTAGATGATATGTGCATAATGAATGGATAAGGAGAAAATTAAGTGTTTGATAGTATTCATGAGCTCATGACTGATATAAGGAGAAGGTTATATCATGGTTTGAGTATATAGAATTTTTGGATTTTGGTATGTGGAAAGAGTTAACTTTTGACAGCATTCATGTTTTCACTAAGGTTTAATGTGTATTCATTTTTCAAGAGAATACATGATTAAGGTATTCACATGATTGGAATGTGACCAACAAGATATATGGGGGATAAATGTTGGTATTCACATGCTTGGTTGATGACATTTCAAGTAATCATTTTCTTTATACTATGAGCTTGGACCGAAGTATTTTAGATAAGCATAAAGATTGGAATGGATTATGTTGGACATAAGTTTGTATTGTTTAAGGATAGAACTTTTTTATATTATTTATGTGATGTTATAGTAATGTAGTTTTAGAAAAAGGACAACCTGCAGGATGGGCGACAGCCCATCGCGTCGGACAAGGTTGTGAGAATCGAACCCACAACCGAAGTGCGACTGGCCTTTATCGCCTACCACTAGCCTACAAGAAGTCCCTGTTTAGTAGAAACTAGTTTTATTATCTTAAGCAGTATGATATATGAAGTATAAGTCCATTTTAGGAACTATATATGATTAATCTCACTATAGATGGACTTATGTAAGTTTTGATAACTTTTCTAACCTTTTGTTTGAGACAAAGGGAATGACCCATCATTCTATCACATGATCTGCTAACACATCATGAATGACAAATTCAACTTCATTTCTTTAAGAGATGAAGTGGAAATTGTCCAAAGAACGACCAAAGGTGAGACTATACCAAAATCAAGAAAGTATTTCTTCTAATTCCAATTTCATCAACTTTAGGGAAATGATCTTGAAAACCAAAAATGTTGTCCTAGTGCTCTTATATCTGATGAATCAGATGGTACCTTAGATCGTCACAAATTTATGGCTTTGTGATTGCTGGCTTTTCCATAGCCATGTTTTCTACCACTCTCCATCAGAACATGATGGTTAGATTTCTCTTCCATATCCATATTTTCTCTTATGTGGAAACCCAGTGATTAGTTTATTTGGGTAACCGTTACGTTTCATACTTTTGTTTTTAAAGATTTGTTTTGGTATTCCTTTTTACGATGTGGGTTTCTATTAAATAAACTTTCGAGTAGTAAACAATTTATAACCCCAACGAATTTCGAGGGCGAAATTCATTTTAAGGGGGGTAGAATGTAACACCCCAAGATTTTATGAAAAATATTCTTTTTAATTTCATTAATGTCTTGTGTTGTACGCTGCACCAAAAGGAGCTTTCACAACACGCATCCTTGACTTGCCTTGCATTACACGCAATCGCGACCTTCTTCGATAGCGTCTGTAGTACGCAATACCGAGTTTCACTAAACAACAATATGCTATAAAAATATTATTAAAACTAGTCGTTATGAATAGTAATAACCACTTTTTGAAATTTTGTAAATTTTATTTTTGGATTCGAATATCAAAATTATCTAAGGGTGAAATTTTGGTACTTTTTGGATAACTTTCATTTTCTGATGAATAGTGAAAATTAATAAATTTTAAGTAAAAACAACCTTTTTAATCGAAATAATTAATAGTGATAAATTATTAATTTGAGTGGTATTAAAGTATATTTAGAATATATTTTTACAATTTAATACAATGTTGGTCATTGGATGTAATATCACATTTAAACCAGACATAAACAATTGTCAATCTTTTGATAGTTATTATCTCTTAAGAACACGCTATTTGTTTTGACGACGAGAATTAATTTTTAAATTAATTAATGCAATTAATATGTTTTTTATTTGGTAAAATAGACATCATTTTTGAGTTCATAATATCAAATATAGCTTAGGCCTAATTTTTTGTATTTTTCTGGAAAATTTCATTTTTTTGATGAATAGTGAAACCACTAAGTGGTAGTTAAAAAAATGAATTTTTCATAAAACATAAATTTACCGCTTCTGTGAGTGGAATTTCAAAAATCCTAGAGACACGGTTGATGTCAGTAAGTAAAATGTGGTTCAATGAGATGAAAATATTTTTTGGTGAATAGTAACTTTTTAATTTTTTTTACCACGGTTAAAAGTAAAGAGGGTAATTAAGGGTAAAAATGATATTATTATTACCCTAACACATGTCCTAATTCTATTGGATAAGTTTAATTCGACCAAAAACAACCTTAGGAATAAATTATGACCATTTAGGCCCACTTGGATTAGATTAGGACATTTATTATTAATTTATTTAAAGAAGGGTTAAAATAGTTAAAATCAAAGTTTAATAACTAAATCATTTTTAATATAGGGTTATACATAAGACAAATTCGACTATAAATATTCATTATAAATATAATAAGATTTCCTACATAATGATATTTTATTTGAAATTTTTATACCTTAGAAAAGTTAATTTATTTATGACACAAATATGATGCAGTAATTATCTTATTAATGAAATATTAACATAATTGATGTTATAAATACCTAAATAAATATAATTTAAGAATTTCTATGAATTAAAATAATTTTCTATGTTAATATGACATTTTATTATTTATGTAATTAACTTTTTTTTAACTAATCATTCTGTTATGATTTTCACAAAAATCAATTAAAAAATAGTGTCAAAATTGACATAAAATAGTTTTTAAACCAAATATAATATTATTAATTGTTATTTTATTCATAAAAATCTAAGGATCGGCCAAATGACTTAGATAAGGCTATATATATTAATAATAAACAACTTGGGGTTCGTTTGTCTTGTTATCGTATGTTTATTAACCTTATAGTGTAAGAACACAAAAAGACACGGTAAAAGTAAAATTATCTAACTTAAAGTTAAATAAAAATGATAAGGTTTAAATAGGAACCTAAACTTGCCTAAATTCTATTGGATGAGGCTATTTCGACCCATCCCAACCTTAGCTTAGAAATAAATCAATTTGGAGCTATTTATAACTGAATTTGGATTTATAATAAAATAATATTTTTAGTTTTTCCAAAAGAGCCCCTCTCCTCCCTTATAAAAGGGCACCTCCTCCCTCTCTTCCTCACACCACCTTGAGCCTTCCAACTCGGCCAATCCCTGCCAAATTATCTTCTCCACTTCCCTATCAACATCCTAGAGGTCTTGGTCTTCTTGAAAGACCAATTTTAGTGCCCTAAGAGGAGGACTCAAAGAGGCACTTCAGAGAAGAGGTAATGTCTGTTACCGATTCTTTCAACTTTATTTATTCTTCCACTTCTTCTTCTTAGGTTGTTTCATTATTAAGTAATAACATCAGTATCACTCATATACGGATATGTTATTATAAGTATGAAACAACCCTATTTCACCATCTATCCATCCTACAGAAAACGAAATCACCGCCCGTGCGTACGTACGGAATATCGTCTCCACGCCGTGGTGTAATCTATTTTACACCACCACCTTACATGGATGGGTATAATGGTGTCCGTAATATCTATATATGATTATTGTAAATTGATATTGATTCTGAAATAGTATACATACACTCCAATACAATTCCACGATCATGAGAACGATATCATTGCTCGTGCGTACGTACGGACTACCGTCTCCACGACTCGATGAGATTCATTCTCCACATTAACCATTCATGAATGATTATAAAGTATATATAATAAGTAGTCATGAAATATATTACATAATAATGATACTAGATTTATGCGTATATATATGTATGTCATCTACTTAATTCCATTCAACTCAATAAGAAAACGAAAACAGTGTTCATGCGTACGTACGGCCTACCGTCTCCATGAACGGTGTATTTCTTTCCATTTATTGATCTATAATATATATGTATATTCTGAATATATATTATATATAAATCATGTTTTATATTCTGGAATTATGTAATCATGATCTAAGTAATCATATGAATAATTACAAGTCAAAACACGGACGAAAAATAAAATGATTTTACCCAAAACGCTCTTTAACATGGAATTTACAAAAGAACGGGTAAAATAAAGTCATAAGTGAACCATATATGATATCATAACAATGAGTATGATTCTGGAATAAGTCAATGACATTATTTAAATCATTATACAGGAGGTTTGGACACTTACAAAGCAAATCGGACCTAAGCTAATGAAAATATCACAATCTCATTTTTATCCGAGATTGTTTATACTTTGGAATTTACTGGGGTGCATTTTATCATCCACATCCATGTTTCCTCAATATGTAATATTTACATCATTATACAATAGTTTATATCCAATTTTACCCTTCGGTGAGTTTTTAGTAAATGATATGGAAGGAATCTTTTGTCGTTTTTCGTACGAGTTACTTTTTGACTTTTCTGAAAAAAGTACGAGAAGAATGTTTTCTTTTAACTTATACGGCATGAATGGATTTTTTTTAAAACATTATTTCCAAGAAGCTTCCCTTAAAATTTTTCAGGTTTATTTTTAATCAACTTCTTTAGTTTATAATTGTATGACATCTTAAGAAATGAAAATTGTTTTTGAAGTATAAAGGATATTATCCTCAAGAATGGAGTTCAAGTGTTTTATCAAAATTATTTCCCATCTAAGATAATAAAGGGTTCTGTTTCTATCCCTATTATTACATTGATTTGATTATGTTGTGAAGGAATTATTTTTATGAATTCCTTTATCTTATATGAATTTTTTTATGATGTCACGATGTTTAAGATTCCCATTTTTATTACATGGGTTATGCTATGATGTATGGTTTATGATTTTGTGGCACACATAAGAATGATATCATTATGAGATGGGTGGGACCTATATATCCCTGCAATTCATTGGGTAAAGATTTTATATCTCATGAGATAGACATGGCTGGAACGGCAGGTTAAACTGGTTCAGTGAAACAGGACTAAAACGAGGAGTGAACTCGGTTCAGAAATGGACTTTGTCCACTAAGATAGTCTTGGCAATGAGTCTTGACTAATAAGAAATGATTCTCTATGATTATGTGTGTATGCCACAAAGATTCATGTTTTAAGTTATGATTATTGTGATTACATTTCACTACCATGATTTATCCCATGTTATGATATTATGATCTCTTTTGCAGGTTAAGATTTCCAAAATGTTATGTTCTTATGAATATGATGTGATTGATATTTCTTTTGTTTACCCTTACTGAGCATTTGAGCTCACCCTTTTATGTTTTCTTTTCCCCGGAATATAAATAAATGTTTTAGGTAAAAAAAAGGGAAGATCTTTATGGGAGATGTTGAATATATTTCACCACGATTAGAAGATTGTATTCCGAGTTTTCAAAGACACTAAACTATTACGGTCCTTGTGTGTGTGTTTTTGTAATGTACTATGTATTCCATAAAAGTAATGTAATGTCCATGTACGTCAAGCTTAGTGTCTCTACAGAATAGGTTCCTCCATGCACCCCACGTGGGCATGCACTAGCGTTAGTGCGCAACTCATCATGCCCCATGCATGCTCTTCCCAAGGGTTATCTGACCTTGGGGTTCTATCTGAGATGCCCACCAGACCATGAGGGATTGGCCTTCAAGGCTACCCTTAGTTAGGTGGGTACTCACCAATTTTTTTGTAAAAAAAACATTATTTTTTTCAAACATAAGAAAATATATATAATAATGTTAAAAACATAATATATATTCTTTTTTATAGTTAAACTAAACTCCAAATACCATTGTTTTCATAATTTGTATACATTTTTTGGTTTTAAAACATCATGAGATAAAATTCTAAATACAAAATTTAAATTCCACTAAGACATGTCATAAATTCATTTTAACTCATTCTAAAAGAAAATGGTTATATTTTTAAAATCCAAACATGAAATACGTCCTTAATTTGAAATCATATTTTCTTTTAACTAAAGATAACACTTTATCAAATATCAAACAGTTAAAAATATTTGAAACATATATATTTCATTATAAAATAATTGATTATGTTTCATTTTTATTAGAATCTAATGAAGTATACACTTTCCATACATAGGGATTTATTCTTTCAAAATATTACATTCACATAAAAACAAGAATTTATTAACTAAAATTTTACTTTCAGACATTAAAAACTCTTAAAGTTATTAAATAACTAAAAATAATTAAGATACATAAAATACTTAGAATTTTTAAAATAATCAAAATACATAAAAATTCCTAACAGTTATAATTTTTTATGACCGTTACAAAAACCAATAGCCATCAATGGTCATATTTAATTTCAAGGCCTTATAAATACTTGTTTAGGTTGTTACAAACTTCAAAAACCAATTTGGTGAAGATGGTTCTCTATATACCATTTATGCTCAGTAGGGTTTCCATTGTTATTTCCATACTATTTCTCATTATGACAGACCCGAAGTAATTTCACTATTTTATTGGTTTTTTTTGTGTTTGGTGGTATCTTGGTAATTCTGATTGGTCTCTTAGTAGGTATTCAAGGTTAGTGAGAGTCTTTTATCCTAATGAAAATGTAAGATTTCATCATTACTGTTGAATAAAACATGTCTTTATTTTTATTCTGAAAGTATTTATTTTGGATTCACTATTCAAAAAAACAAAATATTAATAATATTAATAATTATCCAAATATTATTATTACAAATTAAGTATGTTCCGGGTGTTACACTATCCCCCCTTAAATGAATTGTGTCCTCACAATTCCATTTCACTCCCAGACATCCACAACACCAACTTCTGAAATTAACGTTGTGGCCCCTACTAGATATGTCTTAATTATTATTGGTTAACAAAATTGATTGACCAAATTGTTTTTATACCATCACTAGGTCCACCAACATGGATAATCCACAGATGTCCTCAGGTGGATTCCCATGGCATTTCCCAATTCTTCAATATCCATAGCCTAGATACACCTTGAGTAATTAGGGTCAAACCTACGCATGTAACACTCACGATTCCAGAGAGAGGAATGGGAGGTATAGAGCTCAAAGATTTCATCATGTACTTGTTCCTTATGGATCGGTCGAACTATGACATGCCTGAGTGTTCTGATGTCATAGAGCCTCCCATACAGGCTGAAACTCCGAAAGTGGAACATATAAGCTGCTTGAAGGTCACCCTCCAAATGAGCTTCCCAGAACATCCCTAAGGCTACGAAATTTTTGGATAGAGTGAAACAGAGGAAGAGACCATCATGATACTTGAACCTATTCCTATACATTTCAAATTGTTCCTTTTATATATAGTGATAAACGATATTGTCTTCCTGATAGGATCAGTGGACATTTGGGTTGATGGACACATGATAGAGGTGTTTTCATGATAAATGTAGGTTCACAAAAGGATGGTGTTATTCTGAACATGACTTGACAGTTATATTCTCTAGTAATTTGGTTGGGAGATACAAAATTTTTGTTGGTGAACATTCACATGCAATCTAAAAATTTTACGAAAAATTTCTACTCAGCGAAACATAATTTTTTTATTCTCTTCTAATTTCCCAAAATTTCCTAAACTTATCCTATGATACCAACTATGAGGACCTAACCCCTGAAGCCAAGAGTCGGTGCCTAAAACATGGTGTGTAATTTGTTTTTGAAAACATGTAGATATAAATTACACATCTCATTCCATCACAAATAATATTTTTGGTTTAGGTTCTAGAAAACCAGGTCAAACTAAAGCATTTCTTCAAAAACATGGCAAAGATAAACATCATATTGTTCCCATCACATAGGAGTACTCAAATATTGAAAAATATAATAACCTTATAAAAATAAATTGAAAATTTAGGGTGATCATTTAAAATTCTTAGTAAGGTTTTTTAAAACAAATTAATTAAATTCATTTTAAAAATATCCTATTAAATAATTACAAAAAAATTCTTAAATGGTAGACAACATTTCCTAGAGCACGTCATCAACATTTTTTAGAGGTTACATGAAATTATTTGAGGAAAATCTTTTACACATGAATTTATATATTTATTTAAAATCTATAGATAAAACACATATCATAGTACGCATACATGTACAAAAAATTCATGGAATGCTGCTTAATATATAAATTGATCAAATTAATTTTATGGTGAAATTCAAGGATGATAATACAAATAAGAACATAAAATATTACCCGATTAGATTATCATTAGTATCAAACTAATGTTTCTCTTAACACTTGAAATTAAATTCATGAAATGACAGAGGTAATATCAATTTTTGAATCAAATTTCTAAAAATAGGTGTGACACTTTCTATATAAGTGACATACCAAGTACATGCTTCATTATTCCATGTGAATTTACTACCATTTACATAAATAAAAAATTCTTAACCATGGATATTCTACTAGTTTAATAGTCACATGGTTGGTTAAATATTAATCACATATAGAGGAAAAGAATAATTCCTAAAAATCATAAACATTTTTTCAAGGCCTCGTGCCAATACCATACATAATCATTCTATATAGGCCTCATGCCATGACCAAGTTTGTCTAATGAGACCTGCTGATGAATCAAGAGGCTATAGCGGGTCTCACTTATCACATAATCAGTCCAATGCATTCCTCATATGTCTATATGTCTTTAAGTCAAAGTGTCCCGAACCAATTTTATTTATTAAATAATTTATCTTATTTGAAATTTCCCATACCACTTCAAATAATTAATTTATTTCTTTTATTCAATGTGTCCCATACCACATTGAATAATTAAATTATTAATCCATAAAATATTATAAGAGTTAAATTTAAATTTTTTAATTATGTCCATATTCATAAATGAATCATGTATTAATAGTAAACATTTAACTAAAGACTGTATGGACACGTAGACATACATAATAACTAGTTCACAAAGAATAATAGTTTGTTTGGGTTAGTCACGTAAAATAATAACATATAAATTGGAACCCTTGTTTCATGGAAATGAACATTTTGTATACATAAGATTCATGTTCACCATACACTTATAAATAGAAGTGTTAAACGGGTTAATCGTAAACTAATAGTATTTATTTCTGTAGATTCATCATGTATTAAAACATAACACTTGTTAATGTATAACATTCATATATATGCATAAACAATTAAACACACTTTAATAAAGGTGTATGTGCATGTATTTACATATGTATTAAACCAAATATTTTTACAACTACATAACCTAAAATTAAAAAAAATCAAATCAATTTCATTAATAGGGTGATGAATTCTTTTTGAATTTTTAGGCACACAAAAAAAATAGGGTTTTCCTATTGTTTTTCCATATAAAATAGTATTATGTATAAAATCTCCACCAGGATAATACCATCATAACATCTTAAATAATCCAAGACATGCATATATATAATTTTGGTTCTTATAAATATACATGTGGGTTTGAAAATTATATAAAACCATATATTCACAAGTTGTATAAATGGGCTTTTCACTACCAAAACAAGGATTGATAAATCCTTATAAACATTGTACACTTCAAAAAAACATAATTAAATCACTTAAATAGGTTTTATGAAAACCTAATTATGATTATAATCAAAACCTATATTTATATATACATATAACTATATACAAGAATATATGTTTAATGGGTCAAATTAAACAAAACAAAATAGAATCCTTACATGATTTACATGCATTTAAGGACATCATTTAAAAATAAATGATCATCATTGAAAATCATAAAATTAGTATAGGATTTTTTTATAAATAAACATATATATATAGGTATATATATGTGTATATATACATGTGGTTTAATCAAATACAAGGAAAAATAATCCATTACATGAATTATAAAAGATCATCATAACAATTTTTGTCATTCAAGAAATACAAAAAAGAATAGGTTTTGTATCTATATATATAAAAGTATATATTAACATATATACATGTATATGTATATAAGGGTTAATAGAATCAAAAACCAAACTAAATAAGAACCCTTACCTAACTTCAAATGATGGGTAGAGCCGAGAAGAGGTTGGAGAGGAGTTTTGAGGATAAAAACATGTAGGGTTAAGGTGAAAATGATGGTTTATATAATCGATTTATATAAACTATATATATATATATAGAATTTTTATATACCTAGGTTCAATTATAAACATATATATAATGAAACATAAAGAAATCCCAATCTAACTATTCTAATAGAAAACAAAAAACAATATTGACTAATATCTTGAATGGATTGGTTGTTGATAATATAAATATAATATTTCTAGAAAAACTTGCATGGAAATGGTTTGGTTCAGTTTTAAAATAACTTATCTTGAAGACTTGTGGAATGAATAATGTGAAAAACTGGGCCTGTATAGGGATAGGAAGACCCTGTGGGAAGAGATGGCGACTGCTGTAGTGCGAGGAAGATGAATAAGAAAGGATAAGTGTAGAAAAATAATGGATGGTCTAGACTGATAAAGGTTGGTTGAACGACTATGGCAGGTTCTTCAGTTTTAAAAATGAATGGACGGTTGCGAATATATAAGGATTGATCGGATGGTTGCTGGAAAGAGAATGTTTTAAAAATAGATGCGCGTTTGAGATCAAGAACATCCTCGATCAGACGGTCCAGAGAAAACGTGACGGAAATGTTGTGGCGGTGGGGTTCGAAGGCCGAATGGATCAGACGACTGAGATCTCGCATGACGAGTTTGAATGGCTAGGATTACATCCCCCTTTAAAAAATGCATCCCACGTCAAAACAGGGATAAATTTGGGACCTCCATATAAACCTTGACATTCTGAGGCTATGGAAATGTACTCCCTTCCCCCTCCCTGGCACCGCCCCATACTGATTCTTCCCGGTGGGCACACACTGTGCCCACCCTATGCCTCCCTTCCACCCATCAAGATGGCATCGACTCAGTTCCTCCATGTGCCCCATGTGGGTGCACACTAGTGCTGGTTCATGACTCGACATCCACCATGCATGCTCTGCCTAAGGGTTCTTTGACCTCAGGATTCTATCTAAGCCTCCCACCAGACCTTGAGGGCTTAGCCTTCAAGGATTCCCTCAGTTGGGTGGGTACTCACCCATTTTTTTATAAAAACAAAACATTAATTTTGTTAATTATAAGAACATATATATAATAATGTTAAAAATTGAATATATAGTCTTTCATGTAGTTAAACTAAACCCCATATACCATTTTTTTCATAAATTGTATACATTTTTAGGTTTTAAGAAATAATAAGTAAAAAATCTAAATACAAAATTTAACTTCCACTAAGACATGTCATAAATTCATTTTAACTCATTCTAGAAGAAAAGTGTTATATTTTTTAAATCAAAATATGAAATACATCCTTAATTTGGAACCATATTTTATTTTAACTAAAGGTAACAATTTAACAAATTTAAAATATTTAAAAATATTTGAAACATATATATTTCTTTATAAAATAATTGATTACATTTCATTTCAATTAGAAGATAAATAAGTATACACTTTTAATATATAGGGAGGTATTCTTTCAAAACATTACATTCTCTTAAAAATTTTATTAAATAACTAAAATTTTACATTCAAACATTAAAAGGTCTTAATGTTCATAAAGTACTTAAAATAATTAAGATTCTTAAAATACATAGAATATTTAAAATAATCGAAATACTTGAAAATTCCTAACTGTTATAAAGTTTTATGATCATTACAAAAACAAATGGTATTGTCAACGGCCATCAACCATCATCTTTAATTTCAATGACTTATAAATACTTTTTTTGGGTGTTCCAAACTTCAAAAACCAATTTAGTGAAGATGCTGCTCTACAACCCCTTGATGCTCAGTATGGTTGTCATTGTTCTCTCCATACTTCTTTTCATTTTGACAGACCCGAAGGACTTTCACTATTTTCTTGGTTTGTCTGTCATGTTTGGTGTTCTCTCGGTAATTCTGATTGGTCTCCTTATAGGTATTCTAGGTTAGTGAGGTTCCTTTTCTCCTTATTGAAGTTTATGGTTTCATCATTCCTATTGAATAAAAATGTATTTATTGTTATTTTGTAAGTATTTATTTTGGATGCACCATTGTTATACAAAACCGAAATTATAACAATACTAATAATTATCAAAATAATATTATTAAAAATTAAATATTTTTGGGGCATACACTATTGTCCCCAAAACAATCTATCATGTCTGATTCTTCTCAATCTTGTCTAGCTCTTCATTAATAGCTTGAACCTAATTCTCATCACCAGCTGTATCAGAAAAACATTTCGGCTCTACCTAAAATAAGAATGATGCCTGCTATAATGATTTCATTCTTCTTGTTTGAACAGGCACTGTCTGATCACCAATGATATTCTTCCTATAAATTTCTGCTCAACTCTTTGGCTTCTTCACAAATATAGACTTGACTTCCTCCTGCTCATCATTAGTATATTCTTCTGAATCAGCATCTTCCACTTTTACTCCCCCTGCATTGTTTTCCTCCTCACCACTTTCATTAGGAAACCTATTCACTGTGATATTGATTATTTTCTTCATTCTCCACTATAGTGAAAATATGTCTCTCAACTAATTTTCCAAGACTCTTATTGATGAATTTATTTTATTTTATTTTTCCTGAATTTCCTTGGAATATCCCATCATCGCCACGTGACTCAAATTTCATGTTTTTTCTTTATTGAGAATAAAGCACTTACTTCCAAATATTAGAAAGTATTTCATTATAGGATTACTTCTATTATACATCTAATACAGATTATTTCCTTCAAACACAATAGATCCCTATTAGAAATATATACCGACGTCGATACTGCTTCCTTCCAAAATTTCTCTAGAAGTTCTCTTTCAATGAGCATTGTTCTGGCAATGTTTTTGATGATATAATTTCTCCTTTCCAAAAATCTATTTTTTGAGGAGATCTCAATGAATAATGTTTCTGACTTATCCTATTTTTCAAAAGATTGTCTTCCTCTTGATTGTCTGTGAATTATTTACTATTGTCTACATCAGACTTCATTATTTTCTATCCAAGCATCCTTTCAAATTCCCTCTGATTCTATTTTATGAAAATAAACACATCGGAATTATGGGAAATGATAAATACCCATGCCATTATGATATATTCACAATTAAAAGAACATAATAACTCTTCCAATAAATGTCTCTTGGTGAGATAGGTCCACAAACATCATCATGCACCAATTAAAGCACTCTTTTTGACATCATTTCCTTTTCTTTGTACGACTTTCTTATGATCTTCCCATATTGAAAAGAGTCTCACTTATGTTTACAATCATGTGATAGCTTAAGGATATCTCTAGATCCATCACACTTCACCATATCTTCTTAGGATTGTTGGAATAGATGACCCAACCAATTATTCTAGAGGATTTTTTCTTCCTATCTAAATAAAAGGCACATATGTTCTTCTCCAATTACAATGTAGAGATTTCCCTTTGTTCTTTTTCCTTGTAGAACCACTACACCATCTCTTCCTTTGATAATAAACAACTTCTTAGTAATCCTTATAGAATTACCATTGTCACATTTTTGACTGATGCTAAGAAAATTGTAACGGATACCTTCTACTTCCAAGACATCAATGCCTCTCATTTCTTTTTCCCCAAACCTAGCATTTCCCAAGCCAAAAATCATCAAGGATTCATCATTCTCAATCTTTAAAAATCCTTTTTCATATTTTATTCCAATAATAAGATCCTTTTTCCTATCATATGGCATACGAAACCACTATCAAGGATCCATAATCTAGATCGATATAATGCTTTAAGATCAATTTCTACTACCACTGCCTTATCATCCTTTTTCTTTTTAATATATTTCTTTGACTTCACACTCGGTTTCATTTGAAAAACATGATCCTCTTTAGAGTATTATGGTCCAGATTTATCCTACAGTGCTAAAAATCGATTTTTTGTTTTCAGATCACTTGTTGATTCTCATATTTTATTCTTTCAATAGCATGGGTTCTGCTTTGACACATTCCTCTACATGATTAATGTATAGTATCTGTCCATGTTCCCAAATCATCCACACCAAAAACAATGTCCCTTAAATGATGTTCTTTAATACTAAGCTCTATTTGGATTCCATTGCTGTTATTGTTCCCTTTGATATCTCTTGGCTATAGAACACACATTATGTGAATGTCCCATCTTTCCATAGTAATAACACATGATATAGTGTTCATTCCTATGTGTCACTTCTACACTTCTAGTTGTCTCTTAGGATCTTTGAATATTATGATTCTGCTTCATGCCCAAATAATCCTTCAATCTCGAAATAGGTGCTTGTGATCTAACATCAAATTTCATAGTTTTTCGTTTTTGGTCAGGCCCCACATCAGTCTTAACATTTGAACATGATTGTTGTTTCTTTTATACTAGACCACTATTATTTACTTCCAAATTTTCCATCTTCTGAGTGATCTTATTTTCCGACGTCATATTGGGAGGCAATATTTTTCCTTGATCCTTAACTTTTTATTACAAATTCACAACTTCTTCTTTAAGTTCCTCAATGCGTTTGATTTTTTATTTAAATGTGTTATTCAAATCATCGATCACCATTCTTCGATCTTCATCTCTGAGTTTGTAGTCTTCATATTTTCCTGATTCAACTGGAAATAAAGACATAGTATTTTCAATTTCATTCATCAACTCAGACTTTTCTTCTTCCTACTGTTGCATATAGAGTTTCACATCTTGTACCAATTTGTTGTATATCTTCTTCTTTTATCTCTAAACATCTACCCCCTCAAGAGCTACTTCTAATTCAGCTAACATATTGAGTCTTCCTTCAAATTCATCTTCTTCTTCATCAGCATTGGTTTCTTCCTTTTTCTAAGAAATATAGACAACCGCCACTATAGTATTGTCTCCACAATCATTGAAGTTCTTTATTTCTTCAACCTATTCAACTCAAGATCATCTGAATAGTCACACTCATGTGAAAGAAGATTATTTTTCTTAAATAAATTTCTATTGAACTATTTCTTTCCATTCACATAGGCTTAAGACTTATCCTTTGGAATTTCTGCTTCATCCTCATTATCTTACTAGAACTTCTATGGGCTCCTTTTTGTAGGATTTCCAACCATTCCACATCAAAAACATGCTAGTGGAAGTTTCCCCTTGAACTTTCCTTTTTCTCTTTTTAGATTTGAAAATAGAAATGATATCACCTCATCTATTTCTTCTTCTTTATAAGATTCTTAAATGGTTAGAGTTTTCATGGCCTTGCATGCCACCTCTTTAGAATTCACCTTTTCCACAACATCGTTGTTATCATTTCTCATTTCATATGCTACTAGGGTACTGTAAAAGTTATCCAGTGTCATCTCTTTCGGATCTTTATCATCAAAAACTGAAACTTTTGGATTGAACCGAGGTGTAAGTTTCCTCAGGATGAACTTCACAATATTTATATCTTCAATGACCTCTCCAAGACCTTAGATTTCTTCCACAAAAATATTTACCCTATCAAAGAATGCATCAAGAGACTCATTCGAGTTTATTCATAGAAATTTATACTTGTTCCACATAACATGCAGCTTTTCCTCTTTGACCTTTTTATATCCTTCATTTATATGCAATATCTTTTCCTAAATATCATGTGATGTTTTACATGACATTACCTTCATATATATGGCATTCGATAAGGCTCCTCATAAATAATTTATTCCCTCAACATCGGCACACAATTCCGTTCTTTTATCCTCTGATAATGCACCACTATTGATTTTGGATGAGATACTAGGAATCACATCTATAAACACATCCATTATAAAAGATTGTAAGTACGGTTTCATCCGATTATTCCATAACTGAAAGTTTCTCCTGTAAAATATTGTAACCCCTCTATGATCGATGACCTCCATTTACAGAGAGAAACACTAATATGAACCTTTCCCTAAGATGCCATTTGTTAGGTCCACTAGGCTAGATTCCCTAAGAGGGGGTGAATTACGGTATGACGGATTGAAAGAGATTCCCCTTTTGATCGTGTTTCATTGTTGAACAAAACTCTCTTCTCTCTCATTCCAATAGAAAAATATGAACATAAATTAAAGCATGCACAGGACACAAAAACTTTTACATGGTTCACCCTCAAATGTATATGTACAAGGAGTATAAACTGAAAATGTGATGATGTACCAAATCCACTAAAATCGCACTATTTTTTACACATTTGAAGTGGACTCACTATCCCTCCTGGTTTACAACCAATCACAATTTGAAAGATCACTGCTCTCTAAACTGAAGTTCTCATTATTTCTTTAGAAGATCTACTCAAAGCTTATAGAATTGTAGGTCCTTTAATTGTCACTAATTAATGCATCCTCAACTATATATAGATGATATTTTGATGTATTTATTTCATCCACTAATGAAGACCTCTTTACCACAGTATTACTAGGAAACCTCAAATCATTCACACAACCCTAACTGCATCTTGCATGCAACATTAGTGCCTTGTATGCAAGATTCCAGTCTTTTTGTGAAAAAAAAACCTTTCAAACAATGTCAATATTACATGAAACTCAAATCTTACACACAAATTCCTTAGCATACGTGAAAACCAAAATCTTACGTGCAACTCCCTTTGCATAAAATTATTACATGATCTGGAGCTTACATTCTCTCTAAGTGTTGAGATCTCTCAAATGATGGGGTAACCTCTAATTTATAGGCATCACTGACCCGTATGTGAAAGAATCCCCATGTCACACAAGATCCCCTATATGAGTGAAAAAACCAATTTGGCATTGCATTGGGCGTGAAATTGTATTTCGTGCAATCCTCATCATTCGTGTAATTCATGACTTTTCCATTTTTTGATGTTCTATTTTGAAACATGCCTAGTTCAAAAGTTTCCAAATCACCTTAAATCTTGCATGAAAAAACCAAACATTCATGCACATTCTATATCTTTCGTGAACCTTCCATTACCAAAAACAACTTTCTCTATTTTCTGATTTTTAGTCCCAAAAATTTGACAGACACAGAAAATTGGTGCCACCTTGTATCTATTCTTTTTGTGCCACCTCCAGAATATCCCTCCCTTTTCATGGTTCTTTGTAAACATAGATTGTCAAAAATATCTCTATAATATCACAACTAACCATTGAAAATCTTTCTTTAAACAAATACAATCAACCAAAAAATGCTTCAATGTTACCTTGAGGTATTTTTCCCAACATTACCTATATAGCTTCACCACTTCTTTGGGATTTCCCTTTTCAAGTTAGTCAATCCAGAAATATTCCCAATTAGATATTAAGTGAGTATTCTGGGTATGTTGATCTAATATAACCCATATGTAATTATTTCCCTCATATATGTTTGAAATAACCCTATCAAAATACATAGTGATGTTCTCCCATTTCCATGTTAGTATGGTTAATGATTGTATCATCCCCTTGGAATTCAGATGTTTTTTCGTAACATGTTGGTATCCCATGATCTTTGAAGTATACTATTTAATTTCCTTCCTAATGTTATTCCTTAAAAATTTCTCTCAAGTATCTTCTTACATCAAGTTACTTCTCAAGTTGATGGATAAATATGTGTTACATATAGAATCTAATAGTTACTTCTTTGTCAATGGTGTTAATAGAACACATAGACTACTTCCAAACTAAATGAATTCATATTTATTGATTTTAAATTCATGAATTTTCCATTCCTCAATTATATTAAAATTATTTTGAATCTCTAAATCATTTCTTTAAACTTCCTAGATTTCTTCTTGGATATATGGTTAGGAATTCATTTGGGAAATGTGGGATGTCTTACCTATCTTTTCAATTTAAAAATTCATTCATTGCATATCCATGTAAATTTTTTCTCTCTAAATCCCCATGATGGATTGGTTATAATGTTATTTTATTCTTGGAGCATCAACCACCATATTCACCTTCCTATAAAAGTAATGTATGGAAAAATTATAGTCTGTGATTATCTCCAACCATATTTATTGACATGTGTTCATCTCATTCTATGTGAATATATATATTGAATTAATATCATTTTTATATATGTCACACTTATTAATATATAGGTAATTACTTTAAATATTATACTAAAATAAAATATTTTCTAACTCTATATCATATTTGAGGTAGTTTTTCTCATTAAAAATAAAATTTCTTGAGACATAGTCCATCACATTATCAGTTCTCATAAGTACATAACCCAATATCTTCATTAATACAACAATGAATATCAGAAAAAACCTTCTCCACATGAGGGTGGTTTGGGTTCAATTGAAATAACCATCCTCTTAATAAACTAATTAAATATTTCTCTACATTGATCTATAAATACATACTTTTCTCCCTTTTATATTTACTTATTTAGTAGGATAGAAAATTATGAGAAATTTTTCCAATTCATCGATGGTACCTAGTTAATCCATGAAAACTATGAATCAATATAACACATTTCAATATGATCCCTTATTGATTCACATTTTTATTTTAAGGATCTATATAAATTACCTTTCTTCTGATCACATGCACCATGAATGTCACTTTTTATATCCACACATCACCCCTAAATAATCTTGCAAACAACTTATCCTTCCTTATATTATTTAGAAACATTTTTATATGAACATCCTTTTCTTGTTTTATATTTTAGTACATGAGAATATATTAAATGAAACTACCACAAACTTATAAAATTTGTCACTAAATCATCTATTCTTTATTTTCATGAATATTTTTAGGTTGTTTGTAACTCTAAATGTCATCACTATGAACTCGTACTATTTATATCTTGTATAGAAGGCTATATTTTGAATATAATCACCATACACCTTCAATTTATGATATCTAAATGAATATATAATCTTTAGATATATCCAATGTTGTGAAGTTGATAGAGTAATTCATCAATCCATTAAAGTGGATCAATATTCATTACAGTGATATTTTTTATCTCATAGTAGTATATGTGAAGCCTCATTGACCAATCCTTCTTGAAAAAGATAACATTTTTACCCAAAGGTGATTAAAAAGGGTATATTCATCCTTTTACCAAATGAACTTGATGTTTCTTCATTAGTAATGCATGTTCTATATGGTCATTTGTTTGAGTCTCTTTATAAATGTGTAACATCGAGTGTAAGTTCTATTTGATAACTCTAACACACGATTTGAAGGAATTAAAAGAAATTTTTATATAAATACATCAATATATTCCTTCATATAAGCATGTCTCCTAGGTAATTTAAATTTTACAAACCATTTTAGTAAGATATTATTCTTCGTTGTGTATCAATACCCATAAGTTAGGATTTATTACAGGAGAATCATAATTTTTCTTTCATTTATATAGAATCATGGGATAGTTTGGGATATGCATAATGATTTACTTATCTTATTAGTTTATGTGATTTCTATATAAATATATTAATATATTCCTAGTATAGTATCAAACTCCACCAAATGATGGGTTAAGATATTTTTTAGAATAATCGTTCCATAAACATTAATTAAGAGACATATGCTTGGGACGAAAAAAATGATCCAATAAGTGTTTTAATAGACATATCAACATTATGATACTGTGGATTTGATTTAATATTTATAGAATACATTTAATATGTGAATAAATATTTCAAACTATAGTCAAATAATACTTTTTCAATTTTTAATTAAATAGCGAGTGTTACTTTTTCCACTTTATTTCACTGGTCCACCTTAGTAGTGTGAATGGAATAATCTCTTCTTTAATCCCTTAGATTTGGTAGTTTTTTTCATTGTTTATCCTGAATGACCATTGATTTTGTTTATTAGATTTCATATTTCCCATGTTTCGTATAGTTAATTCATTGAATCATAGTTTCTCAATTAAAAGGATCCATATTTTCCACCATGGTTTTGAGTGGGGTCAGTATTTTCATTTAATAATATTTTTCTAAATACTTAATTTTAATTTAATTAAATAATTTTCCATTTCCCTTAAGGTGGTTCCCTTTTTCATCTTTCAACACTTTTTACATATGTGTGGATGGACCTCATTACCTTTATACCTTCTATAAATTGATATTATAGTATAAAACATTTTCCTTCATTTTTTTCTCAATTTCTTTAATAACATTCTTCAAAAATCATATATAATATAAGATCATATTGAAAATATTCTATATAACTCCTAATTTTACAAATAAATAAACATTTCCAAACATTATATTTTAAATCCCTAAAAATCTATTTATTTTTATATCATAGAAGATTAAAAAAAACTTTTTTTCCTTGATATCCTTGTGACACTATCTTCATATACTGAAACATATTATTTCTCCTTTATTGATCTATAGATAATATCTCACAATTTTTTAATTGAGAGTATGAGGGAAATATTCTTTATTGAATATTTTATTGAATTTCTCCCACTTTATTATTTCAACTTCATCATTCTTCGTATTTTTTGTTAATGGGAACCATTAATCGACATATCCTTCAAAATACTATATGATTAGTGTAAAAATATCATTCTCAGAATAATAAAAATCAAAAAAAAAATCCTATGGTGTTAAACCATTATTCCATAATAAGTAGATCTAAAGATCCACTAAATGAAGGATTTTTTTTTATAATCAAGGAATGAATGGATAATTTTTCTTTATTAGGTGAATATGGATGTTCAACATGGTTAGGGTTATTATTATTAAGTAAAGAAAAGTGTTTGAGTACCTCTATGAGGATTTGAACTCCATATCTCCTTGAATTAGGAATTTGATTCAAAAAATCATTGCATTATTAATAAAATGGGTTATAGGATTGGTTTCACTTGATTTCCACTATTTTCGGAAATATAAAATGTTGGAACAGAACATATGTCAATAAATAAAGTATATGAAACATAAAATTGAATTATTAGTCCTAATATACTTGACGTATATAATATCGTAATCCATCTTAGGTTTCCCATTACTATCAAATACAATTAAAAAATTAGTTAAAACTTATTGTAATACCAAAAATACCAATCCATACATCAACTGCATAATCATTTCATCATTTTAAAGTTAAACATAAATAATATTACACATCCAAAAATTTACAGGTTTGATGTCCTGGAAAATTAATTTCATACAACATTATTACATATATAATTTTATACATTTTTTAAATTCTTTGTCATATTAATCCTATATAACTTCATAATATCCTTATCTCATATGATAACCTAAGTATATAAATAAAAAAATGGGGTTACTAGAAGCTATATAAAGGGAGAGAGAAATGAAATAAATAAATACATGAACCAACATAAGTTGATATATGATCTTCAAAATTGTTATCAAATAATATTAAAGGGATCATAATCATAAGAGTATGAAATTCAATGTAATGGGACATTGAATATGAAATTTTCATAATAATTATATTTCATAAACATGTGTCATGGAATAATTCCAAGATAGCATCTCATAGTTGTGATAGGCTCTCTTTTCATTCCCGATATATATATATCAGGTGTGATAAGATTTATACCGAATTCATTAGATATATGTATAATTTTAGGCCCACAAAACACATCATAATATGTTAATAACCATGTGGTTCAGGTAGAAAAGAAATTATATCTTAGTTATTCATAAATATGTAAGAATAACATGGATAAACCATGATAAAAATGGAAATGGGTTTCATAATAAAATCATACATCATAGAATATCATAAAATATGAATTAATCATTATGAATAGAGGTATATAATCTTGAGGTTAAACATAAAGGAATAAAGATACATTCATAATAGATATATATTCATCATGAATTATATAGAGTGGAGATACCATTAATGTGGTATTGATACCCAAAATTATAAATGAGAATAATTCAATAATGAAATTAAATAGAGTATTTACTGTAAATTCTATCATATATGAAAGAGGAAGGAATGCATAGAGGAAATGAGATAATGAAATATAAATACCTATAAATAAATAAGTAATGATTATAAAAAATAAATAGATAAAGAATATATGTTTATATAAAATATCATAATCTTGATAAATGGGTTATATAATATTCTATAAGGATAAGGGAATATAGGATATATATATATATAAGTCATAATATAGGAAATATGATAAATAAAGAGGATATGGTAAGATGAAATTCTTCAAACCCATAAGGGAGTCATTGATGTGGATTCCCTTTAACAAAGATCCCATTTCTTTTTTTAACAACTCAAATATAAAAAAATTAGAATTATAAGAACATCATTCTAGAATTATTTTATATTAATTTAATATTTATTTAATTATTTAAAACTTATGTAAATTATTTGTTAGCATTTAATTAAATATAAAATGGTGTGACGACATGTATGTTAAAATTTTTCAATTTTCATTTCAATATAATAGTAATGATCATTTTTCTACCCATTACATCCATTACCATTAGAATATATAAAAATTATTTTTATTTTATATAATAATAACTAAGTTTTTTTTAAAGGTGTTCATAAATAAATAATTATAAAATCATTGTACGAGGTAGAACACACCCTGTAAAGATTCATCAAATGAAAAAGAGAGATAATATATACATATATTAATGTTAGTTTATATAAATAATATAGTAGTATAAGAATATTAATATAATTATTTATATATGGACTAATTAGTTTATGGAATATTCGTTTAAATAATGTAAATGGGAATAGAAGAAGAAAAATGAAATTGGAAATGATTGTTACCTCAACCATAATGATTACTCATTTTCTAAGGGCCCAATATCTTGGAATATTAGAGTGGGGCTATACTAGACCATGTACATATATTTTATGAGTATTAAGAGGATGGATATGTGAGTTTTTTTGGAAATGGGTTTGATTTTTGTAAATTATATTTCATGCAGTGAGAAGGGTTAATTTTCATGGAAGAAATGATCATGCTTCCTTATTCGTGATGATGTTTAAATGAAACTAGACAATCATGGATATGAAAAGGATGGATATGGAAATCATTAGGGTGTTTAAAAAATCTTACCATTAATACATTAATTCTCAATCATCTATTTTAGTGAAGATCAAGGTTGAAAAAGAAATGATATAGAGCTAAAAAAAATGGTCGGAAATATTCCAATGGTAAATATTAAAAATATAGATATATAATATTTGGAAAAATAATATAATTTATATCCATTCCCATACTAAATAAGTTTGTTTTAGATAATTCATATATATTAACATTCCCACTATATACTCATGTTTCCATGTTCCATTCACCATGTCTACAAGTCATAGTTCATTTTTCAATCATTATAATATATAAAAAATGGAATCTCATAAACCCTCTATATAAAATTTCATTTTATCACCCCCATTGTACACCTTTTGTAAACATTTTAATTATCAAACAAAAAGTAATAATTTTTATAATTAAGTTAGATGCAATTAGCTTTAAAAACAAACATTACATATATTTGAATAATTTCAACACCCAAATTAAAAAAATTCAATAAAACAATTCATTAAAAAATGGTATCCCATGAAACCATGTTCCATTACCACTTAGAACCCTTAGAAATCAATAGAAAGTACCCACCAATAGTCGAAATAAACTTATTTTTAATGAAAATTCACAAAATGGATAGATAAAAAATGATACCAAAAAACCATTTGTTAGAATTATATAAATGAGACCCTAGTCTTATATAGCCCTAGGGGAAGATATAAAACTATGAGTGGGAGGAAGAAATTTACAAGGAAAAGTATAGGAAGCTATACATGAATAAATCTTGAAGAACATGAAGAAGATACCACTTCAATCCCACCCAAGGAGAGGATAATTGTGTGACTTTATCTATCAGGGATATAAAAATTGATTGTTGAGAAAGTATAGGGAAAGAGGGGTTAAAATAAGTTATGGTATAAGAGATATTTTACATTTTAAAATTTCTAGGTAGGTCACATGGTTTGGTCTCATGGTTTTCCCACTAATGCACGAACCATACAGATCACCACCGCTTCACCTAAGCACCAACATGGTTAGTCTAAATGGTTCAGTAAATCGTGCATCAATGATGAAAATATATGTTGTTAAAAATTATAGACATTAATTATGGTTGTGACACGACCACTCCTAACTTTGTGCAAATAGTGCGACAGGCCATTTTTTCCTAAATTTTTGAAATTCCAAATGTAAATGGCAGACAAAATAAATAATATAAATAAAGGTTTTAAATAGATGATTCATACCTAAAATTGATATCATGGGTGTGATAATTCTTCCCACCATATCACTTTATGTCCCGATGAATTATCTTAAACATTACTTGGGAGTAAAATACTACATGAAATTAATATAAATAATATAATTTTTTTTCTTCTATGTCCATTACTTTTCCAGTTTTGGTTGTTGGAGGTGTTCAAGGGTGTTGTCATGAGTTTTTTGTGGAAGTTGGACGTGCAGTAGAACTGTTGCTGGAAATATATGTCATGTAAGTGTATTGCAAGATGTGTATTGATGTTTCACTACTTTTGAGAGGATTGATCAGAATGTGTAGATCGTAGGGATTAAATGGTAAAAAGTAAACATGTTTTTTGGTGAAATAGAACCTTGAGGATTACACAACATGAAATCGGATTACACATCATATAAATCCCTGATATAGTGCAGTTTTTAAAGTTCCTTCTAGCTTAATTTTTATTCTTTCATTCATGGATTATTCAACCTGTCATTTTAAGAGAACCCTAGGTGACCTTTGGATTTCATCCATCCCTCTTCCTCCCTCTTTTATTTTTTTCCTTGTGTTTTTCATTGTAATCTATGGTAAGCACATCCTTCTTATTGGTAGGTTTTATTCCATCCTTCTCCAAGGGATTTCTTGCAGTGATGTTTTTATGGTATGGTGTGTGTTGGTTTTTTTATGGTATTCAGTTTTTGTATAGGATGATCTATGGTTCTTATAGTGTGGTTTTCGGTTGCAAGCATTCTTCTTAGAATTGCAGTGCGAAACAAGTCAGAAAAGATTCTTTAAGGTAGGGATTCCCTCATTTCTCTTAATTGTGTATCATGCGGGAGGGGTTTTTCTTTTTTTACTAATGGGTTATGGTTTTTCTAGCTTAATTAATGATAATGGATTTTTTAATTTGAAATTGAAAGGTTTAAATGGGTTTTTATTCACATTCTTTTACTATTTTGATATTATTAGTGATATTGTTGATTATACGGGCTTGTGGCCCCATAAAAAATTGTAGTCATTAGGGGAATTTTTTTTATTATATGATATATGTTGTGACTATTGGGCCTATTTTAATTTTTGTGATATCACCCAAAAAATAGAAATTGATTAACCACTTATATTTGGATGATGAACCAGTTTCCCCAGGACTATAGCATGTGTGATAAAACCACTAAAATAAAGTGAAATGTGATAAAATCCCCTTCGTAAATCTCTAAATTGATCTTGATGTGTTTTGATGTTTGGTGATGTTTTTGGGATGTGATGTGGTTTGTTTTTCCTTTATTTTGGGAAGTGATGAGGTTTGTTTGGTCGTGCTTTTGGGGTGGTGAGGTGGTTTGTTAAGTCGGGATTTTGGGGTGGTTAGGTAGTATGATTAACTATGCTTTTAGGGTCGCGAGATGGTTTTTGTGTTTGGATTTTGGGATGACAAGGTGGTTTATTTGTCAATTATTTTGGGGTAGCAAGGTGGTTTGTTTAGAAATTTTTTTGGGGTGGTGAGGTGGTTAATATTTTTCTGCTTTTGGAGCGGTGAGGTGGTAGTTTCTTGGTGTTTGATTCCAAAGTAGTGATGGGATAAATTATTAATAATGTATGAAATTGATTAGGTTGGTTTGGATAATGGGATTGAAATAGTTTATGAATAATTAAATGGTGGTTTGTCTATTTAAATGTGGTTGATTCTAAATAATGAAAATAATGAGATGATTAAATGAGTTTGGTTGGAAACATGAATGTGGATCATTTCTTCTTATGTGGTTTTATACATTTAGAGGTGGTAGAAAAAGTGATGGTGTTGTGAGTTGGTTTGTCTTTTTTTGAAACCATAGGTTGGGCTTAAGTGATTGATATTAAATATATATATATATGTTGATGTATATTTTTTTATTTATTTATGCAAACCACCCATGTCAATCACTTTGTGCCAACACCTACATAGTTATGGTTTTTCCAACATCTAGTAGGGAGTATAGATTTCTAGGTAACCACTCTTTACCTCTCTCTATTCCAGGAGAGGTACGTATTTTATAGGCTGTGATGGATGGAGGACTGTTTGGGAATTAGATGGTTGTTGTGATATCCAAGGTGTTTGTAGATGAGATGTGATGGCCTAGGTGTTTTTAGGCGAGATGTGATTGTGTTTGTCGGTCAGTAGCCTATGTATATTTGGGATAGATGTGATAGCCCAAGTGTCTTCATGAGAGGTGTGACATGGTTGTGCTTACAAGGTGGGGATCCCAAGTGTCATTGTACATGGTGTTTTGTGAGCATGCTTGTGGGGTGGTATGTTACATAGAAGATATGGGAGACCCATTACGTATGATGTTGGGTGTGAGTGTGGTATACTAGTTGGAAAGTGGTGCGGGGTACCCTTATCATTGTGATTCTTATCATATCATATTACTTGTATTGAGTTACTTCGTGAGTTCCCATTTATGAGGTTGGGATGGTTAGTATAACTTTATTGATGATGTTTTCTTCTATTGTTTTCTCAAGGGTGCATTAGTATGTTTTTTTCAGATGTGCGTGAAAGACATTGGTTTTCCTACACAGTATACCTTTATTCTCATCCTACATATATAAAAAATTATGGTTTCTAGGAGGATTACATGGATCATTCTACACATTATTATCTCAGATCCTTGACAGTTTTTGTGTCGCTGCTTTAGATTAACCTTTGGGTATTTAATTAGAGGCTTTTTTTCATTTATACAAGCATTGTGGGAAGGTTTGTATTTATTTTTATATTATTTTATGGAGTTTTTTGGTGAATTAATTCTATCTCCTGATATTGTTTTCTTATAGATGGAAATTCCTCCCATATTGTGATATTTTTAAAACCTTGGTGCAAGTCACCAACCCGGGACCTACTGGAGGTGGGACTTGATGGTTCATTATCTATCTCCCCTCATTATGGTATCTTTGGAGGTAGGGGGTCATGACATAGTGGTATCAAATGGGATGGTTGATAGATAGGATGTAATTTTGCGTTACGAACAATGAGTATTGCACTGGTTGTTATGAAAATTGTTTCAGTTGATCTTAGGGCATGACATAGGTTAGGGAGAACAACTAGGATACTATATTTTTGATCCCCCTGTGATCCAGTGCACGGACTCTAACCTTATTGAATGAAAAAGTTATATGGACCTTCTTTCATGGTAGAGATCTTGTAGAGGTACACGAATAATGATGACTTTTGTTCTTGATTGATTTTGGTTATTTTAGAACGGAAAAAGTATATAAAGTGAGTTAAAATGAATCTTAATAATGTTCTAACCTATCGAGATTAGAAAGTTCTGTGTTTTCCTTTAAGCTATGTCTGATGTTCATCATTCGAATTTAGCTCAAAAAGTTGAGGTTTTTCAGGATGATCTAATTGATCATCATATGGTTGATATAGTTGAGGATGAAGGTCAGTGGTAGTGGACGTTGTGTTATTTCCTACATTAGGCTTTGGGAATGTATGGGGGAAGTGTTTTAGAAGTGCAGAAAGAGAGATGTCTAGAGGATATTGATATCACGGTTAGTTTTATCTGGACCCCGATGGACTATTGGGTCCCTTTGGAAGTAAGTCGTATGTAGGTATTTTCACATCAGTGGTGGATGTTGTATCTGGGAGAGCGGAAGGAGGTAGATGTTTTGTGGGTTGAAATCCAGAAGGAGTTCTGATAAGAGTTCCTTTTGTTGACCATGATGGTAGTAAAGAGTCAAGAGATTCTTTACTTTTAGTAGGGGAGCATGTCAGTATGGGATATGGGAATCATGTTCAAGGATCTTCTGTTTTTTTACCAAATATTTTTCTATATGGGGAGTCTCATGTGAAACATCTTGAGGAGGCCCTTTGTCCTTCCTTCTAGTAATCTATTACTCCTTTTATGTTGCTGACGTATATGGGGGTTCATAAGAAGGACGATGGGATCAATCAGTTTCACTCATGGGGAGGTTTTATGTGGGAGGGAAACCAACATTGTAGAGACCCGAAACTTGACGTGCATGGACATTACATTACTTTTGCGGAATACTTAGTACATAACAAAAACAGACACACAAGGACAGTAATAGTTTAGTGTCTTTGGAAACTCGGAAAAAAAATCTTCTAATCGTGGTGAAAGATCTTCAACATCTCCCATAAAAATCTTCCTTTTGTTTTCTTACTTAAAACCCTTCTTTATATCCTGGTAAAAAGAAAACATATAAAGGGTGAGCTCAAATTCTCAGTAAGGGTAAGCATGGATAAAATAAAACAAATCATATACATTTGAACTTAAAAACATGAACATAATGTTTAAACATCAAAAGCTTGAGAAATGACATAAAACATGGAAGTACGTAAGGCATATATCATAAAGATACATTAAGCATTATAAAATAGAATGGGATTAAAACATGTAATTGTGGAAACCATTAAGCACATGTTATGATTTCTATAGTAGCCAAGGCATTGCTGCCATGACCATATTAGTGGACAAAGTCCCTTTCTGAATCGAGTTCACTCCTCGTTTCAGTCCTGTAACACTAAACCAGATTAACGTACTATTCCATCCATGTCTATCTCATGAGATATAAATCTTTACCCAATGCATTGAAGGTAGATATAGATCCCACCCATCTCATAATGAAATCATTCTTACTTGTGCCACAACATAAACATAAACCATTCATCATAACCCAAAGAATTAAAATGGGTTTCATAAACATCATCCCATCATAACATAATCCATATAAAACAAATGGATATAATTTCATAATAAGAAAATTAAAACCATGTAAATCATAGAGACATTATACATGAAACATACACATATAAAATAATGTCATCTTAGATGGAAAATGGTTTTGATAAAACACTTGAAATGAATTCTTGAGGAAAATATCCTTTTCTCTTCAAAATCAATTCCTTTTCACAAAACATCATGAAATTTTAAAAGAAAAATATTTTGTTGAAAATAGTCATGAAATCTTTTGGAGGAAGCTTCATGAAAATAAGGCTTCATAAAACTGTAAAAATCCGTTTGTGCCGTATAAGTTAAAAAAACATTCTTCTTGTACTTTTCCCAGAAAAGTCAAAAAGTACATCGTAAAATAAAGATTCCATACAAACCATGATGTAAAAGTCAAAAATGGGTAAAAATTAATTTAAACATACATGAAACCAATTTTAGAAATCAGGGATATGGATGATAAATATAACCCCAGTAAATAATTATGAATAAACAATCTTGGATAAGAATGAGATTGGAATAATTATCCCTTACCATAGGTCCGATATGCTTCGTACATATCTGAACCTCCATTATAATGATTTAAATAATGTCATTGACTTATTACAGAATCATATTCATTGTTATGATATCATATATGGTTCACTTATGACTTTATATTGCCCTTTCTTTTGTAAATTCCATGATAAAGCATCATTTTGGATAAAATCGTTACATTTATCGTACGTGTTTCGACTTTTTGTTCTTGATATTATTACTTATATACTAATTTACATTATTCCAGAATGTAAAACATGATTTTTATATAATATATATTCAGCGTATACATGTATATATGATAGATCGATAAATGGAATGAAATACACCGTTCATGGAGACGGTAGGCCGTACGTACGCACGAACGCTGTCTTCGTTTCCTTTTTGAATTGAATGGAATTAATTAAATGACATACATATATATATACATAAATCCAGTATCATTATTATGTAATATATTTCATTATTATTCATTTTATACACTTTATAATCATTCATGAATGGTTAACATGGAGAATGAATCTCATCGCGCTGTGGAGACGGTAGTCCGTACGTACGCACGAGCGATGATATCATTCCCATGATCGTGGAATTGTATAGAAGTGTATGTATAATATTTAAGAATCAATATAAATTTACAATAATAATATCTAGTTATTTATTTACACCCTTATACCCATCCAAGTAAGTTGGTTGTCGAAAACAGATTACACCACGGTGTGGAGACGGTATTCTGTACGTACGCACGCGCGGTTATTTCATTTTCCATAGGATGGATAGAAGGTGAAATAAGGTTGTTTCATATTTATAATAAAATATCAGTATATGATTTATACTGATGTTATTACTTCATAATTTAACAACTAAAGAAGAAGAAGTAGAAGAAGTAATAATTTGAAAGAATCAGTTACGGTTATTACCTCTTCTTCGACATGCCTCTTTGAAACCTCCTCTTAGTGCACTAAGATTGGCCTTTGAAGAAGAAAAATACCTCTATGATGTTTCTAGGAAAGTGTAGAAGAGAATTTGGCAGGGGTTGGCCGAGCTTGAAGGCTCAATGTGGTGTGAGGAAGAGAGGGAGGAGGTACCCTTTTATAAGGGAGGAGAGGGGCACCTTTGGAAATATAAGAAATATTAGATTATATTAAATCCCAACCCCACATAAAAACTTCCAAAATGACTCATATCCAAATATTAGATGATATAGGGTTGTAATCCCATAATCCAATAAAATTTAGACATGTTAGAAATTTATTTTAAACATTATCAACTTGATTTATCCTTATTTATCAACTTAAATTTATTTGTGGTAATAATATTCTAAATTTTAAATTATTATAAATAATTACATATGTGTTGTGAATTTTCCATAATTTGACACTTTATGACATTTTCGACCATATAAATTTAAATTTATAATTTTTAAATATTTTTGTGATTTTTAAACAATTTTATAATATGTTTGTTTATAAAATAACAATAGTGTCAATTTAGACACTATCCATTTATTTGAATTTAAATAAACAATATACAGAAGATATTTTCGAACTAAAAGATTTAATAGATTCATGACATGTCAGATTTATCTACAAAATTAGTGGAGCACATTAAATAGTTCATATTATATTTATTTTAATATTTTTAAAACCATTTCGTTGATATTTCTCTTAATAAAATAATTTCAACATCACTATTATGTCACCCTTAAGGATACTTATTTAATCCCTAAAAATTATAAATAAATTCATATGATGTATATAATTTTATTATATTTCTGGAGACTATTTATATCCTATGTTTAATGAAGTTTATCACTAAACTAAAATTATTATACTTATAAGATTTAAGAAAGTGACATGCTGTCACTTTCTATGGTTTTAATAACAATTAAATTATTTTCGTGGATAAAATTCCATTAAATGAATCTAATCCGACCCTTAGGTGATATGCGTCTTCTGTTAGTCATCCAACAGGATTTTGGCAGGTGTTAGGGTAATTTTATAATCTTATATTTACCCTTAATTACGCGATTTACCTTTAACTATGGTAAATAAAATTTACCGTAGTTACTATTCAGAATGCTAAAAAATAAAAAAGTATCCTATTAACATAATTTTGACCCACTGATTCCAAATATGGAATCCATTTTTTAAATTCAAAACACATATGTTGCAGTAATTAATTTCAAATTAATCTCATTGTCGAAAGAAAATGGGTTTTTTATAAAACATTGCAAAAGATTGAATTGATTTAACCTACGAATTCAAGGTAAAATAACTGCTAATGACATAAATTGTATTAAATAGTAAAAATATATTATATTTATACTTTAAAAACATTTAATATTATAATTTAACCATATAAATTATTACGATGAAAAAAGTTGTTTTTAATTAAAATATAGCGTGTTTTTACTATTCATCAAAATATGAAAGTTATCAGAATAATATTAAAAATTCATCCAAATTAAATTTTTATATCTTTATTCCAAGGTATACTTTTATTTTGTCAAATTGAACTTATAAACATGTCAAAAACTAGATTTATAGTGGGTTCACCATCAAAAGGCGTGAAAACTACATTATTTGAAAAATACTTATTTTACCCGTAAAATATATTTTATTCTCATAACATGTTCTAGAATATATTTAAGATGAAAAATAATGTTATAAAATTCAAAATTTAGTTAATACTATTCATAACGGCTAGTCCATAATAATATTATAACAACATATCGTTGTTTAGTGAGACCTGGTATTGCGTACTACACACGCTATCGAGAAAGGTCGTGATTGCGTGTAATGCAAGCCAAGTCAGTGTTGCGTGTGATGCAAGACTCCTTTGTTGTTTCATATAACAGAATCCAACCATATTTAATTTATACATTGAATATGTATATACATATTCAATGTTGCGTAGAATAACTACTATCAAAATTATGTGTAACATGATCCAAGAATAGTGTTGGTTATACTGCAAACTAATACGGTGTTGCGTATAGCGCAAGGTAATCTTGGTGTAGCATACACCACAAGACATCAATGAAATTGAAAGAATATTTTTCATAAAATCTCAGGGTGTTACATTCTACCCCCCTTAAAACTAATTTCACGCTTGAAATTCATTGGGGTTATAAATCGTTTACTATTCATAGAAACCCACATCGTAAAAAGGAATACTAAAACTTGATTTTAAAAACTAAAGTATAAAATGTAACGATTACCCAAAGTAACTCATCATTGGGTTTATATATAGGAGAACATAGGTGAAAATATGGATATGGAAAAAAAATCTAACCATCAAGTCCTGATGGAGAGTGGTAGAGAACATGGCTATGAAAAAGCCAACAATCACAAAGCCATAAATTTGTGATGATCTAAGGTACCATTTGATTCATCGAATATGAGGGCACTAGGACAAAAAAAATTTTGTTTTCAATATCATTTCCCTAAATTTGATGAATTAAAATAAATACTTACATGATTTTGGTAGCATCTCACTGTTGTTCGTGCCTTGAACAATTTCCACTTCATCTCTTAAAGAAATGAAGTTAAATTTGTTATTCGTGAACTGTTAGCAGATCATGTGATAGAATGATGGGTCATTCCATCTATTTCAAAAAAATGGTTAGCAAAAGTTATCAAATATACATAAGTTCATCGATGGTGAGGATAATCGTATATGATTCCAAAAATGGACTTATACTTCAACTATCATACTGATTAATAAAATAAAACTAATTTATACTAACCAGGGACTTCTTGTAGGCCAGTGGTAGGCGATAAAGGCCTATCACACATCGGTTTTGGGTTTTATTCCCACTGCCTTTTCTGACACAATGGGTTGTCGCCCATCCTACATGTTGTCCTTTTTCTAAAACTACACTATTATAACATTATAGAAATAATTTTGAAAATAGTTCTAGACCTAAACAATACTATATGATGACTGACATAACCCTTTACAATCTTTAGACTTATCCAAAATACATTTGTCCAATCTCATAGTATAAAGAAAACAATTACTATAAAGGTCACATAATTAGAACGTGAATACCATCATTTATCATATGATATGTCTTGTTGGTCACATTCCAAACATGTGAATTCCTTAATCATTTATTCTATTGCAACATGAATTACCATAGAGCCTTAGTTGAAAACATGAATTCTGTCAGAAGTTGTCTCTTTCCACATTCCAAAATCCCAAAAATTCTATATACTCAAACCATGATACCACATAGTCCTCATTTTAATCATAAGCTCATGAATATTATCAAACATATTAGTTTCTATTTATCCCATCATTATGCACATATCAACTGCTTTCCAAAATTATTTCAATCACTTTTCATGGTTACCGATGCCATATTCTTATGGAAAACCAAAATGGACCAATACATAGATATTCCAATATACCATAAAATTACCTCAATAACATTATTCTTGAATACCAATACATAAACACTTCAAACCATCGTCTTCAATTATTGTCATGGAATAAGTCCTTCAGTGATTTAGAAGTAACCTCTTAGGTCAGGGCATTGAGTTGGGTAATGCCCATGTTCTCCACAGATAAGACATTGAACTCCATAATAATATGTCACTCTATGACCCTTCTCTCCACATAGATAACATCTTCCCCTCAATTTGAGGTATTCCTCAAGGTTCTTCTTCCCTTATTTAGAAATCTCAATCTTCCTTTCTCTATGCTCCTCACCATGCGAACATGCATAAAATTCGATCTTCCACTTATTTGATGACTTAGAAATACAACTAAAGTTCATCTTGTTAATCATATATCGTGATGACTGATTCGGCATAATCACAATAACTTTCACTCTAGGCATTACACAATTTCACTTCTCATAGTTACCAATTTGTCCATCGGATTCAATGTTAACTGAATTCCTTCTGGTTCCCTCCATTGACTGAAATACAAAAAGAATAATGTGAGAGGAAAAAATCATACAAGGGATATAACATAATCAAGGGGGAGTACCTTTGATATCTAATATCTTAGTTTTAATTCTAATAACATTACCATAATTCTAAGACTATAACCTATACTTATACTTTACCTTAGGGACATCAATGGACATACCTTAGAAATATCTCTAGGGATCTCACTAAAGTTTTCGCATCCTAGTTTCCAAATTTTAACTAAACCTTTCCTCTGATACCAACTGTAGAGACCCGAAACTTGATGTACATGAACATTACATTACTTTTTCGGAATACTTAGTACATAACAAAAACAGACACACAAGGACCGTAATAGTTTAGTGTCTTTGGAAACTCGGAAAAAAATAATCTTCTAATTATGGTGAAAGATCTTCAACATCTCCCATAAATATCTTCCTTTTTTCATACCTAACACCTTTCTTTATATCCGGGTAAAAATAAAACATATAAAGGTTGATCTCAAATGATCAGTAAGGGTATTCATGAATAAAATAAAACAAATCATATACATTTGAACTTAAAAACATGAACATAATGTTTAAACATCAAAAGCTTGAGCAATGACATAAAACATGGAAGTACATAAGGCATAGATCATAAAGATACATTAAGAATTATAAAATATAATGGGAGTAAAAATTTTAATTGTGGAAACCATTAAGCACATGTTATGATTTCCATAGTATCCAAGGCATTGCTGCCAAGACCATCTTAGTGGACAAAGTCCCTTTCTGAATCGAGTTCACTCCTCGTTTCAGTCCTGTAACACTGAACCAGATTAACATACCATTCCAGCCATGTCTATCTTATAAGATATAAATCTTTACCCAATGCATTGGAGGGAGATATAGATCCCACACATCTCATAATGAAATCATTCTTACTTGTTCCACAACATAAACATAAACCATTCATCATAACCCAAATAATAAAAATGGGTTTCATAAACATCATCCCATCATAACATAATCCATATAAAACAAATGGATATCATTTCATAATAAGAAAAGTAAAACCATGTAAATCATAGAGACATTATACATGAAACATACACATATAAAATAATGTCACCTTAGATGGAAAATGGTTTTGATAAAACACTTGAAATGAATTCTTGAGGAAAATATCCTTTTCTCTTCAAAATCAATTCCTTTTCACAAAACATCATGAAATTTTAAAAGAAAAATATTTTGTTGAAAATAGTCATGAAATCTTTTGGAGGAAGATCCATGAAAATAAGGCTTCATAAAACCGTAAAAATCCGTTTGTGCCGTATAAGTTAAAAAAACATTCTTCTCGTACTTTTGCCAGAAAAGTCAAAAAGTACATCGCAAAATAAAGATTCCTTACACACCAAGTAGTAAAAGTCAAAATTGGGTAAAAGGTAATTTAAACATACATGAAACCATTTTTAGAAATCAGGGATATGGATGATAAATATAACCCCAGTAAATAATTACGAATAAACAATCTCGAATAAGAATGAGATTGGAATAATTATCCCTTACCATAGGTCTGATATGCTTCGTATGTATCTGAACCTCCAGTATAATGATTTAGATAATGTCATTGACTTATTACAGAATCATATTCATTGTTATGATATCATATATGGTTCACTTATGACTTTATATTACCCGTTCTTTTGTAAATTCCATGTTAAAGAAGCATTTTGGGTAAAATCGTTACATTTATCTTATGTGTTTCAACTTGTTGTTCTTGATATTATTACTTATATACTGATTTACATAATTCCAGAATGTAAAAAATGATTTTTATATAATATATATTCATCGTATACATGTATATATGACAAATCGATAAATGGAATGAAATACACCGTTCATGGAGACGGTAGGTCGTACAAACGCATGAACGTTGTTTTCGTTTCCTTTTTGAATTAAATGGAATTAAGAAAATGAAATACATATATATATACATAAATACAGTATCATTATTATGTAATATATTTCATTATTATTTATTATATATACTTTATAATCATTCATGAATGGTTAACATGGAGAATGAATCTCATCGCGTCGTGGAGACGGTAGTCCGTACGTACGCACGAGCGATGATATCATTCCCACGATCGTGGAATTGTATATAAGTGTATGTAAAATATTTCAGAATCAATATAACTTTACAATAATCATATCTAGTTATTTATTTACACCCGTATACCCATCCAAGTAAGGTGGTGATCGAAAACAGATTACACCACGGGGTGGAGACGGTATTCTGTACGTACGCACGCGCTGTTATTTCGTTTTGCATAGGATGGATAGAAGGTGAAATAAGGTTGTTTCATATTTATAATAACATATAATTATATGATTTATAATTATGTTATTACTTCATAATGAAACAACTAAAGAAGAAGATGTAGAAGAAGAAATAATTTGAAAGAATCGGTTACGGTTATTACCTCTTCTTCAACACGCCTCTTTGAAACCTACTCTTAGGGCACTACGATTGGACTTTGAAGAAGACCAGGACCTCTAGGATATTTTTAGTGAAGTGGAGAAGAGAATTTGTCAGGGGTTGGTTGAGCTTTAAGGCTCAAAGTTTTGTGAGGAAGAGAGGGAGGAGGTGCCCTTTTATAAGGGAGGAGAGGGGCACCTTTGGAAATATAAGAAATATTAGTTTATATTAAATCCCAACCCCACATAAAAACTTCCAAAATGACTCATATTCTAAGATTAGATGAGATAGGGTTGTAATATCATCAACCAATAAAATTTAGACATGTTAGGAATTTATTTTAAACATTATCAACTTGATTTATCCTTATTTGTCATTTTAATTTTATTTGTGGTAATAATATTCTAAATTTTAAATTATTATAAATAATTACATACGTGTTGTGAATTTTCCATAATTTTACACTTTATGAAATTTTAGACCATATAAATTTAAAATTATAATTTTTAAATATTTTTGTGATTTTTAACCAATTTTATAATATGTTATTTTTATAAAATATTAATAGTGTCAATTTTGACACTATTCATTTATTTGAATATAAATAAACAATATACATATGATATGTTCAAAATAAAAGATTTAATAGATTAATTACATGTAATATTTATCTATAAAATTATTGGAGAACATTAAATAGTTCATATAATATTTATTTTAATATTTTTAAATCCATTTATTTGATATTTCTCTTAATAAAATAATTTCAACATCACTATTATGTCACCTTTAAGAATAATTATTTAATCCCTAAAAATTATAAATAAATTCATATGATTTAGATAATTACATTATATTTTTGGAGACTATTTATATCCAATGTTTCATGATGTTTATCAGTAAACTAAAATTATTATACTTATAAGATTATAGAAAGTGACATGTTGTCACTTTCTTTGGTTTTAATAATAATTAAATTATTTTCATGGAAAAAAGTACATTAAATGAATATAATCCTACCCTTAGGTGATATGGGTTGACTTTTAGTCATACAATAGGATTTTGGCAGGTGTTAGGGTAATTTTATAATCTTATATTTACCCTTAATTACCCGATTTACCTTTAACTATGGTAAATAAAATTTACCGTAGTTACTATTCATAATGCCCAAAAATAAAAAATAGCCTATTAAAATAATTTGGACCCACTGATTCCAAATATGGAATCCATTTTTTGAAACTCAAAACACATAATTTGTAGTAATTAATTTCAATTTAATCTCATTGTCGAAAGAAAAAGTGTTTTTATTTAAAACATTGCAAAAGATTGAATTGATTTAACCTACGAATTCAAGGTAAAATAAATGCTAATGACATACATTTTATTAAATGGTAAAAATATATTCTATTTATGCTTTAAAACCATTCAATATTATAGTTTAACCATATAAATTACTACGATGGAAAAAGTTGTTTTTAATTAAAATATTGCGTGTTTTTACTATTCATCAATATATGAAAGTTATCAGAATAATATGAAAAATTCATCCAAATTAAATTTTTATATCCTGATTCCAAGTAATAATTTTATTTTTCCAAATTTAACTTATAAACATGTCAAAAATTAGATTTAAAGTGGGTGCGCCATCAAAAGGCGGCAAAACAACATTTTTTTAAAAATACTTATTTTACCCGAAAAATTTATTTTATTCTCATACCATGTTCTAGAATATATGTAAGATGAATAATAATGTTATAAAATTCAAAATTTAGTTAATACTATTCATAACAGCTAGTCCATAATAATATTATAACAATATATCGTTGTTTAGTGAAACCCGGTAGTGCGTACTGCACAAGCTATCGAGGAAGGTCGCGATTGCATGTAATGCTAGCCAAGTCAGGGTTGCATGTCATGCAAGAATCCTTCGTTGTTTTGTATAATAGAATCCAACCATATTTCATTTATACATTTAACATGTATATACACACTCAATGTTGCGTAGAATAACTACTATCAAAATTGTGTGTAACATGATCCAAGAATAGTGTTGCGTATACTGAAAACTAATACGGTGTTGTGTATAGCGCAAGGTAATCTTGGTGTAGCGTACACCACAAGACATCAATGAAATTGAAAGAATATTTTTTCATAAAATCTCGGGGTATTACAAACATGGTTCCTTGAGGAGTATATTTTTTAGTGGAAGGTCATAGGCACTATGAACTTCAAAGATTCAACCAAAAGGGAGTCAACCTTAGCAGCTTCCTTTACGGCCTTCTGGGGCCACTGGATTCTGTGCTTTTCCTGGGGGATTTGTTCTTGTGTGTTTTGATATTGGTGTTCATTTATGTCACTATAACCAGTGCCTAGTGGTTCCCTGAGCTTAGTTAGGTGGAGGTGGATAGTTTCAGTTCCTGCCTTAGTCTCAGTTTCTATTTAGACCATTTCAGCAGTAGGGGCAAAAAAAAATTTCTCTGTCAACGGTAGATAGAGAAAGTACAGGAATACCTCAGTATGTTCTTAATGTTCAGGGACTACCACCAGACTATGGTTGTGTAGGTGTTCATCATTATAGAGGAACAAGATCTGTGTGTGGTTAGTTCCATGTAGTGGAGGTAGCAATTCCAAAGGGGTAGTAGGTTGTCAGAGGTACGATCAGTTTGTTTAGTACTCTTGTTTGTGCCTTGTTGGATTCAGGAGATTCACACTCCTTTGTTTAAACCACTCTATCCCATGCTCTAGTACTATTTGTAAAGATTATTTCCATGCCTCTAGTGTCAAATATTACAATCATAGGAAAGACAAGCTTGTTTGATGTGTTTTAGGGTTTAGACTGGTGATGGGGCCACATCAGTCTCATGGGGATATTTTCTTTATACAGATGAATTCATATAATGTCATCCAAATCATCCTCTAGTCATATTTTGTATGTGTTTTTATTAACTTATTCCAAAGGAGAGTCGTGTTTTTAGGTGTGGATGGACAACTTGTGGGTTTTATTGGTGAGAGGGGTTTCTAGGTGGGTAGTCTGCATGTGGAATCCCTTCTTTCCTTTTTGGCTGATTTTATAGTGGAATCAATGGATGATGGGATGTTAGATGTTCCTAGGGTCATTGGGGGAGATCATGGATGTTGTTTCTAAGGAGTTTGTGATTCTACCCCATCTATGTGATGTTGAGTTTGGGTTAGACTTGTATCCCATTGCTTCTATGATTTTGATATCTCTTCATCGGATGGTACCTTTTGATTTATGGGATTTGAGGATTTACATAGATGATATGATGTATAAGGGTTTTTCTGGCCTAGTGTGTCACTGTGGGGTGCTCTAGTGTTGTTCACAGAGAAGGCATACGGTAGTCTAAGTATGTTAATATACTACTAGAGGTTGAATTAGGTGAAAGTGAAAAACCCTTACCCTATTTTGAGGAAAGATTTTATTTTCGACCAATTTTGAGGGGTGAGTTGATTTTTTAAGATTTATCTACAGACTGGATATCACTAGCTTAGAGTGAAAGAGGAAGATATCCAGAAAACTACCTTAATATGCAGATATGGGAACATTGAGTTTGTAGTCATGTCGTTCAGTGTTACGAATGCACCATCTATGTTCATGGGACTTATGAACTTAATGTTATATGACCTCCTAGATTAGTTCATCATCATATTCATTAATGATATCGTGATCTACATGAATTTAGTGGAGGAGAATATCGATCATCTCAGAACCTTCTTATGGGTTACTCAATTCCACCAACTCTATAGAAATTTTTCCAAGTGTATGTTCTAGACATGAGAGGTGCATTTCCTTAAGCATGTGGTTTCTCATAAGGGTGTGGCAGTAGACCCATAAATGGTTAAAGTAATTGTTTCTTGGGAAGCACCCAAGAACATGGCATAGGTTCATAGTTTTCTTGGTCTCATAGTCTATTATCATTGGTTTGTACCTCGTTTCTCTCAACATGTAGCCTCATTTATTGATTTTACTAGGAAAGACCTATATTTTGGTGGATCGATCAGTGTCAGTATGTGTTAGATTGCCTAAAGTGGAAGTTGGTTAGTGCTCTAGTTATTTGGTTAACTAATGAAGGTGTGATGTTTGAGGTGTTCTATGATGCTTCATTTATAGGATTCAGATATGTGTTGATTTAGTGGTGAGTAGTGATCTCTTATAAGTCTATTTAGATATTTCTACTTGAGAATAACTATTCCACCTATGATCTAGAGCTAGAATTGGTTGTTTTTATGATAAATTTGTGGTTTCATTGCCTCATTGGGGAGTGTTTTATACTCTTCATAGATCACAGGAGTTTGAGTTATATCTTTTTCCAACATGATTTGAACTTGCGGTAGTATAGGTTGATGGATTTTCATCAAGATTGTGATTTTTATATCTCCTACACTGAGGGAAAATGAAATTTTGTGGCTTATTATTTAGAGGGAAGTCATGGAAGGGTGATTTTCAGAAATCTTGGGATTCTTGGAGAGCAATGGAAAATTTGGAAGCCTTGTGATTAGATGCAAAGGTGGATGGTGGCAGAGGTTGTTTATTTCGAACAACAGTGTAGTCTTCTCTAATACGGTAGGTGGAGGGGTGTCTATGGGGAGACTCAGAGGATTAAGTGATGCGTGATCTTTTTGGACATGGTGATGCTCAGGAGGGATGGTCGGAGGATGGTCAGAATCAGATTTTTTTCATGGGAGGTTTTTTGTACTGGTAGTAATGCATGATGGAGTCCATCATTAGATTAATAGGACACATTTTTTGGTACAACCAAGAGTTTCAAATATGTACCGTGGCTTGGGGATGACATTTTGGGGGGCTGGAATGAAATGGGTAGTGGCAGAGTTTGTGGTGACTTTCTTGGGTTTTCAGTAGGTAAAGGATGAGAATCATGTTCATGGTTTTTTGTTACAACCCTTGGATGTTCCCAAGTAGAAAACGGATGACATGTTCATGGATTTTGTCACAGGATTACCAAGAACTCATGGAGTCTATGATGCTATCTGTGTGGTCCTAGATTAGTTGATGAAATGTTCCAACTTCTTAGCGATCAAGGAGATGGGTGTAGTGGAATATTTATCTAAGTGTTACATGGATTAGGTGGTGTGTTTATATGGAGTTAAAAAGTCCATTGTCTCAAATAGGGATACAAATTTTAATTCATGAGTCTGTAGGGGATTGCAGCATGCTTTTGGAACATAGTAAAGCCTCTACACTGCTTTCCACCCTCAGAAAAATATGCAAACAAAGAAAACTATCCATATGATGGATGATATGTTACGGCCATGAATCTTGTACGTTGGTAGATCTTTTTTAAAACACATTCCCTTAATGGAGATTTCTTATAATAATGGTAATCACTCTTCCATTGGCATGGCCTCATTTGAGGCTATGTATGGGATAATGTGGTGTTCTCTGTTGTGCTGGAAATAGGTTGGGGAGATAGTCGTTCTTGGTCCCAATGTGGTGTAGATCATGATAGATAAATTTTATCTAGTTTGTGAGAGAATGAAAGCAATGCATGATTTCCATAAGTCTTATGGAAATCTCAGGATAAGTCCCTTAGAGTCCAATGTTGGGGAACACATGTTCTGTATGGTTTCCCTATAATATGGGTAGTGGAGTTTTGATAATGGGAGTAATCATTCTACTAGGTTTGCTGGGACCTTTTAGGTATTTGGGTGAATTTGAGCATCAGTTAGTGTTTCCACCATAGTTGGAGAGGATCCACAATGTCTTCCATGTATCTCAAATTCATTAGTATCTTCACAATTAATCTCATTTCTTTGACTGGGGAGAGTTTCATATCATGTATGACGTGGCATTTTTGGAAAGTCCAATAGAGATCTGGGATCATCAAGAGAAGTAGTTGTGTGAATGGATTGTTTCCTTGGTTTTGGTGTTGTGGGGGCATGGTGGCCCTGAAGAGAGTACTTGGGAGTGAGAGAAGTAGATGTGTTCCAAGTACATAGTGTATTTTTAGTATTTCCTTTCTCTATTTTTTCTTCTTGATGTGAAGTTTGGATACTTTTGTTTTATGAGATGAGCTATTTTCTTTTGTTTGTGATGTGTGTGGTGTGATGTGTGATAATGTCCTGATATATAAAAATGAGAGGACTAGATTTCTTATCTAGATGCATTAACTGCAATGCAATTAAACCCATGTGGGAAGGTTAGTTCCTCCTAAAGCATTAGTATCTTGACATGGAAGATATAATTCCCTAATTTGTGTGTTCTGATGGTATGGTTTATTGGTTGTAGTGTTTGTTTTTTTGGGAAACATGGAGGTTGAGATGGTTGGGAAGTGGTTGTGTTGTAGTGTGGTTGTGTGGTTGTGTGGGAGGAGTAAGATTCTGATTGTGGTGATCTGTTTGTGCAGTGTGTTTTTTGGTCATTTGGTTTTGTGTTTTTAGGTGGTGGTAGTATTTGAGGTATGATGAGGCCCTTGAGAGGTATCTCATGGGGTGGTTGTTTAGAACATTTTCTTCTGGGTTTGGTTTTGAATTATTAATGGTGATAATCATTTGATACGTATCTGATGTATTTTTATGTTCCCTCAAGGTCTATTACTTTTATAGTTTTTGTTTTTTTAGGTGTTCGGGGGTGGTTTTGGGAGTTTTTGGTGGAAGCTGGAGGCACAACAAAACTGTTGTAGGAAATACACATTCTATAACTATATTGCACGACGTATAAAGATGTTTATTGTATTTTCCAAGGCTAGATCACAACATATAGATATTTGGATTAAATAATAATAAAGAGATGTGTTTTTTCATGAAACCGAACACTTAGGATTAGATGATGTGAAATCGGAATACACATCACATAAATCCCTGATGCATTATAGTTTTTAAATTACATTCTGACCTGATTTTCATTCATTCGGAAATGGATTATTTTTCCTCTCATTTTGGGTAAACCATAGGATCCCCAAGGTGTTCTTTAAGCCCTCTTCCTCCCTTTTTGATATGTTGGTCTTGGTGCTTGTTCGTTGGCAATACGAGGTAAGACCTTCCTTCTTCTTGGTAGGTTTTCTTCTATTTTTCTCAAGGATTCACTACGGTGATGTTTTTATGGTTTGTGCTATGTCTTTGGTAGCGCTTTGATGTTCTTTGGTTTCATTATAGTCTAATATGTGGTTCTTTTGGTGCAGTTGTGGTTTTTGGTCATTCTTCTTCACCCTGCAGTGCGCAATGCGTTGAAAAATATTCTTTTAGGTAGGGATTCCCTCATTTCTCTTTATTGCATATTAGGTGCGAGGGGTTTTACTTATTTTTGACTTATTTTTTATGTTTGTTCTGGCTAAATTAAATATAAATAATTTTTTAAATTGAAATTAAAATAGGTAAATTGGGTTTTATTCTCATTATTTTACATCTTTGATATTATTTGTGATATTGTGAATTATACTGGCTTATGGCCCTACAAAAAATTATGGTCGTTAGGGAATTGGTTTACACTAGATGATATGTGATGTGACTATTTCACCTGTTGTTATTTTTGGTATATCTCCCTAAAAATGGATATTTATTAACCACTAATATTTTCCTAATGATCTTTTTCCCCAATATTGGGGATTTTGTGATAACACCCATAAAATAAAGTAAAATGTTCTAAAATCCCCCTTTTTTAATCTGTAAAATGATCATGATGTTTTTTGATGTTTGGTCATGTTTGGGGGGTGAGGTTATTTTTTTTACAATGATTTTGGGGTAGTGAGGTAGTTTGTTTGGCCTTGATTTTGGGGTGCAGAGATTGTTTATTTGTCCATGCTTTTGGGGTGGTGGGGTGGTTTTTTTCGTCGTGATTTTGTGGTGTCAAGATGGTTCGTGTGTCATTATTTTGGGGTAGTGAGGTCATTTGTTTGGCCATGATTTTGGTTTAGGGAGGTGGTTTGTTTGGAAATTCTTTTGGGGGAGGGAGTTGGTTTGTTTGGTCGTGCTTTTGGAGTGGCAAGGTGGTGTTCTCTTTATGCGGATGCATGAATAGTGATGGGATAAATGATTATAAATGTTTTAAATGGATTGGGTTGGTTTGGATAATGGGATGTAAATGGTTAAAGAATAATTAAATTGTGGGTTATGTGGTTAAATGTGGATGATTCTAAATAATTAAAAGAATGATATAATTAAATGAGGTTGGCTTGAAACATGAATGTGTCTCGTGCCTAGTTGTGTGGTGTTATGTATATAGAGGTGGAAGAAAAAGGGATGGGGTTATGAGTTATTTAGTTTTTTTATAAACCCAAATGTTGGGATTGATTTTTTGATATTATAAATAAATACTTGTATATTTTTTTATTTCTATACGTACCCCACCCACATAATCACTCTATACTGACACCTACATAGTTATGTGGTGGGGTGTTTTTTATAACATCTGATGAGAGTTATGGATGGATGGGTGCCCTATCTTTATCACCCTCTCTACCAAGAAAGGTAGGTATTTCACAGGATATGATGGTCATAGGTCGGGTAGTTCATTAGATGGTGGTTGTGATATCTGATGTGTTTGGGAGCAAGATGTGACATCCTAGGTGTTTTTGGGTGAGATGTGACCATTCTTATGGGTTGGTAGCCCAGGGTTCTTCGAGAAAGATGTGATATCCCATGTTCCTTCATGAAATGTGTGACTTGGTTATTCTTATGGTGTGGGGAGAGTAGGTGTCTTTGGTCATAGTGTGTTGTGACTATTCTTGTGGGTTGTTGTGGTATACATATGCGATGTGAGTGCTAGGGAGTAAGACATTTGATGTTAGAGTGTCATACTAGTGCAAAAGTGGTGCGTGGTACCCTTATTGATTTGATTCCTTTCATATTATATTAATTGGTTTTCATTATTTTTTGATTATGCCTTGGTGAGGTTGGGATGGTTAGTATACCTTTATAAATGTTTGTTGGTTCTTCTTCTTTCTCATAGGTGAATTAGTATTCTTCTTTCATATGTGCATGAGAGAAATGGATTTTCTTACTGAGTATACTTTTTTTCTCAACATACTTGTATAATTTTTTTTCATGTTTCTTGGAGGCTTATTTGGAGCATGCTAGACATTACTAGCTCAGATCCATGACACTTGTATTTTCTCTAATTTAGCATTAATTTTGGTTAATTTCTTGTATATATTCCATTTATAATTGCATGTTGGGATTGTTTGGGTTTATTTTTATATAATGTCATTGATTTGGTTGTGTTTAATTCATTCTATCTCTAGATATATTTTTTCTTATAGATGGTAATGCCTCCCTTATTGTGATATTTTTATACCCTCAGTGCTAGTCGACAACTCGAGGCCTACTGGAGGCAGGAATCATGGGGTCATTATCTCTCTCCCCTCATTATGGTATCTTTGGAGGGATGGGTCATGAAAAAATATACATGATCAATTATAATCATTGGGTGGGGACTCTCCCCACAATATTATTCATCTCTATATACTATGAAAATATCAACTCTATGACCTTATTCGCATAAAATGGAAATAATAAATCATGAATGTCTATAAAAAATATAATATGTACAAGCCTATCAATAAAAAATAAACTACATAAACCAAACCATGGTCAAAAAACATATATACCTTCAATACAAATTTTTTGAAATAAGAACATTATCAACAGTATTGTATGCAGAATGAAACAAAAAAATCATAAGAAATCCTTCATAAGATTAGTTTTTGAATCATTGATTTCATTTTGAGGTATTTCTTTTTCCTATTTGAGTATTGTATTTATACATTGGGTTCCTCGTGAGTTTTTTTGTGAAAAATATAGACTTTGTTCTTGAAAGTAGGTGGTGTATAGTTGGTGCATGGTTAGGGGAAACTGTGCACCCTCACCCAGGAAAGCGTGCAGCCAAGTGACATTTTGGATAGTGATGACCACACGGTTTGTGGATAGTTTTTCAAACCGTGCGGTTAACCATGTGAATTGTAACCCATATAGAGACATGGGTAGTGGTTGCTACATGGTTTGGAAAATTGTTTGATCTAACCCTGTGACTTGTCCAAGTCATTAAAAAGTGGTAATTTACCTTTCTATACTCTTCTATTTTTTACCTTAAAACACTCCCATCCACCGCATTTGGGATTTTCATCCCTGGAAGCCTCCTCCAAGCTTTCTTGGACCCCTTGATCTTCATTCCTTGGGTGGTTTTGGTGTAGAAACATCAATGAATCATCAAGTAAGTATTTTTCCTTATAATTTCTCCCTCTTTTACGGTTCTTCTTCCCCCCTTCTTGAGTTCTTATCTTCTAACAGGTTGTTTGACCTAAAGAGTTTTTATCTTATTTTCTTCATTGAGATCTTGATGCTTGTTGTTAAATATTTCCTTATTAGGGTCTTATGGAGGTGTGGTTGTGGTTTCACAACAATTTCTAGAATTTTCCATGTGTGAAGGTAGGTGGTTCCATGATTTTACACTATTAGATGATATTGATGTGTTTCTTGAGTGCTTAAGTGTGTTCTCAGGATTATTTGGGTGGTGAAAATATGTTTTTTAAAAGGTTTGAGATGCACATGTGATGAAAATGGGATATATTTCATGTGTTCTTTATTTTGGTGTTTCTTCAATATGTCTTATGCCTCTTTTGAAAGGTTTAAAATGTATTTTCAAATATATTTATATGTGAAAATGTTATGAAAGTAAACTTTCCAAGTGAAATGTATTTGTTTCATGTTGGATTCCTTGTTGTGCACCTTAATTTTGTCTTTTAATTTCGAATCATTTTATAAAAAAGGATTTGATGTGAATATGGCTTTGAAAGGTGGATTTTCCTATGGAAATGGTTGGAGTTCATATGTGTTATCCTTATTATGTTTCTAAATGTATTTCATAATTTGTCAAGTGGTTGGAAATGTTTTCCCAAATGGTTTTAGTGTGCGTATGAGGTGAAAAATGGATTTTTTATGAAATGTATTGGTGTCTATATGATATTTTAATTGTTGGATCGATGGTGTATGTGAAAATGTGAAAATGTGAAAAAGATGAATTTCTTGTGTGATTATGATGTTTGGCATGTGTATGTGAAGGTGGTGATTTGTGTAATATGTGAAATGTACCTGAGAAGAAAGGTAATATTGGGTATTCTAGGTGGGTGAACTAGAACTAGTATGCTAGTAGATTCAGAAGTGGATGAGGCCCAGATTCATCTAGTATGATTGAATATTGAAACACTAACTAATCATGTGACATGATTGGATACCATTGGATTTTTAAGATGGGGTCCCCTCTAGTTGCTCATGTACGAGAATTCTATTTGTATTGAATTATGATTTGGGTACCACTATAATTTTGGGATGCGATCCCTTTTAGTGGATCATGCATGGGAATGTTGTTGATAGTTGAGTTGGAGTAATTTGATCACTAAGGCATGAGATTTTTAGATTCCCACTTTTTATAGTTACCTATTGTTATTTTCCCATGTTTATCTCTTGTTACATGATACTTATGTGATGTGGTTCTAAACATCAGTATATTATAGAAAATTTGTGCATTTTTATTTCCAGAAATATTATTTATGAAAAACAAATTCATTAAAAAGTGTTTTCTATATAATGTTTCCATTAAAATGTTTTCTTAGAAATGTTTCAAATATTCTTATGAAAATTTGAATGTTGATTTTTCTTCTAATATTATAGCATGGAATATTTCTATTGGGGTGTCATCATATTGTACTTTAGCTCGCACCCAACATAAAAATTTGGGTGTCGGTAGAATTTGTTATGTATGACCCAGGTAAAGGCAAGATGTGTGATGGTAGCAATGATGGATCCAATTACTAGTGTTCTACATAGTGTAGGTGTTTATAGTGGTGTCTTGAGGGTTATTTCCCTCTTGTTGTAGGTATGTTTTTGGGATAGTTTTGTTGTTACCATTCTATTATCATACTTTTTGTTTCAGTTAAAAATTTAAACTTGAATCTATAAAATAATTTTATCTTGTTTGGTTATGTTTATTAGTTATTGTGATTCTTATTTTTGTTGGTTTTCTGTGATCACATAAATTGGTGAAATAATTCTCAAAGTATAATTTCGATACCCATTCACTAGTTTCCAACCCATGGGGATTGGGGATTAACTTCGTTCCATGCCACATATCAGGTTGGGTGTCAGGTTAAATGGGACCCCGACCAGGTTCGGGATATAATGTCATCAGAGTAGGTCACTCTCTTTTTGGATCATGTTATTTGGGATGAGTCTAGATAGACTAGAGAAAGCATTTTTGAGGCATGAGGATCTGTTTTCAAGTGTATTGTCTAAAAAACACACCTTATGATTGTACTTGATCTATCATGGGATGTTCGGATTTTATTTGACTTCACTTCCATGTGGGACGTACAGGCTACAGACTATATATGGACAGTGGGTGTTGTGGAGTGATTTGGTTGAATTTTTTTGTGATATATTTAGTTATGTTTTTATCTATGGGAGTGTTAGTATTTTTCATTGTTTCTAAAAATGACCAAAATGGATATATTGATGGTTTTACTTATGTTTATTACGTGTTGTATTAAAATGTCTCCTTAGATAATTCCTATGCAGCTATGGGAAGAGGCTATAGAGAGTTATCCCTCCCCAATCTATCTGTGATTAGTGGATTCCATGGTTTATGATGTCCATATTTTGGGTCACGGAGTGGGATTTGGTCATGATTAGGTTAGAGAAGTTGAACTAGGTCCTAGTAAGGAAAAAGATCAGGAGTTCCTCAAGAAAAATAATCCTTCTTTCCAGGGTAGCACAAAATTGCAAGAAGTTGATGAATGTCTTGAGAACAAATAAAGGATGTTTGAGCTTCTTGATAATCCCTAGGGAGTCAGGGATAAATTTGATTCATTTATGTTGGATTTTCATATTTGGAAGTGGAGGGACTCGATGGTGAAAGATGGATAGCATGTGAAGATGGGTTGGAAGGATTTCACGGTTTTATTCAATGAGTGGAATTGTCATTAGATTTTGGAATTATCTAGTTCCCGAGAGTTTTTGGAGCTTAGCTAGGGAGACCAGGTCATGATGATGTATGTTAACCACTTTGTAAAGATGTTTCGGTATGCACCCAAGATCATTTACAGTTAGTAGTTGAAGGCTCAAAAGTTTTAGATGGGTTTTCATATAGAAATATGATCCTAGGTATTCTTGTTCTAGATGAAAACTTATTTTGAGGTGGTTGATCATGCTGATGGTAGAAATTGATCCTAAGGGAATTTCTGGTTTCTCTGGTGTAGTGTTAGTAGTGCGTAGTGGTAGTTCATCTAAGAAGAAGAGTAAGCATGATGAGAAGGGGGAAAATAAAGGTTGTAGTTTAGGTCGTCCTTCCTAGATTCCTTCGTTTGTGGCTTCCAATTTTAGGTCAGTTGTGTGGAATCAGTATGGGAAGGTATGGAACTTATGATCTGAATTCTCATATTCACCCCAACCTTTTCATTGGTGCAGAACTATGGGAAATTTGTAGTGATTTTACTGAGTGGCGCACCCATATCCGAGTGGTGTAGGATCTCTGGACTCCAAAGGGATACCATCCTGGTCAAAAACTTCCAAGACATTTGGTTATTGGATCATAGGTCATGGTGGAAGGTATGGATATTCTTTAGGGAATATTAATTTTAGGGAAGATAAGTAGGTTATTGATCATTCTCCATGTCTTGCTGATATGAGGAAGTTTCATGTTGTGTAACGATTTATAGTGGAATCAGATACTAGGATTGCAACAGTTTGAGATACCATTCTTATTGAATCATCTTTAACTATTTTTTATATCATTTCTTTAATTTCATTCATTTTTTCCATCTTGTGGATGTATTGAAGTTTTCAACTGATCTTATGATTTATTCGATGGAGTTGGTAACACCTCTAGGTATGAGTGAGTATAGGGTTTCAAGTGGCTGTCTTGTACACTCACCATGTAAGGGGTCGAGTTGAAATGGGATTTTCTCATTTTGGAGATGGACCTCTTTGATTTTAACTTTTGTATAGATTAGAAGGTAGGTTATTAGGCACACATAGATTTATTATAGGTGCCAAGTGAGTTTTTTGAAACCTGATGTAAGTACTAAAGTTTTTTAGGGAGAATGGGATCCTCTGTTGGGATGTGCAGGACCTTCACTTTCAGATTATGGAAGCCTTTTTTATCAGATCTACTCATTCATTTTGGAGGATGATGATGGTGATCCTGAGGGTGGATTTCCTCTTCGGGTGGATGAGTTCCTGAAGTTTTTTTTAGAGTTTTTCTCTGGATTACCTCTGAATAGGGATGTGGAGTTTCCCATCAATTTTGTGCTGAGAAATATCCAATATATCTTCCCTCTTAATGTATGGACCCCAACAAGATGATGGAACTAAAGGAAAAACCGGAAGATTTGGAATCCAAGGGATTCATTCAACCAAGCATCTCACCTTGGGTAACTCCATTTTTGTTTGAAAAAAATGTAAATAGATCTTTCTGGTTTTCATTAATTACTAGAATCTCAATAAGGAAATGATCAAGAATAAGTACCCATTACCTCATATTTATGAACTTTTTTATTAGATTAAGGTGGAAAAGTGGTTCTCCAATATTTATTTTTTTATGGGTATCATCAAGTCATAATTTGAAAAGAAGATGTCATGAAAGTAGCCTTCCAACACAGGTTTGGCCATTTTGAGTATTTGGTCATGGAATTCATGTTGAAAAAGCTCCAATGTTCTTCATTGAACTCATGAATAGGGTGTTACATCAGTTTCTTGACTATATTATTGTGGTATTTTTGGATGGAATCTTGGTCTATTCCAGAACCATGGAGGAGTAGGAACAAAATTTGATAATTATGATAGGAACCCTTTGGTATCATCATCTCTATGTGATGACTTTTAAATGCTCCTTCTAGATCATAGAGGTGATTCTTATAGGTCATGTGACCTCAGAGATAGGGGTTTTGGTTTACCCTAAAAATATTAGTGCAATGATATCATCAGAATAGTTGAAGAATTATTTTTTAGATCAAGAGATTTTGGGTCCTTGTTCAGTATTACAAACGGTTCATATGATATTTGTCTCAGCTTTCTTTTTCTATGAAATTGCTTACCCAAAAAGGGGTAATGTTCGAATGGAGCCTATAGTATCATCCATCCTTTTAGGGGATTAAATGGTGGTTGAACATATCCCCTATTTTGATTTAATCAGGGTTTGTAAAGGGATATGTGGTCTGTTATGATGCCTCGTGTATGGGTCATGGGTGTGTGCTGATGCAAGATGACCATGTGTTAGCTTATGGTTCATGTCAACTTTGACCACCTGAAAAGAATTACCCAACCCATGACCTTGTTTTAGCAGCGGTGATGGAATGACCCAGACATTTTTTAATTAAAATTCATCTTGATCTGATTAAATGATTTATAATGTAAAATGGTTATATAAAACATATACACTTCCTTGGTTTTATGTTGTGGTATTTTCAAATACTGTTAAGAATTATTAACATTGATAATATATCCATTGAATAGTGATCACATGATTAGTATAAATATAGGTTTTTAACGAATCCAATTTTCTCAGACAAAGTAGGTGATGGCCTCATCCAGTTGAATTGCTCCATATAAGTACCATGTTTTTAGAAATGGAAAGGAGGTGGTGTCACTAGGCTTCACTCTTGACCAAGTCCAAGTTGAGATTCAACATGTTAAGCTTGAATGGAATCACCTATGAGAGAAGTGGAAGTTGATAAAGATTACCACCCGAATGATGTTATCTAAGACACCCCAAGAGTTTATCACCATCGCATACCTTACCCTTAGGTCATATATGGGTGTTATAAGGGATTATATAACAAGACCCCAGTAATATGGTTATTTATATTATTTTTTTATAGATAATATACATTCATTTTATTATTGTAACTTTGTAAATAGTTTTTACAGCCCAAATAGAATTTTTAGTTAATATTCAATTAAGAAATCCATTATAATGGATTTTTCAATTAAATAATATTTTAAGAAAATATTATTATAAAATTTATTTTTATTAAATATAAATTATCAAATTATTTTTATAATACAATTGCAAATTTTATTAAGGCTTGGAAGCTGTTTTTATCAAAACCGACGAATTTTCAATAAATGCCAGTTTTTATTTTAAAAGTAAAAAAATTTCATATTTAGAAAATTATTAAGATCAAATGAAAAAAATAGGAATTAGGACATCAAAATTATCCAATGGTGAATTTTTCATAATTTTATAAGACAGTAAACTTTTTGGGTAAAAAATTAAATACTGTTTAATTATATAATGTGTTTTATTACATCATAATGACCCAATAGTGATGTAATAAAATACTATAAATGCGTTTTTAGGCCAATATATATTTTAAAATTAAAATAATTTGATTTTATGTTTATTTGACTCATTTTACAAAGCCTTAGTGGGCCCTCCAAGACATAAAAAACATTTTCACTTTTTAATGTGATTTCCTTGAGAATGTGGCTCACCTCCACATAAGAAAGCTTAATATTTAAATAAGTTTTGCCATTATAATTATAAAATAATTATATCCACTTCCATTTTTCAAATAACATGTTCAAAAACCATGGGATAGTTTTTGGTTTTGATTCATTTAATGTGTAGGGTCCAAAACCTAAATAATAAAGAATTCCATCCCTTTTCCTTTATAAAACCACAAAAGCTCCCACTTCCTCTTCACTAAAAGCATTTTGATCTCAACCAAACATTTACCTCCTCTCTCTATAATCCTCCCAAGGTTCCACAAGCTCCCAAGAAGCCTCTCTCAAGCCTCTCCCAGGCTTTTGGGATCATACTTCCAAGTAAGGGATTTCTTCCTTTTTCATTTTTGTCAAAATTTCATTATGTTGTTATTCCCTTTTATTTTCAATTAAAAAAATTGGTGTATTTATTTTAACCTCCCCCATACTGGCCTATTTGTTTTTTTAATGATCAGATACCCCTTTATCTCTCATTAATTCCCCCCATGTACACCTGTTACATTGCTGAAATTCCGTAAGGAATTTCCCTCTCCTCATTCACATTCAAACAATTATTTTGTATTAGGAATATAAATTCCATTAATTATGTTGGTAAATGTATCTATATTACCCATTTACCTTCCATTTTATTTAAATATTATGAGAAACCCTTTCAATCTCATCAACCGTTTTTATAAACTCTTATTTCACGTCGTTATACTGTCGAAATTGCACCGTGATTTTCCGAGCCAAAGTCATTGTGTAGCGAATACCATGACCAATTCACTATCATGGTTATTCACCTTTATTAACATCTACTTATTGAGTATATATTTACATGTATGAACTCCAAATTCCTTTATCTTGGAATAGATGATGATGTTTAATGAATCCATGTTATATGATCCATGTGGAAAACTTATGCATGAAATAAAATGTTTAAGAAGGGTGTGCCCTGATGGCACTCCAATGCATTGGGTAAAGATTAATATCATGATATATACATCAAGTGAAATGAGGGTTTACTCATGCTAATTCATGTTTTATGAGGTTTTACCCATTCTCCATGTGCAATGATCCTTGGCTCATGCTAATTACATGTTAAGTGTTGTTTCCACATTTCCATGTTATGATAATCATGTTATATCATGCCGTTATGTTCATTTTTCTTTTATGCTCCATTGATATGCCTATTTCCTAACATGTATTGAATTATTCAGGTTATGACTTTTTTAATCCCTTACTGGGATTTATAGCTCACCTGTTTCTTATGCATGTCCTCGGGTTATCCCATGCAATGCTAAGTACGAGGGAATATAGTGGTCATGCAGAGGAATTTTTCAATAAAGATGTTGTGTTTCATGTTTTAAGTCGTTATGTAGTGTTCCTAATCCATAAATACACTATAACTCTCGATATTATATGTTGTATCAAGTGAATATTTTATGTAATAAATCATGTTGAAGTGTGTAATAAAAAGAAGGGTTGTTATAGTTAGTATCAAAGGATAGGTTTAGTTGTTTTTTCGATTAGTATTAGAAAACCCTAGTGAAAGACATAGGGATAAGACTATGTATAATAAAAATCATCCCCCAATTTTTATGTGTATTTATTAAGTGTTTTATCAATAACATACATCCTTGTAGGGATATGAGTAGGTAGAGGCGGCTCTGGCACATATGTATCTAGTGGTAAAACCTGAAAACACCACTTTGAGCTAGACTAAAAAGGGAACAAGTGCACATTAACAGGCCTTACTGCACTCTTGGTTATGACACTCCTGGGGGATATGCATTGGTAAATTCACAATCTTAGTATGAACCATTATTAAGGGAATTAAAAAAATTCCCCTTATAATATATGTTGGAAGGTAGATCATGGATAACATAGATTAAAGCCTATAAAATCATAAGTTAAGGAAATAAAAGTTATTTATATGTAATACGTTTTTTCCTTGGATTACCCTTTATGTGTTACCCCTATCTTTACATTTATTCTAGACAACGGCCGATAATAGGAGGACTCGGGCTAACAACTGATGTGATGATCAATGTGATGACTATTCTAATGAGATTCCCAATCCAATTGGAGTGAGAATCATGAACCTTATCACGATACTCTCTTAGTTAACTCAAAATTTGAATAGAGACATGGGTCAAGAAGAACGTTCAACCCCCCCCCCCCAAGAAATAACAAGTCACATTTGAGAGATTCATGAGACAAAGGCCTCGTACTTTTAATGGATCTTCTGATCCCTTAATTGAAGAACAATGGATCAACTCCATTGAAAATATCTTCTTCATATTTCAACATTCCTAAAAAGAGAAGGTTCTTCTGGGTGACTATATTATGGAGGGTGAAGCTGAGAAATGGTGGAAATTGATCAAAAAGATGAAGCTTGAGGAGGAGATTGAGGCGTTGGAATTGAAGGATTTCTGGAAAATGTTTTTTGATAATTATTTTCCACACACCCTTTGAATTAAGATGGAAAGGGACATACTTTCCCTCAAGAAAAATGATGAAGAATACATTGGAGCATACAAGGAAAACCTCACAAGGCTTGCATGATATACCTCTTGCTTTTTCATTACCCCTTAATGTAAGGTTGACCATTTCTTTGGTGGGATGAAACCTAGCCTACAGAAATCCTTGGTGATCCATGACTTAGATTATGCCAACCCTACTTTTTATTACAACTTAAACATGCTTTCTTACATAAAACATCACTTGATACAACAAAAAAGATCGAGAGGTTTAGTGTCTTTGGGGCTTAGGATCATTATATAAAAACATTAAACTTTAAATACAACATCTTTATTGAAAACTTCCTTTACATGACCACTACATTCCTTCGTACTTAGCATTGCATGGGATAACCTGAGGACATGCATAAGAAAAGGGTGAGCTATAAAGCCCAGTAAGGGAGTACACAATGAATAATATGAGAAGTAAAATATATGTTAAGAAATAGGAACATCAATAGAGCATAAGGGTAAAATGAACATAAAGGCATGATAAAGCATGATAATCATAACATGGAAATGTGGAAACAACACTTAACTTTGAATTAGCATGAGCCAAGGCTCATTGCACATGGAGCATGAGTAAACCCTCATTGCACTTGAAGCACGAGTAAACCCTCGTTGCACTTGAAGCACGAGTAAACCCTCATTTTACTTGAATTAGAATGAGTGAACACTCATTGCACATGACGTATCATGATACTATACTTTACTCAATGCATTGGAGCGCTATCAAGGCGCACCCTTCTTAAACATTTCATTTCATGCATAAGTGTGCCACATGGATCATAAAACATGGATTCATAAAACATAATAATTTATTCCACGATTAAGGAATGTGGAATTCATACATGAAACTTTACAATCAATAAGTAAATGTGCATAAAGGTGAATACCCTTGATGGAGAAATGGGCATGGTATTCACTACACAATGAAATTGGCTTAGAAAATCGGTGCGATTTCGGCAGCGTAACGGCGTGACATAAGAATTCATAAAAAAGGTTAATGAGAGAGAAAGGGGTTCCTAATCATATTTACATGTAATGTACAGTAAGGAGGTCAAATAGATACATGTCCCAACAATTGAAAAAGAATTTAGATTCATGATACAAAAGTATTTCTTGAATGTAAAAGAAGAGAGATAAGTTCCTTTCAGAATTTTGGCATAGTAACGGGTGTACATGGGAGGAATTTAATGAGAGAGAAATGGGTCCCCCATCATTCAAACGATAAGAGGGCAGTATGGGGGAGGTGCGAAACCATACCCCAACATTCATAATTGAAATTAAAAGGGAAATACAACTTAAATAAAATTGACAAAAAAAAGAGAAAGGAAGAAAAAACCCTTACTTGGAAGTGTGCTTCCAAAGGCTAGAGAGAGGCTTGTGAGAGGCTTCTTGGGATCTTAGGGCACCTTGGGATTATTCTATAGAGAGTTGGGCAGAGGTTGGACGAACTCAAATGGCTTTGAGTGAGGAGTAAGTGGTAGCTTGGGTGGGTTTATATAGAAAAGGTGAGGGAATTCTTTATTATTTAGGTTTGGGACCCCTTATGTTAAAATAATTCAAACCACAAACCAACCCATGGATTTTGCCCATGGTTTCTAGAAAAGGAAAGAATAAAACAATATTTTATAAGTCCAAGGTCCGAACTTATTAAAAAATTAGGGTTGCTTATGTGGAGGTGAGTCACACCCCCATGGAAATTAATTTAAAAAGGAAAAGTGTTGAATAAGTCTTGAGGGCTCCATTAATGCTTTGAAAAGTAAGTCAAACAAACCCAAAACCTCATTATTTTAATGATAAAACATATATTGGCCGAACATAAGGTTTATGGTATTTTATTACATCACCATTGGGTCATTATGATGTCATAAAATACATTATATATTTAAATGGTATTTAATTTTTACCCAAAAATTTGACTGTCTCAGAAAATTATGAAAAATTCACCGTTGGATAATTTCGATGCCCTGATTCAAAAAATAATATTTATTTTATCTAAATAATTTTCTAAATATGTGAATTTTCTCTTTTAAAATAAAAACTGACATTTATAAAAAAAATCACGGGTTTTGACAAAAATGGCTTTCAAACATTAATAAAAATTTTAATTGCATTCATAAAATTATAAGATCATTTATATTTAATAAAAATTAATTTAATATTAATAATAATATTTTATTAAAATATTATTTAATTCAAAAATCCTTTAATTTAATAAAATATAATTCTTAATTAAATAATAACTAAAAACACCATTTGTACTTTAAAAACTATTTATAATGTATCAAAAATAACTAGAAATTATATTCATTATTACATTAAAAAAATAATGTATATGAACATGGTACTACTTATTTGTTACATAACCCCTTAAAATAGCTGCATAAGACCTAAGGGTAAGGTGTGCGATGGTGACAAACTCTTGGGGCGGCTCGGATATCATCGCTCGAGTGGTAATCTCTATCAACTTACACTTTTCCCATAGACGGTCCCGTTCAAGCTTGATATAATGAAGCTCATCTTGGTCTTGGTCAAGGGCGAAGCCCAAAGACGCCACCTCTTTTCCGAGCTATGACAAATGGGCTTCGTATAGGGCAATTCTACTGGATGAGGCCATCACTTCTTTTGTCTGAGTAAAATTGGGTTCTTTAAAGCCATATATTTATACTACTCATGTGATCACTATTCAATGGCTATAAAAGTAATGGTCACAAATCTTATCATAAAACCAAAGAAGTTGACATATTATAAAAACATTTTTCATAAAGAGACATTTAACTGGATCAAGAGGGATTTTCATTAATGAAACTTTGGGTCGTTACAATATTCCCCCCTTAAGAAATTTTTCCCTCGAAATTTTCCTTTTCCCACACTAAAACAAATGTGGGTAACTCAGCTTCATCATATCCTCCGACTCCTAAGTCGCTTCTTCAAACATGTGGTTTCTCCACAACACCTTGACGAGGGGTATTGACTTATTTCATAGAACTTTTTCTCTACGATCTAAGATCTTCACTGGTTTCTCCTCATAAGAAAGATCATCTTCCAATTGTACCACCTCGGAAGAGAGTACATGTGAAGGGTCCGGTATGTACTTCCTTAAGAGGGATACATGAAAGACATAATGCACCTTGGCCATTGTAGGTGGAAGTGCTAGTCGATAGGCCACATCCCCAACACGATCAAGAATCTCGAAGGGGCCGATGTACCTTGGACTTAACTTCCCTTTCTTTCCAAAGCTCATGACCTTCTTCCACGGAGATATGCATAAAAACACCATGTCTCCGACTTTAAACTCAAGGTCTCGTCGATGATTATTTGTATAACTCTTCTGTCGACTTTGGGCTGCCTTGATATGCTGCTGAATGGTTTTCACCTTCTCCACCATTTCTTCGACCAATTCTGGTCCAAGCAGCTTACGTTCACCGACCTCATCCCAACATGCCAGTGTTCTACACCTTTTCCCATACAGGGCTTCATATGGTGCCATTTGGATGCTCGAGTGGAAACTATTATTATAAGAGAACTGAACGAGAGGAAGATGTTGATCCCATCCTCCTTTAAAGTCCATTGAGCATGCTCTCAACATATACTCAAGTGTTTGGATAGTCCTCTCGGATTGGCCATCAGTTTGAGGATGATAGGTCATACTGAAGTTCAGTTCAGTATTCAGAGCTTGTTGAAGACTCTTCCAAAACATAGAGGTGAATCTTGGATCGCGGTCAGAAACAATAGATAGTGGTACTCCATGCAACCGTACCACTTCCCTGATATATATCCGTGCCAGTTGATCCAAAGAGAAATCCTCTCGAATAGCAATGAAGTGTGTAGTCTTTGTAATATGATCCACAACAACCCAAATTGCATTGTTGCCTTTGGATGTCCTTGGAAGTCTAGTGACAAAGTCCATGGTGATGTTCTCCCATTTCCATTCTGGTATGGGCAATGGTTGCATCATCCCCTTAGACTTCTGCCTCTCTGCCTTCACTTGCTGACACACTAGGAACTTTGATGTATATTCAGCTATCTCCTTCTTCATATTATCCCACCAAAAGTTTTCTCGGAGATCTCAATACATCTTTGTGCTCCCTGGGTGAATAGAGAAATTTGAACTATGTGCATCATCCAAAAGTTCCTTATTTAGCTTCGGACATGATGGAAAACATAGTCTTTTCCCAAACCACACAATTCCTTCTTCATTAACATTAAACTCTGAGGATTTTCCCTTTTTGATAGCTTCCACTTTTTCTTGAATTCCCGCATCATCCTTTTGAGCATCCTTTAACCTTTCCAAAAGAGATGGTTGAGAAATTATTTATGAAAGGATTGATGATGTTCCCTTCTTTATGATTCCCACATCCATCTTCATCACGTCTAATAAGATTGGATCCTTCTCAATTCTCATCATTGATAGAATCGTTGGATCCTTTCTACTTAGGGCATCTGCCACCTTGTTCGCTTTCCCAGGGTGGTAATGTATTGAACAGTCATAATCCTTGATGATCTCTATCCATCTTATCTAGCACATATTAAGCTCTTTCTGTGTGAATATATATTTAAGACTCTTGTGGTCAGAATATATATCTCACATTTCTCTCCATAGAGATAATGTCGCCAGATTTTCAAGGCAAAGATCACCGCTGCCAACTCCAGATCATGCGTTGGATAGTTTCGCTCATGGATTTTCAACTGCCTTGAGGCATAGGATATCACTTTATCATTCTGCATCAGCACACATCCTAAGCCCTTCTTTTAAGCATCACTGAATACCATAAGGAGCTCCCCACTTGTGGGTAAAGTGAGCACGGGTGCAGTGATAAGCCTCCTTTTCAACTCCTTGAATCTTTCTTCGCATTCATCACTCCAAGAAAACTTTACACCCTTTCGAGTTAGCTTGGTAAGAGGGTTGGACAATCGTGAGAAATTCCCCACAAATCGTCGATAATATCCAGCTAACCCCAAGAAGCTACGGATATCAGTTACCGATGTTGGCCTCGAACATCCCTCAATTGCATCTATTTTGGAGGGGTCCACAGATATCCCATTGCTTGTGATGATATGGCCCAAGAATGAGACCTCCTTCAACCAGAACTCACACTTGTTGTACTTGGCATAGAGCTTCTCTTTGCGCAAAGTCTCCAGTACAGTTCTTAAATTCTCCTCATGGTCCTCCTTGGTTTTGGAGTATATTAGAATATCATCTATAAAGACTACCAAAAATTTTTCTAGGTAATATCTAAATACTCTATTCATCAATTCCATGAATATTGCTGGAGCATTGGTGAGTCTGAAATGCATTACTATGAATTCATAGTGCCCGTACCTTGTATGAAAAGCAGTCTTGGGGATATCTTCCTTCTTCACCCTTACTTGATAATATCCCGACCGCAAGTCCACCTTGGAGAAGTATTGTGCTCCACGCAGCTGATCAAAAAATTCATCGATTATTGGGAGAGGATACTTGTTCTTTATCATGATTTTTTCAAGTTCACAATAATCGATGCAAAGTTGCATTGAACCATCCTTCTTCTTGATGAAGAGGACTGGTGCACCCCATGGTGATGCCCTTGGGCGTATAAACCCTTTATCCAGATTCCCCTGTAGTTGTTTCTTCAGCTCTTCAAGCTAAACAACATCCATTCTATATGGAGTCTTGGATATTGGTAGCGCCCCAGGTATAAGTTCAATTGAGAACTTAACATCTCTTCTTAGAGGAAGACCGGGAAGTTCCTCGGGAAACACTTCAACGAATTCCCTCATAATGGGCATTTCTTCAAGGGTGGTTTCTTCCTTGGACTCAATCATCTAAGCCAGATATTCGTGCTCATAAGGTAGTCATATCCATGCTTGAGATGATGGAGATAAAGGAGATTCATCTTCCTCCTAAAACATGTAAGGAATCGGGGGTCGATTCTCCATATGGAGTGTGATTTCCCTCTCCTGACAATTTATGTTGGCTCTATATAATGAAACCCAATCCATGCCAAGAATTTCATCAAATTCCACCAGAGGGAGTATGATGAGGTTCTCCGGGAAATTCAATCCACAGATTATAATAGGGGAGGACTTATACTCATGGGATGCAATGATTTCCCTATTTGTCGTACTCACCGACATCTTTACTTCCATGATTTATGGTGGTGATGGGATTGTTCTACTAAACTTTTGAGATATAAAATAATGTGTAGAACCTGAATCAAAAAGTACGTTCTCTATTCTTGAATGAATAACTAGCGTACCTGTCACCACTTCGTTGTCGGGGTTCACTTCGGCAGAAGTGATGGAAAAAGCTCTTCCTTGCTGTCTTGGAGGTTGTTGGTTGCCTCCGAAAACCCTTGGATTAGGGCACTGATTTGCAAAATGACCCGGTTCTTTGCATTTGTAGCATTGAACAACGCGTTGAGGTTAGAACGGAGTGTTCCTCTCCTCTGTTGCAGCTGCGGGTCCTTCTTGCCGATAGTTAATAGCTAAGTGTCCTTCTCTTCCACACCTGAAGCATTTTCTCGTCCCCCTAAGGAAATTTCCAGGGTGCTTCTTTCCACACTTTTGGCAAGTGGGGTGCTGGAACTTCTTAGCACCGTTGGATTTATCCATCGGACCACCAGAATTGAAGTCCACCTTACGCTTATTGTCCCCATGATACCCCTGTGATTCTCCGATCTCCATTTCAACTTTGATGGCACATCGTACAATTTCTTCATAACTGTCGAAGTCACGGATCACTAATGATTTCCACAAACTAGGCTTTTAGCCCACCAAAGAAGCTGTCAACCTTGAATTTGGGGGTAACGAAAAATCCAGAAGCATATCGTGCAAGCCTTGGGAAGTTTTCCCCATACGCTCCCACAGATTCTTCATCTTTCTGCTTGAGGGAAAGGAAGTCCCTTTCCATCTTAAGACGGAGGGTGCGTGGAAATTATTTATCGAAAAACATCTTCCGGAATTCCTTCCATTCCAAAGCCTCGATCTCCTCATTAGGCTTCGTATTTTTGATCAACTTCCATCATTTATCAGCTTCACCCTCCATATGATAAGCTTCCAGGAGAACCTTCTCTTGTTCAGAACATTGGAGGATGGAGAATATCTTTTCATTGGAGTTGATCCATTGCTCAGCGATCGTGGGATCGGATGATCCACTAAAATTAGGAGGCCTTTGTCTCATGAAGCTCTCGATAGCGACTTGTTCTTTCTTAGGGGGGGGTTGAACATTCCTCTTGACCAGTGTTTCTATTCAAAACTTGAGTTAGCAGAGAGAGAAGCGTGACGAAGTTCGTGATTCCCGCTCCCATTGGATTGGGCATCTCATTAGTACAATCATCACACTGATCTTCACAACCGTTGTTAGCCCGAGTCCTCCTATTACCGGCCATTGGCTGGAATAAGAGGAAAGTTAGGGGTAACACATAAAGGGTAATCCGAAGACAAAACTTGATGACTTATAAATAAACTTTAATCTCTTTAACTCATGAGTCTATAGGATTCAATCCAGGCTTTTCATGATCTTCCTTCTAACATATATTCTTAGGGAAATTTTTCCCTTAATAAGGGTTCATACTAAGATTGTGAATTTATCAAAACATATCCCCCGGGAGTGTCGTAACCAAGAGTGCAGCAAGGCCCGTTGCCGTGCACCAGTTCCCGTTTGAGTCTAGCTCAAAGTGGTGTTTTCGGGTTTTACCCCTAGGATACATCTGTGCCAGAGCCGCCTCTACCTGCTCATATCCAGACAGGGATGTATTTTTTTGATAAACCACTTATTTATTATTTACCAAAAATTTGGGATGTTTTTATTATACTTAGTCTTGTATATAAGGCTTTACTAGGGTTTCCTAATCCCAAAAATAAGTAAACCTATCCTCTGATACCAACTATGACAACCCTGCTTTTTATTACAACTTAAACATGCTTTATTACATAAAACATCACTTGATACAACAAAGAAGATCGAGAGGTTTAGTGACTTTGGGGATTAGGATCATTAAATAAAAACTTTAAACTTTAAATACAACATCTTTATTGAAAACTTCCTTTACATGACCACTAAATTCCTTCGTAATTAGCATTGCATGCGATAACCTGAGGACTTGCATAAGAAAAGGGTGAGCTATAAAGCCCAGTAAGGGAGTACACAATGAATAACATGAGGAGTACAATACATGTTAAGCAATAGGAACATCAATAGAGCATAAGAGTAACATGAACATAAAGGCATGATAAAGCATGATAATCATAACATGGAAATGTGGCAACAACACTTAACATTGAATTAGCATGAGCCAAGGCTCATTGCACAAGGAGCATGAGTAAACCCTCATTGCACGTGAAGCACGAGTAAACCCTCGTTGCACTTGAAGCACGAGTAAAACATCATTTCACTTGAATTAGAATGAGTCAACACTCATTGCACATGACGTATCATGATACTATACTTTACCCAATGCATTAGAGAACCATCAGGGCGCACCCTTCTTAAACAGTTCATTTCATGCATAAGTGTGCCACATGGATCATAAAACATGGATTCATAAAACATAATCATTTATTCCATGATAAAGGAATGTGGAATTCATACATGAAACTTTACAATCAATAAGTAAATGTTCATAAAGGTTAATAACCTTGATGGAGAAATGGGCATGGTATTCACTACACAATAAAATTGGTTTAGAAAATCGGTGCGATTTCGGCAACGTAACGGCGTGACATAAGAATTCATAAAAAAGGTTGATGAGAGAGAAAGGGTTTCCTCATCATATTTACATGTAATGGACAGTAAGGAGGTAAAATAGATACATGTCCCATCAATTGAAAAGGAATTTAGATTCATGATACAAAAGTATTGCTTGAATGTAAAAGAAGAGAGATAATTTCCTTTTGGAATTTCGGCATAGTAACGGGTGTACATGGGAGGAATTTAATGAGAGAGAAAGGGGTCTCCCATAATTCAAAAGATAAGAGGGCAGTATGGGGGAGGTGCGAAACCATACCCCAACATTCATAATTTATATTAAAATGGAAATACAACTTAAAAAAAATTGACAAAAAAAGAGAAAGGAAGAAAAAACCCTTACTTGGAAGTGTGCTTCCAAAGGCTAGAGAGAGGCTTCTGAGAGGCTTCTTGGGATCTTAGGGAACCTTGGTAGGATTCTAGAGAGAGTTGGGCAGAGGTTGGACGAACTCCAATGGCTTTGAGTGAGGAGGAAGTGGGATCTTGGGTGGGTTTATATAGGAAAGGTGAGGGAATTCTTTATTATTTAGGTTTGGGACCCCTTATATTAAAATAATTCAAACCACAAACCAACCCATGGTTTTTGCCCATGGTTTCTGGAAAAGGAAAGAGGAAAAAAATATTTTATAAGGCCAAGGTCCTAAATTATTAAAAAATTAGGGTTGATTATGTGGATGTGAGTCACACTCCCATGGAAATTAATTTAAAAATGCAAAGTGTTGAATAAGTCTTGAGGGCTCCTTTAATGCTTTGAAAAGTAAGTCAAACAAACCCAAAACCTCATTATTTTAATGATAAAACATATTTTGTCCTAACATAAGGTTTATGGTATTTTATTACATCACCATTGGGTCATTATGATGTCATAAAACACATTATATATTTAAATGGTATTTAATTTTTACCCAAAAATTTGACTGTCTCAGAAAATTATGAAAAATTAACCGTTGGATAATTTCAACGCCCTGATTCCAAAAATAATATTTATTTTATCTAAATAATTTTCTAAATATGTTAATTTTCACTTTTAAAATAAAAACCGGTGTTTATAAAAAAAATCACGGGTTTTGACAGAAATGGCTTTCAAACCTTAATAAAAATTTTAATTGCATTCATAAAATTATAAGATCATTTATATTTAATAAAAATTAATTTAATATTAATGATAATATTTTATTAAAATATTATTTAATTCAAAAATCCTTTAATTTAATAAAATATAATTCTTAATTAAATAATAACTTAAAACACCATTTGTACTTTAAAAACTATTTACAATGTATCAAAAATAACTAGAAATTATATTCATTATTACATACAAAAAATAATGTACATGAACATGGTACTACTTATTTGTTACATACCCCCTTAAAATAGCTACATAAGACCTAAGGGTAAGGTGTGCGATGGTGACAGACTCTTGGGGTGGCTCGGATAACATCGCTCGAGTGGTAATCTCTATCAACTTCCACTTTTCCCGTAGACGGTCCCGTTCAAGCTTGAAATAATGAAGCTCAGCTTGGGCTTGGTCAAGGTCGAAGCCCAAAGACTCCACATCTTTTCCGAGCTCCGACAAATGGGCTTCTTATGGGGCAATTCTACTGGATGAGGCCATCACTTCCTTTGTCTGAGTAAAATTGGGTTCGATAAAGCCATATATTTATACTACTCATGTGATCACTGTTCAACGGCTATAAAAGTAATGGTCACAAATCTTATCATAAAACCAAAGAAGTTGACATCTTATAAAAACATTTTTCATAAAGAGACATTTAACTGGATCAAGAGGGATTCTCATTAAGGAATCTTTGGGTCGTTACATAGAGAGTTATGAGGAAATTGTCTGATGTGCCCTCAAGGTTGAAATGGAGATCAGTGAATCTCATGGGTATCTTGGGGATAAGAAGAATAATGTGGACTTAAATTCTGGTGGTCTGATGATTAAATACAACAGTGCTAAGAAGATATGGCATGCTACTTTCAACGGTGCGGAAAAAAGAACCTAGAATATTTCCTAAAGGGGACGAGGAAATGCTTTAAGTGTGGAAGAGAAGGTCACCTATCCGTTAACTTCAAAAAAGAAAAACTTGTGGCTATGATAGAGGATAATAATGCTATGTTAGACCCTCAAAGGATTGTTCATTGATTCAAATGCAAAGAACTAGGGAACCTTGAAAATTAGTGCCCTAAGACAAGGGTTTTTGTAGGAAACCAACAACCTCCAATGCAGCAAGGGTGAGCTTTTTCCATCACTACTGTCGAAGTGAACCACGACAACGAAGTGGTGACATGTACGCTAGTTATTCATTCAATAATAGATAATGTAATTTTTTATTCTAGTTCTACCCATTCATTTATATCTCAAATTTTTAATTTAACAATCCCAACACCACCACAAAACATGGAGGTAAAGATGTCAATGAGAATATAAAATGGGGTCATCATTGCATCCCCTGGTTATAACTCTTCCCCTATCATAATTTGTGGATTTAACTTCCCAGCGAACCTCATAATACTCTCTCAAGTGGAATTTGATACAATTGTTGACATGGGTTGGCTTTCCATATATAGATACAACATAAATTTCCATGAGAGGGAAATCACTCTCCATATAGATAATCGACCCCCGATTCTATACAAGTGCAATGATGAGGATGAATCTTCATTAGCTCCATAATCTAAATCATTGATTTTATTTCCCTATAAGCATGTGTATCTTTCTCAAATGATTGATTCCAAGTAATAAATCATCCTTGAAGACATTCTTATTGTGAGGGAATTTTCTAAAGTGTTTTCCATGGAATTACCTGGTCTTCCTTCAAGAAGAGATGTTCAATTCTTAATTGACCTTATAACTGGGTCATTTCCAATATCTAATAGATTGTATAGAATTTCTATTTTGGAGCTTGAAGAGCTAAAGAAACAACTACAGGAGAATCTGGATAAAGGGTTTATACACCCAAGTGCTTCACCATGGGGTGCTTTAGTTCCCTTCATCAAGAAGAAGGATGGGTCAATGCGCCTTTGCATTGATTTTCACGAGCCCAAAAAAATCACGATAAAGAACAAGTATCATCCCCCAAGAATTGATGACTTGTTCAATCAGCTATGTGGAGAACAATACTTTTCCAAGGTGGATTTGCAGTCAGGATATAACCAAGTAAGAGTGAAGAAGGAGGATATCCCCATGACTACTTTTTATACAAGGTATGGGCACTATGAATTCACAGTAATGCCTTTAGAACTCACTAATTCTCCATCAATATTCATGGACATGATTAATAGAGTCTTTATATATGACCTTGAAAAATTTGTGGTAATCTTTATATATGATATTCTAATATACTCCAAAACCAAGGAGGATCATGCAGAGAATCTAAGCATTGTACTAGGGACCTTGAAAAAGGTGAAGCTCTATGAAAATTACAAAAAGTGTGAGTTCTGGTTGAAGGAGGTCTCAATCTTGGTTCATTTCATCATAAGCAATAGGATATTTGTAGATCCATCCAAGACAGCTACAATTGATGGATGGTCGATGCCAACATCTGTAACGGATATTCGTAGCTTCTTGGGGTTAGCTAGATATTATCATCGATTTTTGAGAAATTTCTCACGATTGTCAAACACTCTTACCAAGCTAACATGGATGGGAGTAATGTTTTCATGGGATGATTAATGTGAAGAGAGATTTAATGAGATGAAAAGGAGGCTTATCCCTGCGCTCGTTCTCACTTTACCCATAAGTGGTGAACTTTTTGTGGTAATTACTGATGCTTCGATCAAGGTCATGGGTTTTGTGTTGATGAAAAATTCAAAAGTAATTTCCTATGCTTCAAGTAAATTGAAAGTTCATGAGAAGAACTATCCAACACATGATCTGGAGTTGGTTTCGGTGATCTTCAATTTAAAACATTGACGACATTACCTCTTTGGGGAGAAGATTTAAATATATACGGATCACAAAAGCCTCAATTATATATTCACAAAAAATAGTTGAATATGTTCCAATGAATATGGTTAGAGCTGATCAAAGACTATGAATTCTCAATCCATTACCACCCTAGGAAAGTGAACGAGGTGGTAGATTCTCTAAGTAAAAATGACCTGATGATTTTATCATTGATGAGAATTGAAAAGGATCCAATCTTTTTAGATTTAATGAAGACGGACATATGGATCATAAATAAGGAAACATCATCAATTTTTTAAAAAATTATTGCTTAACCATATAATTTGGAAAGGTTAAAGGATTCTCAAAAGGATGATGTAGGCATTCAGAAGAAGGAGAAAACTATCAAAAAAGGGAAATCCTCAGAGTTCAATGATAATGAAGAAGGAATTGTGAGATTTGGTTCAATACATTGTGTTCCATAAAATCCAGAGTTAAAGAAAGAACTTTTATTTGATGCACATAGTTCAAGTTTCTCCATCCACCTAGGAAACACAAATATTTATTGAGATCTCTGAGAGAATTATTGGTGGGATAACATGAAGAAAGATATCACTGAGTATACATCAATGTTTTTGGAATGTCAGCAAGTGAAGGATTAGATCTAGAACTCTAATGGGATGATGCAACCATTACCCATACCAGCATGGAAATGGGAGAACATCACCATGGACCTTTTCACCAGACTTACAATGGAATCCAAAGGAAAAAAATGCTATCTAGGTTGTTGTGGATCATATTACAAATACTGAACACTTCATTACAATTCGGTAGGATTTATTATTAGATCAACTGACATGTATATATATCAGATAAGTGGTAAGGATTCATGAAGTACCACTATCTATTGAATCTAATTGAGATCCAAGATTCACCTCTAAGTTTTGGAATAGTCTTCAACATGCTTTGAATATTGAGCTAAACTTCAGTATGGCTTATCATCCTCAAAATTATAGTCAATTAGAGCGGAATATCCAAACACTTGAGGACATGTTGAGAGAATTCTCAGTGGACTTCAAAGGGGGATGGGATCAACATCATCCTCTAGTTTAGTTCCCTTAAAACAATAGTTTCTGCTCAAGAATCCAAATGCCTCCTTATGAATCCCTTTATGGGAAGAGGTGCAGAACACCGGCATGTTGGGATGAAGTTGGGGAATGAAAACTACAGGTTAGGAGATGGTTGAAGGAATGGTAGAGAAGGTTAATACCATCTAGAAACACATCAAATCTCCTCAGAGTCAACATAAAATCTATGCTGATAATCATCTATGAGACCTAGAGTGTGAATTCAGAGACATGGTATTCTTCCACATATCACCATGGAAGAGAGTTATGAGATTTGGGAAGAATGGAAAGCTTATTTCAAGGTACATTGGAACTTTTGAGATCCTTGATGTCATTGGCGCAGTGACCTATCGACCAGCACTCCCACTGAACCTATCTCAAGTACATGATGTATTCCGTGTATCACTCTTGAGGAAGTACATACCTGACCCGTCACATGTACTCAATCCATAGGTGGTACCATCGGAGAATGAAATCTCCTATGAAGATAAGTCAGTGAAGATTTTAAATCGTAGGGAAAAAGTTCTACGAAATAAGAAAATTCCCCTCGTGAAAGTGTTGTGTAGAAACTAAAAGTTTGTAGAAGCAATGTGGGAACTGGAGGAAGTAATGAGGTAGAGTTACCCACATCTTTTTTAGTATGTGAAAAGAAAATTTCTAGGGTGAAATTTATTAAGGGAGGAAGATTGTAATGACCCAAACATTTGTTAATGAAAATTATTATTGACGTCATTAAATGCCTTATTATGTAAATTGGTTATATAAAACATCTCCACTTCCATGGTATTATGTTTTTGTATTTTAAAATACCATTAGGTATTATTGCCATTGATAATAAAGTCATTTAACAGTTATCACATGATTAGTATAAATATAGGGCTTTAACAAATCCAATTTACACAAAAAAGGAAGTTATAGCCTTATCCAGTAGAATTGATCCAGACGAGGCCCATTTTTCAGAGCTTGGATAGGAGGTGGCATCACTGGGCTTCACTCTAGACCAATCCCAAGCCGAGCTTCAACACGTTAATCTTGAATAGAATCGCCTATGGGATAAGTGGAAGTTGATAGAGATTACCACCCGAGTGATGTTATCTAATCCACCCCAAGAGTTTTTCACCATCGCACACCATACCTTTAGGACATATTCGGGTATTATAAGGGGTTATGTAATAAGACTCTAGCACTATAATTATGTATATTATTTTTTATAGAGAATATACATTCATTTTACTATTGTTACTTTGTAAATAGTTTTTAAAGCACAAATAGTATTTTTAGTTAATATTCAATTTTGAAATCTATTTTGATGAATTAATGGATTTTTTAATTAAATAATATTTTAATAAAACAGTATTATAATATTTATTTTTATTAAATATAAATTATTGTATAATTTTTATAATAAAATTGTAAATTTTATTAAGGCTTAGAAGCTATTTTTTTTTCAAAACCCATGAATTTTTTATAAATGTCGGTTATTATTTTAAAAGACAAAATTTTTAAATTTAAAAAATTATTTAGATAAAATTAATATTTTGTTTTTGAATTCGAACATCAAAATTATCCAACGGTGAATTTTTCATAATTTTCCGAGACAGTTGAATTTTTGGGTAAAAAATTAGATATCATTTAATTATATAAGGTGTTTTATGACATAATAATGACCCAATATTGATGTAATAAAATAATATGAATGATATATTCGGAAAATATATTCTTTACCATTAAAATATTTTGACTTTAGGTTTATTTGATTCATTTTACAAATCCGTACAGCACCCTCCAAGACTTACAAAACATTTTATCTTTTTAAAATGATTTCCTTGAGAGTGTGACTCACATCCACAAAATCAAGACTAATATTTTAATAATTTATACCATTGGACTTATAAAAAAAATTCCACTCCCCTTTGGCAAAAACCGTGGGAAAAAACCATGGGATGGTTTGTGGTTTTTATTATTTTAATGTGTAGAGTCCAAAACCTAAATAATAATGAATTCCCTCAATTTTCCAATATAAACCCACCCAATATCCCACTTTATCTTCACTAAAATCCTTTGGAGATCTATAAAACTCTTCTATACTCTCTCTATAATCCTCCCAATGTTTCCCCATCTCCCAAGAAGCCTCTATCAAGCCTCTCCCATGCCTTTGGGATCACACTTCCAAATTAGGGATTTCTTCCATTCTCATTTTTTTCTAAATTTAATTATGTTGTTATGCACTTTTATTTTCAATTAAAAATGTTGGAGTATGATTTAGGACCTCACAAATACTTTACTCTTTATTTTTTAATGATTATAGTCCCCTTTCTCTCTAATTAATTCCTCCCATGTACACCTGTTACCATGCCAAAGTTCTATAAGGAATTTCTCCCTCCTCATTCACATTCAAGAATTTTTTTGTATTATGAATATAAATTCCATTAAATATGTTTGAAAATGTATCTATCTGACCCCCTTACTTTCCATTTCATGTACATATGATTATAAACCCCTTTATCTCTCATCAACCATTTTTTTGAACTCTTATGTCACGCTGTTATGCTGCTAAAATTGCACTGTGATTTTCCAAGCCAAAGTTCTTGTGTAGTGAATACCTTTCCCAATTCTCTATCAAGGGTATTCACATTTATGCACATCTACTTATTTATTATAGAGTTACATGTATGAATTCCACATTCCTCTATATTTGAATAAATTATTATGTTTAATGAATCCATTTTATACGATCCATGTGGAACACTTAAGCATTAAATGAAATGTTTAAGAAGGGTATGCCCTGATAGTGCTTCAATGCATTGGGTAAAAATTAGTATCATGATACATCAAGTGAAATGTGGGTTTACACATGCTAATTCAACAGAAATTAGGTTTTAATCATTATCTATGTGCAATGATCCTTGGCTCATTATAATACCATGTTAAGTGTTTTTTCCACATTTCCATGTTATGATAATCATGTTATATCATGCCTTTATGTTCATATTTCTTTTATGCTCCATTTATATTCACATTGCCTAATATGTATTGTATTCTTCATGTAATTCCTATTTTACTCCCTTACTAGGCTTTATATCTCACCCTTTTATTATGAATTTTCTTATGTTGTCGCATGAAATGCTATGTATGAAGGAATTTAGTGGTCATGTAAAGGATGTTTTCAATAAAGATGTTGTGTTTCATGTTTCAAGTCATTATGTAAAGTTCTTAATACCCAAATACACTAGAACTATAGATATTTTTTGTGGTATGAAGAGAATATTTATGTAATAAATCATGTAAAAGTATATAAAAAAAATTTGGGTTATTATAGGTGATGCATGCCTTAAAGATGTGGAGCCATTATCTCTTTGGGGAGAAGTTTGTGGTTTATTCAAATCATAAGATCTTGTCCTACATTTTATCTGAGAAATATTTGAACTTTAGGTAGTTCTATTGGGTTTAGTACCTTCAAGGGTTCGACTTTGATATAGTTTATACCCTAGGTAATGGAAATGTATTGGCATATTCTTTTATCATGAATGTTTTGTTTAATTCATTGAAAAATTCCATGGATGAGTGGATGTTGATGGGTCTTTTGATCAGATGTACCTGGAGAGAATGGAGCATAGTGGATGTGTGTTCTTGGCCAGTATTGAAATGGCACCTTCCTTTGTGGATTTGAATTAGAAACAGCAGTAGAATAATGATATCTTCCTGCATTCCATGTAGAATCATAATGGTGGGGATACTCCTTGTGATTGGTCATTGTCTCATACGGGAGTTTTGTGCTTCAAGGGTCTCTTTGTGGTTCTTTTGTCATTGGGGAAGGTGTTGATTCATGATATCCACCAATATCATTGGGTTGTTTAGCATGGTGCTACCAAGATGTAATATGACGTTTTCAGCAGTTCTGGTGGCCATATATGAGGTAAGATGTAGTTGATTTCATGTTACGGTGTTATACATGAAAGCAGGTTAAAGAAGAGAATAAAAGGCCTTCCTATTTTCATCAGCTACTACCTATTCCTACCTAGAAGTGGGATGATATCTCTATGGATTTTATTTTTCTCATACCTCAAACACCCTGGTGATGTAATTCCATTTGGGTGGTTATTGTTTTTCTAACCAAATCACCCCTTTTCATTCTAAGTAGTGATTCAGTCATGGTGGATGAGATGGGTCTGTTGTATGTTTAGGAGGTTGTGATGCTTCATGGTGTGCCACAAGAAATTTTTTCTGACACGGACCCCCATTTTACCTCATGGTGTTGTGAAGGCCTTCATAAGGTGATATGGCCACAGGTCATGTTAGGCACAATACACAAACCTCAAATAGATGGTCAGACAGAGTGGGAAAATCATATTTTGGAAGACATTCTCCAAGAACATGTGTTGGATTTTAGAGTTTCGTAGGATATCTATTTTGGATTGGTTGATATTTCATATAAGAATAGTTACCAATCATCAATTCTAATGGATCCTTTTAATGGGATTTATGGTTTTTTGTTTCAATCTTCTTAGTGTTGGGATGATGTAGGTGAGACTTCATTGTTGGGACCAAGCCTTTTTTATGTGACATTTGAGAAGATAAACTAGTTCAAGAAGTAGTTGTTGATAGATAAGAGTCACTATAAGACTTATTTCTATCAAAGCCTCCTAGATTTGGAGTTTTCTTTCGGTGATTGGGTGTTCCTAAAAGAGGATCCTCTCTTGGGTAATTGTTGTTTGGGTAAGAAAGGAAAGTTAAGGTTAAGGTTTGTCGGACCATTTGATATTAATGAGAGAGTTTCTAAGGTGAAATACAAGTTATATTTTCCCTCAATGTTGACATCTATTCCTAACGTGTTCCATGTTTCTCAGCTGAAAAAGTACAACCAAGATTTGTCTCATGTGTTGAACTAGTAAGAGTTTGGATTGGTGCCTCATTTGTTAATGTTTGAACATCCAGTTAAGATGGTGTATTTTTTGGAGAAATTGCTTCATGGGAATTATATTATATTTTGTATGAGTAATTTTTCATCATGGTAATTATATTCATGAGATGTGGGAGTTTAAGTCTTGGGTTGAGGTAGTGTATCTGTTTTTTTCTCTCTGATCAATCTTTGTAGTGACTTTTCAGGGATGGAGAGTTCTCATGGTGGGGTGAAATGTCACATCCATGATTTCATTTTTAGGTTTTTATATATTTTATTTTTAAATTTCATTTATCCCTTGGTTTACCCTAGTGTTTTTCTGAAAAATGATATTTCAGGCTTGAGGGTATGTGGTGCATGGTTGGTGCACGATTAGTGGAAACAATTCACCATCACCCAAGTAAGCATGAAGCCAAGTACCATTTTGAATGGTCAAACAATAAGACTAATCATGTGTCTTATTCCTCTTGGAAATATAAGGGTTCATAGTTCTACATGGTTTCGAAAAATTTGAGGGCTAACCATGTGACCTATCTAAGTCATTAAAAAGTGGAAATTTACCATTATACCTTGTTCTATTATTAACCCTAAATCAGTGCCATCCACTCCATTCATGATTTTCATCCATGGGATCCTCTTCATGCTTTCTTGGACCTCTGGATCCTTAATACTTGGGTGGTTTTGGTGTGGTAACTTCAAAGAATCATCAAGTAAGTCTTTTTCCTCACGATTTCTCCCTCTATTTATGGTTTTCTTCCCTCCTTGAGTTATTATTTTCTAATGGGTTTTTTGACCTAATGAGGGTTGTATCATGTGTTTTGTTGTGAGATATTGATTTTTTTTCAATCATTCCTTGATAGTCTCTTGTGGTGGTGTGGTTGTGGTTTGGTACCAATGTTTTGGAAGTTTTAAAGTGTGAGGTTTGTGGTTCCATTCTTTTACATTATTATATGATTTTGATATGATTTCTTGAGTGCTTGAATGTGCTCTATAGATTATTTGTATGGTGATAAATATGTTTTCGAAAGGTTTTGAGATGAACATATGATGAAAATTGGTTTTAAAAAGTAATGTGGTTGTTCTTCATATGTTCTTTGTTATGTTGTTTCTTCAATATGTTTTATGCCTTGTGTGAAAGGTGAAAAACGTATTTTCAAATAGATTTAAAGGTGAAAATGGGATGAAAGTGGACTATATAAGTGAAATAGATTTTTTTCATGTTGGATTCCTTATTATGTACCTTAAATATGTCTTTTAATAGTGAAGGAATTTAAAAAAATTGTCTTTATGTGAATATGGTTTTGAAAGTGGGATTTTCCCATCGAAATGATTGGACTCCATATGTGTTCTCCTTATTCTATTTCCAAATGGATTTCATAAATTGATAAAGTGGTGAGAAATGTTTTTCCAAATTGTTTTGGTGTGCGTATGAGGTGGAAAGTGGTTTTGTTTTATTAAAAAGGTGATTTACATGTGATTTTTGATCATCAGATCAATGGTGTATGTGAAAATGTAAAAATGTGAAAGAGGTTATTTCCTTGTGTGTTGATGATTTTTGTAATGTAAATGTCAAAGTGGAGATTTGTGTGAAATGTGAAATGTACTTGATCATAAAGGGAATACTGTATACTCTAGGTGAAATAACTATATCTAGTATGCTAGTTGATTCAGAAGTGGTTGAGGCCTAGATTTATCTAGTAGGATTGATGATTGAAATACTATCTAAACATGTGACATGATCAGAGTACAGAAGAATTTTTGGATGGGATCTTGTCTAGTGGATCATACATGGGTACATTGTTGGTATTGGCTTATGATTTGGATACTAATAGTATTTTGGAATGGGATCCCCTCTAATTTCGTGTTCAAGGGAACATTGTTGGTAGTTAAGTTGGAGGATTTTTATCAGTGAGGTATGAGGTTCTTATAGTCTCACTAGTCCTTGTTACCTATATGGATTTTCACATGGGTCTCCCTTATGACATGATTCTATTGTGATGTGGTTCTGTCTGTTTTCATATGGTAGACCTTTTGCACATTTTTATTTAAAACTATATTATTTGTGAAAATGGGTTTTCATTAAAATCGTTTTTCTAATAAATTTTTCTATAAAATGATTTCACAAAATTGTTTCATATATTCTTATGAAGATGTGCATGTTTATTTGTATTAGAATGTTATAGCATGGAATCTTTATTTTGGGGTGGCATCCTACTGGTCTTTGGATCACACCCTATATACACCTTTGGGTGTATATAGACTTTGTTATGTATGACCTAGGTAAGGGAAAGATGTGTAATGGTAGAGATATTGCATTAGGTTTCTTGTGTTTCACTTCATGCAGGTGTTTATGGTGGTGTCTTGAGGGTGATTTGCCTCTTATTTTAGGGAGGTTTTGGGATAATTTTGTTATTTTCATTCTATTTTAGTACTTTTTGTTTTGGTTAAATTTACAAACTTGAATGAAGTAAATTGTTGAACCCAGTATGGTTTTATTTTTAGATTATTGTGATGCTTATTTTTTTTTGTTTTTTGTGATGAAATAAATGGGTGAAATTATTCCCAAAGTACATTATTGAAACTTGGGAACTAGTTTCCATTCCATTGAGATCGGGGATGCCCTTCGGGCTATGTCACAGATCAGGTCGTCTCATGGGTTGGACGCACCCTAACATGGTTCGTTACATTAGTTAAATTATAATATGACAAAAAAACAAATCTTGTTAATGGGAAACCAATATGATAATTACAATTAATTACACCATCTGAAATAATAAAAATCTGATGGTTCATAGAATTATTTCGAGTCAATAACCATAAAGAAAACTAAGTATGAATAGTATCCTAAAAACACAATAACTAAGACAAAATTGAAGGCAAAAATTAATTATAAGTCAAAGTATTTCCTTTTGAAAACACAACAATGTTTTATTATAATTAAGAAGAATAAAATAAAACTAGTGGTGTTTTTAAACTCTATAAACATACTTTATAAATGATTATAATTCATTTAAAGTCACAAGACATTAATTTATATCTCCCAATAACATTTTTTAACACAATGGAACTACTTAATAGATTCTTATTTATAGGTTGGGCTCTCCCTAACATTTAGTTCATTTCTAACCCCAATAACCTCAAATCATTAAGATGAGTAGTAAAACTCATAAAGATTCAATACTAAGTGTATTTTTATAAATGAAGATATGTAAAATAATTAAAATCAAATAAATCATACATTAAACAAAATTTAATTCTTACCAAAAATGTAAATCATTCATAAAACAATGAAGTTAAAATAGAAAAAAAGATATTGAAACTGAATTAATCAAATCATACACCTTCATAAATCCAAAAAAGTCATTTTGGAATTGCAATTCAGAAATTTTAGAATCACAATATGGTGAAACTTCTAAATCACACCTAGATCAAATAGAACCCAAAATTATAATCTAAAAACACATAAATAAATATTTTTTAAAAACAGGAAATCTAATCAAAATAAAATTAGAAAAAAGAATAAAATAGAATAAAATAAAATAGAACATGTACACTTTACTAAACCCAAACATAACTCTATATTTCAGGTTAATACATAAACTAAATTTATGAAAACTTCCAACCAAACAATATAATGATTTCAAACCAAAAATCATTCTAGAACTAGATTATACCATAATGAAATAGGACTATAAATTCCCTTATATTATTTCCTTTTCAAAAGTTTTTAAATCAACTAAAACCATATTAAATCATAAAACCATATAAAAATTAAGACAAAACCTAATTGAATTCCTAAAACAAGAACATGTCGCCACATATACATTCAAGAAAAAGAATAATAAATTATAAAATAAATAAACTAAACCTAAAACACACTTAATATCATTTAACAATCAACACTAAGTTCACCTTTAATAATTAATATTTATTATAAGAAATAACCTTATTTAAAATAAAAAACAGGTTAATATCTTTCCATTGAGGTTCCCAATAATTTTAGAAACTAAATGTCCACTTAGGAAACTATAAAAAAAATATAGATAATAAACGTTTTGGTTTCTATATAGCTAAATCAAGAGTAAATAAATGCTCAAACAACACCATTTGAAAAGAAATTGAAAACCCATAAATCAATTAAACTGCATACTTTTATTCACTCTAAAGAAAAAATGATGCTTGGAAATAATTCAATTAATTAAATAAGGACCCAAAACATGAAAAACTAAAAATTTATAATTAAAACCCTCTAATTAAAACACACTCACCATGACGGAACTCAACGCTTCACGTATACAATCTTTTCTACTCTCATATACCTAGTGTCTCCCCCCAACCCAAGTTGTACTCACCCTTATCCCTCTAGTCATGTGTGTCCCCAATTCACACCCCAACCCCTTGACTGTATTCCCCACCTTACCACTCTATTGTACCCACTATCCGTGGTGGCACTCAATTATTCATGTATATTGGTATTTCCACATGTGTAAGGAGGGAAAAATCATCCTCTAGTAGAACTAAAACCCACAAAATTCAATGCAATTATACATTTATCCCAAGATATGTGATTTATCTAGTGGATATCAAATTGAAAAAGGTATCACCTCATGATTTCCCATACAAAAAAATAAACAACCACTATAATAACCATAAATCCCAATTTAAATATACAAAAATTCACTGTGAATAATAATGGTATGGAGAAAATACCATTTAATAAAATAGAAAAATGTAAATAGAAACTTTCCAGATTTTTTAAAATACTTTAAATTATTTTGAAAATATTCCTATAAAACCCTTTTAGACCATTGATCTTATATAATCCCCTTATAAAATCACCATGATTACTTCAAAACACTTCTTGAAATTCAAATGGGGCAACTCAAACCAATTAATCTTTTTCAAACCAATTTCATTATAATAAAATTTAAAACTATTCATGTAATCATTTAAAATTATTTAAAAATGTAAAAAAATTAACCTTTGAACAACCAATAAATCATAATTTCACAATATAAAACAAAACATATTCTACTAATTTCAAACACTCTTAGTTATAAAATAAAATAATCTGACCAATTAAAATTCTAGTTTTTATTACATTAAAATAATTTCATCAAAAACCTTGTTTCATTATAAAAAATTTTAAACATAAAGAGTATTGAATTCCCTATTATTTTAATTTTCCAAATCCTTCATCATTTAAATACATAATTTACTCATTAAGTATAGACATACATTAAAAAATTGAAATATTCAGTTCATCACTTCCACTGGAAGAACTTATTTATCATTAAAACATTTAACTATTTGATATATTGATATCAATTTGCACAAAACTCCTCAATATAATTCACCAAAATCATCCTTTTAAATATTTCAAACAATATAGAACTTCCCACTATAGTGTTTAAGAAAATATATTATTATTGGTAAAATCAATTCCTCATAGAAACATAATCACTAAAACTTACAAAAATAAAATGAGGCTACACATGGTGAAATTAAAAACATCAATTTAATCAAATAATAATACAATTTTAAGAAAATTATCTCAATAAACCTCTACATATGAAATAAATTAAGATAAATCCCATGATATCATATAGGCATCATTAATTTCAATCGTAATTCATTAATAAAATTAACATAAAACATTTTAAATAATTTAAAAAGATAATAAAATGGAACTAAACCACATTTTGTCATGATTCATGGCCCAAGTGCAGGGTCTTTATCCCATTCACCATACCTAATAACTTGTTGGTTCCCCAACCAAATTCCTTCAAAGATGTAAGTGAAACCAAAAAGGATTTAGAACTAGAATGACACATTCTTGAATTCCCCTAGAAACTAAAGGCTCGGTACGAAAGGTGGTTATCAACCTACAACTCATTGCCAACCTCTTGAGAATTGAAAATATGATATTCTTTCTTCCCAAACTACCCAAATAATATAAAATAGAACCTGACACTCATTCCATTTAATTTCAAACCAACCCAGGACTCCCCTAAACTGGGCACCTGATTAAGCCCATAATAAGGGTCGAAGGGCATTCCCATTCCCCATGGGTTCAGAACAAGTGCTTGGGCATCTTGAAATTCCTTTGGGAATTTTTTTATCAATAGATTCAATAAACAATATAAAACCAAGAACTATTCATGACATTTAGATAACATGGAATGTCATTACATCGATTAAATAGAACTAAAATATTTTTAAAATAATATACAATAACCAAGAAAGACTCTAAAAAAATACTCAATGTAGTCACAATGTAAAAATCATCCTGTCTTATATAAAATAAAAAAATGATCATATATATATATATAATGAAAGATAGAAATTTGATAAGGTGATAAAAAAATTCTACAACCAACCAAAATAAGACAAAGATAGCTACCCATATCAATGTTACACAAAGGTCAGTCCACACCATGTCACCACCATCGTCCATTTCTCAACTAATGGGAAACATCTTTCACTTCCAAGAAACAACTTTCCATTACTTAAATCTTCAAGAAAAGGACTATATGCACCCATTGGGTGTATTTAGGTTGGGAGAAACATTATACTATTTGGATCCCACCAAGGGTTTCATGATTAACTCTTGTTATACAGAAAAAATAATTCTAGATTGATATAAATTATATGGATATAGGAAACCACTAAGGATATCAACTTGTGATCTAATGATCCAAAATAATATGCGCACAACCATTGAGCATATCAATACTTGGCCTTGTGGTATAGGGATTCCCACTATGACACCATATACAACCAATCACTATATAGTGCATGTATTTGGAAATAAGTGTAGTGACGCTTGACCGTGGTATGAAGAACCTAATCCAAGTCTTTATATTTAGTTTGTGTGGAATAATCCAAAGGTATTTTTATTCAAGTTTCACCCCAAAATAGATGGTTTCCCATGTTTAATTATACATTTTGAAAAGTAACATTCCATTCTTAAATCATTCCATTTTCAAAAGAGGGCCTTTCCTCAACCCGATATTAATAATTTCATTTTATCACACATAAAGTAACCATTTTCAAACCATTTTACTTGTCAAAACCAAGATGAAATATTTTAATTTTCTAATGTATAAGTAATTAGTATTCAAAACAATTATAAAATTTCTTTGAATAATTCAAACATCCTTATTAAATACATCCCAGAATAATTATTTCATCAAATAATGGTATCTCATCAAGAAAAATAAATTTACGACTTGGAACCCTAAGAAATCAATTAAAACGACTCAAAAATAGTGTAAATCCATTAAAGAGGATAGAAAAGACCATAAAAGGGAAAGAACAAAGTATAAAACCAAAAAAAAAGGTTTTCTAGAATAAAATGATTCCAACCTTAGGCTTTCATATCTGTAGGGTATTAAGGAAAACTAAGAGAGGAAAGAAGGATGACACAAGAGAAGGAAGAGCTGTCATTACTTGAAGAAATCTTGAAGAACATGAAGAATATTCCACTTAAAATCCCCCCAAGGAGAGTTGAAGGATGGGATTTCATGCATGGGGGATGGGAAAATATAGTCGTGGATAAAGGAGGGAGAGATGAGTTAAAATGAATAAGTTTAGAAGTGATATTATACATTTTAATATTTCTCAGTAGATCACAAGGTTATACTACACGGCTTTCCCGACCATGTGGATCACCATTACTTCACATGGGAACTTGAATGGTTAGTCTACATGGTTAGGAAAACCATGAACTAGCCTTGAAAATACTCACTATAAAAAATTACAAACCTGATGAAAAATTGTCACATGGATACTCTTAATAATGTTCTAACTATGTGGAAACCCAATTTTTTTAAAAAATTTCAATAGTATGAAACTTGGAAAATAAAGAATAAAAATATATCCAATAAATAAATGATCCATTCCTGAAAATTAGATCATGGGTGTAAAAATAATCCTATAATATATTTGTAGTTCATATTTTGAGAAACATTATTCATTTAAATATCACTAATAAAGAGTATTATGAGATTTTGGGAGAAGGGAAAATAGAGCTGAAGATACATCATTCCTTTTAATGTTATTGGTCAGGTGGAGACTATAGCTTATCAACTAGCACTTCCACTAAACCTATCATAAGTGAAATACATGTTCCATGTATCAATTTTGGTGAATTTGAAATTATATATATCATTTATATTAAAATATGATGTTTTACAACTTGAGTATGTACCTGCTTATAAATAAAAACAAACATATATCTTGGATTATAGAGGTAATGTATTCAAAAATAAGGCCACCCATTTGGTAAAAGTTCTATGGTGAAATCATAAGTTTGAGGAAGTGTGTGGGACGATAAATATATAATTAAAAATATATATCATCATCTATTTTCATCTTTGAAATGAATTTTTATGGAAATATATTTCAAGGAGTGTAATTTAGTACCTCATATTTTTAGTTTGAATTTTCCATCAATAAGATCCATTTATTTAATAACTTTTTATACAAAACATAAAAAAGCTAAAATGAATAAATAATTATTTAATTATAGTGAAATATTATAATATAAAATTTAATAAATAATATTAAAAGGAAGTTATATAAAAAATATTAAAAGTAAGTTATATAAAAAATAATTATAAAAATTACAAGAGAAATATAACTAGGAGTAAATAAAAAGACTACAGTCATGATTTATTCTTCCTCTCAGTCTCCCATGAAGATCATACCACCGAGTATTACTATGGAATGAATGTCTAATATTAGATATACCATATATTTTTTGAGGAAGGAAATAGGATAAATAATTTTTGATATGTATGTAAAGAAATTGTTTGAAATAAAAAAGGGTAATGTGACATTTATATAGTCATTTGTTATATGATCCCTATAAATATATACAATCGATATATGGTCATTAGATACATGACTATTAGATATATGGATATTATGTATACATGTAATTTATGAGAATATTGAATTTTTAATTAGAATGTGGTCCTTATATAAATGTGAATAATTTATTATAATTAATATATATGACATTTAATAAATGGATAATAAATAATTGTGAAGTAAAATTAAAATTGTAGTAGTAAATTGGTGAAAATATCTTGTATTCTAAAAATCTATATTTTTATATGTTATTAAAATAATTAAACCTATCACTTTTGAATAATGAATTTAATAAAGTGTATTTCCTATAGATATAAACAAATTAATTAACACTAATGGATTGAATATTAATTTTTAATATGTAAGAACAAAATATTATAATGTTTAATACTTTATTTTTCTAAAAAATATTTTTTCCATATATTATTTATTTTTTGTAATAGTTAAATTACTCTTAATTATGGTTTTGAATTTAATATAAAATGGTAAATTAATTAGAATAATATTTTTTAAAATGGGTAATAGATCCAACTACATGTATTGGAAAAAAATAAATTATCAAGGTATAAAAGTAAGTTGGGGTGGTAAAAAAGTAAAATCTGAAAAATAGTTTAAATAATGATAAAATTGAAAAAATATCATCAAAAGTTATTAATAAATTGTGTGGATAGATGTGGTTCAACATCCAAATTTTTTTTCCTACCATAAAAAGTAGAACATGTCCAAAATTCTAACATATTATCAGGGTCGATGATACAACTAGTATAGAGGAACAATAGTAACATCCAAAAAATTAATTCTATAATTAATAAAAGAACTTTTTTAATAATGACAAATCTATTAATTTTTATAATGGGAGTTCATATAAACACTGTAACAAAAGGAATATTATATTTCAAGTAATAATATAAATTACTACAGCTAAGAGTAGTACATGGATATAAAAAAAGAATAATGGCCATACAAAGGTATACTCTATAGGATCGAACTTTTCCAATATTATTACACCTTACATAAAACCTATTAAAAGAAAATAAAATATAGGAATTTAACAAGAATTGTTAAATAAATTGTAAAAAAATTTGGAATTTAGTAGTAAATTTTAATGTTTGGTGCTATATACAGAATTTAATAACAAATTTGACCATTAGGATGTGATTGTTACATTATTAGTACATGACCATTGGTAAATTTTACCATATTGAATTATTAACATTGGTAATGTATCAATTATGAAGTTACCATTAGGATTATATTATATTAAGAGTAATGATAATATTTAACTAGAAAAGAAGGAATAAATGATGGCATCAACTAGTAGGATCTTGCCTTTTGAATCCCCTTTATCATAACATTGAATGGATATAGAATAACTTACATGAACCCATGACCAAGAACAATCTGATCATCAATAGTAATGTCTTGAAAAAAAATCACCTATATGATAAGTTCATGCTAGAGGAGATCATAACTAGTGCAATGTTAGTTGAGCAACCCCATAAAACTGCTATCATCGCACAACTTACCCTTAGGGTGTGTGCCGATTTAATAAGGAGTTTTAGATATAAAATTAATTATCATAAAAGAGTAATTTACTTGATATAAATGAAATATTTAATTCCTTAATTCCATTTTCATTATTATTTTATTTAATAAAACTAAGAAAAATATAAGATAAATTTGATAAATATAATTTTCTATACAAAAAAACATAATTTTATTTTTAGAAAATATATAAAATTTTATAATTCGAGTATTCAAAATAAAATTTATTTTAATAAAATTTTATTAAAAATAATATTTATTTATACATAAATTATAATATAATTTTATGATGTCCTAGGAAATTTTTATATGTGTCCAAAAGTTGATTATGTCGTAAAAAATATTATTTTTCAATAAGTAAGGATTTTTTATTTAAAATTTAGAATTATCACATTTATGGAATTATTATAAGAAAATAAAAATTATATTTGAAATCATCATATTGAAATAATTTTATGGTGAAATTTTGAAAAATTTATAAAATACATTACTTTTCAATGAATAGTAAAAATAAGGTTGTGTGTTTTTTGTATGTTTTATGACATAATATATATATAATAATGATGTAATAATAAACTAGACAAAATAAACAACCAAATATATGTTATTTTATTAGTATTATGTACTTTAATGTATTTAAATTAATTTCTTAACCAAAAACTAACTTTTGAAATCCTAAAACAGAAATAGTGAGTTTAAAAAATATATTTTGTTAAAATTTGATTTTTCATGTCCAAAAGGTTATTAAGAAATTGATGTCGGTACTAAGGGTTTAAAATATTTTAAAACATGTCATAAATTTCATAAACCATGATAAAAAATCATGGGTAAGTTGATGGTTTTTTATTTTCCACAACCTAGATTTCTAAGACCTATATTTAGAATTTATCAATCAATTCATCTTATTTTACTATAAATATCCAAACATCCTCTCAATAATATCCTCTCAAAATCCTTTTAGAATTAAATTTTTCTTATTTTCCCTCTCTAAATCCTCTATAAGTTGTCTTCAAGGTCCTATGGGTTTCGCTCTCAATGAATTAGGAAGTTACCTCCCAAGGTAAGGGAATTTTCTTCATGTTTTCCATTAATTTCAAGTAAATACTTTTTAATAATGTATATTCATATTATTATGATTCATGAATTTAAATGAATCCATTTTTATACAAATTATTTTGTTTTAATTATAGGCCTCTCAAACCTCTCATTAATCATATTCAGTAATCCTTTTGCATACCAGTTATGATTTTTGAAATCATTCCTTTAATTTTCATTCATTTCCATACAATATCCTTATGTTCTGAATACCCAACCCATTTCTCTATTCATTGGTATTCACATAGATGTAACCATGATTCATTTATTGGTTTGTTACAAATATGAAACCCACAATCCATTATCAAGGACTAAAAATTGTGTAATGGTCATCTCTTTCAAAATTTATGAATTTAATGAAATTTATATGAAACCCATCTATTATTTCCCTTGGGTAATTTATGAAATGTTTTCTTATGATATTTATGCAATACATTAATTTATATATATGAAGTGTTCTCCATGATATTACTCCAATGTATTGGGTAAAAAATTAATATCTATATATTATATGTTTTATGATAAGTTGGTGAATAACCTTGGTAATTTTATTTTATGACACATTGGTGATAAATCTAGGTGGTATGGTTTTGAAGGTCTTGTTTTTAGGTTTTAGCTATATTTCGATGTTATAATTAATTATCATTGTATTATGATATCTCTCATGCTCTTATGATCATTCCTTATTGTTGTGCCTCATGTTCATATGCTAAATATTTCCTTTCTTTATTCCCTTACTTGGATTTATTCTCACCCATTAATTTTAATTTATATCTCTAGGATATAAGATGTAGTTAACATAACCAATTATGAATCTACAAAGATTCCTTTTAAGTGTATTTTATGAACATTAATTTATTCATGTATTACATTATTAATTTCTATGAAACTAAACTTTAAAAGATACTCTAAATTATTAAATGTAATAATACATAATGGATGTATTATGTGTTAAAAAGGTGGGATGTAATAGTTGGTATCATTGGTAAGGATTAGTTATTTGAGGAACTTATGACTAGAAAAAATTAAAATGTAATGTATGGATAAGTATAAAAATAGGAAAACATCGAGAAACTTTTGTTGAAGTATTAAATTAGTGGTTTCCATGTAAGGAAATCACTATCTAAATACTACAACTGGATGTTTCCCTAGAACAGTTGTACCTTGGGGTAATAACCACAAAAAGGATATATTGGGTATTAAATATATTATCACCTCATGTGCAAAAATAGGCCTTTATTTACAATATCTTTTATGCTCCTTCGTAATATAATTTTTTAATCATGTAATTTTTATGCTCTATTATGGAGGATATATATCCAATGCAATTAGTAAAAAAGAGAATAAAAGAATAATTTACTTGAACCATGTTTTATATATAAATAGGGATGAAAATCCCCTTATAATTACATGATTCCTAGAAGTAACACATTTATCACTATGTTTTTATTCTTTTAGGAAAAGGGAAAGAAATAGGTGGAACTGTGTAATTGATAAGTGCAATGAACAATGTGACATTCGGAAACTTCCTCATTGGCTTGAGAATGTAGTGAGATGATACTTGGCCTTAGGTGATGTTCCCAAGGTGCCAATGGCTATAAATAAATGCTGAGGGCTTCACGAACTATTGGGGAACAATTTTCCCTAAGAATAAACCTACTAAACAAATAATCCATAACCAAGAATAAAAACATGATGCATTTCCATCAGTTAACCATGATAACACATTACCAAGAGACATCCAACTATTCCATAACAATCCCCAAAAATATATACAATGGCCCAAAAAACAAAATATAAGAGTATTATGTGGAATAATCCACAATAAGACCCAAATGAAATCATGACCTGCTCCATGGATCCACACCAAGCTCCATACTACAACACCACCATACTTCCGAAACATCATGATGAACTGCTAGAAAAATGAGATGCTTTACCCTTACCTGTGTCTTGGGAAATGACATCTACAAAATCACCAAAGTGATAAATGAGGGGGTGAGTAAAAATACTCAATAGTTTTTCCACAAATTACTTCCCTACACAATCCACTTGGATAAGTCCCTTAGCACATTTATATATAATATTTTATATAAAACATCAAATAGTGCAACAATTACCAAAAAGCTTGACACACCCTTACCGATCCATTTTTAACCTAAAACCATACAGCACAAGGGAAATCCAACAAACAATCCATAAACCATTTTTCCATCACATAATAAAATTATAATTTCCACCTTGCATAAAAAAACACAAATAGTGAATAATTATAGAGTTTCACATACCAAAACCAGTAAACAACAACAATGGATCTTCCCATCCAACCTCGTTTAATATTTTTCCAATCTAATGATACTTTCCAACCACTTATCATTGATGGGTGGTCTTCCATACACTATCCATCCCATTTTTATAGTGGTACTCTTCCACTTCTCATCATTCCAACATAAGAATAAAGTGTTATCACTAATAAAAAAACACATACACCCACTAAAGCAAAACAATATGCAAAAAACGATTTCACAACCAAAAATTCACTTAAGTAATCATTCATTTCACATTAAATTTTAATAAAAAACCCATTTTATTGAAAAACATTTTCACAAACCATTTTCCAAAATCAACCCAAGCTAACTATTTTTAGATCAACATTTTAAAACTCGTCAAGAAATAACATTTCACCACAATAACCCATTTTCCCAAAAATCCAAAAATCATCACAAAATGATTTTCTAAAATGATTTTCACATCATAATAATAAAAAAATCCAAGAAAAAACAACTAATTGAAAACATGGATTCTAGTTCTAGAAAAATAGAGTTAAGAGAGAAGTCGCCTACCTTAGGGTTTTGGTGAAATCAACCCACCACACAAACGCCCACAAAATCTAGGTAAAACTTCCACAAAACCTACACAGATCCCCTTTCCTAGAATCAAAAATCCCTAATATCATTACTTTAGCCAAAAAACCCCCCTTTATATATATAAGACAGGTGTAGATTAAGAAAACCAAGAGAGAGAGAAAGAGAGAACTAGATCTAAGGAAAAGAAAGAAGGAACCAAGATGTGTAAGTTTTACCAGAATAGAATCGCCTTCATAATACCTCCAAACCCCTTTGAATCATTTTCAAAATGAGTATAAGATCCCCTAAAACAATTGAGAACCAAAAATCCTAAATGAGGCTCAAGTGGGAGGAATAATGGAGGGTTTAAGGAAAATCTCGAGTGGTCCCATGATTAAAAACCCTAATTTTTTCATCACACATGGTTAGTTATCACGGTTAGGAAAACTGTTCGCTAATTGTGTGCATGTTACGGCCTCAATGGAGCTTCACACAACCTCTTATCACTTTTAGTCAAACCATGCACAAACTTTTTGAATTCCCACTATCTCATGTTTCATGGTTACCTGGGTTTTCTGCATGGTTTTCCCTAACTGTTCTCCTTTAAAAAGCCTCCAAAAAATTCTCAAAACCATTCCCAAACTCAACAAAAATCTACACAAGAACTTTAAAAAAGAAAAAACACATAAAAAGGGTTACATACCTTGAACAGGGGGTTCTACAATCAATTCACAAACATCCTTCCTAACAAGATGAAATATGGAATGGAAAACTTCATAAGGATAATGAATCAACTGTCTCAAGTCATGAATATTAACATAAATCATGCTGAGCACCTAGAATAACCATGAAGGGAACAAATTATAGTTTAGTCCTACATACATCAATGACCACCTTATTTTAGTGAATATGTTGATCCATTAATTGTCGAGTAATGGATTATTTATATGTAGAAGATATTTTGTTTTATGCTTTTTTCAGAGCTAGATAAACTCACTCTTATTATTTTTCACAGAGAATGAGAATTTTACCAGTGGTTGAACTTGATTAATAACATTAATAAAAGGGGGATATAAATTCAATGTAATAGAAGAAGTTCAAAGGAGTGTTTTTAATAAATATTTTCCCTATTTGATGAGAAAAAAATTAATAAGTAATTCTTACAGAAGATCTAGAATTAAATTAATCAATGGGAATATATATAATGAACTTAAAAATACATACTCAATAAACCTCCATTTTTTCTATAGATAATAAGGGAAATCATGATAGTTTATTTAGTGGTCTAATACCCCATCTATTTAGGAATCTATAAAATAGAGAGTATTTAAGCTATGAGGAGATAGTTTGTAGTGAAATCATTATTGAAATTGTGTTTTATGAGGAAAAGTGGTCTCATAGGAGGAAATAAAATAAGAGACCAGTGGAGAGAAACTCAATGAATAATTTTGATCATGTAAGGGAATGAAATAAACAATAACTTCTCATGCGCAATAAATGTGGGAAGAAACATTCAAGTAACTTCTTTCAATAAAGTGTAATGTGATAAAAGTTTAGAAGATATTTCCATATAGCTTGGAAATATTTTGTTGTGGTGGAGCCTCAACATCTCAATGAAAAATAAAAATGGAGGATGGTTCAAGACATCCCTATTGTTTAGTCTTTCATGTATATACATCTTGGAAAAATTTAAAATCAGTTCCCAAATCAGAAGATAATATAGGGTAACCACCTCAACCTCATCATAGGATGATGGAGTAGGGTCATGAATTTTAAATCACAAAAACTAAAGTATATTCTATCAAATAATTTGGTGGTGGGTACACTCTTTATGATATCTAATATATCTTGTAAATTTTTTTACTCTAGTTTTACACATTCCTTTATTTTATCCATGTTTTGAAATTAATTATAATTAAAACTGAATTTTATAAGAATAGTTATTAGTTAAGACTCCTAGAGGGGTTATCAAAGAATCAGAGATGTATCGAAATTGTGTAATCAACATTGGTGAGTACAATATCATAGAAAATCTATATTCATTCACATGGTGGAATTTAACAGTATATTGGGGATGGATTGTATCTCAAAGTATAATGTTGAGATCAATTGTAGAATAAAGGAAATTTATGTGATCATGAATCAATAACATAGATTTATTTTAAAAGGATATATTTTCCAACTTAATATTTTTTTTATAAGGACTATATTCTTCTTTATGGAGATGATCATTAAAGAGGGAGAATAAAATTAAATTATAAAGATAGAAAATTTCCCATTATTCTTTAATAGATTGATTTAATTCCAAAATGTTTACATGTACATCCCCTAGAGAGAGAGGTATATTTATCCACTGATCTCATACCTTAACCAAATCCAATATCAAATACCCCTTATATAATATAATATATAGAGTTATATTATTTTAAGAATTAACTAGATGACCTCATGGAAAAGATTTTATTTAACCAAGTGGGTCTCATTGGTTAGCAGTCGTTCTCATTATGAAACTAAAAAGATGGATTGATATGGATATGAAATAACTATAGAGAGAGTAATGGGATCATAGTAAAGAAAAAATACCCTCCTCCAATGATTGATGATTTATTAAACTATATTTTTAAGGATAAATTATTTTCCAAGATTATCCTTTGATTGGGGTTTCATTAGGTGAGGGTGAAAAAAGAAGATACCCCAAATACCCCATTCTAAACAAGTTATTATCATTATAAGTTTGTTGTTATTCCTATTGTCTTGACAATTTCACCTTCCATATTTATGGATTATAATAATATTTTATTCAAATAAAACAATGATAAATTTTTCATTTAATTTTAATTCATTTACATGTAATATCATTATCTTCTAATTACCCAACCCATTTCTCTATTAATGGGTATTCCTCTAGATGTAACCATGATTCATTGATTGGTTAGTTATAAATATGAAATCCACATTCCATTCTAAAGAACTAAAAATTATGTAATGATCATATCTTTAGAAATTTATGAATTTAACGACATTTATATGAATTCCGTCAATTATTTACCTTAGGTTATTTATGAAATGTTTTCTTATGATATATATGGAATATATTAATTTATAAATATGAAGGGTGTTCCATGATATTTATCCAATGTGTTGGGTAAAAAATTAATATCTATATATTACATTTTTTATGATAAGTTGGTGAATAACCTAGGTAATTTTATTTTATGACACCTTGGTGATAAACCATGGTGATATGCTTATGAATCTCTCATTTTTAGGTTTTAGATATATTTCTAGGTTATAATTCATGATCAATGTATTATGATAGCCCTCATGTTCTTATGATTATTCATTATTATTATTCCTCAGGATCATATGATAAATATTTCCTTTCTTTATTCCCTTACTGAGATTTATTCTCACCCATTAATTTTAATTTATGTCTCTAGGATATAAGATGTAGTTAACATAACCTATTATGGATCTATGAAGATTAATTTTATGTGTATTTGAAGAACATTAATTTTATCATGTATTAAATTCTTAATTTCCATGAAATTAAAATTCAATAGATACTCTAAATTATTATATGTTGTACTACATTATGTGTTAAAAATGTGGTATGTTATAGTTGGCATCATCGGTAAGGTTTAGTTATTTGAGGAACTTATGACTAGAAAACATTAAAATGTAAAGTACGGAAGAGTCTAAAAATAGGGAAACATCTAGAAATGTTTTTTGAAGTATTAAATTAGTGGTTTACATGTAAGGAAATCGTTTCCATGATACAACAAGGGGATGTTTCCCTAGAATAGTTGTATCTTGGTGTAATAACCTCAAAAAGGCTATATTGGGTATTAACTCAATCTTCACCTCATGAACAAAAAGAGGACTTTTTTCACACTATTTTTGATGCTCCTTGGGAATATAATTTTGTAAATCACATGTTTTTTATGGCCCATTATGGAGGATATATATCCAATATAATTCGTATAAAAGAGATTAAAGAATAATTTACTTGAACCATGTTTTATATATAAATAAGGATTAAAATCCCCTTAGAATTACATGATTCCTAGCAGTAACACATTTATCACTATGTTTTTATTCTTTTAGTCAAATGGAAATAAAAAGGACAAACTGTGTAATTGATGAGTGCAATGAACAATGTAACATCCTGTAAAGACCCGTAAAATTCAAGGAAAATTTTTTCTTAATTTTCTTTAGAATTTTACAAGAGCGCGGTTTCAGACGGCACCTGATTCCGAGGCCCGGAGTGCCCGGAATTAATTTCCGAAGTTTGGCTCGGGTACGTTCAGTGAACGAACGAGCGGGAATTCCTAACTTTTGATCTGGTGCTCGGAATTGAAATCCGAGGGCACCGATGAACTCGCAGCACCGATATTCGCTTAAAGAGACCTTTTCGGGAGTTGCGTTTGTTGTGGGTTGAAAGTTAATTTTAGGGGTTTTAGTTTGAGTTAAATAAAATTTGTATAGAACATATTTTATTTTAACTTGTTGAAAACCTACCAAAGGGGGTTGGAAGTGGGACCCACACCCACTTAACCTCCCTTAGGAGGATTAAGTGTGGTGGGGCCCACACGAACCCCTAAACCTTTCAAATTCTTCCAACTCCCTTAGCGCCTCATTTATTGGCTTAAGTTACTCTTTTAATTATGGGAGTTAAACCCTTTTTGAATTTCAAACTTTTGAAATTCTTTTGTGTTTTGTAATAATAAAATAAGATGTTATCTTATTTTATTATGGGTTGTTTGTTTGTCTCCTTGAGAGATTTTGGAGAGCTTCTTCTTCATCTTCAAGCTATGACGAAGAACGAAGAACGCTCAAACTCCGACGAAGAACGACGCCTCTCTTCTTCGTCCTCGGTGTCAACAAGAGAGAACGCCGCTTCCTCCTCGGACCTTCTTCGTCGGCATACGAAGATTCTCCAACGACGTATCTCTTCGGGCATATCTCTTCGTCAACGGATTTGACGAACGACGACCGCGACGCCCGACCTCCGCGACGCCGTCTTCCGCGGAACGTAGACGAATCTTCGAATCTTAAACCCGAGGTAGGGGTTGTTGATTCAATATTTATTCATTTCGTTCTTGATCGTGGATCTAGCACGTCTAACGTGAGACACTTGATTATTTTTAAAGTTGCGTTATTATTTTAACGTGAGGGGGCCGGACCGCACGAACACGGCCGAACCCCCCTCCATCGTGTTGTTTAATCTTGCGGGCGGAAGCAAGGTGGCGTGGTGCCGTCGCACCACGCGGATAATTGTACGTTTAACTTACGCGATGCCGTCGCGTGCGCACCTTGGAAGAAACAACAAGAACGTGACGCCGTCGCGCCGCGTTGAATGAATATCAAAGCACGGCGAAGGGGCGCGGTGCCGTCGCACCGCGCCGGACGACGAATGCCGCGGCCGGTTCCGGGCCGTGGCGGGACGAGGAGACCGCGGCCGGTTCCGGGCCGCGGCGGAAGAGAAGACCGGCGGCCGGGCCGCCGGCGTCGGAAGTCGAAGGAGGGACCGGAATTTCCGGTCCCGTTGGTAAAAACCGGCCGGCCAGCTGGCCGGCCGGATGACAGAAAACCGGGGGAATAAATCCCCCGGACGGTTCAGCAAAACCCCCCCTCTTAATGAGGGGGGGCGGTTCCATGAAAGGGGGGGGGGCAGCAGCCCCCCGGTTCGCTTAATAAAACCGGCCCCCACGTGGGGGGGCCGTTTGTTGCAAAGGCGCGGCCTTTGTGCCGCGCCGCTCCAAATCAGCGGGGGCTTGCCCCCCGCGTGCCGACCACGTGCGGCGCCTGCCGCGGCCCGCCGCGCCGCCGCGCCGCCGCCCGCCGCCGCCGCCCGCCGCCGCCACCCGCCGCCGCCGGCCGCCGCGCCGCCCCAAGGGGGGGGGTCGGGCCGGGTCGGCCCGGACCCGGACCCCCCCGTTTCGAACCAGATTCGGTTTTTGGCCCATAACTTGAGCCTCGGACCTCCGAATGACGAACCGTCTGCGGAAACGCGATCCTTGGATCGAGACGGTCGTTTCGGTATATCGCACTCAAGGTTTCGGTTTACTTTGAGTTCGGCCGGGTTGGTTCGTTCACGAAACCAACCGGGCCTTCGGAGCGGAAACGCTCATATCTTGAGCTACGAACGTCCGATTGACGCGCCGTCAGTCGCGTTGGGTTCCTCTTAGTGAGACGGATCTTTTGGTATACTCCGCCCGAGGTTTGGACGCAGGTGGAGTACGGCCGGGTTGGTTCGTTCACGAAACCAACCGGGCCCTCGGAGCGGAAACGCTCATATCTTGAGTTCCGGACGTCCGATTGACGTGCCGTCGACTTTGATGGAATCCTCTAAGTGAGACGGATCTTTTGGCATACTCCGCCCGAGGTTTGGACGCAGGTGGAGTACGGTCGGGTTGGTTTTGCCTTAAAAACCAACCGGGCCCCGGGAACGAAAATGCCAATATCTCTCAGACCGGGCGTCCGATCGACGCGCCGTCTGTTGCGTTGAGTTCCTGTTGACGATACGGAACTTTTGGATACATCAACTCTGGACTTTGAGACAGTTGATGTATCAGCCTCTCGGCTCGTGGAGCGGATCCTCCGAACGAGCTTGCTATGTGCGGGAACCCTAGTGCTGGCTGCGACTGTTACTATGACTACTACTGCTACTGTGACTGCGACGACGACAGTACAGAGATCCTGTGTGGATTCGACGACGACGACTACAGCACTCAGTGATCCTACGTGGAACAGTACTACCGAACCTGTGTGAACTGAATCTTCTGTTTACCTTGGGCGGTGGAGCGCTTGGGTGTAGCGGCGGACCCGTGGTACTTGACAGTGGTGGTGCGCTTGGATGCAGCAGCAGACCCTTGGCGGTGGAGCGCTTGGTTGTAGCGGCGGACCCGCGATACTCTACGGAGTATGTGCGCTTGGTTGTAGCGACAGACCCGCGACGGTGGAGACGTGCGTGCGGAGTACGGAGACCGTGTAGATGACTGAGACCTGACGACTGCTTGACCGACTCGACTTGGAGTGAGTCGACTAGCCCAGTGGACGGAGCGCCCAGTAGTTGGCAGCAGACCCACGGCGGACGGAGCGCCTGGTAGTTGGCAGCAAACCCGCGGTACTCGACAGGAGGAGTACCTCAGTAGGCTATTTGGGTGAGCGCCCGGTATTTGGCGACAGACCCTCAGCGGACGGAGCGCCCGGTAGTTGGCCGCAAACCCGCAGTACTCGACAGGAGGAGTACCTCAGCAGTCATAGGTTAGTGAGCAGTACCTCGGAGTCGTGACAGGACTACTGCACACTTCAGAGACGGGGCTCTTCAGCAGCTACGGTTTCGATAATGAAAATCCTGGTTTGAGCTGAGTCAATGATCTTTGTGTTTCCTCATGATTGAGATGGGTCACTTGATAACTTAGGTATATGTATGGGCATATACCTCGGTAATGGTTATCCGTTGATTTCATAAACTTGTTTACTCTTCTTTGTGGATTGGGTTGTTCTTGGGCTCGGTGTTGGAGCCGAACGGAAATTGATGACTTAGGTATATGTATGGGCATATACCTAAGGAGTGTCAGTTGTTACTTCGTGATTGTTACTTTTCTTCGTGGTTTATCCTTTGTGGATTTGAGAGACCTTCAGGGGTCTCGGGGTCCCTACTGAGTAGCTTATACTCACCCCTGCACGGGCTTTGCCCGCACTACGTTGTGTTGGTTGCAGACGACGGACAGTGTTGACCTTAGCTGAGGCTTGCAGAGCGGAACGGTACCCGGAGGTGGACCACTGGGCGGGACGTGCACGGAGCGGACGGCGGGACCCGTGGAGCAGAGGAGCTATCTGTACTCACCCTTCAGGTGGGATTTCCAGTGGACAGCTCGGAGTAGCGGCTTTACTTTTCAGTTGCTGTTTTTCCCTTTTCGAGTTGTACTTTACTTTCAGTTTGGGTTTGTATTCTGGCCCATTTACTTTTCTGCACTTGTAGTTACTTTCCGCTTGCTGACTCTGTGGTGGTTGTTACTTATAAAGGCAATGCCTTCCCTGTTTACTGGGATTTTACGCCTTGGTGCTAGTCGCCAGCCCCTGGCCTATGGAAGGCGGGCTTGGGGTAGTCACGGCACGGATCCCGAGGGCGGGTCGTGACTAATTGGTATCAAAGGGAGGTTCGGTTCTACCGCGAACTCTGATCTTTTCTATGTGAAGCAATAATGTTTAGCGTATTGAGTATGGTTATCAGTCCAGGGAGTCCAGTGTTGGTGCGGCAGCCGACGTATCCGTACACCAGGACCCTGACTTCTGATTTCCGACTTAATGCACGAAAACATTGATTGCGTGTGTGTTTCAAAGTTTTCTTTGTGATTACTTATATCAGCTCACCAGGTATACTGTTTGACCGTGGCGCACCTGTCTCCTTTCAGGATGGCCCCACGACGGCAGCCAGCTAAGGTTCCGAGAGTCGAGCGAGACGACAGCCCACCGAGCGACGAGACCTCGGTGCAGGGCCCTTTTCCAGTAGGGGCACCGGCGGTAGCTTTACCCGCCGATCCCCCGATGCTTCCAGCAGTAGCCGCTGACGATGCACGTCGCCTCAGCGCACTGCATGAGTTTCAGCGCCAGCGACCGCCCAGGTTTCGCGGGGAGACGGATCCCCAGGCAGCAGAGGATTGGCTGGAGGCAGTGGTTCGAGTGTTTAGGCTAGTGAGGACACCAGCAGACCTCATGGTGATCCTCGCTGCAAGCCTACTACACGCAGCAGCAGGACGATGGTGGAGCTTGATGCTCCAGGTACACGATGAGGCATCTCTACTTTGGACGGACTTTGAGAGCATCTTCCGCTCGGAGTTCGTCCCAGCCACCCATCGTGCGGTGCGTATCCAGGAGCTTCTACAGCTGCGGCAGGGCAGCATGACGGTCGCTCAGTACGCGGAGAGGTTCACCGACCTTTCTCGGTACTCGACAGACATGGTACGGGACCCCTTCTTCCGGGCCCGGACCTTCGAGCAGGGTTTGAGACACGAGATCAGGGCATCGCTGATCTCCCTCAGCATACCGACTCAGACAAGAGTACTAGAGCGGGCCCTTCTGATCGAGAGCTTCCTTGCTGAGTCTACACCAGCACAGAGACCCACCGCAGGGCGGCACGTAGCGGAGTCTTCGGTAGCAGGTAGCCGACAGATGACTCAGGGTTCCAGGCAGACCAAACCTACCAGTGGCCGACTGCACGACTCAGGCTCAGTTGTGCGGGGAATCTGGGGTGGAGTCAGAGCCAGGCGTGCCGAGAGTGGGCAGTGTTACTCCTGTGGCGGGATTGGTCACATGGCTCGTGATTGTCCGACCCGCCATGCTGATGATCAGCAGTTAAGTGAAGAACCTCCCAGGCAGAGGCAGAGGTTCGACCGTGGCGGTCCGCAGGGAGGAGGCGGACGAGGCAGAGGAGCTGGACGAGCAGCCGGTGGTGGGAGACGCTTTGAGGCTCTTCCACCACCACCACCAGGAGGTCCACCCCGACCGCAGGGGAGAGCTCAGCTTCAGGCAGCCGAGGCCTTCGATCATGGAGCTCTGGGAGCCGATGGACAGGAGCAGAACTAGTGGATAACAACCTTTGTACTTCTGGTTCCTTGTTGCTTTTGTGTAGCGTCTTGTATTATGAGCTGCAATAATAAAAGACGCATACCTTTGTGATATTTTCGTTCCTTTCCTCTTTTGTGATGTTATTAAGAGGTTCCAGTTGACTGTTGACTTGACCCTCACTTGTGAGACATCTACTGGAGGAGACCAGTTACCACACACTGATGCCGACAGTGTGACTCAACCCTTGGAGGCGAGAGTAACGGTTGGATCTCTTAGTAGTAGCGTCGAGGCCTTACGACGTCATCCTTGGAATGGATTTGTATCATCCATGTTAGGATTGACTGTTTTAGGCAAAGAATGTGGTTTATCCAGGGGATGAGACCAGGTTTATCTTATCGGCAAAGAAGAAATCTTGCAGCTCTTGTGGGACCAGAGATGGTCCGGGCCACGTTAGAGGAGGTCCATGTCATCCAGGAGCGGATGAGGACAGCACAGAGCCGGCAGAAGTCATACGCTGATAGGAGGCGGAGGCCACTAGAGTTCGAGGATGGTGACCACGTCTTTTTGCGGGTCTCACCTCGACGTGGTATTCGGAGATTTGGCCGAGGCGACAAGTTATCTCCGCTCTTCATCGGACCCTTCCAGGTCCTCAGCAAGGTTGGTGAGGTGGCTTATCGCCTGGCTCTACCACCTCAGTTGTACCGGGTGCACGACGTCTTCCACGTATCTCAGCTGAGGAGATACGTGCACGACCCGACGCACATCATTGATCATGGGGAGCTTGACGTTGACGATGGGGCGACTTTTACAGAGGTCCCGGTGGAGATAGAGGATCGACAGGAGCGGGTCCTGCGTGGGCGATCGATTCCTCTTGTGCGCATCAGATGGCAGCATGGGAATCTCCAGGAGAGCACATGGGAGCAGGAGGCTCAGATGCGTGCTCAGTACCCTCATTTGTTTCCCTAGTTTTTGTTGTATCTTTACGGGAACGTAAAGCCCTGAGGTGGGAGTAATGTAAAGACCCGTAAAATTCAAGGAAAATTTTTTCTTAATTTTCTTTAGAATTTTACAAGAGCGCGGTTTCAGACAGCACCTGATTCCGAGGCCCGGAGTGCCCGGAATTAATTTCCGAAGTTTGGCTCGGGTACGTTCAGTGAACGAACGAGCGGGAATTCCTAACTTTTGATCCGGTGCTCGGAATTGAAATCTGAGGGCACCGATGAACTCGCAGCGCCGATATTCGCTTAAAGAGACCTTTTCGGGAGTTGCGTTTGTTGCGGGTTGAAAGTTAATTTTAGGGGTTTTAGTTTGAGTTAAATAAAATTTGTATAGAACAAATTTTATTTTAACTTGTTGAAAACCTACCAAAGGGGGTTGGAAGTGGGACCCACACCCACTTAACCTCCCTTAGGAGGATTAAGTGTGGTGGGGCCCACACGAACCCCTAAACCTTTCAAATTCCTCCAACTCCCTTAGCGCCTCATTTATTGGCTTAAGTTACTCTTTTAATTATGGGAGTTAAACCCTTTTTGAATTTCAAACTTTTGAAATTCTTTTGTGTTTTGTAATAATAAAATAAGATGTTATCTTATTTTATTATGGGTTGTTTGTTTGTCTCCTTGAGAGCTTTTGGAGAGCTTCTTCTTCATCTTCAAGCTCTGACGAAGAACGAAGAACGCTCAAACTCCGACGAAGAACGACGCCTCTCTTCTTCGTCCTCGGTGTCAACAAGAGAGAACGCCGCTTCCTCCTCGGACCTTCTTCGTCATCATACAAAGATTCGCCAACGACGTATCTCTTCGGGCATATCTCTTCGTCAACGGATTTGACGAACGACGACCACAACGCCCGACCTCCGCGACGCCGTCTTCCGCGGAACGTAGACGAATCTTCGAATCTTAAACCCGAGGTAGGGGTTGTTGATTCAATATTTATTCATTTCGTTCTTGATCGTGGATCTAGCACGTCTAATGTGAGACACTTGATTATTTTTAAAGTTGCGTTATTATTTTAACGTGAGGGGGCCGGACCGCACGAACACGGTCGAACCCCCCTCCATCGTGTTGTTTAATCTTGCGGGCGGAAGCAAGGTGGCGTGGTGCCGTCGCACCACGCGGATAATTGTACGTTTAACTTACGCGATGCCGTCGCGCGCGCACCTTGGAAGAAACAACAAGAACGCGACGCCGTCGCGCCGCGTTGAATGAATATCAAAGCACGGCGAAGGGGCGCGGTGTCGTCGCACCGCGCCGGACGACGAACGCCGCGGCCGATTCCGGGCCGCGGCGGGACGAGGAGACCGCGGCCGGTTCCGGGCCGCGGTGGAAGAGAAGACCGGCGGCCGGGCCGCCGGCGTCGGAAGTCGAAGGCGGGACCGGAATTTCCGGTCCCGTTGGTAAAAACCGGCCGGCCAACTGGCCGGCCGGATGACAGAAAACCGGGGGAATAAATCCCCCGGACGGTTCAGCAAAACCCCCCTCTTAATGAGGGGGGGCGGTTCCATGAAAGGGGGGGGGGGCAGCAGCCCCCCGGTTCGCTTAATAAAACCGGCCCCCACGTGGGGGCCGTTTGTTGCAAAGGCGCGGCCTTTGTGCCGCGCCGCTCCAAATTAGCGGGGGCTTGCCCCCCGCGTGCCGACCACGTGCGGCGCCTGTCGCGGCCCGCCGCGCCGCCCCAAGGGGGGGGGGGGGGGTCGGGCCGGGTCGGCCCGGACCCGGACCCCCCCGTTTCAAACCAGATTCGGTTTTTGGCCCATAACTTGAGCCTCGGACCTCCGAATGACGAACCGTCTGCGGCAACGCGATCCTTGGATCGAGAAGGTCGTTTCGGTATATCGCACTCAAGGTTTCGGTTTACATTGAGTTCGGCCGGGTTGGTTCGTTCACGAAACCAACCGGGCCTTCGGAGCGGAAACGCTCATATCTTGAGCTACGAACGTCCGATTGACGCGCCGTCAGTCGTGTTGTGTTCCTCTTAGTGAGACGGATCTTTTGGTATACTCCGCCCGAGGTTTGGACGCAGGTGGAGTACGGCCAGGTTGGTTCGTTCACGAAACCAACCGGGCCCTCGGAGCGGAAACGCTCATATCTTGAGTTCCGGACGTCCGATTGACGTGCCGTCGACTTTAATGGAATCCTCTAAGTGAGACGGATCTTTTGGCATACTCCGCCCGAGGTTTGGACGCAGGTGGAGTACGGTCGTGTTGGTTTTGCCTTAAAAATCAACCGGGCCCCGGGAACGAAAATGCCAATATCTCTCAGACCGGGCGTCCGATCGACGCGCCGTCTGTTGCGTTGAGTTCCTGTTGACGATACGGAACTTTTGGATACATCAACTCTGGACTTTGAGACAGTTGATGTATCAGCCTCTCGGCTCGTGGAGCAGATCCTCCGAACGAGCTTGCTGTGTGCGGGAACCCTAGTGCTGGCTGCGACTGTTACTGTGACTACTACTGCTACTGTGACTGCGACGACGACAGTACAGAGATCCTGTGTGGATTCGACGACGACGACTACAGCACTCAGCGATCCTACGTGGAACAGTACTACCGAACCTGTGTGAACTGAATCTTCTGTTTACCTTGGGCGGTGGAGCGCTTGGGTGTAGCGGCGGACCCGTGGTACTTGACAGTGGTGGTGCGCTTGGATGCAGCAGCAGACCCTTGGCGGTGGAGCGCTTGGTTGTAGCGGCGGACCCGCGATACTCTACGGAGTATGTGCGCTTGGTTGTAGCGACAGACCCGCGACGGTGGAGACGTGTGTGCGGAGTACGAAGACCGTGTAGATGACTGAGACCTGACGACTGCTTGACCAACTCGACTTGGAGTGAGTCGACTAGCCCAGTGGACGGAGCGCCCAGTAGTTGGCAGCAGACCCACGGCGGACGGAGCGCCTGGTAGTTGGCAGCAAACCCGCGGTACTCGACAGGAGGAGTACCTCAGTAGGCTATTTGGGTGAGCGCCCGGTATTTGGCGACAGACCCTCAGCGGACGGAGCGCCCGGTAGTTGGCCGCAAACCCGCAGTACTCGACAGGAGGAGTACCTCAGCAGTCATAGGTTAGTGAGCAGTACCTCGGAGTCGTGACAGGACTACTGCACACTTCAGAGATGGGGCTCTTCAGCAGCTACGGTTTCGATAATGAAAATCCTGGTTTGAGCTGAGTCAGTGATCTTTGTGTTTCCTCATGATTGAGATGGTTCACTTGATAACTTAGGTATATGTATGGGCATATACCTGGGTAATGGTTATCCGTTGATTTCATAAACTTGTTTACTCTTCTTTGTGGATTGGGTTGTTCTTGGGCTCGGTGTTGGAGCCGAACGGAAATTGATGACTTAGGTATATGTATGGGCATATACCTAAGCAGTGTCAGTTGTTACTTCGTGATTGTTACTTTTCTTCGTGGTTTATCCTTTGTGGATTTGAGAGACCTTCAGGGGTCTCGGGGTCCCTACTGAGTAGCTTATACTCACCCCTGCACGGGCTTTGCCCGCACTACGTTGTGTTGGTTGCAGACGACGGACAGCGTTGACCTTAGCTGAGGCTTGCAGAGCGGAACGGTACCCGAAGGTGGACCACTGGGCGGGACGTGCACGGAGCGGACGGCGGGACCCGTGGAGCAGAGGAGCTATCTGTACTCACCCTTCAGGTGGGATTTCCAGTGGACAGCTCGGAGTAGCGGCTTTACTTTTCAGTTGCTGTTTTTCCCTTTTCGAGTTGTACTTTACTTTCAGTTTGGGTTTGTATTCTGGCCCATTTACTTTTCTGAACTTGTAGTTACTTTCCGCTTGCTGACTCTGTGGTGGTTGTTACTTATAAAGGCAATGCCTTCCCTATTTACTGGTATTTTACGCCTTGGTGCTAGTAGCCAGCCCCTGGCCTATGGAAGGCGGGCTTGGGGTAGTCACGGCACGGATCCCGAGGGCGGGTCGTGACACATCCATCCACTTCCTCATTGGCTTGAGAAGGTAGTGATATGATACTTGGCCTTAGGTGATGTTCCAAAGGCTCCAAAGGATGTAAATAAATAATGAGGGCTTCAGGAACAGGTGGGGAACAATTTTACCTTAGAATAAACCAACCAAAAAAACAAGGCATAACCAAGCATAACTACATGATGCATGTCTATAGGTAATCCATGATAACACATTACCAAGAGACAACCAATTATTCCATAACAATCCCCAACAACAAATACTAGGACCCTGAAAACCAAATATGAGAGTATTATGTGGAAGAATCCACAATAAGACCCAAAGGAAACCATGACATGCTCCATGGATCCACACCAAGCTCCATGCTCAAAGACCACCATACTTCCCAAACATCACAATGAACTGCTATAAAAAATAGATGTCTTACCCTTACCTATGTCTTAGGAAATGATATCTACAAAACCACCAAAGTGCATAAGAAGGGGGTGAGTAAAAATAATCAATAGGTTTTCCACTAATGAATTACCTACACAAGCCACTTGGATAAGACCATTAGTACATTTATATATAATAGTTTATATAAAACATCAAATAGTCCAACAATTACCAAAATCCTAGACACACCCTTAACAATCCATTTTTAACCCAAAACTATACAACACAAGGGAAATCTAATAAACAATACATATTCCATTTTTCCATCACATAATAGAATTATAATTTCCACCTCACATAACAAAACACAAACAAAGAATAACTATAGAATTTCACAAACCAAAACTGGTAAACAACAACGATGGAACTTCCCATCCATGCTTGTTTACATCTTTTCAAATCTAGTGCCACTTACCGCACAGTTATCATTGGTGGTGGGTATTCTATACACTATCCATCCCATTTTTGGAGTGGTACTCTTCCACTTCTCAACATTCCAATACAAGAATAATGTGATCACACCAATAAAAAAGCACATACACCCACTAAAGCAAAAAAATATTCCACCAACTATTTCACAACCAAAAATTCCCGTAAGGAAAAATTCACATCGCATTAAATTTAAATTGAACCCCCTTTTATTGAAAACCATTTTCAGAAACCATTTTCCTAATTCAACCCAAGCTACCGATTTTAAGATCAATATTTTAAATCCTGTCAAGAAATAACATTTCACCACAACATCCCATTTTCCAAAAAATCCACAAATCATCACAAAATGAATTTCCAAAATGATTCGAACGTCATAATAACAACCAAATAAAAGAAAAACCAACTAATTGAAAACAATTATTCTAGTTATAGTAAAATGGATTTGAGAGAGAAGCCGCTTACATTAGGGTTTCAGTGAAATCGACCCACCACACAACCGCACACCGAATCCTAGTAAAACTTTCACAAAACCTCCATAGATCCCTTTTACTAGCATCAAAAATCCCCAATATCATTACTATAGGAAACAAAACCCTAGATATATATGTGATAGGTGTAGATCTAGAAAACCAAGAGAGAGAGATAGAGGGAACTATATCTAAGGAAAACAAAGAAGGAACTAAGATATAAGTATTACCAGAAGAGAATTGCCAACATAGTACCTTCAATCCCCTTTTAATTGCATCCAAAATGAGTTTAAGATCCCCTAAAACCATTGAGAACCAAAAATCATGAGTGAGGATCTAGTGGGAGGAAGAATAGAGGGTTTAGAGAAAATCTTTAGTGGTCCCGTAATTAAAAACCCAAATTTTTTTATCACGCACGGTCGTCTCTCACAGTTAGGAAAACCATGTGCTAACTGTGGAATGCTACTACTTCAAATGGAACTTCACAAAACCACCTCTAACTATTATATAAACCATGCACAAACCATGTGAAGTCCCACTATCTCATGTTACACGGTTACCTGGGTTTTCTGCATGGTTTCTCCTAACTATGCTCAAACCGTGCTCTTTTAAAAATCCTCCAAAACATTCTCAAACCCCTTAAAAACTCTCCCAAACTCTAAAAAACTCTACACAAGAACTCTACATAATAAAAAACAAAACAAAAGTGATACATACCTAGAACTGTGGATTCTACAGGCAATTCACAAACAACCTTCCTAACATGATGAAATATGGAATGGAAAACTTCATAAGGATAACGAATCAACTATCTGAAGTCATGAATAATAACCTGAATCATGTTGAGCACCCAGATTAACCATGAAGGGAACAACTTATATTTTATCCCTCCATACATCAAGGACCACCTTCTTTTATTGGATGTGTTGATACATTAATTTCCGAGTAATGGATTACCTATATATATAATATATTTTGTTTTCTAATTTGTTCATAGCTAGAAAAACTCACTCTTTTTGTTTAACAATTATAATGAGAATATGAAAATTGGTTGACATTGATTAATAACATGAATACAAGGGGGATATTAATTCAATGTAATGGAAGAAGTTCGGGGGAGTTTTTTTCAATAAATATTTTCCTTATTCGATGAGAAAAAAACGAATAAGTAATTCTTATAGCAGAACTAGAATGAAAATTAATCAATGGAAATCTATAAAATGAACTTAAAAATACATACTCAATACACCTCCATATTTTTTATAGATAATAAGGGAAATATTGATAGTTTATTTAGTTGGATAATGCCCCATTTATAGAGGAATATATAAAATGGAGAGAATTTAAGCTATGAATAGATAGTTTTTAGTGAAATCAATGTTGAAATAGGGTTTTAAGAGACAAGGTGGTCTCATAGGAAGAAATAAAATAAGAGATCAATGGATAGAAACTGAATGAATAATTTTGATCATGGAAGGGAATGAAATAAACAATAACTTACCATGTGAAATAAGTGTGGGAAGAAACATGAAAGTAACTTATTTTATAAAAGTATAAAGTGATAAAAGTTCATAAGAGATTTTCATATAGCTTGGAAATATTTTTTTGAGGTAGAGCCTCAACATCTCAATGAAAAATAAAAATGGAGGATGGTTCAAGACTTCCCGGATGTTTAGCCTTTCATGTATATACCACTTGGGAACTTTTCAAATCAGTTCCCAAATCAGAAGATAATATAGGGTAACCCCCTCAACCTCACCATAGGTTAAGAGATTAGCGGCATGAATTTGAAATCACAATAACTAAATTATATTCTCTCAAATAATGTGGTGTAGGGTCCACTCATTATGCAAGCTAATCTATCATGTACATTTTTTACTCTAGTTCTACACATTCTTTTATTTTTTCCACGTTTACAAATTAATTAGAATCAAAACTAAATTTATAGAAGTATATTTATTAGTTAAGACTCCTTGAGGGATTATAGAATCATTAGAGATGTATCAAAACTCTATAATCAACAATGGTGAGTAAAATCTCATTGAAAATATATATTCATTCACTTGGTGGAATTTGACACTATATTAGGGATGGACAGTCTCTAAATGTATAATGCTGAGATCAATTGTAGAAGAAAGGAAATTTCAGTGATCATGAATGGACAACATAGAGTTATTTTAAAAGGAGAGATTTTTGAACTTAATATTTTTTTCGAAGAACCTCTTATATACTTCTTTATGGAGGTGATTATTGAAGATGGATAATAAAATTAAAGTATAAAGATAGAAAATTTCCTAATTATTCTTTAATAGATTGAATGATTTCCTAAATATTTACATATACATCCCCTAGAAAGAGAGGTAGATTTATCGACTGAACTCATACCTAGATCCAATCCAATATCAAAAACCCATTATAGAATAGAATATATGGAGTTAGAGTATTTTAAGAATAAACTACATCACCTCATGGAAAAAGGTTTTATTTAACCAAGTGGGTCTCATTGGGTTTCAGTCATTCTTATTATGAAACAAAAATATGGATTGATGAGAATATGAAATACCAATAGAGAGAGTAATGGGATCATATTAATGAAAAAATACCATCCTCCAATGATTTATGATTTATTAAACTAGATTTTTAAGGATAAATTATTTTCTAAGATTAACCTTTAATTGGGGTTTAATTATCTAATGGTGAAGAATAAGAAATCCCAAATACTATCTTATAAACAAGTTATTGTCATTATGAGTTTTTTATTATTCATTTGGTCTTGACAATTTCACCTTCCATATTTATGGATTAGATTAATAGAGTCTTAAAATACAACAATGATAAAATTTTTCATTTAATTTTCATTCGTTTCCATGCAATATCCTTATGTTCTGAATACCCAACCCATTTCTCTATTCATGGTATTCACCTAGATGTAACCATGATTCATTGATTATCTAGTTACAAATATGAAACTCACATTCGATTCTGGAGGACTAAAAATGATGTAATGATCACCTCTTTGAAAAGTTATGAATATAATGACATTTATATGAAACTTGTCCATCATTTCCCTTGGGTTATTTATGAAATGTTTTCCTATGATATATATTGAATACATTAATTTATACATATGAAGGGTGCTCCATGATATTTCTCCAATGTATTGGGAAAAAAATAAATATCTATATATTGCATGTTTTATGATAAGTTGGGTAATAACCTTGGTAATTTTATTTTATGACACCTTGGTGATAAAACATGGTGATATGATTATGAATGTGTCATTTTTTATGTTTTATCTGTATTTATATTTTATATTCATTGTCATTGTATTATGATATCCCCCAAGTTCTTACGATCATTCCTCATTGTTATTCCTCATGATCATATTCTAAATATTCCCTTTATTTATTCCCTTACTTGATTTTATTATCACCCATTAATTTTAATTTATGTCTCTAGGGTATAAGATATAGTTAACATAACCTATTATGAATCTATAAAGATTAATTTTATGTGTATTTGAAGAATGTTTATTTTTCCATGTATTAAATTCTTAATTTCCATGAAACTAAACTCCAAAACATACTCTAAATTTTTAAATGTTGTACTACATAATGAATGTTTTATGTGTTAAAAAGGTGGGATGTTATAGATGGTATCGTATGTAAGGTTTAGTTATTGAGAAACTTAAGACTAGAAAAAAATAAAATGTAAAGTATGGATAATTTTAAAAATAGGGAAACATTGAGAAACTTATGTTGTAGTATTAAATTAGTAGTTTCCATGTAAGGAAGTCACTGTCTAGATACTACAAGTGGGTGTTTCCCTGGAACAGTTGTAACTTGGGGTAATAACCTCCAAAAGGTTATATTGGGTATTAACTCAATCTTCACCTCATGTAAAAAAATAGGCTTTTATTCACAATATTTTTTAGGCTCCTTGGTAATATAATTTTGGTTAATCATGTGATTTTTATGCTCCATTATGGAGGATATATATCCAATGTAATTAGTATAAAATATATTAATGAATAATTTAATTGAACCAGGTTTTTTATATAAATATGGATTAAAATACCCTTAGAATTACATTATTCCTAGAAGTAAAACATTTATCACTATGTATTTATTCTTTTAGGAAAATGGAATGAAATAGGAGGAACTATGTAATTTATGAGTGCAATGAATAATGTAACATCCGACCACTTCCTCATTGGCTTGAGAAGGTTCTAAGATGCTACATGGCCTTATGTGATGTTCCCAAGGCACAAAAGGCTGTAAATAAATGTTGAGGGATTAATGAATAAGTGGGGAACAATTTTAACTTAGAATAAACTAAATAAACAAACAAGTCATAACCAAGAATAACTACATGATGCATGTCCATAGGTAGACCATGATAACACATTACCAAGAGATAACCAAATATTCCATAACAATCCCCAAATACCAATACAATGATCCACAAAACCAAATATGAGAGTATTATTTTGAAGACTCCACAATATGACCCAAATAAAACCATGACATGCTCCACGGCTCCACACCAATCTCCATGCTCCAAGACCACCATACTTCCCAGACATCATGATGAACTGCTAGAAAAATGGGATGATTTACCCTTACCTTTGTCTTGGGAAATGAAATCTACAAAATCATCAAAGTGATAAAGAAGGGGGTGATTAAAAATACTCAATAGGTTTTCCACAAATGAATTCCCTACAAAATCCACTTAGATAAGACCATTAGAGCATTTATATATAATATTTTTTATAAAACATCAAATAGTGCAAAAATTACTAAAAATCTATCCACACCCTTACCAATCCATTTTTAACCCAAAACCATAAAACACATGGTAAATACAACAAGAAATCCATAATTCATTTTTCAATCACATAATACCATAATAATTAACACCTTTCATAACAAAACACAAACAAATAATAACTATATAGTTTCACATACCAAACCTGGTAAACAGTAATGATGGAACTTCCCATCCAAGCTCATTTACTACTTTTCTAATCTAGTGCTTCTTACCACCCACTTATCTTTGATGGTGGGTATTCCATAAAATATCCATACCTTTTTTGTAGTGGTACTCTTTTACTTATCATCATTCCATCACAGGAAGAAAGTTCTCACACCAATAAAAAAGCACAAACACCCTCTAAAGCAAAAGAATATGCAAAAAACTATTTCACGACAAAAAATTCCCTTAAGGCATCATTCATGTATCATTAAATTTCAATCAAAAAACCCCTTTTATTGAAAAACATTTTCATAAAACATTTTCATAAATCAAACCAAGCTAAAAATTTTAAGATCAACATTTTAAAACCCATCAAGAAAGAACATTTCACCGCAATAACCCATTTTCCCAAAAATCCAAAAATCATTACAAAATGAATATCCAAAATGCATCGCACATCATAATAAAAAAAAAATACAAGAAAAAACAACTAATTTAAAACAAGTATTCTAGTTATAGTAAAATGGAGTCTAGAGAGAAGCCACCTACCTTAGGGTTTCAGTGAAATTGACCCACCATAGAACGGCACACAGAATCCAGGTAAAACATCCACAAAACCTACATAGATCCCATTTCCTAGCATCGAAAAGTCCTAATATCATTAATTTAGGCTAAAAAACCCTAGATATATATGTTACAGGTGAAGATCTATTAAACCAAGAGAGAGAGACAAGAGAATTAGATCTAAGGAAAACAAATAAGGAATAAAAATATAAGTATTACCTGAAGAGAATCACCTTCTTAGTACCTTGGAACTCATTAGAATCACTTCCAAAATGAGTGTAAGATCCCATAAAACCATTGATAACCAAATATCCTGAGTGAGGTCAAGTGGGATGAAGAATGGAGGTTTTACGGAAAATATCGAGTGGTCCCATAATTAAAAACCAAAATTTTTTTGTCGCACACGGTTAGATCTCAAGGTTTGGAAAACCATGCGCTAATCCTACGCATGCTACTACCTCAAAGGGAACATCACACAACCTCCTCACACTATTATACAAACCATTGATAGAGCATGCGAAGTACCACTATATCATGTTGCACGGTTACCTGGGTTTTTTCTTGGTTTCCCATAACCACGCTCAAACTATTGTCCTCTAAAAAGCCTCTAAACATTCTAAAATTCCTTAAAAACTCTCCCAAACTCTACAAAACTCTACAAAAGAACTTTAAATAAGAAAAAACACATAAAATAGGGCTACATAACTCGAACTGGGGAATCTACAAGAAATTCACAAACATCCTTCCTAAAGTGATGAAATATGGAATGGAAAACTTCATAAGGATAATGAATCAACTATCTCAAGTCATGAATAATAACCTAAATCATATTGAGCACCCAGATTAACAATGAAGGGAAAAACTTATAGTTGAGTCCTTTATAAATCAATTAATACCTTCTTTTAGTGGATATGTTGATCCATTAATTGTCGAGTAATGGATTACCTGTATATAGAAGGTATTTTGTTTTCTGCTTTGTTTAGAGCTAGATAAACTCAATCTTGTAGTTTAGGAATTAGAATGAGAATTTAACAAGTGGTTGACATTGATTAATAACACTAATATATGGAGGGATATTAATTCAATGGAATAGAATAATTTTAGGGGAGTATTTTTCAATAAATATTTTCTATATTTGATGAGAAAAAAATGAATATGTAATTACTATAGTGGAACTAGAATGAAAATAAATCAATGGGAATCTATAAAATTAACTTCAGAATACATACTCAATACACCTCCATCTTTTTTATAGATAATAATGGAAATATTGATAGTTTATTTAGTGGGATAATACCCCATCTATTGAGAAATCTATAAAATAGAGAGTATTTAAGATGCGAGGAGATAATTTGTAGTGAAATCAATGTTGAAATATAGTTTTAAGAGAAAAAGTGGTCTCATATAAAGAATTTAAATAATATACCAATAGAACGAAACTCAATGAATAATTTTTATCATGGAAGGGAATGAAATAAACAATAACTTCCCATGTGAAATAAATGTGGGAAGAAACATTCAAGTAACTTCTTTCATGAAATTGTAAGTTCATAAAAGTTTATAAGATATTTCCATGTAGCTTGGAAATATTTTGAAGAGGTGGAGCCTCAACATCTCAATGAAAAATAAAAATGGAGTACGAATCAAGAATTCCCTAAAGTTTAGTCTTTCATGTATATACATCTTGGGAAATTTTCAAATCAGTTCCCAAATCAGAAGATAATATAGGGTAACCAAATCAACCTCACCATATGCTAATGGAGTAGGGTCATGAATTTGAAATCACAACAACTAAATTCAATTCTCTCAAATAATGGGGTGATAGTTCAACTCATTATGTTGTCTAATCTATCATTTACATTTTTGGAATCTTGTTCTACACATTCCTTTATTTTATCCAAGTTTTCAAATAAATTAGAATAAAAACTGAATTTATAGAAATATAGTTATTAGTTAAGACCCTTAGAGGGATTATCAAATCATCGGAGATGTATCGAAACTCTATAATCAACATTGGTGAGTACGATCTCATTGAAAATATATATGCATTCACATCGTGGAATTTAACACTGTATTAGGGATAGATTTTCTCTCAAAGTAAAATGTTGAGATCAATTTTAGAAGAAAGGAAATTTTAATGATCATGAATGGAAAACATAGAGTTATTTTAAAAGGAGAGATTTCCCAACTTAATATTTTTTAAAAGAACCTATTATATACTTCTTTATGGAGATCATTATTAAAGAGGGAGAAAAAAATTAAAGTATAAATATAGAAAATTTCCCCATTATTCTTTAATAAATTGATTTATTTCCTAAATATTTACATGTACATCCCCTAGAAAGAGAGGTATATTTATACTCTGAAGTCATACCAATATCCATTCCAATATCAAAGAACCCTTATTTAATAGATTATATGGAGTTATAGGATTTTAAGAATAAACTACATCACGTCATGGAAAAAGGTTTATCTAAACTAGTGGGTCTCATTGGGTAGCAGTCATTCTAATTATGAAACTAAAATATGGATTGATGTGGATATTCAATAACTATAGAGAGAGTAATGGGATCATAGTAAAGAAAAAAATACCCTCTTCCAATGATTGATGATTTATTAAAACTAGATTTTTAAGGATAAATTATTTTCTAAGATTATCCTTTGATTGGGGATTCATTCGCTAATGCTAAAGAAAGAAGACATCCTGAATACTATATTCTAAACAAGTTATTATAATTATTAGTTTGTTGTTATTCCTATTTTCTTGACATTTTTTCCTTCCATATTTATGGATTAGATTAATAGAGTCTTCAAGTACAACAATGATAAATTTTTGGTTGTCTTTATTTATGATATTTTGATATATTAAAATTTTCATAAGGATCATGAGGATCTTCTACGGTTCATATTTCAAACACTATAGAAGGATAATTTTTTTGGTTAATTAATTAAATATGAGTTCTCATTACAAAAAGTTGAATTCATGGGAAAATTATTACTGTTGATGGAATCTTAGTTTGTCTTTCCAAGAAAAAGGGTATAGAGGAGTGGTCACATACTACAATAGTTACTAAGATTACTTATTTCCTTGTTTTGTGGGATATTATAGAAGTTTTTTGAAAAACATTTCATGAATTTCTAATCTACTAACCAGGTTAATTCAAAAATTTGTTATGCTTATCTGGATAGAGTGGTGAGAAGAATGTTTCCATGAACTGATGAAGTGGTTGGTTAGTACACCATTTCTAATTCTACCCTCTCTTGGATAAGGATTTTTTATATGTAGTATTTTATCTCTGCATGGTCTTGGATGTTTTATAATGAAAAATTACATTGTATTCATCTATGTATATCGATATTTAAAGCCTCATGATCCAAATTATTCTACTCATGACTTGGAGTTAGTTGTATTCATTTTTTCTCAGAAGATATGGAGACGCTATCATTATGGGGAAAAGTGTGATATATACAAAGACCACTAAATGTTTAAGTATATTTCAAAAAAAAGAACAGAACATGACACAAATGTGATGTTTGGATCTTCTTAAAGACTATTATTTTTTAATTCATTATCTCCTCAGGTGAGCAAGGATTATCATGGATTAATTACATAGGAATTGTCATAGTGTTCTTATAATGATTAGGATTAAAGGGTATCCATTGATTAAGGACTTATTAATGTTGTACATGGTAATCATAAGCGAGGGGACATATTCAATATAATACCAATGGATTTATAAACCATAATTACTAGATAATATCAATAAAAATAAAAGAAATGATCCTTTTATGAAAAGAAATATATAGGCTATGAAAAAATGGGATGCTTCCTGAATTCAATAATGATCAAGAATGCGTAATGAAATTTGGTACAAGATTATGTATCACGTATATTATGGAGATAAATAAGTACCTGATTGATGAAGCAAATGGATTTAAATTCTTTGTACATATAAGAAGTAATAAAATTTATATGGACCATAATGATCATTATTGATGGGATAATATGAAAAGGGATAATTTTTACTACATTGCAATGTTCTTAGTGTGTCAAAGAGAATGAAAATTTTCACTTTTCGTTATACAAAATAACATAAAGTAAAAAATTAAGGCCAAATAGAAAATAAAGAGTTTTGAAATATAATTTTGGGTGGTTATAGAAAATATATACTCATCCAATAAAACTAATTCAAGTTTTATGGTCATTATTTAGTTTTCATCATTTTATTTTTAACCTTAATTACCTGATTTACCCCTTTACTGTGGTAACAAAATAACTAAATTTTCTATTCATAATGTCTAAATATAAAAGTACCTATTTTCCAAATTTTGAAATCCTAATTCAAAATATGGAATTAATTTTTCAATATTCAATTCACTTACATGTTATAAATTACTTTTAATATAAATGTGTAAAATTCAATGACAAACTGTTTTTTGAAAAATGTATTTCTGAGCCTAAAAAATTACTTATACCAAAATAAAGTTTAATAATGATTCCCTAAAGTTAACTATATTAAATGTAATTAAATAATATGTATGTCACTTTAATATAAAATTAAAATCATAATGACACTTTTTAGGAAATTGAAAATGACAGTTTTATACAAAACAGTATTTTTACCTATACACCGAAAAATCTATCCTTTCAAAAAATCATAAAATTTCACCCTAAGATAAATTTTTTATGATAATTTCAAAAATGTTATTATTTTTATAAAGTAAAATTTTTATATTTTTTATAAATTAATTATAATATTTTATTTCAAAAATAATATAAAAATATATTTTTGATGAAAACGGATTTTTGAAGAATGAAATAACTTTATAGAAAATTGAGTACTTATTTCTTAAGTATTAAACAATGAATTTTTATTGATTAGGTTCTTTATATATGTTTAATAGTTTTGTTAATACTATTCATACCATCCAATTCAATAGTTAGGTTATAATTTTCATATTTAAATAATAATATTTTTTTGGTTCATTTAGGTTTAGTGTTGTGTGTCATGTACTCTATTGATCATAATTTTATTTAAAATATTGGGGTGTTACACTATCACTCAGTACATCCCTACCTATCCTAACGAATTGTAAATAACCCCCTAAGCAAAAAAATCCTACTCTAAGTCACCAGTAGAACATAGTCATGCACTAGTGAAGAATATGAACCCGTACATCCCATCAAGCAGGCTTGGTATCACATGATATATAAAATGGAGTTTAACCATCAAGTAATGACAAATAAAAAGGATACTAAATAGGATCCACAACATGATATCACATCTAAACACCCCATATAGAATTGTACAATTTTTCATCAAGAAGATCAGTATAAAAAAAATATGTACTAGGACCAGAACAATTTCACCCGTTTTATACAAAAAATAGGGGGAACACATCAAGGATTCATTAATATTTAGAAAAAATTATTTATAAAGTGTTAATTTAGCCTCAAAAATTTCCTTTGGGAGATCAATATATAAAAATGCATTTCAAAACTGACTCACATTACCATCATCAAATCCATTCAATCAATAAATAATATAAGAAAAAACAATCCCATTAAAAGAACCATTCGCCAATTTAGGAACCAAGAAACTTTAGAAGAAGCATCTCAACTGTTAAAACATGAACCAAGTGTGACTCATTTATAAAAAAATGGTTTTAAGTATAGAAATATGAGGAAAACAACTTATTTGAGAAAAAACCATTATATATTGTTATTATTATTTTAGAGGAAATAAAAATGATGCAAAAACCAATAAGTAGTCAACATATTTAAATTTAAAGGTTGGAAATGATAAACCTACCAAAAACATATCACTTCAAAAAAGTGTGACACTACAATGCCACAAAATGGAAGTAAGAACCCTAAGAGGACCAAAGGATCCTAAAAACAATGGAACCCCCAAATTAAGATCAATCCACTGAAACACTAGGTCTCCAATACCATGATAAGTTAATAAATAAATAAATAATAGAGAATAAGAGAATAGGAAGAAGTATAAAGAGGATTAACATGAAGAACTGAACACAAATATTGAAAGAAAACCATGTAAATCTCTATAATGGAAGGTGGAATGATATGAGATACATCTAGGGGTGAGTTCATTAAATGTGGAAGATATGAGTCCTAATTGAGGTAAAAACATGATGGGTATAATGGTAAAAATTACTTTTTAATGAATATGGAAAGATAACATGGTTTTGATGCAAAATTTAGAAAATTTCATGCCTATCATGTACCCTCCACTTGATAAACCAGGATTACACTAAGAAATTTAGCTTCATAGTATACCAAACCATTTGAGAGGGACTAAAATTCATTACAGGATTTTCATAGGAATTTCCCATGGTTTTCTTTAACAATGCACAAACTATGAGGGAAGAATTGAACCCTCATTTCTTTAAAAATTAATATTATCTCAGCCCAAAAATAAATTTAAAGGATAAAATACAGTAAATAAATAAAAATAAAAATAAAAAATGAAGTTAGGGTGAGATAGTTTTATTATGATTTAAGTATACTAAAAAAATTGAAAAATAATAACATAAGAACACAATCATGGAACTTTTATTAATCTCACAAAGAGTATTAGCATAGATCTTGGAATTATAGAAATATACACTCCCTATATTTATCATACGAAGGGTTTAAAATTACATGGTGGTAATGTAAAAAATGAAGATACGAAGAGTTAGGCCCTTTCACTCCTTGAAATTTCATATCCTTCTCATTTGTTTCTGGAAAATTTATAACCCTTAAAATGGAATTAGAAGAACCTACTTATAAGAAAAAAATTTGGAAGGTATTACCTCTAATTATACCCTTTTAATTTGAATGAATGCTTGGCCCCCTATAAATTTGATTCTTTAAAAGTGATAAAATATGATACTTTTTATATCCCTTATCCATTATCCTACAAAATTTCAAATTTATTGATGATAAATAGAAAAATTTAGATCTAATTACTAAAGTAAAATTTTATGCCCTGGAATAATCTTTTGTTTCCTCACATTTATACACAAAAACTATATTTTTAAGTACTAAATATTACTATTATATTTCTATTTAAATGGGAAATTTATTTTCTTTCATTATCAACTAGAATCAGTACATTTGGTTCCATGTATCCCATGTTATGACCCCTTTATAGAGGTTTGATAAATTATATCAATCCAAAGGTTTTCTAATTTAATTTGCTTATTTAGGCCCCATATTTTTGGATTTGACACTTTTTTTTGTAAAATGAAATAAATCCCAATTAACAAGAAATTATAAAAAAGGAATTTTTAAATTTATTTCAGTAGTGTGAATATTATTTGAAAAATACAAAACTGATATTTCTTCACTAAAATAATGAAAATAGTAAAATTAAATTGTATTTATGTATATTAATAAATAAATTAAAAATAATTTCTTCTTGAAAAATGATCAAATAATGAGGTAATAGCCACAAAAAACATTTTAAAACACATGTGTAAGGGTGAAAATATAGGATAATTCACTATGTGATCACACCACGACACCTAATAAGTTTCACTCATGGGAAAAAATCATATATCTAAATCAAAATCAACACATAAATAAATTTTTTTAAAATTTCTATGATTCTATTCATAATCAAATACATCATGTACCCTTTATTAAATCAATTTTCCTTTTAAATTTTGTCTCTCCCATTTAATTTTTTTCAACCTAAAAATTCCATCCATGACCTAATCACAACTTACCTCACATGAAATTTCATGTCACGATTCTCTAAATAGATATTAAATCTAATTTTATACTCATAATTGGGAATTTTTGTATCATCATAGGATTATAAAAAAATCATTTCTCCATATCATGAGACATAAAACTATATTAAAATATGAGGATATTTCAAAGGTGATTTTTAGTGGCTAAGAGGTTTGGTGGGTAAAATCATTTAAAATTTAATTCTATAAAGGGGAGGTTAAAATCATAAATATAATTCATGAATATCAAATTTAAATAACAAGAAATTAATCACCCAATTCCCATTAAAATATGTACACTACACTCCTTTTTGGACATTGTCCATGAGTCAAACACTGAATGTAAGAAATTTCATCATCATAATCCTCATATTTCTTTATATTTTTTTCATATTTTTCAAGGAAGTTTAGATGATAAAGAAGTATAGTGTCTGAATTAAAATTTATTCACTTTTTATTTTTTATAGGGACATGATTCATACAAATAAACTCATTCAATAATTCAAACTCATATCTTTTATAATTTTTTTATTTTAAGAGAATATGATTAAAATAAATGAACTAAAAATGATTATAATTACTCATGACCATATCTCATCAATTCCAATAATAGTGTGACACATCTCACATCCCCAAAAAATTAGTGGATTCCCAAATAACACCCATGAAAGGCCCTTCCCACACACTCAAACATGAAATATCCATGCAAAACAATTAAGACGGAAATAAGGTAAAAATAAATCATATTGTAATATGGATTAAACCTATAATAAAATCCATGACTTCAAAGGGATAATCATGGGTATATGTATAGGGTAGGTCAAATGATAATAATTTCTATAGCTAAAGAAATTAATCGATCTTATTAAAAATATTTTATAAAATCCAAATATTAGAAATGGAAAAAAAAAATAAAAAGTTTTAGTTCACATACAAGTATTGAGTTTTTCTCATTAAAGTGATGGAATTATGATGAATATATCAAAATAGATTTACAATACCTCATAGTATGGGGAGAATTTTAGTTGGTGTTCCATGGGTATGGATTTCAAAAAACGGAAAATGTTATAAAAAAGTTTTAAAATCAAAGTCATGGAAAAATCTTCCATATCAATAGTCATTTAAAAATCAATTTTTTCATAAACCAAGGAATTTTTCATAAAAATGAGTTAAGTATGTATAATGATTTTTGATATTCCATTTTCCCTCAATGTTCGTATCAAAAACCCCAACAAAAAAGAAAATAAAAAAAGAAAACAAATTATTTTTTTAACTTAAATCCTAACTATATGGTTTTTTCATCCCCCAAACCTAAGAAATTAATTTTTACTCAATATAATAAATTTTAAAAAAGTAAAAAAACGTAGGTATAAGAGATATCCTATAAAGTATTTTCATAGGTGGCACCCTTCAGATAGAATTCCTTCATCGAATGATTCAGAAAATCCATATATAACTATTTAAAATATTTTAAAATAATGGTAAACTTTTATCCACTCAGATAAAGAAAAACATGTGTTGCACCAAAATCATAAATTTTATTAATGGTATATGGATAGATCCATTGGAAACGAAGATTACATGGGGGTATCTTTGGAATGAAGTTTTATATTAGGGACTTTCCATAAATATAGATCTCTTGTTAATGACTCATATCATCATAGATATCCTATTTATTCTATTTTTATATTTAAGAGTTCTCAAATGCATCATTTAAAATTTTCCCAACTCTTGAATATGAAATTTCATATTTTCGCCTATATATAAGATATTCATATTACATTATTTAATATCCCAATAATCATGGTGATCTACCTCTATAGGGAGGTGATAATCCTTTCCAAAGACAATCCTATATGGGGAAATTTTGATAGTTGTTTTAAAACATATACAGTATACCTAAATTCCATCATCCATGTGAAGAGATACACTATTCTTGATGGGTTATGCCAATTTTAATAGTATTTTCTTAACTTCCTGGTTTTAAATTTTATGTTTTCTATTAGTTTGAGGAAAATTGTAATGGATAGTTTATAAAAATCCCTATATATCAGGATATTTTTTTTTCAAGATATGATTAGAGAAATGAAAACCCTGGTCAATAATGATAAACCAAGACAAACTAAACTAACTAAAAATGTGATATCTCAAAAATTCAATAACCACTTGAGAGTCATTAGTCCTGGTTTCCATTAATTCCACCCATTTAGAGATAACATCAAGAGACAAATAGATATTCATGAGTATTGATGAATTTTTTATGATTCCAATGATGTAAATTCCCCATATAATAAATATCTCACAAAATATCATGGTTTGTTGGTTCATTTCATTCCTCTTAGAGATATTCCCTATGAATTAATATCATGTACATGACTAACAAGATCGATGGTTATGTATATACAATTTTGGATAATAAAGTCCATATTAAATGACCTTTTGAGCTATAAGTTTATTGATGAAGTGTCCCACCTAATCTAAAGTGCGGAAGAATCTCAAAATATATGTGAAATCATGCTCAGGAATACACCGATGAACATCTTGGTCACTATAAATCCTCTACAATTATGGAGCATCCCAAATGTAACATCATGACTCATGCTTGAGTATATCGGATTATAAAATTATAAAATTAGTGGGGACATTATATGATTCTAAAAAATTCACAACATACGGATACCAAGGGGTAAGTTTAACTACATCACAAAGGTTCTCATGATGGAAAAACACTAAAAAGGGGAGGGACGAGTCAATATGGTGGTTCAATAGTGGGGAAATCTTTATAATGTGGTCAAAACCCACATTTTATACTCCATTCATGTCTCTAATTTCTAGGTTAAACTCAAGGAGGAGTTATATCCACCATATAGGCTAGATCATAACCTTAGGATTCTTAAGGGGAAACAAAAGGGAAACATTATCTGAAAATAAAAACAAAATTTACCCAAGTAGATATGAACAAAATTTTTCTAATGAAAATACAATGGAATAATATCTTGTTGTTTGGTGGTGTATTTTTTCTAGGAAATTTTTATGGTATATGTGGCATATTAAATGAAAAGAGGATCCATTTAAATAGTCTATCATAAAATTTCCCAAACTATAAGGTTAAAGTCATAACACATGAGATCAAAGGGAAGATACCACATTGGTGGTTAGATTATAGGATGTGATTTGAAACTCTTTTTTAATTGATTAAATTCATCCTCACAATTTATATCAAAATAAACTTAGAATATTTTTAAAATAGCCAATATAAGGGAAGTGTGATCATACCAAAAATTTTAATGAATCATCATTAAAAACAAGTGTTGTCCTAAGAAAGACTACACATCATGGTAACATTTTATATATTTTAGGGATGAAATTATTTAAATTTTTTTTATCAACTTGAATTCCCTTACTTAATAATAAATTCCCTAGCACTAGCTCCCGCTCTTCCATAAAAAATAATTTATAAAAATTTAGTATAAGATCCTTTTCAATGAAATGATATAGTATAACACTTAGATGATCCAAACACTCATTAAATTAATATCCATAAACTATAAATCATCCATGAAATTCTCTTTGTGATTCTCAATGTACTCAAAAAATGAACTCAATATAAATTGCTAAAATGTACCAGGAGCATTTTACAAACCAAAAGTAATCCTTTTATATGAAAATATGATGAATGGATAGGTAAGAATTTTCTTTTCATGATACTTGGGGTATATAAGGATTTGAAAATAACTCTAATTTCCATCAAGGAAATAATAATTGGACTTACCATCCAATATTTCTAACATCTCATCAATGAAAGGTAGAAGAAATTGATCCTTTAAAATGGAATGATTTAGTCAATAGTTTTCAATACATAACTAACTAACTATTTTTCACCCATGTTGGAATAAATTCATTCTTTGCATTGGACATTATATTGTTCCAATTTTCTTAGGCAAAATTTTCACTTGGATAACCAATTTTCTATCAAATATTGGATAAATGATCCTAGTGGAATTTAATTTTCTCACATCAATTTTTAACACATAAAATAGATTGGGATTGAGCTAGTATTGTCGTGGGTACCTTAGAATGAAAAAAACATCAATTGAAATAAAACATCACACTTTTCTAAACCCACACAACACTTAAAACATGATTTATATCCCAAATAATAAATTAATGAATAAGAGGGATAAGAACTAGAAATTAGGTTAATGAAATAATGTTGTTTATGTCTGTGTCATTGGGTAGTACTTCTATATAAGATATAGGAAAAGTATACTTCTTCTCAACTCTTCTTCATTGAATCGACAATGTTAAAGATTAATTTTTCTCCCTCATAATCTATGGATAGTGTTCTATTTATGAACATTGATAAACGAATTAACTATTTTAAGAAAAGAACTTCCAAGAAAGAGAGGAATATGTATTTAGGCTCCGGTATCTTCCATATTAATAATGTATAATGAGGCGACCCAAGAAAAACATACACGCATAATACACCATTTTAAAATCAATATAAAATGAATCTAAAAATAATTCACACCCCATAAAAATAATTTGGTTGCGCCCAAATTTACCCTACTGGTAAAAGCGGTCGATGTAGTACATGTAGGGGTCGAATCCACAGGGACCGAAGAAGAAACCTTGAGACACTTTGATTAGATGCGGGATTGGCTATGAAGTGGCCAACTATGGTGTTGATTGATTTGAAGAAATATTTATTTAAATTAAAGAACAAAAACAATAAAATTACTTGAATTAAAACAACTAATTAATGTGAGTTGATCCTAGGTTGTCTCTTGGGCTTGATTGGATGTATTTGTTTTTCATTTGATTTTCTGTTCATCGGTTCAAGAGGTATCCATTAAATGAAATAATTCCTCAATATCATTCTCCGATTTAATCCATACACAATTTCAAGGCTAATCACCAATTCACTTAGAGGATCAATTTAATGAGCACTCCAAGGAATTGGATCGTACTAGCACTCAAAATGTGCCGTCGTTAAATTCGGTGAAGACAAAGAAGAAGATAAATCAAAGAAAGGAACTCTTAAAATAAAGAACAAATTTAAGAATTTAAGAACATCAAATAACATTCAATACAACTCATGAAACTCCCTAAGATCAACCCATAATAGGTTAGCCCTCCATTGATGCTATTCTATCAATGGAAGCGGGTAATTGACTTAAAGAAGCGGGATTGAAGAAGAAAGGAAAAAAACATTAATCAAAATGAACACTCCACCGTTGTGTGATGAACTCACAAGTGCGGGTGTGAATAAATTCACACTACGATTCAATGGTATCAACGTGTGAAGAAAAGGAAAATAAAAGTGAAGAAGAAGAAATTTTATTAAAATACAAAACGTGAATGAAAAACATACATTAGAGAAATTGACAATGCCATTACAAAACGAAAGCGGGAAATTACAATTGAAAGAAAAACTTGGATTCAAAGGAAAATGTTAGATGATTATTACCTTCACCACCATCTCCTTATATAGACATATTAGGAGCCTTAGGTCCACCCCCAACATTAAATTCACCCCCCAACAATTAAGAGAGTCAAAAGGAGGGTGAAGAATCAAAAGGAAATTGACGTTTCGAAGTTGACCCGGAAAACTGTCCAGATTCATCCTCCATTTTGACGTGTGAGTTTGACACTTCATATGGCCGAATCCGAAGGTGTCATAAATATAAAATATCTTCTTCCCTGTCTCTTCTAGAAGCTCTCAAAATATCAGGAAATTTGGCTCAGCCGTTTGGATGTTATGGTCGAAATGGTGGGACGTATTTCTGTGCATTAATGACGAGCCCACCATTTAAATCTTAACTTCATATCCCTTTATCATCATGAAAACATCAGAATTAGCTCCGGCCACAGTTGAATAAAATGATCCTCATATTTGTATCTTTCTACTGTATAAATTTGAGCTTCTTTGGGCTTGGTTTCTGGGCCCCACATTTGTTTGATGGGCCTTAGTCCCATTATGCTTTTTCCAGCAAGTTTCTGCCTTCAGGCGCAAACTTCTCCATCTTCCTTTGGGATTCATCCATCGGACCTAAAAGATAAAATGTTCCAAACAAAGTGATCAATCATATCCCAAAATGTCAAATTAAAATGATGAATATTGTAATTTCCACAAGCAAATTATTGAGTGGGCCCAAATTGACATTTTAAGCATGAATTGCACAATGATGGGAAATGAAGTTCAATTTCTGAATTGGACTAAAATTGATGTTTATGAACTTTTAAACACATTAATATTAATATCTTAACAATGAATATTAGCCACTTTTAGTGACTAATCACACCCCCCAACTTGAGTTTTGCTAGTCCCGAGCAAAATAAATTACAAATATGAAATCCAAATCCCCTTTTCCAAAAACATTTAAATACACATTACTCACCCAAATATCTAATACCCAAAAAAATTATGAAAACCCATCAAAATCATTTAAAACAAGCTAGGTCCATAAGCATATCCCAATCCCAAGCCCATTCCTTTGTTCAAATTCATCGTCACATTTCATCCAATTCCAATTAAGGATGATAAAATGTTGTGCATCATAAAAGATATGGGGCCCATTTTATTGTTCAAGGGGAAAAAATGGAAGCGCTAGGTGGGAATCACATTAAACCTTAAGATGAGTATCCATTTTTTTTGATTTTTTTTAACCACAATAGATATGAAAAGACTAACTCTGGGCAAGACAACTATGGAGTCACGATCCCCAAGTGCCGGACGCCACGCATTTTGTCAATTTCATGCTCTACAATAGAGATATAAAGCCTAACTCTGGGCAAGACAACTATGGAGTCACGATCCCCAAGTGCCGGACGCCACGCATTTGGACAAAACATTGCTCTATGTGGTCATTATTATTTTTTTTCAATTTTTTTTTTTTGTTTTTTTTTTGTTTTTTTTTGATACTCAAATTAAATTAAAAGTGACCCCAGAACCCTATGTTATAATGAAAGGGACCCAAGAACTCAAATTTACACCCACAATCCAAAAGACGTGCATTGTGGCATTTTTATTAAGAGGATGAAAATGTAAACTTTGAAAAATCACATCGGACAACCGCACTTTCCAAAAACTATGCTCATGAACTTAAACTTGCATTAAAATCAGAATCAAGGCATGCAAAATTTATTTGATATCCAATTTTAGAGTTTGCAATGTGTCTTTATCATGTTTATGGTTAATGGAATTTTTTTTGTTTTCATGCATGTTCTTATTCAAAATAAAAATCATTTTTTATCCCCCCCCCAACTTAGAATAACACTGTCCCCAGTGTTTAAAGAAAAGAAAAGTTAGAAAGGGGCAGGAGAGGAGTTCAATGAAGAAATTTAAAATGAAAATCATGGAATGAAGTCACCTGGTGGTAGATGATGATAGTGCATGCCATAGTCTCCCTTCAATCCTGGATTTAAGTCTCATCGGCTTGGATGGTGGTGAATGGATTTTCCTTATGGCTTACGACATGTCCTTTTATTTTTTTAAACCTATAAAAACATAAAAACAAAACAAAATAAACTGATGATACATTGTCTTCTTTATATTTTCTGGGTAAGGTATTACTCAGAGATCACACCACGTGACACTGATGAATATGGTGCTCCCCGTTCATACCCATCCTTACTCATAAAAGAAGAACAGGTCAACAGCTTATGGTAATTTATTATATGAAAAATTAAATGATTAAAAATAATTAGAAAACATGAAAACCATGGGTTTCCTCCCATGCAGCGCTTTTTTTTAACGTCGTTAGCTCGACTTGAACCCCCCAACTTATCCAATTCCAACTTTCAACATTTTTAGGACCCCATTTTTGTCCACATCAACTTGATTAAGATTGATTTTCTTGAGTTCGGAAGAATGTAAAATAATTTTGAGCTCGGTTTTATTGAAATTTTTTAAAGGAGATTGAAAAATTAATTCAAAATCAGTTTCTTCTCCAAAACATTTAGAAAGAATTGGTTCATTTTGAAAATACGATTCATCCCCAAAAGTGTCTAGTTGAATTTCAGGAGTGTGTATGGGCTCAATGTTTGGTATTTCTCCTAATTTTTCAGTGATTGGTGTTTTTGAAAAATCATTAATGGATTTATATTCAGGAAGCTCAATCCATGATGTCAAATTTTCCTCTTTTGAATCCAAAAAATCAATTTCCTCCTGATTTAAAGACTCATTAACAATTCCTTCATGTTCTTTATATTGAATTTCAACATTACCTGACCAAATCTCTTCATTATCTAACTCTGTATTCCAAGATTTTAAAGTGGGTTCTTTACTAAATTCACATGAGTTATGTGGGAAAGAAGATTCTTCTATAAGTGATGTGGAAAGGACATCCTGGGTGGGAATGGGTTCTTCATAAGTCTCAATGTTTTGTATTTCTAATCTCAGTGATGAAACTTCTGAATTCATTTTAACCATTTTTTCACATAAATGTTCAAGAATTTTTTCAGAATTAGGATTGATTGTTGTTTGTACATCATCATCATCATTAAGTTTGATCTCTTCAATCATTCTTGATAGGTATGGAAATTGATCTTGTAAACATTCAGCATCCCATTGATTGTACATCTCTTCTGGTGTGGTGCATTCAATTAAGGATTGGTAAATGAAATTTTCTATGTGAGGTGATTCAAAATATTGATTTTCCATATGATTATATCCTTGGTATATTAATGGGTATTGTTGAAGATAATCCATTGGAATTGATTGAAAATTGATTTTGGGATTCATTGGACACACAGGAACAGAAAGGGGAAAAGAGAAGAGAAATTTGGGTGAGAAGAGAAATTTGGGTGAGAAAAGAAGATGAGTGTCTAAGGTACTTACTTGGGTCCCCGGCAACGGCGCCAAAATTTGGTTGCGCCCAAATTTACCCTACTGGTAAAAGCGGTCGATGTAGTACATGTAGGGGTCGAATCCACAGGGACCGAAGAAGAAACCTTGAGACACTTTGATTAGATGCGGGATTGGCTATGAAGTGGCAAACTATGGTGTTGATTGATTTGAAGAAATATTTATTTAAATTAAAGAACAAAAACAATAAAATTACTTGAATTAAAACAACTAATTAATGTGAGTTGATCCTAGGTTGTCTCTTGGGCTTGATTGGATGTATTTGTTTTTCATTTCATTTTCTGTTCATCGGTTCAAGAGGTATCCATTAAATGAAACAATTCCTCAATATCATTCTCCGATTTAATCCATACACAATTTCAAGGCTAATCACCAATTCACTTAGAGGATCAATTTAATGAGCACTCCAAGGAATTGGATCGTACTAGCACTCAAAATGTGTCGTCGTTAAATTCGGTGAAGACAAAGAAGAAGATAAATCAAAGAAAGGAACTCTTAAAATAAAGAACAAATTTAAGAATTTAAGAACATCAAATAACATTCAATCCAACTCATGAAACTCCCTAAGATCAACCCATAATAGTTTAGCCCTCCATTGATTCTATTCTATCAATGGAAGCGGGTAATTGACTTAAAGAAGCGGGATTGAAGAAGAAAGGAAAAAAAACATTAATCAAAATGAACACTCCACCGTTGTGTGATGAACTCACAAGTGCGGGTGTGAATAAATTCACACTACAATTCAACGGTATCAACGTGTGAAGAAAAGGAAAATAAAAGTGAAGAAGAAGAAATTTTATTAAAATACTAAACGTGAATGAAAAACATACATTAGAGAAATTGACAATGCCATTACAAAACGAAAGCGGGAAATTACAATTGAAAGAAAAACTTGGATTCAAAGGAAAATGTTAGATGATTATTACCTTCACCACCATCTCCTTATATAGACATATTAGGAGCCTTAGGTCCACCCCCAACATTAAATTCACCCCCCAACAATTAAGAGAGTCAAAAGGAGGGTGAAGAATCAAAAGGAAATTGACGTTTCGAAGTTGACCCGGAAAACTGTCCAGATTCATCCTCCATTTTGACGTGTGAGTTTGACACTTCATATGGCCGAATCCGAAGGTGTCATAAATATAAAATATCTTCTTCCCTGTGTCTTCTAGAATCTCTCAAAAGATCAGGAAATTTGGCTCAGCCGTTTGGATGTTATGGTCGAAATGGTGGGACGGATTTCTGTGCATTAATGACGAGCCCACCATTTAAATCTTAACTTCATATCCCTTTATCATCATGAAAACATCAGAATTAGCTCCGACCACAGTTGAATAAAATGATCCTAATATTTGTATCTTTCTACTGTATAAATTTGAGCTTCTTTGGGCTTAGTTTCTGGGCCCCACATTTGTTTGATGGGCCTTAGGCCCATTATGCTTTTTCCAGCAAGTTTTTGCCTTCAGGCGCAAAATTCTCCATCTTCCTTTGGGATTCATCCATCGGACCTAAAAGATAAAATGTTCCAAACAAAGTGATCAATCATATCCCAAAATGTCAAATTAAAATGATGAATATTGTAATTTCCACAAGCAAATTATTGAGTGGGCCCAAATTGACATTTTAAGCATGAATTGCACAATGATGGGAAATGAAGTTCAATTTCTGAATTGGACTAAAATTGATGTTTATGAACTTTTAAACACATTAATATTAATATCTTAACAATGAATATTAGCCACTTTTAGTGACTAATCACACCCCCCAACTTGAGTTTTGCTAGTCCCGAGCAAAATAAATTACAAATATGAAATCCAAATCCCCTTTTCCAAAAACATTTAAATACACATTACTCACCCAAATATCTAATACCAAAAAAAATTATGAAAACCCATCAAAATCATTTAAAACAAGCTAGGTCCATAATCATATCCCAAGCCCAAGCCCATTCCTTTGTTCAAATTCATCGTCACATTTCATCCAATTCCAATTGAGCATGATAAAATGTTGTGCATCATAAAAGATATGGGGCCCATTTTATTGTTCAAGGGGAAAAAATGGAAGCGCTAGGTGGGAATCACATTAAACCTTAAGATGAGTATCCATTTTTTTGATTTTTTTTTAACCACAATAGATATGAAAAGACTAACTCTGGGCAAGACAACTATGGAGTCACGATCCCCAAGTGCCGGACGCCACGCATTTTGTCAATTTCATGCTCTACAATAGAGATATAAAGCCTAACTCTGGGCAAGACAACTATGGAGTCACGATCCCCAAGTGCCGGACGCCACGCATTTGGACAAAACATTGCTCTATGTGGTCATTATTATTTTTTTTCAATTTTGTTTTTTTTTGTTTTTTTTTGTTTTTTTTTATACTCAAATTAAATTAAAAGTGACCCCAGAACCCTATGCTATAATGAAAGGGACCCAAGAACTCAAATTTACACCCACAATCCAAAAGACGTGCATTGTGGCATTTTTATTAAGAGGATGAAAATGTAAACTTTGAAAAATCACATCGGACAACCGCACTTTCCAAAAACTATGCTCATGAACTTAAACTTGCATTAAAATCAGAATCAAGGCATGCAAAATTTATTTGATATCCAATTTTAGAGTTTGCAATGTGTCTTTATCATGTTTATGGTTAATGGAATTTTTTTTGTTTTCATGCATGTTCTTATTCAAAATAAAAATCATTTTTTATCCCCCCCCCCAACTTAGAATAACACTGTCCCCAGTGTTTAAAGAAAAGAAAAGTTAGAAAGGGGCAGGAGAGGAGTTCAATGAAGAAATTTAAAATGAAAATCATGGAATGAAGTCACCTGGTGGTAGATGATGATAGTGCATTCCATAGTCTCCCTTCAATCCTGGATTTAAGTCTCATCGGCTTGGATGGTGGTGAATGGATTTTCCTTATGGCTTACGACATGTCCTTTTATTTTTTTAAACCTATAAAAACATAAAAACAAAACAAAATAAACTGATGATACATTGTCTTCTTTATATTTTCTGGGTAAGGTATTACTCAGAGATCACACCACGTGACACGGATGAATATGGTGCTCCCCGTTCATACCCATCCTTACTCATAAAAGAAGAACAGGTCAACAGCTTATGGTAATTTATTATATGAAAAATTAAATGATTAAAAATAATTAGAAAACATGAAAACCATGGGTTTCCTCCCATGCAGCGCTTTTTTTTAACATCGTTAGCTCGACTTGAACCCCCCAACTTATCCAATTCCAACTTTCAACATTTTTAGGACCCCATTTTTGTCCACATCAACTTGATTAAGATTGATTTTCTTGAGTTCGGAAGAATGTAAAATAATTTTGAGCTCGGTTTTATTGAAATTTTTTAAAGGAGATTGAAAAATTAATTCAAAATCAGTTTCTTCTCCAAAACATTTAGAAAGAATTGGTTCATTTTGAAAATACGATTCATCCCCAAAAGTGTCTAGTTGAATTTCAGGAGTGTGTATGGGCTCAATGTTTGGTATTTCTCCTAATTTTTCAGTGATTGGTGTTTTTGAAAAATCATTAATGGATTTATATTCAGGAAGCTCAATCCATGATGTCAAATTTTCCTCTTTTGAATCCAAAAAATCAATTTCCTCCTGATTTAAAGACTCATTAACAATTCCTTCATGTTCTTTATCTTGAATTTCAACATTACCTGACCAAATCTCTTCATTATCTAACTCTGTATTCCAAGATTTTAAAGTGGGTTCTTTACTAAATTCACATGAGTTATGTGGGAAAGAAGATTCTTCTATAAGTGATGTGGAAAGGACATCCTGAGTGGGAATGGGTTCTTCATAAGTCTCAATGTTTTGTATTTCTAATCTCAGTGATGAAACTTCTGAATTCATTTTAACCATTTTTTCACATAAATGTTCAAGAATTTTTTCAGAATTAGGATTGATTGTTGTTTGTACATCATCATCATCATTAAGTTTGATCTCTTCAATCATTCTTGATAGGTATGGAAATTGATCTTGTAAACATTCAGCATCCCATTTATTGTACATCTCTTCTGGTGTGGTGCATTCAATTAAGGATTGGTAAATGAAATTTTCTATGTGAGGTGATTCAAAATATTGATTTTCCAGATGATTATATCCTTGGTATATTAATGGGTATTGTTGAAGATAATCCATTGGAATTGATTGAAAATTGATTTTGGGATTCATTGGACACACAGGAACAGAAAGGGGAAAAGAGAAGAGAAATTTGGGTGGGAATAGAGAATTTGGGGTGAGAAAAGAAGATGAGTGTCTAAGGTACTTACTTGGGTCCCCGGCAACGGCGTCAAAATTTGGTTGCGCCCAAATTTACCCTACTGGTAAAAGCGGTCGATGTAGTACATGTAGGGGTCGAATCCACAGGGACCGAAGAAGAAACCTTGAGACACTTTGATTAGATGCGGGATTGGCTATGAAGTGGCCAACTATGGTGTTGATTGATTTGAAGAAATATTTATTTAAATTAAAGAACAAAAACAATAAAATTACTTGAATTAAAACAACTAATTAATGTGAGTTGATCCTAGGTTGTCTCTTGGGCTTGATTGGATGTATTTGTTTTTCATTTGATTTTATGTTCATCGGTTCAAGAGGTATCCATTAAATGAAATAATTCCTCAATATCATTCTCCGATTTAATCCATACACAATTTCAAGGCTAATCACCAATTCACTTAGAGGATCAATTTAATGAGCACTCCAAGGAATTGGATCGTACTAGCACTCAAAATGTGCCGTCGTTAAATTCGGTGAAGACAAAGAAGAAGATAAATCAAAGAAAGGAACTCTTAAAATAAAGAACAAATTTAAGAATTTAAGAACATCAAATAACATTCAATCCAACTCATGAAACTCCCTAAGATCAAACCATAATAGGTTAGCCCTCCATTGATGCTATTCTATCAATGGAAGCGGGTAATTGACTTAAAGAAGCGGGATTGAAGAAGAAAGGAAAAAAAACATTAATCAAAATGAACACTCCACCGTTGTGTGATGAACTCACAAGTGCGGGTGTGAATAAATTCACACTACGATTCAATGGTATCAACGTGTGAAGAAAAGGAAAATAAAAGTGAAGAAGAAGAAATTTTATTAAAATACTAAACGTGAATGAAAAACATACATTAGAGAAATTGACAATGCCATTACAAAACGAAAGCGGGAAATTACAATTGAAAGAAAAACTTGGATTCAAAGGAAAATGTTAGATTATTATTACCTTCACCACCATCTCCTTATATAGACATATTAGGAGCCTTAGGTCCACCCCCAACATTAAATTCACCCCCCAACAATTAAGAGAGTCAAAAGGAGGGTGAAGAATCAAAAGGAAATTGACGTTTCGAAGTTGACCCGGAAAACTGTCCAGATTCATCCTCCATTTTGACGTGTGAGTTTGACACTTCATATGGCCGAATCCGAAGGTGTCATAAATATAAAATATCTTCTTCCCTGTGTCTTCTAGAAGCTCTCAAAATATCAGGAAATTTGGCTCAGCCGTTTGGATGTTATGGTCGAAATGGTGGGACGAATTTCTGTGCATTAATGACGAGCCCACCATTTAAATCTTAACTTCATATCCCTTTATCATCATGACAACATCCGAATTAGCTCCGGCCACAGTTGAATAAAATGATCCTCATATTTGTATCTTTCTACTGTATAAATTTGAGCTTCTTTGGGCTTGGTTTCTGGGCCCCACATTTGTTTGATGGGCCTTAGTCCCATTATGCTTTTTCCAGCAAGTTTCTGCCTTCAGGCGCAAAATTCTCCATCTTCCTTTGGGATTCATCCATCGGACCTAAAAGATAAAATGTTCCAAACAAAGTGATCAATCATATCCCAAAATGTCAAATTAAAATGATGAATATTGTAATTTCCACAAGCAAATTATTGAGTGGGCCCAAATTGACATTTTAAGCATGAATTGCACAATGATGGGAAATGAAGTTCAATTTCTGAATTGGACTAAAATTGATGTTTATGAACTTTTAAACACATTAATATTAATATCTTAACAATGAATATTATCCACTTTTAGTGACTAATCACACCCCCCAACTTGAGTTTTGCTAGTCCCGAGCAAAATAAATTACAAATATGAAATCCAAATCCCCTTTTCCAAAAACATTTAAATACACATTACTCACCCAAATATCTAATACCCAAAAAAATTATGAAAACCCATCAAAATCATTTAAAACAAGCTAGGTCCATAAGCATATCCCAAGCCCAAGCCCATTCCTTTGTTCAAATTCATCGTCACATTTCATCCAATTCCAATTAAGGATGATAAAATGTTGTGCATCATAAAAGATATGGGGCCCATTTTATTGTTCAAGGGGAAAAAATGGAAGCGCTAGGTGGGAATCACATTAAACCTTAAGATGAGTATCCATTTTTTTTGATTTTTTTTAACCACAATAGATATGAAAAGACTAACTCTGGGCAAGACAACTATGGAGTCACGATCCCCAAGTGCCGGACGCCACGCATTTTGTCAATTTCATGCTCTACAATAGAGATATAAAGCCTAACTCTGGGCAAGACAACTATGGAGTCACGATCCCCAAGTGCCGGACGCCACGCATTTGGACAAAACATTGCTCTATGTGGTCATTATTATTTTTTTTCAATTTTTTTTTTTGTTTTTTTTTTGTTTTTTTTTGATACTCAAATTAAATTAAAAGTGACCCCAGAACCCTATGTTATAATGAAAGGGACCCAAGAACTCAAATTTACACCCACAATCCAAAAGACGTGCATTGTGGCATTTTTATTAAGAGGATGAAAATGTAAACTTTGAAAAATCACATCGGACAACCGCACTTTCCAAAAACTATGCTCATGAACTTAAACTTGCATTAAAATCAGAATCAAGGCATGCAAAATTTATTTGATATCCAATTTTAGAGTTTGCAATGTGTCTTTATCATGTTTATGGTTAATGGAATTTTTTTTGTTTTCATGCATGTTCTTATTCAAAATAAAAATCATTTTTTATCCCCCCCCCCCAACTTAGAATAACACTGTCCCCAGTGTTTAAAGAAAAGAAAAGTTAGAAAGGGGCAGGAGAGGAGTTCAATGAAGAAATTTAAAATGAAAATCATGGAATGAAGTCACCTGGTGGTAGATGATGATAGTGCATGCCATAGTCTCCCTTCAATCCTGGATTTAAGTCTCATCGGCTTGGATGGTGGTGAATGGATTTTCCTTATGGCTTACGACATGTCCTTTTATTTTTTTAAACCTATAAAAACATAAAAACAAAACAAAATAAACTGATGATACATTGTCTTCTTTATATTTTCTGGGTAAGGTATTACTCAGAGATCACACCACGTGACACGGATGAATATGGTGCTCCCCGTTCATACCCATCCTTACTCATAAAAGAAGAACAGGTCAACAGCTTATGGTAATTTATTATATGAAAAATTAAATGATTAAAAATAATTAGAAAACATGAAAACCATGGGTTTCCTCCCATGCAGCGCTTTTTTTTAACGTCGTTAGCTCGACTTGAACCCCCCAACTTATCCAATTCCAACTTTCAACATTTTTAGGACCCCATTTTTGTCCACATCAACTTGATTAAGATTGATTTTCTTGAGTTCGGAAGAATGTAAAATAATTTTGAGCTCGGTTTTATTGAAATTTTTTAAAGGAGATTGAAAAATTAATTCAAAATCAGTTTCTTCTCCAAAACATTTAGAAAGAATTGGTTCATTTTGAAAATACGATTCATCCCCAAAAGTGTCTAGTTGAATTTCAGGAGTGTGTATGGGCTCAATGTTTGGTATTTCTCCTAATTTTTCAGTGATTGGTGTTTTTGAAAAATCATTAATGGATTTATATTCAGGAAGCTCAATCCATGATGTCAAATTTTCCTCTTTTGAATCCAAAAAATCAATTTCCTCCTGATTTAAAGACTCATTAACAATTCCTTCATGTTCTTTATATTGAATTTCAACATTACCTGACCAAATCTCTTCATTATCTAACTCTGTATTCCAAGATTTTAAAGTGGGTTCTTTACTAAATTCACATGAGTTATGTGGGAAAGAAGATTCTTCTATAAGTGATGTGGAAAGGACATCCTGGGTGGGAATGGGTTCTTCATAAGTCTCAATGTTTTGTATTTCTAATCTCAGTGATGAAACTTCTGAATTCATTTTAACCATTTTTTCACATAAATGTTCAAGAATTTTTTCAGAATTAGGATTGATTGTTGTTTGTACATCATCATCATCATTAAGTTTGATCTCTTCAATCATTCTTGATAGGTATGGAAATTGATCTTGTAAACATTCAGCATCCCATTGATTGTACATCTCTTCTGGTGTGGTGCATTCAATTAAGGATTGGTAAATGAAATTTTCTATGTGAGGTGATTCAAAATATTGATTTTCCATATGATTATATCCTTGGTATATTAATGGGTATTGTTGAAGATAATCCATTGGAATTGATTGAAAATTGATTTTGGGATTCATTGGACACACAGGAACAGAAAGGGGAAAAGAGAAGAGAAATTTGGGTGAGAAGAGAAATTTGGGTGAGAAAAGAAGATGAGTGTCTAAGGTACTTACTTGGGTCCCCGGCAACGGCGCCAAAATTTGGTTGCGCCCAAATTTACCCTACTGGTAAAAGCGGTCGATGTAGTACATGTAGGGGTCGAATCCACAGGGACCGAAGAAGAAACCTTGAGACACTTTGATTAGATGCGGGATTGGCTATGAAGTGGCAAACTATGGTGTTGATTGATTTGAAGAAATATTTATTTAAATTAAAGAACAAAAACAATAAAATTACTTGAATTAAAACAACTAATTAATGTGAGTTGATCCTAGGTTGTCTCTTGGGCTTGATTGGATGTATTTGTTTTTCATTTCATTTTCTGTTCATCGGTTCAAGAGGTATCCATTAAATGAAACAATTCCTCAATATCATTCTCCGATTTAATCCATACACAATTTCAAGGCTAATCACCAATTCACTTAGAGGATCAATTTAATGAGCACTCCAAGGAATTGGATCGTACTAGCACTCAAAATGTGTCGTCGTTAAATTCGGTGAAGACAAAGAAGAAGATAAATCAAAGAAAGGAACTCTTAAAATAAAGAACAAATTTAAGAATTTAAGAACATCAAATAACATTCAATCCAACTCATGAAACTCCCTAAGATCAACCCATAATAGTTTAGCCCTCCATTGATTCTATTCTATCAATGGAAGCGGGTAATTGACTTAAAGAAGCGGGATTGAAGAAGAAAGGAAAAAAAACATTAATCAAAATGAACACTCCACCGTTGTGTGATGAACTCACAAGTGCGGGTGTGAATAAATTCACACTACAATTCAACGGTATCAACGTGTGAAGAAAAGGAAAATAAAAGTGAAGAAGAAGAAATTTTATTAAAATACTAAACGTGAATGAAAAACATACATTAGAGAAATTGACAATGCCATTACAAAACGAAAGCGGGAAATTACAATTGAAAGAAAAACTTGGATTCAAAGGAAAATGTTAGATGATTATTACCTTCACCACCATCTCCTTATATAGACATATTAGGAGCCTTAGGTCCACCCCCAACATTAAATTCACCCCCCAACAATTAAGAGAGTCAAAAGGAGGGTGAAGAATCAAAAGGAAATTGACGTTTCGAAGTTGACCCGGAAAACTGTCCAGATTCATCCTCCATTTTGACGTGTGAGTTTGACACTTCATATGGCCGAATCCGAAGGTGTCATAAATATAAAATATCTTCTTCCCTGTGTCTTCTAGAATCTCTCAAAAGATCAGGAAATTTGGCTCAGCCGTTTGGATGTTATGGTCGAAATGGTGGGACGGATTTCTGTGCATTAATGACGAGCCCACCATTTAAATCTTAACTTCATATCCCTTTATCATCATGAAAACATCAGAATTAGCTCCGACCACAGTTGAATAAAATGATCCTAATATTTGTATCTTTCTACTGTATAAATTTGAGCTTCTTTGGGCTTAGTTTCTGGGCCCCACATTTGTTTGATGGGCCTTAGGCCCATTATGCTTTTTCCAGCAAGTTTTTGCCTTCAGGCGCAAAATTCTCCATCTTCCTTTGGGATTCATCCATCGGACCTAAAAGATAAAATGTTCCAAACAAAGTGATCAATCATATCCCAAAATGTCAAATTAAAATGATGAATATTGTAATTTCCACAAGCAAATTATTGAGTGGGCCCAAATTGACATTTTAAGCATGAATTGCACAATGATGGGAAATGAAGTTCAATTTCTGAATTGGACTAAAATTGATGTTTATGAACTTTTAAACACATTAATATTAATATCTTAACAATGAATATTAGCCACTTTTAGTGACTAATCACACCCCCCAACTTGAGTTTTGCTAGTCCCGAGCAAAATAAATTACAAATATGAAATCCAAATCCCCTTTTCCAAAAACATTTAAATACACATTACTCACCCAAATATCTAATACCAAAAAAAATTATGAAAACCCATCAAAATCATTTAAAACAAGCTAGGTCCATAATCATATCCCAAGCCCAAGCCCATTCCTTTGTTCAAATTCATCGTCACATTTCATCCAATTCCAATTGAGCATGATAAAATGTTGTGCATCATAAAAGATATGGGGCCCATTTTATTGTTCAAGGGGAAAAAATGGAAGCGCTAGGTGGGAATCACATTAAACCTTAAGATGAGTATCCATTTTTTTGATTTTTTTTTAACCACAATAGATATGAAAAGACTAACTCTGGGCAAGACAACTATGGAGTCACGATCCCCAAGTGCCGGACGCCACGCATTTTGTCAATTTCATGCTCTACAATAGAGATATAAAGCCTAACTCTGGGCAAGACAACTATGGAGTCACGATCCCCAAGTGCCGGACGCCACGCATTTGGACAAAACATTGCTCTATGTGGTCATTATTATTTTTTTTCAATTTTGTTTTTTTTTGTTTTTTTTTGTTTTTTTTTTGATACTCAAATTAAATTAAAAGTGACCCCAGAACCCTATGCTATAATGAAAGGGACCCAAGAACTCAAATTTACACCCACAATCCAAAAGACGTGCATTGTGGCATTTTTATTAAGAGGATGAAAATGTAAACTTTGAAAAATCACATCGGACAACCGCACTTTCCAAAAACTATGCTCATGAACTTAAACTTGCATTAAAATCAGAATCAAGGCATGCAAAATTTATTTGATATCCAATTTTAGAGTTTGCAATGTGTCTTTATCATGTTTATGGTTAATGGAATTTTTTTTGTTTTCATGCATGTTCTTATTCAAAATAAAAATCATTTTTTATCCCCCCCCCCAACTTAGAATAACACTGTCCCCAGTGTTTAAAGAAAAGAAAAGTTAGAAAGGGGCAGGAGAGGAGTTCAATGAAGAAATTTAAAATGAAAATCATGGAATGAAGTCACCTGGTGGTAGATGATGATAGTGCATGCCATAGTCTCCCTTCAATCCTGGATTTAAGTCTCATCGGCTTGGATGGTGGTGAATGGATTTTCCTTATGGCTTACGACATGTCCTTTTATTTTTTTAAACCTATAAAAACATAAAAACAAAACAAAATAAACTGATGATACATTGTCTTCTTTATATTTTCTGGGTAAGGTATTACTCAGAGATCACACCACGTGACACGGATGAATATGGTGCTCCCCGTTCATACCCATCCTTACTCATAAAAGAAGAACAGGTCAACAGCTTATGGTAATTTATTATATGAAAAATTAAATGATTAAAAATAATTAGAAAACATGAAAACCATGGGTTTCCTCCCATGCAGCGCTTTTTTTTAACATCGTTAGCTCGACTTGAACCCCCCAACTTATCCAATTCCAACTTTCAACATTTTTAGGACCCCATTTTTGTCCACATCAACTTGATTAAGATTGATTTTCTTGAGTTCGGAAGAATGTAAAATAATTTTGAGCTCGGTTTTATTGAAATTTTTTAAAGGAGATTGAAAAATTAATTCAAAATCAGTTTCTTCTCCAAAACATTTAGAAAGAATTGGTTCATTTTGAAAATACGATTCATCCCCAAAAGTGTCTAGTTGAATTTCAGGAGTGTGTATGGGCTCAATGTTTGGTATTTCTCCTAATTTTTCAGTGATTGGTGTTTTTGAAAAATCATTAATGGATTTATATTCAGGAAGCTCAATCCATGATGTCAAATTTTCCTCTTTTGAATCCAAAAAATCAATTTCCTCCTGATTTAAAGACTCATTAACAATTCCTTCATGTTCTTTATCTTGAATTTCAACATTACCTGACCAAATCTCTTCATTATCTAACTCTGTATTCCAAGATTTTAAAGTGGGTTCTTTACTAAATTCACATGAGTTATGTGGGAAAGAAGATTCTTCTATAAGTGATGTGGAAAGGACATCCTGAGTGGGAATGGGTTCTTCATAAGTCTCAATGTTTTGTATTTCTAATCTCAGTGATGAAACTTCTGAATTCATTTTAACCATTTTTTCACATAAATGTTCAAGAATTTTTTCAGAATTAGGATTTATTGTTGTTTGTACATCATCATCATCATTAAGTTTGATCTCTTCAATCATTCTTGATAGGTATGGAAATTGATCTTGTAAACATTCAGCATCCCATTGATTGTACATCTCTTCTGGTGTGGTGCATTCAATTAAGGATTGGTAAATGAAATTTTCTATGTGAGGTGATTCAAAATATTGATTTTCCAGATGATTATATCCTTGGTATATTAATGGGTATTGTTGAAGATAATCCATTGGAATTGATTGAAAATTGATTTTGGGATTCATTGGACACACAGGAACAGAAAGGGGAAAAGAGAAGAGAAATTTGGGTGAGAATAGAGAATTTGGGGTGAGAAAAGAAGATGAGTGTCTAAGGTACTTACTTGGGTCCCCGGCAACGGTTCCAAAATTTGGTTGCGCCCAAATTTACCCTACTGGTAAAAGCGGTCGATGTAGTACATGTAGGGGTCGAATCCACAGGGACCGAAGAAGAAACCTTGAGACACTTTGATTAGATGCGGGATTGGCTATGAAGTGGCCAACTATGGTGTTGATTGATTTGAAGAAATATTTATTTAAATTAAAGAACAAAAACAATAAAATTACTTCAATTAAAACAAATAATTAATGTGAGTTGATCCTAGGTTGTCTCTTGTGCTTGATTGGATGTATTTGTTTTTCATTTGATTTTCTGTTCATCGGTTCAAGAGGTATCCATTAAATGAAATAATTCCTCAATATCATTCTCCGATTTAATCCATACACAATTTCAAGGCTAATCACCAATTCACTTAGAGGATCAATTTAATGATCACTCCAAGGAATTGGATTGTACTAGCACTCAAAATGTGTCGTCGTTAAATTCGGTGAAGACAAAGAAGAAGATAAATCAAAGAAAGGAACTCTTAAAATAAAGAACAAATTTAAGAATTTAAGAACATCAAATAACATTCAATCCAACTCATGAAACTCCCTAAGATCAACCCATAATAGGTTAGCCCTCCATTGATGCTATTCTATCAATGGAAGCGGGTAATTGACTTAAAGAAGCGGGATTGAAGAAGAAAGGAAAAAAAACATTAATCAAAATGAACACTCCACCGTTGTATGATGAACTCACAAGTGCGGGTGTGAATAAATTCACACTTCGATTCAACGGTATCAACGTGTGAAGAAAAGGAAAATAAAAGTGAAGAAGAAGAAATTTTATTAAAATACTAAACGTGAATGAAAAACTTACATTAGAGAAATTGACAATGCCATTACAAAACGAAAGCGGGAAATTACAATTGAAAGAAAAACTTGGATTCAAAGGAAAATGTTAGATGATTATTCTCTTCACCACCATCTCCTTATATAGACATATTAGGAGCCTTAGGTCCACCCCCAACATTAAATTCACCCCCCAACAATTAATAGAGTCAAAAGGAGGGTGAAGAATCAAAAGGAAATTGACGTTTCGAAGTTGACCCGGAAAACTGTCCAGATTCGTCCTCCATTTTGACGTGTGCGTTTGACACTTCATATGGCCGACTCCGAAGGTGTCATAAATATAAAATATCTTCTTCCCTGTGTCTTCTAGAAGCTCTCAAAATCTCAGGAAATTTGGCTCAGCCGTTTGGAGGTTATGGTCGAAATGGTGGGACGGATTTCTGTGCATTAATGACGAGCCCACCATTTAAATCTTAACTTCATATCCATTTATCATCATGAAAACATCAGAATTAGCTCCGGCCACAGTTGAATAAAATGATCCTCATATTTTTATCTTTCTACTGTATAAATTTGAGCTTCTTTGGGCTTGGTTTCTGGGCCCCACATTTGTTTGATGGGCCTTAGGCCCATTATGCTTTTTCCAGCAAGTTTCTGCCTTCAGGCGCAAACTTCTCCATCTTCCTTTGGGATTCATCCATTGGACCTAAAAGATAAAATGTTCCAAACAAAGTGATCAATAATATCCCAAAATTGGAAATTAAAATGATCAATATTGTAATTTCCACAAGCAAATTATTGAGTGGGCCCAAATTGACATTTTAAGCATGAATTGCACAATGATGGGAAATGAAGTTCAATTTCTGAATTGGACTAAAATTGATGTTTATGAACTTTTAAACACATTAATATTAATATCTTAACAATTAATATTAGCCACTTTCAGTGACTAATCAATCTTCCATATTAATAATGTATAGTGAGGCGACCCAAGAAAAACATACACGCATAATACACCATTTTAAAATCAATATAAAATGAATCTAAAAATAATTCACACCCCATAAACGAATGGTTTATTATATTTTTTGAGTAGGTATATAAAAAAATTGTTCTTTCAATGTCACCAACATCTCCCATAAGTAATATTGATATGAATAAACCTTTATATAAAAACCATACTTAACATCCTTCTTCATAACCTAGGAAATATAAACATAAGAAAAGGGTGAGATTAGATGCCTAGTAAGGGTAAACATGTGAGATATCAATCGAATATCATAAGTAATCGTAATATTAGAATGGGAGTATAAGAACATAATTAGCTTGACATGGTATAACATAGGAGAATCATATCCAACAACAAACCAGTCATAAATAATCAAATAACGGAATAAATATTTTGGTGTAAAAATTAGTTTAAAGAAAATAATATTGAGCCACAATAACCTTACGATGACACGGACCTGGATGCCACTTAACGGGTTCCATGAGCCCGATGGGCCAATTGGCCTCAAGATTATCTCCCCAAATGCTAGAGGCTACTGAAAACTAGTGAGGGCCTATGGTGTGTACATGGGAAGACTATTCCCTCAATAGCATAGTGTAGCACAGCGGAAGGAATATAAAGGAATAGTGAACAGCGGAACCAAACTGATGCAATAGATAAATGAGAATAATAATAACTATATCAAGTGGAATAATGATTATGAAATGTCATGTCACTAGAAAACTAGAAAACATAGATACAAGAAAATAGGCAAAATAGTTCAACAAATAAAAAGAAAACAAACACTACTCCATGCATCCCGAGAACCAACTCAGTCATTTTCTATCAAGATCCATCCTAAAGAGAAAGCTATAAGTGTTTTAATCGGTTGCTCCCCTTTAGCAATACCTGTAACCATTTAATCTTCATCGGTTTCCAAATGGTTCCCAGAGAGGGTGTGAGATAAATCTCAGTGGGCCACTACCAATGGTTTCTATAACATTTGTCCCATGTAATGGAATATAGTAGTGTGTAGGAATGCATATATAATGTTAGGAAACCATTAAAATATAATTAAATACCCAAGTACCTGCTTAATCCCTTGTCTAGTGTATAAACATGTAACAAGGTAATTAATTAATTAATCACCATTTAATATTAATATGCCACGTGAGACATAGCCAGCAGTGACATCACCTAGTGATAGTATAAGTAGTGAAGGTCCCAAGACATGATAAGGAAACCTAACAGAGATATTCGGTGTGGGAGTTCTATGGTAATAACCAAGGTAACATATATCTTATATAATTCTAACTCAATAGTATCTGATTCTAGAGGAGGGGTAAGAGTGTAATCCAAGGAGTGTAATCCAAGGAATTCGACAATAAGGAACCTGCTGACTCCAAGGTGATCAGCCAAGGTAAAATACGGCTACGAAATAGTAGGGTCCTATGGGATTTCACCATGGAACCTACTCGTCAATTCTAGATCCAAGGAGTGTATCTGAGGTATAATTTAATAATGTAAAGGACCCTATGGTAGTATACCGGTAATCCAAGGAATAGACAACAACCAAAGTCTAGGTGCGTATCAACCTAATCAAAGTGCATCCTTGAATCAGAATGGGGTTCCCGAGACCTAAGGTATTCTCCTCTCAGAATCCAGGGTGAGATTGAGTTAGTCCATTCCTATTGGATATTGTAATCAATGAATAATTCATTTGGTTCTAGTCTTGCCTTATATTAGTGTGGATATGTCAAGTAGAGTTTCAACCATTTATTTATTGGTCCATTCATTTTCTTCCATTAATGTGGATAGGAAAAGTAGCATTGAAACTATTTAATCAAGTTGTAATTAACCATTAAGGCATATTTAATTAGAGAGGTTCACTCTGATACCTTCCATTAACATGGAAAGGGGTGATACAGACATTTAACCTTTATTCAATTTCATTTGTTAAGGCTAAGTTATATACTTAGTATACATGTCATTTCACATTTAAAAATAATTTGGAATCACTTACCTTGGGCGAGTCAAGTGGTGAGCATACATGGTACATGCCATTATAAAATTATCATTAATAACAAGTAATTTTTTATATAAGGGCTCACCTTTAGGATTCTCAAGAAAAGGCACACCTGAACAGTGTCTCAAATGTGCCGAAACACAAAAACCCCAAATAATACATAACCTTCAACATGGAGAGGATTGAGTTGTGGGTGTAACCGAAAACAACTAATAACATATTTATGAAGAGCATAATCATACTACTCTAAAAATTATAATCATTGCATGTAAGTTTCAGAAATGGATTATGATGAAATTGGTGGGCCCCACATGAACATTGAGAAAACAATGAACTTTAGGGATAAGTTATAGACCACATGCCTTAGGGTTGTACGATTCTTCTCCTCCGATATCAGCCCTTGATTTTCCTCAGATCGGAGTAGATCTAATAAAAGTTGAAAAACTATCACATGATGATAACTAGGTTTTGGGAATGAAAGAGAAGAATAATGGATAAAGGGGACTCGACTACTTACCATTGTGCATCCAACGTGATGAACGAAATCTCGATCGGATGTCGGATAATGGAGATCTCTTGATCCCTATTTTTGGAATTAAAAACTCTCCAAATTTAGAGGAAAAGGGGTTAATCCCACTGGTTCACATATTAGGGTAGAAGGATGAGGATTAATAGATCATTTGGATAAAAACTAGAAATTTACCCATAAAAGAAGCATGTACATGGTTTTTCCAAACGGTTTGTCAATCTGTGCGCAAACCGTACGAGACGGGTCTGCCCGAACGGTTTGTCCGCATGGTTTGATCAAATCATGTGCAAGCCATGCATGAGTACCTAAGAAAAAGGGGAACTCACATGGGTAGGCTGCATTGATGTGTGACAACCATGAAAGGTGGCTCTCTCTGAAAAAACACCATCTTCACGGTTATGTAAACCATGTGGAATTGTATACAGTTTACTCCAAATTGTGAACAGAGTCTATTTTCTAAACAAATATGGGTTTCGGGCTCCGAACAGGCCCCAGACCCCCTTAGGACCTTTACTAACTCATTAGGCATCCATATTAGGTCTAAAGTAAATATTTATACTAATAATTAAAGGATCCATACCTGAGTGAAAAACAGGATTCTTATAGTCTTCCCCTCTTAAAAGAACATGCCCCCAAGTTATCCTTCCAAGGGTAAAAAACACTATATCAGAACAACTCTGGACACTAAGAATGTACATAAGATTCCCTCTTCCAAGTCTCATCCAATACTCAGTCGTTCTTCCATAGCACCCATATGAGAGGGATAGACTTTCCTCGAAGAGCCTTCATGCTTTGGTCAACGATGTGTACTGGATACTCCTCAAAGGTAGCATCGGCATACAAATCATCTTCCTCAAGATAAAAGTTGTGAGATGGGTTGGCATGATATTGGTGAAGTTTTGAGAGATGAAAGACATCATGCATGGAATGGTACCTCTATGTTAGTAGCAACCGATAGACTACCATCCCAACTCTCTCTATAATTTCAAACGGCCTAACGTAATGAGGTGACATTTTTTACTGCTTCCTTAATTGTCTATACCCTAACTTGGCTGATAACCAAATGAAAACACAATCCCCAACCTCAAACTCCATAGGTCATTGACGGCGATCAAAATAATATTTCTTTCTAGATTGAGCAGTATTCATACACTTCCAGATCAGCTGAACATGTTCTGATTTATCCTAAACAAGACGAGGACATAGTAGGGCTGACTCTACTACCTTTATCCAGCTCTAGGGTGAATGGAATGGCCTACCATATATGGCCTCAACATAATCCATCTGAATCATTGCCTAAAAACTGTTATTATAAGGGAACTCGAAGATAGGGATATGCTTCTCCCAAGAACCATTGAAATCAAGAACACATGCTTGGAGCATATCCTCTAGAGCATGTATCATCCATTCTGATTTTTCATCAGTCTGAGGGTGAAAAGCTATTCTTAGAAGCACCTGAGTCCCCATATCATTCTATAATCCTTACTAGTAACATGAAGTGAAATGATAATCCATATCTAAAATGATAGTACATGGAACCCCATGTAGTCTTATGATCTCACGACATATAGTCTTTCCAACTCATCAACTGATAAAGTCTCATAAATAGGAATGAAGTGGGTTGATTTCTTTAGTCTGTAAATGACTACCCAGATAGCATCACTACAACTCATAGACCTAGGTAAGATGACTACGAAATCCATAGCAATATCCTCTCATTTCCATTCTTGGACTGAAATCAGTTGTAATAGGCCTGCAGGTCTCTAGAGCTCCACCTTCACCAGCTGACAGGTGGAACACCTAATGATGAAGCATGCAATCTAATGTTTCATTCTAGGCCACCAATACAAGAGTCGTATATCTCGATACATATTCAAGATTCCTAGATGAACTACCCAATAAGAACCATGAGACTCTTTCATCAAACCCTCTCTCATATCTGTAAGAACCCATATATGTCCATGTAGATACAAGAAATCATCCTTGTCCAAAGACCAATCTAGAGGTGGGTTATCTCCTGATATACTCTCACAGAGAACCAAACCTTCAGGATTTGAAAAATTCATAATCTTCACCTTCTCAAGGAGGGTAGAGGTAACTACTAAGGCTGAGAGGTAATACTAATCATGACTATAATGAAACTCTAGATGAAGTTCAGAAAAGAGGTCCATTAACTTCTATTCATCATTGGCTTCTAGTACAGTATGTATTTGAGTTTTCTGACTCAGTGCATCGAAAACCACATTGCCCTTTCCAAGTGTATAGGAAAGCTCAAAATCAAAGGATTGTAGATATTCAACCCATATCTATTGTCTGAGGTTCAATTCATGCTGAGAAAAGATATATTTGAGGATCTTGTGATCTATATACACCACAAAGTGCTCACCTAAGAGATAGTTTCTCCAGTAATGTAATGTATGGACAACTGCTGCTAGCTCGAGGTTGTGTGTCGGGTAATTTCTCTTGTGAGGCCTCAACTTCCAATGACATTATCTTCCTACATCAACACTACTCCTAGGATAATTTATAATGCATTACAGAAGACGATATAACTATTTCCAGGTTCTGGAAGAAATAGAATCGATGCCGAGAAAATCCCCCCTTTCAATTCCTAGAAGGATTTATTGCGTGCTTCAGAGCAGGAGGAACATAACACCCTTATTTGTATGTCTAGTAAGAGGTGAATAAATATGTGAGAAGTCTTTTATAAAATGTATGTAATATCCATCATGCCCTAAGAAAATCCTAATATCCAACATGTTTGTGAGCTTCTCCCAGGAAACTACAGCACTAACCTTTTTAGGGTCAATAAATACTCCTGATTTTGAGATAATATGACCTAAGAAGTGTACTTTGTTGATCTATAAGTCACATTTAGAAATCTTGGAATGAATCCGATTCTATCTCAGTGTACACAGAACGATCTCAATATGTTTTTCCTGGTCATTACAAGTGGGGGAATATAGCAAGATTCCATCCACAAAGACCACAATAAAATATTCCAGATAGGGGTGGAAACCCCTATTAATCAAATCCATGGAAATAGTAGGTGTGTTCGTAAGACCAAACAACATAACTAGATACTCATACAGACTATACCTACTACAGAAAGTTATATGTGGTTTGTTTGATGGTCTGAATCACACCTGATGATAACCCGGTCTCATGTCGATCTTAGAGAACACATTTTCTACTCAGTGCTTGTCAAAGAGGCCATATATTTGAGGAAGTGGATATCGGTTCTTCACCGTAAGCTGGTTCAAACTTCTGTGATCCATGCATAGAAAAATATTTCCACCCGCCATCTTGGAAAAAAACACGGTTGAACCCCAAGAGGTTGTACTAGGCCATATAAAACCTTTCGCATCTAGGTCCACTATCTACCACTTGAGCTCCCAAAGCTCAATAGTTTCCATCCTGTATGGAGGAATGAACACTCAAGCTACCCTTGAACAAGCTCAATTATAAAAACTACCTCTCTCTTAGGAGGTAATCCAAAGAATTAATCAGGAAATATTTCCCTAAAATGATCAACTACTCGAGGGAAGTTAGTTTCATGCAATCGTTGATCCTCCATGAAGATATTTGCAATCTGGGCGGTCACTTCATCTAGCCCATGTTTCTTTTGTGCATCTCTCCCAGCCTTGACATCCCACCCACCTTTGAAAAGATAACTACTACCTTTTGGTGATGTAAAGGATACTCTACAGCGATAGTAGTCTCCAAAGGCGTGATATTGGACTAACCAGTTCATCCTGAGAATGACATTGAAACCCATCATCTCGAGAATGAAGATATTCCACAAGAAAGGGTAACTACCAACCTCAAGGGGAAAGCCCCTACATGAGAATATTCTCTCCATCTGTATTCCCAATGGTGTATCGAGAGTCATTCCACCATAGTGATATTGTATCTCTAGCTCAATACTTTCCACGACAGATACAGAAATAAAAAATTTTGAAGCACATGTATCGAAAAAATTAGGGAAAATAGTGGAGGATACTAGAATAGTACCTCATATGGTACATGGACCCATAGCCTGATCTTCGGGTATCGACCTCAAAGTGTGCAACTGACCTGATCCACATACCTATGAAACCGATGTACTACCATGATCATGACTTCTCTTCTGGAACTACTAGTATTAGGGGTTGAACTACCATGGTCATGACCTGATCTTCGGATAGACCTACCAGTGCTATTCCACCTTCCTTCCTGACATGACGCAAAATAAATCGCTCCTGTAGGTGGAGCTGATGATGATCCTTTTCCACTCGAAGCGGTGGAAAGTTCCTAAAAACATTCTGAAGATGACCCATATGGTCATAAGCTTGGCCCTCCATAGGGTGTCTATCATATTGGGGCTTCTAATGCCCCTGTCTTCAAAACTAATGACACACCGCATAGCTATCAAACTAGATACTATTGTTGCCACTACCCTAACAAAAAACCTCAAGGGAACATTTATTATAGTAAGAAGAACTACTGGACTGATGTGAAACTGATCCTTTAAACCTATTACATGTTTCATCCCTCATGTTATTTTTAGTTATAAGGTCCTCATAAACTATTGCAGAATAATTTGGAAGGTAAAATACATTCACCTATGTTCAGGTGGCATACTAGAACCCATCCTCAAAATGTCTAGCACACAAAAGCTAATCACCGGCTAGAATCGGTGAAATGAGATGTAAATTAGTGAAATGTGATGAATGTTCCATAACTAAAATTGAACACTACTCGACATGTATAAACTCTACGGATCTTTCAGCTCTTGGTTCCTGAAAAAAAAACTGAACATAGAAGGTAGTCTGGAAGTCAACCCATAACATGCCCTAATGACGACCGACCTGGGTAACCACATCCCACCAACACTTGGATGAATCCCGAAGCATGTACATAGAAAGTTTCAATATCTATGCTAGAGGAATTTCTAGCTGATCCCAGATAGAAAGCATGGACTCTAGGCAAGACTCAGCTACCTGAGAACTACCATCCCTGAAAAAAGTATGAGGATGTTGCTGCTATAATTTGTGGGTCAGATCAGCCATTAGAGGTGCAACCCATGGATCACCTTGTATGGACTTCATCAAACATAAGAAACTATCAAGGACATGGGAATCAGTGTATAGATCAATTACAACAGGACATTCCCTAAGTGGAACTCCTGGAAGTAATACTGGCAGCTCAGGGTCCACCATGTCTGGAGCATAGTTGTCACCACCCTCATGGTGAACGACACGAGGACTTCGTGGCAGCATTTTTCTACAAATTCCAAGCACAAAACTCAGAAAAATATTAGATGCATAAGAGATAATCTCTAAGAGAAGTTGAACATAAGAAAACTCACTAACCAAGGCATACTACCGAACTACCTGCTTAGATGGCTAGGTATCATTAAGTGCTCAAGTATAAGTTTCATATCATTTTGTAGTTAATTTCTAGGTTCACTCCATTACCTTCCATAAACATGACAAGTCGGGATAAGGATGTGCAACCAATTCATTTTAGATTTTAGGATTCACTTTATAATGGATAAAAATTTTGGATGAATCTGTTTCCATACACCTATCACCAGAAACGATAACCATTTCTTTATAGCATAATGGCTCGACTTGGTAAATTACTCATCTCCACCCATGAGGTCCCATACACCACATGAATTTATATAGACAATCACTAATCACAACCAAGAATAATACAAGTACAAGTAAACTATCAAAACATTACCCCAACAATCAAAAGCATATCAAGCAATGAAAATCAGTGAAATGCACCTATATGGCATGGCCATATGAATGAAATGTGAATCCTAGGTGCCTATAATGATGCATGTTGAAATACTGTTTGCCCTCATATAATCGGGATAAGGATGAAATAATACCCTCAAACATAGTAATAATCAACAACACCACACAGCATGTACGTCACCAAATGGTGAAATAATATCAATTATAATAGGCCAAAGTAGAATAAAAATTATAATTTAGGAAACTTGGTTTTTACCCCAAACATGGGTTCGCGAAGCCCATGAATGGATTATAACCATGTTCCACAAATTACTATTCTCTAATCTATTACCACCAAATAGTAAGTCAACAGAAGAAACTACCTTTGATACCACTTTGGGACGACCTGGACTTGGATGCCACTTAACAGCTGCCCCAAGCCTGGTGGGCCACATGGCCTCAAGCACATCTCCATAAACACCAAAGGCTTCTAACTATCAGCGATAGCATAGGTTGTGTCCTTGATAAGACTATTCCCACATTAGAAGTGTGTGTCACAACAGAAGGAATATAAAGGAATAGTGAATAGTGGAAGAAATATAAATAAATAGTGGAAGCAAACTAATGTAATAGATAAACGAGAATAATAATAACTGTATCAACTAGAAAAATGATGATGTAATGTCATGTCACTAGAAAACTAGAAAACATAGATACAAGACAATAGACATAATAGTTCCATAATGAAAAAGGAAACAAAGACTACTCCAAGAATCTTGAGATCCAACTCAGTCATCTACTATCAATCTCCATCCTAAATAGCAAGCAATCAAGTGTTTGAAGTTGTATGATTCCCTTTGTCAATAACTTCAACCATGTAATCTAGTCCGGGTACCAAAAAAACATGGACAGGGTGTGAGATAAATCTCAGGGGACCACCACCAATGGTGTCTATATCCTTCGGCCCCTGTAATGCAATATATGAGTTTGCAGTCATATATATATAAAGTCAGGAAAGCAGTACAATATATCTAAATACCCATGTACATGTTACATCCCTTGGCTTGTGTATGAACATGTAACCAGTTCACTAATTAAGTAATCACTACTTAATATTAATAGTTCACATGAGGAAAATCTATCACTGACATCACCTCATGATAATATAAGTAGTGAGGTACCAAGGCATGACAAGACAGCCTGACAAACATATTTGGTGAGGGAGTTCTAGTGTAATAACCAAGGTAATGTAGATCTCATGGAATAAAAATTCAATAGAATCTGAGTCTAGAAAAGGGGTAAGAGTGTAATATAAGGAGCGTAATCTAAGGCATTCCACAATAAGAAGCCTAGTGAGTACAAAGTGATCAACCAAGGTAAAACAGGGCTAAGCAAAGATAGGGTCTTATGGGCTTTCACCATGGCACCTACATGGCCTATCCAAGGAGTGTATCCGAGGTATCATATAATAATGTAAAGGACTATGTGGTAGTTTACTAGGTATGTCATGACCCAACCCAACGGGGCTCGAGCCATGACTCCCCCAGCCCGCCTCCAATAGGCCAGGGGCTGGCGTCCAGCGCCGAGTAGGCTATAACACACATGGGATGTATTACCCTAGGGTACTTGTACACACGCACCCACAAACACCTCCATGCTACATTGAAAAGATATATAAAACTGAAAAGTAAAAATGCATTCATACTCAATCCCATAACCAGAGTACAGCATAAGTACAAAGGGAAAAATAGGGCCCACCAAAATAAAACTACAAAAGTGCGTCCAACCTGCTCTGAATAAGGGGAACGTTGCCACAAACACCGCCAGAAAGATCCCTCGGCACCGCACCGGCAAACACCCCAGTCAGTCTCGCTCACTCAGCTCCACCCGCTCTGGGTCCTCCTGGGACTCCGTCGAAAGGCATGTGGTCTGCACAAGACACAAACATGTGCGGGAAAAGCCCATGTAGGGGTGAGTATAAACACACTCAGTAGGCACCCCAAAACCCAAAACCAATGATAGAAACTGAAAGGCATCAGTACGCTCATCCCAGCCAGAGGGAACCCAGACGAGAGAGAAACTCCATCTCGTGACCATCCTTGGCTAAACACAACTCGTCAGCTCATCTCAGGTGTATGCCCATACATACACCTTGAACAATCCAGATATAATCAGCTCACGCAACAAGCCACAAGAGGTACCAACCTCAACACCAGCAACTGACCACAACCCGAAGAGTACACCACACGATCACTGTCATCCCAGATGAAACTCATCTGAGAGATACACTCCATCGGGTTTCTCTCAAACCTCTCAGACGCTCACCCGAGAGATCATGCTCGTCGGATAGCATCACTGAGGGTAACTCACTGAAACAACAAAACCACCAAACTCCTCGGATAGGGGATCACTCCTAGGGTCCGCTAGGGGATACCAAAACCCACTCCGGTATACGAAGATCTCACAGATAGGGGATCACTCCCAGGGTCCGCTGGGGGATACCACGACCCGATCTGGCATACATAGTTCTCACAGATAGGGGATCACACCCAGGATCTGCTGGGGGATACCACAACCCGATCTGGCGCTCGACCGAAGCACATCACTCAGATAGAGGATCATCGCCCATATGAAGGTGGTCACGACGATACCGGAACCCTATCTGGTATAACTCGTGGTGTAGGGGATCGAACCGACGATGTCTCAACCCTACAGAAACCACGCACTGAGTAGGGGATCGCATTACCAATGATACCTCAACCCTACTTTACACCTCATGATGAGTAGGGGATCATATACCCGATGATGCCACAACCCTACTAAGTAAGGACCACCGCGTAGGGGATCATAATCCCAATGATGCCACAAACCCTATGGGGTTAACCTGCTAGATAGAGGATCGCCGCCCGTGAATAAGCGGTCATAGCGATACCAAAAACCCAATCTAGGGAAAATATGCTAGATGATCCTACTCTGGGCCAACCGGAGGGCTGCCACAACTCTACCAGTTTAAACATCCCATTGAGATGATCACAAACCTATACGAAGATTGTGATGCCACACGAACCCTCGTGGGAACAAACCAGGGGAGTACCCTCATCCAATGCTGGTCCAAAACATAGCTAACCCAAGCGACCCACAACAACGCCATACTGCGCACCTCCAAGGCCAAAACCGAGGCCACCATCGCGTTCCACGCGGAAAAACGCGCAGGATAGGTTGTTTACTCGCCCGAAATGGAGCACCGATGAAAAAGGCACTATTTATTGTAGCTAGCTCGTACGGGGCCCACACAACGATCCTAAACCCCATCGAGCGGATCATACCACGGTGATCTCCTCGAAAAAACAAGCAGAATCGACTAGTCGCTCGTCCAAAACAGACACCCGGGGAAAAAGGTACTATTCACCGAGGGCCAACCCAGGTGGGGCCCATGCCTCGATACCAAAACACATTGAACGGATCACACCATTGTGATCCTCTCGGAAAAACACACAGGATCGACTAATCAACCGCCAAAATCGGACTCCTTGTGCGAAAGCTGCGTTTCTCCGCAAACGCCAAAACCCGACCTCGTGGGGCCCACACCCTGTTCTCAGTCCCAACACCCGGAAACCATATCAAAAAATCTGTCGTACCATCAGGGTCACAACGGCACTGACGGCACGTCATTCGGACGCTCCGGGTAGAAGTTACAACGACCCGAAGTCGTAAAATAATAAAATATTATTATTTTATACGACGTTTCTAACTCTCGGGACACGATCCCAAACCTTTAAACCCTAGAACCCACACCGGAGGGTTCTCCTCGTCGTCAAGGTCGTGTTGCTGAAAACATCACGTGAATCCGGCTCCCAGATTGCAAGATGTGGGGGTTTCAAGACCCCCTTATGATAAAAGAGGCTGGACCGGCCGCCGCCGCCGGCCCGCCGCCGCGCCGGTGCCGCACCGGCGGATCCTCTACGGACTGCCGGGGGCACCCCGGTGGTCCGTTTTATGATCCGTAGGTTTTTACATGACCCTCGTGACCTGATCTACACTGTTACGGCTTCAATTTTCAGAAAAACGCATCAAAAACGGGATCGAGGGTTAAAACACAAATCTGCCTACCTCGCAGGCAAAACGCCGATGTTCTGCCTTATATCCGCGCTCCAGAGCTTCTGTTGCGCGCTCCTGGAACATCCTCCGTCAAATTCCGAGATCGTGGGTGATTCGTTTTCTCGATTTGGTGGATCGGCGGTGAAGAACGATGAAGAATGTCGAGAGGAACGATAAAGGTGGGGGGGGGGGCGCTGATATTTATATCAGCTGCCCGCCGACGCCAAACCCGCCTCAGACCCGACACCCGATGTGAACAAAGGTAAGGTCACCCCTAGGTTAAAAGCGTTGTTTTGAACGCAACGGATGACTCAGATTTTCCATTCGAGACTCCGTTCAGAATTTATTCGAGCCGACGCTCGCATACTAACTTCTCCCTTTATTTACAAAAACGCCCCTGGTGGCATTTCTCACCGTAGGCCCGCACCCGCAAATTTTACACCTCTCCTAGGGTAAACGGAAGGTTCCGGACACAACCGTGCCCTTATATTTCTGTTCTAGGGTACTGTGTAGTAGATATCACACCCCCTCCATGTCATAGTATAAAAAATACTTAATATTTTTATAAAATTAATTCCGAGCACACCGGGCCTCGTAATCGCACGCCGTCTTTGTCCCTAGCTCTAGAATTATTCCTAGAAATATTCCAATGTCTGACAGGACAAAAAACTTGAGTCGCTACATCCTCCCCCCTTATAAATTTTCATCCCTGAAAAGCCCTAAGCACAAGGAAAGTGACTGGACTCTCAACTGGGTCTCGCACACCAGCGAGTTCAACCACAACACCCATGCCCGAACACATAAGTCAGAGGAACTCATCCACCACACCTCAACACTATCCACTTTGGGCGGAACTGACTCGCCCTCACAGTTTTACTCGTGTCACAAAAACGCGTCTCGATGGGGGAAGGATCCCTCTTCCTTACGCATTCAAAGCACACCAAACAACACCCACTCAGGGTCTTACCAACGCCCTTCACAAAACTCGAGCAAGCAATGGAAAAGAAAGGGTACTGCTAAATAGCCTCTATCAAACTACTGCAGAAAGTAAAAAGGACACAAGGCGTACCTCTATCCATCCGTGGAGCCTCCGGGTCAACATCCACCAGGGCATGCAGTTGTCCTCACCCTCAGCCACCAGCTCCCTGAGCTTGGCGTGGACCACCTGGGGGTGGGGGTGGTGGCAACTGGTACCGCCTACCACCTCCTCCTGCTGCACCCTCTCCGCCGCCACGTCCGCCGCCCTGCGGAACTCCTTGCTCGAGACGCTGCCTCTGCCAAGGCGGTCCATCTACTGGCTCCCTCTCAGCAGCACGTCGGGTCGGACAATCTCTAGCAAGATGTCCCCGACTGTCACAAGCATAACACCGCCTCTCCTTCAGCTGACCAAAACTGGCCTGCGAGCCCTGAGCCTCAGATCCTCCATCCTCGGGTCGCCTCCTGAAATGTCGGACATATCCACACCCCTGAGTCTGACGTCAGCTACCAAATGCTGACATCTCAGCTTTCACATGCCCATCACTTACAGGGGGAATCTGCTTAGCCAGAAAGCTCTCCACGACCAAAGTTCGCTCCAACACTCAAGCATAGGTGGGTAGGCACAAAGAAACCACACCTGCTCAGATTTCCCTGCGTAAGCCCCATTCGAAGGTCCGAGCCCTAAAGAACGGGTCTCAAACCATATCCAGGGAGTAGCGCGACAGGTCCGTAAACCTCGCTGAGTACTCTGACACGGTCATGCCCTCCTGTTGAAGCTGCAGAAGCTCCTAAATCTGCACTGAACTCAGCGTCACGGGATAGAACTCCTCCCTGAAGATCCATTCAAACTCTGCCGACGTGAGTGTCTCCTCATCATGGGACTGCGTCACCAGGATCCACCATCGCCTGGCCTAACCATGTAGAAGGCTCTCCGATAGGACCAACATCTCATCTGGAAGTGTCCTCACCAGGCGGAAAACTCGGGTGACTGTCTCAAGCCAGTCATCAGCTGCCTGGGGGTCTGGATCACCCTGGAACCTCAGAGGTCACTGCCTCTGGAACTCGTGCAGCGCACTCAGCCTGCGCGCAACCTCATCCTGCACTTCCGGCACAACCAGCTTCTCGACAGGTGGTGGCTCAACAGACATACCACTTGGAGGTGCAACCTCAGAACCTGTGCCTTGCTCCACAGCCTCTACACGGGGCAGGTCCTCAGCACAATCCTGCTGCGGAACCCTCGCTGGCTATCATCGTGGAGGAATCCTGAAATACATTCAAGACGTACCATAGTCAAAGAGTATATCTGGAGAGTTGACATAATAAGGACAAGGAAAACCCAAAACCCAGTCCTATATGATGCATTTACCATTATGTCCCTGCGACCAGTGTACGAATGTCCTGAGCCGAAAGTCAGGTTATCAAACTCCTGGTGTATGGATACGTCGGCCACCGCACCAACATGGGAGTCCCTGGCCTGAAAGCCGAACCCGAAACATCCTAACACTATCACAATGCAACCCGAACCAACCTCACAGCTAGACCAAATATGCTCTGAGATCCCAAAGGTGGAACCTCCTCTGATACCACTATGTCACGACCCGACCCAACGGGGCTCGAGCCGCGACTCCCCAAGCCTGCCTCCAACAGGCCAGGGGCTAGCATCCAGCGCCGACTAGGATATCACACACATGGGAGGCATTAGCCTAAGGTACCTGTACACACGCACCCACAAACACCTCCATGCAACAGTGCAGATATATATAAAACTGAAAAGTAAAAATGCATGCATACACTATCCCACCACTAGAGTACAGCAGAAGTACAAATGGAAAATCAAGGCCCACCAAAAGAAAACTACAAAAGCGAGTCCAACCTGTTCTAAAGAAAGGGAACGCTGCCAAAAACACTGCCAGAAACCTCCCTCGGCACCACACCGGCAAACACCCCAGTCAGTCTCGCTCACTCAGCTTCGCCCGCTTCGGGTCCTCCTGGGACTCCATCGAAAGGCATGTGGTCTGCACAAGACATAAACATGTGCGGGAAAAGCCCTTGCAGGGGTGAGTATAAACATACTCAGTAGGTACTCTAAAACTGAAAACCAAAGAGAGAAACTGAAAGGCATCAGTCCACTCATCTCAGCCAGAGGGAACCCATATGAGAGAGAAATTCCATCTCGTGACCATCCTCGGCTAAACACAACTCGTCAGCTCAGCTCAGGTGTATTCTCATACATACACCTTGAACAATCCAGATATAATCAGCTCATGCAACAAGCCACAAGAGGTACCAAACTCAACACCAGCAACTCACCACAACCCGAAGAGTACACCACATGATCACTGTCATCCCAGATGACACTCATCCGAGAGATACACTCCATCGGGTTTCTCTCAAACCTCTCAGACGCTCACCCAAGAGATCACGCTCGTCGGATAGCATCACTGAGGGTAACTCACCGAAAAAACAAAACCAACAAACTCCTCGGATAGGGGATCACTCTTAGGGTCTGCTAAGGGATACCAAAACCCACTCCGGTATACGAAGATGTCACAGATAGGGGATCACTCCCAGGGTCTGTTGGGGGATACCACGACCCGATCTGGCATATGTAGTTCTCACTGATAGAGGATCACACCCAGGATCCGCTGGGGGATACCACAACCTGAACTATCACTCGACAGAAGCACATCACTCGGATAGAGGATCATCACCCATAATGGAATATTTCTAGGAATAATTCCAGAGCTTGGCGCGAAGATGGCGTGCGATTCTGAGGCCCGGTGTGCCCAGAATTAATTTTATAAAAATATTAAGTATTTTTTATATTATGCACGTGGCGGGGTGTGATATCTCCTAAACGGTAGCTCAGAATGGAAATCTGAGGGCACGGTTGCATCCGGAATGTGCCGTTTACCCTAGGCGAGGTGTAAACTTTGCGGGCGCAGGCCTGCGGTGAGAAACGCCACCAAGAAGAGTTTTCGTAAATAAATGGAGACATTAGTGTGCGAGCGTCGGATCGAATAACATATGAATGGAGTCTCGGATGGAAAATCTGAGCCCGCCGTTGCATTCAGAACGGCGTCGTTACCCTAGGGGTGACCTTAACTTTGTTCTCATCAGACGTCGGGTCCGAGGCGGGTTTGGCGCCGGCGGGAGGCTGATATAAATATCACCCCCCCCCCTTATCGTTCCTCTTGGCGTTCTTCGTCGTTCTTCGCCGCCGATCCGCCGAATCGAGCAAACAAAGCGCCCACGATCTCGTAATTCGACGACGGATGTTCCCGGAGCGCGCAGTGGAAGCTCTGGAGCGCGAATCTAAGGCAGAACATCGGCGTTTCTCCTGCGAGGTAGGCAGATTTGAGTTTTAACCCCCGATCCCATTTTTGCTGCATTTTTCTGCAAAATGAAGTTGTAGTGGTGTGGATTGGGTCCCGAGGGTCGTGTAGATGCCTCCGGATCGTAAAACGGGCCGCCGGGCTGCCCTCGGCGGTCCACGGAAGATCCTCCGGCGCCGGCGTACCGCGGCGGCCGGCCACCCAGCGCGGCGGTGCGCTGGGGAGCCCGGGGGCACTATGTGCCGCACGACGGAGGGCCGCCGGCGGCGGCCGGTCGAGGCCGGTCCGGCCTCTTTTATCATATGGGGGTCTTTAAACCCCCATTATCTTGCAATATGGGAGCCGGATTTGTGTGTCGTTCATGGCGACGTGACCCTGACGACGAGGAGAACCCTCCGGTGTGGGTTTGAGGTTTTAAAGGTTCGGGATCGTGGCCCGGGAGTTAGAAACGTCATATAAAATAATATTATTTTATTATTTTACAACTTCGGGCCATTGTAACTTCTACCCGGAGCGTCTGAATGACGTACCATCAGTGGCATTGAGACCCAGATGGTACGACAGACTTTTTGAAATGGTTTTCGAGTGTTGGTACTGAGAACGGGGTGTGGGCCCCATGAGGCCGGGTTTTGGCATTTGTGGAGAAACGCAGCTTTCGCACCAGGAGTCTGATTTTGGCGGTTTATTAGTCGATCCTGTGTGTTTTTTCGAGAGGATCGCAATGGTGCGATCCATTTGATGTGTTTCGAGATCAAGGCATGGGCCCCACCAGGGTTGGACTTCGGTGAATAGTACCTTTTTTCACCAGGTGTCCGTTTCGGACGAGCGAGTAGTCGATTCCGCTTGTTTTTTCGAGGGGATCGCCGTGGTATGATCTGATCGATGGGTTTCGGGATCGTTGTGTGGGCCCCACACGAGCTAGCTGTGGTGAATAGTGCCTTTTTCACCGGTGCTCCATTTCGGGTGAGTAAACAGCCTATCCTTCGAGTTTTTCCACGTGGAACGCGATGGGGGCCTCGGTTTTGGCCTTGGAGGTGCGCAGTGTGGCATTTTTGTGGGTCTCTCGTGTTAGTGACATTTTGGAATAGACAAGAATCAGAGTTTAGGTGGGTATCAACCTAAGAAGACCACATCCCGGAATCGGAATGGGGTTTCTGAGACCCGGGGTATTCTCCTCTCAGAATCTAAGGCAAAATCGAGTCAGTCCATTTCTATTTTATATTATAATCATGGAATAATTCATTTGCTTCATGTATTTCCTTCCATTAGTGTGGATAGTTCATGTAGAGTTGCATCCATTTATTTATTAGTCTAAGCCTTGTCTTCCATTAGTGTAGATAGGCCATGTAGCCTTGAATCCATTTAATCAAGTCTTTATTAACCATTAAGGAATATTCAATTAGAGAGTTTTACTCCACTACCGTCCATTAACATGAAAAAGGGTGCTATGGACATGTAACCTTTATTCAATCTCATTTGTTAAGGCCAAGTTATGTACTTAGTATACTTTCCATTTCACATTTCACATTTAATAACCATTTGGAAGCACTTAACTTAGGTGGGTCAAGTAGTGAGCATACATGATACATGCCATTATGAAATTTTCATTAATAATAAGTCATTTATTTGCGAAAGTCTCACCTTTAGGACGTTCAAGAAAAGGCACCCCCGAACAGTGGCTCAAATGTGCCGAAACACTAAAAACCCAAATAATGCATAACCTTAAACATGGGGCAGTTTGAGTTATGGGTGTAACCGCAAACAACTAATCACATATTTAGAAAGAGCATAACCATAAGATTCTAACAAGTATACTACTGGCATGTAAATTTAAGAAGTGGATTCTAATGAAATTAGTGGGCCCCACACAAACATTCCAAAAACAACAAACCTTAGGGATAAGTTATAGACCACCCAACGTAGGGTTGTACAATCCTTCTCCACTGGTATCAGCCTTTGATTTTCCCTGTATTGGAGTAGATCTAAGGAAAGATGAAAAATGATCACATGATGAAAACTAGGTCGAGATCGAAAGAGAATAAGAACAACTAAACCGGATTCGAGTACTTCCTGTTGTGCATCCAACATGGAAAAAAAAAGCTTGATAGGATACTGGATGAAGGAGATCTCTTGATCCAAATCTTTGGCCATCAAAAAGATTTAAATTTAGAGGAAAATGGGTTAATCCTGCTAGTTCTCAGATTAGGATGGAAGGATGTGTATTAATAGATCATTAATGGAAAAACTCTAAATTTAGCTAGAAAATTATCCTACGCACGATTTGTCGAACCGTGCACAAACCATGCGAGATGGCTCTGCCCGAATGGTTTGGCCTCATGATTTGATCAAACTATGTGCAAGCCATCCATGGGTACCTAGGAAACGGGGGTTCTCGCATGGTTAGGCCACATGACCATGCACCAACCATGCAAGGTGGGTCTGTCTGAAAAAACACCATCTACACGGTTAGGCAAACCGGGTGGAATTCCATGCGGTTTACTCAAAACCGTATGCAGAGGCTGTTTTCTGCAAAAAGATGAGTTTTTAGCTCCAAACAAGCCCCAGACACCATCAAGACCTTTACAAGGTCATTAGGCATCCATATTTGGTCTAAAGTATAGATTCAGATGGAAAATTAAAGGATCTATACCTGAGTGAAAAATCAGGTTCTTACAAACATAGGCATCTGGATGAGGCATAAACATAAGCATATGAATCATAACAAATTTAACAGAGAACTAAAAGGACTATAAGGTATCATTGTGATAACTAAGAGGTGTTGAATCAGTGATCTACATATTTTTTGTTTTTTCTTTAAATCAATATTAACATTTTTTTAGATATAATTGACTCTTATGAAACACAACACACAATCACACCCACATGAACATAATAATTTATAAGGCTTGCTACTAAATAAGAGTAACTAGTCCATGGAATGAATAGGAAACAATCTGAGACTACAATTCAACTAGAAAAAAATCCTTTATGATTTTTTGAAAGTAGGATAAATCCATAACATTCATAAAACTATAGGTCTATGATAGTGAAAGTGATTCTATAATAACTAATATAATAAAAAAAGATTTTAAATAATGAATTTATCCTTCCCCAATAAGCTTCAGTTCATTGCCAGAATGCTTTTTGAAATATTCACACTTTCCTTCCTATAATATTCACTTATTACAATTTGATTTCTTTCAAAATAGTGGGAAATAACTTCTAACAGAACATTTTTGTCTGAACAAGTCTTTATGATGACCTTTTTTTAATAAACGATTCATCTGATACCATATATTTTCTATCACTTTTTCTAATAAATTCTTCACTTGGCAGTTTTCCCTATGAAACCTTTGTGTCTGATTCCCTTAGTTTAGTTTCTCATCATCTGGTGCCTCATTTTATAGTGTTTTGACAAAATATCACTCAAGATCTTCAGTTGGAACCTCAATTAATCAAAAACTATAATTGTATTAGAGACAATAGCTACTTCTCAGTTCACCTTCCACCCATTATATAAGCATAGTTTCCTTATAAACTAAAGTAAAATCACAAATTTAAAATTTGATATTCCCACTCTAGATTTGAATTATCATTCATAGAAGTGTGTATCACAGTAGAAGGAATATAATGGAATAGTGAATAGTGGAAGAAATATAAATAAATAGTGGAAGAAAACTGATGAAATAGATAAATGAGAATAATAATAACTATATCAACTAGAAAAATGATGATGCAATGTCATGTCAGTAGAAAATAGGAAAACATAGATACAAGACAATAGGTATAATAGTTCCACAATGAAAAAGGAAACAAATACTACTCCAAGCATCCTGAGATCTGACTCGGTCATCTGATATCAAGCTCCATCCTAAATAGCAAGCAATCAAGTGTTTGAAGTTGTATGCTTCCCTTTGTCAATACCTGCAACCATGTAATATACTTCGGGTACCAAACAGCACCTGGAGAGGGTGTGAGATAAATCTCAGGGGGCCACCACCAATGGTGTCTATAACCTTCGGCCCATGTAATAGAATATAGCAGTGTCTAGTCTGGCATATATAAAGTCTAGAAAGCAGTACAATATAATTAATACCCAAGTACCTGCTTCATCCCTCGGTTGGTGTACTAACATGTAACCAGTTCATTAATTATGTAATCACTATTTAATATTAATAGGTTACATGAGGCATAGCCTGCACTAACATCACCTCGTGATAATATAATTAGTGAAGGTCCCAAGGAATGAAAAGACAGCATGACAAAGATATCTGGTCAGGGAGTTCAAGGGTAACAACCAATGTAATGTAGATCTCATGGAATGAAAACTAAATAGAATCTGAGTTTAGAAAAGGGGTAAGAGTGTAAGCCAAGGATCATAATCCAAGGCATTCCAAAATAAGAAGCATATTGAGTACAAAGTGATGAACCAATGTAAAACGGGGCTAAGAAAAAACAGGGTCTTATGGGATTTCACCATGGCACCTACTAGTCAATGCTATATCCAAGGAGTGTATCTGAGGTATCATATAATAATTTAAAGGACCATGTGGTAGTTTACTATGTATCTAAGGAATAGAGAAGAACTGGAGTCTAGGTGGGTATAAACCTAAGAAAACAACATCCTAGAATCAGAATTGGGTTTCTAAGACCCAAGGTATTCTCCTCTCAGTATCCAAGGCAAGCTCGAGTCAGTCTATACCTATTTGATATTGTAATAATGGAATAATTCATTTGGTTCATGCATTGCCTTTCATTAGTGTGGATAGGTCAAGTAGAGTTGCAACCAATTATTTGTTGGTCCAAGCCTTGTCTTACATTAGTGTAGATATGCCATGTATCATTGAAACCCTTTAATCAAGTCTTTATTAACCATTAAAGAATATTCAATTAGAGAGGTTCACTTCACTCCCTTCCATTAACATGGAAAAGGGTTCTATGGACATGTAACCTTTATTCAATCTCATTTGTTAATGCCAAGTTATATACATATTATACTTTCCATTTCATATTTCTCATTTAATTACCATTTTGAAGAACGTACCTTAGGTGGGTCAAGTAGTGGGAATACATGATACATGGCATTATGAAATTTTCGTTAATAAAAAGTCATTTATTATGGAAAGGCACACCTTTAGGAAGTTCAGATAAAGGCACACCCGAACGGTGGCTCAAATGTGCTGAAACACTAAAACCTCAAAAAATTAACAACCTTCAACATGGGGCGGATTGAGTTATGGGTGTAACCGTAAATAAATAATCTCATATTTATAAAGAGCATAACCATATGATTCTAACAAGTATAATCATGGCATGTGAATTTAAGAAATTGATTCTGAAGAAATCAGTGGGCCCCACACAAACATTCCAAAAACAACAAACCTTAGGGATAAGTTATAGACCACCCACCATAGGGTTGTACAATCCTTATCTTATGGTATCAGCCTTTGATTTTCCTCAGATTGGAGTAGATCTAAGGAAAGATGAAAAACGATCACATGATGACAACTAGGTTGAGAGTGAAAGAGAATAAGAACAGCTAAACAGGACTCGAGTACTTACTATTGTGCATCCAACGTGGTGAACAAAAACTCAATTGGATGCTGGATGAAGGAGATCTCTTGATCCCTAGATTTGGAATTTAAAAATCTTTCAATTAAGAGGAAAATGGGTTAATCTTGCGGGCTCTCGTATTAGGAAGGAAGTTAGAGTATTAATAGATTATTAAGGGAAAACTGTAAATTTACCCAGAAAATTATCCAGCACACGGTTTGTCAAACCGTGTGCAAACCATGTGATATGCCTCTGCCTAAATGGTTTGGCCACCTGATTTGATCAAACTGTGTGCAATCCATCCATGGGTAACTAGTAAAATGGGGTTTTCTAACACGGTTAGGCTGCACGGCCATGCACCAACCATGAAAGGTGGGTCTATCCAAAAAAACAACATCTACATTGTTAGGAAAACCATTTGGAATTCCACGCAGTTTACTAAAAACCATACGTAGAGTCTGTTTTCTCCAAAAAGATGGGTTCTGAGCTTCTAATATGCCCCAGATACCACCAAGACCTTTACTAACTCATTAGGCGTCCATATTTGGTCCAAAGTAAAGATTCAGACCGAAAATTAAAGGCACTATACCAGAGTGAAAAATCAGGTTCTTACAAACATAAGCATCAAGATAAGGCATAAACAAAAGCATATAAATCATAACAAATTTCAAGGAGTACTAAAAGGACTATAAAGGATTAATGTGATAACTAAGAGGTGGTGAATCAGTGATCTACTGATTTTTTGTTTTCTTATTTAAATCAATATTAAAATTTGGTTAGGGATAATTGACTCTTCTGAAACACAACACACAATCACACCCATATGAACATAATAATTTACAAGTTTTTCTGCTAAATAAGAATCAATAGTACATGGAATGAAGAGGAAACAATCTGAGACAACAAATCAACTAGAAATAAATCCTTTACAATTTTTAGAAAGTAGGATAAATGTAACACCCCGAGATTTTATGAAAAATATTATTTTTAATTTCATTAATGTCTTGTGTTATATGCTACACCAAAAGGAGCTTTCACAACACATATCTCTGACCTGGCTTGAATTACACGCAATCGCGACCTTCCACGATAGCGTGTGTTGTACGCAACACCAAGTTTCGCTAAACAACGATATGCAATTAAGATATTATTAAAACTAGCCGTTATGAATAGTAATAACCACTTTTTGAAATTTTGTAAATTTTGTTTTTCAAAATGGACTTCATTTATGGATTTGGAATATCGAAATTAGCTTAGGGTGAAATTTTGGTGATTTTCGGATAACTTTCATATTTTGATGAATAGTGAAAATTACTAAATTTTAATTAAAAACAACTTTTTCAATCGAAATAATTAATAGTGATAAATTATTAATTTGAGTGGTTTTAAAGTATATTTAGAATATATTTTTACAATTTAATAAAATTTTGGTCATTGGATGTAATTTCACATTTAAACCAGACATAATCAAGTGTCAATATTTTCATAGTTATTAAGAACACGCTATTTGTTTTGACGACGGGAATTAATTTTTAAATTAATTAATGCAACTGATATGTTTTGAATTTGGTAAAATAGAAATCATTTTTGAGTTCATAATATCAAATATAGCTTAGGCCTAATTTTTGGTATTTTTCTGAAAACTTTCAATTTTTGATTAATAGTGAAACCACTAAGTGGTAGTTAAAAAAACTGAATTTTTCATAAAACTTAATTTTACCACTTCTGTGAGTGAAATTTAAAAATCCGAGAGACACGGTTGATGTCAGTATGTAAAAAGTGGTTCAATGAGATGAAAATAATTTTTTGGTGAATAGTGACTTTTTACTTTTTTTACCACGGTTAAAAGTAAATAGGGTAATTAAGGGTAGAAATGATATTATTATTACCCTAACACATGTCCTAATTCTATTGGAAAAGTGTAATTTGACCAAAAACAAACTTAGGAATAAAATATGACCATTTAGGCCTACTTCGATTAGATTAGGACATTTATTATTAATTTATTTAAAGAAGGGTTAAAAGAGTTAAAATCAATGTTTATTTACTAAAAAAAATTTAATATGAGGTTATACATAAGATAAATTCGACTATAAATATTAATTAGAAATATAAAACGATTTCCTACATAATTGTATTTTATTTGTAATTTTTAGACATTAAATAATTTAATTTATTTATGACACAACGATGATGCAGTAATTATCTTATTAATGAAATATTGACATAATTGATGTTATAAATACCCAAATAAATATAATTTGAGACTTTTTATGAATTCCACTAATTTTATACGTTAATATGAAATGATAATATTGATTTAATTAACTTTTTTTGAACTTATCATTCTGTTATGATTTTCATAGAAATCAATTACTAAATAGTGTCAAAATTGACATAAAATAGTTTTTAAAAGAAATATTATATTATTAATTGTTATTTTATTCCTAAAAATCTAAGGTTCGGTCAAATGACATAGATAAGGCTAGATATATTAATAATTAACAACTTGGGGTTCGTTTGGCTTCTTATAGTAAGTTTATTAACCTTATAGTGTAAGAACACAAGAATACACGGTAAAAGTAAAATTATTTAACTTAATGTTAAATCTAAATGATAAGGTTACAATAGGAACCTAAACTTGTCTAAATTCTATTGGATGAAAGGGTTTCGACCCATACCCACCTTATCCACTAAATAAATCAATTTGGAGCTATTTAAAACCGAACTTGACTTTATAATAAAATAATATTTTTAGTTATTCCAAAGGTGCCCCTCTCCTCCCTTATAAAAGGACACCTCCTCCCTCTCTTCCTCACACAACTTTGAGCCTTCAAGCTCGGCCACAACCTGCCAAAATCACTTCTCCACTTCCCTAGAAACATCCTAGAGGTTATGTTCTTCCTCAAAGACCAATTTTAGTGCCCTAAGAGGAGGTTTCAAAGAGGCGTATCGAAGAAGAGGTAATTTCTTCTCCCGATTCTTTCAAGATTTTTTCTTCTTCAACTTATTCTTCTTTAGTTGTTTCATTATAAATTAATAACATCAGTATCACTAATATACTGATTTGTTATTATAAATATGAAACAACCCCATTTCACCTTCTATCCATCCTACGGAAAACAAAATCACCGTGCGTGCGTACGTACGGAATACCGTCTCCACGCCGTGGTGTAATCTGTTTTTCCACCAACACCTTACATGGATGGGTATAATGGTGTAAAGAATAACTATATATAGTTATTATAACATCATACTGATTCTGATTATATTGTATCATCCACTCCAATTCAATTCAATAATCATGAAAATGATATCATCGCTCGTGCGTACGTATGGACTACCGTCTCCACGACGCGATAAGATTCATTCTCCACTTTAACCATTCATGAATGATTATAAAGTACATATAATAAGTAATCATGAAATATATGACATAATAATGATACTGGATTTATGTGAATATATATGTATGTCATCTAATTAATTCCATTCAACTCAATAAGGAAACGAAAACAGAGTTCATGCGTACGTACGACCTACCGTCTCCATGAACAGTGTATTTCTTTCCATTTACTGATTTATTATATATATGTATATTCTGAATATATATTATATATAAATCATGTTTTATATTCTGGAATTTAGTAATCATGATCTACGTAATCATATGAATAATTACAAGTCAAAACACGGACGACAAATGAAACGATTTTACCCAAAACGCTCTTTAACATCGAATTTACAAAAGAACGGGTAAAATAAAGTCATAAGTGAACCATATAAGATATCATAACAATTAGTATGATTCTGAATAAGTCAATGACATTATTTAAATCATTATACAGGAGGTTCGGACACTTGCGAAGCAAATCGGACCTAAGGTAAAGGAAATATCACAATCTCATTTTTATCCGAGATTGTTTATACTTTAGTATTTACTGGGGTGTATTTTATCATCCACATCCATGTTTCCTCAATATGTAATATTATTTCCATTCACCTACAATTTTTTAAATCCTATTTTACCCTTCAGTGAGTTTTTAGTAAAAGATATGAAAGAAATCTTTTGTCATTTTTCATACGAGGTACTTTTTTGACTTTTCCGTCAAAAGTACGAAGAATGTTTTTTTAACTTATACGGCATGAATGGATTTTTAAAACATTATTTCCTAGAAGCTTACTTTACAAGTTTTCAAGTTTATTTTTAATCAACTTCTTCTAGTTTAAAATTGTATGACATGTTAAGAAAGGAAAATGTTTTTGAAGTAGAAAGGATATTTTCCTCTAGAATGGAGTTCAAGTGTTTTATCAAAATTATTTTCCATCTAAGATAATAAAGGGTTCTATTTCTATCCCTATTATTACATGGATTTGATTATTTTGTCATGGAAATATTTTTATGAATTCCTTTATCTTATATGAATTGTTTTATGATGTCATGTTGTTTAAGAATCCCATTTTTATTACATGGGTTATGCTATGATGTATGGTGTATGATTTTGTGGCACACATAAGAATGGTATCATTATGAGATGGGTGGAACCTATATCTCCCTCCAATGCATTGGGTAAAGATTTTATATCTCATGAGATAGACATGGCTGGAATGGTAGGTTATACCGGTTCAGTGAAAGAGGACTGAAACGAGGGTGACTCGGCTCAGAAAGGGACTTTGTCCACTAAGATAGTCTTGGCAATGAGTCTTCACTAACAAGAAATGATTCTCTATGATTATGTGTGTCTGCCATAAAGTTTAATGTTTTAAGTTATGATTATTGTGATTACATTTCACTACCATGAGTTATTCTAGGTTATGAAATTATGATCTCTTTTACAGGTTAAGATTTCCAAAAGTTATGTGATTATGTATATGATTTGATTGATATTTATTTTGTTTACCCTTACTGAGCATTTGATCTCACCCTTTCATGTTTTCTTTTCCCCAGGATATAAGGAAAGGTTTTAGGTATAAAAAAAGGTAGATCTTTATGGGAGATGTTGAAGATCTTTCACCAGGATTAAAAGATTATATTCTGAGTTTCTAAAGACACTAAACTATTACGATCCTTGTGTGTGTGTTTTTGTTATGTACCAAGTATTATGCAAATGTAATGTAATGTCAATGTACGTTAAGCTTCGGGTCTCTACAGTTGGTATCAGAGGAAAGGTTTAGTCAACCTTTGGAAACTAGGATGCGAAAGCGTTAGTGAGATCCCTAGAGATATTTATAAGGTATGTCTAGGGATGTCTGTAAGGTTAAGTATACGTATAGGTTATAGTCCTAGAATTGCGCTAACGATCTTAGAATTTAACCTAAGATGTTAGATATTGAGGGTACTCCCCCTTTATAATGTAGTTTTCCCTAGCATGAAATTTGCCTCTCACACTATTCTTTTTGGGTTTTAGACGATGGCTAGAACCCGAAGGAACCGTGTTGATCAATTCAATGGACAATGCAATGATTGTCCTCCTGAACAAACAAATGTTATGGGAGATGGAGTGCAAAATCTTATTGCTATACTTACACAAGTTATGAATCATTCTGGACTTCCAAATGAGCAGAGAAGGGAACAATATTCTATTGAGACCTTCATGAGGCAACGTCCACCTTCTTTCAGTGGGACATCTGATCCACTTGTTTCTGAACAATGGATCAGTGCCACTGAAAATATATTTTCAGTTCTTCAATGTTTTGAACATGATAAAGTCATCTTAGCAGTATATCGTTTGGAAGGTGAAGTTGATCAATGGTGGAATCTTATCAAGAATACGAGGCCAAGAGATGAAATTGAGTCCATGGAATGGAACGAGTTCAAGAACTTGTTTTTCAGTAAGTACTTCCCTCGTATTCTTCGAACAAAGATGGAAAAGGAGTTTCTTGAGCTGAAGCAGAAGGATGATGAATCTGTTGGTATATACGAAGCGAATTTTACAAGACTTGCAAGGTATGCATCTGGCATTATCATCTAACCTGAAAGTAAAGTTGATCGATTTTTCAGTGGCTTAAAACCAAGTCTTCGAAGGGCATTAGCTATAAGAGACTTCATTAGCTATGAATAAATTGTGCGTTGTGCTATCAAGGTAGAAATAGAAGTTGGTGTTACATATCCATCTCATGGTTTTGAGAAGAAACGGAAGATGGAGTTCAAGGATAAATCTCAGAATAATGGTGAAAAGAAGATGAATGTTTCCTTATGCACAAAGTGTGGAAGGAAGCATGGTGGAGATTGTCTTAAAGGGACTAGAAAATGTTTTAAGTGTGGAAAAGAAGGTCATCGAGCAGCTGAGTGTCAAAGTAATGGAAAAAGGGTTTCTAATGATTTGAATAAGGAAAAGACTGCAGAGAACGCACCACCAACACTTCAATGTTTCAAGTTCAAGGAAATGGGGCATTATGCTAATAAATGCCCTAATCCAAGGGTTAGTGATGATCGACATGAGAAACCACTTAAGGCAAAGGACAAATGGAAGTCACATGCGATCACTATTGGCGATGTTGAATATGACAACGATGTGGTGGAATGATTAAGTGTTTATGTAATGGGATTCCAAAATAATGTTGTATCATAAAGTATTGGAATATTTATGTATTGTTCTAATGTGGTATTCAAAGTGATTGAGATATTTTTGGAAATAATGTGATATGCGCATAATGAAGGGAAAACGAGAAAACGAAATGTTTAACAGTATTCATGAGCTCATGATTGATATAAGGACTAAGTGATATCATGGTTTGAGTATATATAATTTTGAGGATTTTGGTATGTGGAAAGTGTTTACTTTTAACTGCATTCATGTTTTCACTAAGGTTCAATGGGTATTCATTCTTCAAAAGAATACATGATTAAGGTATTCACATGTTTGTAATTTGAACAACAAGATATATCTTATGATATATAGGGGATAAATTATGGAATTCACGTGATTATTCTGTGACATTTCAAGTAATCATTTTCTTTATACTATGAGCTTGGACCGAAGTATTTTAGATAATCCTAAAGATTAGAATGGATTATGTTGGACATAAGTTAGGATAAAACGTTTTTCGATATTATTGATGGGATGTTATAGTAATATAGCTTTAGAAAAAGGACAACCTGCAGGACGGGCGACATCCCATCTTGTTGGACAAGGCTGTGGGAATCGAACCCACAACCGAAGTGCGACTGGCCTTTATCGCCTACCACTGGCCTACAGGAAGCCCCTGTTTAGTAGAAACTAGTTTTATTATATTAAGCAGTATGATATATGAAGTATAAGTCCATTTTAGGAACTATATATGATTAATCTCACTATAGATGGACTTATGTATTTTTTGATAACTTTTCTAACCTTTTGTTTGAGACAGATGGAATGACCCATCATTCTATCACATGATCTGCTAACACATCACGAATGACAAATTCAACTTCATTTCATTAAGAGATGAAGTGGAAATTGTCCAAAGAACGACAAACGGTGAGACTATACCAAAATCACGAAAGTATTTCTTCTAATTCCAATTTCATCAACTTTAGGGAAATGATCTTAAAAACAAAAAATGTTGTCCTAGTGCTCTTATATCTGATGAATCAGATGGTACCCTAGATCATCACAAATTTATGGATTTGTGATTGCTAGCTTTTCCATAGCCATGTTCTCTACCACTCTCCATCAGAACATGATGGTTAGATTTCTCTTCCATATCCATATTTTCACCTATGTGGAAACCCAATGATTAGTTTATTTGGATAACCGTTACGTTTCATAATTTTGTTTTTAAAGATTGGTTTCGGTATTCCTTTTTACGATGTGGGTTTCAATTAAAGAAATTTTCGAATAGTAAAACATTTATAACCCCGACAAATTTCGAGGGCGAAATTAATTTTAAGGGGGGTAGAATGTAACACCCCGAGATTTTATGAAAAATATTCTTTTTAATTTCATTAATGTCTTGTGTTATACGCTACAACAAAAGGAGCTTTCACAACACACATCTCTGACCTGGCTTGAATTACATGCAATCACGACCTTCCACGATAGCGTGTGTTGTACGCAACACCAAGTTTCGCTAAACAACGATATGCTATTAAGATATTATTAAAACTAGCCGTTATGAATAGTAATAACCACTTTCTGAAATTTTTTAAATTTTATTTTTCAAAATGGACTTCATTTATGGATTCGGAGTATCGAAATTATCTTAGGGTGAAATTTTGGTGATTTTCGGATAACTTTCATATTTTGATGAATAGTGAAAATTACTAAATTTTAATTAAAAACAACTTTTTCAATCGAAATAATTAATAGTGATAAATTATTAATTTGAGTGGTTTTAAAGTATATTTAGAATATATTTTTACAATTTAATACAAAGTTGGTCATTGGATGTAATTTCACATTTAAACCAGACATAAACAAGTGTCAATCTTTTGATAGTTATTAAAAACACGCTATTTGTTTTGACGACGAGAATTAATTATTAAATTAATTAATGAAACTGATAGGTTTTGAATTTGGTAAAATAGAAATCATTTTTGAGTTCATAATATCAAATATAGCTTAGGCCTAATTTTTGGTATTTTTCTGAAAACTTTCAATTTTTGATGAATAGTGAAACCACTAAGTGGTAGTTAAAAAAAACTGAATTTTTCAAAAAACTTAATTTTACCGCTTCTGTGAGTGGAATTTCAAAAATTAGAGAGACACGGTTGATGTCAGTAAGTAAAATGTGGTTCAATGAGATGAAAATAATTTTTTGGTGAATAGTAACTTTTTACTTTTTTTTACCACGGTTAAAAGTAAATTGGGTAATTAAGGGTAGAAATGATATTATTATTACCCTAAAACATGTCCTAATTCTATTGGACAAGTGTAATTCGACAAAAAACAAACTTAGGAATAAAATATGACCATTTAGGCCTACTTGGATTAGATTAGGACATTTATTATTAATTTATTTAAAGAAGGGTTAAAAGAGTTAAAATCAAAGTATATTTACTAAAACATTTTTAATATGGGGTTATACATAAGCTAAATTCGACTATAAATATTCATTGGAAAGATAAAACGATTTACTACATAATTGTATTTTATTTGTAATTTTTAGACATTAAATAATTTAATTTATTTATGACACAACGATGATGCAGTAATTATCTTATTAATTAAATATTGACATAATTGATGTTATAAATACCCAAATAAATATAATTTGAGACTTTTTATGAATTAAAATAATTTTATAGATTAATATGACTTGTTAGTATTGAGTTAATTAACTTTGTTCGAACTTATCATTCTGTTATGATGTTCACAAAAATCAATTACTAAATAGTGTCAAAATTGACATAAAATAGTTTTTAAAACAAATATTATATTATTAGTTGTTATTTTATTCCTAAAAATCTAAGGTTCGGCCAAATAACTTAGATAAGGTTATATATATTAATAATAAACAACTTGGGGTTCTTTTGGCTTCTTATAGTAAGTTTATTAACCTTATAGTGTAAGAACACAAGAAGACACGGTAAAAGTAAAATTATTTAACTTAATGTTAAATCTAAATGATAAGGTTAAAATAGGAACCTAAACTTGTCTAAATTCTATTGGATGAATAGGTTTCGACCCATCCCCACCTTAGCCACGAAATAAATCAATTTTGAGCTATTTAAAACCGAACTTGACTTTATAATAAAATAATATTTTTAGTTATTCCAAAGGTGCCCCTCTCCTCCCTTATAAAAGGACACTTCCTCCCTCTCTTCCTCACACAACTTTGAGCCTTCAAGCTCAGACAACCCCTGACAAAATCTCTTCTCCACTTCCCTATCAACATCCTAGAGGTTCTGGTATTCCTCAAATACCAATTTTAGTGCCCTAAGAGGAGGTTTCAAAGAGGCGTATCGAAGAAGAGGTAATTTCTTCTCCCGATTCTTTCAAGCTTTTTTCTTCTTCAACTTATTCTTCTTTAGTTGTTTAATTATAATGTAATAAAATCAGTATCACTAATATACTGATTTGTTATTATAAATATGAAACAACCCCATTTCAACTTCTATCCATCCTACGGAAAACAAAATCATCGCGCGTGCGTACGTACGGAATATCGTCTCCACGCCGTGGTGTAATCTGTTTTTCCACCAACACCTTACATGGATGGGTATAATGGTGTAAAGAATAACTATACATAGTTATTATAACATCATACTGATTATCATTATATTGTTTCATCCACTCCAATTCAATTCAATAATCATGGAAATGATATCATCGCTCGTGCGTACGTACGGACTACCGTCTCCACGACGCGATGAGATTCATTCTCCACTTTAACCATTCATGAATGATTATAAAGTACATATAATAAGTAATCATGAAATATATGACATAATAATGATACTATATTTATGTGTATATATATGTATGTCATCTACTTAATTCCATTCAACTAAATAAGGAAACGAAAACAGCGTTCATACGTACATACGGCCTACCGTCTCCATGAACGGTGTATTTCATTCCATTTACTGATTTATTATATATATGTATATTCTGAATATATATTATATATAAATCATGTTTTATATTCTAGAATTAAGTAATCATGATCTACGTAATCATATGAATAATTAGAAGTCAAAACACGGATGACAAATGAAACGATTTTACCCAAAACGCTCTTTAACATGGAATTTACAAAAGAACGGGTAAAATAAAGTCATAAGTGAATCATATATGATATCATAACAATTAGTATTATTCTGAATAAGTCAATGACATTATTTAAATCATTATACAGGAGGTTCAGACACTTACGAAGCAAATCGGATCTAAGGTAAGGGAAATATCACAATCTCATTTTTATACGAGATTGTTTATACTTTAGTATTTATTGGGGTGTATTTTATCATCCACATCCATGTTTCCTCAATATGTAATATTATTTCCATTCACCTATAATTGTTTAAATCCTATTTTACCCTTCGGTTAGTTTTTAGTAAAAGATATTAAAGGAATCTTTTGTCGTTTTTCGTACGAGGTACTTTTTTGACTTTTCCGTCAAAAGTACGAAGAATGTTTTTTTTAACTTATACGACATGAATGGATTTTTAAAACATTATTTCCAACAAGATTACTTTACAAGTTTTCAAGTTTATTTTTAATCAACTTCTTTTAGTTTAAAATTGTATGACATTTTAAGAAAGGAAAATGTTTTTGAAGTAGAAAGGATATTTTCCTCAAGAATGGAGTTCAAGTGTTTTATCAAAATTATTTTCCATCTAAGATAATAAAGGGTTCTGTTTCTATCCCTATTATTACATGGATTTGATTATGTTGTCATGGAAATATTTTTATGAATTCCTTTATCTTATATGAATTGTTTTATGATGTCATGTTGTTTAAGAATCCCATTTTTATTACATGGGTTATGCTATGATGTATGATTTATGATTTTGTGGCACACATAAGAATGGTATCATTATGAGATGGGTGGGACCTATATCTCCCTCCAATTAATTGGGTAAAGATTTTATATCTCATGAGATATACATGGCTGGAATGGTAGGTTATACCGGTTTAGTGAAACAGGACTGAAACGAGGGTGACTCGGTTCAAAAAGGGACTTTGTCCACTAAGATAGTCTTGGCAATGAGTCTTGACTAACAAGAAATGATTCTCTATGATTATGTGTGTATGCCACAAAGTTTAATGTTTTAAGTTATGATTATTGTGATTACATTTCACTGCCATGAGTTATTCCAGGTTATGAAATTATGATCTCTTTTACAGGTTAAGATTTCCAAAAGTTATGTGCTTATGTATATTATGTGATTGATATTTATTTTGTTTACCCTTACTGAGCATTTGAGCTCACCCTTTCATGTTTTCTTTTCCCCAGGATATAAGGAAATGTTTTAGGTATAAAAAAAAGGAAGATCTTTATGGGAGATGTTGAAGATCTTTCACCAGGATTAGAAGATTATATTCCGAGTTTCCAAAGACACTAATCTATTACGATCCTTGTGTGTGTGTTTTTGTTATGTACTAAGTATTCCACAAATGTAATGTAATATCAATGTACGTTAAGCTTCGGGTCTCTACAATAAATCCATTAAATGCATAGAACTATAGGTTTTTGATATTTATTGTGCTTCTATAATAGATAATATAATAAAAATATATTTTAAATAATGAAATTAACGTTCCCCAATATAAGCATCAGTTCATTGTCACAATGTTTCTTGAAATCTTCACACTTTCCTTCCTATTACATTTACTTATTCCAATTTGATTTCTTTCACAATAGTGGGAAAGAACTTCTAACTGAACCTTTTTTCCCAAACAAGTCTGTTTGACAACCTTTTTTTAATACTTGATTCATCTGATACCATCTATCTAGTATCACTTTGTCTAATTAATTCTTCATTTGGTTGTTTTCCATATGACACCTTTGTTTATGATTCCCTTAGTCTAGTTTCTCATCATCTGGTGCCTCTTTTTATAGAGATTTGATAAAATATTACTCAATATCTTCAGTTGGAACCTCAATTAACCAAAAACTAGAATAGTATTAGAGACAATAGATACTTCTTAGTTAACCTTACACACTTTTTATAAGAATAGTTTCCTTATAAACTGAGTTAAAATCACATATTTAAAATTTTACCTTCCCACTCTATATTTTAATTATCATTCATGTTTTTCATTAGTTTAACTCCTTCAAACATCCAATTATATTATAGTCAAAATAATTCATAATAAATTCCTCATATATTAGTATCAATGATCTATTCATACCTTCAAAAATTCATGACTAGAATAAAATGTGTTCCTTCATTATTATTGAGTCATTGAACATTCAACTCATCATCATCAAAATGTATGATTTAAAAAAACATTGTAATGATAATTAATCCCTCATATAATTCATCTTCATAGGACCTTCTTTCTGATTGACCTCTAGAGAACTATGTATAATGAATCTATTTGAGAAAATCCTCTGTCTGATGAGTTTATTTAGAAAACCTCTGTATGATGAATTCACCCAAATTCATCATCTGATGACACTATTTGGAACACCTAATCTACCAGACTCACCAAATTTTATTTTTCTGATGAACTTCTAAATTTTTATCCAAATTTATCTATTGCAGGATCCCACAGGTGTTCTTTATCTGGTAGACTATCTAAAATAATCATATTCCTTCATTTTATTCCTTGGAACAAACCTATATTCAATCCTGAATTACTTAAAGTAATAATGACGTTTCATGTTTTAATGAATAGTAATGCCTGATCTGATTTTCTTTGTTTGAGTACCTCTTCTGATGGAACTATGAATACATTTTGGTAAGGATTTGGTTATATCCTTCATCAGACCAACTCAGTCCATACAACTCAAACTTATCTATGTTGAAAATTCCTTCTAGAAATTTTATTAATAATTCTCAAAATTATCAATTGATTAATATATTTTCAAAAAAAGACAATATAGATAAATCCTTCATAATTCAAAATCCCTTCATACCAACAATTTCCCCCTTTTGGTTTTTCTATCAACAATGGAACATAAATCATTGAATTTATGATACTAATGAAATTAATCAATATCCAAAAATTCTAATCTCATGTATGTGATATTGGTGTATATAACAAGAATAATTGAACAAAAATACTAGTATTTCATAAAAAATAAATGATTTATAATTGTTTCGAGCTTCTTCTTGGTGTAAAAAATATCACCATTAAAAACCAAAACATACTTCAACCAGTTCTTTCATACACTTCAACAAAATATTAAAATAGTTCAAACATATAATAACCTCATATATTACACCTTTTAAAAACTCCCCCTAAATATATTATTTACCTAGATATATAAATTACATATCAATGGATGTTATCATACTTCTTCCCCTTTGACAACAATATCAAAAGAAATGATGAGATAGGGGATAGATATCACATACCTTAGCCTTGAATAGAGTGAGGTTTGACACCCATAATCAACCATATCTTCTAAAATGTTTCTTTTTTTAAATGTTTTAGTGAATATATTAGTAACTTGATTCGTTATGGGAAAAAAACTATAACTTTAATTCCTTTATTTCCATTTGTTATCTTATAAAATTCATTTTAATATCAATGTTCTTATATCTATAATGTTTCACTAGATTCTTGGAAATATTGATATCACTTTGGTTATCACATCCCAAGAGAATGGGTAGATTCACATCAACCAAAAAATATTCCAACTATGTCTTTATCCACATTAATTGTATTGTAGATTTAGTTGTATCTAGATAATCATCTTTTGTAGTTCTAAGAGTCACTAAACTTTTATTCATTGTTTTATAACACACTCATCTTTCTCCAAAAAATAAAATTCCACCAGATGTGGATCTTATACCCTCAACATAAACTTCCCATTCTATATTTATATATTCAAATAGATTCAAATTTCCCTTATTTTTATAATTTATCCTATAATCTATAGTTCCCTTAATGTATCTAGTTATTATTTTTCTATTCAAAAAATGTGTCATTTTTCACATTAAAATCTAATACATAGGAAAACAACATAAAACAAGTCTTCTTAAAAGGATATTAAGTAAAACAATATTCAAATTAATTTCATAGATTCTTTAGGATCAAAATTCTTTCTAACTTCTTCCATAAATATAATTCTTTCCATAGATATAGGTGTGGAAACTTGTTTTTAATCACCCATTTAAACTATTTTAAGTAATTCACTATCATATGTTTCTTTTGATAAGAAAATGTGATTCTCATCTTGCTTAATATGTAGCCCAATAAAGTACCTCATTTCTTCTAGTATATAAATTTCCAATAATATCTTCATTTCTCTATAAAAAACACCTTAAATTATTCTTCATTTTTCTCTATAATTTTTATATTTTCAATAAAAACAATCACAATGAGGGAACCCTCTTGATTTTAATTAAGTAGATGTTATTGTCAACTCTTCCTTTTCTAAAATTCAACATCTTCAAGAAAGTATCAAGATTAGAATACCAAGATTTCAGAGCTTATTTTAGCCCATAAAAATACTTCTTAAACTTCAAAACATAGTTTTTTTCTTAACCAAGAATGAATCCAAATGGTTTCTCAATATATAATTTTTCATCCTGATCTCTATTGAGGAAAGAAAACTTGGCATCCATTTTGAATATTTTATGTCTTCATTGTTCAGAAATAGAAATAACAATTATGATGGTTTCAAGTCTTACTACTAGGTAAAATGGATCATGAAAATCAATTCCTTCAACCTAGAGGCTATATTTAGAAACTCATATTCCCTTATTTCTTATCACTTCACCAATTTCATTCAACTTTTTCTTGAACACCCACTTTTTTCTAATAAAATTTTTATCTTAAATGTTTGGTACAAGTTCCCATGTATCATTTTTATCAATCTCATCTAATTATTCATTCATTTCATCAATCAACTCTTGATGCTATAAAGATTCTTCATCCTCTTTTAGCTCAACCAGTGAGAACAAAGAATTATGTGAAACTGTCCTTGATGTTCTTACAATTGAAACCATTTATCCTTGATCTCCAATGATATTTTATACCTCAAATTACATCATAATCCTTAAAGGATATAAAAACAATTTTCCCTCATTACTTGAAATATATGAATCAATATCTACACCCTTAATAGCTTCCATATTATTACTTTTATCAAAAACTTTATTGTGGTATTTAATAGTGAAAAATTCATCTTTTCTTCCTCTTATATATGAAGTTGTATGTGAACCATTTATATCATAAGGATACAATACTTTCACATTTATAAAGTCAAAAATAATTCCAAACTCCATTTTAAAAAGATTATATACTTTTCTATTAGGAGGTTATCCATGAAAGATACCATCAATACATCTTTGATTGAAATTCCCAAGATTCTCACCTTTAAATTTGATAATATAGGGGATGATAAGAACCATTAATTATTTTACACTTGGGGTTTCTCTATAATATATAATATATATTTATATTAAATATTGGATAATAAAAACAATGACTTTTAATGTGAACTACTCTAATAACTTGTCTCTAAAAAACTGATAGGTATTATGTTCAATCAGTATAGTTTGATTTACCTCAACCAAACATCTTTTATTTCTTTCAGAAACACCATTTTTCAATGTTGTGTGTGTTTCAATAGGTTCATGAATAAAGTAATTCATTTTAATATATCCTTTAAACATCCCATTTTTTATTCAGAACCATTATCGGTTTGTATCTTCCTCAAGGAACATCAACATTCATTTTCAATAATTCCCTTAAAAATATTAAATGTTTTGAGAGTCTCTAATTTGTGTTTCAAATACATAATACATGTAATTTTGGTGAAATAATCAATAACATAAATAAAATAATTATCTCCATTTTTTAATGATTTCTCATGGATCCATATATGTCATAATGAATAAGATCCAAGGGTTGAGTTGTATATCTCAACCCTCTTATATACTAAATTTGAAATCATTCCATTCTAGAATATATAAAAAAATATCTTCTTTTATCAAGAATAAGAACATCACAAATAGTTCCTCTATTTATTAACATTTTTATATTTATTTGGTACCAATGATCAACCCTTTTATGACATAACTAATTTTCTTCCATCATGCTCAGATAACATCAACTATGTGCATCTCCAACTTGAAACAGATTTTCCTTGGATTTTTTCCTCTTGTTATAGCTTTCTCATCTTCTAACATTTTAACAAAAAATGGATATATTTTTTAAAAATACTTTTGCTCATTAATCACAAAGATGTTAAAAACTCAAAAAACAATTTCAATCCATCATTAAATAAGGAAATACTAGATTTTAATTCTTCTTTACCAATGAGATAAGATCCAATGCCTTTGTTTCTAAGTGACTAATCATTTACCAATTTCAATGTTTATTAATTTTAGTATTTCAATTTTTTTTGAGTTTCCAGCATTACAAGATATCCTATAGAAATATTTTTTGGATAATCACATCTTTCACAAATATTTTTAAGTGGTTGAGATAGATTTTTAAATTTCCAACTAAATTTTTCAGGTTGTCTTCATTTTTTGGGTTGACTGCCCCTAAAACTATACCTCCAATACCTCATATATTAATTATACTATTGATTACTGAAACATCACATTTTTTTATATTTTAAAATCCTTAATGGTGGCATCTGTAACAATAGAAAGTATATTTTCCTCCATAACCCACATGATGTCTAGAACTGTGTATCTATTTTCCATTACATTTATAAAAATCAACCATGGATACTTTTTGTGAAAAAATATTTTGATAATCACATAAATTTTATTCTTCAATATATATTTCTACTAATCCTTAATAGAGTATTCATTTGTAGTGGTTTTTACTTCAAATTTTGATTCCTTGGAAATTTTAGAATTTTTTACTTCACTTATTTTAGCTTCATATGTGGTTCTCCTAAATTACTTCGTCGGAAAATTTCAACCTTGTTGTTAACATATAAGGATGATATTTATTTATCATTTTAAGATTCACAATTTTTATAAGTTTCACCAGCTTCTGAAATTGGGTTTTGGATGTTTGATATTCTTTATTTAGATTCAATCAAATTATGTTGCACAAGGCTAAATTATTTTTCCTTCAAATTTATATTTTCTTAAATATTGAAGTTGATATTTTTATCTTCATCAAGAAACTTATTCATATCGCCAATTTATTTTAATATTATATACTTTATTTCAAGTTTTGATTCCTATTTTTTCAGATATATCTTCTTTCTTCAGTTTCTTGTTCTCCATCTCAAGATTAACAATATTTTAAAGACATTCATTCAATTATAATTTAAACATAAACTCCATATAATTTTCCACTTTTTCTTATTAATAGTTTCTTATTTTATCATTGTTAAAGTACTCATCAATTACATTTTCAATAAGAAACTACCCAATGCTATCATCACTAGAATTTTCAGCTTCTGCTTCACTATGATTATCTTCTTCATGTCTAGAAAAAAAGTTTCTATTTTTATATTTATATAAATTATTATCCTTTATTTTTGAATAGGAATTTAATTTTTATGTCTTACTCTTTAGATATATTCTTAAATTTCCATCTTATTCGTCATTATCTTCATCTTCATTTACCCTTGGCAAGTTTTCTATGGTATTTTCAATGGATTCATAGTTAAATAACTACAAAGGTAACTTTACCTTATACTTATTCATGACTCTTTTATTTTTTACAGAAAAAAAGACATAAGTTCCTAAAAAATAACTTTATATTCAGTTTTAGAGTCATGGTATTCTTCCACAGCAACTATATTAATCATTCCTTAATTTGAATACTTGAATGATATTTCCTAACCAGCCTTTTACTTATTGATGAAATACTTTTCTCTTATAATATTATAAGTGATGATAATTATATATAGAGGACCCAAATATAGTGTTTTAGTATATATATCTTATAATAATGATACTTCAAAATCAAATTTATCAGGAAGGATTCTTATAATATATTAAATGGTAATTAATTCTTCTAATTTCTCACCAAAACATCTTAGTGTCCTTTTAATTTCATTTACACTAAAAAATAAATAACCAGAAGATTCATCATCTCCCATTTTAAGGTCTTCATACTTCAATATTCAGAAATGGAACTTATCTTTATTTAATAAAATATTCCTTTATAAATATTTTCAACTTGTTCTAGATGCCTTTATTTATTCCAATTCCTTTAACACTCATTAATTAAATTTTAGGGAGTGAGGAAAACAAAGCATTTATGGCTCACCCATCATTCATAAGATTATTATTATTGAAACATATTAGGGGATCACCTTTATTATAATGAGTGAATATATCTATAATACCTCCTAAAACATCAAAGGGAAAAAGATAGGTTATCATTATATCTTTCCAAATATAATATTTATTCCAATTAAATATAGGATTCCCCTGACTATTAACAGAGTTATAAACATCCATAGTATATTTCTCCATATTCATTCATCCTAGAGTCAATAAAGAAAATTTTGGATCCTATACAAATTAAAATTACCAGATAGGATCTATATGATCACTGAGAAGGGGGTGAATTGGTGATATAATCTTTTAATTTTTTCTTATTTAAAGAAAAATTATCCTATAGTGTGATGGAATTGACTCGGTTAAATCACAACACACAGACACACCCTCATAAAAATAAGAATTTACAAGGTTTATAACTCAGTAAGTGTATATAGTTCATCAAATGATCTATAAATGATATAATACAACAAATATATTATAAAGGGAACCTTTTTGTTTTAAGGGAATAAGGTTAAATACATCACTTAAATAGCACTATTGTTTTTTGATAATACACGAACTTAATTCACTTATTGTATCAAAACAATATTTTCAATAACAAAATGAACCTTCAAAAAAATGGTTAAATAAGTTTTCACTGTGATGTATGATTTATTTATACTTTCATTCCTTTATTTTTTTTATTTTTCTTCTTAATTTTCTTACACAACAACATGAAATAACATCTGACTAGCCATTTATATCCAAACCTCTCTGTCTAACACCCTTTTTCTGGAACCCTATTTGTCTGATACCCACTTTTTCATATAACTTTTTAAAATAACTTCTTCATCTAGAAGCTACATATATGATACCTCTTTATCCTCTACCCTTGGTATGGTATCTATCCATCCATTGCTTTTATGTCTAGTTCTTCAACAACATATCACTCAATATCTTTAGTTGAAACCTCACTTCTTCAATAACTCGCATAGTCACATCAGCAACATCCATTTCATAGCACACCTTCTCTCCTTTAAATAGTCATAATTTATCTAATAAATAAGAGAGAAGCATGAACATAAAATTTGAACATCCCATCCATGTTTTAATTCCTAATTGAGTCTTCCTTTAATTGACCATCTTCAAACTTATGATTAAATTGGAGTAAAAAAAATTCATAAGAACATTATCATATCATGATATCAATGATCTCTTCAAAACTTCCTAAAATCATATATATAATAAAAATATTTCTTTCATGATTATAAATTCATTGAACTTTTATATCATCATAATCACAATTTTATATTTTACAAAAAAATTGTAAAGATCCCCAATACGTCATCTGATACATCTTCATTAGAAATTATATCTAATGGAAATGTTGGAGAACTTTTTCTGATGATTTTTTTCAACAAAATCCATCTGATGGATTTATTCAAACAACATATGTCTGATTCCTTCGTGAATATTCTTTATTTCATGGAATTTTCCCAAAAGATACTATCTAGTGGACTCAAAAACATCCCTCTGTCTAAAGAACTTAAAAATGTTAATCAATATTTTCATATCTGAGGAAACCATACTAGTTTTTTATCTGGTGGACTCTCTCTAGAATCTGTATATTCCTTTGATTGCTTCCATTGAATAAACCTAGCTTGAATCATGAATACCTTGAAGAAATCAAGATTTTTGGTGCTTTAAAGAACAAAAAATCATCTTCTGATTTTCATTTTCTAAGATTCTATGTTTGATAGACATATAATTACATTTGGAAAATACTTGGTCTCATCGTTTATCAAAACACCATAGTCCATACAACTCAAATTATCTATATATAACATTCGATCTAGAAACATTATAAATAATACTCATCATTTTCAAGTGATTATTATATTAAAAATATATTAAAACACAAAGAAATACTTCATGATTTTTAACCTCTTGGTATCAAAAATATCTATAAATACATTCATCGCAAAATAGTCTAGGATAAACTCTTTTCAAAAGTATAGTAATATTGGGCTAACCACCATCATACCTTTTGGTCTTGAGTTAACTTATCATGTACCCTTGGGCTTACGACAACCACTTGTATACTATTTTAGATTATGATATATAATACATCACCTAAAACATTAGATGGATATAAAAACCCACTCATCATATAATGATAAACCACACATATTTATTCCATGAGAACATGAGATCATTTTTCATTCTTTCATAGCATAATTAACCCATTGAAAAGAAATGAGTTTCATGAATACATCCTTAAAACATCAATATAATCCATTGAAAAAAAGGTTTATTTTTCCATTACATCATATATACATTGAGTCATTACAATCATTAATATATTTTATATACTTGAAAAATACTTTTATAAGATAATTATAAATATTTCTTTAGAAAGAAGAATTAATATCATTTTCTGTTGGTAACATTTAAAAAATGAATAACTCAAGGAAAAATGGGAAAAATATTTTCTTTAAAAACCCCTAAAAACAAAGAAAGTAATATTAATAACAAAAAATTGTCATAATAACAGGAAAATGTGGTTGAGTGGTAAATGTTAAAAAACAATAGTTTAATGCTTTTATAGATATGTCAATTGTGAATATCAACAAAATATTCAATATCAAAGGTAATTAAAAATAACCTTGAAAATTAATTGAATTATATATATGAAAATTATTGAAATAATATAGAGAATATGTACATGGAATAGAAAGAGTTTTATGAAAGTATTTTAAAACTTTTAAAGCAATGATTCTAAATAAAATTCCTTGTGGATTTTAAATAAAAACCAAATTGAATGAAATAACTTGAAATGGAACTTAAAACACCATGAGTATAAAATTATTTCTGATATAATATTCCAATGAAATATTATATACACCATGTAAATATAAAGTGGTTTATAATATGAAACTTTTCTCACATAAGGAAATTTGAGATCAGAAAACCCCTATATCTTTTATAACACATGAATCAAATTCATTAAAAGAATGAAAATGATTTAGAAATTAAATAACATAAATTATATGAAAATATATATTATATTACATTCATGGTTATGTGAATAAAATGAATATGATGTTAAAAAAATCATGGTGCCAAAAATGAAACATTTCTCAAGGAATTGAAATTGAGACCAAGAATCCTTCACTTCAAACATATGCTTGGTTGGAAATTATATAACCTCTTATATAATAAATATAAATTATAATCTTTTTCATAAACATATTTATATTTATCTTACTATATACCATTTAGTTTTAATTTATTATTACACATTTAATAATAATGCTTTTTCATAGTCAACTTTTAATGTGTTAAATTTCCTTTTTCCATGCATATTCTGATTCAGTGATTCTAGTTATTAAACCCTGATCATTGTTTCAAAATATAGATAATGTTCATGAAGTTTTATCATATGTTTCTGATATAGTTTTTTCCACTTGGTCATTTCAATGAACTTATGCTGATAATTTTCATAGAAATATTTAAAATGTCATTTTTGAGAAATGTTGATTCTATAAAAAAGAATTATTTTATTATTGAATAAAAATATTTATATAATCATTAAATAAATCATTAAAACATATTAAATTAATTAATTTTAAAAAATAAAACAAGTAAATAACATTACTTCATAATTAATGACATAAATATTATAACATCGTTCATTTAAGTGGTAAAAATTGCCTAAAAAAGATCATATTGTAGTGGTTGAATGATTAATAAAATGCTATTCCATAATGATAATATCAATTTTAAATAAGAATAATTATTTCAAAATAAATATGAAATTGAAAAATATGATTTAATAAAAGTTAGTTTAAGAACATATAGAAAAAACAAAAAGAATATATCGCTTATGTAAAGACCTTGAGTCCCCTCTTAAAGGACCTCTGTAAAATGATGGGTTTAGGACTTATTCGTGCAACTATAGGTTCCCAAAAGTAAAATAGGATTATAAGGGAGATAATTTGTGTATATATTCAATATAATTAAAAAGGGGTGTGGTTTGAGTTGGGGTAGGAGGGTCCTTTAATAAGTTAGAGGGGTGGAACTTTTCTAAATACTCTTAAATTTAACTACATATATGTTATTCTCAAAGGAAAGTGGTACCAAAAGAGAAAACCTTATAGGATAACAAAATTGGTTTGATAATTAACTCATATAATCAATTAGTGATAATTTATTTGGGATATTTTTGGACTTATCAGTAAGTTTAACTCCTTATTAACCATTTAAACCTCTACCGTGGTGACTAACTTTTACCATGGAAACATATTTTTATGACCAAAAAATGACTTGGAACATTTTAAAAAAAATTAATATGATGATTAAAAATATTAAAATAAATTTAAAATAGTCAATCTGTAGAGGTAATAAAAAAATAATTTTAATATAAGTACACATAATACAATAAAAAATAGTTTTTATAAAAATTCCCTTTAAAGCATAAAATGAATTTCCAGAAAAAATCATGTATAGTATTGATTCCTAGGAAATTTATTAGTATATTATTAACAAAATATATGTTTTATGACTTTCACAACAATTCAAAACTAAATGGATCATTTTGAAAACAAAATTAAATGAAAAGGACCAAACAAATTATTAGAATAAAAAGTAACCTAATTCCAAAAAGATGATTATAGGTTTTAGATTAAAAATAAGATTTTTAAACAATTTATTTTACTCCATAAAAATATATTTGTTTGATTCAATGGTCTTATGAATTTTTAATTCGTATTTATATCATGATGAAGTCATAAAATTTATATTGTTTTTCATTATTCACCTAAAAATCATCCATTTCAGAATAATTCAAAACATTCAAAATAAGATAATTTTGGTATTATGAAACCAAAAATCAATTTAATTTTATTAAGTTGTAATTATGAAATTTAGAGTTTTGTTTTTTATTTAAAATATATAAAATATTCACTATAAATAATGTTTTTAAACCTATCATTTTTGTTTAACCATAAATAATTAAAGTAGTACTTCTTATAATTAATTAATTAGTTAATTGATGCTAATAATTTATTTTTATAGTAATTCCATGAATTTCATCGATATATTTTATTTATATAATTTATTAAAGTTAGTGGAATTATCAAAAATTGATAATTCAAAATTGTTCCTTTAAAATCAATTGTATTTCTTTTGTAGATTAAAATATTTTAATTCTAAAAGAATCATTTATTTTTTAATTATGTTTTGCCTCAATATATTTTAATTTGTTTCATTTTTTTATAATTAATTATTCATTTTAGTTCACTATTATCTGTATCACAACCTGTTGAAAACAATGAATTTATTCCAAAGTTAAATACATAAAACATCATGGGGAGTTACACTTTACCCCATAAATTAACTTTACATTCAAAATTAAATTACATTTATGAAGATAAATGATTATACCTTTTCCTAATTATAACCTCAACTTCCAATGTCTCTTTCCTGAACTTAATATCTCTTCAATGAACCTTAACCATTTGACTGATATTTTTTTGTAGTACTTTATCCCTCTGATCTAAGATTTCTATTGGTTTCTCCTCATAAGAAAGATCATGATCTTGCTATATAACCTATAATTCTAATACATGTTAATGTTTAGGTATGCACTTCCTAAAAAGTTATGCATTGAACACATTATGAACATGATGGAGATTTGGTGGAAGTTAATGGTGATAAACTACCACTCCCACATGATTAAGGTTTTCAATAGGGCCAATATACCTAGGGTTCAACTAGACTTTATTTCAAGTCTCATAACCTTCTTCGAAGGAGATATTCAATGAAATACATTTTCTCTAACTTAAAAATCCAAATTATATGAATGATTATTGTAATAGATTTCATAATGACTATGTATATCTTTAATGTTTCATTTAATTTTTTTAGTCTTCCCTTATGTTTCTTGAGGTTGATCATGTCTCAAAATCTAACACTCTCCAACTTCATCTTAACAATTTTGGATTATTAAAATATTCTAATATAGAACATCATAAGGTTACATAAAAATTTTAGAATGGAAACAGTTTTTATATAAGAACTATATTGGGGGAAGGTGTCAACATCATCCCCCTTTGAAATACATTAATAAGGTTCTCAGTATATATTTGAGTGTTTGAATGATCTTATCAGAATAAATATATGTCAGAGGGTGATATGAAATGATAAAGTATAACTATATATTTATTGTTTATTAAATAATTCTCTAGAACTTTTATGTAAACCCAGGATCCCAATCAAAAACAATTGAAAGTGGTACCCCATTAAGTCTTTCCACTTCCTTAATATACACCCTGGAAATTTGTTCAAGAGATAAAGATTCTCTGATAGAAATGAAATTCACCAACATCATATGGATATCAAATATAACCCAAATGAAATTATGAACATAGATTTATTTGGGAGTCTTAAAATGAAATCCATGGTGATGTTTTCCCATTTATATATTATTATGGGTAATGGTTTTAGAATCCCCTTAGAATTATAATGTTTCAACTTAACATTTTGGCATACCAAGTATCGAGATATGTACACTTCAATATCCCTTTTCATTTTGTTAGTGTATAATTTATTCTTTAGATCTCTATTAATCATTTCATGATTTAGGTGGATAGAGATTTGTGAGTTATATGATACATCTAATATCTCCCTCTTCAATTTTGGTATTAATATAACACATATTTAGGTCATGAAACATATCATTACATCATCGTCACGGTTAAACATTAGAAATTTTATTATCTACTTTTGTAACTCCATATCCACCTTTTTCACATTTTTATATTAACATTTATGGATGTTTAAGAAAGAAAATTTGAAAGATAGGATTTTCCCCCTTTACTTATGATTTCAAGGTTCATCCTCTATAAATCCATGATTATTTTATCTTTTTCAATTCTCATCATAGATAAGGTATCATGATCTGTTCTACTTGGAGCATTAGACACCTTGTTTTTCTTCCCAATGTGATGATGTATTAGGAAACCAAAATCATTGATAAACTCCTACCATCTTCTTTAGAACATATTCAACTCCTTCTATGTTAATATATACTTTAATCTTTTAAGATTAGTATATATATCACACCTGTCACTGTAGATATAATGCCACTATATCATTAAGGGGAAAAAATACTACTTCTAGCTCCAAATAATGATTCAAGTAATTTTTCACATAAAACTTCAATTGGAAAGAGTTATATGATACCACCATGTTATTTTACATGATGAAACAACCTGATACCTTCATTAATGTGTCACTATATATCAAAAAACCTTCTCTAATTCAAGGTAAGGTGACTAAATGTGTTTTGATCGACCTTATCTTATGGTCCTTTAAATTTTCATTACATCCACATATCAAAAGGAACATAGATCCCTTCTGAGTTTACTTGGTTAATCGATTTAATATCCTTGAAAAATTTTCATAAAAAACATTGATAGTATCCAACCATTATAAGAAAACAATGGATCTTGATCACTAAGGTTGGTCGAGGCTATTGTTTAATAATATTTATTTTTTAAGGAACCATTGATATACCCTCACCTGTGAGTAAAAAACCTAATAATGAGACTTTATATTTCCAAAATTCACACTTCCTAAATTTGGAATACATTTTCTCTTTCCTTATGGAATTTTACACAATCCTCAAATGATCTTCAGAATTTTCCTTATGCATGTAATATATAATAATATTATCTATAAATACTACCACAAATTTTTTACGGTAATATATAATGATTATTCATTATATCCATGAATATAATAGGTGAATTTCTAATTCCTAATATAATTACTATTAATTTATAGTGTACATACCTTTTAGGGACTGTTTCCTTGGGTATTTCCTTCCTTTTAACCCTTAATTAATGATATCTAGATCAAATTAAAATCTGTGAGAAGTATTGACCCCCTTTTATTAGATTAAACAATTAGACAATATGATGTAGAGGATATTTATTATTGATCATGGTCATTTTATGTTCATGATGATCAATGTGGAGTTACATTGACCCATAGTTCTTAATAAAAATAATTGGTGTAGCGCATAGTGAAGAACTATGTCATATGAATCCCTTATCCATGTTCTCTTTAAATTTATTTTTCTATTCTTGCAACTTAATCAGATCCATTCTATAAGAATTCTTTGAAATAGGCGTAGCACTAGGTATGAGTTCTATTGAATAGTCAACTTCATGATTTAGGGGAAGACTGGGACACTCTTTATAAAATACGTGAAATAAATCACATATAATAGTTGTATCTTAAATATTTATTTTCCTCCTAACTATTTGAAATCAATAAACTTCATAATAAGGTACTGGGAACCATATAATTGTAGTAATTTCCATTTGGATTTTATAGACATCCTCGCATCGATAGAAATTCATGGGTTGATTTAGGATATGAAATGTGACTTACCTAACTCTGTAATTGATATTATATCTATATAGAGAGGTCCAATTAATTCCCAATATTACATAAAATTCAACAATACGGAGAATAATAAAATTATCAAGAATCAAATTCCCACAACTTACTAACATAGTGTATTGATACACTTAGGATTAAATCATCATACCATTATGAGTTTTCACTGATAATTAAACTTATAATTATTGAGGTAGTGATTTGATACCCTTAAAATTATCAATATATAAAATAGTGGTTAAAACTAAAACACAAAAATACATTAACAGTTATTTAGTGATTAATAAGTGTATGTTTCACCACATCATTCTTATGGCCCACTTCAGTGCTTGTAATTTCATGGGATTTCCATTTTTCCTTAGCTTAATGGTTTATTAAAGTTGATTATAACTATTAACCTTTTATATGGTGTAGTGATTGAAGTAATGACCATAATCCTTGCAATTTAAGTATTTTAGTATAGATGGATCATTATGCTAGGTTTTATTTTCACTCATTTCCTTAGCTGGCCACTTCATATCTCACCATAACTCATGTTATTGATGATATCCACTTCCAAACATCAAGAATTTATATTTCCCTTATAGAACCCCCCCCCCAATCTTCTTCCCAAATTTTTTTATTTAGTAAGTCAAGTATTATTCCTTATAAAGGCTTTATTATTGTTAGAGTTTCCATAAAACTCCATTTTTTATTCTTTTCCACAAGACCAAAATAATTATAGGATTATCTAATTTTCATTTATTTCTTGAGAACACATAAAACAATTTATTCATAACTACTAATTTCCGTTATATCTAATTCCTATTGAAGAAATTGTTTCATGAAACTACATAAAAATTCAATTTTATCTTTAAATAAAATGATAAAACAAGAAGCATTATTTAAAATTCTTTTAATGTTTTCTTCATAAGTACCAATAGATTCATCCTCCATTTGTTTCAATTCAATAAATTCACTATTCATCTTAGAGTGAATATTTTATGGAAATTATTGTTTATAAAATAACTTTTTATACCCCTCCCATCCCTCGGTGTTAATTTTTATTGTCTTCATAAGTCCAGCACTAATCTACCTCACACTCTAGATGATGGATGTTTAATATCACCATCTCATTATTTATGCATTGGATAATGGAAAATATATTTTCCATCGTATTGATCAACTATTTAAAAATTATTGTAATGGAGAAACCACTAAAGTATGGTGGAAGTTAAAACATGAAGGACTTAATGGTGAGTTGTTACATTTGTTAATATTTATGATGCTCGATATGGTTAGAATTATTGTTCATATATTGAGATATTTGGGTGAGAATAGCCAAAATATTTATCATTATAACACCAATTTCAATTGCATTATCATGATAAGGGTTATTCGATTATCCATTACATTCACTATTAACTTGATTCCTCTTAGTGTAATACATAGACTAAAACTAAAATGGTCAGTTTGGGAATCATGAATTAATCAGAGTAATCAATCATATCATAAGAAAAATCATTCCAAAGATGTATTAAATTAAGACACCTTCATTTCAACAAATGAAATCCTAGGTAAATCCCACTTCACATTAATTATTTTAGGTTTTATCCTCTTATTATTCATAACCTAATACCAAAAAATAATTGAACACTACTTTAATACTAATTAAGGTGACCCATACATAAAATAAATTCATATTACATAATTTTACATGAATATTCTACGCATCTCATAATATATCGCACTCTATAACCTAAAGGTTTAATACCTTTACTAATTAGGTGCATAACCAACTTATTTTTTCAACATATTCATCATTTACCATATGTAATCTTCATATGAAACATCATTTCTAGACATATCAAACATAATATCCTTCTCTATGACCTTAGGAATAAAAAACCTAAAACGGGGTGAGATCAGAAACCTGGTAGAGTAAACATGAGATATATCAATCAAATATCATAAGTGATAATAATATGATCATGTTGTTATAATAACATTAATAAAGTGAAATGACATAACATAAGAAACTCATACCCCATAATACATTAAACCTAAATCATCAAATCATGGAATACATATTTTGGAAGAAATAAGAACAATAAGTCAATAATAATAAGCTATTATATTATAGGAATCAGGATATAGAATAAGGGGTTAGAATAAACAAAAGAATAGAAGTATTAACACATGAAAAGAAGGATTTTCCTTTTTTTAAAGTCCTCATTCTACACAAAAAAACACATGTAAAGGCTAACTACCAAGAAATTAATCACATAATGGGATAATATAACCTCTTTCCCAAATTATATTAGTCTTTGGATAACCACTCGTGTACCATTTCCCTTGAGTTAACTGCCCATACACTCTTGGGTTTGGTATAAACACCCATATACCCTTTTATATAAATAGATATAAAACATTAACCAATGCATTGGATGATTATAACATACCCACCCATCACATAATTATAAACCACTCACACATGTTCCTTAAGAAAATAAGATGATTTATTATCCCTCCATAACTTAATTAACCCAAGGAAAATAAATGATTTTTATGAAAATTTACTTAAAACATCGTCATCATACTTAAATAGAAATACAAGGGATGGTATCATTTGATCGTATCCCCCGTGAATCATTAAAATCTTTAAAGGATGTTGAGATAGATGAAAGATACTTATATAAAATCATTTGAAAGATTAATTAAAAAATAAGATGAAATATCTTTTTCATTTGGTAATTTTTTAAAAATGAAAAATCCATAGAACAAAAAGATTAGGATTTTCATTAAAAATAATCAAAAATTTCACTGTATTATTTATTAAAAAATAAAAAACATGATGGTGGGAAAATATTATCGACTGGAAAATGTTAAAAAACATTATTTTCACACATTTGTAAAAAAATCAATTGATATGTCATATAGAGGGAAAAAAATGTTTCAAACTAATACTTTTCAAAAATATGGGAAGTAGCACTTAGGTGTGAGCCTAAAAGTAACAAGAAGGTGTTTTAGGAGTGGGAATCCTAAACATAGAGTAAAGCAATGTTGAATTTGTGTGAAGAGGACAATCAATGAAATAGTCGAGAAAGTGGTCAACAGAATGCGCCATCCACACTCTAGTGTTTTAAGTGAAAGGAGATTGAGAGATATGTAAATAAATGTCCTAGTATAATAGATAATGTGGATGATAATCCACAAAAACCTCTAAATAAAAAGGATAATGGGAAATATAATTCAATCACAATGGATGGAGTGGATCATGATAATTAGGTCACAGTTATACTCCCCTCCTTATTTGGGAATTTCACGTTGGATTTTGTTTGAATGATACCTATAAAAATAAAAAATTTCATCTTTTAGGGAAATTTCATGTTATTCTCCCCCTCTACATGGATTCTGGAATAATGAAATCACATTTGATATTCTATCAGTACAAGAATGAACCAAATATTCCAACGAAAATATTTTTATATAAGATAAGATATTATATAAGGAATAAATTGTTAGTTAACATTTGGAAGTGTATATGTCTCCATGTGATATTAACTTAAGAGATATGGATATCATCATGGGTTTATAAGTTCAAGGTTTACCATATGTTAAAATTCTTAGACACCCCTCTTGAGGTTTTACATGATGGGATTTTATCAATATTAAGTATATTTTGGGAGAAATTTATTGCAATAAAACCCTTTTCTTTGGTATATATTGTATTGATAATGTTATTTGAGGATTAATGCCTTTAAAATTTGTGTATATGTTATTGAAGGTATGGGTAAATTTTATTGTTTATCTTATCTTTGATGTTGAGATAAGTATGGGTTGAAGTCGATCACCATACAAAGTCATCATGGTTTTATTACTATCAAAGACGATTTATATCTAGATCCTCTCACTATAATATACATTATGAAAGTGGTAAGATCGATTTTAGTACTATATTAAATTGTATCTAATCAAGATCTAATTTTTATCTTGAGGTTTTGGGGATGTTTCAGTAAGATCTTGATATACAGTTGTTTTTCATCACTTTTTATCATCCTCAAACCAATGGTTAGTCTGGGGGAATAATTCAATCCCTAAAGGTTATGCTAAGATCTTGTTATATGTAATTAAAATGTGTTTATAATCAAAAACATCCTCTTATTTGGTTTTCATACAATTATATATTTACCTTGACCATTCAAATGACTCATTATGAATCCCGTTAAAGAAATAAGTGTAGAACTCCAATGTACTAGAATGAATTTGTTGAAAGAAATCTATTGGGACCTAATCTTTCAAATTAAATAGAATAGATTTCATAACCATTTAACAACACATAAAGGAAGAGAAAATTTGACATAAAGTTTGTACTGATAATAATCAAAGAAATCTTAAATTTGAATTTGGTGAGATGGTGTTTTTAAGAGTTTATCTATAGAATAAAGAAGGGAAAACTATATCATAGTTATATTGGTACCTTTGACATAATTTATCATATTAGGATAGTATCTTATCATTTGGTTCCACCACCAAACCTCTCTTGGGTTTGAGAAGTGTTCCATGTATATCTACAGAAGATGTATATACCTATTCTATCATGTGTACTGAACTCCATATTCATATCACTACAGGAAGATTCTTTTTATGAGGAACAACTAGTGGAGATTATGCATCGTATAGATAAACTTCTATGAAAAAAGACCACTAATCTAGTTAATGTTTGATAGTTAAATCCCCGGCTTGAATAATTTACATGGGAACCTAAGGATGTAATGAAGTATCCTTGGTTTTTGGTACCAAAGTGAATAATTTCAAGGGTGAAATTCATTTTAAGGGGGGTGGAATGTAACACACCAAGATTTAGTGAAAAAAATCAAATAAGTTTATTATTTTAGATATTTTTTGTTACACTCATCATTATTCTTAGTTTGTGTTGCACAAGAAACATATTTCACCTTTCATTACATGCAACATTGAGTTTAGCTTGAGATAAATGCAACACTAAGTTTAAACAAAACATGACACATTATTAAAATATTATTTTTTAGAATGATAGTTATTACCTTAAAATTGAATGGATCGTATAAATAGGATAAATTAAATTATGAAAATATATATTTTAAACATGTATACAAAATCAATTTTTTGGTGAGCAATTATTTATAAATGAAAATAAAAACAATTTCAAAATAATTGTAATCTTTTGTTTTGAAAAAAACTATTCTTATGCACAAAAACACGTTTCACCTAAATAATATTTTCAAACAAATTGATGAATTATTTTAATGAAATCAATATATTATATATTCTATTAAATTTTTAACATTCGTATTATGTTTTTCCTAGACAAGAGATTAAAATAAACCAAATTTTATGCTTAAAAACTATATTTTTCTAAAAAACTATTTTGACATCTTTAGTGAACTTATATTAGAAATAATTCTTAATAAATTTATAAAAATTATTAGAAAAAATAATTTTCATTTTTTAAATCATAATTTGAAAATTATCTAGTGTTATTTTTTTTAAATTTCCTAAAATGATTAATTTGTTCATGAATGGTGAAAAATAATGAATTTTAATTGAAAACTAAATTTTAGTTTAAATTAATTTTGAAGTTAAATTATATTTTAAATTTTTTTAAATTAAAATTAGTTCAATTATAGAAATTTTAATCTAATTTATTACATTGGAAGCATATTTATATATAATTTTGATATAAAAACACTTGTAAACTTTTGAAAATTTTCTCATTGAAAACCTATTGTAACATCATATCTATATGATTAATTTTAAATTAAAATATTAAACTTAAATGAATTTAATTTACAAACATACATTCCATATTTGTAGTAATAATAATTTATATTATATAATAAGGTAAACTTAATTTCTGGCCAAAATTAATAGTAAAAATAGCGACAATTATTTACTGTGGTTAAGTTAAAATCTATTTTCTATAATAATTAAGAGACTATCATTTTTGAGTCTCAATAATAATCCCTGGAGCCTTGTTACATGAGAAATATATATATACACCTTTTCCTTTTCAAAAAATTATAATTGTTCCACTCACCTCACATATAAAAGCCTACCCCCTATCATCTCTTATTCACACCTTAAAATCCCTTGGTTTCAGCCAACAACATTCCAAATAACTTATAAACTTCCATACTCTGATCATAGAATAATGATTTTCTTCATAAATGAAACCTTGGAAGGATTTGAATTGAAACCTAAGGAGGTTACCTGAAGAAATGGTAACGTTGTTCAATGATTTTTTTATTTTATTTATTCCTCCACCTCTATAAATTATTATTAAAAATGATGATATAATAACTAAAATATATTAAATATACTTATATGATGTTATGTCTATTTCATTACCTCCATCCATCTCTACTTTCATCAAATGGGATACGAAATCATCATGCTTCTGTACGGTGGAATACCACCTCGCGAACTGATGTTATTCATTTTTCCATTACCACCTCTCATGGTTGGGTATTTTGATGGATATAAAGTATATATATGATATTTATAAGATAATTATACATTTTGAGTCATTATATAATATATAACTTTTTAATTTCCATTTTGTAGGGGATACGATAATGTCGCTCTTGTGTATGGAGGACGACCATCTCATGAAGCGATGTGATTTTTTTCACTAACTCTTTGCATAGAATACTATAATGTTACATTTAATGAATATATCGAATATAAATGAAATAATTATCATATTCATGAAATATTTTTCATTATTAAAATATAATATATAATTTTATTTCTTAACTTTTCACTCATTGAAAGATGATAACCTCATTCATGTACGTGTAGACTACCACCTTCACAAAGTGATGTGATACTCTATTTTCATCACCACACCACATTGATTATATGTATAATTATATTTAAAGAAATAATATGATATTTATGATATTATTATCCTTATTTAAATATAAAATAATACTTACCTAGTTTCTATAATGATCCTTGGAAAATGGAAATGTTACTCATGTGTATGTATAGCCTACCATCTCTATGATCGTCACGAACTTCATTTCTCAAAAATATGATTCATGATTATTATTAAAAAGTATAATTGATGTATATATATTATAATTATTTAATTATTATTGTTCTATATATTATGAAACAATTATCAATGTAAGAGGAATGAAAATAACAAATCAAAATATATGTGAAAAATAAAGCTGTTGTTACCCAAAATGTGATTTTAACAAGGTATTGGAAATAAACAGGTAATAAATGGTAATATTTAAATAATATATGGTGAAATATATATAATAATGGTTCTATAATATATTTATAATAAACTTATATTTATTTTACATGAGGTTCAAACAAGTATGAAGCATGTCAAGACTTAAGTTAACGTATTGCTAGTCACTCTTTTATTTTTTGGAACCATATCTGAATTCACCTATTATTTATTTTGTGTGGTTTATTTAATTCCCCTTTGACATGTTATATAATTAATATAATTATTTTAATGATACTTAAATTATAATTTGATTTTATGCTTTATTGGGGCATATGATCCAAAAGATTACTAATATGGTAAAAGATTTTCATCTCACTTTTTACTTCTATAAGACACATGTCATATCTGCCACCTATTTGTTTTATGTGGTGTATATAATGCATAAGAATTTATTATATTATTATTACCCTAAAAATTATGGGGATTAAATATCTATTTCCAGATCTCAGTTTCATGGGGATTATGCTTCAAATGTTACCAAATTGGTAAGGGTTTTATGATACGATCTCATTATTTATCATGATTTTTTATGATTAAGTCTCCAATGTTGAAATATTATTATCTAACTCTCATGAATTTTACTATACTATGTTTATTCATGATATTTTCAGGTAATATTACCATTTTCCACTCTCTGGTATTTGAAATAATTAAGAAAATGTTTTTAATAAAAAATGCATTTATTTCTCTCTTAGACAGAAAAACATTTTCTTCCAAAAACATATTTTCTAAAAATGTTTTAAAAATGCTTCTAACAATATTAAAATTATTTATTAGACTAATTTTTACCCTCTAATGAATTTTTACAAAAAAATTAAAGGAATGTTTTTTCATTTTGCAAATAATACTCATTTTTGTTTTTAAAGTAAATGTGAATGTAATATTTGTTTTAACATGTATAAAATTAACTTAATTTTCCACCATCATGACCATTATTTTATTTGAATAATAATTTATATATTTTCAATTTAATTTCCAAATAAAATAATTTTCAAAAAAATTATGGATTTTACGTTTTAAAAAGTAATTTTCAAGGAAAGCTATCTTCCGTATGAAATGTTCCAAGTGACCTTTCAAAATAATTCTCTATATAAGATGATATATTTTTATGTAACGTATGCTTTGGTGGGAATATGAACTAAGGATATCATTCATATTATTTATCTAAATGGTTTATTATGAAAATATTTTTATCAAATCCACTTCTCTTCCATGAGTTATACCAGAATAATGTTCTTAAGAAACCTTCTTCTTTTTCTATGGGTTATGCTATGATGAAATGATTTAATGATTAGGAAACCTTTATATTATACATGGGCTTTTATATGTTGAAATGTTTATAAAACCCATTTCTTTTCATGGGTTATGATATAATTAATTATTTTAATCTTGTGTCACACATATATATGATTTTCAATATGTGATGGGTGGGACCTATATCTCCCTCTAATTAATTGGGTAAAGATATATAACTCATGAGAAAATATGTTATGCATGAACCCAATTACTTGTTTAAAATTTTATGTGTAATCCTGATTAAATTTTAAAAATTTTATTCATCAAACTAATAATATGTTCATAATGTTATGTCTGGACCTAATTATAGGTTCACTGTGTTATTCATGGACATGTATTTCATGTCCATAATGTTTTATGTGGACCTGGTTGCATGTCCCTAAGTTTATATGAGGTCCCAATTTCATGTACATAACATAATTATTGAAAATATTTCTATTTATATATTTTCACAATATTATAATCTGATGTGTAACCCACAAATCTATGTCTTATGCTAATTTTATGCTCTCATGGGTCATGTTCTTTGATTCCCTTATGATCCATGTCTTGTGAAGTTCCAATATTTATGCCATGAATCAATATTATGATCTTTCATATGTTAGTTATGGTTATAAAATGTTATGATTAGGTTCTCATAGCCTTATATTCATTTTATTCTTATCTATCTCCCTTGTTTACCATTACTGAGCATCTCATCCCACCCTTTCTTATGTTTCCCTTCCCTAGGTTATGAGGAAAGGTTTTAAGTAGGGTATTTTTATGAAAATTACTAAATGGGAAGATATTTTTGGGATATGTTTGATATATTTAACTAAATTATAATATTGTATACGTAGTCTCTAGAGACACTAAACTATTATGGTCCTCAGGTGTATTTGTGTGTATTTTATTGAATATTCATCTAAAAATATGTTATATATATGTACAAGGATACCAGGTCACTATATATCAAGTGATAATATTCTATATAAAATAAATGGTATTATAAATTATATTAATGAATTATTATTTTATAAATGGATAATTTTATTTTAATATTTTATTGAATTGATAATTAAATAATGAAGTTTATTAAATCTTGATTTAAACATTGTTTCCAATTAGTAAAAACATGGGGTTGTTATTCACATTGAGTTATAAACATTAATTTTGAAATCAAAGGAATAATTTTTGGATAGTTTTGAATATTTTTGGAGGTATTATTTGTAAAATAGTGTGATGAGTCATTACATTTATCATTCTAGATATGGTGAACTCGTAAAGATGGAATTAGGAATATTACTGCTATATCTAAGTAAACATAGAATAAATGGAAGAATTAGTACTTAATGATTAATAATACTATTAATAATTAATAAAAATATAATAAATAATATAAATGAATTATATTATGTAAATTAAATATAAATATGGTTATGATTTAGATGAACAATGAACCTAAGCAGATTATATGTGGAGTTAGAACATGTTGAGAGATTTTTTCACTCAATCACCTTCCAATGAGTCAAAAAAATAATTTTTAACTATATTCTTTTAATTTGGTTATATTATAACATTTTATTTTATTATATTATATTGAATATTATTTTCAATATAATTACATTTCTTTCTCATAATCACCTTTTTGTTTGATTCTTATCTCATAAAATACGATGTTGTAAAGGGTAATTTCAAATCTTTATTTTTCATATTTATATACCATGTCCATATTATATTTTACCACAAGTATATATTTTCGTATTATGAATGTTAAAAATATATATTTTCTTCTCAACCCCTCATATTATTCTTTAATTCAATTAAAAATCGAATTATACAACCCTTTCATTGATATAGGTTACTGAAAGCCATTTAAAGATGCTAAAAATTATTTCTTCCAACTTAAATACCATTTAAATATGATTAAATGTATTAATTTAGATTTATTTATTTTCAATGTTCAACTATTATAATTTTTTGTTTGTTAGAATAAATATTTTAAAACCTTTTTTCTAATTTTAAAAATATTTTTAATGTAAATTATGTCATTATTTTTATGACAATGTTACCAAAATTAAAATAAATGACTTAATAATTTCTCTTATATTTTAATTTCTTTATTTAGAAGATAAATCATATTTGGTTGTTATGTTTCTTATACTAACATCTGAATTCCATTATTACATGTTTCTGTTATGTGATTTAATTTTGGGTATCATCCAATCTAATTTTAAATACATCTTTTGTGATACCTCATGAAAAATTTATATAACCCATTTTATTTCAATAGATTAACCAAGATATAATTTTAGTGAAAGTATGTTTTTTTTCATGTGGTGAAAATATTAATGGATTTATCATTACCTATTAAGTGGGACCGTAATTATTTGTTCCTCCAATGCATAGCCTAAATCCTTATATCTCATGACATTAGTATATATGTGTGGAAATGATATGGTTATCATTGTTCACTATGTTATGAAAAAATTTGATGCAGGTATCTTTGTATACTATAGTGTCATAGTCTTGGTAGAGAATCCTTGACATATGTAATGATATTCTATTCTTGAATGCTTCCATGTTCATAATTTATGTCAGTAGGGATCATGGTTATTGTATTATTATTTCACATTCTTCAACCATGGATTATTTTATACATTCATGATTATCATGTTATAGTTATATTCCATGATTCATGATTATAATTCTTAGGATTTCATGATCTTATTAAATGAATCATTTTATTTTTCTCATGTTCATATTCTCTCACATTTTTAGGATATTATGATAAATATTCTAGGACTTGATGTTATTTTACCCCTTAAATAGCATTTGAGATCTCCCTTTCAATAGGTTTTCTATTTCCTTCGTTAATAAATAAGAATATTATATATTATATATATATATGGTTACCATGTGCGGGAGATTTTATGGAATAAAGTTGTTTTTTTATAATATAAGATTGTTATGTAGATAATCTCAAAAGACACTAAAACTTTGAGTTTTTAGTGTATTTTAGCTATCGTTTATAATTTTTTATTATAAAATAATGTAAAATTAATTTATGTTATAGTTGGGTTGTCTTATTACAATATAAATTTCTTGGTATCCAATATATGAAATTGATCTTGAAGATCTCACATAAAAATATTAATGTTTATTTTATTGATGACACTATATTATAACATATAGGTTTCCAACAATAATAACATAAAGAGATATAACTATGGAGTTTACACACTCTCACATTTTTACACCCCTAAAAAATAAATTCTCATTCAAACTTTTCATGATTTAAAACTTTTTTTAATAAATGTAGCTTTATTTCCTGTTACCACTCCACTTATATTTTATTTTATTCTTGGTAAATGAAAATCTATCTAAAGCATTGGGGGTTTTATAAATTATGAAATTATCAAAAAAAATATATATTATAAAATATGTAACTAGAAAAAAAACTGATAAATTTTATTGTGATTGATCATAGGAATTCAAGATGTCGAAACAAATTTTTTGGTGCCTTTTTATTTTTATTTTATTTTTATTTTTTCATTAAAATTAATTTATTATATTTTTAGATATTTTTAAATAAATTCAATAAAAATAAACTAAAATTTGATTATAAATATTTATAAGAAGAAAAAATAAGTAATTATAATAAAATTTATGTTGGTGATATGTGGATTTTAATATAGTATGATTTATTGTGATATTTTAATATTTTATATATCATGGTGTATAAAATAGATTTTTATCAATATAAATGTAGAATAAATATTAGATTATGAACTATTATAATTGAATACTGTGTTTCTAGAGTGATGGGGAAATGTTTTCTAATGATGGTGAATAAAGTGTACCATAGTCAACATTGGCTTCATTTAAATAGAAACAAAGATAAAAGAAAAATAATAAATATAGTACATGATTTCTTAAAACTAAATCTATATCTTAATGATAAAAACCTAAGACCCATTAGGAAATTTATTTTTAACCATTTCCATAAAGGACCTCTAAAAATTGAAAAATTATATAATATAGTAGAAGATCAAAGTCATAATGGGTAAAAAATTATAAAAACAACAGTTCTCAAGGTAGAACCCAAAGAGATAATATCTATAAGAAATATATTAATGAGAGGAAGAAAAGGATGACCAATTTTTGATGTGTTTATAAACTAATAAATAACACAAGGTTGTAAGTTAATCTTATGATTAGAAATGAAATTCATTCATTGGTCAATTACATACAAAGAGAGTGGCTATTTATATCCAAAGTGGTAGAATAATAAACACTTGTTTTCCTCAAGTAAGAATGTATATGGAGTTAATTTTAAAATATTTTAAAATATAATGGATTTTGGAGGCACATTTTCCTTATATTTCTCACCATCATATGGATTTTGAGACAACTATTCCACCACATTTTATGTTCATTCACCTACCAAAACAATTTAACATAACTATCCCACCACATTTGAATTTCATGGAAAATTGTGGGTTTTTATGTTCTAATAATATATATTGAAGAGGAATAAGACATAAAAATCATAAAATAATATCATCCATGTTTTAAAACCTAAATCATGTATAAATATAAGATAAAGAACATATCACACATTGATTATGGTAAAATATAATATTTCCGGTCACACAGTTGATGAAGATCACATAGATGAATACAAAGGAATCATTTCTCATAGGGTATCTATGGTTTTATAAATAACTTAGTTATTGAGAATGATTCTCCTTGTATACATGGAAATGGGGTACCTCATGTGTAAGTTAAGGAGTATAAATGAGCTTCAGCCTTCAGGGAATCGGTAGAAGATCTATCCACCATTCGCATAGATTTAACATTTTTATGAAATTCTTGCTGATTCTTCCAAAGCCACCATGAAATTACTCAAATGCTTAAAAAATTCTTGAGTAATGGAATATAATTATAATCCTTGTTTTTCCAATTAATCATATATTCATTTAACATTTAAAGGTATCTCTAATTCTCCCATCCATTTTTACATATGAATCATTAATAATAAGGATAGAAAATGTAGAAAAAAAATATAAATGTTAAAATTTAATCATTCAACTTCTATATAAATTATAGAATTCAATAGATACATATCATAACAATTATGATATTATTATATCATACTATATGATATAGTTAAAGAAATGGGGTGATACCACTATATCAAACCTTATGATATTCCATACCAATCCATAGTATATTCAATTATTTTAATTATTTCATATATTAGGATATACCCATATCTAAAACTACAATAAAATACTAAAAACCCATTTGCAAAAAAGGTTTTATGGTAAATTTCCATCAATATTCCACTTTAAATATAGTATCATAGACTTTGTGCCCATTCACATTATATCATATCATATACAATAACATGTGAAACCATATCTAAAATTCCTTTAGATATTTACAAAATATATCTATAAAAATATCATCAATTTCACCATGTATTACATCATTTGAAATTATTTGTGAATAGCCATTAGAAATGCTTTTTTATCAAATTTAAAAATATTTTAGGAAAACTCTATAAGTTTTATAAAACTTATTACCCATTCAATCAGCCATAAATTTTGATCCCATAAGACTTTGTAGTATTGGAAACATTTATGAATTCTAAAATCCATAAATTTATGAAACGAGTAGACTCTAGAAAACCATCTGTGTAACTCTCAAAAAAATTATTTTAAATAATAATAATCTTGTTATATTTCTTAACAAGAAATACTGAACTTTTAATGAACTGTGATATACTATAAAAATATTATTATTTAAATGTGACTATTATAAACCATCCATTAAATTGGTGGTGAGAATAAAAATAAAAAATGTTGTGAAAAAAATATAAACTTTTTATATGATGAAAATGAAATGATTAATTCATCATAAATAATTACTCAATTTTTAGTAAGTTATTTTATACTTCAAAAAAAATCATCAAAAATAGTTTTTATTTTTGTTTATATACGGACATTATAATTAATTTATACCAAATTATAGAAATATTCTTTTATAAAATTAGTATCATTATTTAAATCAGGTCTTAAATTTAATTAATCCTCCATTAATTATAATTAATCTAATTATTTATATAAGAATCATGATTCTACTTGATTTTGGTATAAGTTCATTTTTGGCTTAAAATGCATTTTTTAAAATGTTTCTCATTGCATTTTTTTCATTTATATTAAACATGATTTATTTTAATTCTATGAATTTAATTTTGAAAACTGGATTCCATATTTTGAATAATTAGTTTTTTTTTTCTTAAATTGGTCCCTTTTATTCTTTCATTATGAATAGTAACCATAGTAAAGATTTTTCACCATGGTAAAGGGTAAATTGGGTAATTAAGGATAAAAATAATTTGATAAGGCCTTAAAATTTTATATCACTCTTGAATTTATTCTATTTTATAAGTGTATTTTGACCTTACTCATCCAATATTCCAATATAATGAAACTTGGTTTCATATTTATTTAATAATGACTTATATATTATATTAAGTAGAGAAAAAATAAAAAATGTCACTATTTGTATTTTAATTTATCTAACATATTATCGTAGGGATAAAAAGGAGTTAATATTGGTACAAAATGTTTGTTCTGAGTATGAATTAAATTATTTTATTATAATTATTTATTGTTAATTTTTTGAGATAGTATAATTTCCTTGAACATTTCTGCAAAGCTCATGCCGCATTTGTGGAAATTAGTATAACAAATCTAGTAAATAGTTTTAAAAACATTAAAATAAATATGTTTTGAATAGAATATGGTGTCTCATGAATTTTATAGTTAATAATAATTCATAATTTATGTTTAAATATTTATTTTTGAAATCCATTTTATCTTGATAACTTTAAAGTAAAATTAATTGAATAGTCCCAAAAATGACTTTAATGATATTTTATATTAAATTATATTTTATTAAATGATATAAAAAAATTGTGAAATAGGACATTTAAAATGATAAATTTTATAAAATGTAATAATCATTTCATTTTTTTTCCACTTTTCATCATAGAAGTAAATTTTTGACCCTTAAATGCTAAAACAATATGTTACCATGATTATGGTAAAAGGAGTTAATGAAGGGGTCAAATAATAAGATAAGGTTTATAATGACACAAAAACTATAATAAATTTTATTATATGGTTATATTTAGATATAATAAAATTTTTATTCAAATACATTCCCATTTGGAATAATTTTAATTGAGAAATACATAATTTTATTTAGATCTTTTAAGTAATTTCATTTTTGTCCTCTCCTAACTTATAAAAGGAAACCTCCACTCATCCCTTCTTCAAAAAGATTAATCATTATAGTATGGAAAATACATACCCTAATACCTTCCTATATTCCTTACCTTTTTATTGATATCTTGGTTTTACCCTAATACTATCCTAAAAAGGATTAAGGTGTTAGCCAAAGGAGGTCTCTCAGAGAATAAGAAATCATCCTAGCTGAATATTTCAAAGTTTATTTCTTATTATACATAATATAAATTTGTTTATATGTAATAACATAATGGATAAAGTATAATTAATATACATATTAGTTATTATGATTATTGTACAGCTATTTTTTACCTCCTTTCCATTAAATGGGAAATGAAACTATCGCTCGTGCGTACTTATGGACTACCACCTCCACATAGTGATATGATTCATTTTCCATCAACATATTTTATGATTGGTTATTATGATTGAATTAATGTTTATAATTTATATTAATGTAATAATTATGATTCTATAATTATAATATCTTATCTACCTTCTTACCTTCCCATTCATTGGGAAATGATAATGTCGCTCATATGTATGTGTGGACTACCACTTCCATGAAGCAATATGTTTCATTTTTAATTTAATCTTTAAATGGTTCCTAATAAGGTAAGATTTAGTGAATATATATGTGATATTTATTATATGATAATGATTATATAAAATTGAATTATTATTTTTTAATTTTCATTTCATCCATTGAAAAGTGTAAATGTCACTCAAATGTATGTACGGACTATAGTCTCTACAAAGTTGTGTAATTAATTTTTCATCATAGATTTCTATGAATGGTTATAAAAGGGTATATAATGTTTAAATATTATATTTATAACATGATTAATTTTCTATAGAATATTAAACCACAATCAAGATCCAATGAAAAAAACTACCATACAAAAACTTACATAAAAATGAAATGGTTAAAAATATGAAAGGAAAATTTAAAGAATTATTAATAAACTAATGTTGAAATGATGTAATTGGATTATATATGATATTATAAGAATCTATGTGGTTATGTTATGTAATTATAATGAAATTAAATTTATTATATATGATGTTAAAATAACATACAAGTAAATTTTAACTTGAGGTAAGGGCTTATCATATAACTTTTAATTCTATGATACATATTACATCTTCACCACTTATTTTGTTTATGCGGTGTATATATGACCCATTTTATATGTTATATCATGAATCTATTTATATTCAAGGTATTTTATTTTATATCATTCATGGGAGTTATATGATCATTTATCTTAAACCCTATATTTGTTTCTTCACCTCTAGTTATTTTTGTAAATTATAAGATTTACTTTCATTTTTCTCTCTCAATGTACTGAAAAGTCCAAAATAATGATTTTAAGGAAAACCAAATTTCTTTCTCTTTTTGGTAAGAAATATTTTTCTACCATGTGTATATTTTATTTAAAATTTTTTCAATGATATTTTTATTATGCTTCAATGATTTACTAAAGTCATTTTACCCAAATTTTACTTTTTACAAATGGTTTAAAAGTAATATTCTTCATGTTTTTGAATGAGTTATTTTTTACCAAAGGTGTGAATGGATTAGTTTTTAGCATTTACCACTTGTATAAATTTTACCAATGTCATGACTATTCTTTTCTCTGATTCTTCCTTTGTAAGATTCAATGGTTCTTAAAAAAAGGATTTCCTAATATTCTGTAAATTTTTGGATTTTAAATAAGTGGTTTCAAAATGAAAAGGGTATTTTCCTCAAGAATTTATTCATTAATATTTTCAAATAATTTTCATCTTTGTAAACATACTTTTATGAATATTATACTTTACTATGTATATAATATAAAAAATTATCCACTTTATTTATTTGGATGTATTATGATCATATTTTTCTATTTATTGAAAACGGAAAATATTAATATTTCATATGTAATTTTTTCAATAAGAATGTTCATATTTATTATGTATTATTTTTTTAATATTTTATTTCATATAATGAGTACATTGGAAATACTAACCGACAGTTGTGGCCCACTATATCCCTCGATAAATCTGTAAGTCTCATGAGACAAACTAGACTTGGTATTTCGTGTATGCTTGCCTAATAATTTATGTTGTCTTATTGTAAGGCCTTGAGCGTATGATTATGATATCAAGAATTATGTGTTATATAATTATGAAATAATTTATTTTTATCTATGTGATTATTTATATTTGTTTGTTATTCGTGGATATATTACCATTTTATGATATTAGTTACATTACATATTTGACTATTATTTATCTATGTCATATTATTCATGTTTTATTTATCATATAATATATTCTATTTTATACATCCCTTATCTGAGAATTTGAGATCACCCTTTATTATGTATTCATTTCCCCATGTTACCAAAAATGGAACCATGAATTATTTCAGGGATATACCAAATTAAATGACGAATTTATCACTAGAATATTATGCTATATTTAATGTTTTCAAAGTTAATTTGAGAATCATGTACATACCTATTATCTCAAGACTACAAAAAAATTGATGCTTCAGGACATGATCTATTGAATCTTGTGTTGATGTTGTAAAATAACCACCAGATATAGGTTGCTATTTTTAGATCTCATCCTTCTCCAGGTATGTCCTTCTTTGTGTTTTTCATTGGACATTGGTGGTCAAGTCTTGTTTGGAGACCAAGACTGTTTGTTGGGGAAATGACATAAATTTTAGGAAGGTATTTTTTTTAATTAATGGGATCTAGTTATAAAAGTTTCAAATAATATTATGAGGGTTTATCGTAATTTTTGAGGGATTAATAGGTGGTTCAAGAACTTTCATAGAAGCTGGTATGAAGAATTTTCATTGGACAATTACATGTTTTGTATACGTTAGATGATGTGTAACTTACAGTAGACACTTATTGTTAACTAGTTTGTGAATAGAAGTGGTTACAAGTTATAACCATAATTCATGACATGTAACAATCAATCAGGAATTCTATTAACCTGGGGTGATGGGTTTTCAACATAACTTTAAAATTGGGAAATACAAGTCATGAAAGGATTACACAACATTTATTCCTCGGACCCAGTGGTTTTAAGTGGGAAGCACGTATAATTATTTTATTTGATCACCTATGGCCATCACCTCTCAAACCTAGGATGATTTATATGAAATATTTTAGTCTCTTACTCCTTTTAAAACGTCCCAATTACACAAACGATCCCAATTGAGTGTTTCTTATTAGGATTCCCTTCTCTTCCATCATTATTTATGGTGGTGGTGGAAATATTTTGACCACGGGTTTGTTTTGGGGTTTTGATCTTGACCTGGTTTGATCTAGATTCTTCTTTTGATCTTCGGCATCTTCATCCTTGTGGTAATTTTTCATTGGAATTTTTGCAATGATAACTAGATAATGGTAGGTAGCCTAATCCCTATGGACTTTTTAATTGTTAAGTATATGAAATATTGTGGTTGCACCAACGTAATGCAGTGTAAAATCCTTAACTTTTCTAGATATGTATTGGACTAATTTATAGGTACTATTTTTACACTTCTTGGGTAAATTTATTTATATTTTAACTTGGGGTGTGTTTGGATGAAGATTTTAGAAAAATGGAAGAAACGGGTTAGTGAGTAGTTTGTGCACAGTTTTCCCTAACTGTGTGCCTGAACCCAGAAAACCATGTGAACCCAAAATGAGTGGATTCACATGGATGGAATATGGTTTATCAAACCATGAAACCTATTATGAGAAACTATGCACCCCCCCCCCATATAGGAGGACACAATTAAGGTGCAGGGTTTGGAAAACTGTGCTCCCCTACCCAGCAAACTGTGTGTGGGTTTTTAATTACCCCAAAAATTAGTTTTAAAAACATATAGACCTCCATTTTAACCTAAAAGTGATGAAAATTTGGCAATAATCTATTCCTATCATTTTTTGTGGTATCTCAGATGCTTTCCTAGAGCTACTGACCTCCATTATTGGAGCATTAAAGGGTTTATTAATGAGTTTCACTATCCTGTGTATGTGGTTTCTTCTCAAATATATCTCTATCCATCTCTCTCTAGCACCACTTCCAAAATAAAAGTAGGATATTTATCGGTTGATAGATCTAGATCTAGATCTTCGTTTTTATATCTTGATTCATTTAATTCTTTGATCTAGGAATTAAATCAAGATCTCGTTCTTTATTACTGTTCCGCTCAAATTAAGGATTTCCATTAGCGAGAATTTATCATCAATCTTATTGTAGGTGTTCAATAATTTAAATCCCAAACTATTGATTTCAATTGCTGTTATTCAATTTTATAATTGATGTTATATGATTATAAATCAAGTTTCTTAGATTTAATTAATTACATTTTTAACTAATTAGTTGATTGAATTGTTAAATGGGGAATATTGGGATTATGGAATGGAATAATTAATTATTGACTTAATTATGGAGTTATTGATATTTTTGATTTATATTAATTAAATGTAGAATTAATTAATGGGTTTTATTGTGTTTATGAAACTGATTGAGTCATAATAATTAATTTTTGAATTAATTATGGAGATATTGAATTTTTTCAATTGAATTAATTAATTTTTGAATTAAGTAATTGAGATGGAGGAGATTATGTGATTGAGTGGAATGTAATAATTAATTGAATTAATAAATTAATATGAAAATAATGATTAATTAAGAGTATTTTTTGATTAATTTATTTTTGAATTAATTACTGAGATAGATCTGATCAATTAATTGTTGAATTAACTAAGGGGACTATTGTTATTAATTATTTATTGTCTCAATTAAAGTGATATATGTGAATAATTAATTGTTTAATTAATTAATTTAATGATGTTGAATATGAAATTTTTATATTGGATTAATTAATTGGGGAATTAATTAATGGTTGTTGTGATATATGTGATATATGTGAATTTAAATGATGAATGGTAACAATGGAATTCATATGTGAATTTAAATGTTGAATGGTAACAATGGAATTCATAGTTTTAATTAAAATGATGAATGGTAACAATGAAATTCATATGTGAATTTACATGATGAATTCTAACAATGGAATTCATATTGTGAATTGAAATAATGAATAGTAACAATGGAATTCATATGTAAATTCAAATGATGAACCTTAACAATGAAATTCATAGTGTGAATTGAAATTATTAATGGTTATAATGGAGTTAATATGTTGATTGAAATGATGAATGGTAAAAATTAAATTCATATGTGAACTAAAATGATGAATGTTAACAATGGAATTCATAGTGTGGATTGAGATAATGAATAGAAAAAATGTCATTCAATTGTGAATTGAGAAATTAAATAGTAATAATAGTATTTATATGTGAGTTGAGATAAATAATGGTAACAATGGAATTTTGAGATGTGATATCCCTTAGGAGAGTTCAGACTCAGTCATGGGTTGAATAAGGTACTGAGAGTTTGGGTGTCCTTGGGAACCCGAGGGGGTTATGTGGTTAAATAAAGAGTAATTGAATAAATGAAAATTGTCTACTTTATTTCTATTATTTATTATTTATAAAAAAAATTAGTGTTTGACTAGATATTTTTTTAGATATCTTGTGTGGTGGCCTACTAAGTTGTAATTTCACCCTACTCAGGGTGCCTGATTGATACCCAAATAGATTTCATGGTTGTTGGACAAGATAATTCTAAAGTCCCTCTATTAGATGGATGAGTTAGGATGGAGTATGGATGAGGGAACTCAATGTGCATTGGGAGCCTCATGCGAGTTATTAGATTCTTTTTTTTTTGGTTTTTCATTTGGACACTTGACACATACTTGGGCATGTAATATCTACTTTTTTGTTTTGAAAATGTATTCTTCTTTGGTCATCATGTGGTATTTGTATCATTTTGGTTATGATTATACAATTAGTTATTGGTTTTTTATTTCTGCTAGTTTATTACTCTATCAAAGAAGGTTTAGTGTCCCCAATAATGATATTGATCCTCAATACTATTTATAATCCTCTAGCATGTGGAGAGGAGAGCTTCAGGCCATGTGGCCAACCAGTTCAGGGCACCGGTGTGTGGCACTCAAGTTGGGACATCAAACATTTTTATTAGATCCCAGTTATCTTTTCTTTTATTTTTTATACTATTTGGGAAAGGTAGATAGGATACTAGCAAGAGTTTTTCCTTGGTTATGGGATCTTTCATAATAGTAGCTTCCCCATGTATAGGGGGAAACCCAAGTATCCATGGTGGTATTGCTGTTATTGATGTACGATGTTACATTTGATGTTATTTCACTGTAGGTAACACACTTTTTGTGTGATGTGGAAAATATTTATGATATTTACTAATATGTGAATCATGGACCAAAATGGCATGAGAATTGATTATGTATGAATCTTTTTAGGAACTAAGTATTTTTATACATGCATCATTTTAGGCATGCACGGGAAAATGGGTTTTGTGAAAGTAGTTGAACATGAACTATTTTCCCTTTCTTGTCAGATTGAAAATAAAATTTCCTAATGTGAAATTGAGAAAGATTTTAAAATGATGAAAGATGAGAATAAATGTGTGACTAATGAGAAAATTGAATATGAGTATGAGTTTACCCTTTTTTAACCATGACCTAGATGTAGGATGGTTATGGGTAGTCATAGCACCTCTATTTTGACCATGTGGTGGGGTTTGGGAAAATGGCTTGTTATGGATTAATTTGAAAACCCTCTGGTGAAAAGTATTTATGTTGTGTTATGTGTCCTAAGATTTTTTTTTGTAATTGTAGATGTGTACCTCCATGATGATGTCTATTAAGAGAATGACAGGAGGATATGGCTAGAGATGCTCCCCCAGTAGTGGAACATGAGGCACCAATAGTGTCGGGTGATGAAGTAGGAGAGTAGTTCTATGAGAACATTACTTGTTTCATGTAGTTTGTGGAGATAAACACCGGGTGGGTGTTGAAGAGTATGTATGACCTTACTTAGGAGTTTCAATTGTAGCACCCTCTAACTTTTACCAAAGAGGGTGGACTTGAGAAAGCAGAGTTATGGATTGAGTCTGTCTAGACTATACTTGACCATTTTCTAACTACTATTAAGAAGAGGGTCAAGTTAGCTACTTATATTCTATAAGGATTAGTGAAGAACTTGTGGGAAGTTCGGGCTCAGAATGGATGGGATGATGGTATGTTATGGAAGGACTTCTTTTAGAGGTTCTTCGAGCACATCAATCAAGAGATGTTGAGGTGGGAGAGAGAAGCTGAGTTCATGAGGTTGAATTAAGGGAGTATGTCCATGATGGACTATGATGGAAACGTTATATATTTTCAGCACATAGCTCTAGAATTGGCAGGAGATGAGACTGTCATGACTAGGCATTTCTAAGATGGACATAAATGTGAGACTAACTCCCACGTTAACCATGTTTAGTAAAATAAGTTTACTAAGGTGGTGGATTAGGCTCTTATAGATAAGGGGAACCCAAAGGAGGATTCTAGTGTAGGATAGGTGGTTTTTGCTAGATGATCAGAAGGTCTATATTTTGAGAGTGGGAAGCATTGCAATAAGGATGTTAGCTAGGGGAATAATCGGAATAGTGGCTAGGGGGAAGGGTCAGTTATTCCAGAACTTACCCGGATTGCCTTTCATCAATGTAGTATGCTCTAGAATATCAAAAACATTCTCCCAGACCACTAGTAGAGTTTCGATCTTATGGTTGGATGGGACATCTATAGATTTTTGGTAGGAACCCATGATTGACGGGTAGTGATGGAGGGGCTAGAAAAAAACCTAGGTGTAGGAAGGGGATCTTATCCACCATATCAATCTAGAAACTAGAACTTTATGGTCGACACAGTAGAGGCAATAGATGTGGTTATTCTAGGAATGAGGGCTTGTATTACCATAGTGGTGCAGGTTAGGTGACTTAGACTGCATTATAGGGAATAGTGGTTGAAAACTACATGCCTTTTAGTATACTCTTGTTGATAGAGAGGATGGATTGTTGAAAATGAGAGGTACTATTCTTGTTGCTTCTATGCTATCTAGTGCCTTATTTGATATTTTTTCTTCTCATTAATTTATTTATGAAAAAATTTGTGAAAGGTTTTAATCCAAGAGGTAGATTTTGTGAGTGGGATAATGATGATATATATACCTTTTGGAGTACAGTCTAGAGACATCTGCTAATTCTAGGTATGTTCTCTCAAGGTTGTGGAGTATCGATTTCTTTGGGATCTTTATATCATTGACATGATAAAATTATACCTAATTATGGGTATGGAAGATTTAGTAGCTTACTGATCCCACATTTATTGTTACCATAGTAGAGTGACACTTCCATATCCTAATGGTGACATGTATATTCACTATGGGGAGTGGGATATCAAGGCAGGATGTATAGGTCCAGTTCATGAGTAGCTGGGAGATCTTACCATCATGATTTCTAGTTTGTTTCTGGATGACATAGGAGTAAATAAGGGTATGTTTCCACCCATGGTGGATCATTTTTAATATTTGTTTCTTGCAACCTTCTTAGGGATTCCACCTGAGATATATATGGGGTTTACTATTGAGCTCATGTCTAGGGTTGAGAATTCTTCTATTAAACCATATATAATGGAACCAATAAATATTAAAAAGCTTAATAATGAACTAGAGAAGTTGGAGGTTAATGGGTTTATCTTTCTGAGTACGTATCCTTGTGTTTCTCCAATTTTTTTCTAAGAATTCTAATAGAACTCCATGATTTTGTGATGATTACCAAAAGATGAAATGGATGATTGTGAAGAACCGGTATCCTCTTCCACATATTGATGATCCATTTGACCAGTTCAGAGGAGATGGTTTTCTCCAAGATAGCCTTGTGATCAGGGTACCATCAGTTGAGAGTTAAAACTTCTAATATACCTCTGACTTCTTTCAGAAGTATTTATGGACATCATGAGTTTTTTATAATTTTGTTTGGGTTGATTAATGCACTATAAATGTTTATGGACTTGATGAACATAATATTTTTTCTCCATACCTAGATCAGTTTGTGGTTGTGTTTTTGGATGAAATCTTGGTGTAGTCCAAGAATCATGATGATCATTCACAACATATTGACATCATCATTAGTACATTAAGAGAGCATTGGATATACAAAAAGATATCTAAGTATCTATTTTTTATTGATCAGGTACACTTATTGGGTCACGTCATCTTGGAGGAAGGTGTGTTAGTAGACCTAAAGAAGGTCCAGGTAGTTGTTTCTTGGGAGTATCCCAAGAATGTATTCGATATTCATTGCTTTCTAGGATTAGATGGATTTTGTCAGAGATTCATCCAAGACTTTTCCCATTTTGAAGCACCACTTTTAGGCTTGACCAAAAAGGGGTTAAATTTTTAATGGTCAGAATCATGAGAAAATTCCTTCCAGGAGTTGAAGAAGCCATTGACATCAACACCAATATTGATCCTACTTGAGTCAAGTGAGGAGTATACTGTGTTTTTTGATACTTTTGGGATAGTTCTTGGAGCTTTGTTGATGCTTGTAGATCGATTTATGGCATATGTTTATCAGTATTTATGGCCAAATGAATGGAACTACCCTACGTAGGACCTTGAGTTGGCGGCATTTTTTTATGCCTTGATGTTTTCGCAGCATTATCTTTTTAGAGAGAAAATTATATTCTATACAAATCATAAGAGCTTGAAGTATATCTTTTCTTAATGGTATTTTAATATCCAGAAGAGGTGACAGATTGAGTATATGTAGTCTTTTGATATTTATCTAGCATATACACTGATAAAGTGAAGTTTTTTGGTTTATGGTTTGAGTTGGAAAACATAGACTCATGCAGTATAAGAGTCTAATGATTAGTTGAAGATGATAAATTTAATGGATAAGATCCATGTTGTGGTTTAGGATAGTCCAAAGCATATGAATCTGTTATTAGTTTCTGTGGATTCAACACTTTTGATCCAGATTAGAGATAGGAAGTACAAGGACTCATAGTGTTTGGCTATGAAGGGAATCCTTGAAGGTGGTGAGTCACCTTCCGATAGGATTATAGATGAGGACGAGATTATCTATTTATGGAATTAATTTGTTGTACCTATGAGTATGTGGGAGGAGATGAGTTGTGAGTTTCATTCCTTGAATTGGGAATTACATCTAGTTGTGACCAAAATTGGCCATGACCTATGAATATAGTTTTGGTGGCCATGAATAAAATATGATATTTCAGGGTTTGTGACACGATTCTACACCTTCCAAAAGGTGAGGGCTGAGCATCAACAACCTAGTGATTTTCTACAACTATTTCCCATTCCAAAATGGAAGTGTGAATACATTACTATGGATTTTTTGGTGGGTCTCTTGAGTAATCCTTAGAAAAATGATACTATTTTTTTAATCATCAACCAACTAAAGAATATAGTGTATTTATTACTAGTATAGGAGACTTACTGAGTGGAGCAGTTGGGAGAACATTTGGGAGATAGTCCATCTGCCCGGGGTGCCACAGAATATAGTTTTAGACCATGACTCTTGCTTTACTTCATGCTTCTAGATGGGATTTTAGAAGGATCTTGGTACGTAGGTTTTACGGAGTATATCTTTCCACCCATGGATATATGGGTAGTTGGAGCATACTATACAGGTGCTTGAGGATATGATGTGACTGTGTGTTCTAAACATCATTGGGTCATGGGAGAGACACCTAGCAATTGTGTATTTTTCCTATAAAAAAATTTACCAGGAAACTATTCAGAGGGGTCCATATGAGGCTCTTTATGGTAGGCAATAAAGATAACCACTATGCTGGATAAATGTTGGTGAGTCTGAGTTGTTGGGACTAAGTAACATGCAGGAGACATTGAAGTAGGATCAATTCATTCAGAAGTGTATGGATATAGCTTAGAGTATACATAATTCATAAGTTGATAGACTTCGACAAACCATAGAGTTTACATAAGGGGATCGCATATTACATCGCATGTCTCCTAGGTTGGGTCACTATGGGATACTGAGATAGGGGAAGTTGGTGCCCAGAATTATGGGACCATTTGAGGTTGTCGAGAGAATTGGGTTGGTGGCCTACTGATTGGCTCTTCCATGGATATATAGTGTTATCCATGATGTTTTCCATGTTTCATAAATTTAGCTGTATCACCCCAACCCTTCTCATGTGATCGGTGTGGAGATGTTGAGATTCATAGTACTGAATCCTTTGAGGAGAATATCATATGTGTGTTGGATCACAATGAGAAAGTGTTATGGGGGTAGACTATGAATATAGTTCATTTATTTGGGAAGAATAGCCATGTTCAGGAGGAAACGTGGGAGAGATAAGTAGATATGGGGGCTCAGTGGAGAAATCTTTTTTTACTCAGAGTCTTAATGCTTGGATTTATAGCTCAAGGATGAGCTATTATAAGATGGGGAGATTGTAAAACCCCGTCCTTTTCTAGATATGTCTCAAACTCATTTAGAATTAATCTTTTTCCTTATGTTTAGTACTATTCATTTGGGTTTTACCTTGGGGTGTGTTTGTGTGAAAATTTGGAAAAAATGGAAGAAATGGGCCAGTGCATGGTTTATTGTAATAGTGCACCCCAACCCAGAAAATTGTGTGAACCCAAATAGAGGGTATTCACATGGTTAGAGGAAGGTTTTTCAAACTGTTATCCCTGTTAGGAGGAACCCCCCACCCCCCTGAAGAGGAAAATGGTTAAGGTGTACCATTTGGGAAACTATGCACCCCTGCCCAGAAAACTGTTTGTGGGATTTAATTACCTCAAAAATTAGTTTTAAAAATACATGAACCTTCATTTTCACCCCAAATCAACCCCAACTAAAACATAAGCTATTTATCTCATTTTTTGGAGGTTCCTAGATGCTTTAATGGGGCTCCTGAGCACCGTTCTTGGATAATCTAAAGGTGGATTAACGATCTGCACCATCCCAGGTATCTGGTTTCTTTCCCGAACAGATCTCTCTCTCCCTCTCTGACACCTCTTCCCAGATAAAAGATGGATGTTTATCTAATTTTTGGGTCTATATATAGATCTAGGTTCTTTATATCTTGATTCATTTAAATTTTAGTATTAAGAATTAAATCAATATCTCATTATTCATCCCTGTTCCGCTCAAATTGGGGATTTCTGTTGGTGAGTGTTTATCGTCAATCTTGAGGTAGGTTGTCTATAATTCAAATCCCAAAGTATTGATCTCAATTATGTGTATGTAATTATAGAATTTATATTATAATATTTGAAATTAATTTTATTATATTGAATTAACTAATTTTTTATTGATTAATTGATGGAATTGTGGAATGGGGAATATTGGGATTGTGAATTGGATTAATTAATTATAAAATCAATTAAAGAGTTATTGAAATTTTTTATTTGGATTAATTAATTGTAAAATTAAATAATAGTATTTATTATGTTTATGAAATTGATTGATTTATAATAAACAATATTTTAATTAATTATTGATATGTTGATATTTTAGAATTGAATTAATTAATAGAGATTGTGGTGTTTTTTTATTTAAGTGGATTGGATTAATTTTTTGATTGAATTAATTAATTTTAATGGAATGATTTATTAAATATTTAATTAATTATGGGTATTTTTGTGATAATTAATTATTGAAAAAATTATTGAGATATATGTAACTGTTTAATTGTTTAATTGATTAAGGGGATTATTGAGATTAATTTGTTTCTTGAATTAACTGGTTAGATAGATGTGATTAATTAATTTTTTTATTAATTATTGTAAATATGTTGAATATGAAATTTTTATATTTGATTAATTAATTGGCTAATTAATTAGTGGTTGTTGTGATATATGTGATATATGTGAATTTAAATGTTGAATGGTAATAATGGCATTCATATGTGAATTTAAATAATGAAGGGTAATAATGTAATTCATAGTTTAAATTAAAATGATGATTGGTAACAATGGAATTCGTATGTGAATTTAAATGATGAATGGTAATAATGAAATTCATAGTTTGAATTGAAATGTTAAATGGTAAAAATTGCATTCATATGTGAATTTAAATGATTAATGGTAACAATGGAATTCATAGTGTGAATTGAAATGGTGAATGGTAGCAATGGAATTCCTATGTTAATTGAAATGATGAATGGAAACAATGAAATTTATATGTAAACTGAAATGATGAATGGTAAAAATGGAATTCGTAATGTTAATTGAGACAAAAAATGGTAAAAATGGAATTCATATGTGAACTGAGACATTGAATGGTAACAATGAAATTCATTTGTGAATTGAGGTGAATAATGGTAACAATGTTGTTCTGAGATATGAAATCCCTCAGGGATAGTTCAGGCTCTAGCATGGGATGAAGTAGGTATTGAGAGTTCAAGTATCCTTGGGATCATGAGGATTATGTTTTTAAATAAAGATTAATTTAATAAATGTAAATTGTTTAATTTATTTCTTTTATTTATTATTTATAACACTATATAAACTGTATAACTAGATATTGTTTTAGACTCTATTGGTGGTGTCCTACTTAGTTGTACTCATACCCTACTCGAGTTTCCTGACCTATACCTGAATAGATTTCATGGTTACAAGAGAGGATAAGGGGAAATGCCCAATGTTATATGGATGTTTCAGGATGGAGCATGGATGAGGGAACCAGATGTGGTTCAGGACCCACTTGGGACATGTCAGTGTCATTAATTTTGGTATTTCATTTTGACAGATGACACGTACTTTGGGATGGCATATCTACTTTTTAGTTTTGATATTGTATTCCACTTCAGTCATCACATGATATTGGTATTATTCTAGTTATAGTTATATATTTGGTTATTGGTTATTTATTTTCACTGGTGTATTACTCTAATAAAGAGGTTATATTCTACACTTGACTAATATTAACCCTCACAGCTATTTGGTTTCCTCTAGCAACGGGGAAGTATGCTCTAAGTCATGTGATAGACTGGTTCGGCACACCAGTGTGTGGAACCCAGGTTGGGATCTCACATGCATTCTCTATTTAATATTTTTATTTATGGTAAATCATGGATTGTAATATTGGTTAGATCTTTTTATATTTAATGGTTGATGTAACATTTATTATGGATACACATTGGGTGAGAAATCCTTTGTGTAATAAGAACTTCACTAATGGTTTAAATTGTTTTTAGCATGATATGAGACCTTAGGTGATTGCTTGATATAGAATACTTATGTAATAAATTATTTATTATTGATATTCTTTTTTATCATTTGAGATATAAATTAATGTGTAATTGAAAGAAAAATGGTAATTTCCATAATTAACCATTGAGGCTTATGATGTGATATTTTGTTATCCTTGCAATTATGAATTGTTTAGATGATGATAAAATTATTATATATAGGGTTATGCCTAGAGGATTAAATGGTTATATAGAAAACTTGGCCCTGTGAAACATGCTAAAATGCTTATATAGTGAGAGATACCTAGTGATATATCTTAAAATGTTCATATAGCGGGCTATGCCCAGTGATACATACTGAAATGTGTATATATAGAGAAGTTCCCTAAGGATAAAACTCTTATATAGTGGGATTGGCCTAGTGAAACATGCTAAAATGATTATATAGCTTTCTTAGCCCAGTGGAACATGCTGAAATGATTATATCAAAAGTCTGGCCAGGTGGAACATGTAGAAATGCTTATATATTTGGTTGTACCTTGTATTAAATGCTGAAATTCTTATATATTGGGCTATGACCAGAGTCTAAAATTCTTGTACAGAGGGATCTTCACTATTTTTTTTATTATGCCATGTTATATGGATATGGTTGGAATTGTTGTGTTACAATCCCATAGGCATTTTGGTATCGTATCGTAGCAATTTTATTGAGGTATTATATTATTTGATTAATTAATACACATTTTTTTCAATTTATTGTTTACAAATATCATCAGACTTTTTTTTAGACATGGTGGTGTCAACCTATTTCGTTTTACTCAAACCCTATTCAGGCTTCTATTTGGTACTTGAGAAGATTAAATGGATGTAGGTTTGGAAAAGAGAAAGGGACCTTGTGGCTCATTCTATTATTGCTTGCTGGATGGGATGGAGTTTAGAGATGCATCTGATGTGGGAATCAAGACTGAGGACATTTGGGATTATTTAGTGTTATATACTTCTTTTATTTGTATTATTTTCAATTTGACATTTAGATACATCTCAATTTTTTATTACATGATTCTTCTTTATTTGTTATTGGTTCCTCCTTTTATTTTACTAGTTGTATGATATATTTTTTCTGTTGTATTTCTATTACTCTCATATTTATTATTATGGATTATTTTGTTTTATTTAACTCAATACTAGGGGGTATAGTATCCACACTTTACATATCATATCCCTACTACTGGTTGGAATCCTTTTCAATTTGGGGAGGCATGTATGAGGTCTCGTAACCAACCCATTTTGGCTATGTGAGAGAGTGTTTGATTGGGGGTCATCACAGCTAGAGTCGAGGCGTTAAAATCAGTGCTACTCAATCTATACAAGGATCTAGCAAGATATCAATAAAATACATGTATATCTAGACTTGTTCCCAAAAATTATATCATATAAAATTATTCATAATCATATAATTTTTAGCAATAGGGGTTTGTCAACCAGAACAAAAACCCCCATAATCATATATGTCCCTTCAGCCTTAGACTTCCAGGAACTACCATTTTCTATGAAAACACATGTTGCTCCATCTATCAACCAACCCATGGGCCAGTATATTCACTTATCTGAATTATTATTATCCATATATACCAAGAAATTTTCATTTAGTATGATTTTTACTTACTCACACTCTCCCTAAGAAACTTATCAAGAGATTAACCATCATAAAAATACTCTAGGCCAAGCATGATTAACTATGTAATTTTAATCAAGTAGGATCTTGAAAACAAAGGTGGACTTTTTTTATATTTTTAATAACATTTAAACTTTTTTAAAGTCTCAATTATCTAGGGGATTTATATTTTATCCCTTTCAAAGTAAAATTCCTTCATTGGGGGGCCCACACATTAAACCCATGTAAGGAATTTTCACTTATTATTGGCTATTGGCTCTGATACCATTTTTAATAACCATCCCCCACTGACTAGTATAGTGACCCTCTCCTTCCAAAATGGATCTCATTTCCTAGCCTTCTCAGAACCACAAGTTTCCTCACAAGCGCATGTCATCCCCTCTATCAGCCTACACTTAGATCCTGACAGTCAATAATCATACAAATGATTGTCCCAAAAAATTAATATATGTTCTTTTAGTCTTATTTATCCTAATTCACACACATCGTGGAAAACATATCAGGAGTTCAACCATCGCAAAACTACTCTTGTAAAATCATTCTTAACTATAAATTTCTAATCGGGTAGACTACTAAAAATAAAGGTACACTTTGTTGGTCTGGGTAGTAGTATTTAATCTTTTTTTAGTCTCCCTTTTCCAAGGATGTAAATTTAATTATCACACCCATGAAATCATTTTTTGGTATAGGATTTTTTATTTATTGATTTCTATTATTATTTAATGATTATAGATCTATTTGATTTTCAATTTGGGAAAATTGGGGTGTAGAATATGCTACATGGTTAGAACATGGTTAGTGTTAACCGTTTTTATAGTGACCCAGGATTAAATATACATGGATATTAAATATTTATTGATGAATATTCATTAAATTTATCAAAAATTCACTTGAGTACCCTAATATTTTAGTGCCTTTGGATACATCAAACAAAATCATCTAATTTGGGGAAATATCTTCAATATTACCCACAAATATCTTCCAATTTATTACACTTCATAGAAATACCATACATAAAACATTTAATCATAACATGGGGAAATGAAATATAAGAAAGTGTGAGATTAGATGGTCAGTATTCATAAAAATAAGAGATATAACTATATGATCATATTAAAGTGTAAGATAAAAATAAGTGTATGTGATAATGAAAAAATTTTACAAAGTCCTTATCCAACCTTTCAAAGATCCTAAACATGATTCATGGAGTAAAGAATAGTAATTCATTAGACAACAATCAAAAGGAAATAAAATAACATGATCCATGAGAGCATAACATTTTTATAATGTATAAATATGTGGTATGCACAAAATATTACGACATTCTGAACATGTATAAATTGAAACAATGTCAATAATTAAATTAAGGACATGAAATCAGGCCCTCACATAGACATATGGACATGAAACTAGGTCCATGTATGATAATTTGAACATGTAATTAGGTTAACACATAACATTTTGACCGTGTAATCAGTTTTATGCATAACATTGTGAACATGTAATCAGGTTCATGCATAACATCATAGTAGTCTAGGTTCACTTCCAAGACCATCATAGCAGACAAAGCCCTTTATTGTACTGAGTTCACTCTTCATTCCATCCCTATATTACTATACAGGTTTCACTCCTCATTCCAGCCTTTTCATACTCTACTGTGTTCATTCCTTATTTTATCCATATCTATCTCATGAGATATAATGATATTTACCCAATTCATTGGAGTGAGATATAGGTCCCTCCCATCGAATAATGAAAACTATATTTATGTTTCCCACAAGATCATAAAAATTTATCATATCATAACTCATTAAACAAAATGGGTATCATAAACATTTCATCATATCATAACCCATGTAAAAGAGAGGGGTATCATAATAATTTCATCATAGAATAACCCATGAAAATAAAGACAATGCATAAGCAGTTTATCATGGTATAATCTATTGAAGAGAAATGAGTTTAATAAACATTATTCCATAAAAACATAAACCATATATAGGTAAAAATATGAATGGTATCCTTGTATCATATCCCCAGTAAGTCATAGGTAATACTAACGGATGTCATCTTAGATAAAAAATAATTTTGAAAGATCATTTAAAAAATTTCTTGAGGAAAATATTTTTCCTCTTTAAAAAACAGAATATAAAACACTTTAAGAACCTTTTTCTTTGAAAATATCCTTGAAATCTGTTAAATTATTATATTAAAATCAGTTCAAACAATTTTTAAATATAATACATTTCTAAAAAACTTTTATTTCAAAATAACCTTTGTAACTAATAAAATATGATTTTTAAATCATTTAAAAAACTTATTAAAACTAAAAGGTTTTAAAAATACTTTTAATTGAATATAAGCTTAAATATAATTTAAAATAAATTAATACATTTTTGAATAACATTTTTTTTGGAAGGAATCATATTTCCATCCAAAGAGATAAATAAAGCCTCAATTTCTTAAAAATATTTTACCCATTATTTTAAGTTCCAAATAGTGGGAAAATGGTAATATTACTTGAAATATCATGAATAACCAAAGGAAAATAATATTCAGGAGTTTCTTGAGATATTGGTCATAATATTATATCATTATAAACATAATAATAACCAATCCCAATAAACGATGAGATTATATCATCAAATCATTACCACTCTGGTAACTTTGAATCATAATCCCCATAAAGTAATAACATAAAATGAAAAATAAAATATCATGAGGATGATTAAATTCTTGGTATTACATATCATTGGGAATTTATATACACATCGTGAAAGAATATAGGTTCATAACCTAATATAAATCTCAAAGATGGAAAATTGAGAGAAAAAATCTCTTATTGCTTTGGTAACATTGAAACCATACACCTCGTGAAATAGATATCCTAGAATGGATATGTAAATACCAAACACTTTAATTGGGATAATTATAAAATATATTCTTGGTCAGTATATACACCTCAGAAAATAAACAAAGGGGGAATATGGTTTCTGTCTCATAGAAAATAGAAGTGAGACGGAAATCCCTTGTCTTAAGTCTTGACTTCCTTTATACATGTTCAGTTATCCTATATAATAAATATAAGTTTATTATACATATATTATAGAAAAATATTCGTATATATCATACCATATATTGTTTTCTTCTGACCTTTTATTTCCCATTTATTAACAATACCATGTTAAAGTCTTGATTCGGGTAATAACTAATTTTTTTCGTATAAGTTTTAATTCATTATATTTTTTGTTCTATTACATTAATAATGATTTCATAATCTACATAATAATATACATGCTATAAATATCAAATATATTCAGTATATATGTATTTATAATAAAATATAGAAGTAGGAAATGAAATACACCATTCATAGTGATGATAGTCCGTACGTACAGATGAACATTGTTTCCTTTTTCTTATGGGATTGAAAAAATAATATTATATGGAATATTATAAAAAATAATAATTTTTATTTCATATATTTCACATATTATTCTTAAACTCATCCTTATTAAATTCCATGTATAGCGTGAACGAATCGCATCGCATCGTGAGGCGGTAGTCCACCGTAAACACAATGGATGTTATCGTATTCTAACAATGTTTAAAGAATGGAGGTATGTGTAATATAATAATTAATGAATCATAGTAACATCATAAATATCATATATAAACAATAAATCTATCAATATTAGTAATCTTGAATGGTGGTAATAGAAAAATGAACCACACCCGTTCACGAGGCAATAGTCTACTATACACACTAACGATTATTCTATAACCCATTTTATGGAGGTTTGTGAGGTTTTTGATAGTAATATTGTAACACCCCGAGAATTTATGAAAAATATTCTTTTAATTAAATTCTTGTGTTGTATGCTACATCAAGATTACCTTGCGCTATACGCAACACCGTTTTAGCTTGCAGTATAGGCAACATTATTCTTGGATCGTGTTACACACAATTTTGATAATAGTTATTCTACGCAACATTGAGTATATATATATATATATATTAAATGTATAAATGAAATATGGTTGGATTATGTTATACGAAACAACGAAGGATTCTTTCACAGCATGAAACCCTGACTTGGCTTGCATTACACGCAATCGCGACCTTCCTCGATAGCGTGTGTTGTACGCAATACCGGGTTTTACTAAACAACGATATATTATTATAATATTATTATTAACTAGACATTATGAATAGTATTAACTAAATTTTAAATCTTATAACATTATTATTCGTCTTGCACATTTTCTAAAACATGGTATAAGAACAAAATAAATTTTTCGGGTAAAATAAGTATTTTTCAAAAAATGCAGTTTTGCCACCTTTTGATGGCGCACCCACTTTAAATCTAGTTTTTGACATGTTTATAAGTTCAATTTGAAAAAATAAAATTCTTATTTTGAATCAGGATATAAAAATTTACATTAGATAAATTTTTGATATTTTTCCGATAAATTTCATATTTTAATGAATAGTAAAAACACGCTATATTTTAATTAAAAACAACTTTTTTCATCATAATATATTATGTGGTTAAATTATAATATTGAATGGTTTTAAAGTATAAATAGAATATATTTTTACCATTTAATATAATTTATGTCATTATCATTGATTTTACCTTGAATTCGTAGGTTAAATCAATTCAATCTTTTGCAATGTTTTAAAGAAAAAAACTCGTTTTCTTTCGACAACGGGATTAATTTAAATTTAATTTCTGCATATTTTGTGTATTGAATTTGTAAAAATGGATTCCATATTCGAAATCAGTGGGTCCAAATTATGTTAATAAGCTATTTTTTATTTTTGGGCATTGTGAATAGTAACTACGGTAAATTTTATTTACTATAGTTAAAGGTAAATCGGGTAATTAAGGGTAAATATAAGATTATAAAATTACCCTAAAACTTGGAAAAATCCTATTGGATGGATAAAATCAGACCCATATAACCTAAGGGTTGGATTAGATTCATTTTATGGACTTTTGTTCATTAAAATAATTTAATTATTATTAAAACCAAAGAATGTGACAACATGTCACTTTCTTCAATCTTATAATTATAATAATTTTAATTTAGTGATAAACTTCATGAAACATCTAAAATGAATAGTCTCCATAAATCGAATACAATTATCTACATCATAGGAATTTATTTAGAATTTTTAGGGATTAAATAATTATAATTTATTATGACACAAAGATGATGCAGTAATTTATTTATTAATGAAATTTTGACATAATTGATGTTATAAATGCCCAAATAAATGTAATTTGAGACTCTTTAGGACTTAAATTAATTTTCTAGGTTAATATGACATGTTATTGTTGATATAAGTAACTTGGTGCGAACTTATCATTCTGTTATGAATTTCATAAAAATCATGTACCAAATAGTGTCAAAATTGACATAAATTTGTTTTTAAAACAAATATTATATTATTAATTGTTATTTAATTCCTAAAAATCTAAAGTTCGGCCAAATGACTTATATAAGGATAGATATATTAATAATAAACAACTTGGGGTTCGTTTGTCTTGTTATGGTAATTTTATTAACCGTATAGTATAAGAAAACAAAAAGACACGGTAAAAGTAAAATTATTTAACTTAGAGTTAAATCTAATTGATAAGGTTAAAATAATAACCTAAACTTGTCTAAATCCTATTGGATGAGAGGATTTCGACCCATCCCCACTTTATCTTCGAAATAAGACCCTTTGGAACCATTATAAACCGAATTTGACCTTAATATAAAATAATATTTTGAGATTTTCCTAGGGTGCCCCTATCCTCCCTTATAAAAGGGAACCTCGTCCCTCTCCTCCTCACACCAATTTGAGCATTCAAGCTTAGCCAACCCCTGAAAAAATCTCTTCTCCACTTCCCTAGTATCATCCTAGAGGTCCTGGTCTTCTTCAAAGACCATCCTTAGTTCATTAATTGGAGGTTAAGTGAAGGCGCGTCAAAAATAGGAGGTTCGGATACGTACAAAGCATATCGGACATAAGGTAAGGGAAAATATCACAATCTCATTTTTATCTGAGATAGTTTATAATTTGTTATTTACTAGGGTGTATTTTATCATCCACATCCATGCTTACTCAATATTTAATATTTATATCCTTCTACAATAGTTTATATCCAATTTTACACTTCGGTGATTTTTGTAAAAGATATGAAAGGAATCTTTTGTTGTTTTTCGTATGGGGTACTTTTTGAATTTTCCGACAAAACGTACGAGAAGAAGGTTTTCTTTTAAATTATACGGCATGAATGGATTTTTAAAAAATTATTTCCAAGAAGCTTCCCTTACAAGTTTTCCTGTTTATTTTTAATCAACTTCTTTTAGTTTAAAATTTTATAACATGTTAATGAAAGGAAAGTGTTTTTGAAGTAGAAAGGATATTTTCCTCAAGAATGGAGTTCAAGTATTTTATCAAAATTATTTTCCATCTATGATAATAAAGGGTTTTGTTTCTATCCCTATTATTACATTGATTTTATTATGTTGTGATGGAATTATTTTTATGAATTCCTTTATCTTATATAAATTGTTTTATGATGTCATGATGTTTAAGAATCCCATTTTTATTACATGGGTTATGAAATGATGTATGATTTATGATTTTGTGGCACACATAATAATGGTATCATTATGAGATGGGTGGGACCTATATCTCCCTCCAATGCATTGGGTAAAGACTTTATATCTCATGAGATAGACATGGCTGGAACGGCAGGTTATACCGGTTTAGTGAAACAGGACTGAAACGGGGAGTGAACTCGGTTCAGAAAGGGACTTTGTCCACTAAGATAGTCTTGGCAAAGAGTCTTGACTAATAAGAAATGATTCTATATGATTTTGTGTGTATTCCACAAAGTTTCATGTTTTAAGTTATGATTATTGGGATTACATTTCGCTACTATGATTTTTCCCATGTTATGAAATTATGATCTCTTTTGCAGGTTAAGATTTCCAAAAGATATGTTCTTATGAATATGACGTGATTGATATTTCTTTTTTTTACCCTTAATGAGAATTTGAGCTCACCCTTTTATGTTTTATTTTCTCCAGGACATAAATAAAAGATTTAGTTTTAAAAAAAGAAGATCTTTATGGGAGATATTGAAGATCTTCCGCCACGATTAGAAGATTATATTCCGAGCTTCCAAAGACACTGAACTATTACGGTCTTTGTGTGTGTGTTTTTGTTATGTACTAAGTATTCCGCAAAAGTAATGTAATGTCCATGTACGTCAAGCTACGGGTCTCTACAATTGGTATCAGAGGAAAGGTTTAGTCAACCTTTGGAAACTAGGATGTGAGAACGTTAGTGAGATCCCTAGAGATATTTCTAAGGTAATTCTAGGGATGTCCCTAAGGATAAGTATACGTATAGGATATAGTCCTAGAACTACGGTAACGATATTAGAATTTAACCTAAGATGTTAGATATTAAGGGTACTCCCCCTTTACTATTTTGTTTTCCCTAGCATTATGTTTGCCTTTCACACTATTATTTTTGGGTTTTAGACGATGGCTGGAACCAGAAGGAACCGTGTTGATCACTGTAATGGACAATGCAATGATTGTCCTCCTGAACAAACAAGTGTTATGGGAGATGGAGTGAAAAATCTTATTGCTATACTTACACAATCTATGAATCATTCTGGACTTCCAAATGAGCAGATAAGGGAACAATATTCTATTGAGTCCTTCATGAGGCAACATCCACCTTCTTTCAGTGCGTCTTCTGATCCACTTGTTGCTGAACAATGGATCAGTACCACTGAAAAGATATTTTTCAGTTCTTCAATGTTATGAACATGATAAAGTCATCTTAGCAGTATATCGTTTGGAAGGTGAAGCTGATCAATGGTGGAATCTTATCAGGAATACGAGGCCAAGAGATGAAATTGAGTCCATGGAATGGGACGAGTTCAAGAACTTGTTTTTCAGTAAGTACTTCCCTCATATTCTTAGAACAAATATGGAAAAGGAGTTTCTTGAGCTGAAGCAGAAGGATGATGAATCTGTTGGTATATACGAAGCGAATTTTACAAGACTTGCAAGGTATGCATCTGGCATTATCATCCAACCTAAAAGTAAAGTTGATCAATTTTTCAGTGGCTTAAAACCAAGTCTTCGAAGGGCATTAGCTATAAGAGACTTCAGTAGCTATGAAGAAATTGTTCATTGTGCTATCAAGGTAGAAATAGAAGTTTGTGTTACATATCCATCTCATGGTTTTGACAAGAAACGAAAGATGGAGTTCAAGGAGAAATCTCAGAATAATGGTGAAAAGAAGATGAATGTTTTCTTATGCTCAAAGTGTGGAAAGAAGCATTGTGGAGATTTTCTTAAAGGGACAAGTAAATGTTTCAAATGTGGAAAGGAAGTTCATCAGGAATTTGAATGCCGCAATGATGGGAAGAAGATGTCTAATGATGCAAACAAAGGAAGGGATACATAGAATGAACCTACTACACTTCAATGTTTCAAGTGCAAGGAGATGGGACATTATGCCAATAAATTCCCTAATCCAAGGGTTAGTGATGATCGACATGAGAAACCGCTTAAGGCAAAGGACAAAGGGAAGTCACATGCGATCACTATTGGCGATGTTGAATATGACAATGATGTGGTGGAATGATTAAGTGTTTATGTAATGGGATTCCAAAATAATGTTGTATCATGGAGTATTGGAATATTTATGTATTGGTCTAATGTGGTATTCAAAGTGATTGACATATTTTTGGATATAATATGATATGCGCATAATGAAGGGAAAACGAGAAAATGAAATGTTTAACAGTATTCATGAGCTCATGATTGATATAAGGACTAAGTGATATCATGGTTTGAGGATATATAATTTTAAGGATTTTGGTATGTGGAAAGTGTTAACTTTTAACTGCATTCATGTTTTCACTAAGGTTCAATGTATATTCATTCTTCAAGAGAATACATAATTAAGGTATTCACATATTTGTAATTTGACCAACAAGATATATCTTATGATATATGGGGGATAAATGATGGCATTCACGTGATCATTTTATTTATACTATGAGCTTGGACCGAAGTATTTTAGATAATCCTAAAGATTGGAATGGATTATGTTGGACATAAGTTAGTATTGTTTAAGGATAAAACTTTTTTGATATTGTTGATGGGATGTTATAGTAATATAGCTTTAGAAAAAGGACAACCTGCAGGACGAGTGACAGCCCATCGTGTCAGACAAGGATGTGGGAATCGAACCCACAACCGAAGTGTGACTGGCCTTTATCGCCTACCACTGGCCTACAGCAAGTCCCTGTTTAGTAGAAACTAGTTTTATTATATTAATCAGTATGATATATGAAGTATAAGTCCATTTTAAGAACCATATATGATTAATCTCACTATAGATGGACTTATGTATTTTTTTATAACTTTTCTAACCTTTTGTTTGAGAGAGATGGAATGAACCATCATTCTATCACATGATCTGCTAACACTTCACGAATGACAAATCCAACTTCATTTCTTTAAGAGATGAAATGGAAATTGTCCAAAGAACGACCAACGATGACACTGTACCAAAATCACGAAAGTATTTCTTCTAATTCCAATTTCATCAACTTTAGGGAAATGATCTTGAAAACCAAAAATGTTGTCCTAGTGCTCTTATATCTGATGAATCAGATAGTACCTTAGATCATCACAAATTTATGGCTTTGTGATTGCTGGCTTTTCCATAGCCATGTACTCTACCACTCTCCATCAGAACATGATGGTTAGATTTCTCTTCCATATCCATATTTTCACCTATGTGTAAACCCAGTGATTAGTTTATTTGGGTAACCGTTACGTTTCATACTTTTGTTTTTAAATATTGGTTTTGGTATTCCTTTTTACGATGTGGGTTTCTATTAAAGAAACTTTCGAATAGTAAACCATTTATAACCCCGACGAATTTCGAGGGAGAAATTCATTTTAAGGGGGGTAGAATGTAACACCCCGATATTTTTTGAAAAATATTCTTTTAATTAAAGTCTTGTGTTTTATGCTACACCAAGATTACCTTGCACTATATGCAACACCGTATTAGCTTGCAGTATACGCAACACTATTCTTGGATCGTGTTACACACAATTTTGATAATAGTTATTCTACGCAACATTGAGTATATATATATATATATATTAAATGTATAAATGAAATATGGTTGGATTATGTTATACGAAACAACGAAGGATTCTTTCACAGCACGCAACCCTGACTTGGCTTGCATTACACGCAATCGCGACCTTCCTCAATAGCGTGTGTTGTATGCAATACCGGGTTTTACTAAACAACGATATATTATTATAATATTATTATTAACTAGCCGTTATGAATATTATTAACTAAAATTTAAATCTTATAACATTATTATTCGTCTTGAAAATTTTCTAAAACATGGTATAAGAACAAAATAAATTTTTTGGGTAAAATAAGTATTTTTCAAAAAATGCAGTTTTGCCTCCTTTTGATGGCGCACCCACTTTAAATCTAGTTTTTGACATGTTTATAAGTTCAATTTGAGAAAATAAAATTCTTCTTTTGAATCAGGATATAAAAATTTAAATTAGATAAAGTTTTGATATTTTTTCGATTACTTTCATATTTTAATGAATAGTAACAACACGCTATATTTTAATTAAAAACAACTTTTTTCATCGTAATATCTTATGTGATTAAATTAGAATATTGAATGGTTTTAAAGTATAAATAGAATATATTTTTACCATTTAATATAATTTATGTCATTAGCATTGATTTTACCTTGAATTCGTAGGTTAAATCAATTCAATCTTTTGCAATGTTTTAAAGAAAAAAACACGTTTTCTTTCGACAACGGGATTAATTTTAATTTAATTTCTGCATCTTTTGTGTATTTAATTTGGAAAAATGGATTCCATATTTGGAATCAGTGGGTCCAAATTATGTTAATAAGCTACTTTTTATTTTTGGGCATTGTGAATAGTAACTACGGTAAATTTTATTTACTATAGTTAAAGGTAAATCGGTTAATTAAGGGTAAATATAAGATTACAAAATTACCCTGACACTTGGAAAAATCCTATTGGATGGATAAAAGTAGACCCATATAACCTAAGAGTCAGATTAGATTCATTTTATGGACTTTTGTCCATGAAAATAATTTAATTATTATTAAAACTAAAGAATGTGACAACATGTCACTTTCTTAAATCTTATAAGTATAATAATTTTAATTTAGTGATAAACTTCATGAATCTTCGAACCTGAATAGTCTCCAGAAATCGAATACAATTATCTACATCATAGGAATTTATTTATAATTTTTAGGGATTAAATAATTATCATTTATTATGACACAAAGATGATGCAGTAATTGTCTTATTAATGAAATATTGACATAATTGATGTTATAAATGCCCAAATAAATGTAATTTGAGACTTTTTATGACTTAAATTAATTTTCTAGGTTAATATGACATGTTATTGTTGATATAAGTAACTTGGTTTGAAATTATCATTCTGTTTTGAATTTCATAAAAATCATGTACCAAATAGTGTCAAAATTCACATAAATTAGTTTTTAAAACAAATATTATATTATTAATTGTTATTTCACTACTAAAAATATAAGGTTCAGCCAAATGACTTAGATAAGGATAGATATATTAATAATAAACAACTTGGGGTTCGTTTGGCTTGTTATGGTAACTTTATTAACAATATAGTGTAAGAAAACAAAAAAACACGGTAAAAGTTAAATTATTTAACTTAGAGTTAAATCTAATTGATAAGGTTAAAATAATAACCTAAACCTATCTAAATCCTATTGAATGAGAGTATTTCGACCCATCCCCACTTTATCTTAGAAATAAGACCCTTTGGAACCATTATAAACTGAATTTCACATTAATATAAAATAATATTTTGAGATTTTCCTAAGGTGCCCCTCTCCTCCCTTATAAAAGGGAACATCCTCCTTCTCCTCCTCACACAAATTTGAGCATTCAAGGTCGACCAACCCCTGCCAAAATCTCTTCTCCACTTCCCTAGTATCATCCTAGAGGTCATGTTCTTCTTCAAAGACCATCCTTAGTTCTTTAATTTGAGGTTAAGTGAATGCGCGTCAAAAAGAGGAGGTTCAGATACGTACAAAGCATATCGGACATAAGGTAAGGGAAAATATCACAATCTCATATTTATTTGAGATTGTTTATACTTTGGTATTTACTGGGGTTTATTTTTTCATCCACATCCATGCTTCCTCAATATGTAATATTTATATCCTTCTACAATAGTTTATATCCAATTTTACCCTTTGGTGATTTTTGTAAAAGATATGAAAGGAATATTTTGTCGTTTTTCATACGGGGTACTTTTTGACTTTTCTGACAAAAAGTACGAGAAGAATGTTTTCTTTTAACTTATATGGCATTAATGGATTTTTAAAACATTATTTCCAAGAATCTTACATTAAAATTTTTCCTGTTTATTTTTAATCAACTTCTTTTAGTTTAAAATTTTATAACATGTTAAATAAAGGAAAGTGTTTTTGAAGTTGAAAGGATATTTTCCTCAAGAATGGAGTTCAAGTGTTTTATCAAAATTATTTTCCATCTAAGATAATAAAGGGTTCTGTTTCTATCCCTATTATTACATTGATTTTATTATGTTGTGATGGAATTATTTTTATGAATTCCTTTATCTTATATGAATTGTTTTATGATGTCATGATGTTTAAGAATCCCATTTTTATTACATTGGTCATGAAATGATGTATGATTTATGATTTTGTGGCATACATAATAATGGTATAATTATGAGATGGGTGGGACCTATATCTCCCTCCAATGCATTGGGTAAAGATTTTATATCTCATGAGATAGACATGGCTGGAATGGTAGGTTATACCGGTTCAGTAAAACAGGACTGAAACGGGGAGTGAACTCGGTTCAGAAAGGGACTTTGTCCACTAAGATAGTCTTGGCAATGAGTCTTGACTAATAAGAAATGATTCTCTATGATTATGTGTGTATGCCACAAAGTTTCATGTTATATGTTATGATTATTGGGATTACATTTCACTACTATGATTTATCCCATGTTATGAAATTATGATCTCTTCTGCAGGTTAAGATTTCCAAAAGATATGTTCTTATGAATATGACTTGATTGATATTTCTTTTGTTTACCCTTACTGAGAATTTGAGCTCACCCTTTTATGTTTTATTTTCCCCAGGACATAAAGAAAGGATTTAGGTTTAAAAAAAAGAAGATCTTTATGGGAGATATTGAAGATCTTCCACCACGATTAGAAGATTATATTCCGAGTTTCCAAAGACACTAAACTATTACGGTCCTTGTGTGTGTGTTTTTGTTATGTACTAAGTATTCCACAAAAGTAATGTAATGTCCATGTACGTCAAGCTACGGGTCTCTACAAAAATTAACATAAAAAATCTCATTAAATGGTAGATACTAATTTTTTTATTTATAAATTTAATAATAATAATTGAAATTGGTGGAGGAATACATTATATTAAAATTCTCGTTGAGCATCGTTACCTCTTCTTCGGGTATCCTCATTAGGTTTTCACTAATGCCTTCCTAGGTTATCTTTCTACCCAAAATAAGGCTCTAGGATGAGGGTATGGAAGTTCGGAAGTAATTTTGGTAGGGTATGTTAATGAAAAATTAATTTATAGGTGTGAATAACTGAGGAGATTTAGCTCCCTTTTATAAGGGAGGAGGAGTGGTATTCTTGTAAATAATCAAAAGTATTCACTATTGGGGGGTCCACCTTACATTATGTGCATCCAAAAGTGAAAAATAATAGATAGGAGGAATTACATGCTCAATAAATACCTCCACCATAAAAAATAAATATATTTTTTTCAAATTTATTCATTAGTATTTAAGTTTACTCAATTTTATATTTATAGTTTTTATCTTGGTAACTTATATATTTTTATATACCTAATTTATCCAATAATACTATAATTAAAAAGATATTTATTAAATAATTTACACCCATGGATTATAAATATTAATTTAAATTCACTAAATAAAAAAAATATGTGGGTTTAAAATTAATTTTAATATAAACACATGTAATGCACAAAACCTCGTTTTAACCTTAATCATGTTAATTAATTTTAAATTATTTCACTATTAATTATGCTCAGAAGTTAATTTTACCTAATTATATAAAATATTTTATTTTTATTCCAAATATTGAAACTATTTTTTAAAATTCCTTTCATAGAATTTGCATAATTTAATTTAAAATTAATCCCACAGTCATGATGAGAAAGAGGGTTTTTAAAGTGAAAATGGTCAAAAGCTTAAAAAGTTTTTATATCCAATTTCAATATTAAATTGATTACAATGAAATAAATTTGTATTAATATATTTATAAATAAATTAATTATACTTTAAAACCAATTTAAAATTTAATCTAAATTTGTAAATAATTTTGGTGAAAAGGAGGTTTTCAATTACAATTCAATATTTCTCACTATTCATCAAAAAATGAAAATTTTTAGTAAAATCCCAAAGATTCTCTCTAAGATAATTTTGATATTAAAATTTCAGAAATAATTTTTATTTTATATTATATATTTTATAAAATTGTAAAAAAAATTAAATAAGTGTGCCACAAAAAGGAGACAAAACTACTTTTTAGAAAATTATGATTTTTTAAGCATAAAAATGGATTTATTCTTAGATATTATCTAGAAAAAATTGAACCTCAATGTTAAAAGTTTTATTGAATATATAATATATATTTCATTAAAATAATTAAGCAAAAAGTGATTTTTGTTAATTTATTGGTATAAAACACACTTGTGTGCATAAAAAGAGTTTTTTAGAAAATGTTTTCCTTTTACTTTCAAAAAGGTTTTATTTTAATTTATAATTAATTTGTTACCCAAAAATTAATTTTATATACATGTTTAAACCATATTTCTCTAATTTATTTAATCATATTCATAAATACCATTCCAATGTCTAAGTGACAACTATCAATGTAAATAGTAATATTATAATAATATGTCACATTTCATTTAAACTTAGTGTTGCATATAGAGAAATCTATGCTCGGTGTTGCATGTAATGCAATAAAAACTCAATGTTGTGTGTAACTCAAGATAATGATAGTGTTTCATTTAAATCAAAATATCAAAAATATTGAATTACTTTTTTTCAAATCCAACATCATAAATGGGTAAATAAAACATACTCTTGAAAAATATAAAATGTATGTATAAAGGTCATCTAGAATAACACATATTAGGTTTCAAAATTTGAGAACATTGGTGGTAAGGGGAAAATAGATATATAAGAGAAAACTAACACCCAAATACTGATGGAAACTGATAAAAAACATGGTTAGGATAAAGGTAATGATCACCAATCCATAAGAATAAGATATGTCAAAATTTTCAATGATATCATAAAAAATGTTGATAAAAGGGAAAAAAATTATTCCAAGGTCTTTTTCCAAATATTGAATAATTTTCATAAGAATATATACATACTTGATTTCGTTCCATTTCATAAGCACAATCTCACCATGTGGTTGTGCCTTGATCAATTTCTAATTCATCTCACACTCCAATAAATGAATTTTAATCTATTATTCCTCAAGAACTAATAGTCCATATAATCCATAGATATAATGATAATTCATTATTTCTATAATTATTTATCATCAAAAAACGGTTATCACAGGTTATCCAATATTCATAAATCTTCATATGTCGAAATAATAGATTAATCACTAAAACCTCATTCAAAGTTCATCATGAACCATTTCATAAATGGTTACCCATATAACCCTTTCAATGTTAAAATTTTTTAAGTAAGGTCATTAAATTTATAAAAACCAACTAAGCATTAAAACCCTGTATATCATAAATTTTATCATTGTTTTCATATACCAAACATGTGAATACCTTCATCATGTATTCTATTAAAACATGTTAATGACCAGAATTACTGTAAAAACTTATTAGAAACACGCATGCTTCCTTACTCCTTAAATCATAGATTATTGGATACATTCATTAATTCCAAAAATGTTATAAACTCCATCCATGATAGCATAAACCACTATGTGAAAAAATCACTAATCTGTTCCAAGTTCATAAATACTATCAAATTTAGTTTATCCATATAAATCGTCTCAAAATAAATACCATTTTATCAACATCAGGGACATATTAATTGTTACCTTCCCATAATAAAAATATCACATTACCATTGAATCACCCTTTTAGGTCATCAATACAATTTAACATATTCATTCAATTATTTAATGAAAAACTTATACTGTACAATACTTATATATTTCATTATTCATGAATTATTATACATGAACACTCCAATTATTTCACCTCATCCCCAGTCCATTAACTAGGATTCATCATCTTATTCCTTAATCCCTATTTCATCTATTATTTCTTTTTTAGTCTCCTCATCATCAAAAGAAAAATGATTACTCATGCAACATTTCATATTCTCTTCACGAGCATTCCCTTTAGGACATACATTTTCATAATTCCCATACTTTGAACATTTAAAACATTCATCCATTCATAATAGCTTAGAGAGACCAATATCCCCATCCAGTTCACTAACTAAACATTTCATTTTTCTTCAAAAATTGCTTATTTTGGGTCCTACTCATAGAAAAATACATTCCTTTGAGTCATTCCCATGAGTGCTTCTTTCCACATTCTTGGCCTATAGGGAATTGAATCTTATTTCCTCCATAGTATCCACTACCCAAACTCTAAAAAAACTCTATCATTATCTTATGTGGTGAGTCCAAGAGTTGGTTAAGGAACACATTGTTAATCATGTTCTTTGATAACTAATTAGGAATAATCACAATATCCTTCACTCTAATCATCATCCCATCTAGCTTCTCATCAAAAAATTATTTGTCACATTTAATGTTAACTGAGTTATTTTTGGTTCCTTCCATGTCCATAAATCATCGTGTGAGAAGCACTGACCATAATGGGAAACCAAAAATTCATGAAAATCAATTATAGGTTGTATAAATCATGACATAATATTTAATTTATGAAACCTCAATTTTATCTAAGGTCATTCATAGCCATCATATACTAAAATTATTCATGATGGTTTGTAAAGAGTTTGTGAGCTCCCAAAACATATCACATAGGAGTGTCAAACCAGGTGTGCACCATGTATCATTGTCATTCACTAGTTCATGATCGAGTTTATATCCCTATGGTTTTTTTAGTATTTTTTACCCTATGTACATATGTTCCATAGACACATACACTTTTAGTGTCCCAATATGGATTTAATTTCTTATAAAACACTCTCACTATACTTTCCTAAATTCCAAGACAGTTTATTGTACTTTAAATCATCCTTAGACTTATCCTTCTAAAAATAACTAGACATATCCCTAGAAATATCCCTAGGGATCTTACTAATGTTTTCTCATCCTAGTTTCCAAAGGCTGACTAAATACTTTCTTTGATACAAACTATAGTGACCCAAGCTTAATCATATAAAGATATTATATCTTTTTAGATGAATATTCATTACATTGATAAAAAATATGCCTACGATCCATAATAGTTTAGTGCCTTTGGAAATTTGGAACACAATATTCTAATCTAGTGAATGATATTAAATGTTTCCAATAAAGGTATTCCCTTTTAGTACTCTTCATAGACATATCCTATGTAAATAATTTCTTCACAACTAGGGGGAGGAAACATAAGAAAGGGTGAGATCGTATGATGAGTAAGGGAAAACATAAGAGATATAAATCTATAATAAAATGAAAGTGTAATATACGAAATATTGTATGTGGTAATGAAAATAAAATATGAATTTCATTCCCAACCGATCTTATATCATAAACATGAGTCATAACCTAAAGATTAGCAGTTCATAAGGCATGAATAATAATAAAATCAAGAAACGTGAGACATGAGAGCATAAAATTGGAATAAGGCATGGAGTTGTGGAATAAATAAGAGATTATAACATTGTGAACATGTATAAAAATAAATAGGTTCATTAATTATATTAAGGACATGAAATCAGGCCCTCACAACTAGGTCCATGAATAACAATGTGAACATGTAATTGGGTTCACACGTAATATTGAAAACATGTAATGAGGTTCACACATAACATTGTGAACATGTAACCACATTCACACATAACATCATAGTATTTAAGGTTCACTCCCAAAACTATCATAGCATACAAAGTACTTTATTGTGCCGAGTTCACTTTTCATTTCAGCATTATCTTATTATACATGGTTCACTCCCTATTCTAGACATGTATTATTGTATTAGATTAATTTCTTATTCTATCCATGACTATAACATTATATATATAAATATTTACCCAATTAATTAGAGGGATATATAGGTTCCACCCATTACATAATGAAAACCATAATTATGTGTGCAAAAAGAACATAAAATTCATTACATCATAACCCATGAAATGAAATGGGTATTATAAAAATTATATCATATCATAACTTTTGGAAAATAGTAAAGTTTTATAATAATTTCATCATAGAATAACCCATGAAAAGAATCTTGTTTTATAATCATTGTATCCTGGTATAACATGTATAAAAGAAATGAGTTTCATAAACATCATTCGAGTAAAACATAAACCATTCAAATAAATAATATGATTTGTATTCATGGATCATGTCCCTATTAAGGAATAGTTAACACCAAAGGATTTCATATTATAAGGAAATTAATTTTCAAATATCATTTAAAACATTTCTTGAGGAAAATATCATTTCCTCTTTGAAAAAAAAATTAAAACATAAAACATTGTGAAAAAAAATATTTTAATTATCTTTTAAAACATATTAAGTAATATTTAAAATCATTTAAAACACTTTTTAAATATAAAAGTCTTTCAAAATACTTTTGTTTTAAAATAACCTTTGAAACTTATGAAGGAATATTTGAAAATCATTTAAAACACTTTTTAAAATATAAAAAAATTCAAAATAATTTTCCTTGAAAATTAGTTTAAAATATCATTTTAAAAAAAATTTTGAAAACATTTTTATAAAACATTATTTTGGAAAAAAATTGATTACCGACCGAAGAGAGAAATAAAGTCAGATTTTATTAAAAATATTTTACCTATTATTTTAAGTGAAAAAGTGTGATAAAATGGTAATATTAATTGAAAATATCCTGAATAAAAATAGAAGAATAATATTCATGAGTTTTCCTAAGATATGGAACAAAATATGTTATCATCGTAAATATAATCATAAACAACCATGATAAACAATGAGATTGTAACTTAAAATTATTACCACATTGGTGACTTTGAGTCATTATACCCATAAAGGAATAAAATAAAACTAAACTTAAAATATTATGAGGATGAAAAAATTAATGATATTCCAGTTAAATTTGTTTTTATATACACCTCGTGAAATAATATAGGTGTAAAACATGATGTACATCTCAAGAAGGAAAATTGAGATAAAAATATCTTACCGCTTTTGTAACTTTGAAATAGTAAACTCTACGAAAGAGATATACAAAAATGGATATGAAATTAAAAATAATTTCAAGTGTAATAATTAGAAAACCAGTTCATGGGTAGTATATACACCAAATAAAAAAAACACATGCTGAATATATCTTGTGTCTCACATAGAATAAAAGTGAGACGGAAATACCTTACCTTAACTTTTGACTTTCTACATACACATTCTAGCCTTCAGTCTAATAAATATAATTTTAATATACATATATAATAGAACAATTTTCATATATTTAATACCAAATATGGTTTGATTATTACCTTTTATTACCTGTTTATTAAAAATATCATGTTAAAGTTGTGTTTCGGGTAATGATTTCTTTTTTGTGTAAGTATTGATTTATTGTATTTTTATTATATTAAATTAGTAATTATTTTATCATATAAATAATGATATTAATGAAATAAATATCATATATATTTATTATATAATTATTTTTAACAATATATAAAATATATAAATAAGAAATGAAATACACAATTTTTGGAGATGGTAGGTCATATGTACGCATGAAAATTGTTTCCATTTTATTTTTTGGATGAATAAAAGAAAATTATATGATATATTATCCTTAAAAATTAATTTTTATGTCCTATATATCATATATATTTATTAAAACAATCTTTAATCCATTCCATTTACATCGTGAATGAATCAAATCACTTCACATGGCGGTAGTCTATTGTACACACAAACGGCGTTATCATATTCCCATAAAATGGAAAGCATGATGGTATGTGTGATATAATAAATTAAGAGTCATAATAACATCATAGATATTATATTTATCATATATAAACAATAAATACATCATTATTTCTAACCATGAAAGGTAGTAATGGAAAAACAAACGACATTGGTTTGTGGGGCGGTAGTCCGCCGTACACATAAACGATGGTTTCATAACCCATTTGGTGGAAGTTTCTATAGTTGTGGATTATAACCTTAGAAAATATTATTAACTAGAAGATACTGAGGCTATTATATAATCATGGTATAATAATTACTGAAGGAGGGGGAAGAAGAAGTAAAAATAAAAATGCTCATTGAAGATCATTACCTCATCTTTTGGTATCCTCCTTAGGTTTTCACTAAAGCCTTACAAGGTTGGATTTATACCAAAAATAATTCTTATAGAATGAGAGGAGGTAAGTTTTAATGTTATTTTGGTAGGTTTTGGTCGATCCAAATAGCTTTAGATGTGTGAATAAGTTGAGATAGTAAGTTCCCTTTTATAGTTGAGGAAGAGTGGTATTCTTGTAAATACCCAACATTATTCACTATTGGGAGGTCTCCCTTACAGAATGTGCCTCTAAAATTGAACAATAATTTATGGTAGGTATTACATAGTCAATAAATACCTCCTCCACACAGAATAAAAATATTTTTATTAAGTTACTCATTAATCTTTAAGTTTACACAATTTTATCTTTATAGTTTTTACCAAGGTAACTTGTATCTTTTTATTTACCTAGGTAATTTATCCTTTAATAATATAATTAAAAATATATTTATTAGATAATTAATACCCACTAATTATAATTATGACTTAAAACTCATTTAATAGAAATCATATGTTTTTGTAAAATTAATTTTAATACAAACTCATGTAATCTTCAAAACCTCATTTTAACCTCAATCATATTAATTAATTTTAATTTTTTTCCTAAAATTTATTATAGAAAATTAATTTTAACTAATTAGATAATATATATTATATTTATTTCAAATATGGAATAAATTTTTCCAAATTACATTCACAAAAGTGATAGAATTTAATTTATAATTATTCTTTTAGACATGATAGTAAAGAAGGTTTTTAAAGTTGAAATGATCAAATGCCTTTAATGTTTTTTAAATCCCATTTAAATATGAAATTGATTAAAAAGACATAAATTGGATTAATATATGTATAATTTTAATAATTATACTTCAAAAAATTTAAAATCTAATTTTTCTTTGTAAATAATATTGGTGAGAATACGGTTTTCAATTAAAATTCAGTATTTTTTACTATTCATCAAAAAATGCAAATTTTCAAAAAAAAAACGAAAATTCACCCTAAGATAATATTGATATTCAAATATCAAAAATAATTTTTATTTTATAAAATTAATTTTTTAAAATTGCAAAATTTTATTTTTAAAATTAGTGCACGGTATAAAGGTGAACAAACTTCATTTTATAAAAATGATGTTTTTAAGTATAAAATTGGATTTATTCATATCTCATGTACAGAAAAAATATATGAACAATTTTAAACATTTTATTGACTATATAATAGATAAATTTTATTAAAGTAATAAACCAAAATTTATTTGGTAAATTTATTGATATAAAACACACCTGTGCGTATGAAAAATAGTTTTTCAGAGAAAGTTTTCCATTTAGTTTCAGAAGGGTTTTATTTTCATTTCTAATTAGTTGGTCTCAAAATAATTCATTTGTATAAATGTTTAAACCATATTTTCAAAACATAGTTGAACTTATTCATAACCATCATTCCAATATCTAGGTTGTAACACCCCAAGCTTCTACGGTACGTTTCCCTTCGAATAATGCGATAGCGTGTGTTGTACGCAACCTCGAGTTCTAACACACACCACAACTAATTAAACTAGCCGTTGTGAATAGTAATACCTACTTTTTGAAATCATATATATTCTATATTTCAAAATGGACTTCATTTTTGGATTCGGAATATCAAAATTAGCCTAGGGTGAAATTTTGGTACATTTCGGATAACTTTCATATTTTGATGAATAGTGAAAATTTCTAAATTTTAATTAAAAACAACTTTTTTAATCAAAATAATTAATAGTGATAAATTATGAATTTGAGTGGTTTTAAAGTATATTTAGAATATATTTTTACCATTCAATTTAATGTTTATCATTGGACATAATTTTACAATTAAACCGAACATAAACAAGTGTCAATCTTTTGATAGTTATTATCTCTTAAAAACACGCTTTTTGTTTTGACAGCGGGAATTAATTTTAAATTAATTTCTGCCACTTCTGTGTTTTGAATTTAGGAAAATGGATTCCATATTTGGAATCAGGATGTTCAAATTGTGTAAATAGGTAACTTTTATTTTTAGACATTTTGAATAGTTACTGTGGTAAATATTTTATTTACCATGGTTAAAGGGTAAATCCGGTAAATAAGGGTTAAAAAATAATATTATAATAATAAAAAATTACCCTAAAACGTGTCCTAACCTTATTGGTGGACACATACCCGACCATGGGCATCCTTTGGTCAATTTGGGGACCCCTTGGAGCCACTTGTATGTGGTAGGGACACTTTATATTAATAAAGTTAAAATAAAAATAAAAATGGCATAAGCTTACATCTTTTAGAAGAACAATTTTTACATAGGGTTATACATGTTGGATTTTCGATTATAAATATTCATTAGAAAGCTAAAACGATTTCCTACATAATGATATTTTATTTATAATTTTTAGACATTATATAATTTATTTTATTTATGACACAATGATGATGCAGTAATTACTAAAATAGTGAAAAATAAAAATAATTGATCTTATAAATACCCAAATAATTATAATATGAAACTTTTAATGAATTAAACTAATTTTCTATGATAATATGATATATTAGGATTGATTTAATTGACTTTTTTCGAAGTAATCAATCTGTTAGGAGTTTCAAAAAAATCAACTAATGAATAGTGTCAAAATTGACATAAAAGAATTCTTAAAACAAATATTATATTATTAATTGATATTAAATTCCTAAAAATCTAAGGTTCGGCCAAGAGACTTATATAATGATATGTTAATCATTAATGGACCACTTGGGGGTCTCTTGGATGTATATAGTAAGTTTATTAACCATAATATATAAAATACAAAGAGACATTGTAAAAGTGAAACTAATTAACTTAGAGTTAATACTTAAAGATAAGGTTAATATAAGTACCCAAACCTGTCTAAATTCTATTGGATGAGTTGTTTTCGACCTATCCACACCTCATCCTTTGAATAGTCAACTTTGGAGCCTTTGTAAACCGAATATAAATTTATTATAAATTAATATTTCTAACTTTTCCAAAGGTGCCCCTCACCCCTCTTATAAAAGGGCACTCCTCCTTCTCATTTCTTCACACCTTAAAAGCCTTTTGGTTCGGCCAAACTCTGCCCAAATACTCTCCCAACATCCCTCACTACAACCTAGAGGCCTTAGTTTGATCAGAAAGCCAACCTAAGGAGCCCTTTTGATCAAATCAAAAGGAAGAACCCGAAGAAGAGGTAATGATTTCACCACCCTTTTCTAAGTTCATTTCTTCTTCCACTTCTTCTTCCTTTGTTCTTACCATTCTGAAATAATAACTCTAGTATCTCACATATACTGTGATGTTATTATAAATATGGTACAATCATATTCAGTATTCTATCCACCCTTTGAATAACATGTCACCATACGTGCGTACGTACGGCTTACCGTCTCCACGTCGTGGTGTAATTGTTATTCAATATAATATTATTTGGATGGGTATAATAATGATGTGTAACTCATGTAAATAATAAATATAACATGTTAATGATTCTGTATATATGATATACCATTCATTTATATATTATTTTAATATCAAAATAATGATATTGTCGCTCGTGCGTACGTACGGACTACCGTCTCCACGAACGCGATGAGATTCATTCTCCATCGTATCCATTCAAGTATAATTATCATTTTATGATTTAAAAATGATGTTTAAGGACTAGATATCATTCTGGATATGAATAAGATACAACAACCATGACTTATGTAACAAAACATATAAAAGAAAATGAGTAAGTTAACACCCGAAACGACGATAATTCTAAGATATTATTAACAAATCAATGTTAAAAGATCATATATGATATCATATTAATATATATGATTCTTGTATAATTTAATAACAATTATTTCACCATTATACAGGAGGTTAACCTACCCCAACAAAGGAAAAGTACAAGGTAAGGGTTATTTCACAATCTCTTCATTATCCGAGGTTGTTTATATGTAATAATCTACTGGGATCTCTTTATCATCCACATCCATGTTTCTTAAAAATGTATTTCAAAACATTTTTACTATTTACAAGAATATGGGTTAAAGTCATTTATACCCTTGTTTGACTTTTTATAAGAGTTTTATAAAGGAATCTTTCCGTCGTTTTCAAAACAAGGTCCTTTTTAACCTTTTCGACGGAATTGAGGTAAGAATGTTTTTTTAACTTATACGGCGGGTGCGGTTATTTTCCGCCGTTATAAAATTGTCGAAGCTTTACATACAAGCTTATAAGAATATTTTCAAAGAAAATGTTTTATTTTATATGGATCTTAAATGATTTCAAAATAAAAGGAGATACTTCTTTAAAAAGAATTTTGATTTCATCTATGTCAACATCCTTTGATGGATTTTAAGATTATTTGAAGTTGATTTATTATGATACAAAACTTCTATATTGTATTGAAGGTTTTGTGATATGTTTGACTGTGGATGTGCTATTTTTATACCATTCATAGTTTATGGTGAAATTATTGACATTTCGTATGCTAGTTTTAATACGAATGTTTATGTTATGTTTAAACCTTTTCATATGGGAATGCATTGGACTTAATAAGTGACGGGTGGAGCCCGCTATAGCTCCTCGATGCATCGGTAGGTCTCATGAGACAAACTAGTGTCTTGGCACAAGGCCTTGACAAAATCTTATTTGTAGCCTTGGCACGAGGCCTTGGCTATGTGGTTATGATAGTCTGGCATTATGCATTCCAACATTATGAAAGTGGTTATTGATTTTTGCATGTGATTATTCGATTAGTAGAATATCCATGTGAATAAGTAAATGGCATTATTTCATTTTACTTTTGCCATACCATGTTGAAGTTCAATTTTAAAAGGCTTTTGTTTTAGTAATGCATTGCCTTAAATGTTTATTCTTATTTATGAAAGTTTCCGCTATATTGTTATCCTTACTGGGCATTTGAGCTCACCCCTTTTCTATGTTTTATTTTTCCCCAGGATGTGAAGAAGTAAATTATGAATGACCTGCGGGGATATTATGAGGGGATAGTAGTGTGGATTATGGAGACATTATGTTATTGTAGTAGTTTTTCATTTTATGATGTAATGTAAAACTTATGAATATATCTAGTGTTTCCAAGGCTACTAAACCAATCGGTCTTTCGAGATTTGATCTTTCTTGTGATCATGCCAAAGTTATGTAATAATGCACCGACTCTAGGCAACTAGGGTCGGGGCGTTACAGTTGGTATCAGAGGAAGTTTAGTACAAACCTTGGAAGCTAGATTTAGATAAACTCTGATTAGAGCACGTAGACCTAAGATGAACTTTGAGGATTAGTATAGAAGAACTTCCTAGAATTTTGGTATTGTAGAGATTTTGTGAGTTTTTCGAGCAATACATCCCTGTCTGGATACGAGCAGGTAGAGGCGGCTCTGGCACAGATGTACCTAGGGGTAAAACCCGAAAACACCGCTTTGAGCTAGACTCGAACGGGAACTGGTGCACGACAACGGGCCTTGCTGCACTCTTGGTTACGACACTCCCGGGGGATATGCTTAGGATAACTCTCACTATCTTTACAAATCATTATGAAGGGTTTATGAGTATATACTTCCTCAAAGAAAACATTTTTATGATTATGGATTATATCCATAAATAGTTCAATTTATGTTAAGTGTTTTATAAGTATGGGATTATGTATTTTGATGCATAAACTGATCTAGTTTATGCCATTTTTTTTAGAAATGGCGCCTAGTGGAAGAAATGGAAACCGTATCAATGCACGCACTCCATGTAGGGATTGCCCTCCTGCTCAAGATAATTATAGTGGGGCTGGTGATGCAACTGGTGCTGATCAGCTAATCACCGTACTGGGACAACTTACTCAGGTTATGAATAATAACCTTACCCGTATGGAGCACCCTGATCCGCAGCGTGGAGGATCAATGTTAGATCGATTCATGAGACAACAACCACCAACGTTCAATGGAAGTACAAATCCCTTAGTAGCTGAGCAATGGATATTTTCCCTAGAGAAAATATTTCAGGCTTTGGGGAGTAGTGAAAGGGAAAAAGTTACCATGGCAGTTTACCGCCTCACTGGAGATGCTGATCAATGGTGGTCATTGATTCAAAACATGAAGGAAGATGATGAAGTATCAAACATGGAATGGAGGGAGTTCAAAGATCTGTTTTTAGAAAAATACTTTCCTCGCGACCATCGAGCAGATATGGAAAGGCAATTTCTGAGTCTGAGACAAAAGGAGGATGAGAATGTCACAAAGTATGAGGCTAACTTTACGAGGTTAGCGAGGTACGCTGGTGATTATATTCGCAACCCAAGAAGTAAGATTGATCGTTTCTTTGATGGGTTAAAACCATTTCTCCGTCGAGCATTAGTCTCACAATCCTTTTCATCGTACGAAGACATTGTCTCATGTGCTATCAAGACCGAAAAGGAATTCTCTAAGTCTTATGACTTTAAAGCAAAGCAAGAGAAGAAGAGACCTGCTGATCAATCTGGGAATGGAAATAAGGGGAAGAAGGGAAAGGTTGAATATCCATCTTGTGGTAAGTGCGGGAAGAAACACCCCGGTGCTTGCCTGAAGGGAATGGGAGTCTGTTACAAGTGTGGTGAAAAAGGCCACCAAGCTCATGATTGCAAGGGGAAGAAGGAAGCTACCAACGTTCAGTGCTACAATTGCAGGGAGATGGGGCATTATGCAAATGCATGTCCTAAGCGTCAGGAGAACTTACCTCAGAAAAGGCCAAGGGATCAAGGCCAGGCTTATGCTATCACTACTGCTGAGGTAGAAACTCCGAAAGACGTGGTGGTAGGTAATTTAATGGTTTCCTCAAGTTTAGCAAATGCATTATTTGATTCTGGATCATCGCATTGTTTCATATATTCCCAGTTTGCTAAGAAAATTAGATATTTCCAATTTGATTTAATAAGGGAGTTGTCAGTTAAAACTCCTAAGGGAAGTATCGTTGCAACAAAGTTTTGTGAATCAGTCCCCATTAGAGCACATAAATTTTCTTTATCTGCTGATTTCATCGTCATACCTATGATTGAGTTTGATATAATCCTTGGTATGGACTGGCTTTCAGACTATGATGCGAAGATTTATTGTAAGAAGAAAGAGGTTATGATTCTTGATGATAATGATAAGGAGCACCTTATTTTTAGAGCAGAATCGTCACCACCTAATTCTTATTTAGACCCACCCCCAGTAGCTCAACTTAATTCAATTATTGGGGAGGAAGAGAATGAAGTAACTATCGGTGAGGAAAGGAATGTTCAAATAGAGGGTGTACCTGTTGTGAAAGAATTTGTAGATGTATTTCCGGAAGATTTACCTGGACATCCTCCAGAACGAGAAGTTGAGTTTTCCATTGATTTAATTCCTGGATCAAGGCCTATATCGAAGACCCCTTATAGAATGGCCACTGTAGAGCTAGTGGAACTAAAGAAACAACTAGAGGAATTGAGTAATAAGGGATTTATTCGCCCTAGTGTTTCTCCATGGGGAGCCCCTGTTCTTTTTGTTAAAAAGAAAGATGGATCTATGAGGTTATGTATCGACTACAGGGAGATCAATGCTATAACGATAAAGAACAAGTATCCCCTACCTCGTATTGATGATTTATTTGACCAACTGCATGGAGCTCAATACTTTTCAAAGATTGACCTTCGATCTGGATACCATCAGTTGTGTGTGAAGAAGGAAGACATTCCGAAGACAGCATTTCGAACCAGGTACGGGCATTACGAGTTTACTGTAATGCCGTTTGGATTGACTAATGCACCCTCTGTATTCATGGATCTGATGAATAGAGTTTTCAAGGAGTATCTCGATGAATTTGTGGTGGTATTTATTGATGATATCTTGGTATACTCCAAAACCTACAAAGATCATGAAAATCACTTGTGCATTATCTTGAAGACTCTGAGGAGGCATGAATTATATGGAAAGTTTAGCAAGTGTGAATTCTGGCTTCAGGAGATTTCTTTTCTTGGCCATATTGTCTCTAAAGATGGAATCTCTGTTGATCCTTCTAAGACCAAGGCAATCCAAGAATGGCCAGCACCTACGAATATAACCGAGGTACGTAGTTTTATTGGTTTGGCAGGTTATTATCGACGTTTCGTCCAGAATTTTGCCCGATTGGCTAACCCATTAACGAAGCTCACACGTAAAGGGGTTAAATTTGTTTGGACAAAAGAGTGTGAAGAATGTTTCGAAGAACTGAAGAGAAGATTAGTCAATGCTCCTATATTGACTCTACCATCGGGGAATGATGGGTTCGTTATTTATAGTGATGCATCGAAGAAAGGACTTGGCTGTGTCCTTATGCAGAATGATAGAGTTATTGCCTATGCATCACGACAGTTGAAAATTCATGAACAAAACTATCCTACTCATGATCTTGAGTTAGCAGCTGTGATCTTTGCTTTGAAGATATGGAGGCACTACCTCTATGGTGAAAAATGTGAGATTTATACTGATCACAAGAGTTTGATGTATATTTTCTCACAAAAAGAACTCAACATGAGGCAAAGGAGATGGCTTGAATTACTCAAGGATTATGATTGTATGATACACTACCACCCGGGGAAGGCAAACAAGGTGGCAGATGCTTTGAGCAGAAAAGACCATGGAGTTCTGAACATGATGAGAATTGAAAGGGATCCAATTTTCATGGATCTAGTGAAGATGGACATGGGAATAACCAGGGAAGGTGAAACATCAATGCTTTTTCAAATGGTTGCCAAACCATCTTTACTAGAAAGGATTAAGAGTTCTCAGACCGATGATGAAGAATTTCAGAAGAAGATTAAAGCTGTGAATGATGGGAGATTGAGAGACTTTGCGTATGAAGGTGGAATTTTGAAATTCGGGAAGAGACTTTGTGTACCCAATATACCTGATCTAAAAAGGGAATTGCTGGATGATGCTCATAGTTCCAATTTCTCTATACACCCTGGGAGCACCAAAATGTATAGAGATTTGAAGGAACATTTTTGGTGGGACAACATGAAGAGGGAGATTGCTGATTTTGTGTCAAGATGTATGGTTTGTCAACAAGTGAAAGCTGGAAGGCAACAGCCTGGAGGAGTCATGCAATCTCTTCCCATACCGGAGTGGAAATGGGACAATATTACGATGGACTTTGTCATGGGGCTACCAAAGACTCCTAGAAGGAACGATGCAATATGGGTTATTGTTGATCGTCTTACCAAGTCAGCACATTTTCTTGCTGTAAGAGAAGATCTACCCCTGGAACGTCTAGCAAGACTATATATTAATGAAGTTGTGAGACTTCATGGTGTACCCCTATCGATTGTTTCTGATCGTGATCCCCGTTTTACTTCAAGATTCTGGAAAAGTCTTCAGAAATCCCTGGATACTGAACTTCATTTGAGCACTGCTTACCACCCTCAGACAGACGGACAATCAGAACGGACTATTCAAACCTTAGAAGACATGTTGAGATCTTGCTCACTTGATTTTCAGGGTATGTGGGATCAATATTTACCTCTGGTAGAATTTTCCTATAACAATAGCTTCCATTCGAGTATTCAGATGGCACCATATGAAGCGTTATACGGAAAGAGATGTCGTACACCAACCTGTTGGGATGACGTTGGTGAAAGAAAACTTGTAGGCCCAGAGCTGGTGGAGGAAACGGTGGAAAAGGTGAAAGTAATCCAAAATCACATTAAAGCAGCTCAAAGTAGGCAGAAGAGCTATGCCGATAATCGAAGGAAGGATTTGGAATTTCAAGTCGGTGATCATGTTTTCCTGAAGGTATCTCCATGGAAGGGAGTCATACGTTTTGGTAAGAAAGGTAAATTGAGTCCCAGGTACATCAGACCTTTCGAAATTCTAGAACGAATTGGGGTTGTAGCTTACCGATTGGCAATGCCGCCAAGTCTCTCCAAAGTTCACGATGTATTCCACGTATCTCTATTGAGGAAATACATGCCTGATCCGACGCATGTACTCACCTATGAGGAATTAGAACTGGAACCCGATCTGTCTTATTGCGAAGAGCCCGTCAGGATTCTTGATACAAGAGAACAAGTACTGAGAAACCGGACGACGCGTCTGGTAAAAGTTTTGTGGAGAAATCATAAAATGGAAGAGGCAACGTGGGAACCCGAGGAACTTATGATGAAGAACCACCCGAGTCTTTTTATGCAGTAATACCCTAGAAATTGCGAGGACGCAATTATTTGAAGGAGGGGAGAATGTAACACCCCAAGCTTCTACGGTACGTTTCCCTTCGAATAATGCGATAGCGTGTGTTGTACGCAACCTCGAGTTCTAACACACACCACAACTAATTAAACTAGCCGTTGTGAATAGTAATACCTACTTTTTGAAATCATATATATTCTATATTTCAAAATGGACTTCATTTTTGGATTCGGAATATCAAAATTAGCCTAGGGTGAAATTTTGGTACATTTCGGATAACTTTCATATTTTGATGAATAGTGAAAATTTCTAAATTTTAATTAAAAACAACTTTTTTAATCAAAATAATTAATAGTGATAAATTATGAATTTGAGTGGTTTTAAAGTATATTTAGAATATATTTTTACCATTCAATTTAATGTTTATCATTGGACATAATTTTACAATTAAACCGAACATAAACAAGTGTCAATCTTTTGATAGTTATTATCTCTTAAAAACACGCTTTTTGTTTTGACAGCGGGAATTAATTTTAAATTAATTTCTGCCACTTCTGTGTTTTGAATTTAGGAAAATGGATTCCATATTTGGAATCAGGATGTTCAAATTGTGTAAATAGGTAACTTTTATTTTTAGACATTTTGAATAGTTACTGTGGTAAATATTTTATTTACCATGGTTAAAGGGTAAATCCGGTAAATAAGGGTTAAAAAAATAATATTATAATAATAAAAAATTACCCTAAAACGTGTCCTAACCTTATTGGTGGACACATACCCGACCATGGGCATCCTTTGGTCAATTTGGGGACCCCTTGGAGCCACTTGTATGTGGTAGGGACACTTTATATTAATAAAGTTAAAATAAAAATAAAAATGGCATAAGCTTACATCTTTTAGAAGAACAATTTTTACATAGGGTTATACATGTTGTATTTTCGATTATAAATATTCATTAGAAATCTAAAAAGATTTCCTACATAATGATATTTTATTTATAATTTTTAGACATTATATAATTTATTTTATTTATGACACAATGATGATGCAGTAATTACTAAAATAGTGAAAAATAAAAATAATTGATCTTATAAATACCCAAATAATTATAATATGAAACTTTTAATGAATTAAACTAATTTTCTATGATAATATGATATATTAGGATTGATTTAATTGACTTTTTTCGAAGTAATCAATCTGTTAGGAGTTTCAAAAAAATCAACTAATGAATAGTGTCAAAATTGACATAAAAGAATTCTTAAAACAAATATTATATTATTAATTGATATTAAATTCCTAAAAATCTAAGGTTCGGCCAAGAGACTTATATCATGATAGGTTAATCATTAATGGACCACTTGGGGGTCTCTTGGATGTATATAGTAAGTTTATTAACCATAATATATAAAATACAAAGAGACATTGTAAAAGTGAAACTAATTAACTTAGAGTTAATACTTAAAGATAAGGTTAATATAAGTACCCAAACCTGTCTAAATTCTATTGTATGAGTTGTTTTCGATTTATCCACACCTCATCCTTTGAATAGTCAACTTTGGAGCCTTTGTAAACCGAATATAAATTTATTATAAATTAATATTTCTAACTTTTCCAAAGGTGCCCCTCACCCCTCTTATAAAAGGGCACTCCTCCTTCTCATTTCTTCACACCTTCAAAGCCTTTTGGTTCGGCCAAACTCTGCCCAAATACTCTCCCAACATCCCTCACTACAACCTAGAGGCCTTAGTTTGATCAGAAAGCCAACCTAAGGAGCCCTTTTGATCAAATCAAAAGGAAGAACCCGAAGAAGAGGTAATGATTTCACCACCCTTTTCTAAGTTCATTTCTTCTTCCACTTCTTCTTCCTTTGTTCTTACCATTCTGAAATAATAACTCCAGTATCTCACATATACTGTGATGTTATTATAAATATGGTACAATCATATTCAGTATTCTATCCACCCTTTGAATAACATGTCACCATACGTGCGTACGTACGGCTTACCGTCTCCACGTCGTGGTGTAATTGTTATTCAATATAATATTATTTGGATGGGTATAATAATGATGTGTAACTCATGTAAATAATAAATATAACATGTTAATGATTCTGTATATATGATATACCATTCATTTATATATTATTTTAATATCAAAATAATGATATTGTCGCTCGTGCGTACGTACGGACTACCGTCTCCACGAACGCGATGAGATTCATTCTCCATCGTATCCATTCAAGTATAATTATCATTTTATGATTTAAAAATGATGTTTAAGGACTAGATATCATTCTGGATATGAATAAGATACAACAACCATGACTTATGTAACAAAACATATAAAAGAAAATGAGTAAGTTAACACCCGAAACGACGATAATTCTAAGATATTATTAACAAATCAATGTTAAAAGATCATATATGATATCATATTAATATATATGATTCTTGTATAATTTAATAACAATTATTTCACCATTATACAGGAGGTTAACCTACCCCAACAAAGGAAAAGTACAAGGTAAGGGTTATTTCACAATCTCTTCATTATCCGAGGTTGTTTATATGTAATAATCTACTGGGATCTCTTTATCATCCACATCCATGTTTCTTAAAAATGTATTTCAAAACATTTTTACTATTTACAAGAATATGGGTTAAAGTCATTTATACCCTTGTTTGACTTTTTATAAGAGTTTTATAAAGGAATCTTTCCGTCGTTTTCAAAACAAGGTCCTTTTTAACCTTTTCGACGGAATTGAGGTAAGAATGTTTTTTTAACTTATACGGCGGGTGCGGTTATTTTCCGCCGTTATAAAATTGTCGAAGCTTTACATACAAGCTTATAAGAATATTTTCAAAGAAAATGTTTTATTTTATATGGATCTTAAATGATTTCAAAATAAAAGGAGATACTTCTTTAAAAAGAATTTTGATTTCATCTATGTCAACATCCTTTGATGGATTTTAAGATTATTTGAAGTTGATTTATTATGATACAAAACTTCTATATTGTATTGAAGGTTTTGTGATATGTTTGACTGTGGATGTGCTATTTTTATACCATTCATAGTTTATGGTGAAATTATTGACATTTCGTATGCTAGTTTTAATACGAATGTTTATGTTATGTTTAAACCTTTTCATATGGGAATGCATTGGACTTAATAAGTGACGGGTGGAGCCCGCTATAGCTCCTCGATGCATCGGTAGGTCTCATGAGACAAACTAGTGTCTTGGCACAAGGCCTTGACAAAATCTTATTTGTAGCCTTGGCACGAGGCCTTGGCTATGTGGTTATGATAGTCTGGCATTATGCATTCCAACATTATGAAAGTGGTTATTGATTTTTGCATGTGATTATTCGATTAGTAGAATATCCATGTGAATAAGTAAATGGCATTATTTCATTTTACTTTTGCCATACCATGTTGAAGTTCAATTTTAAAAGGCTTTTGTTTTAGTAATGCATTGCCTTAAATGTTTATTCTTATTTATGAAAGTTTCCGCTATATTGTTATCCTTACTGGGCATTTGAGCTCACCCCTTTTCTATGTTTTATTTTTCCCCAGGATGTGAAGAAGTAAATTATGAATGACCTGCGGGGATATTATGAGGGGATAGTAGTGTGGATTATGGAGACATTATGTTATTGTAGTAGTTTTTCATTTTATGATGTAATGTAAAACTTATGAATATATCTAGTGTTTCCAAGGCTACTAAACCAATCGGTCTTTCGAGATTTGATCTTTCTTGTGATCATGCCAAAGTTATGTAATAATGCACCGACTCTAGGCAACTAGGGTCGGGGCGTTACAGTTGGTATCAGAGGAAGTTTAGTACAAACCTTGGAAGCTAGATTTAGATAAACTCTGATTAGAGCACGTAGACCTAAGATGAACTTTGAGGATTAGTATAGAAGAACTTCCTAGAATTTTGGTATTGTAGAGATTTTGTGAGTTTTTCGAGCAATACATCCCTGTCTGGATACGAGCAGGTAGAGGCGGCTCTGGCACAGATGTACCTAGGGGTAAAACCCGAAAACACCGCTTTGAGCTAGACTCGAACGGGAACTGGTGCACGACAACGGGCCTTGCTGCACTCTTGGTTACGACACTCCCGGGGGATATGCTTAGGATAACTCTCACTATCTTTACAAATCATTATGAAGGGTTTATGAGTATATACTTCCTCAAAGAAAACATTTTTATGATTATGGATTATATCCATAAATAGTTCAATTTATGTTAAGTGTTTTATAAGTATGGTATTATGTATTTTGATGCATAAACTGATCTAGTTTATGCCATTTTTTTTAGAAATGGCGCCTAGTGGAAGAAATGGAAACCGTATCAATGCACGCACTCCATGTAGGGATTGCCCTCCTGCTCAAGATAATTATAGTGGGGCTGGTGATGCAACTGGTGCTGATCAGCTAATCACCGTACTGGGACAACTTACTCAGGTTATGAATAATAACCTTACCCGTATGGAGCACCCTGATCCGCAGCGTGGAGGATCAATGTTAGATCGATTCATGAGACAACAACCACCAACGTTCAATGGAAGTACAAATCCCTTAGTAGCTGAGCAATGGATATTTTCCCTAGAGAAAATATTTCAGGCTTTGGGGAGTAGTGAAAGGGAAAAAGTTACCATGGCAGTTTACCGCCTCACTGGAGATGCTGATCAATGGTGGTCATTGATTCAAAACATGAAGGAAGATGATGAAGTATCAAACATGGAATGGAGGGAGTTCAAAGATCTGTTTTTAGAAAAATACTTTCCTCGCGACCATCGAGCAGATATGGAAAGGCAATTTCTGAGTCTGAGACAAAAGGAGGATGAGAATGTCACAAAGTATGAGGCTAACTTTACGAGGTTAGCGAGGTACGCTGGTGATTATATTCGCAACCCAAGAAGTAAGATTGATCGTTTCTTTGATGGGTTAAAACCATTTCTCCGTCGAGCATTAGTCTCACAATCCTTTTCATCGTACGAAGACATTGTCTCATGTGCTATCAAGACCGAAAAGGAATTCTCTAAGTCTTATGACTTTAAAGCAAAGCAAGAGAAGAAGAGACCTGCTGATCAATCTGGGAATGGAAATAAGGGGAAGAAGGGAAAGGTTGAATATCCATCTTGTGGTAAGTGCGGGAAGAAACACCCCGGTGCTTGCCTGAAGGGAATGGGAGTCTGTTACAAGTGTGGTGAAAAAGGCCACCAAGCTCATGATTGCAAGGGGAAGAAGGAAGCTACCAACGTTCAGTGCTACAATTGCAGGGAGATGGGGCATTATGCAAATGCATGTCCTAAGCGTCAGGAGAACTTACCTCAGAAAAGGCCAAGGGATCAAGGCCAGGCTTATGCTATCACTACTGCTGAGGTAGAAACTCCGAAAGACGTGGTGGCAGGTAATTTAATGGTTTCCTCAAGTTTAGCAAATGCATTATTTGATTCTGGATCATCGCATTGTTTCATATCTTCCCAGTTTGCTAAGAAAATTAGATATTTCCAATTTGATTTAATAAGGGAGTTGTCAGTTAAAACTCCTAAGGGAAGTATCGTTGCAACAAAGTTTTGTGAATCAGTCCCCATTAGAGCACATAAATTTTCTTTATCTGCTGATTTCATCGTCATACCTATGATTGAGTTTGATATAATCCTCGGTATGGACTGGCTTTCAGACTATGATGCGAAGATTTATTGTAAGAAGAAAGAGGTTATGATTCTTGATGATAATGATAAGGAGCACCTTATTTTTAGAGCAGAATCGTCACCACCTAATTCTTATTTAGACCCACCCCCAGTAGCTCAACTTAATTCAATTATTGGGGAGGAAGAGAATGAAGTAACTATCGGTGAGGAAAGGAATGTTCAAATAGAGGGTGTACCTGTTGTGAAAGAATTTGTAGATGTATTTCCGGAAGATTTACCTGGACATCCTCCAGAACGAGAAGTTGAGTTTTCCATTGATTTAATTCCTGGATCAAGGCCTATATCGAAGACCCCTTATAGAATGGCCACTGTAGAGCTAGTCGAACTAAAGAAACAACTAGAGGAATTGAGTAATAAGGGATTTATTCGCCCTAGTGTTTCTCCATGGGGAGCCCCTGTTCTTTTTGTTAAAAAGAAAGATGGATCTATGAGGTTATGTATCGACTACAGGGAGATCAATGCTATAACGATAAAGAACAAGTATCCCCTACCTCGTATTGATGATTTATTTGACCAACTGCATGGAGCTCAATACTTTTCAAAGATTGACCTTCGATCTGGATACCATCAGTTGTGTGTGAAGAAGGAAGACATTCCGAAGACAGCATTTCGAACCAGGTACGGGCATTACGAGTTTACTGTAATGCCGTTTGGATTGACTAATGCACCCTCTGTATTCATGGATCTGATGAATAGAGTTTTCAAGGAGTATCTCGATGAATTTGTGGTGGTATTTATTGATGATATCTTGGTATACTCCAAAACCTACAAAGATCATGAAAATCACTTGCGCGTTATCTTGAAGACTCTGAGGAGGCATGAATTATATGGAAAGTTTAGCAAGTGTGAATTCTGGCTTCAGGAGATTTCTTTTCTTGGCCATATTGTCTCTAAAGATGGAATCTCTGTTGATCCTTCTAAGACCAAGGCAATCCAAGAATGGCCAGCACCTACGAATATAACTGAGGTACGTAGTTTTATTGGTTTGGCAGGTTATTATCGACGTTTCGTCCAGAATTTTGCCCGATTGGCTAACCCATTAACGAAGCTCACACGTAAAGGGGTTAAATTTGTTTGGACAAAAGAGTGTGAAGAATGTTTCGAAGAACTGAAGAGAAGATTAGTCAATGCTCTTATATTGACTCTACCATCGGGGAATGATGGGTTCGTTATTTATAGTGATGCATCGAAGAAAGGACTTGGCTGTGTCCTTATGCAGAATGATAGAGTTATTGCCTATGCATCACGACAGTTGAAAATTCATGAACAAAACTATCCTACTCATGATCTTGAGTTAGCAGCTGTGATCTTTGCTTTGAAGATATGGAGGCACTACCTCTATGGTGAAAAATGTGAGATTTATACTGATCACAAGAGTTTGAAGTATATTTTCTCACAAAAAGAACTCAACATGAGGCAAAGGAGATGGCTTGAATTACTCAAGGATTATGATTGTACGATACACTACCACCCGGGGAAGGCAAACAAGGTGGCAGATGCTTTGAGCAGAAAAGACCATGGAGTTCTGAACATGATGAGAATTGAAAGGGATCCAATTTTCATGGATCTAGTGAAGATGGACATGGGAATAACCAGGGAAGGTGAAACATCAATGCTTTTTCAAATGGTTGCCAAACCATCTTTACTAGAAAGGATTAAGAGTTCTCAGACTGATGATGAAGAATTTCAGAAGAAGATTAAAGCTGTGAATGATGGGAGATTGAGAGACTTTGCGTATGAAGGTGGAATTTTGAAATTCGGGAAGAGACTTTGTGTACCCAATATACCTGATCTAAAAAGGGAATTGCTGGATGATGCTCATAGTTCCAATTTCTCTATACACCCTGGGAGCACCAAAATGTATAGAGATTTGAAGGAACATTTTTGGTGGGACAACATGAAGAGGGAGATTGCTGATTTTGTGTCAAGATGTATGGTTTGTCAACAAGTGAAAGCTGGAAGGCAACAGCCTGGAGGAGTCATGCAATCTCTTCCCATACCGGAGTGGAAATGGGACAATATTACGATGGACTTTGTCATGGGGCTACCAAAGACTCCTAGAAGGAACGATGCAATATGGGTTATTGTTGATCGTCTTACCAAGTCAGCACATTTTCTTGCTGTAAGAGAAGATCTACCCCTGGAACGTCTAGCAAGACTATATATTAATGAAGTTGTGAGACTTCATGGTGTACCCCTATCGATTGTTTCTGATCGTGATCCCCGTTTTACTTCAAGATTCTGGAAAAGTCTTCAGAAATCCCTGGATACTGAACTTCATTTGAGCACTGCTTACCACCCTCAGACAGACGGACAATCAGAACGGACTATTCAAACCTTAGAAGACATGTTGAGATCTTGCTCACTTGATTTTCAGGGTATGTGGGATCAATATTTACCTCTGGTAGAATTTTCCTATAACAATAGCTTCCATTCGAGTATTCAGATGGCACCATATGAAGCGTTATACGGAAAGAGATGTCGTACACCAACCTGTTGGGATGACGTTGGTGAAAGAAAACTTGTAGGCCCAGAGCTGGTGGAGGAAACGGTGGAAAAGGTGAAAGTAATCCAAAATCACATTAAAGCAGCTCAAAGTAGGCAGAAGAGCTATGCCGATAATCGAAGGAAGGATTTGGAATTTCAAGTCGGTGATCATGTTTTCCTGAAGGTATCTCCATGGAAGGTAGTCATACGTTTTGGTAAGAAAGGTAAATTGAGTCCCAGGTACATCAGACCTTTCGAAATTCTAGAACGAATTGGGGTTGTAGCTTACCGATTGGCAATGCCGCCAAGTCTCTCCAAAGTTCACGATGTATTCCACGTATCTCTATTGAGGAAATACATGCCTGATCCGACGCATGTACTCACCTATGAGGAATTAGAACTGGAACCCGATCTGTCTTATTGCGAAGAGCCCGTCAGGATTCTTGATACAAGAGAACAAGTACTGAGAAACCGGACGACGCGTCTGGTAAAAGTTTTGTGGAGAAATCATAAAATGGAAGAGGCAACGTGGGAACCCGAGGAACTTATGATGAAGAACCACCCGAGTCTTTTTATGCAGTAATACCCTAGAAATTGCGAGGACGCAATTATTTGAAGGAGGGGAGAATGTAACACCCCAAGCTTCTACGGTACGTTTCCCTTCGAATAATGCGATAGCGTGTGTTGTACGCAACCTCGAGTTCTAACACACACCACAACTAATTAAACTAGCCGTTGTGAATAGTAATACCTACTTTTTGAAATCATATATATTCTATATTTCAAAATGGACTTCATTTTTGGATTCGGAATATCAAAATTAGCCTAGGGTGAAATTTTGGTACATTTCGGATAACTTTCATATTTTGATGAATAGTGAAAATTTCTAAATTTTAATTAAAAACAACTTTTTTAATCAAAATAATTAATAGTGATAAATTATGAATTTGAGTGGTTTTAAAGTATATTTAGAATATATTTTTACCATTCAATTTAATGTTTATCATTGGACATAATTTTACAATTAAACCGAACATAAACAAGTGTCAATCTTTTGATAGTTATTATCTCTTAAAAACACGCTTTTTGTTTTGACAGCGGGAATTAATTTTAAATTAATTTCTGCCACTTCTGTGTTTTGAATTTAGGAAAATGGATTCCATATTTGGAATCAGGATGTTCAAATTGTGTAAATAGGTAACTTTTATTTTTAGACATTTTGAATAGTTACTGTGGTAAATATTTTATTTACCATGGTTAAAGGGTAAATCCGGTAAATAAGGGTTAAAAAAATAATATTATAATAATAAAAAATTACCCTAAAACGTGTCCTAACCTTATTGGTGGACACATACCCGACCATGGGCATCCTTTGGTCAATTTGGGGACCCCTTGGAGCCACTTGTATGTGGTAGGGACACTTTATATTAATAAAGTTAAAATAAAAATAAAAATGGCATAAGCTTACATCTTTTAGAAGAACAATTTTTACATAGGGTTATACATGTTGGATTTTCGATTATAAATATTCATTAGAAAGCTAAAAAGATTTCCTACATAATGATATTTTATTTATAATTTTTAGACATTATATAATTTATTTTATTTATGACACAATGATGATGCAGTAATTACTAAAATAGTGAAAAATAAAAATAATTGATCTTATAAATACCCAAATAATTATAATATGAAACTTTTAATGAATTAAACTAATTTTCTATGATAATATGATATATTAGGATTGATTTAATTGACTTTTTTCGAAGTAATCAATCTGTTAGGAGTTTCAAAAAAATCAACTAATGAATAGTGTCAAAATTGACATAAAAGAATTCTTAAAACAAATATTATATTATTAATTGATATTAAATTCCTAAAAATCTAAGGTTCGGCCAAGAGACTTATATCATGATAGGTTAATCATTAATGGACCACTTGGGGGTCTCTTGGATGTATATAGTAAGTTTATTAACCATAATATATAAAATACAAAGAGACATTGTAAAAGTGAAACTAATTAACTTAGAGTTAATACTTAAAGATAAGGTTAATATAAGTACCCAAACCTGTCTAAATTCTATTGGATGAGTTGTTTTCGACCTATCCACACCTCATCCTTTGAATAGTCAACTTTGGAGCCTTTGTAAACCGAATATAAATTTATTATAAATTAATATTTCTAACTTTTCCAAAGGTGCCCCTCACCCCTCTTATAAAAGGGCACTCCTCCTTCTCATTTCTTCACACCTTCAAAGCCTTTTGGTTCGGCCAAACTCTGCCCAAATACTCTCCCAACATCCCTCACTACAACCTAGATGCCTTAGTTTGATCAGAAAGCCAACCTAAGGAGCCCTTTTGATCAAATCAAAAGGAAGAACCCGAAGAAGAGGTAATGATTTCACCACCCTTTTCTAAGTTCATTTCTTCTTCCACTTCTTCTTCCTTTGTTCTTACCATTCTGAAATAATAACTCCAGTATCTCACATATACTGTGATGTTATTATAAATATGGTACAATCATATTCAGTATTCTATCCACCCTTTGAATAACATGTCACCATACGTGCGTACGTACGGCTTACCGTCTCCACGTCGTGGTGTAATTGTTATTCAATATAATATTATTTGGATGGGTATAATAATGATGTGTAACTCATGTAAATAATAAATATAACATGTTAATGATTCTGTATATATGATATACCATTCATTTATATATTATTTTAATATCAAAATAATGATATTGTCGCTCGTGCGTACGTACGGACTACCGTCTCCACGAACGCGATGAGATTCATTCTCCATCGTATCCATTCAAGTATAATTATCATTTTATGATTTAAAAATGATGTTTAAGGACTAGATATCATTCTGGATATGAATAAGATACAACAACCATGACTTATGTAACAAAACATATAAAAGAAAATGAGTAAGTTAACACCCGAAACGACGATAATTCTAAGATATTATTAACAAATCAATGTTAAAAGATCATATATGATATCATATTAATATATATGATTCTTGTATAATTTAATAACAATTATTTCACCATTATACAGGAGGTTAACCTACCCCAACAAAGGAAAAGTACAAGGTAAGGGTTATTTCACAATCTCTTCATTATCCGAGGTTGTTTATATGTAATAATCTACTGGGATCTCTTTATCATCCACATCCATGTTTCTTAAAAATGTATTTCAAAACATTTTTACTATTTACAAGAATATGGGTTAAAGTCATTTATACCCTTTTTTGACTTTTTATAAGAGTTTTATAAAGGAATCTTTCCGTCGTTTTCAAAACAAGGTCCTTTTTAACCTTTTCGACGGAATTGAGGTAAGAATGTTTTTTTAACTTATACGGCGGGTGCGGTTATTTTCCGCCGTTATAAAATTGTCGAAGCTTTACATACAAGCTTATAAGAATATTTTCAAAGAAAATGTTTTATTTTATATGGATCTTAAATGATTTCAAAATAAAAGGAGATACTTCTTTAAAAAGAATTTTGATTTCATCTATGTCAACATCCTTTGATGGATTTTAAGATTATTTGAAGTTGATTTATTATGATACAAAACTTCTATATTGTATTGAAGGTTTTGTGATATGTTTGACTGTGGATGTGCTATTTTTATACCATTCATAGTTTATGGTGAAATTATTGACATTTCGTATGCTAGTTTTAATACGAATGTTTATGTTATGTTTAAACCTTTTCATATGGGAATGCATTGGACTTAATAAGTGACGGGTGGAGCCCGCTATAGCTCCTCGATGCATCGGTAGGTCTCATGAGACAAACTAGTGTCTTGGCACAAGGCCTTGACAAAATCTTATTTGTAGCCTTGGCACGAGGCCTTGGCTATGTGGTTATGATAGTCTGGCATTATGCATTCCAACATTATGAAAGTGGTTATTGATTTTTGCATGTGATTATTCGATTAGTAGAATATCCATGTGAATAAGTAAATGGCATTATTTCATTTTACTTTTTCCATACCATGTTGAAGTTCAATTTTAAAAGGCTTTTGTTTTAGTAATGCATTGCCTTAAATGTTTATTCTTATTTATGAAAGTTTCTGCTATATTGTTATCCTTACTGGGCATTTGAGCTCACCCCTTTTCTATGTTTTATTTTTCCCCAGGATGTGAAGAAGTAAATTATGAATGACCTGCGGGGATATTATGAGGGGATAGTAGTGTGGATTATGGAGACATTATGTTATTGTAGTAGTTTTTCATTTTATGATGTAATGTAAAACTTATGAATATATCTAGTGTTTCCAAGGGTACTAAACCAATCGGTCTTTCGAGATTTGATCTTTCTTGTGATCATGCCAAAGTTATGTAATAATGCACCGACTCTAGGCAACTAGGGTCGGGGCGTTACAGTTGGTATCAGAGGAAGTTTAGTACAAACCTTGGAAGCTAGATTTAGATAAACTCTGATTAGAGCACGTAGACCTAAGATGAACTTTGAGGATTAGTATAGAAGAACTTCCTAGAATTTTGGTATTGTAGAGATTTTGTGAGTTTTTCGAGCAATACATCCCTGTCTGGATACGAGCAGGTAGAGGCGGCTCTGGCACAGATGTACCTAGGGGTAAAACCCGAAAACACCGCTTTGAGCTAGACTCGAACGGGAACTGGTGCACGACAACGGGCCTTGCTGCACTCTTGGTTACGACACTCCCGGGGGATATGCTTAGGATAACTCTCACTATCTTTACAAATCATTATGAAGGGTTTATGAGTATATACATCCTCAAAGAAAACATTTTTATGATTATGGATTATATCCATAAATAGTTCAATTTATGTTAAGTGTTTTATAAGTATGGGATTATGTATTTTGATGCATAAACTGATCTATTTTATGCCATTTTTTTTAGAAATGGCGCCTAGTGGAAGAAATGGAAACCGTATCAATGCACGCACTCCATGTAGGGATTGCCCTCCTGCTCAAGATAATTATAGTGGGGCTGGTGATGCAACTGGTGCTGATCAGCTAATCACCGTACTGGGACAACTTACTCAGGTTATGAATAATAACCTTACCCGTATGGAGCACCCTGATCCGCAGCGTGGAGGATCAATGTTAGATCGATTCATGAGACAACAACCACCAACGTTCAATGGAAGTACAAATCCCTTAGTAGCTGAGCAATGGATATTTTCCCTAGAAAAAATATTTCAGGCTTTGGGGAGTAGTGAAAGGGAAAAAGTTACCATGGCAGTTTACCGCCTCACTGGAGATGCTGATCAATGGTGGTCATTGATTCAAAACATGAAGGAAGATGATGAAGTATCAAACATGGAATGGAGGGAGTTCAAAGATCTGTTTTTAGAAAAATACTTTCCTCGCGACCATCGAGCAGATATGGAAAGGCAATTTCTGAGTCTGAGACAAAAGGAGGATGAGAATGTCACAAAGTATGAGGCTAACTTTACGAGGTTAGCGAGGTACGCTGGTGATTATATTCGCAACCCAAGAAGTAATATTGATCGTTTCTTTGATGGTTTAAAACCATTTCTCCGTCGAGCATTAGTCTCACAATCCTTTTCATCGTACGAAGACATTGTCTCATGTGCTATCAAGACCGAAAAGGAATTCTCTAAGTCTTATGACTTTAAAGCAAAGCAAGAGAAGAAGAGACCTGCTGATCAATCTGGGAATGGAAATAAGGGGAAGAAGGGAAAGGTTGAATATCCATCTTGTGGTAAGTGCGGGAAGAAACACCCCGGTGCTTGCCTGAAGGGAATGGGAGTCTGTTACAAGTGTGGTGAAAAAGGCCACCAAGCTCATGATTGCAAGGGGAAGAAGGAAGCTACCAACGTTCAGTGCTACAATTGCAGGGAGATGGGGCATTATGCAAATGCATGTCCTAAGCGTCAGGAGAACATACCTCAGAAAAGGCCAAGGGATCAAGGCCAGGCTTATGCTATCACTACTGCTGAGGTAGAAACTCCGAAAGACGTGGTGGCAGGTAATTTAATGGTTTCCTCAAGTTTAGCAAATGCATTATTTGATTCTGGATCATCGCATTGTTTCATATCTTCCCAGTTTGCTAAGAAAATTAGATATTTCCAATTTGATTTAATAAGGGAGTTGTCAGTTAAAACTCCTAAGGGAAGTATCGTTGCAACAAAGTTTTGTGAATCAGTCCCCATTAGAGCACATAAATTTTCTTTATCTGCTGATTTCATCGTCATACCTATGATTGAGTTTGATATAATCCTCGGTATGGACTGGCTTTCAGACTATGATGCGAAGATTTATTGTAAGAAGAAAGAGGTTATGATTCTTGATGATAATGATAAGGAGCACCTTATTTTTAGAGCAGAATCGTCACCACCTAATTCTTATTTAGACCCACCCCCAGTAGCTCAACTTAATTCAATTATTGGGGAGGAAGAGAATGAAGTAACTATCGGTGAGGAAAGGAATGTTCAAATAGAGGGTGTACCTGTTGTGAAAGAATTTGTAGATGTATTTCCGGAAGATTTACCTGGACATCCTCCAGAACGAGAAGTTGAGTTTTCCATTGATTTAATTCCTGGATCAAGGCCTATATCGAAGACCCCTTATAGAATGGCCACTGTAGAGCTAGTCGAACTAAAGAAACAACTAGAGGAATTGAGTAATAAGGGATTTATTCGCCCTAGTGTTTCTCCATGGGGAGCCCCTGTTCTTTTTGTTAAAAAGAAAGATGGATCTATGAGGTTATGTATCGACTACAGGGAGATCAATGCTATAACGATAAAGAACAAGTATCCCCTACCTCGTATTGATGATTTATTTGACCAACTGCATGGAGCTCAATACTTTTCAAAGATTGACCTTCGATCTGGATACCATCAGTTGTGTGTGAAGAAGGAAGACATTCCGAAGACAGCATTTCGAACCAGGTACGGGCATTACGAGTTTACTGTAATGCCGTTTGGATTGACTAATGCACCCTCTGTATTCATGGATCTGATGAATAGAGTTTTCAAGGAGTATCTCGATGAATTTGTGGTGGTATTTATTGATGATATCTTGGTATACTCCAAAACCTACAAAGATCATGAAAATCACTTGCGCATTATCTTGAAGACTCTGAGGAGGCATGAATTATATGGAAAGTTTAGCAAGTGTGAATTCTGGCTTCAGGAGATTTCTTTTCTTGGCCATATTGTCTCTAAAGATGGAATCTCTGTTGATCCTTCTAAGACCAAGGCAATCCAAGAATGGCCAGCACCTACGAATATAACCGAGGTACGTAGTTTTATTGGTTTGGCAGGTTATTATCGACGTTTCGTCCAGAATTTTGCCCGATTGGCTAACCCATTAACGAAGCTCACACGTAAAGGGGTTAAATTTGTTTGGACAAAAGAGTGTGAAGAATGTTTCGAAGAACTGAAGAGAAGATTAGTCAATGCTCCTATATTGACTCTACCATCGGGGAATGATGGGTTCGTTATTTATAGTGATGCATCGAAGAAAGGACTTGGCTGTGTCCTTATGCAGAATGATAGAGTTATTGCCTATGCATCACGACAGTGAAAATTCATGAACAAAACTATCCTACTCATGATCTTGAGTTAGCAGCTGTGATCTTTGCTTTGAAGATATGGAGGCACTACCTCTATGGTGAAAAATGTGAGATTTATACTGATCACAAGAGTTTGAAGTATATTTTCTCACAAAAAGAACTCAACATGAGGCAAAGGAGATGGCTTGAATTACTCAAGGATTATGATTGTACGATACACTACCACCCGGGGAAGGCAAACAAGGTGGCAGATGCTTTGAGCAGAAAAGACCATGGAGTTCTGAACATGATGAGAATTGAAAGGGATCCAATTTTCATGGATCTAGTGAAGATGGACATGGGAATAACCAGGGAAGGTGAAACATCAATGCTTTTTCAAATGGTTGCCAAACCATCTTTACTAGAAAGGATTAAGAGTTCTCAGACCGATGATGAAGAATTTCAGAAGAAGATTAAAGCTGTGAATGATGGGAGATTGAGAGACTTTGCGTATGAAGGTGGAATTTTGAAATTCGGGAAGAGACTTTGTGTACCCAATATACCTGATCTAAAAAGGGAATTGCTGGATGATGCTCATAGTTCCAATTTCTCTATACACCCTGGGAGCACCAAAATGTATAGAGATTTGAAGGAACATTTTTGGTGGGACAACATGAAGAGGGAGATTGCTGATTTTGTGTCAAGATGTATGGTTTGTCAACAAGTGAAAGCTGGAAGGCAACAGCCTGGAGGAGTCATGCAATCTCTTCCCATACCGGAGTGGAAATGGGACAATATTACGATGGACTTTGTCATGGGGCTACCAAAGACTCCTAGAAGGAACGATGCAATATGGGTTATTGTTGATCGTCTTACCAAGTCAGCACATTTTCTTGCTGTAAGAGAAGATCTACCCCTGGAACGTCTAGCAAGACTATATATTAATGAAGTTGTGAGACTTCATGGTGTACCCCTATCGATTGTTTCTGATCGTGATCCCCGTTTTACTTCAAGATTCTGGAAAAGTCTTCAGAAATCCCTGGATACTGAACTTCATTTGAGCACTGCTTACCACCCTCAGACAGACGGACAATCAGAACGGACTATTCAAACCTTAGAAGACATGTTGAGATCTTGCTCACTTGATTTTCAGGGTATGTGGGATCAATATTTACCTCTGGTAGAATTTTCCTATAACAATAGCTTCCATTCGAGTATTCAGATGGCACCATATGAAGCGTTATACGGAAAGAGATGTCGTACACCAACCTGTTGGGATGACGTTGGTGAAAGAAAACTTGTAGGCCCAGAGCTGGTGGAGGAAACGGTGGAAAAGGTGAAAGTAATCCAAAATCACATTAAAGCAGCTCAAAGTAGGCAGAAGAGCTATGCCGATAATCGAAGGAAGGATTTGGAATTTCAAGTCGGTGATCATGTTTTCCTGAAGGTATCTCCATGGAAGGGAGTCATACGTTTTGGTAAGAAAGGTAAATTGAGTCCCAGGTACATCAGACCTTTCGAAATTCTAGAACGAATTGGGGTTGTAGCTTACCGATTGGCAATGCCGCCAAGTCTCTCCAAAGTTCACGATGTATTCCACGTATCTCTATTGAGGAAATACATGCCTGATCCGACGCATGTACTCACCTATGAGGAATTAGAACTGGAACCCGATCTGTCTTATTGCGAAGAGCCCGTCAGGATTCTTGATACAAGAGAACAAGTACTGAGAAACCGGACGACGCGTCTGGTAAAAGTTTTGTGGAGAAATCATAAAATGGAAGAGGCAACGTGGGAACCCGAGGAACTTATGATGAAGAACCACCCGAGTCTTTTTATGCAGTAATACCCTAGAAATTGCGAGGACGCAATTATTTGAAGGAGGGGAGAATGTAACACCCCAAGCTTCTACGGTACGTTTCCCTTCGAATAATGCGATAGCGTGTGTTGTACGCAACCTCGAGTTCTAACACACACCACAACTAATTAAACTAGCCGTTGTGAATAGTAATACCTACTTTTTGAAATCATATATATTCTATATTTCAAAATGGACTTCATTTTTGGATTCGGAATATCAAAATTAGCCTAGGGTGAAATTTTGGTACATTTCGGATAACTTTCATATTTTGATGAATAGTGAAAATTTCTAAATTTTAATTAAAAACAACTTTTTTAATCAAAATAATTAATAGTGATAAATTATGAATTTGAGTGGTTTTAAAGTATATTTAGAATATATTTTTACCATTCAATTTAATGTTTATCATTGGACATAATTTTACAATTAAACCGAACATAAACAAGTGTCAATCTTTTGATAGTTATTATCTCTTAAAAACACGCTTTTTGTTTTGACAGCGGGAATTAATTTTAAATTAATTTCTGCCACTTCTGTGTTTTGAATTTAGGAAAATGGATTCCATATTTGGAATCAGGATGTTCAAATTGTGTAAATAGGTAACTTTTATTTTTAGACATTTTGAATAGTTACTGTGGTAAATATTTTATTTACCATGGTTAAAGGGTAAATCCGGTAAATAAGGGTTAAAAAAATAATATTATAATAATAAAAAATTACCCTAAAACGTATCCTAACCTTATTGGTGGACACATACCCGACCATGGGCATCCTTTGGTCAATTTGGGGACCCCTTGGAGCCACTTGTATGTGGTAGGGACACTTTATATTAATAAAGTTAAAATAAAAATAAAAATGGCATAAGCTTACATCTTTTAGAAGAACAATTTTTACATAGGGTTATACATGTTGGATTTTCGATTATAAATATTCATTAGAAAGATAAAAAGATTTCCTAAATAATGATATTTTATTTATAATTTTTAGACATTATATAATTTATTTTATTTATGACACAATGATGATGCAGTAATTACTAAAATAGTGAAAAATAAAAATAATTGATCTTATAAATACCCAAATAATTATAATATGAAACTTTTAATGAATTAAACTAATTTTCTATGATAATATGATATATTAGGATTGATTTAATTGACTTTTTTCGAAGTAATCAATCTGTTAGGAGTTTCAAAAAAATCAACTAATGAATAGTGTCAAAATTGACATAAAAGAATTCTTAAAACAAATATTATATTATTAATTGATATTAAATTCCTAAAAATCTAAGGTTCGGCCAAGAGACTTATATCATGATAGGTTAATCATTAATGGACCACTTGGGGGTCTCTTGGATGTATATAGTAAGTTTATTAACCATAATATATAAAATACAAAGAGACATTGTAAAAGTGAAACTAATTAACTTAGAGTTAATACTTAAAGATAAGGTTAATATAAGTACCCAAACCTGTCTAAATTCTATTGGATGAGTTGTTTTCGACCTATCCACACCTCATCCTTTGAATAGTCAACTTTGGAGCCTTTGTAAACCGAATATAAATTTATTATAAATTAATATTTCTAACTTTTCCAAAGGTGCCCCTCACCCCTCTTATAAAAGGGCACTCCTCCTTCTCATTTCTTCACACCTTCAAAGCCTTTTGGTTCGGCCAAACTCTGCCCAAATACTCTCCCAACATCCCTCACTACAACCTAGAGTCCTTAGTTTGATCAGAAAGCCAACCTAAGGAGCCCTTTTGATCAAATCAAAAGGAAGAACCCGAAGAAGAGGTAATGATTTCACCACCCTTTTCTAAGTTCATTTCTTCTTCCACTTCTTCTTCCTTTGTTCTTACCATTCTGAAATAATAACTCCAGTATCTCACATATACTGTGATGTTATTATAAATATGGTACAATCATATTCAGTATTCTATCCACCCTTTGAATAACATGTCACCATACGTGCGTACGTACGGCTTACCGTCTCCACGTCGTGGTGTAATTGTTATTCAATATAATATTATTTGGATGGGTATAATAATGATGTGTAACTCATGTAAATAATAAATATAACATGTTAATGATTCTGTATATATGATATACCATTCATTTATATATTATTTTAATATCAAAATAATGATATTGTCGCTCGTGCGTACGTACGGACTACCGTCTCCACGAACGCGATGAGATTCATTCTCCATCGTATCCATTCAAGTATAATTATCATTTTATGATTTAAAAATGATGTTTAAGGACTAGATATCATTCTGGATATGAATAAGATACAACAACCATGACTTATGTAACAAAACATATAAAAGAAAATGAGTAAGTTAACACCCGAAACGACGATAATTCTAAGATATTATTAACAAATCAATGTTAAAAGATCATATATGATATCATATTAATATATATGATTCTTGTATAATTTAATAACAATTATTTCACCATTATACAGGAGGTTAACCTACCCCAACAAAGGAAAAGTACAAGGTAAGGGTTATTTCACAATCTCTTCATTGTCCGAGGTTGTTTATATGTAATAATCTACTGGGATCTCTTTATCATCCACATCCATGTTTCTTAAAAATGTATTTCAAAACATTTTTACTATTTACAAGAATATGGGTTAAAGTCATTTATACCCTTTTTTGACTTTTTATAAGAGTTTTATAAAGGAATCTTTCCGTCGTTTTCAAAACAAGGTCCTTTTTAACCTTTTCGACGGAATTGAGGTAAGAATGTTTTTTTAACTTATACGGCGGGTGCGGTTATTTTCCGCCGTTATAAAATTGTCGAAGCTTTACATACAAGCTTATAAGAATATTTTCAAAGAAAATGTTTTATTTTATATGGATCTTAAATGATTTCAAAATAAAAGGAGATACTTCTTTAAAAAGAATTTTGATTTCATCTATGTCAACATCCTTTGATGGATTTTAAGATTATTTGAAGTTGATTTATTATGATACAAAACTTCTATATTGTATTGAAGGTTTTGTGATATGTTTGACCGTGGATGTGCTATTTTTATACCATTCATAGTTTATGGTGAAATTATTGACATTTCGTATGCTAGTTTTAATACGAATGTTTATGTTATGTTTAAACCTTTTCATATGGGAATGCATTGGACTTAATAAGTGACGGGTGGAGCCCGCTATAGCTCCTCGATGCATCGGTAGGTCTCATGAGACAAACTAGTGTCTTGGCACAAGGCCTTGACAAAATCTTATTTGTAGCCTTGGCACGAGGCCTTGGCTATGTGGTTATGATAGTCTGGCATTATGCATTCCAACATTATGAAAGTGGTTATTGATTTTTGCATGTGATTATTCGATTAGTAGAATATCCATGTGAATAAGTAAATGGCATTATTTCATTTTACTTTTGCCATACCATGTTGAAGTTCAATTTTAAAAGGCTTTTGTTTTAGTAATGCATTGCCTTAAATGTTTATTCTTATTTATGAAAGTTTCCGCTATATTGTTATCCTTACTGGGCATTTGAGCTCACCCCTTTTCTATGTTTTATTTTTCCCCAGGATGTGAAGAAGTAAATTATGAATGACCTGCGGGGATATTATGAGGGGATAGTAGTGTGGATTATGGAGACATTATGTTGTTGTAGTAGTTTTTCATTTTATGATGTAATGTAAAACTTATGAATATATCTAGTGTTTCCAAGGCTACTAAACCAATCGGTCTTTCGAGATTTGATCTTTCTTGTGATCATGCCAAAGTTATGTAATAATGCACCGACTCTAGGCAACTAGGGTCGGGGCGTTACATAGGTTACAACTATCATAGTAAATAATAATATTTTAAAAATATATCTTGTTTCATTTAAAATCAGTGCTACGTTTAAATTAGGTGAAGCTCAGTGTTGAATGTAACACAATCCAAAATAAATTTTTCATGTTAATCAAGATAAAATAATAGTTTCATGTAAATAAAATTATCAGAAAGATTAAATTAATTTTAGAAAAAAATATTTCACAAAATCTCTGGGTGTTATAGTTCCCCAAGTCAGTTGTAGGGTGACATTTTTTAAATAGTATATTAACGGTTAGTTCATGGGTTTCCAAACTCTGTTGCTTTGTATGAAACATATGATTATGGTGAATGGTCATTGTATGGTCAGTTCACTCCTAGTAATAACCATACAAATCATTCATGATATATGGGTAAGCTGATATATAAGAAGTTGGAATCATGGTTAGTCCATGATTAAGGGAAACTATGTAAAATAAAACCATATATATGATGTTTTATTCTCGGTGGATATTTCATAGATAGTTTATTGTTCACTAAATTGTGAGGTGAAACCATGTAGACTTTCTTAAGGTGTATTATTTAGAGGCTACCTCGTGACTTGTGCATAGTTATGAGTAACCACCAAACATAACTGTGTAGGGTTATCAGTTCAAATATAGTGGTTATTGCATAGTTGCTGAACGATTTCCAAAACTGTGTGGCCAAATAATGAAAGATTCCTAGTTTCATTAATGTTATGAAATTACACTCCTACCCCTAATTAATTTAACTCACTTGATACTTCTCCCTATATAGATTCAAACTCTATAAAACTAAGGAATTGACCCCATTTCTTATCCTCCCCTTCCACATTATTTCTTATAGATTCTTCATCAAGACTCATCAACGAACCTCAAAGTAAGTGGTATTCCTCGCCTCTTTGTTTATTTTCTCTTATTATTCTTGGTTTTATTATTTCTCTATAGATATTATAGCCTTTGGTTCTTATTATTAGAATATAAAAGTAAGGGTTTTATTTTAGAACCTTATAATGTATCCTATGGGTCCTTCCTCCTGTCCTTAAGTGGATTTACATCACTCTAATAGTTTCATTAGTTTATGGTAGGTGGTTCTGTGAAATACCATTTTGATGAACCATATATTCTATATTCTTATAAATAAATGTTCTAATGGTTTAAAAGTATTATATTACATCATTTCATGATAATTTTTATATGATAAATTGTTTTATAATACTTTAATTTTGATATGGGTAATCAAATTGATCTCAAAAGCTTTTTTTAACTATAGAATTGATGATTATTTCAGTATGTTTGGTATAAATCTTAATGTAGTTCATTATGAATTGTGTCTTGATAAATGTCAATCTCAGGGAGAGGTGTTTTATGAAATGGAATTATATTATTTAATAGTTATTATGCTCCATGGGAATCCTAAGTGATAGGGTAGGGAACCTAGAACTTGTACACTTTTAGGTAAATATGCCACTCTACACAACCTAAACCTCTCTAGTAATGATTCCACTTTAGCTAATAGAGATACAACTAGTTTATAATGCCACCATACTATCAGAATATGAATATTTTGAGACATTTTGTTTGAAAAAAATCAGTATAAGGTTCCTAGTAGGCATTGAACTTATTGAACCTAGGTATTATCATTTGATTCTTGGTAAAAAAATTATATTGTACCTTAATTTTATGCCTGATTTTTATTATATCCTAGTCCATGTTACTTTCTTTTTAAAGTAAAAATATTATTTTAGTATGTTTATTTTCAAACCATTATGATTAGATTTTCTAACAAAGGTTTCTCATAGAACACTTAGCGGGGTCATACTAGACTACGTATGCCTACACCCTAAATACACACTCTTTGGTTGTATGTAGAACTTGTTTTCATTGACACAATTAAAGATAAGGAATTACTTAGAGATGGTGTATTTTTATGATAGATGAATATAGGTTTGGTGGTGGTGACATAATGGGAGTTAGACCTCATTTCACATGAATATGGGTAAACAAATGTATTGGTTTATTTGCGGCTATGGTTTTATATTAGATTCATCATGTTTATCTCCTTAATGGATTTACATCTAGATTATCTATATGATCTATTTTGGATATTTTTTATAACTATACTTGACCATTAAATCATGATGTTATGTTTAGTATTATGGTTTATTATGGCCTCTTGTGTGTGTTAAGTCTTGTTTAGATAATTTCATTTTTTTTCCTTTTTGGTTATTTATTTTCATGACACACCAACCTATAGTGGGTTCATTATAGGTTTCTTGGAATTACCCTTGTAATTTATATAATTGGGTGAAATCATTCCCAAAATTATATTATTAATGCCCAAGAACTAGTTTTCAGCATGTGTGGATCTGACGTTCTTTTTTATACTTATCACGGAATGGATCAAGTAGTCGTTTAGGGTTATATCAAGTAGGTCTGTGTTAAAATGGTATTAGAGCTTGGTTTATTTTTAGGATATTTGGAAGGTTTAGGTATATTGGAGATAGGATCTCTAGGATATGAAAGGTAGGTTGTGATTTAGTTTCTAGATAACACTAATTATAATGAGACTTGTGTTACCAAGGTCTATTAATAAAATATTATTTTAAATTTAAATCAATTTGATTGTATGTTTTTTTAGGAATTTTGGATGGAGGAATTCAATGTTGGAGGGAAATTCAAGGGAACATGGTTTATGTGAAAGGGTTGTAGACTTTTTTGAAGTTTAGAGACCCATACTAGGGAAGACCTATAATTTTCACCACATGCTTGGCCTATGATTTGTAATATTTAATGGCCAAATCATGAGGTTAACCCCAACCATTTAGTGAGATATTAATGGTCATTATATGGTTTGGTAAACTGTGTAACCAAACCATGAATAGTGGTAAAATTTTTTTGTCTTCCATCTTTTAAATGTTTCTTCTTAATTATTATAATTATTTAATATCTTTTTTATTGATTTTTTTATGGTTTTCTTCTTCTTTATTTTAATCCTTGTAGTATCATGGCCCCTAGAATACCCAATGTGAATCCTCCAATGGGAGTTATGGAAAATTTTCTATTATTAAATACTCTAGTGAACTAGGATATTATCAAGATGATGTTGAAAACAATTTTTTATCTAGACTAAGGGGAGAACCATGGAATAACTCATATTAAAGATTTAGGTCTGGGTTCGGGTCGAGATAAGAACAAAGCTTGGGAATTTAATCACTATCAGTCTTCATCCATTAAAGGGAGAAAAAATCCCCAAGAGGTAGAGGATTGGTTAGGGAATATTGAAAGTACAAATTCATTGATACATGTAGATCCATAAAGGTTAAATGTGTCTCATTTTTACTCAAGGTTACTAGACAAAAATAGTGTGTGTTTATTATTCAAGGAAAATTGTATATAAACCTATAGTGGAAGGACTTCCGGATCATGTTTACCTAGAAGTTCTATCTGGATAACATGGATTTATAGATGTATTGGGAGTGTTTATTCCACTTTAATTATAGTTATATTGTTATAGAGTATGAAAAATGTTTTGTTGACCTTGTTCATTTTTTATTTCAGATGGTTTCAAATGAAAGTAGAAAGCTAAGCTATTTGAAATGTTCATTTAACTTGACATCTGATCCTAGGTATTCTTACTGAAGATCTCCACATATATGAAATTTTTTGACTAACCCATGATGGTTGAAATAGATTTGGATATAATTAAAATGATGATCAAAGAATGTAACTACCCAGAATTTTATAGATATAATTTCCCTTCTTATAATTATGTTATGTAGTATAAAGCCCATACATCACATAGGGAAATGAAAAAAACATTATTCTCATAAATAAAGGGTGATAAATTAGTTATCAACTTGATTAATAATAATTCCAAATATTATAATGATTTAATGAATAGAAATTAAGATAAGTAATATATGAAAATTTGGATCGGCTAGATCTATCGGAATGATCACACTAAAAAACAAAGATGTAGAAATAAAAAATAATGTTAGTAATAAAATATTCATTTTAAAGATGAAATTATATACAAAACATATATAATATATAATTTAATTAATAATTAATGGAATATAACATGTTTATATATATTAGGGAACCTATATGACCATTACAAATCTGACCATTGGAATAGTAACTTAGTTGTTAGAAAATTAATCTAACTATTAGGAAGAGTAATCGGACTATTAGAATAGTAACCTCATCTATGGAAGTGTAAAATGATATTTAGGTATCTCGTTAAATGAATATATGATACATATAAACCATTGTATATAAGTAAATAAATGTTTTAAAAATGATAAATTAAGTGTTTATATTTTTATAAAACAAAAATGATTTAATTTCACTTTTAGATTTAATATATTTATTCAAAATAATTTTTATTTACATAAAATCGAATTATAAATTAATATTGTGTTTTATTATAATGATAATATAATTTTATGAGACTATATGTAATTTTTCAAAGGTTCATAAAATCGATTTTAATATTATAATCGATATTTTTCAAATAACTGAAGATATTATTTAAAAATAAAATTTCTCATATTTAGAAAAATTATTTCTATAAAATGGATTCCATTTTTTGAAATATACATTTCAGAAAATGGATAGGGTAATTTTTTTATATTTTTCTAAAATAGATGAATTTTTGGCGATTAGTGAAATATAGTATTTTACAGTATTTAGCATTATAAGCTAAATACATGAGTTTTTGATTCATGGATGAAATAAGAAAAAATTATTTCAAACTCACATGATCCATTCACTATATTTAGTCACAATAATATATAATATTTATATGATTGATCCAAAATAATAAACTAATGAATATAATATTCAAAAACACCCCTCTCCTCCCCTTGTAAATACCACCACTTCTAATCACACCTTCTAAAATTTAATGTTATTAAATATCTTCCAAAAACTATTAGACCCACTATTACCCACATCATAGTGCTACTGGTCTCACTAAAATACCAATTCCATGTTCCTTAAAGGTTCCTTCAAGGAAGCGATATTCAAGAGGTAACATTCCCAAATGACCTCTTTTAAATTATTTCCTTCTTCAGCCTTCTCCTCAACTACTATAGCTAAAATAGAATAATAATTATAGAATCATAAATATAATTAGATTTTATAATTTATAATGGAATATCTACCATCCATCCCTTTCTTATCTACTCTTATTCAAAAAAATTAAAGCATTGTCCACATTATGTAGGTTAACCACCTTTATTGATGATGAGATTTAATTTTACACTAATTCCCTAATGGTAGGTTTACATTAAATTATATTAGTTTAAAATGAACTAATTATGTATAGTATCTATGTTTTCACATTCTAGAAAGAATATATGTCCAAGAAATTAAATAAAATTAAATTACATTGCGATGGATAGAAAAACCGCCAAAATAAAGTAAACATTTATCATTAATGATTTTATTAAATGAATCATCCATATGTTAGAAAAAATTGTTATATTGGACCAATTAATTTCAATTCTAGAGTATTAATCCCATTTATAAGAACTTTTATAATTATACAAAATTTATCTGATCATGAAACCAATGAACACTTTCAGAGCAATGAAATTGATCTTTGTAATGAATTAAAAAAGTTATAAATAAAAAAAATAAAATTATAATAAATAAAATACATATGAAAAATTTAATTAATTAATTAATATAATTTAGTTATCTAGGGTGTTAATTTCAAGTGAATAATGCATTCATACGTAAGGTAAGGGATCTCTCTGAACCACCCTATTTTCTTAGGTTTACACTTTCTCCCTATTTACCTCAATTTATCCCTTTAATTTCTCGATTCATTATTCTTATATAAAACTTATTTACTCTGTAAATATGTCCCAAAAATATATATCAATTTTAATTAAATTTTTTATGGGGATATAATGTTTTTAAAGGTTCTATTCTAAATTACTCTTGATAAGAAGACCCAATTAAAGGGAACTTCTCTATTTTTAACCACTTTTCTCACACACACCTTAAAATGTTTTAAGCCACCCATATTTTCTAAAATTGGTAATTTTATAATTGAAAACTATTTTTGATCATTTTTTGATTTATTGAAATTATTATTCCTTTACACTTTTTAAAGACTCATTACTCATTTTCATAAAACCCTGCTTGAGAGGTTCTTTTCTAATGGGATATCTCTACTCATTTTCACATAATCATTTTATTTGGACATAATTATTCATGGTATATACTATTTTTTCCTTTATTAAGGTCCAATAATTATTTATAACATTATTCCATTGAAAACATTAGGATACTACCTTTGGTTATGCCTTATGACATGATTATGAAACACATCTCCATCTGTGGGTAATTATTATATTTATTCCTCCTATTTGATTTCATTGTGTGGTACACATATGTAAGTATAATTTATGATGGGTGCACCCAGATAGCACTCCAATGAATTTTGTAATGTTTTAGTCTCATGAGATGTTAAATATGGCATTAGGGAGTAAACCTAATACATTATGGGACTTTTTCCACCATATGATATTGTCTTGGAAGTTCTCTTTCACTAATGTCTATGTCATGTTATATGTCTCTTAAAAATTCCTATGTCTCCTTGATATTATGATTCCATGTTCTATAAATTATACATACATATTATTATTCTTTATCCATGACTTTTATGTTATCATGCTATGCTTTTGGACTAATGTGTTATGATCTATTTCCATATTTATTCCCTTACTAGAATTTTTAGCTCACCCATTTTGTCTATGTATTACCCAAGTTATCCTATAAAATTGTAAGAGGTTAAAGGGATTTATTATCTCATTATGAAGTTTAATATAATCATTTCATATTTTATTTTCATGTTTTTTATTAATGTACCTTGATTTCCAAATATTGTATTTTTTTATCCTTAGTTTGTATTTAATGGATATTTATGATTAAAGTCATTAATAATATATGTATAAGGCTTGGGTCATGATAGATAGAATCATAGAACTACCTAGTTAATTTTGGGGATCATGAAGAGAAAAAATTAGTGTGAACCCTAGGGATAAGTATAAGTAAAGAAATAATTACCATGGATAACCTAGATTAAAACTTAGGGACTCATAAGTTAGGATAAACTTTTCATTTATATTTTATTACTTCTATGTTCACAAGTGCCTTTTTATATACTTATTATCTAATATTAAAACCGCCAATGTTTTCCACTTTTTAGCTAATTGAAGGAAATATGGGAACCCATGCCAATAACCAATGTGGTAGGAAATGTGATGATTTCCCTAATGAGATGCCGTTACTGATGGGAATGCGAGCCCATAACTTCATGGTAGCCCCATCTCAACTGGATCAAGTTGTGAATAATAACATGAATCATACGGAACATCCCCCTTATCCTAAAAAAGATCAAGTTGTTGTCGGATCATTTATGTGACAAATTCCCTATACCTTTAATGGATCTTCTAGTACCATCATCATGGAAAAATAGATTAACACCATTTAAAATATATTCTTTATCTTATTATGATAATAAGAAGGGAAATTTGTGTTGTAAGTCTATCATTTTTATGGGGAAGCTAATAAGTGGTGGAAATTAATTGAGAACACTGAGAATAAAAAAGAAAATTGATTCTTCTGAATGGGTAGGATGCAAGAAAATATTTCTCAATAAATATTTTCTCTAAGATATCCTTCTTAAAATAGAGATGGAGTACCTCGAATTGAAGGAGAAAGAAGATGATTCTATTGGGGTGTGTAAGGGAAACTTTACAAGGCACACATGATACACATCCATCATTTTCATGAACACTAAAAGTAAGGTGGATCACTTTATTAGTGGATTAATGCTGAGTCTAATAGAATTCTTAATGATTCAACACTTTGAAAGCTATGAGGAGAGAGTCTTTTTTCTATTAAGGTCAAGATAGTGATTGGTTCCTCTTAGTGGTCTCATGGGATTGGATATAAATAGAGGGAAATAGAGTTTAATATGGGAGACACAATAGATAAATCTCATAGAGGAAAGAAAACCCAACACCCCATGTGTCCTAATTATGGAAAGAAGCATCCTGGAAACTATATCAAGGAAACTAGGATATGCTTAAAATGTGGAATATAGTGGAATGAGGCTAGTAATTTCTAAAGGGATACAAAGAATACCACTAAAATAGAAGAGTAAAGGAAGGTTCAAATAAAAAATCAGCCTACAGTGCATTATTTCAACTTCAAGTAACATGAAAATTATGTGAGTAAATGCCCTAAAACATAGGTTTTTTAAGAAAATCAATGATAAAAACCCTCAAGGGAGAAAGGAAGGGAATATGTTATCACTGCTATATAGGTGGATCCTGAAAATGGTGTGGTGATATGTACACTGGTTATTAATTCAAGAATAATGAACGTACTATTTGATTATACTTCTATGCATTATTTCATATCTTTCATGTTTAATATAAATTTCTAAACAACACATAAAAATATAGAGGTAGAGTAATCCATGAAAATAGAAAATGTTGAAACTATTGAAATAAAGTATATAAATACTCTCTGGTCAATGTTTTTGGATTGAATATTTTAGTAAATCTCATTTTACTTCATTTAGTGGTGTTCGATGCTATATTTAGAATGGATTGGAAATATTTATATAAATTCAACATCAACTCTCAGGAGAAAGAGATCACTCATCACATCTCAAGGAATCCTCCAATTATATACAAATATAAGGAGGAGAAGGAATATCATTTGGAATCATAATCTCAAGTGTGGACAAAATTTCCTTATGATCAAGAATATATAGCTCAAATTATTGATACAAATGATAGGATCAAACTTCAAAACATGCCCATTATGAGGGAATACACTTATATATTCCCTAAATAATTTCCTAGTATTCCTACTGGATAATAGGTTGAGTTATCAGTTAAACCTATACATGTATCTCTACCCTTATCCAAGACTCCCTATATAATATACACCATTGAGTTAAAATAACTAAAAAAGAAGTTACAAGAGAATCTGGAAAAGGGTTTATATGCCTAATTGATTCACTGTGGGATGTGTTGGTCTTCATTGTCCAGAAGAAGGACAGGTAAATTCACATATGCATTGGTTGTCGAAAAATCAAAAAAAAACACAATAAAGAACAAGTTTCCCATACCACAGACAGTTGACTTTTTCGATCTACTACTTGGGGCCCAATATTTCTCTAAGGTTAACCAAAGTTGGGATATCAAAAATTAAATGAAAATAAGGAAGTTATTACCAAAACTACCTTTCAAACAAGTTATGGATACTATGAGTTCATAGTGGTTCCTTTCAGACTCACTAATGCTCCAAAAATCATTATGTACATAATGAATAGAGACCTTAAACATTAACTCAAAAAATTGGTATTCATTACAGATGATATTATAATATACTCCAAAATCATGGAGGAGAATGAGGAAAATTTGAATAATGGGATAAAGGAATTGTGAAAGGAGAAAATATATGAATATTATAGTAAATTTGAGTTATGGATGGAGGAAGTATTATTTTTGGGGCATGTTGTCACTAGTAAAGGGGTCTCTATAGACCCTTCTATGATAAAGGAAATTAGGTAGTTTACCATACCAATATCTTTAATGGAGATCTGTAGATCCCTTTGTCCATCTAGTTATTACCTTCAACTTTTGAGGAACTTCTCATTATTATCAAATCCACTAACCAATCTAACTAGGATGGGATTAATTTTTTTATGTTCCAATGAATACAAAGAGTGTTTCAAAGAGTGGAAATAGAGGCTTATCATTACACCATTACTTACACTACCTACAAGTTGAGAACACTTTATGGAATATAGTGATGTATCAAAGAATGTAATAGACTTTTACTATTGAAAAATGATAAAGTGATAGACTATTTCTAAAGGAATTTGAAATTTCATGAGAAAAACTATCCCACTCATGATATGGAGTTGATATTTGTGATATTAACATTGAAAATATTATGGCATTTCTCAATGGAGATAAGTGTGAGATATATACTGATCATAAGAGACTTAAATATATATTCACATAGAAGGAGCTTAATATGAATAAATGAATATGGTTACATCTCATAAAGAATTATGACTTCTCATTCCACTACTATCTTAGGAAAGAAAATAAAGTGAAAAATGCTCTAAGTAGAATAGATATAGATTCATTATCAATTGTTAAAATTTAGAAGGATATAATCTTCTTAAACATGCAAAGGATGAACATGTGGATCTTATAATAAGGAAAATCAACATTCTTTTATAAACTTATTTCTCAATCATCAGTTTTAGTGAAGATAAAGGTTGAGTAAAGAGATGATGTAGAAATTTAGAAGAATGTGGAAGCTATTTGAAATGGGAATTCCTTACAGTCGATATTCGATGAGTAAGGAGATGTAAGATTTGGGTAACAACTATGTGTACCATAAAATCCTAAGATAAAGAATGATATTTTGAATAATACACATAGATCGACCTTCTTTTTCCACCCAGGGAGCACAAAGATGTATTGAGATCTATGAAATCACTATTGGTGGGACAATATAAAGAAGGATGTCATATAATATATATCAAAGTCCTTGTTTTTTCATCAATTGAATGCGGAAAGTAAAATTTATAGGGGGTGAATGAGCTATTATACATACCTACATGGAAATGGGAAACCATCACCATGGAATTTGTCACTGGACTTTTGAAGGCATCAAGATGAAATAATTCTATATGTAATATGACGGACCATCTTATAGAGACTAATCACTTCATTTCACATTGATAACACTTCTCACTTGATCAAATTACAAGGATATACATCATATAGGTGTTGATTATGCATTTAAAACCGCTATCAGTTGACTCCTATCAAGATATGAGATTTACCACCAATGTATAGAGGAGTCTCCCACATTCTCTAAATACTAACTTGAACTTTAGTATGGATTATCACTCTCAAATAGATGTCCAGTCTAAGTAAACTATTAAAAAACTAGAATACATGTTGAGAGAATTCTCAATGTTATTAAAATAATGATGGGATCAACATATTCCTCTGGTCAAGTACTCTTACAACAATTTTCTCCAATCAAGAATCCAAATGAATTGATATGAATCGCTTTATGGGAAAATATAAATAAATCCTATGTTGTATGATGAATTTATTGAACACAAGCTATTGGGACCTAAAATGGTTTAGAAAATGGTATAAAATATCAAGACCATTTAGCATCACATCAGGGATACTTAGAGTAAAATGAAAAGATCTACTGAAAATCATCAATAAGACTTATAGTTGGTGAATAGTGAAATATATTAATTTACAGTATTTTGAATTATTGGATAAACACTTGAGTTTTTGAGTCATGTATGATGTAAGAACCCATTATTTTGAACTCACATTCACCATTTAATTTATATAGTAAAAAATAATTAATAATTTTTATATTCTAGATCCAATCTAATAAACTAATGAATATAATAATCAAAAATAGCCATCTCCTCCCCTTATAAATACCACCCCTCACCACCTCTTTTCCTTGCACATTTTATGCTCTGAAGTTTACCAAGTCTCTACTAAAACCTATCCTCCCCACTCTTCCCCAATCCAAGCAAAAATTTACTCAACAAAATACCAATTCCGTGCTCCTTAAGGAGTCTTTCAAGGAGGCCATATTCAAGAGGTAACATTCTCAAACTACCACTTTTAGAATAATTAGCATTATAAGCTAAATACATGAGTTTTTTCATGAATGATATAAGAACCTATTAGTTAGATATAAAATGAACCATTTACTATATATAGTCACAATAATCAATTCTATTGATATTCTTGATCCAAAATAATAAACTAATGAATATAATATTCAAAAACACCTATCTCGTCCCCATATAAATACTACCCCTCACCACCCCTTATACTCACACCATTTAATCCATGAATATTTCCAAATATCAAACAAAAACACTCATCCCTACTATACCCCATGTTGTTTTTATTATGGTCTCACAAAAATTCCAATTCCAAGTTCCTTAATGGGTCCTTCAAGGAGGGGATATTCAAGAGGTAAAAATTCTTGAACGGACTCTTTTAAATTCTTTTCTTCTCCTACCTTTTCCTCACCTACTTCATCCAACATAGATTAATAACTCAATTATCATGTATATACCGGAATTTTAAATTTTTAATGGATTATATACCATTCACCCCTTTCTCATATCCTCTTATTCAAAGAAAAATGAAACCATTATCCACATTATGTCGGTTAACCGCCTTTATGGATGATGAGTTTTCATTTTCCAATAATACATTCATAGAAGGTTTAAATTCACTAATAATTGTATAAAATGAACTAATTATTCATATTATATGTATATTCACTTTATTTAAAGAATATATGTCCATAAAATTAAATAAAATTAAACTAGTTTTTGATGGTTGGAAATACTACCAAAATAAATTCAATGTTTGTCATTAAGAATTTTATTAAATAAATCATCCACATGTTAGAAAAAATGATATATGGGACCAGTAAAACCTTTTTAAGTGAATTATACCATTTAATTTAACTTTTTTATTATTATTCCCATTTTAATAGTACTTCCATAATTATGCATAAGTGATCCCACTATAAAACCATGAAACGAACGCTTTCGGAATAGAGAAACTGAACTTTTTATAACATTAAAATGGTTATAAATGAACATAATAAAATTAAAATAAATAAATTATTGGTGAAAAAGTTTTTTAATTAATTAATTAACTAACATAATTTTATTATTTATGATTTTTAGTACAATGTTATAACACATTCAGAAATAATATAAGGGATCTCTCTGAACCTACCTGTTTTCTTTGGGTTACACTTTATCTCTCATTACATCAATTTATATATTCATTATTCTTATATAAAACGTATATATTATTTATATATGTACTAAAAATATATACCATGTTTAATAATTCTTTATTTTATGGGTAAATAAATTTTTTTAAAGGTTCCCTTCTCAATTCCTCTCAATATGAAAACCCAGTTAAATAGAACTTCTATGTTTCATACCAATTTTCAAAAACACTCCTTAAAATATTTTAAGCTATCCGTATTTTAAAAAATAATTAATTTTATCATGGAAAACCATTTTAGTTCATTTTATATATTTATGAAAATTATTATTCCTTTACTATTTTTAAAGGCTCATTACCCAATTTCATAAAAGCTCACTTAAGAGATACATTTACAAAGGGATTTATCAACTCATTTTCACATAATCACTTTATTTGGAAATAAATATTAATTATATATTATTTGTTTCTTTTATTAATAATTATTTAACCCTTTCTTTCATGAAAACCATTAGTATACTCCCATTGGTTATTCCTTTTGAAATTATTCTGAAACACATCTCCTTCGATGGGTAATCCTTATGTTTATGCCTTCTCTTTGATTTCTTTATATGGGACACATATGAATGTACATATTATAATGGGTTTTCCCAAATATAACTCCAATTCCATGGGTTATTTTTAGTCTCGTGACACATTTTATATGGGATTAGAGAGTAAACCAAATCCATTATAGGACTTTACCACCATGTGATATTGTCTTGATAGTTGCATTGACTCATATTTATGTCATGTTATATGTTGATACCACATTACTATGTTTCCATCATCTTATGATTCCATGTTCTGTATCTTATTCCACTATATAATTATCCATGATCCATTCCTTTTATGTTATCATGTTATTCTTTCTAACTCATGTGTTATTCTCAATTTCCATGCTTATTACCTTATGAGCTTTTTATCTCACCCATTTTTATATGTATTCCCCAGGTTATCCTATGTAGTTTTAAGAGATCAAAGGGAGTTAGGATATCATTTTTTTAGTTTAATATAAATATGTTTTACCCTAGTTTCATTTTTTCTAATTATATACCTAGTCTTATGAAGATTCTATGAATTTCAATCTTTAGTTTGTATTTGATAGACATTTATTATTAAAATCATTTAATAATATCTATAAAAGGATTGGGTCACTCTAAATTCCCTCTAATTCCTTGTTTAAATGAATTTTGGTTTTTAAAAAAGAATATTAAGTGTAATAAATCAAGAAGAGGTGGTGGGGGTGGATAAAGACATCAATCATAGTTAGATTCCCCCACCCCAATGGGGAGAAAACCTCTTGTATGATATTATTATAGAAGGGTTGTGAAAGTGAACCCCTCTTTCATAGAGGCCCCAATGATTTTTCATTTTTGATTGAATTTGGTTCATCTTAAGATGTATTGTTGATCAAACCCTACATAGAGAAGTGGTGAAAGTTATTTAGGGTCCCAAGATTCATAAGATGCTTCTAAAGTAATGGGATCATGGCCTTATGGGTATAAGGACAGGAGTGTTTCATCCTATAAGTAGAGTAAATTATGGTCTATCCATCAGGTAGGTGGGATTCCTCAGTATCACTTAGGGAATAGGTTTTTTTATAACATATAAAAGTACTTCATATAATATGAGGCCAGACCAAAAGTGGTGTATGGTGGCATTATAGTTTCATAATTTATTACATCTAATTTATTTGATATAGGAACATCACATTAATTTATATCTACATGGATCTTCTAAGTGATTCATCTGATATTATTTGATACACAATGGACATTACTACACCTCTTATGAAGAAGAAAGAATGTGGCCTCTGATGTACATCATGTATTGTCACCATATATGAGGTGGATATATCTTTTGAATTCATTATTCTTGAAATAAATCCTTTCTATGTTATTCTTAGGATAGACTAGATGGTTACAATCAAATCTCATATTAATTGTTATCATTGGAGGGTAACCTCCACCACCCATAATAGATGCTCTCATTTATTTTCAGGGGAATGGAAACCATGTTCAAGTTAGTTATATATCATTTTCCCATTATAGGTATATTGATATTCGAGATATCAACTATTCTATAAGATATAGATAAAGGTAAATTTTGATGTTATCTTCCTCCCTTGGTTAGGTAGTTTCTTGATATGTTCCTAGTTGACTTCATGGTGTTTCCTTCTAAGTAGGAAATCAATTTTTCCACTATTCTATTTCATAGAACACAATTGATTTTATTTCCTTCATATTTAATATCATCAGTTGAAATTACGCAATTAAAAATTTAGTTTGATGATTTAAAATCCAAGGTCTTTATTCAACATAATATATCTCCATATGTCATTATTGTACTCTTTACTAAGAAATATGATGGAACTATTCATTTGTACATCAACTACAAGAATATGAACTATGTGACCATCATGAATAAAAAGTCATTTCCTAGAATAAATGACCTCTTTTATCAACTAAAATGGGTATAGTAGTTCTTGGAGATTGAACATCATTCAGGATACCATTATATCATGGAGAAGGGGAAAAATATTCCTAAGACTTATTTTAGAATAATTTATGATCACTTATAGTATCTCATGATTCCTTTTGGTATAACTAATTCTATAAGGGTATTCATGGTTCTTATGAATCTAATATTTCATTAAAACCAATACTCCTTCATCATGGGATGTGTTGATGACATCTTGGTCTATTCCAAAAATAAAGAGTAGTATGATAATCAATTGAGGTTTATTTTAGTAACTCCCCTTAATCATCACTTTTATGAGAAGTTGTCAATGTATAAATTATGGTTCCAAAAACTAAAGTTCTTAGGACATATAGTGTCATAATGGGGAATTTCAGTTGATCCTAAAAATGTGAGAGTTGTTATGTATTGGATATGAATATTCTTAGTTATAAAGGGAACAATTAATAACTTCTCAAAGACCTATATTTTTTAGAATCACCATTGACCACACCTACTTAGAAAGGGGTGAAATTATTATAGATACTTGAATTTATAGCATCATTAAATGAGTTAAATTTTCAGTAGACCTTAGCTCTGATCTCAGTTCCCCTAGAGACTATGTAGGGTTATGTCTTGTATAATGATGCATCTTTTATAGGATTTTGTTACATGCCTATATAGGGTAATCATGTGATGGAATATGATTCTCATCAACTACGACCATATTAAAATAATTACTCGACCCGTGACCTTGAGCTGGTGAAAATTATAAATGATCTTAAATGTTGGAATCACTACTTATTTTGAAGTTTCTGGTAATATATAGTACTAATGATAGGTGGTGAATCTATAGTAATCTATTATAAATTCCTTTTATAAGAAGTTAACCTGTATTTTTTTTTTGAGTTATTATCCTATCAATCATATTATATAACCCTTACCCTTACACAATAGAAATATAAATAAATGTTGTGAACATGTGTTTTTAAAAGGTTTGGTCTCAATGTGGGTACCTACTCCTTGTTCTTTTTTTCTTTTAATAGGTTTTACAACATCTCTACTGTGTTTTATGCTATTCTGCACCAGTTACCTTGAAAATAAAATTTTTATGACAAAGTTCAATTTATATCTTAAATTATTCAGTAATAACCTTGATCTTCCTATTATCCTTTGAGTTCTCTAAAATCAGAATCTACTCAGAAATTTTATTTAAAGAACTTACTATCTAGAAATTTAAAAACCATATGTTAAATGTTTAGTATAATTTTTTCTTAAACTTTTAAAACATAGGTTCTTTTTCCTATACTTTGAAATTATCTAGAAATTATTTCACTTCTTCTTCAAAACTTTTTATCTTACAGAACTTGTAGTTTAGGTTGTCAAAATAATCTATATACATATATTATTACCACTAATCTTTGATTAAAGTCCCCCCTTATATAACCAAACATCCTCTTCTAAAATTTAATTATGTGGACCAGGTCTTTTTAATATTTCACCCTCTTCGTATCTTAATCAAATGTCTCTAATTCCTATTAAGATGTATAAGAAAAACCATTATTTAAAAAAAACACGAGTCTCATTTTTAAATATTTTAAAGGCTTCCTAAAATCATGTCTTGAATCATTAATTCTACTTTTTAAATTTTGAATCTCAAAGACTAGATCATCATCATCATAATTAGTTAGACTTAATGTGAATGAAAAGTCACTCAAGATCTTTTGGTCTTCTAATATATAGAACATTAACTTCTAGATCAATATTTATAAAACTTGATCAACCACATACTTTTAATTCTTTGAAATTATTAAGTAATTTATCCAAATCCCCTAGTGTCTAACTTCTATTACTTTATCACTTAGCTCAAACATTGGCTTCCAACAAGAAGCCATATCAACGTGAACTCATCACAAACTTTCACTATTACATATTCTAATCATATTGTCTTATAATCAACATATCATCCACATAGTAATCATAAACTGTTTCACTAATATTTTAATCAGTTTTAAATTAAAATATTTTATCTTGACATCTTTTGACTGACCTTATTTATTTCATATCTAAACTCCATGACTAATTTATCTTTAAATGTGTATCTCTTACGATCATAATTTCCATTAATTCATCTTTCAATGATATTAATGGTCCATAATACTTCATGAACATCATTAATTTCTAATCCTTATAAAATTTTTAAATTATATATTCCTTTATACATTATCATTTCCTTCATATATATCTTCCATACAATATCATCAAAATAATTACAGAAACTCCTCATGGATTCCCCAACCAACTCATCTTGAATCACGGTTTTTCTTAAAATCATAATGATGTATATTTAATTTAAATAATAACATATCATCACATTAATTTATTCATGAATATTTAAGTTAGTTTGGTCTTCATAGTTCTCTCAATAAACTTATCTTCTAGTTATATTACAGCTCACCATTACCAACATATGTTTTAGTTGTGTTATCTATACTAGTGTGACTTCTGAGTTATTCAATATCTCTAATTTTGGAAAAGTGATGGACTCTTCTATAGGAAATATTTAGTATTAATATCTCGGTTTCATTCTTTCCTTTTCCGCATTTTCAATATTTACAATGGAAAATCTTATTTATAGAGAACAATACACATATGCTTCACAGATTTATTCATTCCTTTATCAAATTCACCTCCTCTTTTTTATAGTTACTTTTACACATATCAATGGATCTTTGAAAATTTCTAAATAATCAATGAGAATGACCGTGAGATATCACATATATGTTTGTTGACTTGATCTATTTCCATGAATTCAAAGGGAACCTCCATCTAGATTTTAGAGACCTTAGTTTGTGTTCATTTTCTCTAGATAACTTCTGTATACTTTATTGCCTTCAACTAAAACTCTTCTTCTATGAAAGAAACATTCTATAGTTAGTAGATGTTTCTTAAAATGTAAATTCCTAGATCATATCTCCCATCCACTGAACATCTATAACTTTTGATAATGAAATAGCTTTTCCTCAGAACATATATAAAATATCAGGACCTATGATCCCAAATCCAATGCTAAAATCATGAACTTTACATTTTTGGTAATGATACTTTTATTTGTAACCCAAATTTTTCCATCCAAACCTTATAAATTAGAAGGAAAACATAGATCACTTACATTATCAAGGACCTTTTCAATTTAGAGTTTTATAGAATTATGATAAACTCCTATATAAATAATTTAGAAGTCATAAAATGACCATTTCTTCCATTTAACCTAGTTTTTCTTATTTCACATTAGGTCATCAACATCATCGTCGTGAAATCCTTTACAGACATAAATTGTTTAAATATATTCATTATAACCTATGGAAATGGAAACATGATAAAGGTGTGTTGAAATTATTAATAAGGTTAAACATAAGCATTAATAATTGAATTTCATCAATGGGGATAAGCGTGCATGATGGTATGATGACATGATCAAAGTTCAAGAGAAAATCATAAAATAATTCATACCAATCAATACCTAGATCATAGAATATGAAAACATGGAAAATTAAATAGTAATTAGACTTAATAATCATGAGCGATGTGATACCAATATCAACCATGAAAAAATTATAAACCCATAGCAAGCATAAAGAAAACATTTATATAACTTGGACATTATTTTAACTTCACTCATACAATAACTCTTCAAAATGGAATAACCATATAGTCGACTTCCATAACCAATTCATTATAGGGATATCATGTATCTACACATCCTTGGATTATCATAAAACCACCAATCATTGGTTTATAACATAACCACCCATCAAATTTCCATGTACCATTAAAATCATAACATATAAAATCTTTCATTTCATCCTAAACTATTATGAACAACCATTGTACCTTTCATAACTTGATTAACCCCTGGGAAAAAATTTATATAAAAAACTCTTTAAAACATTATTAACTCGTGGAAAATAAATAGGTTCTATAAAAATCTCTTCAAAACGTGGTTATCCTATGGAAATGATTAAAGTTTGACAACTATTTAGACTTGTTTTTACCTTAATCTTTGTAATCGATTTTAATTTCATTAATTAATATTTTTGGTAAAAAAAATATGATAGTATTATTAGATATTATGAATTATGATGATTCCAAATATGTAATATATTTTTCCAAAATCAATTCACAGAAGTGAATGAAAATAATTTAATGTTAATCCCACTGACGGGACGAGACAATAGGTTTTTAATATGAAAATGTTCAACAAATTTAAATGTCATTATATCCAATAAAAATGAAAAATTGATTAAAATGATATAAATTAAATTAATATATATATATAATTTAACTATTTTGAATTTAAAACTAATTAAAAATATAATTTGACATTAAAAATTCTTTAGATGAAAAAATATTTTTCAATTAAAATCCAGTATTTTTTCACTATTCATTAAAAATTGAAACATCACAGAAAAGTACAAGAAACTCACCCTAAGAAAAAACTGAAATTTATCTTAAAATAAGAAGTTAATTTTTTTCAAATAAAATTTATAAGTGTCAAAATTTAGTTTTAAAGCAAGTCTTCCATTAAAAGGTGGAAAAACTGCTTATTAGAAAAAAGAAATAGTTTTTTATGCTTAAAATAGGATTTTTTCTTATTTTAGGCATATAAAACTTATTGGATGATTTTAAATAAAATTTTAAAATATATAACATGTAAATTTAATTAATTTCATTCACTGATAGTGATTAATTTAATATATTAATATAAAACACCTTTGTGGGCACAAAAATAGTTTTTCATAAAAACACATCCTTTATATTCAATTGGTTTTTATTTTCATTTATAATTAATTGGTCACCAAATAATTAATTATATATATACATTTTTTAAACATAATTTTCATAATTTAGTTAATATTATTCATTCCCACCATTTCAATATCTAGATTATATGTTTAATAATAATATTAATAGTATATTGCTGTTCGGTAAGACCCGACCTTATGTGTAACACAAGTTATCGAAGAAAATTGATGTTACTTGCAATCCATGATAAGCATAGTGTTGTATATAACAAAAGATAAAATATTAATTTCATGTAACACAATATATCTAATAATTTAAATTAATTTCAAAGAAGATATTTCTAAAAATCTCAGGATGTTACATCTTACCCCCTTAAAATGAATTTTTCCCTCAAAAGTCACCCTGGTTAACAAATAATTAACATTTTTAGAATTGTTTTATTGAATCCCACATCATAGAAATTAAATAAATAAAACAACCCTTAAAAGGTAAATTGGGAAACAAAAAGTTCACAAGAGGTTATGCATGAAAATCAACTTTTAAAGATCACATAGCCATAAAAGTGATAGGCAAGCTATTCCACTTGTGTTTAAAAATTATCCAAAACCAATATGATTTGAACATGGTAATATAATTCCTAAAATTATTAAACCATCATGAGATTACTTAATCTTCAAAAGTAATACCCAAAGTTTTAACCAAACCATTCTATAAATAATTATCCTTAAAATTCATCAAACATTTCCTAACTAACTTCAAAACCCAATAATTAGAAGGATTTGATCATATATTCTTATAAGATAAATCAATTATTATTACTCAAATAAATCTCATATTTTCCAAAAATAAACTTAATATTTACCTATAAAAAAGGTAATACTATTCATACATCATATAGACCAGTGGTTGGTGTGAAACCCCTATTATCCTCCAGTCATGGGTTCAAGGCCCACCGCCTTTTCGGATGTGACGAGTTGTCACCCAGTATACATGTTGTTCTTTTTTAAAACATTAAAAATAATATCATACTAAATAACAACTCATGTTGATCCTAGGGGTCAAAAATACCTCAGAATAATAAAAAATGTCTCCCAAAATGTCATTAATCACTTTAAGACTTCATCACTTAAAATCGCAAGATATGTCTAGGACATTAAACTTATGATCATTATTAATATTATAGACCTATGATTGTAGTATCCTGGAAATTCTGTATAATTATTTTATATGAAATTATTTTGAGACCGCAAAATTTGACAGCGCGCGATTCCGAGGCCCGGAGTGACCAGAATGATTCGTCGAAGTTTTGTTCAGCTTAAATTAATGCACATAAGCAGTTTTCCTAAAAAGTGGAATAACTCTTAAATGGTTACTCAGATCAGAAATCTGAGGGAAATTTTGTGCTCAGCATGGCAGTTTTTCCCTAGGTGTGACTTAAGTTTAGTTGGTGCGGGCCTCCTATGAGAAAACCCAAAAATGGCATAACAGTAAAAAAATAATTAAATAATGTTATTTTATTTTACAAATGCTTATAACTCATGAACGGTAACTCAGATTAAAAATCTAAGATGCCCGTTGAACTCGTGAGGGTATTTATTCTTTAGGAAGATACTAACATTGTCTGGGGCGGACCACCAGTTAAAGTTAGTTTTTGGCCGTAAATAAAATAATTAAGTGACAATTATTTTATTGTAAAATCCATAACATTTAAATGGTAACTTAGATTATAAATCCAAGAGTACCGTTGGGTTCATTGGGGCGTGTTTCACCTTTGAAGTTCCAAACCTTGACCAGCATGGGTCGAGGGTGACTGATAATAATTTTATGAACCTTTTTTGGGTATGTTCAATAAACGCACGAGCGGCATTTTTTAACTTTTGAACCGATGCTCAGAATTGAAATCTGAGGACATCTTTGAACTCACAGTTCCAATATTATCTTAAGGAGACCTACACATTGACTGCAGTAGGTCCGAATAAAAATTTATATTTTTAGACTTTTAAAAGAATAAAAAAATTAACTTAGTTAATTTTTATTTTCTTTCTTTTCCTCCAACGGAAAAGCGGAAACGTGGGACCGGTGATGTGTCAAGACAATCAATGTCTTGACCTTTCATTCTAAGCAACTACGCCATTAGGGAATTAGGAAGGTTCCTAATTAATGGGCCTCTATTAATTCCATGAACTTTGTACACCCTCCCCCTCTCATATTTATATGGAACTTGAGAAGAGGTGTCAGCACTGCTTCGCCAACCAACGAAGTGCTGAAAAAGTGCATCAATGCCAAACACATAGAGGATGGAGCCAGTACGAATGGTATGTGTTGAGGGACACCAAAACCTGAACCCAGAGATTGACGATCGAGAGACGTCATTGGAGGTTGTTGCGGGAATGATGAACACTGACCCACATCCTCAACGGCGAATGTTTCTCCATTGTTCATGAGGTCGGGGTTTGTTTTATATATATGTTAGAATTTATTCGATTGATTCTTAAAATCATAAACTCATGACGAGATGGCCAAACAAACATGGCCATCGTCCCACACATAAACCTTTCTCCTCTTTCTTTTTATTCTTCGCGCATTCTTCGTGCATTCTTCAATGCCTAATATTTATTGACACTGGAAACATGGAGTTTCATTGAGCGCGATATATGGACGCAAATCCCTCGACACAAGGATCAAAAATATGAGATCATTTAATTTTTCAGGCTTGGAATGAATCCACAATGGCTCGCAGAAGGAGGCGGAAAAATATTTATTGAAGCTGGAAACAAAATGTTTCACTGAAAGCAATTTATGGAAATAGAGCCCTCGATGCGAGGATTGCGAATATGTGATCGATTAATTTTTTGGGCTTGTAATTAAGTTGCGGTGGCTCGGAGAAGAAGGTGGTGGAAGGCACCTGGCCGGTCGCGAGGAAGGAAGGGCGGCGTGCACCCGCGCCACCGTTTGAAGAGGAGGCTGCGGCCCGTCGGTCGTGGTGGGGCAAGGTGGCGGCCGACAATCGGCCGGCCGGGCCAGACCGGGCAGGACCCCTTTGGTGGGTCCTGTGTGTTTCCAAGAAAAATGGTCCAAAGGACCGTTTGGGAGAAATCAGAAGGGGGGGCTCCCCCTTCGACACTGGCTCAGTCAAACCGCGCTGCCCGGCAGGCCGCGTCCAGCAGGGTGCGCCATCGGGCCGCACCCAACGTGGGTCAGTCCATGCCCAGTGGGTTGGGCTGGGCCTCCACCTTCATGGTCGGGTCGGGCCCACAACAGCCCAGTCCAACCAGGCCATATCCGAATCAGGCCGGGTCGACCCAAAACAGTTTGGTCCGGACCAAACCCGAGCTCATCTAGACCCAGTTACACCTTCGTGGCCATAACTCGTGAACTGGGTGTCCGTTTTACAAACCTTCTATGGAACCGGAATCCTTGGATCGAGACTGTCCTTTTTGTATACTCCACTTCATTTTTGTATAAGGTTTGAGTATGGTCGAGTTTGATCGGACCTCGAATCCAACCAGGCCCTGGGAGGGGAAACACTAATAACATATAGACTAGGCGGTTTTTGTATGAACTATGGCTTGGGGAGGGGTTCTCTTAAGCGTGATATGTATGAAACCCTACAACTAGTTGAGATCTAATGACTACTAACCATTACGACTAGGAGTGACTCGACATGCCTAGTTGGTAGTTCCTCTATGTGACGTTGTAGAACCACATTGGGGAGCGCCTCTGTGTGATGCGGCAGACCCACAGTACTCGACAGGAGGAGTACCTCAGCAGGACACGAGGGGGAGCGCCTCTGTGTGACGCAGCAGACCCATGGTGGGTAGGGCCTCTATGTGACGCGGTAGACCCACGGTACTTGACAGGAGGAGTACCTCAGCAGTCCAAGATTAGTGGGAAGTGGCTCTATGTGACACGGCAGTCCCACAATACTTGATAGAGAAGGAGTTCTCCAGTAGTTGAGGTTTTCGATGATGTGACTGGGGATGTTACTTATTTCTACTCCTAGAATAAATCCTGTTGTGAGCTGTCTTTACTTTGTGCTTGTGATTGAGGTTATTCTATGTGATACTTCACCTTCTTGGTGTTACCTTCGTGGTATACTTCCCTCATGTATGATATAAGAATATCTTGATAACTTAGGTATATGTATGGGCATATACCTAACTAGGGTTGGGATCTTGCTTTCTGGTCTTTACTTTGTGGAAGTCTATGAGACCTACGGGGTCTCGGGGTCCCTACTGAGTATCGTTATACTCACCCCTGCACGGACTTCTCCTGCACCTTATTGTGTCTTGTACAGATGACGTATGACATTAATCGAGGCTGAGGGAGCTAGGACTGGATGGTGCTCAGAGGTATACCATTTGGTGTGACATAACACAAGGACTACTGATCATGAGTTGTACCTACCCTTCAAGTAGGATCTGGGTAAAACTCTGTGGTGTGACGTGATGCAGGGACTAATGATCGGGATTTGTACCTACCCTTCTAGTAGGATCCTTGGTGGACATTCCAGGAGCTTCTTTTCACCTTTTATCTATTTTATACTTTTCAGTTGTACTTGTACTTTTCTTGTTGGGCTTGTATTCTGGCCCGCTTTACTTTCAGCACACTTTTACAACAACAGTTACTTTTGGTTGCATCTTGTTGCATTCTTCTCTATGTGTTTTTACATTTTGGAAGGTAATTTCTTCCCATTTTAGGGATACGCCTTTTCAGTGCTAGTCACCAGCCCTTGGCATATGGAAGGCGGGCTTGGGGTAGTCATGGCACAAGCCCCAGGGTACAGATCATGACAAAGTGTTATCAAAGGAGTTCGGTTATACCAAAGAACTAGAGCTCTGATATTTTATGTGATGCAATAGTGTTGAGTGTTATGAGTGTGGTTTTCAGTTTGAGGAGTCTAGTGTTGGTGCGGTGGCCGACGTATCCATACACCAGGACCCTGACTTCTGAATTCCAACTCAGTGCATGAAAACACAGATTGTGTATGTTTTTTTGGAAAGTTTTGTCTGTGATCTCTTTTAGTCAGCTCATAAGTTAAAAACATAATGATCACGGAGCACCTGTTCCTTATCAAGATGTCACCACTTAGACAGCCACCCAGGTTTCCTGAGAGAGTATGCGATAACTACCCACTGATTGATGAGGCCTTGGTGCAGAGCCCTATTACGGTGTTAGCACCTTCAGGTGGTGTACCAGCAGCACCATGAAGCATTGGGTAGCCGTTACCACCAACCCCACTAGTAGAGGATGCACACCGACTTAGCGTGTTGCACGAGTTCCAGTGGCATAGGCCTCTAAGGTTTCGAGGTGAGACAGATCCCCATGTAGCTGAGGCTTAGCTGGAGGCTGTGGCTAGAGTTTTCTGCCTAGTTGAGACACCAGTAAGATGGTGATATTAGATTCTAGTCTTTTCTAGTAGAGAAGATAGTAATAAGGCTTCGGTACATGGACCGTTTCCTAAGATGGTACCTTCGAGAAGTGTGACAGCTATATCACTTCTCGTTGGTTAGCAGTTACAACCGGCGGTACCGGTAGACGAAACATGTAGGCTTAGTGCCTTACATGTGTTTCAGCATCAGACCCCCATTAGGTTTTGAGGTGAGCCTGACTCACAGGAGGCTAAGGACTAGGTTGTGGAGGTGGTTTTGAGTTCCCTAGAGCTTCTACAGCTTCGGTAGGATGACATGTCAGTAGTTGAGTATTCATCAAGGCATACCGACCATTCATGGTACTCGATGAATAAAATATGATCAGTGCTTCAGGGCTCAGACTCTGAGAGAGGTGTGTTTAGGAACACCCGATCTAGCACTTTTCCTCTATGCATTCCTACTTATGTTAGGGTGATAGAGAGAACCTTTGTGGTGAATTTTCTTTCGCTGAGCGGATACAACCATTGAATGTTAGCAGTGAGAAAGTAGGAAACTAATGCCAGTCTCAGAGACTTTGGCATGTAAAATGTTTTGTGAAGAGGAAGTGAAAATGAAAGATGAATCTGTAGGGCCGCAGATGTGGAAGCAGAGCTAGGAGAGCAGAATGAGGTGGTGTACATTTCGACATGTTGGAAACCACCCCCCTTTTGGGGTCCACACTAGACTCAGATAGCTGGAGGGAAGGGGAAGGGAGTAGTTTCATGCAGTCAAGGAGTGTGACCCAAGGGCTCTAAGAATGATTCGAGGTATAGTCTGTGTCTACTACTTATTGTCGTATCAATAGACATAGGTACAAATAATTCCTTTCTTCCATGAATCTTGGTCAAGACCTAGAGTTTCCAGTTAAAATGTTGACTTGACCCTCATGTATGGAGATACATTTTGGAGGATACTCGATAATCACACTTATTCCGACGGTGTGATCTGACCGTTGAGGCGACAGTTTTGGTTGGAACCTCTTGGTGGCAGCATCGAGGCCTTACGAAGTTAGTTTGGGAATGGACTTGACATCCACAGTTCACCCTCATATTGACTGTATTAGACAAATAGGTTGAGGTTTATCTACAATGTTGGAATGGGGTTTTCCTTAGTCGGAGAAAAAGGAAACCCAGGCAGCACAGGATAGACTCATGTATAGGAGGGTGCAGTTAATCACTCTTAAGTCACCCATCCTTACCCTCGTGGATGCAGGAGTTTTGAATTTTCAGTCCCCAACAGGAGTGGCAGAGTGTGGGGACATCTTTTCAAAAGTTGTTTCTAAGATTACCTCCCCGAAGGGAGAGGGACTTCTACTTTGGATGAGTACTACTAGAGTTTTGAACCAGAATTCTCCATGGTCGTGGCACCCTTATTATCTTTGAAGAAGAATGGGATCCTTTCTTGTGCTCATAGAAGTGTCAGCAGATCCTTCATGAGCTGAGAGAGAGACTGACAAGTTCCCCCATCTTGAGGCTACCAGAAGCGGGTGTTGGTTATGTAGTCTACTGCAACACATCAGGTACCAGACTAGGTAGTTTTTTGATGCAGGAGCAGGCAATGATCACCTACGGCTCACAGCAATTGTGAAAGCAGGAGCAGAACTATGCTACACATGACCAGGAGTTAGAAGTAGTGGTCTTTCCGCTGAAGGTGTGGTGTAACTACTTGATGAGTGAACAATTTACTGTTTACTCTAATCACAATAGTCTCAGCAATAGATTCCCACAGAAGGACCTAAATAGGGGACATCGACGAGGGAAAGAGTTCCTTAAGGACTATAACCTTGAGAAAGTTTATACTACTGGGAAGGGGAATGTGGTAGAAAACACACTCAGTAAGAGGTCTGGTCTGCAATTACTGAGTGAGGTGATAGAGCAGCTATCCACATTATAGATATCCTTTTTGGATAAAGATGAAGCAGCTTACCTCCATTCTATGACTGTCCCTCCCTCAAATAGTCAGCGAATTCAGGAGGCACAGCTTGAGACGTTGACTATGAGGCCCGACGTGCTGAGATATCCTCAAGACAGTCTCCTGAAGGATTTTCTGAAGGTAGGGAGCACGTAATCCTTTTAAGAGGATGTATAATGGTACTAGTGGTGCTTTGAGACGAGGTGTTGATGGAGATCCATACATATCCTTCAGCGGTACAACCTGGTGTGGTGAAGATGTACCAGGACCTCTGGCATCAGTACTGATGGCCAGGTTTGAAAGAAGCAGTGGCAGAGTTTGTATCACTTGTTAGAAAATGAAGACTACATAGAGTCAATAGAAGTAATATGCCGACAGGAAGAGGGAGACCATGTCTTCCTACGGGTCTCACCTCGATGTGGTTTGTAGAGTTTTGGACAAGGTGACAAGTTATCTCTGAGGTTCATCGGACCTTTCTAGATTCTCAGCAGAAAGGGAAAGGTGGAATATCATCTATCTCTTTCCCCAAATATGTGTTCATGATCCATCATAGGTTATCGACCATGGCGAGATGGACTTAGATGGTGGGGAGAAGCTTATAAAGGCTCCAGTAGATATTGAGGATCGACAGGAGTGGGTCCTTTGTGGGTGGTTGATTCCTCTGGTGTGCATTCGTTGGTAGCATGGGGACCTCCAGGAGAGCACATGGGACCAGGAGGCTCAGATCCATGCTCAGTACACCCATTTGTTTTCATAGTCTATGTTGTGGCTTTCGGGGATGTAAAGCCCTACGGTGGGAAGAATTTAATGTCTTGGAAATTCCGTATAATTTTTTTATATGGAATTATTTCGAGACATCGAAATATGACGGCACGCAATTCTGAGGCCTGGAGTGCCTGGAATGATCTGTCGACGTTTTTTTAAGCTTAAATTAATGCGTGTAAGCAATTTTCCTGAAAAAGTGTAATAACTATTAAACGATTACTCAGATTAGAAATCTGAGGGCATCGTTGCACTCAGGATGGCGGGTTTACCCTCGGCGCAACTTAATTTCAGTCGGTGCGGGCCTCCTGTGAGAAAACCCAAAAATGGCATAACCGTAAATAAAATACTTAAATAATGTTATTTTATATTTCAAATTCTTATGTACGAAAGGTAGCTCGGATTAAAAGTCTGAAACCACCGCTAAACTCGTGAGGGGAAGCTTTCTTTAGGCAGATACTGACATTGGCCAGCGCGGGCCACTAGTGAAAATTAGTTTTTTGTCGTAAATAAAATAATTAAGTGACAATTATTTTATTGTAAAATCCATAACTTTTAAACTTTAACATGGATTAGAAATATTAGAGTGCTTTTGGGTTCTTTGAGGAGTGTTTCACCTAGGCAGATCCAAACCTCGACCAGCGTGGGTCGAGGGTGAATGATAATAATTTTCTAAACTTTTTTCTAGGTACGTTTTGTATCTTTTGAACCGGTTCTCTGAATTGAAATCCAAGTACACCGTTGAACTTGCATCGCCGATATTCTCTTAAGGATACCTTCACTTCGACCATAGAAGTTCTGGAGAAAAAGTTAAATTTTGAGACTTTTAAAAGAATAATAAAAATAACATAGTTAATTTTTATTTTCTTAATTTTGAGACTTTTAAAAGAATAATAATAAAGGTGGCAGCTAGCAACTGGCCAGCTGCATGGCAGAGTGGAAGCATGCATCCGCACCACCAGCGGAGTAGGAGGTCACGGCCACCGGGCCAAAAGGTAGCCGGTTGTGGTGGAGCAGTGGCGTGCGACCGCGCCATAGGAGGAAGACCGGTCGGCCATGCCAGATCGGGCGGGGGCCCTTTGGCAGGTCCCACATGTTGCCTAGTCGAACGGTCAGAAGGACCTTTTGGGAGAAACCGTAAAGGAGAGGCTCTCCCTTCCGCACCGGCTCGGGCGGACCGCGCTGCCCAGCGGTCCGTGCCACCAGGCCCCGCCACTGTGCCACGCCAGCGGGGTTGGTTGGGCCAACCCTTCGCGGGTCAGGCCCACCATAGCCAAGGCCAACAGGGATAGACCTAAATCGGGCCAGGTCTACCCATAACAATTTGGGTTGGCCTAGGCTGGGTAGGGCTGGGTCGGACCAGACCCGGGCCCATCTGGACCCAATTACACCTTCGTGGCCATAACTCGTGAACCGGGTGTCTTTTTGAGGAACTGTCTGCTACACCAGAATACTTATATCGAGAATGTGCTTTGTCTCTACTCCACATTAGTTTTGGACAAGGTTGGAGTATGATCAGGTTGGATCGGACCCTGAATCCAACTGGGCCCTCGGAGTAGAAATGCTAATAACTTACAGACCGGGCGTCCGATTGACGCGTCGTCTATTACGTTGGGTCCCTTTTGACATGACAGGCCTTTGGGATAATTTTTAGTGGAACGATGGGGTGGTTTTGGTATGACCTATGGCTTGGGAAGTGTTTCTCTCAAGCGCGATACATACGAAACCCTACAACTGGCTGAGATCTGACGACTGGTGACCATTATGACTCGGAGTGACTCGACATGACCAGTGGGGAGTGCCTCTGTGTGATGTGGTAGACCCACAGTGGGGAACGCCTTTATGGGACATGGCAGACCCAAGTTACTCGATAGGAGGAGTACCTCAGCAGACCACGAGGGGGAGCGCCTCTGTGTGATGCAACAGACCCATGGTACTCGACAGGAGGAATACCTCAGCAGTCTATGATTTGTGGGAAGCACCACTGTGTGAAATAGCAAGCCCACTATACTTGATAGAGGAGGATTTCTCCAACATTCGAGGTGTTTGATGATTTGATTGGGGATGTTACTTTTTTTTACCCCTAGAATAAATCTTGGTGTGAGATGTCTTTACATTGTGCTTGTGATTGAGGTTATTCTATGTGATACTTCACCTTCGCGATGTTACCTTCGTGGTATACTTCCCTCATGTATGAGATGAGTATATATTGATAACTTAGGTATATGTATGGGAATATACCTAACTAGAGTTGGCCTTTGGCATTTTGGTCTTTCCTTTGTGGAACTCTAGGAGACCTACGGGGTCTCGGGGTCCCTACTGAGTATCGTTATACTCACCCCTACATGGAATTCGCCCGATGCTTTTTGTGTATTGTAAAGATGATGTATGACATTAATCTAGGCTGAGGGGGCTAGGACTGGACAGTGCTCAAATGTGGACCATTTGGTGTGATGTAATGCAGGGACTACTAATTGTGAGTTGTACCTACCCTTCAGGTAGGATCCGGGGCAGACCATTTGGCATGACGTGACGCATGGAATATTGATCGGGAGCTGTACCTACCCTTCTGGTAGGATATATGGTGGATGATCCAAGACCTAATTTTAACCTTTTAGTTGTTTTGTACTTTTCAGTTGTAATCGTACATTTCCTGTTGGGCTTGTATTCTTGCCCCCTTTACTTTCAGAAAACATTTACTAAAACAGTTACTTTAGGTTTTATCTTGTTGCGTTCTTCTCAGTGTGTTTGTACAGGTTTAAAGGAAATTCCTTCCCATTTTAGGGATACGCCTTCCTGGTACTATTCGTCAGCCTATATCCTATAGAAGGCGGGCTTAGGGTAGTAACGACACGGGCCCCAGGGGATGGGTTGTGACAATGATTTTATCCATAACTCTTATGATAACCTCACAAGAAAACATACCACCCTAAAAAGTTATCTAAACTAACCTTTTATACCATCTATAATAGAGCATGACATGTGATCCTAGATCTAGTGCTGAAATCATGAACATTACATTTCTGGCTATGATGCCTGTATTTTTGGCCCTAATTTTCCCATCCAAAATTTCAAGCATCAAAAGGAAAACTTGTATCACTAAAATTATCAAGGGCATATTAGTTTTATAGTTTTATAGAATTAGTACAAAATCCTACCTAAACAAATCACAAGTCATCAAATAACTATTTCTCTCATCTGACCCAGCTTTTCCTATTTCACATTAGGTTACAAACTTTATCCTTGTGAAATCATTTATATAAATAAATCATTCAACAACATTATTTATATCTTGGGGAAAAGGAAAAATAATAAGGGTGATCTCAAATGATCAATAAGGGTAAAATTAAGCATTAACTATTAAATGATATCGATGTGCATATGAGTGGATAAGGGTATGATGAAATAATCCAAGTGCATGAGCGAATCATAAAATAATTCATACCCATCAATACCTGGATTATCATATATGAAAACATGTAAAATTAAAGAGTCATAAGATTAAATAATCATGAGCCATGTAATGTCAATATTTGTTATTATAAGAATTATAAACCCATATCAAGCATAAAGAAAACATTTTTATAACTTGGGACATCATTTTAATTTCACTATTATAATCACTTTTACAAATGGATTGACTATACGGTCAACATCCATACCCAATTCATTGTATGGATATAATGGAACCAACCATCCTTGGTCTATTATGGATCCACCCTTAATTGGTTTATAGCATAACCATCTGTCAAATTTCCCAGTACTGTTAAAATCATAACATATAAAAGCATCCATCTCATTATACACTCATAGGAAAAACCATTATCCCTTTCAAATCTTGATTAACCTATGGAAAATAAAAGGGTTCTATAATAATATATTTGAAACATGATTAACTTGTGGTTAATAAATGAGTTCTATAACAATCTCTTCAAAAACATGGATAACCCATGGAAAAGAAATCGGTTCCATAACAATATCTTTGAAACAATATTAATTGATCTAGAAAAGAATGATGATGGTGTCAATAAAAAATATATCCATGTATTTTTCCTGAAATTTAGTATAATTTTTTTATATGGAATTATTTTGAGAACGCAAAATCTGGCGACGCGCGATTCCGAGGCCCAAAGTGCTCGGAATGATCTGTCAAAGTTTTGTTAAGCTTTAATTAACACGTGTAAGTAGTTTTCCTAAAAAAGTGGAATAACTCTTAAATGGTTACTCAGATCATCAATATGAGGGCATTGTTGTGCTCAGGATGATGAGTTTACCCTAGGCGCGACTTAATTTTAGTCGGCACGGGCCTCTTGTGAGAAAACCTGAAAATGGCATAAGCGTAAATAAAACAATTAAATAAAGTTATTTTATTTTTAAAATGATTATAACTCACAAACGGTAACTCATATTAAAAATCCGAGACCACCACTAAACTCATGAAGGTAGTCTTTCTTTAGGAAGATACTAACATTAGCTGGCATGGGCCACCAGTGAAAGTTAGTTTTTGGCCGTAAATAAAATAATTAAGTGAATATTATTTTATTGTAAAATCCATAACTTTTAAATGGTAACTTAAATTAGAAATCCTGGAGTACCATTTGGTTCTTTGGGTCTTGTTTCACTTAGGCAGAGCCTAACCTCGACCGGTGTGGGTCAAGGGTGACTGTTAATAATTTTCTGAACTTTTTTTTTTGGGGAATGTTCAGTAAATGCGCGAGCAACGTTTTCTAACTATTGAACTAGTGAAATGATTCAAAATCAGAGGTCACCGTTGAATCCATAGTGCCTAGATTCACTTAAGGGAGGCTTCACTTCTACTGCAGTAGGTCTGGATAAAAAGTGATATTTTTAGACTTTTAAAAGAATAATAAAAATAACTTAGTTAATTTTTATTTTCATTCTTTTCCTCCAACGGACAAGTGACAACGTGGGACCGATGACGTGTCAAGCCAATAAATGGCTTGAACATTCATTCTAAGTAACTGCACCTTTGGGTAATTAGGAAGGTTCCTAATTAATGGGCCTCCATTAATTCCACGAACATTGCACACCATCACCCTCTCCTATTTATATAGAGCTTGGGGAGAGGTGTCGGCACTGCTTCGCCAAGAAAAGAAGTGATGACAAAGTGCAGTGATTCCAAACCCTTGGATGACGGAGCCGGTACCAATGGGAGGTGATGAGAAACACCAAAACCCAAAACTGAAGATCGACGATCGAGCGACGTTATTGGAGGCTGTTGCGGGAATTGCAAACACTGACCCACTTCCTCAACTACGGACGTTTCTCCATCATTCATGAGGTAAGGATTTTTATTTTATATATGTTAGAATTTATTCTACTTATTCTTCATATCCTAAACTTATAATGACGATGTCCAAACAAACATTTCCATCATCTCGCACATAAACCTTGCTCCTCTTTATTTTTATTCCTTGTGCATTCTTCATGCGTTCTTCAACACCTAATATTTATTGACACTGGAAACATGGAGTTTCACTGAGCACGGTATATGGACACAAAGCCCTCGACACAAGGATCATTAATATGTGATCATTTAATTTTTCGGGCTTGGAATGAAGCCGCAATGGTTCACGGAAGGAGGCGGCCAAATATTTATTGATGTTGGAAAAATAGAGTTTTGCTGAGTGTGATATATGGAAATGGAGCCCTCAATGAAAGGATCACAAATATGCGATCGATTAATTTTTCGGGCTTCGAATGAAGTCGCTGTGGCTCACGGAAGAAGGCATCGGTTGGCACCCAGCCGGTCGTGAGAAAGGAAGGGTGGCGCGCACTCGCGCCGCCCGTTGAAGAGGAGGTCGCAACCCTTTAGCCGTCAAGGGGAAACGTGGCCGCTGATAATCGGCCGACCTTGTGGTGGAGCGCCGACATGTGTCCACGCTGCCAGTGGAGAAGGAGGTCGCGGTCGCCTAGCCGCGGTAGAGGCCGAAAGGCAGCCTACCATCAAGACGGCTATGGTGGAGCAGTGACGCCTGATCGCACCACTAGGAGGATGACCAACTGGCCGTGCCAGACCGGTTGGTACCCCTCCGTAGGGTCCCACATGTCGCCTAGCCAAATGGTATGAATGATCATTCTGGATAAACATGAAGGAGGGGCTCCCCCTTCAGCACCAGCTCCTGCAGACCGCGCTGCCTCGCGGGCCTTGCCCAGCGGACCTTGCCCAACAAGAGTCGGGCCGCGCCACTGGGCCGTGCTAGCAGTTTGGGCCGAGTCGCCCACTTCGCGGGCCGATCCGGGCCCACAAAATCCCATGCCAACCGTTTCAGACCCAAATTGGGCCTGGTCAATCCAAACTAGTTTGGGTCAGCCCAGGCCGGGTCGGAATGGGTCAGACCAGACCCAAGCCCATTTGGACCTAGTTAAGCCTTCGTGGCCATAACTCGTGAATCGAGTGTCTGTTTGATGAACCATCTATGGCACCAGAATCCTTAGATCAAGACGTTCCTTTTGGTATACTCCACTTCAGTTTTGGATAAGGTTGGAGTATGATCGGGTCGGATCGGACCCCGAATCCAACCGGCCCTTCAGAGCGGAAATTCTAATAACATACAGATAGGGAATCTGATTGACATGTCATCTATTACGTTGGGTCCCTATTGATGTGACGGACCATTGGGATACTTTTTCATTGAACTTTGGGGTGGTTTTGGTATGACCTATGGCTTGGGGAGTGGTTCTCTCAAGCGTGATACGTATGAAACCCTGTGACTGGCTAAGATCTGACTACTTCTGACCATTACGACTCAGAGTGACTCGATATGACCAGTGGGGAGCGCCTCTATGTGACGCGGCAGACCCACGGTGGAGAGCCTCTTTGTGTGACCCAGCAGACCAATGGTACTCGATAGGAGGAGTACCTCAGCAGGCCACGAGGGGGAGTGCCTCTGTGTGATGCGGAAGACCCATGATGGAGAGCGCCTCTGTGTGATGCGGAAAACCCATGGTACTCGATAGGAAAAGTACATAAGCAGTCCATGATTATTAGGAAGCACCTATTTGTGACGAGTTAGGCCCACTTTACTCGATATATGAGGAGTTCTCTAGCAGCTGAGGTGTTCGACGATGTGACTGGGGATGTTACTTGTTTCTACCCCTAGAATAAATCCTTGTGTGAGGTGCTTTAATTGGTGCTTTTGATTGAGGTTATGCTATGTGATACTTCACCTTTTTGGTGTTACCTTCATGGTAAACTTCCCTCATGCATGATATTAGTATATCTTGATAACTTAGGTATATATATGGGAATATACCTAAATAGAGTTGGGCTCTTGATTTGTTGTCTTTCCTTTGTGGAACTATAGGAGACCTACGAGGTCTCAGGGTCCCTACTGAGTATCGTTATACTTACCCCTGCTCAAGTTTTTCCCACACCTTGTTGTGTCTTGTGCTGACAATGTACGACATTAATCGATTTGTGGGAGCCAGGACTGGACGGTGCTCAGAGGTGGACCATTTGGTGTGACGTAACGCAGGGACTACTGATCGTGAGTTGTACCTACCCTTCAGGTAGGATCCGAGGCAGACCGTTTGGTGTGACGTGACGCAGGGACTACTGATTGAGATTTTTACCTACCCTTCAGGTAGGATCCATGTTGGACGATCCAGGAGGTGCTTTTCACCTTTCAGTCGTTTTGTACTTTTCAGTTGTACTTGTACTTTTCTAGTTGGTCTTGTATTCATGCCCCTTTACTTTCGACACACTTTTACTACAGTAGTTACATGTAGTTTCATCTTGTTGTGTTCTTACCTCTGTGTTCGTATACATTTAAAGGAAATGCCTTCCCGTTTTAGGGTTATGTCTTTCTGGTGCTAGTCACCCTCCCCTGGCCTATGGAAGGAGGGTTTGGGGTAGTCACGACTTGGGCCCTAGAGGAGGGGTCATGACAATGATGGTATCCATAACTCTTAAGACAACCTCACAAGAAAACATAATACCCTCCAAAGTTATCTAAACTGACCTTTGATTCCATCAATAATAGCGCAGGACCTGTGATCTCAGATCTAGTGCTGAAATCATGAACAGTACATTTCTGGCTATGATGCCTATATTTCATACCCAAATTTTCCCATCCAAAATTTAAAACATAAAAAGGAAAACTTGGATCACTAAAATTATCAAGGACGTATTATTTTATAGTTTTATATAATTAGTGAAAACTACTACCTAAACAAATCACAAGTCATCAAATAATTATTTTCCTCATCTAACCCATCTTTTTATATTTCACATTCGGTCACAACCTTCATCCTTGTGAAATAATTTATATAAATAAATCATTCAAACTCATTCTTTATATCGTGGGGAAAAGGAAACATAACAAGGGGGATCTCAAATGATAAATAAGGGTAAACATAAGCATTAATAATTAAATGATATCGATGTGCGTAAGAGTTGATAAGGGTATGAGGAAATAATCAATGTGTATGAGATAATCATAAAATAATTCATACCCATCAATACCTGGATTATCAAATATGATAACATGGAAAATTAAAGATTCATAAGATTAAATAATCATGAGCCATGTAATGTCAATATTGATTTTGATAAGAATTATAAACCCATTTCAAGCATAAAGAAAACATGTTCGTTACTTGGGACATCATTTTCATTTCACTATTATAATCACTTTTACAAATGGACTAACCATACGGTCAACATCCATAAACAATTCATTGTATGGATATCATTTAACCACCCATCCTTGTTATATCATGGATCCACCCATAATTGGTTTATAACATAACCATCTGTAAAATGTGCAAGTGCTATTAAAATCATAACACATAAAAGCATTCATCTCATCATACACTCATAGGAAAAACCATTATCCCTTTCAAAACATGATTAACATATGGAAAATAAAAGGGTTATATAATAATATAATTGAAACATGATTAAATTGTGGTAAAGAAATGAGTTCTATAAGAATCTCTTCAAAACAAGGATAGCCCATGGAAAAGAAATTGGTTCCATAAAAATCTATTTGAAACAATATTAATTGATCTAGAAAATAATGAGGATGGCGTCAATAAAAAATATATCCATGTAATGTCTTATAAATCTCATATAATTTTTTTTAATTTATATGGAATTATTTTGAGACCTCAAATTCTGACGGCGCGTGATTCTGAGGCCCCGAGTTTCCGGAATGATCCATCAAAGTTTTGTTAATCTTTAATTAATACACATAAGCAGTTTTCCTGAAAAAGTGGAATAACTCTTAAACGGTTACTCAGATCAGAAATATGAGGGATCCTTTTCACTCAGGATGGGGGGTTTACCCTAGGTGCGACTTAAGTTTAGTTAGTGCGGGCCTCCTGAGAGAAAACCTGAAAATGGCATAACCATAAATAAAATAATTAAATAATGTTATTTTAGTTTACAAATTCTTATAACTCAGAAATGTTAACTCAGATTAAAAATCATAGACCATTGTTGATCTCATGAAGGTATACTTTCTTTAGGAAGATACTAAAATTGGCTGGTGCGGGCCACCAGTGAAAGTTAGTTTTTGGAAGTAAATAAAATAATTAAGTGACAATTATTTTATTGTAAAATACATTACTTTTAAAAGGTAACTCAAATAAGAAATACGAGAGTACCGTTGGGTTCATTGGGTAGTGTTTTACTTAGTCAGAGCCTAACCTCATCCATCTCAGGTCGAGGGTTACTATTAATAATTTTTCAAAAAAAAATTCGAGAGCGTTCAGTAAACGCGCGAGCGGCGTTTTCTAAATTTTGAACCGGTGCTCGGATTAAAAATACAAGGGCACTGTTGAATCCATAGTGCCATGATTCACTTAAAGAAGGCTTCACTTCGATCGCAGTAGGTCCGGAGAAAAGGTTAGATTTTGATAATTTTAAAAGAATAATAAAAATAACTTAGTTAATCTTTGTTTTCTTTCTTTTCTTCCAATGAACAAGCAGCAACGTGGGACCGACGACGTGTCATGAAAATCAATGGATTGAACTTTCAAACTATGTAACTGGACCATTGATGAATTTGGAAGGTTCATATTTAATGGGCCTCCATTAATTCCACGAACATTGCACACCCTCCCCCTCTCATATTTATATAGAGCTTGGGGAGAGGTGTTGGAACTACTTCGCCTAGTAACGAAGTGCTGAAAAAGTGCAGTGACGACAAACCCTTGGAGGATGGAGCCAGTACCATTGGTAGGTGATGAGCGACACCAAAACCAGAAACTAGAGATCAATGATCGAGCAACGTCATTAGAGGCTGTTGCGGGAATGACAAACACCGACCCACTTCCTCAACCCTGGGAGTTTCTCTATCGTTCATGAGGTTGGGGTTTTATATATGTTTGAATTTATTTTATTGATTCTTAATATCCTAAAATCACAAAGGCGATGGCCAACGAACATGGCCATCATCCCACACATAAACCTTGATCCTCTTTCTTTTTATTCTTTACTCATTCTTCATGCGTTCTTCAACGCATAATATTTATTGACGCTGTAAACACAGAGTTTTGTTGAGCGCGATATATGGACGCGAAGCCCTGGACACAAGGATCGTGAATATGCGGTCGTTTAATTTTTCAGGCTTGGAATGAAGCTGCAATGTCTCATGGAAGGAGGTGACCAAATATTTATTGATTTTGGAAACACGAAGTTTCGCTGAGCACGATATATGGAAGTGGATCCCTCAACGCAAGGATCGTGAATGTGCAATCGATTAATTTGTCGGGCTTGGAACGAAGTCACAGTGGCTCGCAGAAGAAGGTGGCGGTCGACACCCAGCTGGTCCCACCAAGTCCCAGGCTATCCGTGCTGGACCCAAATAGGGTCGGGTTGATCCAAACCAGTTCGGGTCGGCCCAGGCTGGGTTGGCCCGACTGGGTCGAACCAGACCCGGGCCTAGTTATGCCTTCGTGGCCATAACTTGTGAACCGAGCATTCGTTTGATGAACCGTCTGCAGCACTAGAATCCATGGATCGAGACATTCCTTTTGGTATACTCAATTTTATTTTTGAATATGGTTGGAGTATGGCTGGGATGGATCTGACCCCGAATCCAACTGGGCCCTCGGAGCAGACACGATAATAACTTACAGACTGGGCGTCGGATTGATGTGTTGTATTTTGCGTTGGGTCCCTTATGATGTGACAGGCCTTTGGGATACTTTTTCATGGGACTTCGGGATGGTTGATGTATGACCGATGTCTTTGGGAGAGGTTCTCCCAAGCGCTCTATGTACGAAACCCTACGACTAGGTGAGACTTGACGACTGCTGACCATTACGACTTGGAGTGACTCAAAAGGCCTAGTGGGGAGTGCCTATGTGGGACATGGAAAAACCATGGTGGGGAGAGCCTCTATGTAACTCGGTTGACCCATGGTACTCGACAGGAGGAGTACCTCATCAGGCCACGAGGGGGAGTGCCTCTGTGTGACGCAGCAGACCCATGGTGGGGAGCTCCTCTATGTGACATGGAAGACCCATGATACAGGATAGGAGGAGTACCTCAGTAGTCCAAGGTTTGTGGGAATTGCCTCTGTGTGATGCGGCAAGCCCATTTTACTCGATAGAGGAGGAGTTCTCCAGCAGCTAAGGTGTTCGACAATGTGACTGGGGATGTTACATTTTACTACCCCTAGAATAAATCCATGTGTGAGTTTTCTTTACCTTGTGTTGTGTTTCAGGTTATTCTATGTGATACTTCACCTTCATGGTGATACCTTCATGGTATACTTCCCACATGTGTGAGATATGTATATCTTGATAACATAGGTATATGTATGGGCATATACCTAAGTAGAGTTGGGCTCTTGCTTTGTGGTCTTTCCTTTGTGGAACTCTAGGAGACCTACAGGGTCTCGGGGTCCCTACTGAGTATCGTTATACTCACCCCTGCATGGGCTACACCCGCACCTTGTTGTGTTTGGTGCAGACGACGGACAACGCTGACTGAGGACGATGGTATCAGGACTGGAGGTAGCTTGGAGGTGAACTTTATACGAGGTGTACTACAGAGATGACCATTCGAGAGTTGTACCTACCCTTCGGGTATGATCCTTGGCAGGTGTTCACAGGAGCTGTTTTTAGTGTTACTTGTACTTTTCAGTTTACTAGTACATTACAGTTGGGTTTTTATTCTGGCCCCTTTTTCTTTCTGTACACACCCTATTTACTATATGTCTTTAATTTGAGCTTGTATCCAACTTTTTTCTTAATTGTGTGAGTTTTCCGGTTGTAAAGGCAATGCCTTCCCATTTTTAGGGAATATGCCTTTCGGTGATTTTCACCAGCCCCTGGCCTATAGAAGGCGGGCTTGGGGTACTCACGGCAAGGGACCTAAGGGACAGGTCATGAAAAATAACTAAAAACAGGGTTTGTTTATGTTGATGAATTGAAATATCATTAAAATATCATTAAAACATTCTTGAGGAAACAATCCTTTTCATTTTAAAAAACACTTTTTTAAAAAATAAAACATTTTGAAAATACTTTTATTTGAAAATAAACATGAAATATTATAAATTAATATTTCAAAAAAATTAAATAATTTATTGATTAAAATATAATTTCTTATTTAAAAACACTCATTTTAAAAAAAATTGAAAAGAAATTAGAAAATATGGTTTTGGAATAAAACATATTTTCGTCCAAAGAGAGAAACGAAGTAGGATTTTCATAAAAACATTTTTTTCAAATGCGTAATGTATAAAGGAGTGAGAAAATGGTACTATTAAGTAAAAATTTCATGATTGAACATATTATAATATTTTTCCTGATAAATATAAGGTTTCAAAATTGTAGAATTATTCATACTCAATCCCAATAATTGATGAGATTATAACAAAAGTCTCTTACCAATTTGGTAAATTTGAATCATAATTCTCATGAAAGAATAAGAGTAAGTGAAACTTATAATATAATGAAAATAATTATATCAATTATATAACATATAGATTGGGAAGTTTATATACCTCATAAAAGAAGATAGGTTCATAACATGACGTAAGTCTCAAAGAAGGAAAATTGTGACAAAAATCCATTATAGCTTTGGTAACTTTGAAACCGTAATCCCCAAGAAAGAGATATCCTAAAATGGATATTTTAAATCCATATAAAATTAATTATAATAATAATGCAATATATTCATGGTCAGTATATACACCACACAACTTAAACAAGCAGTCAATATGTCATATATCTCACAGAAATAAAAGTGAGATGAGGAAAAATCCTTACCATGAGTCTGATTTGTCATGCACTTCCTTAATATTCTTGAATAATAAACATATGTTAATTATTTAATTGTTTTATAAACTTTTAAAAATTTATTATTAATTTTATTTCACTTATAAAAAAGGTATATATAATTACTAAATCAATTAAGTTTACATCGTATGTTTTGACCATATTTGGATTATGTGTCAAAATCGACTATGGTTGGTTGACTATGGTCAAAGAGTGCGTTATATAAATATATAAAGAATAATAATAATTATATAATTATCACATTAATAAATAAATTATAATTTTAAAACAAATCATGAAATATGGTTTTGAAAAATGAACCAACATTAAGATCATGGAGACTGTAGGTCATACGTATGCATGAGTAACGTTTCCATTTTTCAATGATCATTATAAAATGAAAGTAATTAATGTTTTATCATTACATAAGTATAATTATTTAATAAATACCATTATGTTTAATTATATATACAGATATATATATATATATATCATTCTTGTGATGTAAAAGGAATCACATCTCTTCGAGGAGGCGGTAGTCCACATGTCCACAAACGACGTTATAAAATTTGTAGTGTGTGAAACAGTAAGAAGAAAATGATATATTATATATCTAGAAAGATAATTATTTTGAGGAGGCGTTAGTCCAAACGTCCACAACCGTTGTTACCATATTCCCATAAAATGGAAAGTGTGAAGGTATATGAAATATAATAATTCCAGGAGAATAAATACATTAAAAATATCATAATTATCATATAAAAACAATATTTCCATAATTATTTCCAACCCTGAGTGGTGGTAATGGAAGAACGAATGGAATTGGTTCATGAGGTGGTAGTCTGCCATACACACGGATATTGATTTTGTATCCCATTTTATGTAAGTGTGTGAATTTTTAGGTCAGACCCATAACATAAAAAATATAATTATAATTAATATAATTAATTTTTTATATAAGCATGATATAAAAATAAATGACTGGGGTTGAGAAATAATGAAAAAAAATGTATGTTGGTGAATGTTACCTCTCACAACAAGAATTTAATCTAATTATGGCAGGTTATTTGTGACGGAATCCCATAACAAAAATTCATTTGTGATGAGGGTATGTCGAAAATAATCTGTTGCAGAAGAAGGTGTTGTAAATGTGATCATTTGTGACATCCCATCACAAAACATGTTCTTTGTGACATGTAAGTAATTCATCACAATATATTATCATAACATTTTTTAAATACCCTTTTATAACAAATCATCACAAAAAGTTATTTACGACAGATTTATAATCCGTCACAAATAATAAATTTTAAAAAAAATATAAAAAATAGAAATCATGCTAAGACATCATACATAAATGGGTATGTATTTAGCCAAAAAGAATGCTATGTTTCTTATAATACCTAACGATGCATTGAGGTGATAGATTGGTCAATTAAAATTGATTAAAAATAATTAAAAATAAAAAAAATATAATATAAATAATTAAAAAATAATATATATATATATATATATATTTAAAAATAATATACATATTAAATAAAATAAAATTAATTAAAAAATTTATAAAAAAATATACTTAAACATAATTAAATTTTTTTAAATTAATTAAAATATTTAATATATTGAAAACTAATAAAATTAATTAAACAACTGAATATATTTAAGAATAATTAAAAAACATAAAATTAATTAAAAAAGTTAAAACATGAAAAATAATTACTAAATTTACAAATATTTGAAAATAAAAAAAAAAATTAAAACACACATATAAGTAATACACCATTTAAAACATAATATGTATATCATACCAAATTACAAAACATTCTTATAAACATCAAAAGTCATCAACTGTTAGAAAGTGGAGGAGGATCACTCAAAGAAATAGGGGAAGAAACTCCATACCAACACCATGTGAAAGTCACCGCATATAATCCATCATCTGATCATCTCTTAGATGTTGCTGCTCATACTCCCCATCCCTCTCCTTCTGCATCTGCTTTATCATCTCATCCTAAGTTCTCAGCCTCGCCTCATACTATGCAGAGGATGATGACATCGACGACGACACTCCATGAGCTCCCTTCATACTCACTGATGTTGTAACGACCCAAAATTTTTAATAATATTTGTTTCCTCAATTTTTGTGTTATTTTATTTTAGACTCAACAAAACTATATCCTTTAATTAATGAAGTGAGTATAATTAAATGATATCGTTCGGTTTCAACTGTTATATGATCGTTAGTCAATATGACCGTTGTAAACTAAACACTTAGCATTACAATTATTGTTTATAAATATAAGTGATCTGGGTTAATTAATATAGAAATAAGAGTCGATGGCCTCATCCAGTAGACTCAGGTCGTACGAAGCTCATATGTTAGAACTTGGGAAGGAGGTAGCATCTCTGGGATTTTCTCTGGACCAAGCCTAAGTTGAGCTTCAACGTGTGAAGCTTGAACAGAATCGCCTAAGGGAGAAGTTCAAGCTGATAGAAATCACCACTCGGGCAATGTTGTCTGAGCCGCCCCAAGATTCTATCACCATAGCAAACCTTACACTTAGGTCTTATACATGTGTTATAAGGAGCTATGTAACGAGGCCTTAGATACTTTGTGTAATCCCTTGGCATAAATAAAATTTTTATTTCTTATTATGGTAAAATTTGTGATTTTCAAATTTCCGGATAAATATAGGACGAATATTATTGATGAATTTTGGAAAAAGGGTATTTCAAAATATTTATGTAAACTATAAATAATTAATAATGTGAAAATTTTTTCAAAAAATGGTCTTCTATAGTTGTGATCAGTATGAAATTTAGAGTCTAATAAGATCAACATAATTTTTAGTGTATAGTAAAGTATGAACCGTAATATTACCCTTATGAATAGTAATGAATATTAATGAATAGTAAATTATCCCAAAAAATATAAACTTCACCCATTAATGTATAAATACAATTTAGACATCTTAAAAGTGAAAAATTGATCATAGTATAAGTTTTTGTATTTTTCTATGGCATAAATATTTTATTTACAATTTTATAATTAATTTAATAATTTAAAATGTAAATTTATTTTCATAAAATGTAATCATAAATTTTTTCTTTATTTTCTTATGGTTATACAATAATTTTATGGGACCTTGATTACTTTTCAAGGTGTTACAAAACAAGTTATAGTTTTAGAGTTTTTTTTTAATAAGTAATGATTTTATTTAAAAATTAAATTAAAACAATTTAGAAAATTATTTTCAAAAAATGGAGTTCATTTTTGAATTTAGAGCATAGATATTTGGTTAGGGTGAATTTATGAGTTTTTATAAAATGTTTTGTTTTTCAGTGAATAGTAAAAATACAGTTTTGAGTTTCGGTGAGATTAATGACATCATTAAAGAAGTAATAATGATGTAATAAATCTAGTCAACTTTTGAATAGTAAGATATGTTATGAGGTGTCCGAAGTGGCCAATACCATGTTCAAATACCATTAGAAAGCCCATGGTTTTTCAAATACCACTGATGAGGTGTCCCTTGGAAATTAATTATATATTCCCTCACTTTCGCTATAAATACCAAGCCATTCCCTCATTCCTTTTCATTCAAAAAACCTCCTCAAAAAAGATATGGTATTTTTACCTCTCAAGGAGTCCTAACAAGGTTCCCTCAAGTCCCCAAGGTCCCAAAATTCGAGATTTCGAAGTTACTTTTCAAGGTAAGGGAAACTTTCACCCTCCTCTTTTTGTCATGATTTCCTTTATGTTATGTCGTATAGTTTCCATATTATTATGCGGGGGTATGTTCTTATATATCCTTATTACTTTCCATTTTATGTCAAATTTATGAGAGACCCTTTCCACTCTCATCAACTTACTTTTCTGAATTATATTTGATGATGTTAGTTTTCCGAATTTTCGTAAAAGAAATCACATTTTCTCTTTCCTTTCATGTTTCCTTTTCATGTGGTATGCCATTTAAATTTCCACACCATGATCTTATTTATTTTTATTATGTACCTCTAATTTATAGATATTCATTTATTTATGAGAGACCATTGTCCCCTCTTTTTTTATTATTTTCTAAAACAATGTTATATAGTCGTTATGCTGTAGAAATTTCTTCTCAAAACTTCTCTCTCTTTCTCTCAAGAAATTCTCTTTTTTTATTTATGTGAATAACCAGACATATTTCGTTTCAATGGGTGTTCATAAATACACAAAAATGATTTATTTTATTCTGTAATTGACACACATATAAGCCTCACTCTTCTTCCATGTGTTATAAATGACATAATGATCTTATTTTTAAGCACTTTTAAAACATCACGATTTTGAAATGAAACTCATTTATTTTATTATCATTGGGTTATTTATGAAATGTTTGATTATTATATATTTGGATAACATGAAATTAAATACCTATTAAGGGTGTGCCTTGATAGTGCTCTAATGCATTTGGTAAATAATTTAATCTCTATAGATGAAAAGTTTCATGATACCTTGCTGAATAACCTTAGTAATTTTTTATGACACCTTGGGGATGAACCATGGTGATATGTTCATGAATGTCTAAATGAAATATTGTAGCCACACATTCAAGTAATTATTAATGTCCTTTTTATTATGATATTCCTCTCTTTTCATTTCTCATGTCTTTATGTTTTTTATCAAGTTCTTATTGATATCATGAGTAAATTGAATCCCTTGTTTACCCTTATTGGGCCTTCTTCTCACCCTTTCCGTTGATGTATGTCTCCATGTTATGAGATGCAGGAATTGTACTTAGGATAAACCTATGATGAGTCCTTATAGGTGCATTAGAAACATTTTTTATTTTGTTTTCATGTATTATGTTCTTGATTTCCAAGACACTAGACTTTAAAGATCCTCTGTTTGTAAAATGTAATGAAAAGTTATGTAATAAAATGGCGGGATTCCATAGTTGGTATCAAAGTATTGTTTAGTTATTTATGGAAATTAGTCTATCAAAAACTTTAGGAAGAACCCTATAGAAAAGTTTAAATATATGAAATCTTCCTTTTATTTTGGTGAAATGTTAAATAAGTGGTTTCTAAAAAAATAAATCCCTATCTGGATATGAGCAAGTGGATGTGGCTCTGGCAAAGATGTACCTAGGAGTGAAAACTCTTACAAGGAGTTTCGGGCTTGACCCGGGGTATCCTATTACATGAAAACGGTCCTTGCTGCACTCCTATTTTTACACTCCCAGGGGATATGTTTGGTTAATCATAATCTTTTTATGAATCTTTATGAAGGATTTATAGAGAAATGTAATTGTTTAAGCATGAAGTTTTAAGACATAAAATCCTTTATAGTTAAAAGATTCGTAAATGAAATAAGTTTCTCACTAAGGTTTTATTATTTTTGAAAATGGTGGGAAATAGGAGTAATCGTGTAATGGTGACCACAATGGACCATGCGCTCACGGACCTCCTATGAAAGCCAAAATGGAAACATTCATATGAATGATGAACAAACTAACTCAAGTTATGGGAAATAACTTGAATCAAGCTGAGAGACCAATATCACCACGAAGGGAACAAAATTATGTTGAATCCTTTATGAATCAATGACCAGAAACCTTTAGTGGATCGATCAACCCATTGATTTCTAAACAGTGGATCATCTATATAGAGAATATCTTTTTTGTGCTTTTCTATTCAGAGCAAGAGAAAGACTCCCTGGTTGTATATCACTTAGAGGGAGAAGTTTATTAGTGGTGAGAACTAATTAAAAACACGAGGCCAAGAGTGGAGGTTGAAGCTATGGAGTGGGAAGAGTTTAGAGGAATTTCTTCAGTAAGTATTTCCCCCGTTCCATGAGAACAAGAGTGGAGAAGGATTTTATCGAGCTGAACCAGAAGGAGAATGAATCTGTGGGAAGCTACGAGATGAACTTCACTAGATTTTCCCATTATACCTTAATATTTGTCTTGGATCCTAGTGAGAAGGTTGATAAATTCTTTGGTGGACTAAGAACTCATATGTAGAAGAATCTAGCCAACTGAGACTATGATAGCTATGAGGAGATATTGGAGAGTGTGATGAAAGTCAAACTGGAGTTTGGTGAGATGCACTGGTCTCATAAATCCAATGAAAATAAGAGATCGATGGAGCCATTCTTAGAAAGGAGGTTCAATCAAGGAAGAGGAGGCAAGAAAGTACATTGTCTCACATGTAATAAATGTGGGAAGAAGCATTCAAGAAACTTCCTGCCCAGGAGCGGGAAGTGCTACAAATGTGGAAGAGATGGCCATATTGTGTGGAATTATCGTAGTGAGGTGAAGTCTCAACATCCCAACACTGACGACAAGGGGAATATGGTTTAGTCCCTACCAAATTTCCAATGCTATAAGTGTGGAAAACTTGGGCACTTTTCCAATCACTGTCCAAATCTGAGGGCAGTGGAGGGGAATCACCATCAGCCTCAGCAACGGGCAAGGGAACAAGGTCGTAATTTCTCAATCACTGTGGTTAACATTGAAGCACTAAATGATGTTGTGTCAGGTATTCTTTTTGTTCTCTCAAACCTAGCAAATAATTTTTTTGATTTTGGTTCTACTAATTCCTTTATTTCCCCCATGTTTGCAATGAATTTAGAATCAAACCCCGATTTTCTAAAAGTAGAGTTATCAGTCAAGACTCCTGTTGGGATTATCTAAGAATCATCAGTTTTTAGAAACTCTAGTATTTACATTAGTGAGCATAGTCTTATCAAAAATCTAGTAGTCATTCCCTTGCTGGAATTCAACATTATACTAGGGATAGACGGGATCTCAAATTATAATGCTAAGAACAAATGCAGAAGTAAGGAAATCTCAGTAGTCTTGAATGGAAAACCTACAGTTATCTTCTAAGGAGAGATATCTCAACCTAATCTTTGTCTAGAAGAACCTTCTATATCCTTCTTTTTGGAGTTGATCAGTGAAGAAGAATAAGGAAATGATAGTTTAAGGATAGAAAATGTCCCCATCATCCGGGAATATGTTGATGTATTTCCTGTGGAGTTACTCGGTCGTCCCCTAGAAAGAGAGGTAGTGTTCTCCATTGAACTCATACCTAGATCTCATCCGATATAAAAGACCCCCTATAGGATGGCATATGTGGAGCTAGATGAATTAAAGAAACAACTCCAAGATCTTTTGGAGAAGGGGTTTATCTGACTGAGTGTGTATCCATGGGGAGAACCAGTTATCATTGTGAAGAAGAATGATGGATTGAAGCGACTATGAATTGATTATAGAGAACTAAACGGGATCACAGTGATGAAAAAATACCCTCTTCCAAAAATTTATGACCTAATTGACCAACTTCGTGGGGCTCAATTCTTCTCTAAGATTGATCTTCGATATGGTTATCATCAATTAAGGGTGAAGAAAGAAGATATTTAAAAAGCTTCCTTCTGATCAAGATATGGGCATTATGAGTTTGTTTTTATTCCCTTAAGAATGACTAATAAACCTGTTATTTTTATGGATTTGATGAATATATTATTTAAAGACTACCTTGATAACTTTGTGGTAGTTTTTATTGATGATATTATGATATATTCTAGAAGTCGTGAGGTGCATGAGGATCATCTATGGGTTATTTTTTAAACTATATGGAAGGAGGGGCTTTTTGGGAAGTTCATCATATGTAAATTCTGGTTATAGTACGTTACTTTCTTGGGGAACATTGTCACCAATGAAGGAATCACAGTTGACCCTGCAAAGACAATAGTTGTAGAGGAGTGGACTCAGCCTACAAAAATAACTTAGATTCTTAGTTTCCTTGGTTTAGCGGGATATTATATGAGGTTTGTGAAAAACTTTTCATGACTTTCTAATCCATTAACCATGTTAAATCGAAAAGTGGTCTAGTTTATCTGGAAAAAGGAGTGCGAGGAAAGTTTCAAAAGCTAAAGAAGAGATTGGTTACTACAACTGTGTTAACTTTGTCCTCAAGTGGAGAAGGATTATTTATTTTTAGAGATGCATATCTGAAAGGTATTGGGTGAGTCCTCATGAAAAATGAAAAATTCATTGATTATTCATCTCGACAGTTTAAGAATCATGAGCTGAACTATCATACGCATGATTCGGAGCTGGTTGTGGTCGTTTTTTCTCTGAAGATATGGAGGCACTATCTTTATGGGGAGAAATGTGATATATACACAGACCATTAATGTTTCGAGTATATTTTCACACAAAAGGAATTGAACATGAGACAGAGGAGATGGTTGGAACTTATCAAAGACTATGATTGTTCAATTCATTATCATCCATGAAGAGAAAACAAAGTCGCTGATGCATTAAGCATGAAAGACACAGCTATTCTATACATGATGAGGATTCAAAGAGATCCTTTGATCAATTACCTAATAAAGTTGGACATGGTAATTATAAGTTAAGTGAAATCATCAACCCTATTTGTAAAGACCTAGAAATTCCATGTAATTATTTTAAAATTATATGATAATATTATGAGTCCGTGAAAATTGACGGCGCATGATTCTGAGGCTGGAGTGCCCAGAATGAATTTCTGAACTTTTTTTTGGGTACGTTCAGTAAACATATGAGCGGGTTTCTGTAACTCTTGAATCGGTACTTGTAATTGAGATATGAGGACACTGTCAAACTTGTAGCTCCTGTATTCTCTTAAGAATACCATCACCTCGACTGCAGTAGGTTGAGGGTGGAAGTTAGTTTTACCGTTTTTCATGGAATAAGAAAAAAATTAAAATTTTATTTTTGTAAAAACCTCCTTCTGATTTATGGATGTGGGGGCCACCAGAGCATGAAACCTCTCTTTTTTGAATTCATGGTGGTGGGGACCACCCAAAGCCGTCTTAATATGGGAAAACCTTCCAACTTCAATTAATTAATTATGCCAACTTCAATTTATTAATTGTGCCAACTTCAATTAATTAATTATGTCAAATTTCTTTAATTGATAGACCTTATTTTTATTATGTTGGAATTTATCCTCTTGGTGGGAGGATTTGGTTGGCAAAGGAGATCTTGGGAGAATTGTGGAGAAACAATCTCTCCAACGAAGAACACTTTCTCCAATGAAGAACTCTGTTGAAGGATCCCCAATGAGGATCATCTTCAACGAAGACGAAAATATGTCTGTCCTTTCCTCTCCTCACTAACTTCAATGATAAATAGAGGTAGGGATTGTTGTTTTATACCCCATACCTAGTTCTTGTCGTTCTTCTTGATTTAAGAACAATTATGCCTCTTTCTACCGTTCTAACACGGAGGGTGCGGGCCAAAGGAACATGACCTGACCTCTCTTAAATCTTTATGGTTTATGATGGTATTGAATTGATGGCGATGACCCGAGTCGAGTGTTGAAGTCTTCGGAATGGAGAACGGGCCACCAGGGCGTGCTCGGTGACCTGAGGAACGTCGCTTGTAACCCGTATCGGTGACCGACACTGGTGGGGCACGGAACCGGCAGCCGACACTCCGGTGGGCCGCGAAGACATCAGCGGCATAACCACTCTTCCATAGAAGGGTCATGGCCCATCGGCCATAGCAGAGCAAGGGTGGAGGCCGGCACATGGTCGGCCACACGAAGAAGGCGGCGGTGCGCGATCACACCACCAGGGGTGCAGGAGCCGCAACACGAGGTCGCTATGGAAAAGGAGGGAAGTCAGCTCACTGGAGGCCATTGGTGGTTGAATGGAGCAAGACCGCGCAGCGGAGGACAGCTGGTTGTCTGGCCAGCCGGGGGGCCGAGTAGGACCCGAGGTCCTACGTGTGAGCTGCCGGTGCCACATGGCACCGGCTGGTCGGCTACCCAACCCAAACAACCCAACCGTTCGGGGTACCCATGGGGAACCTCCCATTGGGTGGCGTCTAGGGAAGACCCCACCGTAGGGCCACCTAGCAGTGGGCCTCCTGCGGGCCTCCCAGCACAGTCCACACTGTGGGCCACGCCGGTGTGTCGGGCCGGACCCAGTGGGCTGGGTCGGATCTCGCGGGCCGAGTCGGACCCAGACCAACTTTGACCCTTTCCACTCTTTCATCCATAACATGAGATACGGTCATCCGTTTTAAGAACTGTCTATGGTGCCAGAAACCTTGGATCAAGATGGTCCTTTTGGTATACCCCACTTGAGTTTTGGATAATTTTGGGGTATGGCCGGGTTGGATCGAACACGAATCCAACCGGGACCTCAGGACTAAAAGGACAATAAATTACTGACCAGGCGTCTGGTTGACGAACTTTCTATTGCATTGAGACCAATTTTTCATGGCATTCATTTGGGATACTTCTTCATGTGACTTCGTGGAAGTTTTAGTATCAACCTGTGGCTTGAGGAGTGGACCCTCCCGGAATCAATCGATCTTAGTGCGAGAACCCTATAGCTGGTTGTAACTTGATTAAGGGATCCTATGTGGGTCTGTGCTTTAGAATCCTACGTGGGTCTGTGTTTTAGGATCCCACATGGATCTGCTCTAGGAATCCATGTGGGACTACTATAGGATCCTAAGTGGGTCTTCTATACTAGGATGCTACGTGGGTCTGATGAGTTAGGATCCTATGTGGGTCTGCCTTTCAATAGATTAAGATGATTCAGTTGTCACATTTAATCATCTTTAATACCATACCTAAGTTATACCTGGTGTGAGATAAGTCCTTACCTTTGTGGTATTCTTCTATGTGCCATTACCTTTGGTGGTATTCTTTTGTATGGAATTACCTTTGTTGTACTTACCTTCATGGTGATACCTTTGTGGTATACTTATTTTTGGATTTACCTATGTGGTACTTACCATTGGGGTGTTACCATCATGGTAATATTTCCTCTGTGGAACAGTTTAGCTCTGGGATTTTGAGTTGGACCTTGTGTTTCCTCATGAATGTTATGGGTTTACTTGATAACTTAGGTATATGTATGGGAATATACCTAAGTAGGGTTGACTATTGTTTCCATGATTTGTGGTTTATCCTTTGTGGATTTGTGAGACCTTTGAGGGTCTCGGGGTCCCTACTGAGTATTGTTATACTCACCCTTACACGGGCTATGCCCGTACCTTGTTGTGTTTGGTGCAGATGACAGACAATGCTAATAGAGGAAAAGGGTACCAGGACTGGAGGTAGCTCAGAGGTGGACATTAGAGGAGGCGTACCGCAGAGACGACTGTTCGAGAGCTATACCAACCCTTCAGGTAGGATCCTTGGTAGGTATTCACAGGAGCTATTCTAGTTTACTTGTACTTTTAATTTTTCTTGTACTTTCCAGTTGGGCGTGTATTCTGGCCCCCTTTCTTTCATACTATACACACTCTTTTACTATACAGTTTACTTGTGTTCATATCTTTCTGTGTACTTGGTTGTGTGTGTTTACAAGTTATATAGGCAATTCCTTCCCGGTTTTAGGGTATACAGCTTTCGGTTCTAGTCGCCAACCCCTGCCCTATGGAAGGCGAGCTTGAGGTAGTCACGACACAGGCCCCGAGGGAAAGGTCATGACACTAACCCAAATGATTTATCAACCATGATTACTGGATAATATCAAGAATGATTAGAAAGAAGATCCTTTGTTATAAAAGAAGTTCGAGGCTGTGAAGGATGGGAAGTTTCATGAGTTCAATATTGATCAATAAGGTGTACTAAAATTTCATACAAGACTATGTCTTCCATCTATTCTAGAAATAAAGAAGGATCTGAGGGTTGAAGCTCATAACTCTACTTTCTCTATATATCCTGGAAGAACAAAAATGTATAGGGACCATTGTGATCATTATTTGTGGGATCATATGAAAAGGGAGATTGTTAAATACACTTCAAGGTGCCCAGTATGTCAGTTAGTCAAGTCAGAGTGAAAAAATCCTAAAGGGGTATTGCAACCACTACCCATACCAGCATGGAAGTGGGACAATATTACTATGGAATTCGTCACTATTATCCTGATAACTTTCAAAGGAAACAATGTCATATGGGTTATTGTGGACCGTCTCACCATGACTGCCCATTTTATCACCATTCAAGAATATTTCTCTTTTGATCAACTTGCCATGATTTAAGTGAAGGAAGTGGTAAGGCAGCATGGAGTTCCACTTTCTATCGTATCTTATCATGACCGATGGTTCACATCAAAATTCTGGAGAATTCATCAACATGCTCTTAGCACTGAATTGAATTTCAGTATGACCTATCACCCCCAAACTGATGGCCAATCTGAAAGGACTATTCAAACACTCAAGGAAATGCTGATAACATGCTCAATGGAATTTAAAGGTGGATGGGATCAACATCTTTCTTTAGGTGAGTTCTCTTAAATCAATAGCTTCCACTCAAGCATTCAAATGGAACCCTATGAAGCTCTATATGGGAAGTTATGTAGAACTCCTACTTTTGGGGATGAATCTGGTGAGGGAAATATTCTTGGGCTTGATCTTGTGCAAGAGATAATAGAAAAATTTCATTCCATCTAGTAACACATTAAGGCTGTTTAGAGTCGCAAAAGAGCTATGTCGACAACTGTCGAATGGACTTGGAGTTTGATGTTGGTTACAAGGTCAATCTTCTAATTTTTCCTTGTAAGGGAGTCATGAGGTTTGGGAAGAAAGGGATGTTAATCCCTAGGTACATTGGCCCCTATGAAATACTTGATCGCATAGGAGCAGTGGCCTATCGGCTTTCACTCCCTCAAAATATAGCACAAGTTCATGATGTTTTCCATGTACCCCTCTTGAGGAAGTACATACCTAACCCTTCACATGTACTAAATATAGAGGTGATTAAACTGGAACATGACCTCTCTTATGGGGAGAAGCAGGTGGAGATCTTGGATCATAGAGACAAGGTTCTACACAACAAGACTACCCACCTTGTTATGGTGTTGTAGAGAAACCACAAATGTGAAGAAGCCATGTGGGAACAAGATGAGTATATGAGTCATAAGTACCCACCCCTTTTCTCTTCTAAGGGTACGTGTTAAAATTTCAGAGACGAAATTTCTTATGGGTGGAAGAATGTAACAATCCAAAATTTTTAATAATATTTTTTTCATAAATTTGTGTGTTATTTTATTTTATACTCAACAAAACTATATCCTTTAATTAATTAAGTGAGTATAATTAAATGAGACCATTGGGTTTGGACTATTATATGATTGTTGGTCAATATGAACATTGGAAACTAAACCCTCAGCATTACAATTATTTTTTATAAATACAAGTGATCTTGGTTAATTAATATAGAAATAAGAGTCTATGGCCTCATCCAGTAGACTCAGGTCGTACGAAGCCCATCTATCAGGGAATGGGAAGGAGGTAGCATCTCTGGGATTTTCTCTGGACCAATCCTAAGCTGAGCTTCATCATATAAAACATGAACATAATCGCCTAAGCGAGAATTTCACACTGATAAAAATCACCACTCAGGAAATGTTGTTCGCATCACCCCAAGATTATATCAACATAGCACACCTTACACTTTGGTCCTATGTTGGTGTTATAAGGGGCTATGTAATGAGGCCTTAGATACTTTTTGTAATCCCTTGGTATAAAAACAATTTTATATCTTATTATGGTGAAATTTTTGATTTTCAAATGTTTGGACAAATATTGGATGAATATTATTGATAAATTTTTGGAAAAAGGGTATTTTAAAATATTTATGTAAACTTAAAATAATTAATAATCTAAAATTATTTTCGAAAAATGGTCTTCTATAGTTGTGATCAGTAATAAATTTAGAGTCTAATAAGATCAACTTAATTTTTAGTGAATATTAAAGTATCAATAGTAATATTACCCTTATGAATAATAATTAATAGTAAATCATCCAAAAAATAGAAATTCACCCATTAATGTATAAATACAATGTAGACATCTTAAAAGTGAAAAAACAATCATAGTATAAGTTTTGGTATTTTTTATGTCATAAATTTTTATTTACAATTTTATAATTAATTTAATAATATAAAATGGAAAAGTATTTTCACAAAATGTAATAATAAATTGTTACTTTATTTTATTATGGTTATACAATAATGTTATGGGACCTTGATTACTTTTCAAGTTGTTTCAAAACAAGTTATAGTTTTAGAGTTGCTTTTTTTTTATAAATAATAATTTTATTTAAAAATTAAATTATAAATATTTAGATATTTATTTTCATAAAATGAAGTTCATTTTTGAATTCGATCATCTATATTAGGTTCGGGTGAATTTATGAGTTTTTTATAAAAAAAATTATTTTTTGGGGAATAGTAAAAATATTGTTTTGAGTTTTAGTGTGATTAATGACATCATTAATGATGTAATAATGATGTAATAAATCTGGTCGACTTTTGAATAGTAAGATATGTTATGAGGTTTCCCAAGTGGCCAATACCATGGGAAAATACCATGGCCCAGCCCATGGTTTTCCAAATACCACCGATGAGGTGTCCCTTGAAAATTAATTAGATATTCCCTCACTTTTTCTATAAATACCAAGCTATTCCCTCATTCATTTCATTAAAAAATACTCCTCAATGAAGATATATTATTTTTACCTACCAATGTGCCCTCAATCCCCCAAGGTCTCAACCTTTGATCTTTCAAAGTTCCTTTTCAAGGTAAGGGAACCTTTTATCATCCTCTTTTAGTCATGATTTCCTTTATGTTATGCCTTCTAGATTTCATCTTATTATGTGGGGGTATGTTATTATATATCCTTATTATGTACCATTTAATGTCCAATTTATGAGAGACCATTTCCGATCTCATAAACTTATTTTTGAATTATAAGCGACGTTGTTAGGTTGCCGAATTTTCGTAAAAGAAATCGCATTTTCCCTTTCCTTTCAAGTTTCTTTTTCTTGTGGTATGTCACTAAAATTCCCACAAAATGATCTTATTTATTTTTATTCTTTACATATAATATAAAATGATTCTTTTATTGATGGGATACCCTTGTACCCTCTCTTTTTATTATTTTATAAAACCATGTTATATAGCCTTTATGCTGCATATATTTCGCCTCAAAATTTCTCTCTCTTTCTGTCAAGAAATTCTCTTGTTTTATTTATGTGACTACCCAGACCTATTAAGTTTCTATGGGTTTTCATGAATAAAAAAATGAAATATTTGATTCTGTAATTTACATATATATAACCCTCACTCCCTTTTCATGGATCATAAATGACATAATGATCTAATTTTTAAGAACTTTTAAGACATCACGATTTTGAAATGAAACCCATTTCTTTTATTCTCTTTGGGTTATTTATTAAATTTTTGATTATTATCTATATGGATCACATGAAATTAAATGCATATTAAGGGTGTGCCCTGATAGCGCCCCAATGCATTGGGAAAATAATTTAATCTCTAGAGTTGACAAGTTTCATGATACCTTGGTGAATAACCTTTGTAATTTTTTATGGCACCTTGGGTATGAACCTTGGTGAAATGTTCATGAAAGTCTAAATGAGATGTTGTAGGCACATATTCATGTTATGATTCATTTCCTTTTTATTATGATATTCCCCTTTTCCATTTCTCATGTATTTATGTTTTTTAACAAGTTCTTATTGATATCACATGTAAACGGAATCCCTTGTTTACCCTTATTGGGCCTTCTACTCACCATTTCCTTTTATGTATGTCTCCAAATTTTGATATGTAGTAATTTTACTTAGGATGAACCTATTATGAAGCCTTAAAAGTTGATTATAATAATTTTTTATGTTGTTTTCATGTATTTTGTTCCTAATTTCCAAGACACTAGACATTAAAGATCCTCTGTTTGTAAAATGATATGAAATGTTATGTAATAAAAAGGAATTATTCCATAGATTTCGTCATAAAAGTACAATAATGACTCATAGGTATCAATAGACAACCAATAAGAGTCAATCAAATTGACTGGAAACCCTGTAAAGTCGCTTGAATCCAAACCCCTTTATAGAAATCTGAATCATTAGTGAAATATTGTTCTCTCTCACCTTGTTTATCCTGTTAATGAGAATTCATAGCCTCATATGTTTTCTTTAAATATAATGAAAAATTAGAATAACATCAAAATTAATGTTAATGAAATTTTAAAAAAATCACTATATGGCAATGTCATTCGCCTACAACTTCTCCTGTACAAGGATCAGTATAAAAATTCTTATAAACTTTAATCTCTGTAATAGATGGGTCAGTAGCAGCCTATATAATATAAAAACCAGTTAGAGTTAAAATATATATACATCAATAAATAATGTCACTTACCATATTTCATCTATGTATGCCAAATGTAAGACTCCAAACCCAATGGGTGACCTCTTTCCTCTCCCAACTCTAATGTCCAACTAATTCCATCCTCTTAAAAGTCTCTCCTATCCAGAAGGATCATAATCTATCATATACGTAAGCAGAGATATGGTTGGGATGATGGGAGATGCATGACTAATAAAAAACAATAGCATAAACTTTATCCATGGCTCTATTTATGATGTTGTGCAGAAGCTGATGAAAGAGATCACATATACAACTATCTTATACCTCTTAGATAGGACCTCTCTGACTATCAGGAATTGAAGAAAATTAATTATGAAAGATAATTAAAAAAATATGTTTGTAATTAAATAAATTTTAAAAATTATATAGTATTTAATAACATAAAATATAGTAGTCGAACATTTGGTCATGCATGGCGATGGGTACCAGGTCACATGAAACCCATAGCTTGGAAAAATAATTTATTAGAATCACACCAACCTACCCAATAGATAAATGTAAAAAACTATGAAAATAAATAGAAATATTCATAAAAGTTTTACCAAAATTAATACAAAAAGTTAACATAAAATAAATATCTTAAATAATTAAACATACCTTCGTAAACGAGAATTTAAAAAATATGGTCATCTCTCTAGAACACGATCCAGAATCATCAATCAAGCAAGACAACTCCACCTCCTAATCGGTGCACTGGCCTAAGGAGCAGGTGAATTGGGATCTTTAGCAAGAAGTGTGACATTAGTGAGAGAACAAAATAGATTGTCATGGTCATATCCAGACAATATAAAAAAATATTCCCACCTATAATAGATTGTTAATACATATATCAAATATATAAAACTAATAAATACCATAATATAATAATATTACCTATAAAAAAATTGTTAATAAAAATGTGAAATATAAAAAATTAATAAATATCAAAATATAATAATCACATGTAACTAAATACTTCAATATAATACATCAATCATCATCCTCTTCATCATTTTTATCGAGATCAATGTATTTGTTCACATTTTATGCATCGTTAACTTCCATATGACTTTCAGTTTCATCATCCCTTTTTACTTTATTATCATTTTCTATATCATTGGTCGTTAACTGGGGGATTCATTATCAATATTTATATTTAATAGGGTATGAGATTTATTTTTTGATTTTTCTTGGAAAACCTTAATATGATTCACTTCCATAGAACCATTTTCATATTCAATAAATTGATCTTCAAGTGATTTAATTTTTATCTCACTCTACAAATTTATAAAATACCTCAAAACATCATAGTAATTTTTATAGTAAACATGATGTTCTTGATGTGCGAACATAAATAGCTCATTTGTTGTAAGAAGACTTTTATATTTAATTTCAATGACTCCATTTCTTGGATGAACTCACAACCCTCGATAATTATCAAACCAATGACATTCAAACATTGTTACATAATTTGGTACCAGATAACATAACTCAATTATTTCATCTAGTATACCATAAAAGTCAACTTCACATTCCTTATGATGGTATCCTTTCAAATAAACACCATTATTCACGGATTTCTTTGAGTCGCCATATATGTGTGTATGGAATTGAAATCCATTAACCACATACCCATTATATGATTTTACCAATTTCTATATAGGGTTTTTGAGCACAAATAATTGACCATCAATTTAATTTCATGTTTTGTTACCTGTAAACAATAAAAAAAATATTAATAATAGACATCATTTCAAAATTGATTTATTATTCCATCGAAATAAACATAACTTACCAGTATTTGAAACCAATATGAAATTTTTTTTGTCAGCGTTCTTCAATTGGAGCATATGTAATTTGTATAATTTTTTTGATATGTTAATAATATAGTCTACAAAAAAGTTAATTCTCAAACTATTCATAGTCTTGATCCAAAAATAACAAATTAATGATTAAAATAATTGGAAAACACCCCTCTCCTCCTCTATAAATACCACCCCTCACCAGATATTCTCCTCACACCATAAAATAGTTTATCCTTGTCCAAATTATAAACAAATATATTCCCAAGCCCGTTCCCCATGTCTTGGAGGTTCTGGTCTCAGCAAAAGACCAAACCTAGGTTCCTTAAAGAGGTTCTAAAAGAGGAGAATTCCAAAGGTAAAATCCTCTTTCTTTTTCTTTTAATTTCTTTTAATTTCTTTTTATTTTGTTATTATCTCCTAAAATAATATATAAAAATGTTCATGATAACTCCAGTATATTCTATATACTATAATTTTATCATGTTAATGTAAGATCCATCATCAAAATCTTTTTTCTCTCTCTTTTATTATAAAAATGAAATCATTACTCATGATGTGCGTATTTACCAACATTATAGATGATGCATTTTAATTTTACATTAATTCCTTAAATTATATTCATAAAACCACTATAATGGTTGGTAAATACTTTAAAGTTTATATAATAACCCTTTTTATGTTCTGGAACTGACTTTTATTCACAATAATAAATAATAGAACAAAACTAGTTTGTGATGTTCGAAAACCCGCTAAAAAATCTAAATGATCATCACTAACCTTTTACCTAATGATTCATCCTCATACCATTTAACCAAATGATATATATAACCATTTAAACCTATGTATTTTAATTAATACAATATAATTTCAATTATGGATAATTATACCCATTTTAAATAAACTTCCATACTCATATTCTAGTGAACTGATCATGAAAACCAAGAAAATGAGCACTCCCAAATGATCAAATTGAACTCTGTAACTCATTTAAAAGGATATAAATGAACTTAATAAAACTATAATAAATAAATAAACTTGTAAAAGAGGTTCTTTATTTGTTAATTAATCAATTTAATTCGATTTTCTAAGATATTAAAGTGAAGAATGCTTTGAGACACATTGTAAGGGTATTCTCAAACCCAACTTTATGTCCTTGGGTTTTCCCTCTATCACTTCATTTTTAGTATTGATGTTCCTTTAATTTTACTTAAATATAATTTCATTATCTATCCCTTTTATTTCATGGGATATAAAATCTTCTAATCTGATTTTATGAACAATGAAAAAACTTTTCCAAAAAAACTCTTCCTTCTAAAAAATATGTCTTTTACTCCTCTTAAGATTGTTTTATCTTCACTCAAATTATTGATTATTATACCAAGTATGTTATTCCATATTTATTTTTGGAACCCCAAAATTTATTCATGAATTTATGAATTATTAAATGAAACACATTAATTTCTATGGGTTATTTTACATCCATGATTGATATACATTCCATGTTAAATGTATGATTATGTAAATGTTATGATGTGATGGGTGCACCTGAAATTATATAGCACATGTAAATGTTATGATGGTATGGGTGCACCCAAAATTTTTTATCACTCCAATTCATTGGGTAATGTGATTAATCTCGTGATATAAAGTGAATTATTCATGAACATGATGATATATTTCTTCATAACTATGTGTGGTAGTTCCTCCCTAAGATATTATGTTTCTTTTTTATGCATTACCATATTAAATTCCTTTATCTAATGCTTCCTCTCATGATTATGATGATGATACTTGATTATGTAATGATGATGATTATTATGCTCACCCATGTTTCATGTCACTTATTCATCCCCTTACTGGGATTTTATTTCATCCCTTGTTTTGTTGTATATCCTCAGGTGAATACTTGTACAAGGAGAAACACAAGGGCCAATAAGAATCTAGAGAAAAAGTAATTAATTAATTTTTATACTTTATTATGTAAATGTTATGTTTGGACCTAATTTTACCAATACAATAAACCTTTGGATCCTATTTTCGTAACATTATTATTTTTTTATCTTTAAAATGATGTAATATTAATGAAATAAAAAGTAGGGTCACTATATGATCCTCTCATTTATTTGATGACTAGTAATTAGAAGTGATTCTATAGTATCATTTGCTTTTTCCCATAATTTTTTGTCTCCTGTAAAAAGATAGGAGTACCATTTCTCCTTTTTCTTTCTCATTTCTCTCAGTTGAATATGTATTCCATAAATTTCTATAGAAATATTCAAATATCTTCATCTAAAAACACTTACACTAAAATCCACACATAAAACATTCTCTATAGTTGTTATAAAATCATGTAGTAAATCATTATGTAGTTTTACTCATTTCTTTACATGTAGAGATATTATTATCAATCTTGTATATATTCAGCTTAAATTTATAAATCGAAAATAGAATATGATAGAACTGAAGGGTGTCATTAAATCCTACGAGGCTAAGAAAATATAATAATTTATAAATGACTCAAAAAATGAAACTAACCAACTAAATGTATAAATAAGTGAGTTTAAGGTCATAACTATAATATGGTGAAATTATATTTCTAGGAAATAAAAAAAATTGATTGATTATGGTTTTTTAAGGAAGGGATAGGAGGTAGAATATTTATTTTGAAATTAGTTGTAGAAATCAAGCTAGGTTTTATATATTTTGGGTTCAGGTGCTAGTGAATTTAGAAATTAAATTTCTTTTTCATGATTGTTGTAATATTCAATATGATGAAGATATGTAGTTTTTTTATCCACTCATTAATGTATAAATAAACTTATTTTCATGGTCAAGAACTTGGGTTTCTAATGACTTAATGGTCTTGATACCATTTTTAAACATAATTACCCTAATATATTCAATTATCATGCCTAGTTCAAGGTAACTAGTTGTGAAATTAAAAAGATAACTTCAAAATTCTTATTCCAATGATCTTGATATATAAATTGGAAATAAATTGAAATAAATTTAAATTACAAAAACCCAAACATGAAAAAAAAAATAGAAAAATATTTCACAACACCCTCCTCATTTGTCTAAAACACCAAGCACAGTTTGGGAGTTACCCCTCCTGCTAATCATGTAGGAGTGGGAGGAGATGGTCAAATAAAATAAATGAATAATTATAATTGAATATAATAATTGATAATGGATTTTTTAGAAGTTTGACACTTATCCCCAATCTCTGTAATCTTATTCCCCTTGCAGCAGGAGCCTGAACCTCTTATTTATAGGCATAGATATATCCAAAATCAGCTTCAATACCCCTAAAATTGGATTTAAAAATCATCTAGGTCATTCCAGGGTGACATAGGTCCATAAACATTGAAATACCTTTAATATTATAAAAAATTGGATCTTTAATTCTACTATTGAATCTGGGTTCATTATGTGAAGGAAGTTTTCATGGAAAGAACAGTTCAGCTTCTGTCTTGGAAACTTTCTTCCATGAAATCATATAATGTGAATACTTATTCAAAGTGTGAATCATCATGAAAATTTTATCGATATTTTCTATCTATATTAACTCATTACGTGAATGGATATTCACATCATGAATAACTTCAATGCAACTTATAAAATGTGTAAATCATTCTTCACAAAATATGAATGGGAAATATAATTTTAAGAAGATATCTTCCTAGACCCAGTCATGACATGAATCATTCATTCCCAAGATTCCTTAACTTTTCTCTGTGAATATTTCATGATGTCATGTTACACCACTTCATGTTGTAGTTTAAAGACTTTGTAACTTGTTTTATCCATATCTTTTCTTCATTTTCCTCAAAATTGTGTTCAAATGTCTCATGCCACAAAATGAGTAAAAAAATAAATAATTTTATAAAGAATACTCACTTTAATTCCAAAATAAATTCCTGATTAACAGAAATTAGTATCTCAACATAGTATTCTTCATCTCAATTCCTCTTGAATAACATCTCACTATGATAGTAAAACTTGTGTCAAAGTTTTTTTATCATCACATTAAATTTCCGTATTTAATTGATCAGGAATTTCATCCAATCAAGGTTGATAATTTTCTAAGAAATTAATCCTACTCTCATCATACACTTATCAATCGAATATATTACAACAAAATTAATCTTTATGATATTTTGAACATTTAGGATCATCTCTAGAAACATAAAATTTATTTTATTCATATTTTGGAATATCTCAAGTTAAGATTGTATTTCCACCTTCCATAATTTTTCAGATTTGATCTTGATTTACAAATTTTGAAGATCATATTATCAAATTCATTAGATTAAATCACAATACCCTTAAGGTGTTTATGATGTTTAGGTCATTTAATAATCCATTAATCATTATCCTAACTCAATTTCCTCTTCTGAATATAAATTTTAGAAAAAAAATCATTTTAGTCTACATCATTCAATAATTTTCACAAAGTATGAAGTTATACAAAGATAACATAAGTCATATGCCAAATATCAAAGTTATGCACCTTGAAAAATCACTATTTTTCAATACCTTGAAAGCATACAAAATACCAAAAAATCTTATAGGTTTCAGAGTCATACATACCCATCAAAAAAATTGCACTCTATCTTGAAGTCTTATGGGATCATCCTTTGATAAAGTACACTTATAAATCACACACCCACTCTAAAATCTCACATTAGGTGTCATAAAGTCATATTCAACCTTCTCATGTTATTATAAATTAAAAAATTCATTATTTAATAATACTTGAAAATTTATATGAACTTCCATGAAGTCATATGAAATAGTAAGTCTTATGAGAAATACTTGGCCAATTTTTTAGCTCCATTATCAAAATTATAGACTTCTACAAGACTTCTTCAAACCACTTAGATCCTTTTTAAACATTCATCCAAGAGTATTTCCTTACTTATTTTAGGAACCTTCATTACTAGTACTCTAAGGATGGTTTCTCTAGAACTCAGTCTAGATTCCTCCAACCATTGAACCTATTTGAACCATTTTAAACATAGGTTAAACAATTTCTCCATTTTAAGGTTCAAAAACTGGAACATTTCTTCTATAATTCCACTATTTACATGTTTTTTATGGTTCTCCTTAGTTTTAATTCAACAATTTAATTTCCATAAGTTCCAACTCTACAATCATCAGAAGTATAAGGGACTCTCATAGAGCATTCATTTCCTCCATATTCCTTTCCAACATAGGACCCTTTCCCCTTTGTATGTTCATGGGAGAAACCCCATCTTACATTGAATCTCCTTACCAGATATAATGAGCACCAATTGAAAATAAATACAAAAACCAACTCCATGATCTAATTAGGTACTTAAATCTCCACTTTTGGATTTTTTTTTCAATACAAATTAATCTCCCCAAGTCAATGTCTCTACTCCCCATTATTTATAAGTAATTGAAAGCTAGAAATTTTTTCTCAACCTTATTAACACTATATGTAAGGTTGAAAATATATTATCCCCCTTATTGATATTAATAATTATTAGGAAATGAATTACTAGGGAAAATTTTTCTTTACTTTACTCTTTAAAAATTTAAGATTCATCTTCTCCCCTAATGCTCGTATCATATCTAGGTTTCTAGTGAATTTCATGAGATAAGGGTGGAACCAAATATCTCTTACTAATGATCCTTAAGTAAGTCAACTCTAAGTCTATGTTTTCTAACCTAGTGTTGAAAATAAGAGTTATTTTACCAAAGCATCAAAGATGACCACATACATTACTAATGTGATATACACACTGACAACCACATTCTTGAGGTTGTGCAACAATTTTTTTGAAAAATGTTATAAAAATACACTTCATTTGAATGAACACATAAAAAATATTCATGTTCAAGAATGTTCCTTCTCCATTTTGTTCGATATATACTCCCCATTTGTAACCAATTTCAATATACATAAAAATAAAGTTAGGATAGGGAAAATCATACCTTATTCATCATCATGGTTAGGGTTATCCAGATTTATACATTTACTAAAAATTAATTATATTTACTCTTTTTATTAGATCCCCCCTGAGTGATGGTTTCCATTCTCTACGATGGTTGATACTATTTGATATTTTTAAAGGATACATTATAGAGACCCACACTTTTCACACATATATATTTCATATTAATAGATCAAAAATCATTATATAACATAATGATACATGCCAAAATCATATAGGACCAGTGCCATTGGATGCTTAGACACATAAAAAACTGGTTTATAGGTAAACTACACCATCTCCCATTATACTCTTCATAACTCGATCCTTTATAAGACATATCATATATAATACCATTCTTCATAACATAGGGAAAGTAAACATAAAAAAGTGTAATCTCAGATTCCCAGTTAGGTTAAATAAGTTATATATCAACATAACATCAGTATAAGGGTATGAGAACATGAGAATAACATTTGAAACCCATAACCTATGTATCATAGATCATTAAATTAAGTCTTAATATAAATATTTTCAGTTTATAAGTCATGAATCATAAAGTAATCAAATAAAAAAATCCATGATATCTTTATATTGTCATAAGACATAGATTTTATCTATACACATAATAATAGAAAATCTTAGGTCAAGGATACCCACAAAGACATTCATAACATATTAGGCTTGGTTTAACCACCCATGTACCTAATTTGGGCTTGAGATAACCTCTTTTATACCCTCTTTTAGTCTTTATAAAACCTCCATTCACCCTCTTTGGGTCTTGGGATAAACTCTTGTATACCCTTTGAACTCGTGGAACATTAATCCTTACGCAATACATTGGAGGATTGTATAATTCTGGCCCCACCCATCATATAATTAAAATCATACAGATTTATGCCAAAAGATCATAAAACATTCATCATATCAAAACCCATGAAAATAAATGGGTTTAATAAAATATTTCTTTATAGCATAACCTATGGAAAGGAAATGGGTTTTGCAAACATTTCATCATCTCATCATAGCATAACACGTGGAAAAGGAACATGTTTCATAAACATCATAAGTGACCATTTTGGTAATGAATAAGGATCATATCATTAGATCATATCCCAAATAAATCTTAAGTAACATCAAAGGATTTCATATTTGATTGGAAATTATTTTGAAATATCAATTGGAATATTTATTGAGGAAAATATTCGTTTCACTTTGCAATCACTTATTTAAAATATAAAAATTTACCAAATATTAAGGGAAACATTATATTTAAAAATATACTTGTATAATTTTAAATTAATACATAAATCATTGATTATTCATTATGGCATATAATAAAAATCAAATCATTCATGTTAAAATAAATATTTCTTTCACATTTTTAGTAAAAAGTCAAAAGTACCTCATTTGGTAAATTATAAGAATATTCATTTTAAAATATTTTTTAAAAATACAAACATGGGTAAAAATGATTAAAAACCCATATAAGAACATTAAAAACATTATTGAAAATATTTTTAGAAAACATGGATATGGAAGAAAAAGGATTTTCAACTGAGGAGAGAAATATAGTCTATTTTCCATAAATATAGTCTTTCGGTCTCTTGAGTACCTAAAGTGGGGAAAATGAAAGGAAAAAATGTAATATATAGAAATAACCTAATAAGAATAAAGTTCATTAGTTTCATGATAAGTAGATCATGATATTTCATCATTATAAACATAATCATGAACAATCTCAATAACCAAGGAGATTGTAACATAAAAGCCTTTACACTTTGATAAATTTTGAATTATAAGGCCCATGAAATAAAAAAACTTATATGGATATTCATATTTGATAATTTTCATTATAATAATCATAAAATACATCCATGATCAGTATATAAACAACGTAAAATAAATAAGTGGTGAATATGGCATGCAACCCACTGAAATAAAAGTGAGACAAAAATCTCTAACCTCAAGTCTTGAATTTATTCATACACATTTGAACCTCCTATATAATAAATATATGATTAATATACAACTATTATAGAATAATAATCATATATATCATATCATATATGATTTAACTATTACCTTTTTTTACCCATTTATAAACAATTTCCTTGTTAAAATCATGTTTAGTGTAATAACTGCTTTATTTTACATGTATGTTTTAGTTTGGTATTTTCAATCCTTTTACATTGATAATGGTTCCATAATATCCAGAATTTTATCTATGATATAAATATAAAATATATTCATTATATATTTATTTATAGTAATCCAAAAAATTTATAGGTTGAAAATGAATTAAACAATTCATAGAGATGGTGGGTCGTACATACGCATGAACGTTGTTTCCATTTTCTCATCAGATGGAATAAAAGAAAACTAAAGATTATATCACATTTATAGAATAATTTTTATGTCATAAATATCATATATATATTCATTAAATTTATCCTTATTTACATCCATGTCAATATAAAGTGAAAAACAAATCGCATCGCTTTGTTAAGGAGGTAGTCCACATATACGCAAGAGCGACGTTATTATTTTCCAAATGATTGTAAGGTAAGAAGGTAGATTTAGTATTATAATTAAATAATTATAATTATTTCATTAATATAATATATATAATTTTAATCCATAATTAAATCCACATGTGAGAGGCGGTGATGGAAGAAAATTACATCGGTTTGCGAGGCGGTGGTCCACTGCACACATGGTCGATGATTTAATTTCCCATTTTATGGAAGAGGAGATAGATAAAAATTATTACGTTATCACAATAACATATAATTATATGGGAGATAATTATTTTATTATATCATCTTAGTTGAATAATATTTTAAGGAGGTGTAATAATAAATAAAATAAAAATTCTCTGTTAAGAACGATACCTCTTCTTCGGAAAACCTCCTTAGGTTGACACCAAAATAATTATTAGGAGTATTTACTAAAAAACTCTGGTCTATAAGATAAGGGGAGGGAATTAAATAAGGTATTTTTTAATTTATTGGTCCTACCAAAAGGATAAGTGTTAATAGTAGAGGAGATGGGGTGCCTTTTTATAAGGGGGGAGAGGGCACACTAAAAATTTTTTTAAAATAAAATGTTATCGCCACATTTTACACTATCCAAAAGGCTCCAAAATTACACATTATCGAACCTTAAATGTGTTAGGGTCGATATATGGCCATCCAATTTGAATTGTAAAAGTTAATAGGTAATTTTAACCCTTCTCCTTTTAGTTTAACTCCCTTGTAAACTCGTAGTAACCTTAACTAAAATGTTTTTTTTTACTATTTATTATGATAAAAAATTAATTTTACTTTATTATATAATATTAATTATTCTAATTCAAATTATTTATTCCATTTTTCTAAATTAAATTCACATATGTTATGGAATTTTATTTTAAATTAAACCTGCTGACATAATGAAAAGGCAGTTCTCTAGAAAAAACATATTCATAAGTCTAGAAAGTTTTTATACCATAATTGAACCTAAAGTTAATTCCAATGACCTAAATTGGATTAGTAATAAAATAATTTTACAAATTTTACTTTTAAAAAAATTTAAAATAAAATATATCTTTTTGAATTATTTAAACAAAAATTCATTTTTCAATAAAAATAGTATTTTCACTATTCATTAAAAATTAAAATATTAAGAAAAATCACAAAAATTCACCCTAAGATAATTTTGGAATTTTTATTCAAAAAATTATTTTCATTTTCTCAAATAAATTTTCTAAAATTGGAAAAAATAATTTATTATTTGTTTATAAAAATTAATAAAACATTTTTTAGAAAATAGTATTTTCAAAGCATATATAGACTTTATAAAAATTAAGTAATATTTATCAATGTGATTTATTTATATAATACCATGATACTTAATTTTTAAATTGTGGTTATTCTAATTCATTCGTCCATGTTTACCACCTATGTTATAATGGTTATGTTTAAATAAAAATATTAATAGGATTTTTTAGCTTATTAAAACTCAGTGTTTCGTGTAACCCAAGATTTCAAAGAAATTAAATTCATTGGAAAAATAATACTATTTCATAAAATTTCAGTGTATTACATACATCAATGTAAACATTTTGATGACCTACATCGTCAGTGGTTGAGAAAAACAGGGGAAATTTTATTTTTTGTTCCCAAAAATGGTTTAGGGGGAAAAGGTTCATTTATCCAATGATATGGTCTTGGATAATTTTATTGGATACTATGTTGGTCCTAGAATAGGGTTTCTACCCTAGGATAAGAGTTTAGTAGAAGTCTAATCGGTTTCAATGTTAATGGAATGTTTAATATTTAACTAATTAAATATTAATTTATTTTTTCATGTTTGATTGGTTGTATCTTTCAAATGGAGCATAAAATTATTTTTCTATATCTATGGTTGATTCTAGAATGGGTAGTGTTTCCTAGAGAATCCATAACCTTGGGTCGGGTACCAGGGTCAGGCCAGGGCTCCTTAAATTTTCTTTTTCTATTTCTTTTCCCATTTTTCCTTTTTCTTTTTTCTTCTTTTCCTTTACTCTCCAATATTATGGAATAGGCCCCACGGGATCTCCCCTTTTGTTTTCTTCATCTAGGAGAGGGAGAGGGAGAGAATAGAGAGATAGGCAGAGGATGAGGCATCGTCATGGAACTCGGGTCACACTGGATTATCATGTGGTAGTTCCGGATCACGGATCAGACCAAAGCCTCAGAGGTTTCCACCTAAAGATAGGACCATTTTAGATTTTATTTTTAAAATACTTATAGAATAGTTTTTTGCATTTTTAAATCCTTTTATGGGTTATTTATGACCCCTTGTGGGTCAATCTGTGGGTTGTGTGGTGAAATCGGGTGTTTCTAGTTGTTTTGAGGGGTTTCTATTTAGGAAAACACTTATATTTGGTATATTGTTCATATGAAACACGTCGTGTGTTATTCATGTTTAAGGAAGATGATATTTTGGTCACTACACACCATATACTAGTGGTAAACACCAAGTAGTTGGATTTTAGGGTGTGGCTAAGTACTTAGAGAGACATCCCGTGTAGGGGTACTTTGTCATGTATAAGTACATAGTCAATTCCCATGTAGGGTTCAGGCCATGTACACATACACACCTAGGTGGTGTACATGTCAAGGTACATGGTAAGGGACCCCATGTGGGGGTACACATTGTATACTGGTATTACACATCATGTACTCAGATGTTTTACACACCTAGTTTGGATGAGGTACACGGTTGTGTACCCATGATGGGGTACATGCTTTGTACAAGATCCAAATTCCATGTACTTTGGAAAAGTACATGACGTGTGTCTTAAGTTATATGTCCAGGGAGGACAATTGTGAGTACCTATCGTGTACGTGAAGTGAACACCATGTAATTTCCCTACCTTGGGTTTTTTGCCTAATTTACTCCCTATTGTAAAAATTGGACTTATGAGTTGTCCAATATGAGATTTGTTTTTTAGATCATGATTGTGGTATCCTTTAGGTGTTCAGTGGATATATGGATATTGTTTTGTATTTTTATAGTTCAGTAGGATGATTTATTTTTTGTGCTTCTAGATTCCTCTTAGAGGTTGGGTTTTGAGTTATGAGACATATGTGAGGGTGTGTTCTCATTAGTTGTTCAGGGATTATGGATGCCAACCAGTGTTTTTCGAGTTTCTTTTTAATGGATCCAAGATTTTTGATTGATTAGTATCACTATGTAGATCTTGTTGTTCCATGCATATCGGGACCAGTTTTTCGTGGTTAAATATGTTGAGGTTTAACTCATGGGTTTTGGGACCAGATTTTATAGATCCTTTGAGTTATATTGATGTATTTTTTGGTAGTTATAATGGGTGTTATTGATCTTTTGATATGAATCTATGATACTCTAGAGGATTTTCTTATGGGCTAGTTTCTGATCAAGTGATCAGTGGTTACTATAGTTGGTTGTTGATAATTCCTGTATAGAGTGTTTTGTTTTTGATTGTGCAGAGTAACCCTTATGGAGGGTCTCCTACTTATGATCTGGTCATGAGGACCATTGTGAATTCCAATATTGGAGGTAATGTTATTATGGATTCTCTTTAGATGTTTTATTGATCGAGAATCTGTTGGAGGATGTTTAAGGTCGTTTGGGATGTTTTTGCATTGGGTGTGTCCCATGATTTTGAATAAGCTAGAGGAAACCCCCATAGGCTTTCCTTATCTTGTTATGGCCTTTGTTCTGGTTAAGTTTTTTTCTAAAGGTGTTACATGAGAGATGTGGTTCAGTGAGGGAGTCTCATGGTGGACGTTTCTTTGTGTTGTGACGCTGGGGACCATGGGAGCCCCAAATTGGGTTTGACCTTGATGTGGGATGTGGAGAGACCATGGTGGTTGTTTTGTCTGGATAATGAGATCTAGGGTTCTGAAAGATGTCCCATTCTCTATTAGCTGAGAGTTGATCAAAGCTACTAGTTTAGTTATTTTTATTTTGGGTTTGAGGTGGGATTATCCCTTATTTTTTTGGTCATTGGTCATGATGTTTTAGGATGTTTCTTCTCATGAATATGGTTTGAGGAGGATACCATTAGGATATATTGGATTGGGTAGTGTCCCTAAGTTTTGATTTGGTTCTCTCCTCTATTGGATGGTTGTGGTTACAAGGTCTTAGGGAGATAATATATGATCTTAATGAGTTCAACCCCAATCTATTTGAGTGTAAGACCTAAATAGTGTGTCTTCAGGCTCGTGAGGTGTCGAGGAACTCACATAGTGGCATTTATAATCATGGATGATGTTTTTTCTCCGAACACCATGGATTATTTTCACTCTCAGTTGTATATATAGATCCCATGGGACTTTATTGTTTGGTTCCATAGTCGGTGCCTGATTTTTTTTGTAGAACCTTCAGGACTGACATGTTCTATAGTTGTGTCAATATAGATGTTTTTATCACTAGTTTAGATTGTTCTATTAGATTCCTAGATCTTGATAGATGTGTGTGGTTCATGTGTACACATATGGTTTTTTACTTGGGTTTATTATTCCTACATGTTTCATTTAGTCATCTTGGATCTCTTATGAAGATCTCAGAGATGTGCCATTTGTTGTGTGTCTAGGTAATCCATGTGTTATAATCCTATGGCATGGGTGAGAGAAGGGGTAGATTTACCATGGGTTTCAAGATAAAACTCATTGATTGGATAATTTCTTATACTTATTTTCCCTTTTTATATAGGTATTTATTTCATGCCTACTTTTGTTAGTTTTTGAGAAGGATAAGTATATCATGTGTGAATTCACTTGTTATTATAGAAGATTATAGTTCCACCATTGGGGATGGTCTACTGATATTTTTTTCTCACCCACTATATGTGCACCTCAATGTGCATGTAGACCTGACGCCTTCTTTATGGATGGAGCATAGATTGCATAATGGATGGGTTCAAGGCCCAGTGTTTCTTGATCGATCATAGTTGATCATCTGCAATCAGGATCAAGTTGGTATAGCTCGAGAGTCATGGATTCCAAGTATTTGGGTTGTATTAGTGTTAGAATTAGATCCAGTTGTATTTCTTTAGTTTTTTTATTTTTTACTTGTGGTTAGCCTAGTGGGTGGCCATTTATTTCATTTTTTTCATTCTTTGAAAGTATGTATGGTTATATGTTTTATTTCACTTATTATAGCTTGTTATGTTACAATTATTTTTTATGTTTACTCTGATGCTCATTTTTGTGTATGATTTTGGTTATTTTTATACTATTATCATACTCTAACCAGAGGTTATAGTCTCCCCACAGCACCTTTTAGACCCTGACCATTATTTTTTAGCATATGGCATTTGGAGAGGTGTGCTTGAGGACTTCTAGCAGGCCAGATTGAGTGATGTGTCAGGTCCACTAGGGATGGATTATTACAAAATTCTCTATGATGGATAGATTTTATACATGTATAAGCCTAATAGCCTTAAACATTTTCTTTTTTATGCCTATCCTTTAATTCCATTTCAAAAATCACAACCACCAGAATATTGGAATAAGGTGGTTCATCATAATCTATTTAATTATAGTATCACAGATGAGACTTTTCCAGAATATAGTAACTCCTTCATTTGAAGTTCTAATGTACCTAGATCTCTTCATGCATGCATTGTCTTTAGGTTTAAAAACATGAATATATTTAGTAAGTATGGACCTCTTCTTTTTTTATATTTCTTTTTACCTGTAATTAGATTCATTAATTTAGATAGAAAGTCACTTTGATTTTTCTCTACATGTTCCATATTTTTACCTTCTTCTAACAATGACATACAGATTGTTAGGGATACCTTTTTCACATGCCAAGCCTTTTTGTTGTGTGATGTAATTGGTGTTTTCCTATTGTCTCTTCTCATTTCCTTTTGACCAGGAATAAATGTCATACATATGGAAACATAATGGAAAACTTGTTTTCACCATCCACACGCTTCTTCACTAGATTTTAGATTACCCTTCTTGGGTAGCCTCTCACCCTCTTCATTAGGATTTTCAATAACCAACCTAATCATGCTATCAATTTCTTGGATGGATTCTCTATTTTATTCCATCTTGAAACCATTAACTTCCTGGATCTTCATGGAAATTTTTAAATGGTCCATGATGTTTCCTTTCTTACCATAGAAAAATAATCTTCTCTTATTTGGTGTGACATCCACATCATCCTTCTTCTTGGATAAACTTTTTTCAACTTTATTCTTTTGTTTATTCCCCATGGTAGACTTTTCATTTTCATTTATCTCTAATGTGGTCTTTTTTCTAGAATCCTTAAATGTTGTTTTGGATTGGTACATACCAACATTATTTAATAGATTGATCACTTCTCTTGAAGTATTCACAGAAATTATCTAGAAAATAAAATTTTCTATTATAAGAAAAATTATGCTTCTTTCGTACATCCAACTTCAGACTAACAGGTTTTCCCATTGTTTTAGAAATGATCCCCCATAATTTAGGGCTTCTCTAACTTTCATAAATTGAAATATTATTCAAACATTATATGTACATGTGCCCAAAATTCAAACATCTTCCAACTAATACTTTTCTTTTCTCCTTAATAATAGTCTATATAGATTTTATAGGCTTTCAATCCAGATATTTTTTAGTTGAAACCTCAACCTTTTTATATCCCTTTTGTGAGATTCATTTCTTATACATGCTTACATTCACCAGTGATGTTATGGTAGATTGCTTTTTATTTTTCTCCATCTAATTTTCTTTATGATTTTGAATTTATTTTCTATGATATTTTTCAAAATAGATTTAGTGAAAATAGATGTATCTAAAAAATTGGATACCTTATTCCATGAGACAATATTTGATGTTTCCCCAGAATATCCTATGCCTATTTTTTCACCATTTTGATACTTTTTTACTGGAAAAATTATCTCAGATACTTGATTGGTAGCATGATTATTTCTTTAAAATGATTGGAAAGTTAAATCTTGATTTAGTTATAGATTTATAAATTTGACATATAATTCAAGGAACTTTGGGTTGAGTGTGTTATTTTCATCTTGAGAGATAGATATAAATATTTCATCCTTAGAAACATAATCATAAACAATCCTAATAACCAATGAGATTGTTACATAAAACCCTTTTCACTTCGATAAATTTTGAATCATAAGACCCATGAAATAAATAAGATTTTATGGATATGTAAATCCATTAATTTTTATCATAATAATCATAAAATACATACATGATTTTGATATACACAACATAAGAGAAACAAGTGGTGAATATGGCATGTGTCTGATGGAAATAAAAGTGAGACAAAAATCCCTAACCTCAAGTCATGACATTATTCGTACACATTTTAACCTCCTTTATAATAAATATAGGATTATTATAAAACTATTAAAGAACTATTATCATATATACCAAACCATATATTATTTAATTAATAACTTCTATTACCAATTTATTAATAATTTCTTTATTAAAATCACATTTTGGGTAATAACTGCCTCATCTTCATATAAGTTTTGGTTTGGTTTTTTTGGTTCTTTTACATTAATCATTGTTCCATGATCTCCATAATTCTAACCATGATATAAATAACATACATATTCATTATATATGTTTTTATAGTAATCATAAAATTTAGATGTTGAAAATGAAATAAACTATTCATGGAGATGGTGGGTTGTACGTATGCATGAACGCTATTTCCATTTTATCAATGGATGGAATAAAATACAAAATATATATATCAACATAATAGATTCAATTTTATGTCATAGATATCATATATATTCATTAAATTTATCCTTATTACTATCCATATCAAAATGAAATGAAAAACAAATCACATGGCTTTGTAGAGGCAGTAGTCTGCACGTGTGCAAGAGCGATGTTATCATTTTACAAAAGATTGGAATATAATAAGGTAGATGTAATATTATAATTAAATAAGTATAATTGTGTCCCAAATATGATATATATACTGTTAGTCCATCATTATATCCACCTGTCAGAGGCAGTGATGAAAATCAAATTACATCATTTTGCAAGCTGGTAGTCCACAGTACACACGATCGATGAACTTCTTTCCCATTTTATAGAAGATGCATTAGATATAGATTATTAAATTATCAAAATAATGTATAATTATATGGGACATATTTATTTTATTATATCATCATAGTTGAAAAATATTTGATGGATTTGTTATAACACCCCAAACATTTTATGATATGCTTCTCTTAAATACATTCTATCCATAGCCTATATTTCATAAATCATTGTTTTCCTTTGAAACGAAACTTTTTTATTTAGGATATAGTCAAAAAATATACATTAAACATAAATTTTCCACTTATATGTTTTGAATTTCGAAAAACGGTCATCTAGAGTTGTGACCAGTAAGTCATTTAGAGTCTGATAGAACCAACTTGATTTTTGGATAAATAGTAATATACCCTTATGAATAGTAATATGACCCTTATGAATAGTAAATAATGATAATATTTTACTTTCTTAAGGTAAAAATATAATGAAATATTAATTAATTTTTCAATGTGATATAAAACTAATTATACCTTTAAAATTGTTATTTTTCGAATTACCTATGATTTTATTTAAAAATTAAATTACTAATATTTAGAAAATTATTTTTGAAAAATGGAGTTCATTTTTCAATTCCACATATCAAAAAATGGTTAGGGTGAGTTTGTGGGATTTTTCTGAAATTCTGGAATTTTTGATGAATAGTGAAATACGGTAAAATACCGTATATTCAAATTATCAGTAAAATACACTATTTATGACATCATAAGTGATGTAATAAAACTAGTTTAGAACTAAAATGTCATTATTACTACTTTTGTTCACATGAATTATGATTATTCATAGTCTTGAGAAAAAATATTATAATAATGATTAAAATAATGAAAAATACCTCCTCTCCTCCACTATAAATACAACCCTTATTCCCCTCTTCCTCCCACACCTCTTAAGCCTTAAGCCTTACCTAAGTTCTACCCAATACTTCTCCCAATACTCTTACCCACGTCCTAGAGCTCCTGTTCTCACCAAAAGGCCAAAAACAAAGGCCTTAAGAAGGATCTCGAGGAGAAGAGATCAAGAGGTAAACATCGTCTTTAGTTTTCATTATTTTGTTTCATTTTGTGTTATTATTTTTAATTTACTTTGTTTTATGTTGGGATATTTCATTAAATATCCCCCTTACTTCCCATATTATGTAATAGTTATGATATACCCCCTTTATCTCATCAAACTATTTTATGAAATTTTAAGTGATGTCGTTAGGCTGCCGAATTTTCGTGAGAGATTTGTCAATTTTTCTTCTATTTTGTGTTCCTTTATTTTATACTTATTTCCTCATCTCCCCTCATCCAAATTCTATGATAATTACACTAAATTACATGAAATGTAATTTTATTATTCTAAATTAATATTTCATCATCATCGCTCTTTCCCCCTCCTCTTATACTAAAAATGAAAACACAGTCGGAGATGTGTTAATTTATCACATTCAAGGACAATGGGTTCTCAATTTCTATTAATATATTCAATACTGGTCATGAAACCCTTTTAATGGTTGAACCCAATCAGAATATATGTATTTCATCTCATTAATGTTCTGTAATCCTTACACACTCATAATATAAAATAATAATACAAAACAAGTTCATTGTGAACAAAACCGCCAAGTTAATCCAAACATTTGTAATTAACATTTAACTAATGAATCATCATCATGGTATATAACCCAAAATTATTATAATATCATTTATATCTCTATAATTTCATTAATAATATATATTAAAAATTATGTATGTTTAACCACATTTCAAACGAACTTACATCCATGAATACAGGTAAACGAATCATGAAAACCAAGGAAGAAAATGATTCCAAAACAATAAATTTGAAACTCTTAAACCCATAAAAAAGGGACCTGAATAAACCTAAAGAGGTTATAATAAATCAATTAAATATATATGAGGTTCTGAAAATATTTAATTAATGAAGCTAAATTTTATTATTCTGGTCATTAAAAGAAATTAAGAACACACTTCAGCATAAGGTAAGGGGTTTCTCATCTCACTTTCATTTCTGTGAGATTTCCTTTGTTTGCCACTTATTTATTTCATGTGATGTATTGTGTAATGACTTCTAATATATATTATCATTATTATCTTTATATTCATGGTATTATTTGATTCATTTGGTGGTTATTATTTTTTGGTCATACAACTCGATTGATTACAACGGGGTAAGGGACTTTATCTCAAATTGCATTTCATTGCCAGTTACATGGTATTGTGAACCTAGTTATATTTATGCAGTGTACCTACTACCCATTTGAGATCACTTTTAATTTGAAATTATATTTATTTTAAATATCCACATTCTCATATCATGGATATGTTTATTTTTTAAACCTTATACCACTTTACATACAGTGTTTATTTGGAATGTTATTTTAACTGTCGAAATATTGATGAATTTGTATCCTATACTCTATAAGAATATTGAAAAGTCATATTTATCTTGTATTAGATCAATTTATAAAAAATTATTTGGACATGAAGTGGAAGGTGGGGCCTGTTATATCCCCTTTATGCATCGAAAGGTCTCATGAGATAATCAGTTTGGCGACAAACCCTTTGAGTTTGTTTCAAAAAATCAGAATGGTTTCTAGCCACATAACTAAACCTTTTTAACGGTATTATGGTATCATGTTCTAGATAAATGAAGTCTAATTAATAATCATTCTATTTTTTCATTATTAGTTATTACTATCCATGAGGTTTTCACTGTGACAAAATCTATGGATGGAGGTTCATTATCAATATATTAATGGCATGTGTTTTTCATTTATTCACCATGCCATATTGACTATGACAAGTTGTTTATGATTATATTAATATTGATTCATGCTTTTTCTATTTGTAACCCTTAATGAGCATTCTATCTCACCCCTTTCATTTGTTTACCTTCAGTAGGTTATGAAGAGGAGATCACTTATTGAGAATTTGTGGATGCATTTTATTTTTTGTTATGTATTGTATTTTTTTACATTTCCCAATTTAATTTGAGTTGCATCTATGTATCTAGTTTCTACAATACTAATAATCTAATCATTACTTCAGGATTTCAGTCTTTATAACCATTCCAATGTACTTATTAAGTCACCAGCTCCGGTCTAGAGGGGTCAGGGTGTTATAGTTGGTATTAGAGGAAGTTTAGTAGAAAACATGGAAACTATATTTAGAAGAAGTATATTAGGGAAGAGTCCCTAAGATAGTCTTTGAGGATAAACATACAAGAACGTCTTAGTATTTTGGTAAGGAATAAATTATGTGTATCTTTCAACCAATACATCCTTGTCTGGATACGAGCTGGTAGAGGTGGCTATGGAACAGATGTACCTAGGAGTGAAAGCTCCGACAAATAGTTTCGGGCTTGACCCAGGGTATCCTGGTACACAACAACGGGCCTTCCTGCACTCTTGCTTATGACACTCTTGGGGGATATTCTTAGGACAATTCAAATTTTCCTTACAAGAAATATTTAAGGAGTTTAATGTAAATGTTTCCTCAGAGAAACCATGTTTATGAGATTAGTTATGCATAGAATTCTAATCTATGTTAAGTGATTTACTATTTGAGATTCGTAACCTAATCTAGTGTATGCCATTATTTAAAAATGGCGCCTAATGGAAGAAGGGGAATTAATACTCGTGAGAAATTTAGGGATCTTCCCACTGAGCAAGTCAACACAGTCAATGTTGGATCAGATCAGATAATGACCATATTGGGACAACTTACTCAGGTTGTGACGAATAACCATGTTGCGCCTGTGTTGGATCGTTTCATGAGGTAGAAGCCCCCATCTCTCAGTGGGACTACTAACCCAGTGGTTATTGAGCAGTGGATCAAGCCCCTTGAAAATATATTCATGGCCTTAAGATGTAATGAAAATGAAAAGGTAGTACTAACGCTATATTTTCTCAAGGGCGATGCCGATAAATGGTGGTCCTTGATCAAAAATACCACAGAGGAAGAAGAAATAGAAGATATGGAATAGAGGACTTTTAAGGAAATATTATTTGACAAATATTTCCCTCATGAGCAATGAACCGAAATGAAGAGGAAATTCCTTAGCTTAAAGAAAAATTAATAAGACAGTGTTGCAGAGTATGAGGCTACCTTCACAAGGCTAGAGAGGTATGCCATAAATTACATACATGACTCAGAAGACAAGATTGATCATTTATTTGAAGGTCTTAATCCAAATCTTTGAAGGGAACTGGATTCTCAAAAAAATTCATCATATGATGAAATTGTATGAAGTTCCATCAAAACAGAGAAGGAATTTTCTAGATCAAATTTTTTCAAGGGAAAACAAGATAAGAAGCATTACCCTAATATACTAGGAAAAGGTGAAGCACTAAATAAGAACAATGTAATGAAGAAATTCCTTTTATGCACTACCTACAAAAATAATTATCCTAGAAAATGCTTAAAAGACATGGGAGTCTGCTATAAGTGCGAAGAAAAGGGACCTCAATCTGATGAATGAAAGGGGAAGAAAAAATTCAATGATATTCAATGCTATAATTACAGAGAGATAGGACACTATGTAAATGAGTGTCCTAAGCACTAAGGAAAATTTCCTCAGAAAAGGACACAAGCACAAGGGAAAGCTTATACAATTACCACCACAGAGGTTGAAGTTCCTAATGATGTAGTGGCAGGTATTCTAATTGTTTCCTAAAACTTAGCCAATGCTTTATTTGATTCTATATCATTGCATTCATTTATATCTTCTCAGTTTTCCAATAAAATTATACATGTCCAATTTGACTTAATAAAAGAGTTATCAGTCAAAAATACTAGGGGATGCAACATTGCAACAAAGTCATGTCAACTAGTCCCCCTCATGATACATAAAAGTGCTTTAGTTACTAACATTATCATTATACCAATGAATGAATTTGATATAATTATCGGTATGAATTGGATATCATGCTATGATGTGAAGATTTATTGCAAGGAAAAGGAAGTTACATTTTTTGAAAATGGTGTAGACTCTCTTCTATTTAGAGTAGAAACCTCATCATATGATTCTTATCTAGACCCACCCCTTGTATCTCTACTGAATTTAATTCATGGATAGGAAGGGAACCCAATATCTATGGGTGAGGAAAGGAATCTGAAAATTGAAGATGTGCATATAGTGCAAGAATACATTAATGTATTTCTAGAGGATTTACCTGGACATCCTCCAGATTGGGAAATTGAGTTTTCCATTTACATAATTCCTAGTGAAAGACCTATATCAAATACCCCCTATAGAATGGCCACTGTGGAGTTAGTTATACTAAAGAAACAACTAGAGGAGTTGAGTGGAAAAAGATTTATTCAACCTAGTGTTTCCCCATGGGGAGCCTCAATCCTGTTTGTCAAGAAGAAAGATGGATCTATGAGGCTATGCATTGATTACAGGGAAATCAATGCTATTACAATAAAGAATAAGTGTCATTTTCCCCTGATTAATGATTTTTTTATTAACTTCATGGAGTTCAATACTTTTTGAAGATTGACCTTCGATCTGGATATCATCAGCTACGTGTGACGAAGAAAGATATTCCTAAGACGGCATTTCGAACCAGGTATGGGCATTATGAGTTTACAGTGATTCCTTTTGGAATAACTAATGAACCCTCTTTTTTCATGGATTTGATGAATAGAGTTTTCAAATAATATCTTGGTAACTTTGTTGTGGTATTCATCAATGATATCTTGGTATACTCAAAAATCTATGAAGTCCATGATAATCACATGCAAATTATTCTGAAAACTCTTAGAATAAATTAATTATATGGGAATTTTAGCAAGTGGGAATTTTGGATTCAATCAGTTTCTTTTCTAGGCCATATTGTCTTTAAGGATGGAATCCTAGTTGATCCTGTGAAGAAAAATTAAATCCAATAATGGTCCAAGCCAACAAACATAACAGAGGTATGCAATTTTATTAGCTTAGCAGGTTACTATCGGTGTTTCGTTCAGAATTTCACCTGACTAGCTAACTCGCTAACCAAGATCACACGTAAAGGAGTTAAGTTTGTGTGGATTAAATAATGTATAGAATTCTTTGATTAATTGAAAAGAAGATTTTTCAATGCTCTAATTTTGACTCTTCCATCTTGAAATGATGGATTTGTAATATACAATGATGCCTCAAAGAATGGGATGGTTTGTATCCTTATAAAAAATAATAAAGTTATTTCTTATGCATCAAGGAAGTTTAAGACTCATTAGAAAAATTTTCCAACACATGATCTTGAGTTATTAGTTGTAATATTCTCTATGAAAATATAGATACATTATATTTATGGTGAAAGATGTGAGATATAAACAGATCACAAGAGTTTGAAATGCATTTTCACACAAAAATAACTCAAAATGAGGCAAAGTAGATGGCTCGAGTTACTAAAAGATTATGACTGTTCAATACACTATCACCCTGTAAAGGAAAATAAGGTGGTATATTCTTTGAGTAGAAAATACCACAGAATTATGAACAATATGAGAGTTTAAAGGGATCCTATGTTCAGGAATCTAGTAAATATTGATATGGGAATTATCATGGAAGGTAACACATCACTAGTTTTTCAAATGGTTTCCAAACCTTCATTAATAAAAAGGATACAAAGTTCTCAGGATGATGATGAGGAGTTTCAAAAGAAAATTAAAGCTGTAAATGATGGGAAGTTGATTGACTTCATATATGAAGGGTGAATTTTAAAATTTAGAAAAAGGTTATGTGTTCTCGCTATTCCTGGTCTAAAGAGGGAACTATTGGATGATGCTCAGATCTCTAATTTCTCTATACACCCTGGTAGCACAAAGATGTAGAGAGACCTAAAGGAACATTTTTGGTGGGATGACATGAAGACGTAGATTGATGATTATGTGTCGAGATGTTTGGTTTGTCAACAGGTAAATACTGGAAGACAACATCCTGGTGGAGTCATGCAACCCCTTCCTGCACCTATGTGTAAATGGGATAACATTACGATGGATTTTGTCACTGGACTACCGAGAAAACCTAGAAGGAATGATGAAATATGGGTAATTGTTTATTGCCTCCCAAAAGCAGCATATTTCCTTCCTATAAGAGAGGATTTACCACTTGATCACCTAGAAAGACTTTATATTAAAGAAGTTGTAAGGCTTCATGCTACACCTCTATCGATTGTGTCTCATCAAGATCCCCGGTTTACATAAAAATTCTATAAAAGTCTCTAGAAGGTTTTTAATACTGAGCTTAGTATGAGTATTTATTATTACCCCCAAACTGACAGACAGTCTGAAAGGACTATTAAAACTCTAGAAGACATGTTGAGATCATGGTCTCTTGACTTCCAAGGTATGTGGGATCAATACTATCCTTTGGTGGAATTTTCCTACAACAATATTTTCCATTCTAGTATTCAAATGGCTCTATATGAAGAATTATATGGAAAGAGATGTCGAACTCCAACTTGTTGGGATGAAGTTGGTGAGAGGAAACTTATAGGCCCAGAACTTATTGAAGAGTCCACAACAAAGGTGAAGACAATCCAAGCCCATATTAAAGTATCCCAAAGTAGGAATAAGAGTTATGCTAACAACTGGAGAAAGGATTTGGAATTCAAAGTGGGATATCATGTCTTTCTGAAAGTATCTCTATGGAAGGGTGTCTTAAGGTTTGGTAAGAAAGGGAAACTGAGCCCTAGGTACATCGGACCATTTGAAATTCTAGAAAGAATCGGAGCTATAGATTACCATTTAGAAATGCATCCAAGTCTCTCCAAATTTCATGATGTTTTCCATGTGTCATTATTGAAGAAATACTTTCCAGACCCAATGCACGTACTCACTTATGAAGAAATATAACTGGAACCTGATTTTTCATAATATGAAGAGCCTATTGGGATCCTTGACACAAGGGAGCAAGTAATTTGGAAGACTCATCTCGTAAAGGTTCTTTGGAAAAACCATAATATGGAGGAAGAAACATGGGAACCTGAGGATTTTATGAAGAATAACCATCCACATCTTTTTGGTGGGATTTATACAAAAAAATTTGAGGAAAAAAATTTTAAAGGAGGGAATAATATAAGACCCCAAACATTTTATGGTATGCTTCAATTAAATATATTCTATTCATATCCTATATTTCATAAATCATTATGTTCCTTTGAAACAACACTTGGTTATTTAGAAGATAGTCAAAACCTATCCATTAAACCTAAATTTTCCACTTCTATGTTTTGAATTTCGAAAAACGTTCATCTAGAGTTGTGACCAGTAAGTCATTTGGAATCTGATAGAACCAACTTGATTTTTTTATGAATAGTAATATACCCTTATAAATAGTAATATGAATATTAATATGATCCTTATAAATAGTAAATAATGATAATATTTTATTTTCTTAAGGTAATAATATAATGAAATCTTAATTAATTTTTCAATGTGATATAAAACTAATTACACCTTTAAAATTTTTATTTTTCAAATTAACTATGATTTTATTTAAAATTTAAAATAATAATATTTAGAAAATTATTTTTGAAAAATGGAGTTAATTTTTTATTTATACACATCAAAAAATGTTTAGGGTGAATTTTTGGTATTTTTCTTAAATTCAAGAATTTTCGATGAATGGTGAAATACGGTAAAATACCGTATATTCATATTATCAGAAAAATACACTATTTATGACATCATAAGTGATTTAAGACCACTTGGTTCGAACTCACATGCCATTATTACTATTTTGGGTCACATTAATTAATATTATTTATATTATTGAGCAAAAAATATTATAATAATGATTAAAATAAAGAAAAATACCTCCTCTCCTCCATTATAAATACAACCCCCATTCCCCTCTTCCTCTCACACCTCTAAAGCCTTGATCCTTACCTAAGTTCTACCCAATACTCCTCCCAATAATCTTCCCCACATCCTAGAGCTACTGGTCTCACTAGAAGGCCAAAACCAAAGGCCTTAAGAAGGATCTCGATGAGAAGAGATCAAGAGATAAACATCCTCTTTAGTTTTCTTTCTTTTCATTCATTTTGTGTTATTATTTTTAATTTCCTTTGCATTATGTTGGGATATGTCCTTACATATCCCCATTACTTACCATATTATGTAAGATTTATGAGATTCCCCCTTTCTCTCATCAAACTATTTTATGAAATGTAATGTGACGTTGTTAGGCAGCCGAATTTTCATGAGAGATTTCTCAATTTTTCTTCTATTTTGAGTTCCTTTATTTTCTACTTATTTCCTCATCTCCCCTCATTAAAATTATATGATAATTAAATTAAGTTACATGAACTGGAATTTTATTATTATAAAGGAATATTTCATCATCGTCGCTCTTTCTTCCTCCTCTTATACTAAAAATGAAAACACCATCAGAGATGTGTTAATTTATCACATTCAAGGACGGCGGGTTCTCAATTTCTATTAATATCTTCAATACTGGTCATGAAACCATTTTAATGGTTGAACCAGATCAGAATATATTTATTTCATCTCATTAATGTTTTGGAATCCTTACACACTCATAATATAAAATAATAATACAAAACAAGTTCATTGTGAACAAAACCGCCTAGTTAATCTAAACATTTTTAATTAACTTTTAACTAATGAATCGTCATCATGGTATATAACCCAAAATTATTATAAGATAATTTATATCTATATAATGAAATTAAAAATATATATTTAAAATTTTGGATTTTTAACCACAATTCAAATGAATTTCCATCCATGAATACATGTAAACGAATCATGAAAACCAAGGAATAAAATGCTTCCAAAACAATAAAATTGAACCTATTAAACCCATAAAAAGGGCCATGAATGAACATAATAAGGTTATAATAAATACATTAAATGTATAATAGGTTCTGTAATTATTAATTAATGAATCTATGTTTTATTATTCAGGTCATTAAAACAAACTAAGAACACACTTGAGCATAAGGTAAGGGGTTTCTCATATCACTTTCATTTCTATGAGATTTCCATTATTTGCCACTTATTTTTTACATGTGGTGTATTTTCTAAAGAATTTTGATATATATTATAATTATTATATTTATTTTCATGTTATTTTGTTATTCATTTCATGGTTATTAGTTCTTTGTCATACGACTCGATTGGTTACAACAGGATAAGGGACTTTTTCTCAAATTCCATTTCATTTCCAATTACTTGGTATTGTGCACCTAATAATATTTATGTGGTGTATCTACTACCCATTTGAGATCAATTTTAATTTGAAATTATATTTCTTTTAAATATCCATTTTCTCATATCATGGATATGTTTATTGTCTAACCCATATACCATTTTACATACAGTGTTTATTTGGAATGTTGTTTTAAATGTGGAAATATTGATGAATCTATATCCTCTACTCTATACAGATATTAAAAAGGCATATTTATATTTTATTAAATCAATGTATAAATAATTATTTGGATATGCAGTGGCATTTGGGTCCCACTATATCCCCTCGATGCATTGATAGGTCTCATGAGACAATCAGTTTGGCAACAAACCCTTCGAGTTTGTGTCCAAAAATCAGACGAGTGTCTACCCATAAACCTAAATTGTTTTAACGGTATTATGGTATCATGTTCCAGATACATGATTTCCAATTAATAAGAATTTTATTTGTTCATTATTAGTTTTTAATATCCATGATGTTTTCACTATGACCAAATCTATGGATGCAGGTTCATTCTCGATTTATTAATGGCATGTGTTTTTCATTTATTCACCATTCCATATTAACTATGCCAATTTGTTTATGATTCAACTAATATTGATTCATGATTATGCTATTTTTAACCCTTAATGAGCATTTGAGATCACCCTATTCATTTGTTTACCTTCATCAGGTTATGAAGAGGAGATCACTTATTGAGTTCTATGGATCTAGTTTTTATTTTTTGTTATGTATTGTATTTTGTTACCTTTCCCAATGAAATTTGAGTTACATCTATGTATCTAGTTTCTTCAAAACTACTAATCTGATCATTCATTTAGGATTTAATTCCTTATAACCATTCCAATGTACTTAATAATTCACCTGCTCTAGTCTAGAGGAGTTGGGGTGTTTCATTTGTAACAATAAATGAAATTAAAATACCTGGTTAATAATGATACGTCTTCTTCAGAAAACCTCATTAGATTAGCACCAATATACTTCTTTAGAAGATTTAATAATAAAAAATGTCCTCTAGGATATGTTGGGGAAATTAGTTAATATATTTGGTAAGTTATTGGTCAGACTAAAATTCTTTGGTAGTGTTAATAGAAGAGGAGAGGGGGTACCCTTTTTTAAGTTGGGGAGAGAACACACTGGGAATTTTTTTTAAAAGAAAAGGTTATACCCATGTATTGCACAATCCAAAAGGATCCAAAATGACTCATTATAGAACATTAAATGATATTGGGTTTAAATATGACCATCTAACTTGAATTGGAAAAGTTTTATGTGATTTTAACCCTTATCCTTTTAGTTTAACCCTAGGTAAACCAATTTTAACAATAACTGTGGTAATTAATTTTTATTATTATTGCTATTCATTATGATAAAAAATAAATTTGACCTTATTATATAATATTAATTATTATTATTCTAAATATTGGTTCTATTTTTTCTAATTAAATTTGCATAAGTGGTGTAATTTAATTTAAAATTAAACCCATAGACATGATAAAAAGGTAGTTTTCCAAAAAAAAGTTTCAAAACTCTAGGAAGTTCTTAAATATAAATTAAAGATAAAACTGATTCCAATTATCAAAATTGGATTAATAATAAAATAATTGAACTAAATTTACTTTTAAACAATTTTAAAATAAAATATAACTTTCTAAATTATTTTAAAAAAGAAATTTTCAATAAAAATCATTATTTTCACTATTAATTAAAAAATTAAACTTTTCAAAAAATTCAAAAAAAAATCAACTAAAGATAATTTTAAAATTTTATTCCTAAAATTTTATTAATTTTTTCAAATAAAGTTTCTTAAATCAGAAAAAAAAAATATTATTTTTTCACAAAAAGAAATAAATTTTTTTTGGAGAAAATAGTATTTTCGAAGAAAATAAATAATTTATAAATATTAAATAATTTTTGTCAATATGTTTAATTTATATTAAAAATGATACTTAATTTTCAAATTTTGGTCATTTCTATTCATTTATCTAAGTTTAACAGCTATTTTATAATGGTTACTTTTAAATAATAATATTAATAGTATATTGCAGTTTGTTAAAACTCGGTGTTGTGTGTAACACAAGATATCAAAGAAATTATATTTATTTTAAAAATAATATTTCAAAATTTTTTTGTGTTTTACAAATATCAATGTAAACTTTGTGATGACCCGCGTCGTCACGGGTTTAGAAAATCATGGGAAATTCTAATTTTTGTTATCTGAAGTGGTTTAGGGGAAATGGTAATTTCACCTATGATATGATGTCAAATAATTTTTCTCACCACTCCATTGCTCCTAGAATAGGGTGTTTACTCTAGTAAAGGATTTTGATTAAAATATGATCCGTTCAAATTTTTACTGAATGTTTAATATTTAATTAATTAAATATTAATTAATTTGTTAATATTTTTTTGTTTGTACCTTTAAATTGGGTCATCAGATTATGATTTTATCTCTTTGAATAAGTTTATAATGGGGGGTTTTTTCTAAAAAAGGCATAACCTTATGTTGAACATTGGGGATCATGGGAGCCTCAATTTTGGTTTGACCCTATGCTAGGTTGTAGAGATACCATAGTGTATTTTTTGTTTGGATGATGAGATACTGGTACTTAAAACAGTCCCCATGCTTTTTTGGCCAAGATTTGATCGACACTAATAGTTTAGCTATTTATATGGTGGGTTTGAGGTTGTATTGTCCAATGCTTCATTGGTTTTTGGTCATAATGTTTGAGGCAGTTTATACTCAAGACTGTGGTTCATGGAGGAGACCCTTGGGATATCTTTGATTGTGTAGTATCCCTGAGTTGTGATCTGGTTCTCTCCTCCATTGGATGGCTATGGTTAGATAGGATTAGGAAGATAATGGATGATCTAGATGAATGCAACCCCAGTTTAGTTTAGCGTTAGACCTAACTAGTGTGTCTTTTGGTTCATGAGGTGTTGAGGAACACATAGAGTGGTTTTTAACATCATGGATGATGTTTTTTTATCATAGAACCATGGATTATTTTTACTCCCAGTAGTATATATAGATCCCATGGGACTTTATTTTTTGAATCTATAGTTAGTGCTTGATTCATTCTATAGGACCTTCCGGACTGACAGATTCTATGGTTGTGTCAACCTAGATGTTTTTATAACCAGTTAGATTGTTCTATTGTAGTCCTAGAGCTCGATAGATGAATTTTTTTTTGAGTGGACACATATGGTTATGACTTGGGGTCTGACGTTCATGCTTGTTGCATTTAGACATCTTGGAGATCCTGTGTAGATCTAGAATATGTGCCATTTGTTGTGTGGTTGGGTAATCTACATGTTATAATCCTCTAGCATGGGATAAAACAGGGGGTATATTTACCATGGGTTATAGGCTAGAACACACTAATTGGAAAATTTCTTGTGCTTTTCCCCCTTTTATGCATTTATTTATTTTACATTATCTTCTATTAGTTTTTGAATAGGATGGGTATATATCTTTTGAATTCACTTGTTATGATAGAAAATTATAGGTTAACCATTGGGGTGGCATACTGATATTTTTTCTCACCCCCTATAGGTGAACCTCGGTGTGCATGTAGAACTGATGCCTTCCTTCAATATAGATCATAAGTTGTGTGTTGGATGGGGTCAAGGACCAGTGTTTCTTGATCAATCGGAGTAGCTCATGTCGATTCGGGATCAATTTGGTGAAACTCGAGCATCATGGAGACCGAGTATGTGGGTTGGATCAGTGTTGGAAGTAGATCTAGTTGTATTTTATTTTTAGTTTTTTTATTTTTTAATTTTGGTTATCCAAGTGGGAAGCCATCTTATGCATGTTTTTCATGCTTTGAGAGTCTATATGGTTGTATGATGTATTTACCTTATTATATCATGTTATATTTCAATTATTATTATATGTACTTTTATGTTCATTCCCTTGTATGATTTTGGTTGTTTTTACACTGTTAGTGTACTCTCACCAGAGGTTATAGTCTCCCCACAACACCTTTTAGACCCTGTCTATTGGTTAGCATAATCTGGAATTTGGGAAGGTGTTCTTGAGGACTTATGGAGGGACATATCGGGCGATGTATCGCGTCAACCTAGGATGGTTCATTATGAACTTCTCTATTATGGATTGAATTTCTGCATGTATAATCATAACAACCTTCAACATCTTTTTCTCATGCTTCACCTTTAATTCCCTTTCAAAAAACACAACCTCCAAAATATTTGAATAAGGTAGATCTTCATTATCTCTTCAATTATAGTACCATGGATGAGACTTCTTCCTTAACCTAGTAACTTGTTTATTTGAAGGTCTAATGTTCTTAGATATCCTTATGCATGAATTTTCTTTAGGTTTCTAAATACAGAAATATTTAAAAAGCATGGACCACTACTTGTTTTAGTTTTATTTTTAGATAGAATTATCTTATTGACTTTCGATAGAAAGGTACTTTGATTTTTCTCAACATGTTCTTTATTTTTAGATTCTTCTAACTATATTGGAGAGAGTCTTAGGGACTCCTTTTACACATGCCTAGCCATCTTGTTGTGTGAAGTAATTGATGTTTTACCTTTGTCTCTTTACATCTCCTTTTAACCATGAACTAATGTCATACATCTAAAAACATAAAGGACAACTTTTTTTCACCTTCCACCCACTTCTTCACCAGTTTTTTTATTACCCATCTTGGGTAGCCTCTCACCTTCTACATTAGTATTTTCAACCACCAATCTAAGAATCATATCACATTCTTGGATGGATTATCATTTTTATTCTAGCTTTCTCCCCTTATCTTCCTCGATATTAATGGCCATTTTTCAATGTTCCATGATGTGTCCTTTCCTACCAAAAAAATTGAATCTTCTCTTCTTTGGTGTGACATCCACTTCATCCTTCTTCTTGGATAAACTTTTATTAACTTTATTCTTTTTTATTCTCCATTGTATAATTATCAGTTTCTCTTACCTTCCTTTTTCTCTACTATGGTATTCTTTTTCTTGAATGCATAAATGTTGTGTTGGATTGGTACATAACAACGTTATTTAATATAGTGAACACTTCTCCAGAAATATTCATAAAAATTCTCTAGAAAATCAAATCTATTATTACAAGATAGATTCTGCTTCTTTTGTACATCCAACCTCAAACCAGCAGGTTTTCACTTTGTTTTAGAAATTCTCCCCCTCAATTTTGGGATTCACTAACTTTCTTACATTGAAATTTTATTTCAAAATTCTATAGACATGTGGCCAGAATTCCAATAGCGCTAACATATGCCAAAAAATATTTTTCTTTTGTATTTAATAGTATTATATATAGATTTTATAGGTTTTTAACCTTTTTATTATTTGGTGGAAACCCCAACCATTTAAGACACCTTTTGGGAGATTCTTTTCTTAGACATGATTACATTCATCCTTGATGTTGTGGTAGATTAATTTTTATTTTTATCCATCTAATTTTTTTTTATTTTGAAATTGTTTCTATGATAATTTTTAAAATAGATTCAGTGAAAATATATTTATCTAAACAAAGGGATACCTTATTCCATGATCTAATATTTTATGTTTCCCCAAAATATCCAATGAAAAGTTTTCCACCACTTTGATTCTTATTTGAAGGAAACAACATCTCAAATACTTGATTGGTAGCATGATTATTTCTCTAAACTAATTGGTAAGTTCAATCTTGAGTTACCTTAGGATTTCTCAATTTGACTTATAATTCAAGTAACTTTGGGTTTTGTGTGTTATTTTCATCTTCCACTAATCTTAACATGTATTACCACTTAACTTGATAGTTGTCCTATGATTATATCATATCATCTTTGAAATTTATAGATAGTCTATGAAACATTTAAAATACAAAAATCACTTCTCTAAAAATAAACTTCTCAAAAATAATCCTTTGAAATTATTCATGATCACAAAATTATATTTCATTCCAAAGTGAGAAAGATTTGTCCATTTCATGCAAAAAGTTTTTTGAGGGTTTTTCATATGACAACCTTTTTATCCAATGCATCTTCCATAACACCAACCACTTATTACAACTTTATTTTCATAAATCATTCACTTGATGTAAGAAAATATATATTAAATAACTTCATTAGGGTCTTTCTTCAGATAACCATTGAATCTATAATGAAAATAAATAAGTGATTTATTAAACACATCTTCCTTATAGCTTGAACTTTATTCACAAGAGTAATAATAACCAATAGATTTAGAAATAAAAATACCAACTTTATTACCTTTAGATAGTGATTATTTCTCTTTCTTCTTTTAGACACTTTTCTTATTTTTTCCCTCTTTCTTCTTATTTTTCATGTACTTGGAAAAAACCACCATTTTCATTATAATGGGGAAGGAATTTTATTTTTCCATCTAATGATATCCTTCAAATATTGCAGATAATCACTTCATATATTTCCACTAAATACACCGAGGGGTAATAAATAATATATCCAATTAGGGGGAAATGAGGCTCTGGTACCAATTGAGATTCCCTTAAGGATTGAGTTTACACACTTAAGAAGGGGGTGAATCAAGTGTGGTCAATTTTTTATCAATTTTAAATTTCAATTTGATTATATTTTATCCCATGTAATTTTTACCTTTATTATATATTTAGATATAGTGAATCTAATTATTCTTTACCAATCACATATACTTCATGAAATGCAAGAAAGAAGGTAATATATGTAATATTGTATTTTTACAAGGTTCAACCCCGATATGAGAAACCTACTCCTTATCATGATTGATTATTCACCCCAATAATGGATTATATTATCCATTATAAACTCAAATAAATTTTATTTTTATTCATTAACTCATAGTTCTCACCACATTGACACATTTTATCACAATGAATACAATATGTCCAACTTCTCACTAGTGTCTTAGAGTCATACGATGATCACCTTTCATACCCAGAGTTTCACTAGTTCCATAGCTTCCCACTATGTATATAGAATTGTTTCCTTTTATTCACTTTTAATTATATCTCCAATCTTCTTTTGATGACACTATGCTAAAGTGATTTTATCTTCTTCTTCTCAACAGATTCTTTAAATGCCTGGTAGTCTTCAAGATTAATATATATAGCTTAGTATCTTTTTATTACGTAGCATCATAGATATTTCAAACAATATGGTCACCTAGATTTCTCAACTCAATCTTGAACTCCTATGATCTTCATGAATCTAGAGATTTCTCGCTATATAAAAGGCTTTACACATTAGGTATGAATAGTAGTAGTACAATCTATCTTTCCTCAACTTTTTTTTCCTTCTTCTTCTTACTACTTCGACCTAACATATTTAGTAGAATCCAGTTTGAAATATTCTTTTTCATTTTTATTTGGTAATTAGATGGTGAATATTCTTTATTATAGGATCATGATCACCTTCTTCTCTTCTTGGAAAGTTCTTTAGTTATTCACACTTGAAACAAACAATCATTTCTTCCACATAATTAATGTAATGTCCCATAATTTTTGTATAATTTTTTTAAAATTATATGGATTTATTTCAAGACTACACATTCTGACAGAACATGATTCTGAGGCCCGGAATGTAATTTTAAACTTTTTTAAGGACGTTTAGTAAACGTGAGAGTGGGTTTTTCTAACTTTTGAAATGGTGATCAGATCCAAAATATAAGGGCACCGTTGAACTCGGAATGCCGAGATTCTCCTACAAAGGACTTAACTTCCTCCGGCAAGGGCTGAATGGAAAAGTTAATTTTCAGACCTTTCGGAAAAAAATAATATAACATTAAAACGATATTTTATTTCTTTTCATCAATTGACAAGCAGCGACGTGACAATGTTGTGGTGCAGTGACGAGGTAGCGACGAGATGCTATAATAGAGCTCGTTAATGGCCTGTTAACACGTAGCATAACGATGCTTTAATGACACGTAACAGTGATGCTATTTCATAAATGAAACAATGTAACGATTCGATGTCGCAGCATAACAGAAACGATGTGACGTGTCTTCTTTTTAATAGTTTGACACATTTTTGGAATTAGGATTAAACTATTAGGATTATCTTATGAACCTTGAATAGATTTCTTCTCCAATGAAGAACAATTAATGTCAGTGGACGTCATCGACTTCGACGTATGTTGAAGAATGAAGAACTCCATCGACCTCGAGGACCCTCGAGGACGAAGCACTACGACAACGAACATCAATGAGGTAGGGGTTATGTTTAAGTTTTATTTCCATGTTCTTATGATAAAAAAAAGAACATGGATTAACCCATGAACGGGTTAATTCATGGGTAGCTCATTCTTGTGGGAGGGTACTCTTTTCGAGATTCAACATCGGGGCTGAATTATCATGGATTGAACATCTTCCCTGAACCTCCCCCATGTTTTGAAATCCAAACGTGGAGGGTGTGGGCCAACACGAACAAGGATTGAGCCCCTTCCCCGTGTGTGTTCTTCATGGCCAAGAATCTGAATCTACATTAAGACGGGTTGGAGACCATCTTAGTGGGGAGGACATTCCCCAGAGGTCGTAGGCGCAGGCGACGCGAAGAACGGACCACCAAAATGTGTTCGATCATCTGCCGAAGATTATGTCGGTGCAGTAGCGGCGGCATGCGGTGGTGCCGACCAAGTTCCAAATGACAAGACAGTAGGCCACCAGCCATGCCGGTGGCCGGGTGGAGGGGCGTGCCCATCGGTGTGTCGATGTAGCATAAACCGCGTCCGACACGGGCCACATCACTGGAGACCCGAGGCGCCAGCCTGGCACCGCACTGACGGGTCAAACCTGCGGACTGAGTCTGCAGGTGACGGGGAAGGGTCTACCGTGTCCAAGCTGCATGGGTGAGCTGGCAACCGTAGTCGCTCAACCGCGATAGGATGGAGGCCCCATTAATGAACCGCGTGATGGTGGGGAGCCGAACGCGGCAACCAACCGCATACTGGCCTAGCGCACACCACTAGTCCTCCCCTGGTGGACCAGGCTCCAGCTGGCGGGCCATGCCCCTAGACAGTGGGTCGGGCTGGACCAGCACTGATGGGCCGGAACCACGCCCAGTGAGCCAGAACCATGCCGATAGGCCAGTCCTGTGACCTTCAGGCTGGGCCAGACAAGACTGTGTCACTGGGCAACCCTGCGGGCTGGACCGTTGGCCAAAATGGGTCGGGCCCAATAAGGCCCATTGGTCCGGGCCCACTGGCCAGGCCAGACCAGACCTACCCTGACCCGAACCAAGTTAGGTCAGGCCAATCGAATTAAACTAAGGTATGTGGGACCCCTGGGCCGGGTCGGTCGGGTCGGTCTGACCGAGTCGGACCGGGCCCAGACACAACTGGCCCTTGGTTATTAAAATAAAAATAACTTGCAAATTGGATGTCTGGTTGACGAGCTGTTTATAGATTTGGGACCCTCTCGATGAGGTGGATCTTTAGGTATGTTCTAAGGAGACTTCCAAGGAAATTGAATTTCAATGTGTGGCTTGGGGGAGAGGTTCTCCCAGGATCAAGCGCATGGATGACCAACAGCTATGTGGACCTTAGTGGCCTGGTAGATTAGCAGCCGCGTGGACCTTAGTGGCCCGATAGACTAGCAGTTGTGTAGACCTCAGTGGCCCGGAAGACAAGTAGCAGCCGTGTGGACCTCAATATCTTGTCAGACTTCGACGACTCATCTAGGATGAGTCCCTCAACAGTACAAAATTTTATTCACAATAACTGATGAACCATTCCTACTCTAGAATATATCTTGTGTGATATTCCTTTTCTTTGTGGTGTTTCTCCTTAGTGGAATGGGGTCCCCTACTGAGTACTATGTTACTCACCCCTGCATAGGATTCGCTCGTATGTGTTGTGTCTTTTGTACATGATGGGTGTTTCGACAGGGGAATTGGTGGCCTAAGAGCATGAGGGGCCTATTAGGATCAGGAGTATATGACGTACTACTTCAGCTTCCTGTAGCTACACTACTCTTACCATCAGGTGGGGTTTTCAGCGGATGGCTACCCGAGTCCCTTTTTACTTTGCTGTTTTCAATTATTTTTGTTGGGTTTTTATTCTGGCCCACTTGTTTCAGTTTTACTTGTAATCATCGCTTTTTTCAGTATACTTGTTTTCCCCTTTTAGTTTTTGGGACGTGGTTGGACATGTGTGTACGTAAAGGTACTCAGGAAAAGGCCTCCCACTTGTAGTTTTATGCCATATCCACTATTCGCAAACCCCTAGCCTTCAGGATGCAGTCTTGGGGTATGTCACAACATGGGCCCCAGGGGATGGGTCGTGAAAAGGTTGTTTCAAAAGTGGTCGGTTCTACCTCAGAGACTGAGAGTCTACTTTTTTTTGTTTTGGGAAAACATAGTTAAATGTTGTGAGTCTAAGTTTCATATTCAGGGAGTCCATTGTTGGTTTGGTGGCCAATGTATCCATACACCAGGACCTAGAATTCATCTTTTCGGCTCAATGCATAAAAATATTGGTTGGAAAAGTGTCTCCTTATGTTCTTTGGTAAAAGAGTCAGCTCAATAGGTATAATATATTGACCGTGGCCCATCTTTATCTATTTCAGGATGGCTCCACGAGGACGACCAACCTGTATTTTGATACGTGGTCAGTAGGACATCCCACCTAGTGACAAGGCATCTGTTCAGGGACCATATCTCCAGATGGCTCCACTGGGTGGTGCACTAGGGCTACCACCACATGTTGATCAGTATATACTGTCTGTGGTACCAACAGAGGACGTGTGTAGACTTAGTGTCTTGCACAAGTTTCAGAGACAGATCCCTCCCAAGTTTAGGGGAGAGATGGATCCTCAGGTCGCTAAGGATTGGCTGGAGACGGTGACGCGGGTCTTCCGCTTAGTGAGGACATTTCTTGACCTGATGGAGATCTTAGCTATGAGCCTTCTTTAAAGCTTCATACGGAGATGGTGGAGTCTGACGATTCAGACTCATTCTGAGGTGTCCCACACCTGGATGTACTTTGAGTGGCTTTTCTGAGAGGATTTCTTCCCCAATAATTTTCAATCTATGTGAATTCAAGAGTTTCTTCACCTTCAACAGGGCATCATGATGGTATATGAGAACTCAGCAAGGTTCATCAATCTTTCCCACTACTCTAAAGACATGGTTTCAGACCCTTTATTTAGGGCTAGAGACTTTGAGAATGGACTCATGTGGGAGATCAGGGTGTTGATGGTGTCTCTTAGTATCCCCACATAGGCTAGAGTACTGGAGTGAGCTCTACTGGTAGAGAGCTTCCTCACAGAGCAGGCACCGACAATGGGTTCCACCACTGGGTGATGGGTTGCTGAGCCATCCGTGGATGGTAGGTGATAGATGGAACATTGGTCCAAATGGGCCAGATCATGTAGTGGACTACCCCATAACTTAGGATCGGTGGTGTGAGGCCACTAGAATAGTGGGAGATAGTAGAGGAGTAGGGTTTGTTACTCGTGCGGTGGACAGGGACACATGGATCATGACTACCCGACCTGCCATACAGAATATTAGAAAACGGTCGAGGGACCACCGAGACAGAGGCAGAGGTTCGAACGAGCAAGGCCATAGGGCAGCAGACGTAGAAGGGGAGCAGGCCAAGAAGTAGGCGGTGGGAGACATTTACACCACCTCCAGGTGGCCCACCTCGACCTCAGGGAGAAGGCGGATAGGGGCGCGCTCAGATTCAGGTAGTGGAGGCTTATGACCACAGAACTCCGGAGTTGATTTGAGTTATGGTCTGTGTCTTCTCCACCCTAGTTGCAGTTCTTATAAACATAGGTTCTAGTCACTCTTTCTTTTATATGTCTCTCGTTCGGAGCTCAGAGATTCTGGTGGATCTATTGCCTCGATCCTTATGGATAGAGACACCTACGGGAGGGGATTCAACAATTACACGCCGGTTCCGACAATGTGAGCTTACTCTAGGAGGCGAGAGCTTTGGCTAGGATCTCCTAGTAGAAACGCCAAGGCCTTACGACATCATCCTGGGTATGGACTGGTTATCTACATTCCATGATCAGGTTGACTATTTTAGGCATAAAGGATGGTGTGTCTATGAGGATGGGACCAGGTTTTTCTTCACCGACGAGAAGGAAACCCTTGCAACATAGGACAAACTTTCTTGGATAAGGGTGCACCCAATCACTTACCAATTGGCTAGCCTCACCTTCAGTGTAGTTCATGAGAGGAGTACAATATTTCTTATAGTGGTGGATGAGTACAAGAATGTTTTTCCTGGGGATGTTTTGAGAATACCTCCTCACAGTGAGGTATACTTCTGCATCAACTTATACCCCGGGACAACACCAATATCCACACCATCACATCAGATGTCTCTCATAGAGCTTCGCGAGATGAGGGTACAAATAGAGGACTTACAGAAAAAGGGTTTCATAAGGCCTAGTGTTTCCCCATGGGTAGCCATGGTGTTGTTTGCCAAGAAGGAAGACGTGAGCTTGAGGCTATGCGTAGACATCCGGTGCCTGAACCAGGTGACTGTGAAGAACAAGTATCCATTTCCAAGGATTTATGACCTATTTGATCTACTAAACGGTGTGAGGTGGTTCTCTAAGATCGACCTCAGATCATCCTATCACCAGCTTTGGGTACGGGATGATGACGTACCGAAGACATCCTTCAGGTGCTGGTATGGCCACTATGAGTTCTTGGTGATGCCTTTTGATATGACCAACTCCCCAAAAGTGTTAATGGGCCTCATTAAAAGGATTTTATAGCCTTACATTTATTGGTTTATTGTTCTCTTCATTGACGATATCTTTGTGTACTTATCATCGGAGGAGGATCACACTATACACCTACAGATAGTCTTGGATACACTCCGAGAGCACCAGCTTTATGGTAAGCTCTTACAGTACCAGTTCTGGATTCAGGAGGTCCACTTTCTAGGACACATCATATTAGAGGATTGAGTTGTAGTGGATATAGAAAATATAGAGGTAGTGCTCACTTGGGAGCCACCCATGAGCATGACTGAGGTGCAGAGCTTCTTGGGGTTGGATGGTTACTATCAGAGGATCACGCCTGACTTTTCCAGAGTGGAAGCACCCTTAATGGATTTGACATGGAAGGGAAATCCCTTCATATAGATGGAGAAATTCCAGTAGAGTTTCCAAGAGCTGAGGAGGATACTGACTAGTGCCCCCATCTTGAGACTACCGGAGGAGGGCGTTGAGTGCGTAGTTTTCTTCGATGCATCAAGGAGCGGTATAGGGTGTGTCCTGATGCAGGAGAAACTGTTGATTGCCTACGTCTCATAGTAGTTGAGGAAAAATGAGCATAAATACGTGATGCATGACTTGGATTTAGCAGATGTGGTCTTTTCCTTGAAGATGTGGCGGCACTACTTGATGGGTGAACAGTTTACAATTTACTCTGACCACAAGAGTCTCAGGTATATCTTCTCCCAGAAGAACATGAACCTAATACAACGGCGATGGCTATAGTTCCACCAGGACTATGACTTTGAGATATTCTATACTCCTGGGAAGGGGAACGTGGTAACATACATGATTAGCAAGAGGACCGGTTTGCAGCTACTGAATGAGGTGACGGAGCTGCTCGCTACGATGCAGATATCCTTTGTGGATAATGATGGAGTAACTTACCTTTAGTCGAGGACTGTTACTCCCCCCACTCCTATAGAGATTCAAGGAGGCACAGTATGTGGATGTTGACTATGAGGCCCAACATGCTCAGTTATCCTCAGGACATGCTCCTGATGGATTTTAAATAGGTGGGGAGAATGTCATCCTTTTTATAGGGCACACCATAGTACTGGTGGCATTGTGGGAGGAGGTGTTTAGGGAGTTCCATACATCCCCTTTGGTGGTACATCCTAGAGTGGAGAAGATGTAACAGATCCCCTGACGTCAGTACTGGTGGCCAGGAATAAAGAAAGCAGTTGTTGAGTTCGTCTCACGATGCCTCACTTGTTAGCAAGTGAAGATCGAGCATCAGGTTCCATCAGTATTGGCTCATCCACTTGAGGTACTGAAGTGGAAATTGGATGGTATCTTGATGGAATTCGTGATGGGGTTACCAAGTACATCAAGAGGTCCATGATTCTATCTCGGTGGTCATTGACTGACGTACCAAGTCGGATTACTTCCTACCCATCTGAAAGTAGGAACCAGTAGAGGTTTTGGGATGCCTCTACATCCAAGAGATAGTATGGCTTCACGAGGTGCCTTCAACGATCGTCTCAGACCACAATTCACACTTTATATCCCAATTATGGAAGGGATTACAGGAGGCATTCGGGGATCAGCTGTTCTTGAGAACAACTTTTCATCCCTAGATGGATGGTCAGATAAAGCGGACCATACAGACCATAGAGGACATGCTTCATGCTTGCATCCAAGATTTTGGTTGTAGTTGGGAGGACCACCTACCACTAGTGGAGTTTTCATACAACAACATCTATCACTCCACCATTGGCATGGAACCGTTCAAGGCCTTGTATGGGTGGCCTTTCAGATCACCTCTTTGATGGATAGTCCCAAGGGAGTCGGAACTCATGGGTCCAGAGTTGGTACGGGCTACAACTAAGAAGGTGTAGGTAATCTAGAAGCATATGGGGACTGCACAGAGCGAACAGAAGTCATATGCTGATAGGAGATAGAGACCCTTGGAGTTTAAAGATGGAGACCATGTGTTCCTTCAGGTCTCAGCTTGAAGGGGAATATTTTGATTTGGATGGGGTGGAAAGCTATCTCCGAGATTCATTAGACCTTTAAAAATCATGATTAGGGTTTGTGAGGTGGAATACCACCTAGATATTCAACCAAGGATTCACTGGTTTCATGATTTTTTTCATCTATCGCAGCTAAGGAGATGCGTGCATGATTCATCACACGTCATCGACTGGGGCGAGTTGGACGTTGACGATGGGGTAAAGTTTGTAGAATTATTAGTCGATATGGAGTATTGATAGGATCTGGTCCTATGTGGTCAGTTGATTCCTATGGTGTGCATTTATTGGTAGCATGGGAATCTCTAGGAGAGAACATGGGAGCGGGAGTCTCAGATTCGTGCTCAGTACCCCCATTTTTTTTATTAGCCCTTGTTTTGGATTTCAGGGACGTAAAGCCCTATGGGGGGAGAATGTAATGTCCCAGAATTTATACATAATATTTTTTAAATTATATGGATTTATTTTGAGACTACCTGCTCTGACGGCATGTGATTCCATGGCCCGGTCATCACGGAATGGAATTTTGAAATTTTTTTAAGGTATGTTCAATAAACGTGTGAGAGGGTTTTTATAACTTTTAAACTGGTGCCCAGATCGAAAATCTGAGGGAACCATTGATCTCAAAACACTTGTATTCTCCTAAAAAGGACTTAACTTCACTAGGTAAGGGAAGAATAGAAAAGTTAATTTTCGGACCTTTCATAAAAAAAAAATAACTTCAAAAAGATATTTTATTTCTTTTCATCAACCGACAAGCGGCGACACAACGACGTTGTGGTGTAGCGATGACGTAGTGACGAGATGCATTAATAGAGATAATTAATAGATCATTAAAATTAAATGTAACTATGATTTAATGATCCGTAACAACGAAGTTTTTAAATAAATTAAATAGCATAATGACGCGACGTCGCAGCGTAACAGAAATGTTGTGATGTGTTTTCTTTTTAATAGTTTGATGTGTTTTTGGAACTAGGATTAAACTGTGAGGATTATCTTATGAACCTATGATGTATTTCCACCCCAATGAAGAATGAAAAACACCATCAGACGTCATCGTCTTTGACATACCTTGAACAACGATGAACGTTATAGACCTCTTACACCCTCGAGGACAAAGCACTACGGCAATGAATGTCAATAAGGTAGAGGTTGGGTTTAAGTTTTATTTCCCATTTCTTATGATAAATGATGAATTTGGATTAACCCATGAATAGGTTAATCTATGGGTCACTCATTCTTGCGGGAGGGTACTCTTTTTAGGAATCAACATCGGGGCTGAATTATCATGGATTGGACATCTTCCCCAAACCTCCCCCATGTTTTGAAATCCTAACACATATAGAATGGGCTGACACGAACATGGCCCGAGCCCCTGCTTCCTTTGTATTCTTCATGTCCAAGCATCCAAATTGATGACAAGGCGGGTTTGAGACCCTCGCAGTGGAGAGGACATCCCCCGGAGGCCGAAGGCATAGGCAGTGCAAAGAACGAACCACCGAAGTGCATCCTATGGTCCGCTGAAGATTCTTCTGGAGGTGGCAAAGATAGTGGAAGTAGTAGCATGTGGTGGAGCCAGCTTCATGTCAGCAGCTGGTTGGAGCAGTACGACCTAGAGGTGCACCGAGGTGGAAAAAACTGCGGTCGATGTGGTCCGCGGCTCTGGAGACCTGCGGTGCCAGCCTAGCGCTGTGTTGATGGGTCAAACCCACAGACTGATTCCTCATTTGACGTGGAAGGGGAGGCCATTTCCATGATTCCTGCGCAAGCTGTAAGCTGTGGTCACTCAACCGTAGCAGGATGGAGGCCCCGAGCACGAACCACAGGGCAGGCGGGGAGCCGTCCGCGGCAACCAGCCACGTCCCGGCTTGGCGGACACCAATGGTCCTCCCCTGGAGAACCGGGCTCCAGCCGATGGGCTATACCTAGGCTGGTAGATCATACCAGTGCCCTTTAGGCTGGTCCGAAAGAGACCAGGTCACCAGGTGACCCGGCGGGTTTGACCCTTGGCCAAACTGGGTTGGGCCCAGCGAGGCCCATTGGGCCTCGCCCACTGGCCAGGCCGGACCAGACCTACCCTAACCCGAACATTGTCTTGTCGACCCAATAAAATTAAACCAATGTATGAGGGACCCTCAGGCTGGGTTGGTCTTTTCGGTCTGACCAGGTCAGACCAGGCCCAGACGCAACCAGCCTCTAGTTACTAAAACGCTAGTAACTTGCAAACCAGGTGTCCAATCGACGAGAAATTTATGGAGTTGGGACCCTCTCAATGAGGAGGATCTTTTGGTGTGATCTAAGGAGACATAAAAGGAATTTTACTTTCAACATGTGTCTTGGGGGAGCAGTTCTCCTAGGATCAAGCATCTAGACGAGTAGTAGCCATATAAACCTCAGTGGCTCAGCAGACGAGCAACCGTGTGGACCTTAGTGGCCTGACAGACCAACAGACATGTGGACCTCAGTTGTCATGTAGATCCATGTGGACCTCAGTGTCCCGGTAGACGAGCAAAAGCCATGTGGACCTCAATGTCCTAACATATTTTAGCGACTCATCTGGGATGAGTCCCTCAACAGTACGAAACGTTATTCACTATAACCGATGAACCATTCATTCTCTATAATATACCTGGTGTGGCCTATCCTTGCTTTGTGGGTCTTCTTTGTGGTTACTTTATGGTGTTTCTCCTTAGTGGACTGGGGTACCCTACTGAGTACTGTGTCACTCACCCCTGCATGGGCTTCGACCACACGTGTTGTGTCTTGTGCAGACGAAAGGCGTTTCAATGGAGGACTTGGTGGCCTAGGAGCAGGCAGGGCTCAGTATGATCAAGCGGATAGGACATACTACTTTGGATTCTAGTATCTACACTACACTTACCATTAGGTGGGGTTTCCAAAAGATTTCTACCTGAGTCCCTTTGTACTTTGTTGTTTTTAGTTCTTTTTTTTGTTTGTATTCTTGCCCACTTGTTTCCGTTGTACTTGTACTCAGCACTTATTTCAGTATAATTGTTTTCCCCTTTTAGTTTTTGGGACATGGTTTTGTGTGTGTGTGTACAGGTACTCATGAAAATGCATCCCACTTGTAGGTTGAAGCCTTTGGGGCTAGTCTCCAACCCCTGGCCTTCAGGAGATAGGCATGGGGTATGTCACGGCATGGGCCCCAGGGGATGGGTCGTGAAAACTAATCTCTATCCTTCTTTTTTATATTTTTTATATTACATACACAAACTATATTTTCTATATTTTTATGAAGAAAATATTCTTGAATATTTATCGGGTTATCCTATAACAAACCAAGCTAAACATATCTTTATTTTACATCATTTCTATATGATAAACATTGCAGTTAATAAATTTTCTCACAATCCCAAAAATTGAAGGTTTAGTTTATTTTAGGACTAGATACATAAGAAAATTATTCTATAATATTTTTAAATATTCCTCTATAATTGAGCCACACTAGACTCCCATCTAGACATCTCATAAGTTTTAATCATCTTCATATCCCATGGAATGGAAACATAAGACAAAGGGTTATCCCAAATGTTTAGTGTGGAAAAAACTTATCAATATTCATAAAATGGATAGATCATAAGAATATGATAAAACATATGCATAAAGATATTTATTATTAAAAATAACATATAACAATAAGTATTTCTCATAATTCATGATAAGAGTACATGCAATCTCAACTAAACAAACATATACCATGGAAAAAGGATGTGAAATCATGAGATAATAAACATGATACATGGGGAATAATCATGGGAATATTGAATGGAAATGTAACATACCTCTAAGACATACAATAATAAATAAATTTTTCACAAACATAATCATAGGGTATTAGTATATTGATAGAATATCCGATAAGGGTTTCCCTAGATTTAGTGAGCATATCCAAGAATTCTCACCCTTTAATTTGTGAGTATATCCAAGAAGTCTCATTCTATATTATCTCATGAGATAAAAAACATTATCAAATGAATTTTAGGGCTATATATAACCCCACCCATAATCATACATGAATATATTTTCTATATGATATCAATTATTCAGCATATCATGAAAACCAATGGGATGAAAATTGGTTTCATATCATTTCCAAATGGTATATCATAACATTATGTCAAAAGTCAATCGATTGATACAAAAATTTCAATTATCCAAAAGGAGTGTTTTACATGGAATTTAGAAGGTGATTCATAAAACATAACTCCATATGATTTTTTATTTAATGAGGTAAATGGAATTGAAACCATGAAAAAGACCTTTTAGAAATCATTTCTCAACATTGTCGTATATAGATGGAATTATGAATCACTTTCAAAATAATTTTCAAGAAGGTAACATGAAAAAAAAAATTAAAATACCGCATTAAAATAAATTCAAATAATGGATTCCTGAAAATGAAACAAATACTTTACATAGGAATTTTAGAGTATAATATAAAAATACAAACTTAAATGGGAAACCCTTTTTAATATTCTGAAAATAACTTTTTCAAAACGCACATTGTAAAAATAGTGATAAATCATTCATTTGAAAAGAGGTAAATACAAATTTTAATATCACTAGAAATAAATCATATTTTTATTTAAAAATAATAATAGGATAAAAATAATGGGAAGGGTAAATATGGATATTGAAGAAAACGAGCTCTTTTGAAAATAATGGGAATTATCCTTGACTTCATCAGCTTCTATGAAGAAAGAATTTTATTAATATAATTCCCTAGAAAATAAGGAGGTGTGAAATTTTATTATCATAATATATTATAATAAATACATATTTTAATAACCATAATTGATAAGGGGTAATTATGACTCTAGAAAAGAAGTTGAGTCAGGAAACCCCTTACTTTAATTATGTAATTTCACTAAAATGCTTTAATATCCAATATATAAAAAATAACTATATTAATAACCTATTTATGAAACTTATTCATATCTATAAAATTTTATAAAATTCATTTATATTTATTCTATATATGTATATTATTTAGTTATTATCTATTTTCAATATCGGGTGGGAGTAATCTTGATTGTTTTAAACTAGTTTCATAATAATGATGTTGTTATTCATTATTATTTAAAAGTTCTTCATTAATATAACATGAAAGGTTCAATAATTTTTCCTTATAATTATTTTTAATGTTATAATTTCATTCTATTATATTTTTTTTATGATCCTTAAATGTGGAACTATTAATGAGCATGTTTCGGTTATTTTCAACAAACGGGCATTTGTATCTAAATTAATGAGTATAATATTAATGTTACCATTTTAAACCCAAAATAAAATAATAATTTACTTATTTATATCAAATATTATTATAAATAAATTTCTCATAGTCAAAAATGAAATTATTTTATATAATTGTTCAGGTAGGTGGTTAGACCAAGACAAACATGAACATACCATAATTAATGGATGAGTATTGTTATGAAAGTGGTTTATTTTGGAATAATATAATTATTAAAGAAATATATGATATTATATGTGTGTGTGTGTATGGTTTTTAATCAAATTTTAAGAGATTTTGAAAACTAATAAATAAACAGGATTGAAAATGAGATATGTTTCTTCATGGAGCCGATAGTCCACACAAACACATGAATGACACTTTAATTTTTCTTAATTGAAAATGGATACATTGCTTAATGATTATAACCTTAATATAATAAAATTAATTATAAAAAATTATTATTTATTTATATATTAATTATAATATATGTTTTATAAAATTAATCTATAAATGAAATCTAATAAGGGAGAGATTAGTACTCATGTTGAGAACTTGAGGTTTCCCTTGGAGGACTCATTAGAAATGAAGGGATTAGGATTTATTATTGTGATGAAAAGATAAATAAAGTAGAAAATTATTCTAGTGGAATTAAAAAGGGTATATTTTCAAGGGGAAACCAAAATTAATAGTGGTCTTAAAGGTGTTGTGATAGGCCCCTTTTATAAGTGGTGAGAATGTCATTTTTTATTATTTCATCTTAAAATAAAGAGATCACCTGTTTCACATGTCAAGAATACTCAAAAATAGAAAATAATGGATTTGAGATAATTTTTTGTAAATAAAAATATCAACCACTCAATTAGAAACATTTTTTATCACGTTATTCCTTTTACCCTTTTGGTTAACCTAGTTTACCCTTTTGGGATTTTACCATGGTAACTGGTTTTTTTCCTAAATAATTCATTTTTATTCCCAAAAATAAAATAGTCCTTATTAAATAACTCAAAAATTATAATTCATAATTTTAAATCCATTTAATTATATTCACTTTCTAAAAGTTATAAAAACTTAAATTAATATATAAATTTATAATGTATTAGAAACATTTTTCGAGAATAGTGTAACTTAAGTTCAAAAATATCAAACAAAGGTTTGTAAACTAAAATATATATTTTTAAAATTAAAATAACTATTATAAAATAAATATTTTTTCTTGAAAAGGGTTTCATAATTTTACAATTCATAATTATGTACCAATAATTTAATAAAAGTCACAGTATTTTTCACTATTCACCTAAAAATCAATCTTTTAGAAAAATCCCAAAAAGTCATCTGAAGATAATATTTTTATTATAATTATAAAAATAAATTTAATTTGGTATCATTAAAATTATAAATTAATAAAATTTAAATTTGAAATATAAATATAATGAAAGTCATTTTCATAGGAAAATAATTTTTTAAAATAATAGTTATTATTATTCTTAATTTTTATAAAACCCAAATAAAATTATAATTAATAAATAAAATTTATATTTTATTAACATAATAATATATCAATAACGTACTTATTTTTCATAAATATAAATTATAACACATAAAAATAAAAATCATAATAAAATATATTTTTAAGCACAAATTGAACTATGTAAATTTGTTTAAAATAATCTTTATATAAATTTCATAATACAGTATCTCTTATTCATACACACAAATTTTATCACTAGGTTTTAATGGTCATAAAAGTTTTCATGATTTCATTTTAGTTTGGTTTTACATGCAGATAAATATATTAACATAATATTTATTTATGGAAATTATATAGGGAAATATTTGGTCATTACATTCTGCCACCTTAAAATAATTTTGTCATCAAATTTTTATTACTATGAAGAAAACAAGTGAGAGTACTATTGTATCATTACATCCTCAGGTTCCCATTTTTCTTCTTAAAACTTATGATTCCTCTATAGAACTTTTACCAGATGAGTGGTCTTGTTCTGTGGTTATCTATTCAATCTAGAACATCCACCTTTTGTTCCTCATATGATATAGAGTTTAGTACATGTGAAGGATCTAGTATATACTTCCTAAAAAGTGAAATATGAAACAAATAATTTAATTAGTATAGGTTAAGAGGGAGTTCTAACTGGTATGATACAACCTTAACATGATGAAGGATCTCTAAGGTTTCGATATACCAAGGGAATAGCTTCCCTTTCTTCCTAAATCTCATAACCTAATTAGATGTAGATTTCTAGAGTAACAACTTTTCAATAACTTCATACTCTATATATAATCAACAATTATCCACATAACACTTATATCAACTTTTTTTAACTTCTAAATACCACTAAATGGTTTTAACCTTCTCCATCATTTCTTAGACAATCTTCCCCTATCCAACATCATCCTGGCATATTGGAGTTATACATCTCTTCCCTTAAAGATACTCATATGGTTACATATGAATAATAGAATGGAAACTGTTTTTCTATGAGAACTCTAACCTGGTAAGTTGTTGATCTCAACATCCTTGTTAATCTATTGAACAAGATATCAGCATGTCCTCAAGAGTTTAAATTATTCTATAATACAAAATATCTATCTAAGGGTGATAAATAGTGATAAAACTAAAGTTTATCTCAAAATATTACTAAAGTCTTTTCTAAAACTTCAAGGTAAACCATAGATCCTTATTAGATACAATATAGAGAGGTACACCATATATCCTTACCACCTCCCTTATGTATATCTTAGAAAGTTAGTCAAGTGAGAAATTTTCTTTGATGGAAATAATATGTATTGACTTCTTAATTTGGTAGACAACAAAACAAATGGAATTATGGCCCTTGGATATCTTGGGGTTTCCTATTATGAAATACATGGTGATGTTTTCCCATTTCCATATTATAATGGGTAATGGTTTCAATATACCCTTATATTTTTTCAAGCCTTAACTTTTTTGGAATTCCAAGAATCAAGATATTTATTCGATAATTTTTTTCTTATTTCTATCCCAAAAAAAGTTTTTCTTTATATATATATACATCTTCATTATTCATTTATGAATATAGAAGGATGAGATATGATAATATTCAAATGTTACCTCTTTAGATATTCCTTCAAGGGACACATATCCATGTTCCAAATTGTATAGGTCCCTCTTTATCAAAGTTGAATTGTTGAATACTCACTACCTTTTTCTATATCTATAAATCATCCTTCTATGCTTCATTGATATTCATATTAATGGATGGTTGATCAGTAATTTGGGTAAGATATGATTTCTCACCTTTCATTGTGACTTAAAGATTCATCCATTAAAAATCCATGAGTATTAGGTCCTTTCCAATCCTCATCATGGATAGGGTAGCAAGATATTTTATGATCAAATCATCATCCACCTTATTTTCCTTATCTAGGTGTTAATGCATTGATCAGACATAATTTTTATCAATTAAAACCATATCCTTTGGTACATATTCATCTCCTTCTATGTGAATGGATATTTCAAGATCTTGTGGTTAGTATATATATTACACTTTTCACTATTGAGATAATTTCATCAAATTTTAATGCCAAGATTTCAACTTCTGGCTCCAAATCATGTGTTAGGTAATTTTTCCCCTGGATATTTAATTTTTATGTGGTATATTCTATTACCTTATGATTATACATGAATATGAATCCCAATCCATTTAATGAAGAATCACTCTATATTACAAACCCTCCACCACTGTAGGGTAATGTGAGTATAGGTGTAGTGATCAAATTTTTGTTTAGTTCCTTGAAACATTATTAATATTCCTCCATCCAAAGGATCTTCACTCCCCTCAATGTTAACTTGGTTTGTGGATTTGATATGTGTGAAAAATTTCTCACAAAAAATTGATAGTATCCATTTAACCTAAGGAAACTATGATTCTCGGTTACTATGGTTGGTATGGGTCATTATTCAATAACATAAAACTTTGAAGGATCTACATATATTACCTTGATTGTGATTAAAATACCCAAGAATGATTCTTTTTACTACCATAATTCATACTTTCTAAACTCGTCATATAATTTCTCTTTTTCTAAAGTATTCAATAGAATCTATAAATAATCTTCATGCTCTTCGTTTATCATTGGATATATAAGAATGTCATATATAAATAAAAACACAAATTGGTCAAGTTAATTTTTAAAGACTCTATTCATAAAATCCATAAATATAGTGGGATCACTCATAAGTTCGAATATAATCACTATAAATTCATAGTTTCCATAACTCATATGGAAATATTCCTTGGATGTATCCTCCCTTTTAACACTTAAATGATAATATATACATTGAAGTTCACTCATTGAGAATTATTGATCTCCTTTTAGTTGATCGAATAGATCATCAATACATGGTATAGGATAATATTTCTTGATCTTTATTTTATTATGCTCGTGATAATCAACTAAAAGTCACATTAATTTATCTTCTTTTTTTTACAAAGAGGAATGGTGCCCCCATGGAGAACCAATAGGGTATATAAAACCCTTGTCTGTATTCTCATTTTGATACTTCTTTAATTCTTCCAAGTCAATGGGGAATTATATAAGGACTCTTTGAGATGTTCATGGGTCTTGGTATGATTTTAATTGAAAAATCAAACTCATTCTCTGCAGAAAGATCTGGTAGTTCATTCACAAATACATCATTATATTCCTATATAATAGGTGTGTCACAAATGTTGAATTTTATCCCAATAATTTGATATTTAATTCCCTCATTGATGGGTATAATGACCCCTATTGTTGAACTTTATTCCAAAGGGAGTTCATGACCATCCTTATGTTGATAGGTAAAAATAGGGTGATCCAGGATATAAAATAATATTTCCTTATCCCAATAATTAATATATACTTTATATAGTGTAATAAGATATATAACCAATATTATATCAAATTCAACAAGGTAGGAATAATAATATTCCCATGAAGTATCTTCTCATAATATTTTATTAGAGGAGATCTATATATCTTAGAAAGGATCGTAGTGACACAATGTGTTTTCATGGATAGTTCAATATCCAATGCTTGAGATAATGAATAAATATTCCAAGAAAACTTGAATGATATAAAAGAGTTAAAAGAACCAGAATCAAATAATTTATTCATAACTCTAGAGTGGAGAATGAGTTCACCTTGCATCACTTCATTATTGTGATATACCTCAATAGTAGCGACAGCATTAAATCTTCATTTCTCCCTTGGTTTAGGAGCTTTTGGGGGAATAATCTATTTTTTGTATCTAATTTTAGGTCATTTATTTTCACAATAACCAAAATCCTTCCATTTTTATCATATAAGTGTGGGAGATGCATTAGTTGGGAAAGTATTTTCCTCTATTTCATTTTATAGCCTCTCCATCCCCTTAAAAAAATCATTAGAATTATGGACAATATTACCATACATGAAACACTTCTTTGTTCCCTAGAGGAAGTTACATGGGTTCTTCCTCTCACATATTTTTACTTATAGTAAGTTGAACTTTCTTTCCCCCATGTGTCTTATCATCAGAGCTTCAATGATACACTACTTTTCTTTTTCTCTCTTTGGAATATTGAGTCTCCTATTTCTATATCAACTTTCAACACACATCAGAAAATCTATTCATATCTTCCAAAGTATCTTATGGTTATTAAATTTAAAATAATTAATTTTAATCCATTAAAGAAATGGTCTATTTTTTCTCAAGGTTAGAGATAAATCCAAATGCATTCCTTTTTATCCTCGTGATGTTTTCTTTATATGTATCGATGGTTTCATCATCATTTTTATTCAACTCCAATAATTATCTCTCTCAATATTTGTATACAGATTATGAAGAAAATACTTGGTGAAAAAACATTCTAGAAATCCTACCATTCCATAGAGTTTTTATACTCTGTTTTCTTTATATTCTAAATGAGAGTCCACCATTGTTTAGCCTCACCTTCCTGACAATAAATGGCTAGGAAAACCTTATTATGTTCTGAGTACTGTATAATGGAAAATATATTTTCCATAACATTGATCCATGAATAGAAATAAGTTAATTAGAAGTGACACTAAAGGATGGCTTACATTGTCGCTTAAAAGTCTTGATTGTAAGTCGATCATTCCTTGGTGTGTTTGGGTGCTCAATATAGTTTGACCTATTATTAATAGTTTTGGATATTTGAGTGAGAATCACCACAAGATTATATATTCCTTCTCCTCTCCCATTTTGTTTCTTATTATTACAATCATTTCATTTCCCATAACACCCATTTTTAACCAAATTTCTCCTCAATCTATCCATTTATAAAGAACAGATAAATATAATAATACTTAATCAAAAAATAAATAAAACTATTAACATAAAATGGATAAATTATAAATGACACATTTACCCTAACTTATATACTTCTAGGTTTCGATCTAGGTTATTCATTTCCAATATCCTATTATATTCTCTAATAATTCCATAAAGATGTGCTTAAATCCTTCATAATAGTTTATAAAGAGTGAGTGAATTTCCAAATAATATCCCCCAAGATTTTATCACAAAATATGACGACTTAGGCCCACTTATCATACATCGAGTGAATATTGATTAATTCCTAAAACAAACTTTTTTGGGGTGATTACCTCTATGTTCTATTGTTCCATAGTCACATTATCTTGATAGTATCAATATAGGGATTTAATTACTTAAAAACTGCACAATATCTACTTTACTAAAACTTTATAATGTTATCATATACATAAAATAATCCATTGGTATTATCCCAAGGTTTTTCACTAAATTTATCTCATCATAATCCCTAGAAGAACTATACTAATTCTCAAAAATAACTAAACCTTGCTCTAAAATAAAATATAACAACCCAAGATAAACTTGTCTTTATTTTACATCATTTTCATTAGATAAACATTACAAATCATAAATAATAAAAAATTCCAGAGAATATAAGGTTTAGGGTATTTAAATACTATCTATATAATCAATTTATTTTAAAATGTGTTTAAAATTATTCCACAATTGAGCCACACTAGACTCCATTCTAGGATTTTCATAAATTATAATCATCTTCATAACCTAAGTAATGGAAAAACAAAAAAAAGAGGTAGGACAAAATTATCTATTGGGAAAAATTTATCAATATTTCATCAAAGTGTTAGATCATAAGAATATTATAAAACAATATTAGTGATAAAGTTCTTATTAAAAAGAACATGGAATAATAAATCATAATAGTAGGACAAGAAATCTTAAATGAACAAACATATACCATGTAAATAGGTTATGGAATCATGAGATAATAAACATGAGTCATAGGGAATAATCATAGTAATATGGAAAAAATATAGCATTCCATTTTGACATATCATAAAAAAACATTGGAACAAACATAAGAATAGGGAATAATCATATTATGAGTATGTCCAAGAAGGTGATCCCTTTAGTTTGTGAGAATATCAAATAAGGATCACCCTTTAATTTGTGATCATAATCAATAAGGACAATTCTATATTATCTTATGAGAACTAAAATGTTAATAAATGTATTATAGGTTGATATAGGACCCCAATAATAATTATCCATACATATGTGCTCCCTAATATATCAGTCATTCCTCATATCATGAAAATTAATGGGAATAAAATGGGTTTTATATCATTTCTAAAAGGTATTGCATAAAATTATATCAAAATTCAATCATTTAATGTCAAAATTTCAATTTAAAAAAGGATTATTTCATTATAGAAAATATAATTTGATTAATAAAACATGACTCTATAGGATTTGGATCTTTAAAAATCAAAATGAAAGTGAAACCATGAAAATGAGATTTTAGAAAACATTTCTTAACATGTTCATATAGATATGAAATTACAAATAGCGTTCAAAAGAAATTTTCAATAAGGTAACATGAAAACCATTTCAAAACATCACATTAAATTAAATCCAAATAATATATTCTTTAAAATAACATAAACCCAAACCCTTTAAACCTAAAACCTGACCCTGAAATCATTAACCTAAACCCGAAAATCATAACAAAACAAATCCTCAAAACCTAAAAACATATTCCCCATACCCTAATATCAAAATAATAAACCCTAAACCTTAAAAAATAAACCCTCACCCTGAAATCATAAACATAAACCCCTAAATATTTTACATAGGAAATGTGGAGTGAAAGATAAGAATACAAACTTGAATGGGAAATCATTTTTAATGTTTTAAAAATACCTTTATTGAAACCCACATCATAAATATTATGATAAATAATTAATTTTAAGAGAGTTAAAGATAAATTTTAATCTTACTAGAAATAAACCATATTTTAAATTCAAAACATGAATATTATAATATTAGAGAGAAGAGTAAATATTGTTATGGAAGAAAAAGATATCATTTGGAAAGAATGAGAATCATTCTTAACATCATCCTATTTTATGAAGTGAGAAGTTCATAAATATAATCCCCTACAAAAATAATTAAATGAATTATATTATTATCATATATCATAATAAAATCATCTTTTAATAACCATAGTCAATATAGAATCGTTATGACTCAGGAAAAGAAGTTGATTCCAGAAAACCCGTGACCTTAATTCCTGACTTACACTAAAGTGACCGAATCTCATGTATAATAAAATAATTATCTTAATCACCTATTTAAGAACCATATTCATATATATTATCATTTATATACTTAATTTATAATCATTATATATATATATATATATTAGTTAGTTATTATCTATTTTAAATGTTTGGTGTGACTAATCTTGATCGTTTTGAACTAGTTTTGTAATAACAGTGTTTTTATTAGGTATTCTCCCAAAGTACATCATTACAAGATCATGAAAGGTAATGGAATTGATAAATTATAATTATTTATAATTTTATAATGTCATTATATGGTATTTTTGGTTATGATCCTTAAAGATGAAATCGGTGATGAGCATGGTTCGGTGATTTTTAACAATCGAATGTTGGAATTTTAATAAATGATTTTAATATTAATGTTACAATTACAGAAAAAAAAAATTATTTGATTATTTATATCAGATATTATTAGTAATGAAGTACCCATATTCATCCATGATATTATTTTATATCATTTTTCAATTACATGGTTTACCGACCAAAACATGAACATACCATAATTAATGGATGAGTATAGTTATAAAAGTGGTTTTTTTGGAATTATACCATTATTATATAATAATAATTATATTATTTATATTTTCATAAGTTTTTTAATAATATTTTAATAAATAATAAAGAAAAAATTTGAAAAATGATATGGGTTACTTCATGGAGGTTGTAATCCGCACAAACACATGAATGACGTTTTAGTTTTTCTTAATTGAAAAGGGGAAATGTAATCAATGGTTTTTGACTTATAATAATAATATTTAGTATAGAAATAAATATTATTTCACTATATAGGAATGAGAAAATTATATCTATAGATTTAATCTATAAAAGAAAAGAAATTAGGGAAATATTAGTAGTCACGTTGAGAACTTGAGTTTTCCCTTGGAGGAATCCTTGGAAATAGAGGGATTAAGATAAATCCTTGTGATAAGAAGATAAATTAAGTGTAAAATTATTCTAATTAAAGGGATAAAGGGAATATTTTCAAGAGGAAACTGAAATTTATAGTGGTATTGAATGGGTTCTGAGAGGCCCCTTTTATAAGTAATAAGAATGGCATTTTTGTAATTATTTTTTATTAATATATTGAGTACACATGTTTCACATGTTAAGAAGACACAAACATGGAAAATAATATAGTGTAGATAATGTTTTGTTGCTCCAAAATTCAACAAATCAGTTATAAATTTTTTTTTAAGAAGTTAGTCCTTTTACCCCTTTGGTTAAACCATTTTACCCCTTTTGACTTTTACCACGGTAACTAGTTTTTACCTAAGTAATTCATTATTTATGCCTAAAAAGAAAATCGTCCTTATTAAATAATAAAAATATTATAATTAAAAATTTTAAATCCATTTTATTATGTTCTCTTTCTAAATGGGATAAAAACTAATTTTAAAATAATAATTGTATAATGTATTAAAAATAATTTTAGAGAATACCGTAACTTAAGTTATAAAATATCAAACATATGTTTGTAAAATAAAATAAATATTTTTAAATTTAAAATATCTCTTATAAAATATATAATTTATCTATAAAATGGTTTCATAAATTCCCAAGTTATTCTTGTATACTAATAATGTCATGAAAGACAAAGTATTTGTAAAAATGGTATTTTTCACTATTCACCTAAAATTCAATTTTTTTAGAAAAATATAAAAAATTAATCCTAAGATAATATTATTTTGATAATTCCAAAAAATAAATCAAATTTTATTATATTATAATTCTAAAATTTTAGAATTTTACTTTCAAAAGGAAATAAAATTTTTATCGTTTTGTTGGAAATAAATTTTTAAATATCTAGTTATTCTAATTATTAATTTCTATTAAAAACTAATAAAACTAGAATTCATCAATTAATATTATATTTTATTGATATAATCATTTAAAAATAATATACTTGGTTTTATTTAATAAAAATTATAGTACTTAAAAAAGACAAAATTCTGTAAAATTTATTTTTAAGAACAAAATTAACTAAGTAAATTTGTATAAAATGACTTTTATATATATTTCACAATTTAGTTACTCTTATTCATATCTGTTAATTTGATGGCTCGATCTTAATGGACATAAAATATATCATGGTTTTATGTTAGTTCAATTTTGTGTTTATAACAAGACATTATTAACATAATATTTATTTAAGGAAAATGCATAGTGAAATTTTTGGTTGTTACAAATCCTCATATTTACTCAATGACTTGTACATGGGATTTCTCCCATGATATCCTTTGATTTTTTCCTCAATATTTGTATCCTAGAAAATTACAAGAGTTCCCTTTACCCTTTTTCTTTCTCATTTTTCTCATTTTAATGTGTCTTATAGATATTTCTACATCTGGGGTTGAGTCTCTTCATCTCAAAACACTTACACTAAAATTTATATTCGAGTTGGTTCCCTAGAACCCACTCTTTTTGTATTTTCTATTACCATTATATTCAGGTTTTTAATATTAATTAATTTTTTATCACATCCTAATCATTATTTTGTGTGACAATGTATGTGATGATTTCCTAGGATACTTGTTGCTTCAAAAGTATATAGTATTTCCCCACTATGATGAGATACTTCAAATTCTATTTATAATGAATCTTCTTGGGTCGACCTAACATGTCACCAGATCCAGCTCATCACAAGGCCTCAATAACACCTCCACATATACCAAAGGATTCCGACTAGTAGTGAGGGTCTAAAAGATCCAATGGGGGAGACTATACCCTCTGGTCAGAGTGCAATAAGAGTGGAAACTAAACCAAACTCATAAAAATCAATAAACATTAGAGTACACAATATAAATAAATTGAAACGAAATCATAATATAATAAATTTAACACTAAATACATTCATAAAGACACAAAGTATACTAAAATAATAAATAATTTGTTCCCCACTAGGATGACTATATATAACAAATAAATTGATCTAAAAATAAATACACCAGGCTCTACTGCTAACTATGAGTCATACCACATTCCCAGTCTCTAAAATGGATGAACTACACTAGTTAAATCCAAATACTCCACATGATACATCTTGTTTAATCAAGAACCACTGAAACTTAGCTCAATCTATTGTGTAACCTATTCACCAACATGAAAGTAGACATATGATCTACATGCACACCAAGGTGCATGTGCTGGGGGTAACAAGTAAATCTTAGAAGGCTATCCCTAATTTTTTTCCTAATATATAATATCATAATAAATGCATGAACATGTGATAGACCCAAACCTAGTTGAAAACTAATAATTGGTGGAATAAAATAAATAAATTCATAAATAAATGGGCTAAAATAAATAAATTAAATATCTTACCACAAGCTCTAGTCTGGAACTAAAGTGAATCTACTCCTAATATGGACCACTCCAAAGGATCTATAACATGTATCTCACCCTTCCACATGACATTAGGTGTGTCCACCAGATCTATATAGGAGCTCCAAGAGGTTTAAAATGAAAAATGGATGAATATCAGACCCCAAAGCATGACCATAGGCATCCACACAAGAATAAAAAAACTCTACTGGGATCTTGGTCTCCAATGGCATGATCTGAGCTTGTGATATAAACTCTAATAACACTAAGTTAACCAATCCAGAATATGGGATTCATGAAGAACCAACCATCTCCCTAAAATAAACATTGGGTATGGGTATATCCCGAAACCTAGGTCCTCTAACACGTACAGGACCATGGACACCCAAACCCTATCTAGGTAAGTATCCACCAGCCTAGGGGAGGGTTTCACTCTTCCAAATCATTCATTAGATCCATATTACCATATAACCACAACCAAAAAATGGAGAGAAAAATATCAATCCCAAGGCCAATTCCTAGTCCAAATATATTCCAATGGTCTCCTCCCTACATATTTCTTAAGAAGAACTTCCTCAAACCATCTTGGAGAAATCCATAAAGCATGGGTCAGTCAAATATAAATCCCGTCATCAAAATATTTGAACTATCAGTGATGATCAACTATCAGCTAAAAACTCATGGGTCTCCCTTTATCCCTTAGAAATAATCATCCAACCATCCACCATGGGATTCCACCACTGGTCTATGGTTCATAAAAGGACACTCAACATCACCTAAATTGAGCAAGAATTGACCCATCACATGGTCAAACAAAAACATGGTACTCCCTTGGTCCCTTGGACCACACCCTACAAGGCACTCCTCTATGAAATACATACCTCAAGACATGCCTAGTATGAGAAACATCTCCAAACATCCCTCAATAGACAACCACTAATCCTCAAAAAACAGTGCAACCGTAAAGGAATCCAAAGCAATGACACACCTATAAGGGTGTACTTAATGGTCCCCATGACCACCTCAAGAGTAAAAACCCTATAGGGGATCCTAATCACAATAAAACCTCAGGATGAATCCCATCATAAGAAAACTTCAGTCGGCCTCCTCGGCGTACAACTCATCCTTGGGTATTATCTCACCTATAAGGAATCTATAACGGGTCCCTCAGACCCATCTCAACATCTCCTCAGTATATCACATTCGTACCTAGTACCACTCAGTTTCATCCTCTCCTAAAAGCTCTAATATTATTGATCTTCAAATATTAGATCTAAAACCTCAAGCAGTCATTCTAGAACTATGACCACTCAAACCTCAAGAAAACGAGCTAAAAATCCTCATCCAATATGTCATAGGATCCTATCATTGGGAACCATACAAAAGAAAATAAAAATGGATCACCTCATCATACTCATTCTAGAACAATCAGAAACTCACTACTCTCACTTGGGCCTTGCATATTTCAACCCAACTCACAAAAGGTTATAAATTAGAACCTCAAAGAAAACCTCCCTTCAATACCCACCGAGTCCAAAACACCATCCAAATAGACTCTAAATGTTGAAAGGATTCCACCATAATTATATTTGTGTAAAAAACATAGGATGGACTAATAATAGGCCCAATTATAACTCTAGTGTATGAAAATAAGACAAAATATTAAAAAGGGGGAGTACACGGTGTGCACCTCTTGTACACAACGTGTACCCCCTGACAATTAGCTCAGGTTTTGTACCTCCAGCCAACATGGTGTATACTTCCCAAATTAAATGGAATGAACCACCCTAAATAGTGTGCACATAACATGGAATACCTTGTTGTATAGCCTACTCAAGGTATATCCATGTACCTGATATGGATTTTGTCCATGCGCTGCACACGGGCACTAGTCATGCGCCTTACATGGCTATGTTTCCCTAAACCAGGGAATATGGTTGTTCCCTAGGACACACCCCAATTCATCCCACATGGAATGTTCTGAACACACACACCATGTAACCCCTTATTCCTCACATCTCTTGAATGTAATAACCCACAGAATGTGTTCTTGAACTAAACATCCTGTGATTGGGTTTTCCAGAATAGAAAACCCCCAAAACTGCCTGAAACCACCTATTTATCCCAAAAACTCATAGATTTACCCCCATATGGTCCCTAGAAATAATAATAGGGCTTTAAATATTAAAATAAAAAACTTTATATGAATATATGACTTAAAAACAGGCCAAACTACAAGGGGAAACTGCAAAATCTTCGCCTGATTCTGCAATCTACAGTTGTCACACAACGATCTGGCACAACCCGATCTCCACAACGCGACCTCCCTCTCCATATACCTCTCCCTCTACCGCTCCCTCCCTCTTGGAAACATGACATAGGATCCCCAAGAGGGAGTACATGAGAATAAAAGGTATGAGAGGAAGGAAGAAAAGGAAAAGGAAAAGGAAGAAAGGAAAATAAAAGAAAAGAAAAGGGTTTTGGGCTCAACCCCATTGCCTATGATGAATTTATGCCTCACCTAGGAAAACCCCTTGATCCAAACTCAACTATGGAGTTGGAATCTCAATTTTATTCTCCATTAAAAATATATCACAGAACAAACATGCAATAATAAATTAACATTTAATCAATTAAATATTAAATATTCTATAAAAATTTGAATATCTCTAATTTCCACCAAATCCTATCCTAAGGTAAACATCCTATTTTGGGACCAACATCGTGGTTAGAAAAATTATCTTAGATCATCTCAAAAAGAAAATATAATTTTTCCCACAAAAAAATAATAACAATAGTCAAAAATTCCCCCTAGTTGTCCAAACTTGTGATGATGAGGTTCATCACAAAATCCCAACCATAAATACTTCTCATACCTAAGAATCCTTGGAGGCCAACCAAATTCCAAGCTATCACCCAAGAACCGGAACACTATGCACTCTCACTACCATCCAATGACTAGTCTTAGACTACCCCCAACCCTCTTCCAACATGATATACATTCATCTTTGACCAATCTAATTTTACACACCATAAGAGTATCCTTATCATCAACCCACATCCCAAACGGAAAACCACATGTCCCATGATCCATCAATCATCAAACGCAATGACTGGAGGTGGAAAAATTACTCACAATAAAGCACCAGTACCAAATAAGAACCACCTCCCATCACTAAATCACTAGGAATGATGTTCTCTACACTTTTAAACCCATTTAAAATTAGGATCACATCCTCCAATAGCTTATTGTGCGCTCCCCACCATAAGGCTTTCCTTACACCACTCATCGAGTGTATACCTCAATTGGTACACTACATCTGCACCAATAAGGTTTCCTTAAGACCTAAACACACACAGTGAACCCACACACAAACCAAACAGAATTATTCATAACCCACACACACAATCCTTTACACAAAAATGATTTATCCCAAAAATCGACACCAACCACAACTCCCTTACTCAAGATAGAGTGGTGCTTTAAGAACCTATCAAGGGATCTCATGAACCCAAATGTGAAATAGGAATCGCGCTCTCATAGTCTAAGTATTAATAGATTGAGGATAACATATATAAACCACTTACCATGATTCTCACTCATGTTAGTTCCAATAAGATAAAGAACTCTCATCACTCATCTTCAAAATGGAGGCATCTCCAGCATACCATAATCAACCACATATCCACCCTCTACTCAAGCATTAATCCAAATCAAAAAAATTCCAACGACACTCTCACCATGTTACCTAAAGCACAAAAAAAATGAACATGGCTAAGAAACTAACCAAACCTTCCCTCTTAAGACAACCACGTGAATGGAATCATTCCTAAAACTCCACCTCTCAAGAACCAAGAATCATCATGCCTAACCATAGAGGTTCCTTCTCATGAAAAAACCTCTGGGTGATATCATACCACTATAGGATCCACCAAAAGAAATACCAACCACACCCACCCAATCCATTGGTTATAGAAAGCACAAGAGGCTCCACCACATGACCTAGAAGAATTCATGAGTCAAAAATAGCTCCCTCCCAAGAAACACAATCCCAATACTTTATGGAAACCACTGACTTAGGGAAACTCAATCCTAATCCAAACATATATCAGGCATCCTTTCCATCATCGATCCACAAACAAAAGCATCTAGGAAACCAATACCTACACTGACACACATGAGGTCTCCATGCATCCCTTGATGATGGGACTACATTTACATAACTGGTGAGAACATCTTCACAAGATCAACATTCCCTATCATCAAAATAATATATATATATATATATTCAGTTTATTTGAGTATAATTCCACCAAGTAGATACAAGTGACACACCATATAGGTCAGTATGAACACTTTAAACAACTGAACATTCATTTTCAACAAAAACACTATAGATAGGAATATGTCATGAAAATACTATGTGCATAGAATGATGCATGAACACTATCCTATTGACCATGATCCAAGAACAAAAAACCAAAATAAACCATAAATTAATAAACTCAAGTACATCACACTAGGTGAAACCATACAAATGTAAAATTGGAAACCAATAATAGAAATTTCATTCCTTGGAAACTTAGACTTCCTATCGAAAATGTGTTTACAACACACCAATCCTATATCTACCACAAGTTCCACCACATTACTAAATGACTTATCTACTGAATACCCAAATAAAAATACAAGACATGTTTTGATACCATATTGTAATGAAACGTCCAGGGTCGACCTGGCATGTCACCCAATCTAGCTTTCCACAAGGCCTAAATCATGCCTCCTCATACGTTAAAGGTTGTTAACTAGTGTTGAGTGTATAAAAGATATAGTGGGGAGACTATACCCTCTTCTCAAAGTAAAATAACTATGAAAAATAAACCAAACTCAGGAAATTCAATAAAGATCATAGTACGCATTATAAATAAATTGAAACAATACCATGCTATAATAAATGAAATGTTTTATATAGTTATACAGACTCAAAGCATGCTAAAAAGGAAAAAATACATCACCCACTAGGCCAAAAACATATAAAAAATAAACAAAACTATAATTGAATACATTAGGATCTACTTATAACTCTAATATATACAATATAATAGGTCTCCACGAGGGATGAATTGCACTAGCTTGATCCAAATAATTTATATATGCCATCCTACTGAATCATTCACCATTGGGACTTAGCCCAATCCACTGTGATACAAGTGTTCCATCCTAAAAGTAGATATATGGTCTTCACACACACCAAGAATAACTTATTGGGGGTGATAAGTAAATATCAATAGGACACCCCCAATAGTGGTCCTATAATCAACTGTGAAAAAAAGTGCATGCATAGGTGATATTCCCAGCCTAGTCAAGACTAACAACAACTGGAGTAAAAACTTCATAAGATAAAAGGGGATAAACAAATAAAAAGAAAATAGTAAATTGTGGGTGTCTGAAACATAAGGTGAATCTACCCCCCCCCCAATATGTCCCACACAAGAGGATTTATAGCATGTGGCTCACCCAACTACATGACATCAGGAACGTCATCCTGATCTACACAGGATATCCAAGATGTATAAAATGAAACGGGTATGAATTTCAGTCCACGGGGCATAACCATATGCATAGAAATGAGAACACACAACTATACCAGGATTTAGGACTCTAATGGCATGAAATGAACAAGAAATATGAACTCTACTAACACTAAGAGAACCTATCTAGAAAACACTAATCATACAGAGAAAACTAAATTCATAAAATAAACATTGGGGAAGGGAATTTTTCATATCCTAGGTCCTACAATACATTTGGGACCATGAACACCTAAACCCTAGTTAGGTAAGTATCCACTGTCCTATTTCAGTGTTTCCCTCCTCTAAATCATCCATTAGCTACATATTCTCATCTAACCACACCAACAAACAAAGGAGAGAACCAGATAAATAGCTGGTCCAATTATCAATCCAAACATATCCCAAAGGCATCCTACTACATATTTCCTAAGAATAATATACTTAATCCATCCTAAAAAATTCATAAATTATGGTTGGATCGACTCTCAAGATCATCATCCAAGCAACTAAACTATCATCAACTCTTAGCTAACAAAGAATGGGGATGCCTCAGTCCCCAAGATCTCATCATCCAAAAATGCACCATGGGATTCCATAAAAACTATAGGTCATAAAAGGACACCTGATGTCTCAAATGTTTAGAAAGAACCATCCCCTAACTGAGTTAACCAAAAACATGGGACTCTTGCGGTCCCTTAGACAATGTCTATATCAAACTAAAGGCCATGATTGATACCTGAAATCTCATTAGTGTCTCGGAACCCGACCCAACTATGAACTTTAACTCACCCACTAGGGAATCCACAAATATGGAATAGGAACCATTATTTAAGATCCTTTATCAAATCCAAATCATGGGATAAGCTTGACATAAGAAACATCTCTAAGAGGCCCTAAACAGCTAACCATTGATCCTTGATCAATGGTACACTTACAAGGGAATTAAAATCACCACCACACCCATTAGGGAATCCTTAATGGTATTTGTGAATATGTATGTAGTAGGAAAACATATAGAGGATCCTTAGCACAAGTGAAACCTCAAGGCAAATACAATCATAAGAAAACCTCAACTTACCTCTCTGGAATACAAATTACCCTTGGGTTTTACCTTTCCATAAGTTCATCTATAATGGGTCCCTCAAATACATATCAATATCTCCTCAATGGCTCCAATTTTTACTTTATGCCCCATGGTGTCAACCTGGCCCAAAGAATCCAACAGAACTTATTTTTAAACATCATATCTAGAACCTCAAGAAATCATTCTAGAACCTTGACCACTCAAACCTTAAGAAACCGAGCTAAAAAACCTCATTCAGGACATCATTGGATCCCATATTTGGGAGGCTTCAAAAAAACTCAAAAAACATCACCTTGGAATGCTAAATATAGGCAAATAAAAAACTCAAAACCCTCACTTGGGGCTCACATCTTGTAATCCATCCCATAAAAGTATTCTAAAACATAACCTCAAAGAAGACCTCCATCCAACACTATCTCAATAAAAAACCATCCATATGGACTCTAAATTCCAAAAAGATACAACCTTCATGATCTATGTGGGAAAACACTCAAAATGAAATTCTCATAGTTACAATTCTAACTCTAGGGTGATAAAATAGGAAAAATATCCCAAAAAGGGAAGTGTATGACATGGAACTATGGTACACAGCATGTACCTCCAATAATCATTCCATACCATGTACCTCTGACTAACCTATCCTATACATCCTAAAGTACATGGCATGAACCAACCCAACACTGTGTGCACATCACATAGAGTACCTAGCTATATACCCTACTTGAGGTCAATCAATGTACCCCCACTAGTCTTCTAGCCATGTTTTTCACACGGGCATTATTTGTGTGCCTCACACGGTCATGTACCCCCAACATGGGATGTATGGATGTTCCTAAGGCCACAACCCCAGTCATCCCAAATGTTATGTCCTGAACACACACGCCATGTAACCCCTTCTACCTCACCTCACTTGAAAGTAAGAACAAACATAATTTTTTATTGAACTACACACGGTGTGATCGGGTTTTCTTGAATATAAAATGTATAAAATGGCCCAAAAGTACTGATTTCCCCCAAAAACCCATATATTGATCCCCACATGGTCCATAAAAATCATAATATGGATTTAAAAATTAAAAGAAACTAATTTATAGGGATCTATGACATAAAATTTAGGACTACCTCTAGGAAGAAACTACTAAATCTTCACCCGAATATGCACTTTACAGATGTCGCACAAAGATCTGGCATGACCTGACCTCTACGAAACTACCTATCTCTCCCTACCTCTCTCTCTCTATCTCCCTATCCCTCTCTCTCTACCTATCCCTCTCCCTCTCCCTCCATCTTGGAAACGTGACATAGGATCCCCAAGGGCGCATACCTGAGAAGTAAATGGATGAGAGGAGAAAATAAAAATTAAAATGAAAAAGGAGAAAATTGAGAAAAAAGAAAAGAAATGATAATATTAGATAAGGGGTTCAAGCTCAGCCTCAATGCCCGCGATGGGTTTATGGATCAACTAGGGCCTCCCTCGCCCCCAATTTGGACTCAACCACAGAGTTGTAATCTCAATCCAATGCTTCATTCAAAATATATAACTGAATAAACACACATGAATAAATAAATATTTAGTTAATTAAATATTAAATATTCTTTGAAAATTTGAACTGCTTGGATTTTTAAAAAACTTATATCCTATGATAAACCCTGTATTTTGCGACCAATTGAGTTGTTAAAAAATTATCCAAGATGATCTCACAAGATAAATTAAAAGTTTTCCCTCAAAACAACCCAAAAACTAAAGGCTAAAATTCTATCTAATTTTCTCAACCCATGACAATTCAATTCATCACACTATGATAGTGTACCTTCAACTAATGTTATATGGATGAATGAAATCATATGAAGTGACACATATGATATAGGATATTAGGTATAGGGGTCTCATAATACATTGAGACACAATATCATGGTTTTCTCCCTTGGTAATCTTTAAGAAGGGAGGTTTTGAAAGTGAACCCACTAATAGAAATTCCATATGATTCATGTGTAATTATAAATTAATATCTGTGGACATGTGTAATAATCCCTTGAATCCAAGATTATTGTTAATACCTATCATGACTGACATGCATAGATATATTTTATAAATTGTGATGATGATCATTCACGGTGAAGTTAGATACTTTGGGTGTGTCACTAGTGGAATTATATTAACAAATAATAAGAGAGAGGATTTATCCCTTCCATTGGAAGTGAATATCTTAGAGCCTTTTATGGTGTTTGATATTATAATAATTCCAAGTCCATGCAATTACATATCGCTAGGTTTATTTTAAAAATTCAAAGAAAGGGAGTAGAGAATAAAAGTTTATGATACAAGATATGGAACCTTCTTAATGTGAGATATTGTGAAAAATTATAATATTACATGGTAAGTGTTTATAGGAGGATTAATGTTGTTTCAACATCAACACTTTTATCTATGGGTTAGTTGGCCTATTGTTAGACACTAAACTTGGAATTTGTGTGGCTTATCCTAATGCCACTGACAAAGGGGACTAGAGGGTCACACACTAAGTGTATCCAATAATATTGGTTAAATTATATATGATTTTAACAAGTATATTGTAATATTATTCTCAAGTATAATGAATAATATTTAATAGAGTTTATTGGTTGATTTAAAGTATTTATCTATCATTGTATAATATAGTGACATTTATTTATTTAATAAAATAGTTTTTATATAAATTTATATAAATAATGAGGAGGAGGATCAGACTGAGTAATGGACCTATTATAATGAAATATTCTCTGAATAAATATTAATTTATTTAGGAAAAACATATTTATTTAGTCCTTATGTTATGCACATTTCAAATAAAAAATAATATTTTCTATTATTTAGACATGGGTTATGATAGGGATAAGATAATATTTAAAGGTATTTGTTCAAATAATATTATAACCCTAGATATATAAATACCTTACTATATAATTATCTAAAATTTGAATTTTTATTTGAAAAAATAATTTTTGTAGACAACATTTTGCTCTCCAAATAATTCTCTCATCCCAAAGATATTATCAATAACTCTCCAAGCTATGTGAGAATTGACGATCCTCCTCCTCCCTCTCTAGTTGTGAGAGGATTAATATAATCCAATAGGCCTCATTTTCAATAATGAATGATTCAATCCATAGGGACATTCTACCTAGAATCTAGAGAACCCTATAGAAATGTTTAGAGTTTCTTGGTACACATGTGGATAGCTACTATAAGGAATATACCCTTGATTACTGAATCACAATGAAGGTTTGAAAATAAGGGCCAACTACATTAATCAATAAATAAAAACTTACAAGATGTGGTAATTCTTGACATATCTAGATTAATTATAACTTATATGTGAGATCATGTCTTCATAGATTCTAGGGACAAATTTATATCTAGTTTTGAGGATAAATATGAATAATTCGATAGTGAAATTTTTTTGGGAACCACCTGAAATTATTCTATTATGCCATGGAACCTTCAAGTGGTATCATAGGGGTCACATATCTAATTTATAATTATTTATTTTATTAATCACTACATGAATTTTTTCTTAGATTCATTTATATTTTATTCATTCTTTAGTATGATTATTTTTTATTATGATCATTCACCTTCATGTAACCAAACATAGGTTAAATAATGTTGAAGAATGATTCAATTAAATCTATCAATAGGTGATGTAGTTTTGTTTAGTTGACATCCATTACACATTTTTTAATCAAGTTCACTAAATCTAGATGGGTAGTAAGGTATACATAATTCCACATAGAGTCAACACGTAGTATATTTATTATACATTGCATGTTTTTCTGAAAAACTGATATGCTTCTTGTCAAATTACATAGTATTTAGTTGTCATAAATACAGAAACCCAAGTCTTTTACACATATTATTACTTGATTTTAATCATAATTATCCATGAAATATAAACCAAGGATCGAAAAGTCTAGTGTATTTGGAAGACTAGGAACATAATTAGAAAACATGTAACAAGAATAAAACATAATTTTATTAATATCCATAATGAGATCCTATCTTCTTTTTGACTCCTATAATTTCATAGGATAACCTAGGAAATACTACTACAAAAGAGGTGAGTTGAAAATACCAGTAAGGGTATAGACATAGGATTGGAGCATAGAACATGAGTAAAAAGTCATAACATGATAACATAAAAGGAATGGATCATAAATAAACATATAAAAGAATAAAATATAGAACATGGAATCATAAAAACATAAGAAAGTGTAAAAACATAGTGTACACAGTCACATAATAGATTAGGTTTACTCCCTAATCTGATACATGAAGTCTCATGACACTAAATATTACCCAATTAGTTGGAGTGCTACCTAAGTGCACCAATTATAAAATTTACATGCATATGTCTTCCATATAAATAAATAAAATATAAGGAATAATCATAGGGTTAACCCATGGAAAGAAATGGGTTTCATAATCATGTTGTAGGGAACAGCCAAATAGCGTATCATAAAGGTATACAAAAAATAAGGGACTAAATCATTATTGGAAAATAATAATGTAAAAAATAATTATATATCATGAATAAGATATCCAATTTAATTGAGAACATTAAAAAAAGTGGTTAGGTGACTTTATAAATGTGTCTTTTAAGCGCGGTTTTGAAGAAAAGAATAAAGTTCCTTTTAAAAGGATAAAGGAATAATTGTTTGTATAAAACCAAAAAACTAATTAAAATTGTTTTTCATGATAAAATGAGTGATTTTATTAAATATAGGTGACTTAAAACATTTTATAGAGTGTAATTGAAAATGGGTAAGAAACCAAGAAGTTCCCTTTTATTAGGTTTTCTTATCGAGAGGAATTGAGAAGGTAACCTTTTAAAATATGCATTTACCCAACAAATAAATATGTATTTAGTTGGATATATATGTTTTTAAAATATATAAATAATATATGATAAGAATATAATAATAATTAATAGATAACTTGAGACAAATAGAGATAAAGTGTTACCCAATTGAAATATATATGTTCAGAGAGATCCCTTACCTTATGTCTGAAAGAATTATACACTTGTAATTAATGTCCTAAATAATAAAATTAGATTCATTTATTTCTTAATAAATGACCTATTACACATTTATTTGATTTATTATAATTTTATTAAGTTTATTTATAGCCATTTAGATGAGTTATAATGTTCAATTTCATCATTTTGGGAGTGTTTGTTTCATGGTTTTATGGCCGGTTCACTTGTGTATAAATATGGAAGTTATTTTAAAATGGAAAAAAATTGAAGAGGTTAAATGAAATGGTATTAATGAAGATCAAAACGTTTAAATGGTTAAATTTGTTATTTTTTTCTGACATGAGGATGATTCATTTGATAAAACATTAATGATAATTGTTTAGTTTATTTTGGTGATTTTTCTAACCATCAAAAACTAGTTTAGTTTTATTTAATATGATGACTATATGTTAGTTAAAGATCATGTAATAAGTTATAATATACTTATTAAAATATTATTTAACCATAATAATAGTTTTATGACCATACCTAAAGGTGGTACTAAAAAAATAAAAACGCATTATCCACAGAGACGGTTAATCGTCATAATTTGGAGAATGGTTTCCTTCCTTTGAATAAGTGGAGATGATAGAATGGATGGATAAATGATATTAAATTAGAAATATAACATTCCATTATATATATTTTATTTTATTTATTATTCCTTAATGGATTAATGAGTTGAGTAGAAGGTATAGGAAGAAAAGAAATTAAAAGATGTGGTTTAAGAAACTTACCTCTTGAATATATCCTCCTTGAAGGAACTCGTAAGAAACTTGATATTGGTCATTTGGAGAGATCAAAACCTCAATAATGTGACTAGTGAAGTGGAGAAGTAAATTTTTCAGAGTATGTTAGAGCTAGAAGGATCAATGAGGTGAAATGAAGTGAAGGAAGGGGTGCTCGTTTATAATTGAGGTGAAGGGTACTTTAGGAATTTCTCAAAATATTAAAATATAATAAAACTATTCTTGAGTTAAAAGCATCAAAATATCATATAAATATATAGGGTATGGTATTTTAGATAATATATTATCCTCTTTCACCTTATTTAATATTTTGATGATTTTTAAATAATTTAACAAAATATTATATTCATAAAATATCATTATTATCACATTTGATACTATTCATTACTATGACTTTAAAAACATGAAAAAAAGAGTAAAATACAAAAAAAATATTTTATTGTATTCTACACATGTCATGGTAATTTATATAATTAATTTATTATCTTAATTATCACAAATTATATATATATTAATATTTTTAATATCATTTATTTTATTTTCCATTAATTTAATAATTACTGCATCATCATTGTGTAAGCATTTAGGGTATTTACTTATTCCCTAAAAATTAAAAAAAAAATTACCAAGATAAATATTAATATTTTATATTTTAAAATAGTATTTATGGTTGAACATATCTTCTAGAAAACCATATATTAAAAATGTCCAACTTTTTGAAAATCATAGTGTGACAAGTTTGACTTTCTTTTAAATAAAATACTATAGGGGACTTAATGTCAACTACGTGGCTCCAAAAGGTCCTAAATTCAACCCATGGATTATGTTGGTTTATATTTACTCAGAAAATAGAATTTTTTCAGGTGTTAGATTCATTTTATAACACTTGTCATTTTATTTGTACCCTTAATTACCCAATTTAAACTTAACTATTGTGACAAAAATTACCATGGTTACTATACATATTAACCAAAAATAAAATGGGTATATTTACTAAATTTGGAACTAATGATTAAAAATATGGAATCAATGTTTTAAAATTGAAAACAAATATGTTTCAGAATTTAATTTAAATTTAAACTGGAAAAACGCAACAAAAAACTTTTTTAAAAAAAAAATCCCTTTTACGTATAAAATATTTTTATAACAAATTTATGTAAAAAAATTAATTTAAATATAAAAAATTATATTATTTATAATAAAAAATAACTGATTGAAGTTTTAAACTAATCCAGAATATAATTTTAATTTTCAAATTCTTTAAAAGAAAAATACAGTTTTCAATGTAAATCGGTGTTTTTTACTATTCATTAAAATTCCAATATTTTTGGAAAATTATCAAATATTCATCCTAAGATAATTTTTAAATAATGAATTTAAAAATGAAGTTTATTTTTCCAAATAAATTTTCTAAAATATAAAAAATTAATTATATTTATTTTCTCATAGAAAGGAAAAAATCATTATTCTAAGAGAATGTATTTTTGAAGAATAAAATAATTTTACTAAAAAATAAGTCCTTATTTCCTAATAATTAATAAATATATTTAATAATATATTTATTCCTATTAATACCAATTAATTCATAGTCTAGGTCATAACAGTCATGTTAGAATAATAATATTGTAATAGTATATCGTGGTTCGTTTAAACTCGGTGTAGTATGCAACATAAGCTACTGATGAAATATAATTATTTAAAGAAAAATGTTTCAATAAAAAATATAGGGGTGTTAAAATTCCTCCCTCCTTATGAAATTTCTTCCTTGAGATTTTTTTACATACTAAGGTGAAAACGGTTTAGCATATAATGAGAATATAAAAAGGAAACTATGAACATAGGAGGATAAAATCATATATGAAAAGTATACCGTAACTTGTAAATACCTATGTTTAATTCTATGTTATCCATTTTGATAGAATTATTCCTTGGTTTATTACTGAATTTTTCTAGTCCTAATCCCAAAAAAAAACTATATCATTCTCTAATACCAACTATTACAGGCCAAGAATTTTACACATATTATTACATAATTTTGAGAATAATTAACCATGAAATACAAAACAAGGATCTAAAATTATAGAGTATTTGGATGAAAAGGAACATAATTTGAAAATATTTAACAAGAATAAAACTATTTTTTGAATAATATCCTTAATTAGATTCTGTCTTCTTTTGAGCTCCTACAAATTCATAGGATAACTTGGGGAATACACAAATAAAATGGGTGATCTAAAAATCCATGTAAGTGTATAAACATAGGATTGAAGAATATAACATGAGTTAGAAGGAATAACATGATAAAATTAAAGGTATAGCTCATGAATAAACATATGGAATAATAACATATAGCACATGGAACTATGGAAACATAGGAAAGTGGCAGCAACATATGACATCACATAAACATGAGTCAAGGAAAACTTCCAAGACTATATCACATGGTTGATAGAGTCACATATTGGATTTGGTTTACTCCCTAATCTCATAAATGATGTCTCTTGAGAATAATCATTAACCAAAATATTTAAGTCCTATCTGGGTGCACCCATCATAAAATTTACAAGCATATGTGTGCCACATAAATAAATCAAACATAAGGAATAATCATAAGGGTTACCCATGGAATGTAATGTGTTTCATAATCATATTATAAGGCATAACCAAAGGACATATAATAAATGTACGCATTAAATAAGGGATTAAATAATTATTTTAAAATCATAATGTAAAAAATAATAATAATATATCATGAATAATTATGTCCAATTGATGTGAAAACAATAAAAGACTGGTTAGGTAACTTTAAAAATGTGCTGCTTAAGCACATTTTTAAAGAAAATAATATAGTCTTTAAAGATGATAAAGGAAAATTTATTTTCATAAAACCATAAATGAACTAAAATATTATTTCATGATAAATTGAATGATTTTAGTAAATATTTTTTGCTTAAAACATTTTATGTAGTATACTAGAAAACGGGTAAGAAACAAAGAAGTTCCCTTTAATTGGGATTTCTATTCAAGAGGAATTGAGTAGGGAACCTTTTAAAATATGTATTTTTGTGAAAAATAAATATGAATTTAGATATATATATATATATATATATTTGGAACTTACATAAAGAATATAGAATAAGTATAAAATAATAATTAAGAGATAACTTGATTCAAAGAGAGATAAAGTGATACCCAAATGAAATATGGTGGTTTGAAATGATCCTTTAACATATGTCTAGAAGTGTTGTTCACTTGTAATTAATGTCTTGGATAATAAAATTATATTCATGAATTTATTAATTCAGAACATATTCCACATGTATTTTTATTATTTTAATTTTATTAAGTTTATTTATGGATATTTCAATGAGTTATAAGGTTCTATTTCATCGTTCTGGGAGTGTTTGTTTCACAGTTTTATGGTCAGTTCACTTTTCTATAATTATGAAAGTTCTTGAGAACGGAAATAAAACTCCAAAAGTGAAATTAAATGGTATTAATGCCCTTACATAAGTTTTAATGGTTCCATATATCATTTTTTATGACATGAGGATGATTTATTTGATATAACATTAATGATAAATGTTTAGTTTATTTTGGAAGTTATTCTGAACATCACATACTAGTTTGGTTTTATTTAATATTATGTTTATATATTAGTTTCAAAACATGAAATAAGTTATAATGTACTTATTAAAATATTATTTAACCATATTAATAGTTTTATAACCATCCTTAAATGAGGTAAAAAAACAAAAAACTCATTATCCATCGAGACGATTAATTACCATAATATGGAAAATGGTTTCCTATCTTTGGATAAGATGATATGAGACAATGGATTCATAGATGATATTACATTATCAATATAAAAATAAATTACTTACATTATAATGGAGTTATTATTACTTTATGGATGAATGAGGTGAAGTGAAGGTAGAAGAAGAAAAAAATTAAGAGAAGTGGTTTAAGAAAGTTAACTCTGGAATATCTCCCCCTTGAAGGATCCCTTAAAAAACTTGGATTTGGTCTTTTGGTGATACTATAACCTATAGAATTTTTCTATATAACTGGATAATATAATTTTGAATATTATGTTCAATATATAAGTCTCAAGGTTTTGAAATGAAGTTCAGGAAGGGGTTCCCTTTTATAATTGAGGTGAGGAGCACTTTCAGAATTTCTCAAAATATTAAAATATAATAAGACTGTTCAAGAGACAAAAGATTCCAAATAGAATATAAATTTATAGGGTATGAAATTTTAGACCATATATCATCCCCTTTGTCCTTATTTAATATTTTTATTATTGTAAATAATTTAATAAAATATTATATTAATGAAATATCATTATTGTCAAATTTGATACTATTCATTACTATGACTTTAAAAACATAAAAAAGTCAAATTAGAAAAAAAAAACTATTTTATTATATCCTATACATGTCATGTTCATCAATAGAATTCATGGATCAGCTTAATTATCTAAAATTATATTTATTTTCAAATTTATAATATCTTTTATTTGATTTTTTCATTAAATTAATAATCACTCCATCAACATTATGTAAGAATTTAAGGTATTTATTTATTCCCTAAAAATTAAAAATAAATTAACATGATTAATATAAATATTTTATATTTACAATTAATATTTATGGTCAAACATATCTTCTAGAAAACCATACATTAAAAATGTTATACATATTAAAAATAATAGTGTGATAAGTTTGACTTTCTTTTAAACAAAATACTATATGGGGATTAGTGTCAACTAAGCGTCTAAAAAATCATAAATTTGACCCATGGATGATTTTACTTTAATATTACTCATCCAAAAAAATTTACAATTTTTTTTGGTCATTTTATAACCCTTATCATTTTATTTTTACTTTTAATTACCTGATTTACCCTTAACTCTGGTAACAACAATTACTAAGGTCACAATTCATATTAACCAAAAATTAAAGGGGTATATTTAAAAAATTTGTAAATAATGATTCCAAATATGAAATAAATTTTTAAAAATTCAAAACACAAAATTTTCAGAATTTAATTTAAATTTAAACTTGCAAAATGCAACGAAAAACATTTTTTCCAAAACAAAATTCCCTTTTAAGTATAAAAATTTTTTATATGAAATTCATATAAAAAATTCATTTCAATGACCAAAATTAGATTTTTTTATAATAAAAAATAACTAATTAATGTTTAAAACTAGTCCAAAATATAATTTTACTTTGTAACTGATTTAAAATAAAAATTCATTTTTCAATGTAAATTAGTATTCTTCCTGATTCATTAAAATTACAAACTTTTTAGAAAATTATCAAAAAATAATAGTAAGATAATTTTGAAATGATGAATTTAAAAATGGATTTTATTTTATAAATATATTTTATAAAAGTGAAAAAATTAATTATATTTATTTTCTCATAGAAATTAAAAAAAATTATTTAGAAAATATATTTTTTAAGAATAAAATGAATGCTAAAAAATTGGTATTTATTTCCCAATCATTAATAAATATATTTCATAATATGTTTATTCTTATCCATAACCTCCAATTAAGTATCTAGGTTGTAATGGTCATGTTAGAATAATAATACTTTAATATTATATCATGGTTCGTTTAAACTCAATGTCACGAACTAGCCTGAGTCAACCCTGAACTGGTCACCCAGTCCAGCCCGCGACAAGTCCCGAGAGGCGTTCCCGATCCTCCCGAGATGGAGAAAAGCACCAACGGAATCAATAGAGTACACAAGGGAACAATTTCTCCCATATATAAATAATCAAACAAACAGAGGAAATAAATGGACAGCCCAAAATACATTTATATAAAAATTGAACTTAACATTATTTTTACAAGAAACTGAAAGTACAACTAAACCAAAAACTCAACTGACTAGACCAGTTAACCAACTAACTCCATGTTACCCCACTGTTCACTCTCCAACAAAATGATCACACGTCACCCAAGGTGATCAAACTCGTGCTGAAACCTACACAAGGGCTAAAAACAGAAGAAGACTATAGGCGTGAGTATTATAACTCAGTAGGTTAGCCCGATATTCTATTCCCAATGCACATCCTTTAAAATAAAAGAAACATCATTTTCATGTTTTAAATAAAACATATAAAGGTATGTTTTCCAAATGTTTTCCCAAGCTATATGAAACAAATTACCAGAAAAAAACTTACATGTTTTATAAACACGAATGCTAGTAACAATTTTCATAGAGGTGCAATTCCAAAATGAAAAAAGTTTTCAATAGGGTTGTTTTAAAGAATTTAAACTTTTAAATAAATCACACACACTGCAGAATTTACCAACCAAACACACCATATGCCGACGATGAGTACAAAATAGCCAATGAGAACCAGTCATAGGAACACCCCTAGGCACTAGTTAGTTGTGAGCCCCATGTACCACATATCTCGGGGAAAGTAACCATAATAAATAATTGTTCTCATGCACATGATCCACTAGTATAGATCATACTCATAACCTAGTTGTCCCCCAACATCATCATCATCATAGTTTAGTTAGTGTTTTCATCGTCAAACTTGCTACGTAAAACAGGGGCCAAATCCCACGGAATCACTAGCATACTTGTACACGTCCTCCCACCTAGATACCTAGGATTACCTTTAGTGCTCAATCAAGTTACACATATTATAAAATACACATTTCACATCCAAATTTAATTCCAAAACCCTAAAAACACAAACATCCCATAAAGTTTCTTCACATTTCTTTCACGAATCAATCAACCACTACAAATTTTCGTAAAACAATTTCAAGGAGTGTATTGACGCTTTGCACATAAAACTCATTCAAAAACACTATTTGAATTATAAACACACAACAAGACCATACCCAACCATATTTTTCAGCCCTAAATACATTTATGAAAATCATTTCATGGATGATAAAAAAATCCCAATTGACACAACATGGTATATACAAGTAAAACACTCATTCTTTATTTTTAGGAAAGGCCAAACAAGCCTTTAAACATTTTCCCAAAACTGACATTTGAAAAAAGTTATGCATTTAATTTTTTTTAAAGAGGTGTATACACACCATATACCGCATCAAACCACATTCATAAATCCCATAAAACACTCAGGTTACATATTCAAAACACAACCATTTTTATAAGAATGTGAAACAGACCATTTTTCGGCAACTCGAGCCAAAACATGTTATAAACCAAAACCCATTTATTTGTAAAACCAAATAAAAATTGGAAAGCCATAAAAGGATACCAAAATAATTTTTTACATTTTTACAATGTATTTATAAATCTAAAAAATCATATTAAATGTCACTAGACACATAAAAGCCGACCGGGCAATTTACCAAACACGTGGCATGCACTCTTTAACAAAACAACTTATGTTAAGCACTTAAAAAGGGATAAAATACCATTTTCATGCCATAAAATTATTCAATATACTTAAAAATATCCAAAATACCATAAAACAATGGCGGAAGCTCATGGAATAATTTATCAAACAAGAGGAGTGCCCATTTATACCAAAACAACTATATTTTTAACAAAATAAGTCATAAAACATAATTTGCACACAAAACCTTTAAAACCAAGTTTTAACAGCAAAACATATCATATAAATATGGTTATAAAAGTACGATAATGATGAAACTTAAGTGATAAAGGCTTGTTCAAGGACATCCTACCTCAAATCCTTAGCGTAATGGAAACGCACACCCAAAATCATCAGTCGCGGGATTATAAACCCTAAAACTATGAATAACAGACCTAAATGGATATAAAATTCATAAAAAACAATGGGATAACAGAACCATAGGTCTATCATGACTAGAGGGGATTATAAAACCAAGATAAAATGAATGGAGGAAGAAGAGGGAGGAGAAAGGAGAATGAATCTCACATTTTCAACTAGAAAATTCTTAGTCTTCCATTATATCTACACCCTTAGAGGAAAGGGAATGGATTAAAACTTCTTGTAGAGTGTCATAAGATCTGGAAGAACCAGGGAAAGAATAATTTTTGGAAAAAGAGTATGATTGGAATGCTTTATTCATGAAACCATTTACCTTCTCAATTCTAGACGATTTGAGAGACATTGATATATTATTCCTTAATCCGCGACTCATATGAAATCCAAAGAGGGGAAATATATTTTTGGATTTATTACAGGGATATTTTCTTCAAGTTTGAGGTGAAATCATGGAAAAATATTAAATATTTAATTATATATAAAATAAACAAAAAAAAAATTAAACTGGAAATGGGCCCATGGGCTGGCCCAATGCCTAAATAAGGAACCCATTTTCACCATGATTATGAATTTCTATGGGGTCCAAAAGGGTATTAATGTTTTAAAATATCTGTATAGGCCATGTGGGAAGTGTAATGGGTGAAAAAGGTTAAAAAAAAGGATTTATAAAAGCAAAAAATTTGGTTTTTAAAACTAGAAATGGGCTCACAGTTGGCCCAAATCATGAAGTAACCACCCTTTCTCCAAAAACTCCTAAACAAGCAATGGGGAACCCAAATTAGGGTTATTATACATATATGAAACTTAAAAACTCAACATTAATCTCACACAAGACCCAATAAAAGTATCAGTATTTCAAATGAACCGGATCAAAACAATGACATGAAAAACCGAGTGTGGCAATTCTCCCCACCATTAAAGCTTTTCGCCCCCGGAAAGCAATAACACTTTCCAATTGAAAGATAAACACATAAGGACTCAATATCAACATGATAAAACCTATAAATATAGTGAAATATCATTTTAAATCAACATAACTTAATCTTATTTCCCAAAAAACACCAAATCACAACCACTTTGTGAAAATCAATGGAAATGTCAAGCCACCACCTCCACAACCAATCCAAGAACCCGATTGTTGGGCCTTCTCCCAATAAAACAAAAAATCACCCAAACTAAAGAGCACTCAAGAAAACCAAGGAATATATGGGAGTAAATAATAGACTCCCCATCATTAATAAACAACTATCACTAGACATGTTCATAGGAGAAAAATCAACGAGACCTGTGGTGGGTCTCCCCACCATTAAAACCCAACTAGCAACGAAAAAAAACAAGAACTCAACATTACCTCACATTCACAAATCCAAAAAAACTCTCCCAAAACAACCCAAAAACCAATGTTAAGGGGGTTAAGACATGAACATATAAACCACCCACTCTCAAACATAGGGGACAAGAACTGGGCCAACACTTTCAGCACGGATCCGAACCCCCACCACTCAGGGAGGGGAGGGAAGGGGACCCAATAATTTGGCCATTGGAACCACAAAAGAATCAAAGGAAATACCCAAAACTCTCCATCTACTAATATTTAACACCAATACCGCACCTGATTTATAGAGGCATTCCACAAAGGGACACTGATCAGAAACCCACATCCATGAAGGCATAACCATAGACATTGTGTGAGGGGTAAGTCCACCACACTTGTTGTGTAAAATGGAAATTCATAGTAATGAGGAACCACAATAAAGACATAGAAACTACCTTACCACAATGGTGGAGGTAGGATCCTGGTCAAGGGCCCCACACCTCCGTAGATTTCCTGACTACGTGAAAATCTTCACTCTAAGGCCTATGGCTAGAGCCTTAAATCTTGAAGCATCTGCTGCACCGCAGTAAGGTGATAAGGATCACACCACTCAAAAAAACTCACTTGCTCAACAAAACACCTTCATCTAAATCGGAACTCATAGATACATTTCAAAATTCTATCTCACTCAGAACAAGGAGTGGAATGGACAAGGAATACAGTGAAATGTATAAACATCAACGAAAACAACTGCTATGTCTACAAGAATTATCACGAACTGGAATCACTTTTAATTGACCCCAAAAATCTATCTATTTAAACTGATGGGATGAGGAATTATTCTAGGAGGTGGATCTAGCATGTGAAACATGATAAATAATCCTTAGTTTTATCAATTGGAAATCTTTCAAACATAGAACTATCTGTGGCCATATAACAACATCCAACACATCTTTAGAAACCCATTGAACATTACTCCAAACTTGAGCCACCAACTAGATCCCATCTCAAGATGCAACAAGAGTATGAATTATAGATCATAAGGAAGCATACTAAATAGAAAAAACTTCTAATACATTGGATAACCCATCCACATAACCGTTGGTTCAAAACAAACACCATAATTTTTCAGCTAAAAACACTTTTGAAAAATAAAAAAAACTAACTTGGTGTATTTTCACATTCCCCAATGGTGTTTCATCAATTCTCACTCACATGAACATTTACGATCCACCCCAGGAACTCAACAACCATTCCATATAGGCCATCCTTCCATATATCAATAAAACCATGCATGTGAGAATCCATGAAAACACCAAAGGATAAAACAAAACAACATCATTCCAAAAATAATTTTCCTTCAAAAGGAACACTACCCACCAAGTCAAAAACCTTTTTCAGATTTCACAAAGAAAACAAAACCTCATCAAGAACCATTTTCTAAAAAACCTACCACTTTTCATTTTTAACAACTTTTAAAACAACCAATCTACTCCAAACAACCCATTCCCATTTTCTAAAATTCAACAAGGTGTCTTTTCATAATCTGATGGCCATTGAGACCAATACTCTTTCTAGGAAAACTCCAACCACTCAAAACCAATTCCAAAAAATAATTTATCAGATTCAAAAACTTTTCAAAATCCCAAAACACCCCATTTAAAAGAAATATTCATAATTAATTTAAAATTATTTACACTTTCAAAACATTTTATTTCAACAAACCACAAGTTTAGATTAGGTAAAATCTAATCCTGTTAAATCATTTCCACTTCCTTCCCAAAATTTGTTTAAAAAAACTCAACCTTCCCAAAACCATTCTTATATTTAATTTTTGAAAACCCCTTTTTTACTTTTACAAATAAAATCCTTCCTTTAAAACCCATTTCCATAATTCTCACACAAGGATTTTCAAAGAAAATCAGAATTCATGAAAGGTCCAAGAAACCCAAAAAAGGGAACTAGTGTTAGTGGGTGACTTGACCATATGGTTAGTCCGATATTCTATTCCCAATTCACATCCTTTAAAATAAAAGAAACATCAATTTCATGTTTTAAATAAAATATATAAAGGTATGTTTTCCAAATGTTGTCCCAAGATATATAAAACAAATTACCAAACAAAAACTTTCATGTTTTATAAACAAGAATGCTAGTAAATATTTTCAAAGAGGTGTAATTTCTTCAAGAGGGTTGTTTTAAATAATTTAAACTTTTAAATAAATCACACACACTACTGAATTTACCAAAAAAACACACTATATGCCAATGTTGAGTACAAAATAGCCAATGAGCACCAGTCACGGGAACACCCCTAGGCACTAGTTAGTTGTGAGCCCCAGGTACCTCGTATCTCGGTGAAAGTAACCATAATAAATATATTTTCTCATGCACATGAGCCACTAGTAGAGAGAATACCCATAACCTAGTGGTCCCCCAACATCATCATCATCATAGTTTAGTTAGTGTTGTCATCATCAAACTTGCTATGTGAAACAGGTGCCAAACCCCACGGAATCACTAGCATATTGGTACACATCCACCCACCTTGATACCTGGGATTCCCTTTAGTGCTCAATCAAGTTACACATATTATCAAATACACATTTCACATCCAAATTCCATTCCCAAACCATAAAAACACAAAAATCCCATAAAATGTCTTCACATTTCTTTCACGAATCAATAAACCACTACAAATTTTCGTAAAACAATTTCAAGGAGTGTATTGAGGCTTTGCACATAAAACTCATTCAAAAACACTATTTGAATTATAAACACACAACAATACCACAACCAACCATATTTTTAAGCCCTAAAAACATTAAATAAAATAATTTCATGGATGATAAAACAATCCCAATTGACACAACATGGTATATACAAGTGAAACACTCATTCTTAATTTTTAGGAAAGGCCAAACAGGCCTTTAAACATTTTCCAAAAACTAACATTTTAAAAAGTTATGCATTTAAATTTTTTTAAAGAGGTGTATACACACCATATAAAAAATAAAACCACATTAATAAATCCCATAAAACACTCAGGTTACATATTCAAAACATAACCAATTTCATAAGAATGTGAAACATTCCATTTTCCAACAACTCGGTCCAAAACATGTTGTAAAGAAAGACCCATTTATTTTTCAAAACAAATTCAAATTGGAATGCCATAAAAGGATCCCAAAATAATTTTTTAAATGATTCCAATGTATTTATAAATCCAATCAAATCATTTTAAATTGCACTAGACACATAAAATCCAACCGGGCAATTTACCGAACATGTGGCATGCACTCTTTAACAAAACAACTTATATTAAACACTTAAAAAGGGATAAAATACCATTTTTATTCCATAAAGTTGTCTAAGATACTAAAACTTATTCATAATACCATAAACCAAGTGCGTAATCTCATGTAATAATTTATCAAACAAGAGGAGTGAACATTTATATCAAAACATCTATATTTTTAACAAAATAAGTCATAAAACATAATTTACTGAAAAAACCTTTAATAACAGGTTTTAAAAGCAGCACATATCATATAAATAAGGTTATAAAAGTACAATAATGATTAAACTTAAATGACAAAGGTTTTTTTAAGGGACATACTACCTCAAATCCTTGGCATAATGGAAACGCACAACCAAAATCACCCACCGCGGGATTATAAACCCTAAAACTATGAATACCGGACCTAAATGGATATAAACTCCATAAAAAAATGGTATAACAGAACCCTAGTTCTATCATGACTATAAGGAATTATAAATCCAAGATATAATGAATGGAGGAAGAAGAGGGGGGAGAAAGGAGAAGGAAACTCACATTTTCAACTAAAAAACTCTTCGTCTTCCATTAGATATACACCCTTAGAGGAAAGGTAATGGATTGAAACATCTTGGAGATTATCCTAAGATCTGGAAAAACCATGTAAAGAATAATTGTGGGACAAATAGAAGAATTGGAATTCTTTATTCATGAAACCATTTACCTTCACAATTCTGCAAGATTTGAGATACATTGATAAATTCTTCCTTAATCTGAGACTCAAATGAGATCCAAAGAGGTGAAATCGGTTTTGGGGGTGAGTATAGGGATATTGTATCTAGGTGTGAGGTCTAATCACAAAAAAATAATAAATATTGTATTAGATATAAAATAAACAAATTATTTTTTTAAAACTGGAAATGGGCCCATGGGCTGGCCCAATACCTAAATAAGTAACCCAATTTCACCATGATTATGAATTTATATGGGTTCCAAAAGGGTATGAATGTTTTAAAATATCAGTAGAGGCCATTTGGGAAGTGTAATGGGTGAAAAGGGTTGAAAAAAATGAGTTATAAAATAAACAAATTTGGTTTTTAAAACTGGAAATAGGCTCACGGTTGGCCCAAATCATGAAGTAACCACCCTTTCTCCAAAAAATCCTAAGCAAGCAATGGGGAACCCAAATTAGGTTGATTAGAAATAGATTAAACTTAATAAATCAACATTAATCTCACACAAAACCCAAGAAAGGTATCTGGATTTCAAATGAACTGGATCAAAACAAAGACATGAAAAACTGGGAGTGACACTCAATGTTGTATGCAAAAAAATCTACCAAAAATCAAATTATTTAAAGAAAAAATATTTCAATAAAAAATATTCAGGTGTTACAATGCACACCATATAGTCTATGCATTTTTTTAGTTATGGAATTTTTATGGTCAAATATACATCATGTATTTATTACACAATGTGTGGTACTAACAACTGACCAACAAAGTAATTAATACATGGTGTATTTAATACTTATGATGTGGTGGTCATGTAATTAATACACATGCGGTGTATTTAATAAAAATGATGTAGTGTTCATTTAATTAATTCACATGAATTTTAATGCACACGGTGTGTAATTAATTCACATGAGATTTAAAAATTAATTAACATGTAATGTATTTAATTCAGACGTGTTGTAATTAATTAATTCTCACATTGAATAATTAATTTTTATATTGTTTAATTAATTAACACATTGTGTATTTAATTCATGTACATTGTATTTATTTAATAAATACATTTCATGTTGCCTCTAAGTTTTCATCATATACTTATTAAAAGTAAATGGAATTCCATGATAGTTCATATGGACTTTTAAGATGAAGAATTAATTAATTAATTAGATTAATTAAATTAATTCATTATTTATTTATCTTAACAAAATAATGAATGGAAATTAATGTTAGCTAGTGTGAAAATGTATATTTGTTTCATTTTTGTTTGATCGTGATCTTAAACCGACCTATGTATGGATGGTTTCTTTTAATTTAATTTAATTGCATAGGTTTTTTTAATGTTTATTATTAAATTAAAATAGAGTCCAACACATCATCCCCTCCTTTATTATATAAGGGACTGCATGCCCACGGTTTATTTTATGTAAACCCCTTGACCTGCCCTTGAGTTTGCCTCAACTACATGTGATTAATATTGCATGTAATGGATGGATCTCTTAGGTGAGTGTAGGTGGTTCAAGGCTAAGTAGAGGTGAAACCATACCATGAAATACATAGGTATACAAGTGGAATATTGAAACTCGAACCAAGCTCAGTTCAAAGAGTTTTCCCCCTAGGGTCGGAGTTGATTTATCATCTTCTAGATAAACCAATTATTAGATAAAGCCCATGATTATACCAATTTATTTATTTATTACCATAATTTTTATGGTTTCTTATTTATTTATAATGTATGGTGATGAAATTAAATAATTTAATTAACAATAATGAAAGATAGAATTAAATAAACCAAATTATGCATAAATTTTAATCTAGACATGGTTAATAACTTAAGTAAAATACTCTTAATATTAAAAAGCCTTTGGTTTGATAAAATGGGATAGAATTTGTGAATAAGAAAACAAAATACCTCAATTAAAATATTAATTTGGTATAGCCTTCCATTACTTAATTCAGAATAGAACTAATAGTTTCAAAGTTCTTGACCAACTCTTGTTGGAGTGCTTTAAACTAATAGGGAGTTATAAATAAACTTTTGGGTTAACTTAACCAAATTTATATCATATTTTCTATCCCCCACTTGGATTGGTATAAATCTAGAGGTACATTATGAAGAAATCCAATTCCAAGATTTCAAGATTGGGGAGTCCTCTCAATGGATCAAGGATCTACAAGTTAGCAGTTGGGAAAACCTAACTACATAAATACCTTTAAGTAGGTTGAACCACCCTCATTGGGGAAATTAAAATGTAAATATGGATGTTTCCACTAGATTATCCATGTGATAGGATAATCTGATATTGATGGTGAGGTCTATTGAGTATTGATAAAATAGTGGGAAACTAAAAAATTTATTGATTCATCGCCTATTTGTAATCAATGAAAGTGAAAAATATATTCTTTAAACATTGTATAAAATTGAAACTGATACATTTTTTAAATTATCATTTTGATCCATACTGTAGAAGGATAACCTTTTAACATGCATGAATTTACAAGAATGGTACATGTTCTTGCATATAGAATTACTCAAAGAGTGGAAATTATATGAGCTAGAATCCCCATTTCCAAAGGCTCTTAGCAAGAGGTTAGTGAGGAGGAACATACTATCTATGAAAAACAATTGGATGATGTACTAGATTTACAATGTCTGAATCTATATACTATGTCTAGTGAGATCAAGTAGCTTCATGATGAAATGGATCCATATATCATGTTGTTGTATATCTATCTTGGTAATAAGAGATATAAGAGATATGGGAGATATGAGATCTTCCAATAATTATTCACAAAAAATCTTTGAAATTCAGTTCTAAATGGGCCTCATGTGGTCAAGATTATTGAATATATATAGTTTTTGGAAATACTATGATTTATTCTACTAGATAAGTTATGAATAAATCTCATTTTATCCTTAGTACCTCATAGTTTCTCTTGTTTTATTGCAAATTATAATATATGAAATAATTATAATTCACTTATAGAGATCTGTGTTCTGATTTTACAAGTTTATAAAGACATCAGGCATGGAAAACCTATGTTCACTATAGAGAATAAAAATAATCTCAATGAAAAGGTACATGATACTAGCTCCAAGTCTAAATCTCATGAGAATTTATCTTCTAAGAAGTGGAAGTTTCAATGGAAATTAAAAGAATAAAATGTTATTTCCTTTTCATATGGGAAGAAAAGAAATTGGAAGTATAATTGTAATGAATTTAAGAATTAGAAAACCATTATATATACTGTAGCTATATTAATAATTGTATATTTTTTCATTCTTGGGTATTAAATACAATCAGATGTCTACATATTTTTATTAAATAAAGGAACCAAAGAAACATTATAGGAAGAAAGGTGATTTGTCCTATAACTTGATAAATGATTTTTCTTATATAAAAAGTGAGAAGTTCAAAAATTCATACTACCAAGAATATATTAATTTGAGTTTTTATTTAGTATTACCCAATATTTATCCCAATGTTTATTTAAAAATAAGGAGATTTAATTTCATTTTTTAAATGAACATTTCTTTAGTACATCATATTTAACCATTTTAAAAAAATCTTGAACCATATATATCCATGGTGATGATTGATGAATATAAAATATAATACTCTTAATAAATTATGGTAAGGTAATTATTTTTATAGGTTAGTTCAATAATATACCTCGAATAATGTATAATATCCAATGAGATAAAACACTTGGTATACTAAAAACATAGTTACTGGTAAAAGAAACCTTTAAAATTAAAGGCATGGAAAAAAATATTATAGAATTAGTTTAGAAATCCCTAGAACAATTCTAATGAGAAGGTATAGGTGAATTAATTTACTTCATGAGATTCCTTTCAGGATGGTTGATGAAAAAGATTATACATGGAAAAAGATACTAGATCTAAGGTTTCTATCAAGACCAATAGAAAAGAAAAACTTTTCCAGAGTGACTCGTTATAGTATATATTTAGCCGTATTTGTCATTAATCATTTAAAATATTGAGTAATTGTAACTCACATTACCTTATACGTGATAGTGTTACATTTTATATCAATGAAGAGACATATATATAGTATATATCTTCCAAAATTTATTCAAGACATGAGATTTCAAATATTAACTTACTATATTCCAACCAAATTTATTAATGGATATCATATAAAGAATCTATATGATTTGAATTTATTAAGATAATTACCTAAAGTTTTTTTATGATAATAATTTGTTAATATTACCTTAGCTTCAAATTTAAATCAAACTATACACAATGTGAATCTCATTTAATTATCCTATATTCACTTAGGATATTAACATCCCTAATATTGAAAGGTATTAATCATATCAACTATATTTCTATGAGGGAGAACATTTCTTTTAAGATAGTGGGATCATGCTAGATTTCCTATAAGTCTAACCTTAGGATGAACATAGGTTGTCATAGTAATAATAGAATCCACAAGAGTTAGTAGGATGAATTCTTCCAATGAAACATATTTCATAGGAATTTTAAAACCATTATTGTGGCTTTATATTCACCAAGATAGGTGATATATTTTTCGTGGAGAATAATGATTCCTATAAGAAGAAATAAGTTACAACAAACTATTATTAATAAGTTTTTATGAATTTTTAAATTTATTATATATACCAAAATACACTTATATATTTGGTGGTTGATGTAAATCCATTATTGGTATTCAATAAGAAACTATACATAGATGGTAAAATTTGGTACCAATAAGGCTTGATTGGTTAGACCAATTCATTATGACTAAAATCCATTTAAATTATTCTTATCATATATTCATGATCATTTTAATGGTATTTTTTTATCAATGACATTTTTTTATAGGAAACCTTATAGATAATGTCTATATGACTTGATCAAAAGGATAGGTGAATTTAGATGATTAATATTAAGGTTAATTAATGTTAAGGTTAATTTATCAAACAAGTAGTGATCCAAGTTCAAGGTAACATGATCTACTAGTATAAATCAAATGTGTTTCTTAATCTGAGTTATATACATAAGTTGAAATTGTGTTATGAATACAAGATGGAAAAATTCAGTAAATTTTTTTCTAGTGTCACACGGTTTTTATGATGTATATACTAATTATTCCTATGAGTACTTTGGGAATCTATTTCTCATACCATGGAGTTTAAATAGATTTGATATTTCTTATGCATAAAGAAAATAAGGTAAATATAAAAGGATACTAAGTGAACTATATACGCTGGCAGTCAAAACTATATGACAATGATTGAGAAAGAAAAACTAGATGAGTTCTTGGTAAGTTGAGAAATGGGAATACTAGTTTTGAGGGGATATAATATTATTATTCTTTTAGATCAAGTTTGATATAGTAACACATTAAGGTTAAGGTAATATTAATTTAAAGCATATTATAGTTTGTATTTTCCATATCTACATACTCTGAGTACATTGGGGCTTTTGATACATCTTAATATGTAGTATAGAAATAGACTATTACAATCTTGGTTCATAACATTATTTGGGTTTTTTCATAAAAGTAAATCTATGATTGTGGTGTTAATTGAGATGCCAGTCATTAACAATGGAACATAGATTTGGATACTTGAGGATATCATCTCCTAAGGAATTTTCTTAGAGGAATGAGGTCATGGTAACTAGAAAATCCATAGGGAATTGTGGAAATACCAATAGGTACCATGTAAATTATGGTAGGCTCAGCACCAGAATCCATTACTCAAAAGAATCATCTTTATCATGTAGAGCTAATAGGAGGGTTATTAGTTGTATTTAGTGCAAGTGGGAGTCTGTGAAAGTTTGTTACCTTAGAACCAACTTGAGTTATACATTCAATTACTGTTATATTTAAACTTTTAATATTAATTAATTTGTTATCTCATCTTGATCATTCTTATGTGTGATAGTTTATTTTATAATGTCCTAGGATACTTATCGCATCAAAAGTAAAAAAGTAGTTCCCCAATATGTTGAGACACTTTAGATGATAAGACAATATAACTTAAACATATGTTCTATGGATAAATGATATCATATTAATGAACATGGATGACACAGATTATTAGTAGTAGGAAACTTATAATAAATTGAGACACTATATCATGGTGTTCACCCATGGTAATCTCCAAGAAGGGAGGTTATAATAACAAGCCTAATAATCGGAATTACACATGTTTCATGTGCCATTGAATATTCTTCTCTCTATTTGTTTGTGATGATACTTTAACTCTAAGATAATTATTAATGTCATTCATGACTCATGTATCTATATTTATTTTTTAAATTTTGGAAAAGATCTTTCATAGTGAATTTGGATAATTTGGGTATGTCATGAGTGGAATTGCATTAATGAATAATATGAAAGAGGATGTGTTCCTTCCATTGGAATTGAATATCTCATTCCCTTTGATGGAGTTTGAATAAAAATGATAATTCTATGTCCATAGAATTATATATTGGTAGGTTCATTTATAGATATTAAAAGAAGAGAGATATCATATATGTTGAAGACACAAACTATGCAACCCATTTGATGTGAGACATCATGGAAAATGGATTATATTACATAATAAACATTCATAGGAGGTTTAATTTCTTTATAACATTAACACTTTTCTATATGGGTTCCTTGGTGTGTTTCTAGATGCTAACCTTGGACTTTAGGTGGCTTAGACTAATACTGCTAGGAAAGGGGCCTAGAGCGTCACACACTAAGTGAATCTAAGAAATTTGGATAAATTTTATATTATTTTAATAAGTAGATTAAAATATTATTCTCAAGTACGAGGAAAAAAAATTTAATCAGGTTTATTTGTTGAATGTAAGTATTTATTTATTATTGTATAACATAGTGACATTTTTTTATTTAAATAAATAGTCATTATACAAGGTCTAGAAAATAATGATGAGGATGATTGGACTGAGTAATGGTCCACTGAGAATGGAATATTATTTTAATAAATATTAATTTATTCAAGAATTAAATAAGATTTATTTATTCCTTAGTTTATGTGCATGTCAGGTAAATAATAATAATAATAGTATTGTTATTATTGTTATTATTATTCTTATTATTATTTTTATTATTTAGTCATAAAATACATTAAGGATTAATAGGATATTAAAGGAATTTTTTTAAAATAATATTATAACCCTAAATCTATAAATACTTGACTATATAATTCTCTAAGAAGTGAACTTCCATTTACAAAAATAATAGTTATGCACAATATTTGGCTCACCAAAGAATTATCTCGCTCTATAGATATTCTCAAGAATTCTCCAAGTTCTATGATCATTGTAAATGATCCTACACACTCTAAGTCTATGAGAGAACCAAGATAATCCAACATCCCTCATTGGGATTATAAGGTGTGATCAACAACGAATGATGAAAGGAGTAGGGACATCCACACTAGCATCCAGAGAACACTACGATGACATATAGAGTTTCTTGGTACATGTGTAGATCACCACTAGAGGTAATCTACCCTTGATTACTAAATCAAAATTATGGTTTGAAAATAAGGTTAAATCACATTCTACAATGAATAAATAATTACAAGATGAGGTGATTCTTGACCTGCCTAAATTAATTATAAATTAAATGTCAGATCTTGTGTTCATGGATTTCAGCAACAAATTTCCATTTAGTTCTGAGGAGAAATATGAAGAAGTTGATTTATAATGTTTTTTGGGAACTATATAACATTATTCTTTTGTTCCCAATAACCTTAAATATATAATTATAATATTCTCCATAGTTTTCTTAAAATTATACACCAAATCATATTTTTTCTTGACTCGTCTCTTTACATCTTAAGAGATTCTCATTAAACTTGCACATATTAATCTTAGATCTATAAGACGAAGATAGAATCTTTGCACACTACTCTTTATCTCCATATATTAAATCACATGTCAATATGATATTATTAATTGAATCACATTTATTTTATCTTCATATTAAATTTATAGATTTAATTATTCTATAATTTATACTATTTAGGCTTGATAATTTTCTCAAAAATTCATCCTTATATTATCTTCCTCTTATCAGCCAACCATCTTGAATAACAATTTTTTATTTATGATATTTTTAATATTAAATACCATCATAGGAAATATCTTATTTTATACTTCATATTCTAGAACATATCTAACTAATATTTTTTTCATCTTTTATAATTTATCAGTTTGGATATTTATTTCTATAGATTGAAGATCAAATTCTCAAACACATTAGCTTGAATACGACACCTTTTTAGGTGTCTTTTATGTTTATACCATTAAAAAACATATTAGATATAATCCAAAATCAATTTACTCAGCATAATATAAATTCTAGAAAACTCATATATTAGTCTACAACATTCTCAGTTTTTCACAAAGTATGAAGTCATACACAGACAACTGAATCCATACTCAGATGCTCAAATCCATAGATGCATAGAATCAACATTTCATAAGACTATTAAATCCATATGAAGTACATAAGATTATTAAGTGGATTATAGTCTTACTCACTCAATATAAAAAGTTGTATTCTCTTCCTAAAAGTCTTACAAGCTCAGCATTTTCCAAAATATAGAAAACTCAGATGTCACATGCCCACTCTAGAGTCTCACACTAGGTGTCTAAAATTCACAAGAAACCTTCTAAAATTATTAAATAATACTATATTATTCATTTTTAAGACATTTAATTTCATATGAACTATTCTAAATTCATATAAAAAATATAATGTCTTACAAGAAAAATTTGGCCATTTTTTTACTTCAACATCATAAGTTCATACTTCTCTGAGAATTATTCATGACACCTATAATCTTATTAATCCTTTATCTAAGAGTATTTAATTACTTATTTCAATATCCTATATTCTTAGTACTCCAAGGTTGGTTTCACAGTAACTCAGTCTAGGTTACTCCAAGTACGGTTTCTCTATAACTCAAGATTTATTCTTAGCACTCCAAGGATGGTTTCTCCATAACTCATGCTAGATTCTTCCAAGGATGGTTTCTCCATAACACATTCTAGATTCCTCCAAGTATGGTTTCTACATAACTCAGAATGGTTTCTCCCTAACTCAAACTACCCAATATAAAGTTCAATAGATGAAACTCTCTTCTCTAACTCTACTCCTAACATGTTGTGGATAGTTCTCCTTAGTAACCATTCAACACTTTTAATTTCCATATGGTTTTTCTTAATAATCATTATATGTATAGGGTATTATAATTTAGTATGTATATATTACAAATTTATCTCCAAAATAGAGAACCTTATCTTTCTCATGTTCCATGGTATAAACTCCATCTTACACTGGATTTCCTTCACAGCTCTACTAGAAACTAATTGACAACAAATACAATAAAATATCTATAATCCAATTGGGTACTTCAGCAATTAATTTATTTTCATACCAACTAGTTCCAGTTGTGTCATGTGATGGATCGAGTACTAGATCATGGATATACTAGGTTAGTTAATGACATAATATATTTATCCAAGACATTGTGTTACCATGATACATAGAGTTTGTGAGTCCCATATAACAACTTATACATTATCGATTCCCCAAATATAGACTTTCCAGATGAATGAACACATCACGTGTTATTCACCTTGATGGATGAGCACATAACAAGTTACTTATATAGATATAGTCATACACTCCTTCAGACTATCTCAATCTAGGACTTAGATATCATACTCATCATATGAAAGTGAAAATACCATTGTGGTTAAACCTCAATCGATGAAATTATCATCAACGTACCCAACCAACCCCTTATTAGATCATCCTCAAGGTTGTAGTAAGAATTATTCAAAATTAATAAATATACCAAATACATATTTTATAAAACTCTAGTATTTATTATTTTTTTGAGAAACACTATTTTTTATTCTTGGTTGGTCATCTATCCCATAAAACTCATTTTGTATCTCTTTATTATATTTCATACTCATTATATGAAATCTTACCCACCATAACCTTAAAATTTCATCATGTCATATAATTCTACATGAAAAACCTAAGTAATGTAAAGAAAAATCATTTTCATATAAAATTAATATTCATTAATTATAATTTGTATAGTAATTCCATTAATACTCATAATTGTTTTCCTTTTTCCTAACCAAGAAATCAATTTTTACTGCCCAAATATTTTTATAAAACATTTTATAAAAAAATTACTGACAAAATAAAAGTCATAAAGGTTTCTTTGAAATAATGAAAAAATCATGATTTTTTTTAAAAACAATTATACAATTCACCCTTAATAAGTAGTATAAAATTCCCTTTAAACTTAAGTTCATTATCTTACCTTGTGAAATAATAATATTTCTATAAAAACCTATAGTAAGAATATATAAATAATATAGTTTCCTTAGGAAATTCTTTATATATCAATACTATAATCACTCTTACTAATAGAATAAAAAACCTCATAAATTCTAATAATTTATTTGGATAAACCTAACCAGTTAACTCTATCCCATTACCTAATTAATGTGAGAGATATATGAGGCTCACCCATAATCATGAGATATATAGGGATCTCCCATAATCATGAGTTATATTAGGTTCAACCATCATTATAAAAAATTCCCAAGAATGATAATATAATCATAACTCATGGAATATTTAATTTTCATCATTATACTTACAAAAATATTTGTTCACCCATAAGAAAACATTTATAGATATTAAAATATTAATTTCATTTAAAACCCTTTTCAAAATACCCAAAAAAAGTGAAGAAGGGGATTTTTTTAAACAAAAAATGGAATATTATAAAGGAATCCATACATCAAATGATAGTTACATCAATGGGAAAAACCATCTATGTCATATACATTACAATAGAACATTCCTTTTTACTTTTTTCAAAACATACCATATAAAATACATAAAAATATACCTTTGAAAACATTTGAAGTAAGGTAAAAAGTGACATAAAATATCTTTTATAATTAATTTATTTATATATAAATATATTCATAAAATAATTTTAAGAATATGTACATGGAAGAAAAATATATACAAAAAAACTTAAAAACATTTAAAATAAGGTTTGTAAGGTAAATTGTACCTTACCTTGAGTCTGACTTGTCACATAAATTCTTTATATTTCTGAATAACAAACTAATGTTAATTATTTAATTACTTAAGAAATTTTGTTGAGTTTTATTATTACTTTTATTTTTATTTATTATGATGTTATATATAATTACTTAACTAATTAAGTCCATGTTATATGTTTTGATGATATTCGGCTCATTTGTCCAAAATGACTTTGGTAATATAATTATTGTCAAATATATCCTTATTCCATCACCTATAGAATAATAATCATGAAATAAGTTTAATTTTTATACATTAATTATACTTTTAAAACCATCCATGAAATATTATAATGAAAAATTAATTATGTTACAATCATGGAGATGATAGGTCATACGTACGCATGATTAACATTTCGATTTTTCAACAAACTTGATAGAAAGATGGCATGTATCATTTTACCTTTCAATAATTAATATTATATAATAAATATAATATTATTTCTATAAATAAACTTATATATATCATCCTCATGATGTGGTCCTGAAAAATGAATCGCATCACTTTGTGAAGATGGAAATCCCCATGTATGCATGAACGACGTTACTATTTTTCAATGGATGGAAAGGTAAGGAATTAGATAATATATTATATTTACAAAATTATAAATATTTCATTAATATAATATATATATATATATAATAAATATATCATTATAACTATCCTTGATAGGCAGTGATGAAAAATGAATTACATTGATTTGTGAGGTGGTAATCCATCATCCACATGAATGATGGTTTCATTTCCCATTTGATAAAAGAAGAATATTGAAATAGGTTATGAAAATTAACATAAAAAATATCATTATATGAAAGATACTAGTTTTAATATCTCAGTATAGTTGTAGAATATTTGATGGAGGTTGAAAAATAAATAAAACAAAAATGTTTGGTTAATAACTATACCTCTAATTTGGAAAATCTCTTTAGGTTTATACCTAAATACTCTATAGGTTTTTTTATGATAAAAAAGGATTGTATAAAGTGGGTATATATTTAATTAAGGTATTTTTCTAGGTATTGTTCAAAAAAATGATTTTGAAGTTTGAAGAAAAGAGTAGAGGGGTTTTCCTTTTATAAGTGGAGGAGAGGACACACTTGGGATTTAAAAAAAATAAAATATATTAATGTCTTACTAAAACCAAGTGGATCATAAATGGACCATTTATAAATGTGATATGATATAGGGTTGGAATATGTCTATAAAATATAAATTATATAATTTTCTTTGTTATTTTAACCCTTATCACTTAATTTTAACCCCTGGTAAGATAATATATTATCTAATTCCTTACCTTTCCATCTATTGAAAAATGGTAACTTCATTCATGCGTACATGGGGATTACCATCTCCACAAAGTGATGTGATTCATTTTTCAGGACCACATCATAAGGATGATATATATAAGTGTATTATAGAAATAATATTATATTTATGATATAATATTAATTATGGAAAGATAAAATGATACATACCATATTTCCATCATGCTCATTGAAAAATTGAAATGTTACTCAAGTGTATGTATGACTTATCATCTCCATGATTGTAACATAATTCATTTTTCATAATAATATTTCATGGATGGTTTTAAAATTATAATTAATGTATAAAAATTATACTTATTTAATTATTATTATTCTATAGGTGATGGAATAATGATGGATTTGACCATAATTATCTTATCAAATTCATTTTGGACATATGATCCAAATATCATCAAATCATCTAACATGAACTTAATTAATTAAGTAATTATATATAACATCATAATAAATAGAAATAGAAATAATAATAAAACTCAAAAAAATATTAAGTAATTAAATAATTAACATTAGCTTTTTATTCAGAAATATAAATAATTTATGTGACAAGTCAGACTCAAGGTAAGGTACACTTTACCTTAAAAACCTTGTTCTAAATGTTTTCAAGCTTTTTTGTATATATTTTTCTTCCATGTTCATATTCTTAAAATTATTTTATGAAAATATTTATATAGAAATTAATTAATTATAAAGGATATTTTATGTCAGTTTTTACCTTCTTTCAAATGTTTTCAAAGGTATATTTTAATGTATTTTATACAGTATGTTTTGAAAAAAGTAAAAAGGAATTTTTTATTTTAACTTATATTACATCAATGGTTTTTTTTTCATTTATGTAACTATAATTTGATGTATGGATTCCTTTATAATATTCCATTTTTTGTTAAAAAAATCCCCCCCTTCACTTTTTTTTAGTTATTTTCAAAAGGGTTTTAAATGGAATTAATATTTAAATATCTAGAAATGTTTTATTATGGGTGAAAGAATATTTTTGTAACTATAATGATGAAATTGAAATATTACATGAGTTATGATTATATTATCATTCTTGGGAGTTTTTTATGATGATGGTTGAACCAGATATAGCTCATGGTTATGGGAGATCCCTATATAGCTCATGATGATGGGTGATCCTGATATATCTCTCTAATGCATTAGGTAATGGGATAAAGTTAACTCGTTAGGTTTATCCAAATAAATTATTATAATTTATGAGGTTGTTTATTCTATTTGTAAGAGTGATTGTAATATTGATCTAGAAATAATGTCCCAAGAAAACGATGTTATTTATATATGCTTACTATAGTGTTTTACAGAAATATTATTATTTCACAAGGTAAGCTAATGAAATTAAGTTTAAAAGGGAAGTTTATGCTACTTATTAAGGGTGAATTGTATAAATTTTTTTTAAAAAAAATGGTGATTCTTTCATTATTTCAAAGAAACCTTTATGATTTTTATTTTTTCATTAATTTTTTTATGAAATGTTTTATAAAAATATTTGGGTAGTGAAATTGATTTCTTGGCTAAGAAAAAGGGAAAAATTATGAGTATTAATGGAATGACAGGTTTATTTCCTTCTTATTATATGTACCTTACTAATATTTTAGTGCCCATCCCAAATTTCAAAAGGTTTTTCAATGGATTTTAAGGATGAGTAGGGACAAGGATGAGGTCAAGATAAAACTATAGTGACCTGGGATTCTCATGCATGGATATTACATATTTTTATATGAATATTAAATACATTACAAAAACACACATCTGAGGACTATAATAGTTTAGTTCCATTGTAAAAATGGAACATAATATTCTAATTTGGTGAAAGGTCTTTAACATATCCCAAAAAGATCTTCTCACATATTACCCCTCTTAGGAATACCCTATCTAAACCTTTTTTCACAACCTAGGGAAGTAAAGGTAAGAAAGGGTTAGATCATATGATCATAAAGAGTAAACATAATAGATATAAATCAATGATCATATGAAATCATAAGATATGTATAAGGGTATGTTATAATGAAAAAAAAACTTTCTAGGTTCATACCTAACCTTCCATATATCATAAACAAGAGTCATGTCATAAATATTGGTAGTTCATAAGACATAAATCATAAGGTAATCAAAGAAAATGATCCATTAGAGTATAACATTGACATAAAACAGATATTTTTGGCATACACATCATATTATTACATTATGAACATATATAAATAGAAATGGGTTCACTCATTAAGTTAAGGACATAAAATCAGACCTTCGCATAAACTTATAGACATGCAAATAGGTCTACACATAACATTATGGACATGAAATAAAGTTTCGTGCAAAATATTTTGAATATGTAATCAGTTACATGCATAACATCATGTTATTTAAGGTTCACTCCCAATACTATCATAGAAAAAAAATTCCTTTATTGTATCGAGTTCACTCCTCGTTCCTTCCCTGTCTTATTGTATCGGGTTCACTCCCCATTCTAGCTATATCTTATTGTACCATGTTCACTCCCCGTTATATCAATGTATATCTCATGAGATATATAAATATTTACCCAATGAATTTAATGTAGATATAGTTCCTACTCATCTCATAATGAAACCCATATTTATGCATTCTATAAGATTATAAACATTCATCATATTGTAACCATGAAATTAAATTGGTATAATAAACATTAAATCATATCATAAAATGTTGAAAAGAGACATGTTTCATCATCATTTCATCACATAATAACCTGGGAAAATAAGCAGGTTTCATAAACATTTCATCATGGCATAACATATGGAAGATAAAGGGTTTCATAAACATCATCAAAACATAAACCATTTAGAGGAATAATATGAATGGTATCATTGGATCACATCCCCAATAAGTCATAAGTAACACCAATGGATGTAAAATTAGATGGAAAATAATTTTTGGGGAATCATTTTAAACATTTCTTGATAAAAATATCTTCTCCTCTTGAAAATCACTTTTTAAAACATAAAACTTTTTGAAACCCTTTTTCTTTGAAAATAGCCTTATAAAATTATAAATGAAGATTTGAAAATAATTTAAAACAATTTTTAAACATAAAAAATTTTCAAAAAAAAATCTCTAAAAATAACCATTTAAATTTACAAATGAATCTTTGAAAATTGTTTAAAACATTTTTTAAACAGAAAACATTTTTAAAAAACTTTTCATTTAAAATAACCTTTCAAACTTACAAAGGAATTTTTGAATATAATTTAAAAAAAATTAAAACATAAAAAAATTTAAAAATACTTTTAATTGAAAATTATCTTAAAATATCATTTAAAAACATTTTTGAAAACATTTTTTGAAAACATGGTTTTGGAAGAAAATATAGTTTCGACTGAAGAGGGAAATAAAGTCAAAATTTCTTAAAAATGTTTTCTTAATTATCTTATGTAACAAAGAGTGGAAAATATTTACCATTAATTTAATATATAAATAATAACTAAAGTAGGATAAAATAAATAAAAATTCTTGAGAGTTCTATCATGATATTTCAACCTTAGAGACTTAATCATAAACAATCTCGATAAATAATGAGATTGTAACATAAAACTCATACCACTTTGGTAACCTTGAATCTTAAGCCCCATGAAGGAATAACATAAAGTGAAACTTAAAATATCATGAGTATGAATAAATTCATGATATCATATTTCAAAGTGTTTTTATATACACCTCATAAAAAATATATGTGCATGACATAACATACCTTAAAAAAGGAAAATTATGACAAAAATCCCTTACCGATTTTGTAACTTTTGAACTAAAAACCCCATGAAATAGAGATACTAAAATGGATATGTAAGTAAAAATAATGTTAATTTTAAACATCATAAAATACATTCATGAGAATTATATACCCCACATAAAAGAAACATGTGGTGAATATGGCATTTGTCTCACAGAAAGTAAAAGTGAGATGGAAAACCCTTACCGATTTGGTAACTTTTGAACCATAACCCCCATGACAGAGAGATAATAAAATTGATATTTAAATAAAATTAATTAATTATAATAATCATAAAATAAATTTATTATCAGTATATACAACACATAAAAGAAACATTTGGTGAATATGGAATTTGTCTCACACAAAGTAAAAGTGAGATGGAAATACCTTACCTAATGTCTTGACTTCTGTTGTACTCATTAAAACATCCTTAATAATAAATACAATTTTATTATACATATATTAAATAACCATAATTATATATATCATATCATATATTATTTTATTATGACCTTTTATTACCTTTTTTTAATAATTCCATGTTAAATTTACGTTTCTGTTAATAACCGATTTGTTTTCTGTATATGTTTTAACTTATTAATTTTGGTCCACTTAATTAGATATTTATTTATTTATTTAAAAAATTAAAACCATGATATAAATATCATATGTATCCATTATATATTTATTTATATTAATCCATAAAATTTAGTGATAGGAAATGAAGTACACCATTCATGGAGACGGTAGACCATACGTACGCATGAACATTATTTCCATTTTATTATAATATTTAAAGAAAGAAAGGTGAATGATATATGTATATATATATTATTATTCCAATTGAATTTTTATGTAATATATATCAAATATGATTATTAAACCCATCCTTAATACATTCCACTTAAATCAAGGACAAATCACATCGCTTCGTGAGGCGGTAATCTACCACACACACGAACGATGTTATTGTATTCCCACAAAATGGAAAGCACAAAAATATGTGTGATATACTAATTAAAGATTAATAATATCATCATAAGTATAATATATATCATATATAAATTATAAATCCATCATTATTAAAACCATAAAAGGTGGTAACGAAAAAATGAGTGACATCGGTTCACAAGGTTGCAGTCTGTCGTACACATGAAAAATGATTTCATAATCCATTTGATGGAATTGTGTGCAGTTAAAGGTAATACACTTATCATAATAATATATCAGTAAATATAATATAATGAGGTTATTATATCATCATGGTATAGTAATAATAATTGAAGGAGGTGGATGAAGATAAAAAAAATGCCCATTGAATATCGTTGCCACTTCTTCGGGTATCCTCCTTTGGATTTCACTAAATACTTACTAGGTTCAATTTCTTATAAAAATAAGGATTCTAGTGGGAGTGTATGTAATTTGGGAAGTTATTTTTTTAGGTTTTTTTCAAGTAAAATGGATTGAGAGGTTTGAATAAGGGAGGGTATTGAGGGCCCTTTTATAATTGGGGAAGAGTGGAATTCTTATAAATACCCAATATTATTCACTATTGGGAGGTCTCCCTTACCTCATATTCCACAAAATTAGATCACTAATATAGGTTAGTGATGAATGTTTTTATAAAAAACTCCACCACACAAAATAAACACATTTTTTATCAAGTTATTCCATAGTTCTTAAGTTTACTCAATTTTATCCTTATAGTTTTTACCAAGGTAACTTGTATCTTTTTATTTACCTAGGTAATTTATCCTTTCAGAATAAGATTAAAAAGATATTTATTATATAATTTTTTCCTATTTATTATATATATTAAATAAAATTTATAAAATAAAAAACATGTGTGTGAGGAAAATTAATTTTGACTGAAATGCATGTAATGTGCAAAACATCATTTTAACCTTAACCGTGTTAATTAATTTTCACTATTTTTACTAATAATCATGGTAAAAAATTAATTTGACATTATTATATTATATAAATTGTGATGATTCCAAATATTGAATCCATTTTTACAAATTTTATTCATGTAAGTGGAAAATTTTAATTTAAAATCAATCCCACAAAAATGATGAGAACGCGGATTTTTAAAGTGAAATGGTCAAAAGTTTACAAATTTTTTATAAACAATTTCAATATGAAACTAGTTATGATGAAATAAATTAGATTAATATTTGTATTATTGAACTAATTAAACATTAAAAATAATTTAAAATATAATTTATCTTTATAAATAAATTATATGAAAAGAAATTTTTCAATTAATATTTATTATTATTCACTATTCATCAAAAAAATTAAGATTTTCAGAAAAATAAAATCCCGAAAAAAAATCACCCTAAGATAATTTTTGTATTATTATTTCAAAAATTATTTTTTATTTTATAAAATTAATCTTATAAAAGTTTAAACATTTAGTTTTAAAATAATTTCACCATAAATAGGTGGCAAAACTACTTTTTAAAAGAAAAAAATATGATTTTTAAGCATAAAATTGGATTTATTATTTTCTATTTTATAAAAAGAATATAAGATGAATTTTAATAATTTTATTGAATATATAATATATAAATTTCATTAAAATCATTAACCTGGAGTGATTCAGTTAATTATTCGATATAAAATATACTTGTGTGTATAAAAATAGTTTTTCATAGAACGTTTCCCTTTTATTTTCAAAAGGATTTTATTTTCATTTATTATTAATTGGACACTAAAAAATTAATTTTATATACATGTTTAAACCATAATTTCATGATTTATCTAATCTAATTCATAACTTCCATTCCAACAGCTAGGTTATAACTATCATATTAAATAATAATATTTTAATAATATATCATGTTTCATTTATACTTAGTGTTGTGTTTAATGCAAGATAAGCTGAATGTTGTGTGTAATGTAAAAAAAATAAATTTTGTGTGAAACTCAATATAAACTTAGTGTTTAATTAAACGAAACATTTAAAAATATTAAATTAATTTTGAAAAAAATATTTTACAAAATCTCAGGGTGTTACATTCTACCCCCCTTAATATTAATTTCTCCCTAAAAAATCACCTCAATCATCAAAGGTTTAACATTTAAAAATTACTTCATAGAAATCCATATCATAAAAACGAATAATAAAAAATTATCTTGAAAAAGTGAAAGGGGTGTGAAAAAGTCTTTTGGATTAACACATACTAGGTTTCCAAATAAGAGAACATAGGTGGAAAGTGAAAATGTGGAAATAGAAGTGAAAACTAACACCCAAATATTTATGGAGAGTGATAGAGAACATGGTCAGTATAAAGTTAACTATCACAAATATGTAAACAAAATAGGCTTGAAAAGGTCATTGATATCATAAAAAATGATGATAATATGAAAACATTTTAAGTCAACACCCTATTCCTAAAATTGAATAATCTTCACAAGAAGATATAACTACCTGATTTAATTCTATTTTATAAGCACAATCTCATCCTATGGTCATGACTTGACTAATTTCCACTTTATCTCTTACTCTAAGAAATGATGGTGAGTTTTTTATGCCTGAATAACTAATAGATTATAATTTCCATAGATAGAATGATAATTCATTCCTTCTATATTTAGTTATGATCAAAACAAAATGGTTATCACAGGTTATCTAATATGCATAAATATTCATATGTAGAAATAATACATTAACCTCTAAAACCTTATTCAAAGTTAAATATAAACCATTTTATAAATGGTTATACTTTTGACCCTTTTTAAAGATGAAAATCTAAAAAATTAAAAAGAAGGTAACTAAATTTCCAAACTGAATTTATCATCAATTCCCATATACCATAAATTGGCTCTTGATTGTCACATACCAAACATGTGAATACCTTCATCATGTATTCTCTTAAAACGTATTAATAACCTTAATTTTGATAAAACCTTATTTAAAACATGCATGATTCCTAATTAATTAAATAAACACAGACTATCGAGTTTTTCCTCAAATCCAAAAACATTGTAATTTCATCAATGAGAGCATAAACCAAATTTTCAACGAATAATTAATCAGTTCCATCGAATTTATCACTATATAATTTAAATATTCATATAGAATATATATTTATCCCAAAAACATTATCTTATAATCCATAACATATTATGGGTTATCTTCTCTTAATGAAAATATCACCTTGACATTAAATAAATTTTCTAGTCCATCAGTTCCATTTAACATATTCTTGAAAATAAATCAAATAAAAATTCTTCAATAAATCCTTATATATATTCATATAACATAATTATTGAATTCTAAAACATAAAAACTTCGATTATCCCACCTCACACTTAATCCATTAACTAGTATTTATCATCTTATTCCTTAATACCTCTTTCCTTTCATAATTATTTTGTAATCTCTTCATCATCAATAGAAAAACCATTACTTAAAAACCTTATTGATTCACTTCATGAGATTCCACCTTAGGACATTGATTTGAATAATTCACATTGTTTCTACATTTAAAACATTCCACAATTGATGATACCTTATGAAGATCATTATTATCATCCATTTCATTGTCTATAATTTCATTTTTACTACAAAATTACTTGATTTTTGTCCTTATTTTATACACTCAAAACATATTCCTTCTCCTATAAGACATTAACTTGGGTGCTTATTTCAACATTATCGACATATAGGAAACCTGATCTTCTTTCCTCCATGGTTAATATTACTCAAAATTTTAGATAAATCATTCCTTAACGTCTTTGGTGAGTCTGAGAGTTGGTTGAGGTACACAATATTAATCATGTTATGTAAGAACCTATTTGGCATAATTACAACATCCATTACTCATTAATCATATCATATTTCTCCTCATTAGAAAATTTTATGTCACATTCAATGTCAACCTAGTTCATTCTGGTTCCTTTCCTTGACTGAGACCAAAAAGCATAGTGTGAGAAACTATAATCTTGATGGGGAATCACATAATCATGAAAATTATCTTATAGGATATCTAAATCATGAAACCTTCTTATTTAATCTTTGACACCTTAGGTTTATCCTAGGTCATTCATAATTATATTCTATTTAAATCCTTCATGAATATTTATAAAGATTTTGTGAATTCCTAATGAATATCCCTTGAAATTGTCAAACCAGATGTCCAATGGGGCCCATTGTAATGCACTAGTTCTAGATCAAGTATAGATAAATATGATTTTTTTGTGATTGTTTTCCCTAGGCACATCTATTCCAGAGCCACACCCACTTATAATATCCAGACAGTGATATGTTTTTAGGAAACCACTTCCTCTATCCTTTACCAAAATTCCAAGTAATTTTCCTATACTTTTACTCAACCTTATACTTATAATTAGAGACATCCATAGATATATCATTTTAAATATACCTAGGAATCACACATAACATCATAGTATTCAAGGTTTACTCCCAAGACCGTCATATAAAACAAAGTCCTTTACTGTACAGAGATCACTCCTTGTTCCAGCCATGTCTTACTATACCGGGTTCACTTTTTATTCTATCCATGTCTTAATATACTAGATTCACTCCCCAATCCAGCCATGTATATATCATGAGATATATAAATCTTTACCCAATTCATTTTAGGGATATTTTGGTCCCCCCATCTCATAATGAAAACCATATTTATGTGTCCTGTAAGATTATAAACATTCATCATATCATAACTGATGAAATGAAATGGGTATCATAAACATTACATAATATAATAACCTATGATAAATTTATCAGTTTCATAATCATTTCATCATATAATACCTCATAAAAAGAATCTAGTTTCAAAATCATTTTATCATGGTATAACCCATATAAGAGAAAAGGGTTTCTTAATTATCATCAAAACATAAACCATTCAGTAGATGAATATCAATGTTATCCTTGGACCATAACACTATTAAAGAATATGTAAAAATAACAGATGTCATCTTATATGGAACATAATTTTTAAATGGCCATTTAGAACATTTCTTGAGGAAAATATCATTTTCACTTGAAAATTATTTTTAAAAAAAATAAACTTTTGAAAACTTTTTTCTATGAAAATATCATTCTAAACTTATAAAGGAATCATTTAAAATCATTTAAAAAACTTTTTAAACAAAAAAAATTAAAAATAATTTTATTTTAAAATAACATTTGAAGCTTACAAATAAATATTTTAAAATCATTTAAAACAATTTTTAAACAGAAAACATTTTTGAAATACTTTTCTTTCAAAATAACCTTTGAAATTTACAAAGGAGTCATTAAAAATATTTTAACACACATTTTAAACAATAAAACATTTTAAAAAACATTTTCCTTGAAAATGATATTAAAATATTATTTAAAATCATTTTGAAAACATTTTTATAAAACATGGTTTTGGAAGAAAATAGATTTCCATCAAAGAGAGAAATAAAGTCAGATTTTCTTAAAAACATTTTCTTAATTATATTTTGTTCAAAAGAGTGTAAAAATAGTACCATTACATTAAGATATCATTAATGACCAAAGCATAAGAAAATTGATCATAATTATTGATAGTTAGATCATGATATTTCAACATTGGAGACTTAATATAAACAATTCTGACAAATGATGAGATTGTAACATAAAACTCTTTCCACTTTGGTAACCTTAAATATTAATAATCATGAAAAAAATAACATAAAATGAAACTTAAAATATAATTATGGAGAAAAATTCATGATATTACATGTTTAAGGGGGTATATCTACTCCTCGTGAAAGAATATAGGTGCATAACATAATGTACATCTCAAAGAAGAAAAATTGAGACAAAAATCCCTTACTGATTTCGTAAATTTTGAACCGTAACACCCATGAACGAAAGATAAAAATGGATATGTAAATAATAATAATTTTAATTATAATAATCATAAAATAAATTCATGATCAGTATATACACCACATAAAAAACATGTGGTCAATATGGAATTTTTCTCACATAAAGTAAAATTGAGACGGAAGACCCTTATCGATTTGGTAGCTTTTGAGCTATAACCCCCATGAAATAGAGATCCTAAAATGGATATATAAATAAAAATAATGTTAATTAGAAGCATCATAAAATACATTAAGGATCATTATTTACAGAACATAAAATAAACATGTGGTGAATATGACATTTGTCTCACAAAAGGTAAAAGTGATACGAAAATCACTTAACTTAAATATTGACTTTTCTTGTACTCATTCAAACCTACTGTATAATAAATATAAGTTTATTATACATAAAATAAATAATAATAATTATATATATCATATAATATATTATTTTATTATGACCTTTTATTACCTTTTTATTAACAATTCCATGTTAAAGTTACGTTTTCAGTAATAACCGCTTTGTTTTTCATATATGTTTTCACTTATTATTTTTTGTCCTATTAATTAGATAATGATTTAATCATTTCCATAATTTAAACCATGATATTAATATCTTATATATATTATATATATATATATATATTTATAGTAATCCATAAAATTTAGGGATAGGAAATGAAGTACCCCGTTCATAAAGACGGTACGTCGTACATGAGCATGAACGTTGTTTCCATTTTCTTATCATATTAAAATAATGAAAGTTAAATGATATATATATATATATTATCATTATAGTATCATTTTTATTTTATATATATTACATATTTTTATTAAACTCATTCTTAATACATTCCATGTAAAGCGTGAATGAATCACAGTGCTTCGCGAGGCAGTAGTCCTCCATAAACACAAACGATGTTATCGTATTCCCAAAAAATGGAAAGCATAAAGGTATGCATGATATACCAATTATAGAAGAATAATATAATCATAAATTTCATATATATCATATATAAACTATAAATCCATCATTATTCCTAACCTTTAAATGTGGTATGGAAAAATGAACAACATCGGTTCGTGAGGCGGAGTTCACTATACACACAAATGGTGATCTCATAACCCATTTGATGGGTATGTGTGTAGTTGTAGGTAATACCATTATATTAAACACATATCATTATATGTAAAAGATATGTGTTATTAAATCATCATGGTATAATAATAATTTAAGTAGTTGGAGGAATATATTAAAAAATTCTCATTGAATATCGTTACCTGTTCTTCAAGTATCCTCCTTAGGTTTTCACTAAATCCTTCCTAGGATGGATTTTTTTCCCAAAATAAGGATTCTAGGAGGAGGTTAGAGAATTTTTGAAGTGATATTGGTAGGGTTTGGTCAATCCAAATGGCTCAATAAGTGTGAATAAGGGAGGTTATTGAGTGACCTGTTATAATTGGGGAGGAGTGGAATTCTTGTAAATACCCAAAAGTATTCATTATTGGGAAGTATCCCCTACCTCATGTTCCTAAAAAATAAATCAATAATATAAGGGAGTGATTAATGGGTCAATACACTACCCCATAACACAAAATCAACACATTTTTTATCATGTTATTCCTTAGTCCTTAAGTTTACTCAATTTTAACCTTAGAGTTTTTACCCAGGTAACTTGTATCATTTTTAATTACCTAGGTAATATATCATTTAAAACTATCATGAACCAACCCAGGTTGACCCTAAACTGGTCACCTGAGCTGATCTGTGACATGTCCCGAAGGGAGTTCCTGATCCCCCTGGGCTAGAAACTAGTGTCGGGCATCAACAAATTAAACCAAGGGAATGATTTCTCCCAATAACAGATAAACTAAACAAAAAAATAAACAATGTATCCCAATAGATAAAAAAATATCCAAACTGAACATCCTTTTATACAAAAATATGAAAATACAACCAAAATATACAACAAAACCCAAACTAAAACCTAACAACCCAACATCTCCATGTGACCCTAAGGGTCGCTCTCTGATACCAAGAACCACTATCACCCATGACAATCAAGACCATGCTAAGACCAACACCACAAGATAAAAATAGAAAAGAAATATACACGTTGGTATTAAAACACAATAGGATAGCCCGATAATCTATTCTTATTGTATATCCTTTAAAATAAAAGAAACATCAACCTTAATTTTGAAATACAATATATAAAGTAATATTTTACACACTTTTTACATTAAAACAAAACACGTTATATTTCCCAATTTCATTCCAAAAGAAGGTTTGTTTCCATTAGTGATACATTAACATTTTTATGGGGAAAGTTATGCTTTCATTTTTAAATGGCATAAGAGAGTTTAAAACAATTTTGATTTCAAAACATTTTTCATAAAATTTGGGAAGTAAAATCATCAATTTCCAAGAAAAACACCACACATTAGAGAGCTATAATAATCACATAATAATGGAAATTGAAATAAACACACAAGAGTAAACAAGTATCTCAATCATCATAGTAAGGAACTAAGTGTCCATAGACATGGGTGAACCTAGGAGATTGTGAAAAATCCAGAACATACTAATACATGAGTCCCATCCCCAGAATATTGCCTTGAACAATGAAATCAAAGCACCCTAAATATACTTGGCTACCCTAACTCAGGTCAGACCGATGGTCAATCTCATAGAAATAAAACTCTCTATATATATGTGTGCTATGGACCACTAGCTAGTGCATAAACTAACCAGTGAAATAATAATTCTCAAAAAATTCCCTCACTATAACAGGTTCTCATGTCTTATATATAAATGAGGTGAGACAAATGATTCAAACTTTTTATCCAATCACATGCATATATAATAATAATTCAGTAAAAGTCATCACCTCGAGCCACTCTAAGGATCAATCTCTTTCCATAAAACTCATAGATCACAAAGGAGTCCATACCAAGGATCCCCCATTATATACTACTCAATGGTTCATGAGGATTCCATGGTGAGGATATACCACCCATATACATAAAAAAGGAAATATAATCATCCAAGGAGAGTTTTCATAATCTAAATTTTCACCCTTTTCACAAAGGTGCCAAACGGGCCTCAAAAACATTTCACAAAAACCATAATTTATCAAACAGCCAAATACCCTTTACAAAAAGATACAAATTCACCATTTACCATTTCAAAATCATTTAGAAATAAATACAATTTAAAGACCCACATCAAATTTTCAAGAAAAAGACATTTTCATTAAAATGCCAAATGATCCATTAACCACCATCATATTCCAAACCATTTTCAAAAGCCAAATACACACTTATTTTAACTTAAAACCATTTGAAACTCTTTCAAGAAACCCAAGGTCATCATTTCAAAAGCCTCATATTTATTAAAAAAACAAATCATTCTTTACATACCACTAATTACTCACAAAATCCAACTGAACATTTCTTCAAACACTTGGTGTGCTCTATTTAACAAAACAATTATATTTATCATATAATAAGTCATAAAACACCACTTTTCCCATCCAAAAGACATTTTAAAGGTTTCACATTAATATTTATCATATAGGGGGGTTTTAGAGGCACAAAATCAAAGATTATTAAATTAAAAAAGGAAAGTTATAGGTAAACCTACCTCAAATCCATAGTGCATCAACGACGCACACCTGAAAATGCACCACTATAGTTCCAAGTGCCAAGATCTAACAAGTTGAACCCTAGATGAACAAAACCCTTAATTTTACACCACCCTAGCTATTAAAATCTTCCAAACATGGTTGTAATGGTCTGGACCTATCCATCCCATTCCTTTGTCAAAAAGAAGGCCATGAAGTGTTCTAAACATGCGTTTTGGATTTCGGAGGATCATGGGTACGACACTTGCCTTTAGTAGAGTTCTCCTACAACAAAAGCTTCCACTCTACTATTGGCAGGGCACCGTTTGAGGCTCTGTATGGAATACCATGTTGTTCACCCATTTGCTAGGCAGAGGTTGGTGAGACAGGCGCTCTTGGGCCAGAGGTAGTGCAGATCATCACAGAGAAAATCCAGGTTGTACGTGAGAGGATGAAAGTGGCTCAGGACCGACAGAAGTCTTATGATTATCGTCAGAGGAGGCCCTCGGAGTTCGAGGTGGGAGATCATGTGTTATTAAAGGTTTCCCCTCAACGGGTGAAGCGGAGGTTTGGGAAAGGGATCAAGCTCTCACCTAGGTTCATCGGAACTTTTGAGGTGCTGAGGTGAGTCGGTGAGGTGGCATATCAGCTAGCCCTGCCACCTCAGTTGGAGAAGGTTCATGACTTCTTCCACGTCTCCCAGCTATGTTGATACTTATATGATGACACTCACGTTATCGACTGGGGAGAGTTAGATATGGGAGACGATGCGACCTTCGAGGAACGACCAGTCAGAATCGAGGATCATAAAGAGAAGGTGCTCCATGGACAAACCATTCCATTGGTTCATGTGTTCTGGAGGCATGGCGGCCTCAAGGAGAGCACTTAGGATCGGGAGACCCAGATGCACGCTCAGTACCCATAGTTGTTTTGACTTGTGTTTTCCCTTGTTCTTATGAGATTTGTGTTGATATTATACTTTGTACCTTTGATATATGGAATTCTTGGCTTGTCGGTTGTGAGACCTTTTGTTTCCTTGTTCCCTGGTAATGTGTAACATGTCCAGGTGTGTGGGGAAAGGGAAAAACCTGTTCCTTAATCAAGACACATTAATGCGGATGTGATTGAACCCGTGCGGGCGAGTTAGTGCCACTTAAAGCGGATAATATCTCGACATAGGACAAGGAATTTTTTCCTAAACCACATGTTTGGGCAGTGTGTTGGTTGTGTGGTGTTGGGGGCAGTGCAAGTTGGAAAATCCTAATATATGGAAGTGGTAAGGTCCAATCCTTAATCAAGATGCATTAATGCGGATGCGATTAAACCCGTGTAGGCGAGTCAGTGCTGCCTAAAGCAGATAATATTTCGACATAGGAGGGGGAATTCCTAACACCTATGATTAGGGTTGTTGGTTGGGTTCCTGTTATAACAAGAACCCTAAGAGGTATCTTTTTGGGTTCCTCTGGGTTGGTTTTTGAATTCTTTAGGATGAGAATGTTTTAAGAGGTATCTGATGTAATGGCCCGGACATCTCTGGCCCATTCCTTCGTCAAAAAGAAGGCCATGAAGTGTTCTGGAGGGTAAAATGGATGTTTCCCACACTTTCCAAAAATTTGAAACTACACGCCGTGTAGTTTGAGTACATGTCGTGTACCCACTTGCTGGGTATACCCCGTGTTGAAGGTTGTGTCCTTGCCGTGTGAAATAAATGGGTACACACCGTGTATCCAATACTACACGCCGTGTAGTCCCTCCCCGTGTATGTGTTACCTTCAAGCCGTGTGTTGACCAGTCAACGGCTGCGTTCCGCATTGAAGTCCGTGTTGGAAGCCGCGTGGTGACCATGTGAAACGGCCGAGTACACACCGTGTACCATAAATTACATGTCGTGTACTTTTTCTTTTCTTGACTATAAAAGGAGGGGTCCCCTCATCCTTTTCAACTCACCCCTCTCCTCCTTATTCCTTTGAGCAGAGCTCACCCAAGAGACTCAATGGTTCCTTTTCTTCCATACCTTCTTCATCCAAGCTCCAATTTATGATCCATCAGTGGCCACGAGATCGTAACGACGAGGCGAAACTTCCGATATTGGATCCATTGTCTTTCCTTCAGCCTTTCCTTTTCCGACTTCCACCCGAGGAGGTTTTTTCGGGACCCAACAGAAGTGACGGACGCCGACGGACGTCTTCTAAAGTTGATCTGGGGGAGCGTTGTGATCAGAACCTGTTGAGGTAGGGATCTTGCCTTAGTCTCTCTAATTTTTACATCATGTGAGGTGGGTATCCTCTTGTTTTCATGAGAAACAGATGAACCATTAAATAAAGATAATAATTGGCTTAAAGAACAGGGATGGGAAAGTTGTTATGTTTATCTTTGTTTATCCTATTGATATGTTATGAATTGAATAGGCTTATGCCTACTAAAAATCACCATCATTGGGGGCCTTTTCTTGCACAATTAAATGTTTCCCTGTCTTTCTAGACCGTTTTTGTGAATGGAACCTTGTGGAATGTGGAATCTGGTTAATCACGTAATGCTGGCTGATTTGAAATCTGGAACCCTTGTGTGATCACCCCGGTTGAAAAAAATGGAATAATGACCATGTGGGTGTTGGCTTGTATATGTGGCATGTGATGGGGGTGTTTTGTGGGTTTTTGTGGATTGAGTGAGCAGCAGGGATGCGGTTGACTTGGTTTTGGGTTGGTGTGAATGTTATTTTGGTGGTTGGCAGCAGGGCTGCAGGGATGGGCATGAATGTGAACAGACTATGGGTCGTGAATAATAAATAAAATGTGGAAGAGTTAATGAATGGTGGGGCATTGTAATGGAATGGGGTTAATAATCAATGGGGTTGGTTTTCTAATAAGAAGGACTTTTTTGTGCTGCTTGTGTTTTCCTAACATGATTTGTGGATGGCAGGGATATGTTTTACGAACGATTGATGTGGTTGGTTGTGGATAGTTTCCTAGTAGTTAAGGAACTAATAAGTTGATTCTGTTGAGATGTCAAAACCTAAATGGGGTTGGGGTTGTTTGTTGTATGCATGCTTTGTAGTAGTAGTGTCGAGGCATGTTCTCAGTTTCTCTGTTTAGAAGCCATAGGTTGGGCTGAGTGTTTGGTACATATATATATATATATATTTGTATCTTTGTGTTTTGACGCACCCCACCCATGTTGAGCACTTAGTGTTGAACACTCCGATTTCATGGGAGAGGGTGTTTTCCCATAGTTACTAGCTCCTTCATGCTTCTTCTTCCCTAGGTTGTGATGGCTTGAGGTGACCTTACACCTAAGACCGTTCAGGTAGGTTTCGATTGGGGTGGATTGGCCCGAGACTCTTCGGGCAGGTTTGTTTCCCCAAGAATCTTCGGGATGAGGCCTAGGTGTCTTCGGGTGAGAGTTCTATTACTGTTCCAAAGAATCTTCAGGATGAGGCCCAGGTGTGTTCGGGTGGGGACGTGATCGTGGTTGTGAGGCCCCGGTGTGTGCGGGCGGGATACATGGTTGTGAGGCCCAGGTGTGTGCGGGCGGGATGCGTGGTTGTGAGGTCCAGGTGTCTGCGGGTGGGATGTGTGGTTCTTGAGGCCCAGGTGTGTGCAGGCGGGATGTGTGGTTCTTGAGGCCCAGGTGTGTGCGGGCGGGATACGTGGTTGTGAGGCCCAGGTGTGTGCGGGCGGGAAGAGTGTGGTAGTGTCAGGACGTTCGCCATTTGGAAGAGCAGCTAACTAGTGGGAAGTGGTGCGGGGTACCCAATACTCTTGTTCTTATATACTACTACTACCTATTGTGATTGTGTTTTGGTGATTGTGGCTGGTGAGGTTGGGTGGATAGAATTCCTTGCTAGGTTTCTTCTGTTGTTCTCACAGGACATTAGGATGTCTCCCCACTTGTGCACGAGAGCTTTAGGTTTCCCTACTGATTATACTTGTATTCTCACCCTACATTTACTTTCAGGTTTCCAGGAGGACTACCAGGGCTGTGCGGTACCCTACTAGTCAGACAGTTGGAGTTTTTGCAGTTGTTGTACTCTTGTTTTCTTTTGGTATTTTACTTTGAGCTTTCTTGTACTTGTACCTTGTTATAAACTATTTAAACATGCATGTGGGATTGGTTTGGGTTTATTTCTATACACTTGTTCTTTTCCTTTTTTGTGGTTGACTTTTCCTATTTCCTGATCTTAAATAATAAAAGGGTAATGCCTCCCATATTTGTGAAAACTCATACCCTTGGTGTTAGTCAACAACCCGGGGCCTACTGGAGGCGGGACTCATGGGTCATTATCTCCCTTTCACCATTGCCAGCTCAGGAGGGGCATCCTTGGTGGGAGGGGGTCATGAAAGAATGGTATTAGAGGCGATGGTTGAGAGATAGGATGGAGTTTGTAATTAGGTACAGTGAGGATTTAATGGGATGGTAGTGAAATAGTGTTGGTTAATCTTGGTGTGTGACATAGTCCAGGGAGGACCGGCTAGGACACAGGATTTTAGGGCCCCCCATGATCCGATGCAAGGACTCTGAGCCTACCGAACGACCAAGTGTGACTACATTGATTTCAGGGTAAAGACCCTAGGGAAGGTACATGCATCATCATGATTGTGTTTTACTTCATTTGGGTGTTCTAGGAAAGAAATTGAAATAAAAAGATAAAATAAAACCTTGAGAAATTTCCTTACTACTCGGGCTTAGGTGTTCTTTGTTTATCGTACCTCTATGGCACCTGGTCGACATTAGAGAGGTAGAGGAGCCGGGCGTGGATAGTTTCACGCAGCAGAGTTGATAGCTCCGACAAGACCAGAGGTGGTGCGAGGTACGATTTGTTTTTTCAACACTCTTGTTTCTTCTTTGTTCTATTTGGGAGCTTCACACTCCTTTTTTGCACTTGGTCTAGCCCATGCTTTGGGACTATATGTAGAGAGACTTTTCATACCACTGGTGCTGAGTACACTAGTTAGAGGCCAGACCAGCGTATCTTGTGTTTTCCGGGGATGTGGGTTGACGTTGGGACCACATCGATCTAGTGGGGACCTTCTCCTGTTACATATGCAGCCATATGATGTCATCCTAGGCATCGATTGGTTGTTTTCCATTAGTGTCGTTATCGACTGCTTCTAGAGAAGAGTCGTGTTCTCCGACGTCGATGGGCAACATGTAGCTTTTGTTGGAGAGAGGAGCTATCAGGTGGGAAGCCGGTGTGTGGAGCCTCTCCTTTCCTTTTTAGGTGGGCTATCAGTGGTTCCAGCTGATACAGAGATGATGGATGTCCCGGAGGTTGTTGGGGAATTCCTTGATGTTTTTTCTCAGGAGGTTGTGACTCTACCCCCCTCCCCCTCCCCCCCCCCCCCCCCCGACGTGACGTTGAGTCCGGGATAGACTTACAGCCTGGTGCCCATCCGATTTTAATGGCCCCTTATCGGATGGCACCTTCAGAGTTGTGGGAGTTGCAGATTCAGATTGATGATCTGATGGAGAAGGGTTTTGTTCGACCCAGTGTATCGCCATGGGGAGCTCCAGTTTTGTTCGTGAAGAAGGCAGATGGTGGTCTCAGGCTATGCATATACTACCGAAGGTTGAACCAGGTAACGATCAAGAACCGTTACCCCCTTCCAAGGATATATGATCTCTTCGACCAACTGAGGGGAGCAGGTTGGTTTTCCAAGATTGATCTACGATTTGGATATCATCAGTTGAGGGTAAAGGACAGTGAAATCTTGAAGACGGCTTTCAGGTGCAGGTATGGGCACTTCGAGTTTGTAGTGATGCCGTTTGGAGTTACAAATGCACCGGCTGTGTTCATGGGACTTATGAACTTTGTCTTCTGAGAGTTTCTGGACCGGTTCGTCGTTGTGTTTATCGATGACATCCTGATCTACTCAAGATCAGAGGAGGAGCACGTTGAGTATCTCAGGTTAGTCTTAGAATTCCTTCGACACCACCAGGTTTATGGGAAATTGTTGAAGTGTAAGTTCTTGACACAAGAAGTACACTTCCTTGGGCACATGGTGTCTCAGCATGGAGTGTCGGTGGACCCGTCGAAGGTGGAGGCAGTTGTTTCTTGGGCAGCACCCAAGATCGTGGCAGAAGTTCATAGTTTCCTGGGGTTATCCTGTTACTATCAGAGGTTCCTTTTGGACTTCTCTCTAGTTTTTTCTCCATTGAAAGCTTTGACTAAGAAGAACCAGGTCTTCCTATGGAGCGAGTAGTGCCATAATGCTTTCGACTACCTGAAAAAAAAAGTTGGTCAGTGCTCCTGTACTCTGGTTTCTAGAGGAAGGGTTGTTGTATGGGGTGTTTTGTGATGCTTCTGGCCTTGTTCTGGGGTGTTTTCTGATGCAAAAGAAGGGAGTGATTTGTTATGGGTCTAGGCAGTTACGCCCTCACAAGCGTAACTATGCCACCCATGACCTAGAGCTTGCAACAGTAGTGTTCGCACTGAAGTTGTGGTGGCATTACCTCTTTGGGGAGCGCTTTGTGGTCTTCTCAGATCACAAGAGCCTGCATTATATCTTCTCCTAGTGTGACCTGAACCTGTGGCAGTGGAGATGGGTCGAGTTTCTCTAAAACTATGACTTTGATATCTCTTACACTGAAGGTAAGTCAAACGTTGTGTCAGATGCCCTGAGTAGGAAGTCGCATAAGGAAGTGGTTCGGGAGTCCACTGATGCTTGTAAAGCGATGGGAGAGTTGACCTCCTTGCACTTGGATGCCAGGGTAGAAGGTGTTAGAGGCTGTTTGTTTCAGATGACGGTGTAGTCCTCCTTGTTGCAGCAGGTGGAAGAGTCTCAGTGGGGGGACACTGAGGCGAAAGTGATGTGGGATCGTGTCGATCAGGGGAATGCTTCAGAAGGATGGTTAGAGGACAGTCGACATCGGATGCTTTTCCATGAATGGTTGTTTGTGCCAGAGACAATGCATGAGGGAGTTCTCTGTGATTTCCATTGCTCAGCCTTGGCGGTACATCCCGGAGTTTCAAAAATGTATCTAGGCCTGAGGGAACAGTTTTGGTGGCCCGGGGTGAAACGGGCAGTGGCGAGGTTTGTGGCTAAATGCCTAGTGTGTCAGCAAGTGAAGGCTGAACATCGTGTTCCCAGTGGTTTTTTACATCCTTTAGATGTCCCTGAGTGGAAGTGGGATGATATCTCAATGGACTTCATCATAGGACTACCCAGATCTCAGGGTGGTTATGATGCTATCTGGGTGGTGGTGGATCGACTGATGAAATCAGCTCACTTCTTAGCAATTAAGGAGTCAGGCCCAGTGAGTACCTTATCATAGAGGTACGTAGACGAGGTGGTGTGTTTTCATGGAGTTCCAAAGACTATCATCTCATATCGGGATACTCAATTTACCTCACGAGTCTAGAGGGGGTTACAACATGCTTTTGGCACCCAGCTATGCCTTAGCACTGCTTTCCACCCCCAGACCGATGGACAGACAGAGCGGACTATCCAGACATTGGAGTACATTCTACGAGCATGCGTTCTGGATTTCGGAGGATCATGGGTACGACACTTGCCTTTAGTAGATTTTGCCTACAACAACATCTTCCACTCTACTATTGGCATGGAACCGTTTGAGGCTCTGTCTGGAAGACCATGTAGTTCACCCATTTTCTAGGTAGAGGTTGGTGAGACAGATGCTCTTGGGCCAGAGGTAGTGCAGAGCACCACAGAGAAAATCCATCTTTTATGTGAGAGGATGAAAGCATCTCAGGACCGATAGAAGTCTTATGATGATTCTCGATAGAGGACCTTGGAGTTCGAGGTGGGAGATCATGTGTTTTTGAAGGTTTCCCCTCGACGGGGGCAGCAGAGGTTTGGGAAAGGGAGCAAGCTCTCACCTAGGTTCATCAGACCTTTTGAGGTGCTAAGGTGAGTCGGCGAGGTGGAATATCAGCTAGCCCTGCCACCTCAGTTGGAGAAGGTTTATAACGTCTTCCACGTCTCCCAGCTACGTCGATACTTACACGATGACTCTCAAGTTATCGACTAGGGAGAGTTAGATATTGGAGACCACGTGACCTTCGAGGAATGACCAATCAGAATCGAGGATCTTAAAGAGAATGTGCTCCATGGATGAACCATTCCATTGGTTTTTGTGTTGTGGAGGCATGGAGGCCTCGAGGAGAGCACTTGGGAGTGGGAGACCCAGATTCACGCTCAGTACACTGAGTTGTTTTGACTTGGGTTTTCCCTTGTTCTTCTGAGCTTTGTGTTGATGTTATACTATGTACCTTTGATATATGGAATGATTGGCTTGTCGGTTGTGAGACCTTTTGTTTCCTTGTTCCCTGGTAATGTGTAACATGTCCGGATGTGTGGGGAAAGGGAAAAAGTTGATCCTTAATCGAGACGCATTAATGCGAATGCGATTAAACCCATGCGGTCCAGTCAGTGCCGCCTAAAGCGGATAATATCTCGACATAGGAGAAGGAATTTTTCCCCAAACCAAATGTTTGGGCAGTGTGTTGGTTGTGTGGTGTTGGGGGTAGTGAAAGTTGGAAAATCCTAATATATGTAAGTGGGAAGGACCAATCCTTAATCGAGACACATTAATTAGGATGCGATTAAACCCATGCAGGTGAGTCAATGCCACCTAAAGCAGATAATATCTCAACATAGGAGGGGGAATTCCTAACACCTATGATTAGGGTTGTTGGTTGGGTTCCTATTATAACGAGAACCCTAAGAGGTATCTTGTTGGGTTCCTCTGGGTTGGTTTTTGAATTCTCGGGGACAAGAATGTTTTAAGAGGTATCTGATGTAATGTCCTGGACCTCTCCGGCCCATTCCATTGTCAAAAATAATGCCACGAAGTGTTCTGGAGGGTAAAATGGATTTTTCCCACACTTTCTAGAATTTTGAAACTACACGCTGTGTAGTTTGAGTACACACCGTGTACCCCCTTGTTGGGTATACCCCGTGTTGAAGGTCGTGTCCTTGTCGTGTGAAATAAATGGGTACATGATGTGTATCCAATATACATGCCGTGTAGTCCCTCCCCGTGTATGTGTTACCTTTAAGCCATGTGTTGACCAGTCAACGGTCGCATTCCGCGTTGAAGGCCGTGTTGGAAGCCGCGTGGTGACCATGTGAAATGGTCGAGTACATGTCGTGTACCATAAAGTACACACCATTTACTTTTTCTTTTCTCACCTATAAAAGGAGGGGTCTCATCCTCCTTTTCCAATCACCCCTCTCCTCCCCATTCCTTTGAGCAGAGCTCTCCCAATAGACTCAAAGGCTCCTTTTCTTCCATAACTTCTTCGTCCGAGCTCCGATTTACGATCCGCCAGCAGCCATGGGATCGTAACGACAAGGCGGAACTTCTGAGCTTGAATCCATTGTGTTTCCTTTGGCCTTTCCTTTCCGAATTCCACCCGAGGAGGTTTTTCTGGGACCCAACAGAAGTGACGGACGCCGACAGACATCTTCTAAAGTTGATCCAGGGGAGCGTTGTGATCAGAACCTGTTGAGTAGGGATCTTACCTTCATCTCTCTAATTTGTGCATCATTCGGGGTGGGTATCCTCTTGTTTTCATGAGAAATAGTTGAACCATTAAATAAAGATAATAAATGACTTAAAGAATGGGGATGGGAAAGTTGTTATGTTTATCTATGTTTGTCCTATTGATGTGTTATGAATTGAATAAGCTTTTGCCTACTGAAAATCACGGTCGTTGGGGGCCGTTGCTTGCGCAATTAAATGTTGCCCTATCTTTCTAGGCTGTTTTTGTGAATGGAACCTTGTGGAATGTGGAATCTTGTTAATCACATAAATCTGGATGATTAAAAATCTAGAACCCTTGTGTGATCACCTCGGTTGAAAAAAATGGAATAATGAACATGTGGGTGTTGGCTTGGATACGTGGCATGTGATGGGGGTGTTTTGTGGGTTGTTGTGGATCGGGTGAGCAGTGGGGCTGCGGTTGACTTGGTTGTGGGTTGGTGTGAATGTTATGTTGGTGGTTGGTAGCGGGGCTGTAAGGATGGGCTTGAATGTGAATGGACTGTGGGTCGTGAATAATAAATAAAATGTGGAAGAGTTAATGAATGGTGGGGCATGGTAATGGAACGGGGTTAATAATTAATGGGGTTGGTTTCCTAATAAGAAGGACTTCCTTGTGCTGCTTGTGTTTTCCTAACTTGATTTGTGGATGGCAGGGATATATTTTAAAAACGATTGATGTGGTTGGTTGTGGATAGTTTCCCAGTAGTTAAGGAACTAATAAGTTGATTCTGTTGAAACGTGAAAACCTAAATGGGGTTGGGGTTGTTTGTTGTATGCATGCTTCGTAGTAGCAGTGCCGAGGCACGTGCTCAGTTTATCTGTTTTTATTAGCCATAGGTTGGGCTGAGTGTTTTGTATATATATATATATATACATATATATTTGTATCTTTGTGTTTTGACGCACCCCACCCATATTGAGCACTTAATGTCGAAAACTCCCATTTCATGGGAGAGGGTGTTTTCCCATAGTTACTAGCTCCTTCCTACTCTTTCTTCCCTAGGCTGTGATGGATTGAGGCGACCTTACACCTAAGACCCTTCAGGTAGGTTTCGATTGGGGTGGATTGGCCCAAGACTCTTTGGGCAGGTTTGTTTTCCCAAGAATCTTCGGGATGAGGCCCAGGTGTCTTCAAGCGAGAGTTCTGTTACTGTTCCCAAGAATCTTCGGGATGAGTACCAGGTGTCTTCGGGCAGGGACATGATCGTGGTTGTGAGGCCTAGGTGTGTGCGGGTGGGATACGTGGTTGTGAGGCCCAGGTGTGTGCGGGCGGTATGTGTGGTTGTGAGGCCCAGGTGTGTGCGGGTGGGATGTGTGGTTCTTGAGGCCCAGGTGTGTGCGGGTGGGATACGTGGTTGTAAGGCCCAGGTGTGTGCGGGTGGGATGCGTGGTTGTGAGGCCCAGGTGTGTGTGGGTGGGATGTGTGGTTCTTGAGGCCCAGGTGTGTGTGGGCGGGAAGAGTGTGGTAGCGTCAGGACGTTTGCCATTAAGAAGAGCAGCTAACTTGTGGGAAGTGGTGTGGGGTACACAATACTCTTTTTCTTATATACTACTACTACCTGTTGTGATTGTGTTTTGGTGAGTGTGGCTGGTGAGGTTGGGTAGATAGAATTCCTTGCTAGGTTTCTTCTATTGTTCTCACGAGACATTAGGATGTCTCCCCACTTGTGCACGAGATCTTTAGGTTTCCCTACTGAGTATACTTGTATTCTCACCCTACGTCTACTTTCAGGTTTCCAGGAGGACTACCAGGGCCGTTCGAGACCCTACTAGTCAGACAGTTGGATTTTTTGCAGTTTATGTACTCTTGTTTTCTTTTGGTATTGTACTTTGAGATTTCCTGTACTTGTACCTTGTTATAAACTATTTAAACATTCATGTCGAATTGATTTGGGTTTATTTCTATACACTTGTTCTTTTCCTTTTTGGTGGTTGACTTGTCCTATTTCCCGATCTTAAATAATAAAAGTGTAATGCCTCCCATATTTGTGAAAACTCATACCCTTGGTGCTAGTCACCAACCCGGGGCCTATTGGAGGCAGGACTCGGGGGTCATTATCTCCCTTTCACCATTTCCAGCTCAAGAGGGGCTTCCTTGGTGGGAGGGGGTCGTGACAATGGCCACTAGGTTTATAGGATAAAGGTAAAATGGAAAAAAGGTAAAGGAGAAAGAGAGGGGATCTCTTTCCTTTGAAACCGGGTGAAGATTCACTAAGAAACCACCTTGAAATCCACTTAAAGGGGCTTGGAGGAGCCAAAAAACACCATTGGAGGAATTTTGGTCATAGGGTATGAATGGGGGAGGCTAAGGGAATAAAAATAAATTAAAAAGAAGGATAAAATCCCAAAATACCATTTATTGATTGGGTTTTATGGCTTGCTCACACAGTTTAACAAACCATGCGCAAACTGTGTGATTGTCCACTCTCTAGTGTTGCACGGGTTACACACTTCAGTTTCATGGTTAGTTAAACTATACACAAACCGTGAAATCCCCTACACACTTACCTGCATGATTAAACTAATTGTGCACCTTAACTGTGTGACTGGAAAAAGTCCCCAAAAATCACCCTTTTCACCCCAAAAATTATCAAACTCAAGTGGATAAACCATCCAACAAACATACCTCATAAAAAGGTACCACTATTAGTGTTACAGACTCATTTTACAAGACAACTCCTCCTCATACCTTTCACGCTCACCAATAATAGGTCCAAAATACACCCAAAACCTCCAAAACATAAAGTTTAAATCTGGAGCACCTAGAACTCAGGAGAAATACCAAGATCCAAAAGATAAGTCAGAACAAATGATAGAAACAAAAATACGAGTGTGAAAATTATCCCCACCATAATTCTTTCCACCCCCATAAATCCAAAAGGCATTCCATTTGATCAATCAAAGGCTGATTATTTCCACATCTTCATAATAAAACCACTCAAACCAAGGACATCTCAACCACATACAAACAAAACCCAAGCATATTTCCTGAAATAAATCAAGGATCTCCATCCATTTCCAAAAAAATGACGGGAACACTCAAAATACAACCTACAAAACCATTCTTCAAACAAAGTTTTTTGAAACACTCAAAAAATCCTAATGCTTACCCAAGACAAAGGAACTCAAAATTTAGATATCCTTAAACGGAACCACATGCCTCCAGGACAATCACTGGAAACCACAACGAATTATCAATATGGGTGGCTTGGATAGATTCCCCACCATAAGAGACCAACTAACACTGATCAATCGAAAATTAATCATGACCCAACACAAGGCCTACCAACCATATTTAAGAATAACAGAACAACACCCTTTAGATCACCCACTCTCGAACATAGGGGACAAGAATTGAGCCAAAGATACCCACACCTCTGGCAATTTCCTAACCGCACAAAAAACATCACTCCGGGACCTATGGATAAAGCTCTGATGTTTGAAGCATTTTCTGCACTACAGTCAAGAGCTGGTAACCTTTGAATAGGGTTTATTCAAGGAACTTCCACTAGAACATAGATTTAGAATATACATATAATTACCCACTTAGATTCAATGTGGAAACTAGAATCCCCAAAAATAAAAAGCAAACATCTATTGAGAACATAATTTCTTAGAAGTCTTTAAACATTCCCTTATATTTCAAGCACCAAAGAGAAAACAACACCAGCACAACCGCCACAACAAAATAACCCTTACCACTATAAGGACATGTAAAACAATGAAACTTTAAACAATTCCACAAATAGCACATCACTTATTGGAATTAGCTCCATGATTCTTTCTAGAAAAACCCAAACAAAACTACTACAAGTGACCTAAGCATTCACAATCATGGAAGGGCCTTGGAGCACTTAGACACAATGTATTGTTGTGACCCTGCTCACCAAACTGATAACACACCAGGATCTCATGCCTAGAAGAGGTTGATAAAATATCCTGAAGCCTTTTGACTTCAGGACCATCACCAACAGATTTATGTCGCTTCCCCACTTCCTTACTAAAATTCTCATCACCTCTTCTAGGGACTAGAGTAAGGTCAGCTTTATTAAGAACTCATACTAACATAGCTTCAGTATGGAGTGCTTACTTCACCACATCGGTAAAAAAAGTCAAATTGATCTTTCACACATTCAATTCCTGATTAGGAAAAATCCTATACTCAAAATGTTGAGCCTTCAAAGAATCATTTGAAACATACAACAGTTCATATGGAATTAGATCCACAAAACAATGATAAAAATCTAACATGGATCCATCAACCTATTTCAAACATCGCAACTCCATACACTTTATCAACTTTTTCTTCTTAGAAAATTATTTTTGGAAAAACGAAGCCTTGAAGAAATCCCATAAAATATATTACCGAGGCATGTTTCGAGACACCATCTTCCACCACTTCCAGGGAGGAACCTCAAGAAGAAAGGTATAAAAATTCATGTTTAACGCTTTCGGCAACCCGAGGTAATCAAAGATCCCCCATATCCACTCTTCAACTTAAAGAGTATCCACTTGATCATAAAAGATATGTGGATTCAACTTCCAATATTCAAGAAAAAAATCCTTAGGTTGATCAACCGGAAGGATTACAAATGGAAAACCACCCATAGCCACACCACGAGTTTCCATAAAATCTCTATGGGGGAAAACACTAAGAAATAGGAAAACATGGAGCTTTATAAATATCAACTCATTAACAAGAGTTCTCAAACACAAAACACCTCATAAATAATACTTCCAAATCATAAAAAGAAGCATCACATAGCCCCTAGTTTTAAAAAACATCACAACTTTCCTTCTCAAAATATTTTTTAAAGAAAAAAAATTGATGGGTTTCACACTCCCCAATTTTCTTCCTTAGAGTCTCACTCACATGCACATTATCTTTCCACCTTGGGAACCATTCAACCATGCCATACTGGGCAATTATCCACACTTCCATATATAACCACTAATGTGAGCACCAATGAGAATACCAAAGGCCACAAAAAATCATTCCCTTTCAAATTTCACAAAATTTTTCAAATTCCACCAACCACCAAATCAAAAACCATTTTTAGATTCTACACTTCAATCCATTTTTTCATGCTCAAAAATTAAATTACATGGATTTCTATACAAAAATCGATTTCATCTCATCAAAATTATTTGATTAAAACCCACTCCTTTTCATTTGAAACAAATTACAAAACAAAAAACCACTCTTAAACAATTGTTTTCTATAAACCCCATGTTTTGATTATAGAAATCCAATCTCGTTAAATCATTTCCATTTTACCCTAAGGGGTCATTTTATAAAAAATAATTTTTCTAAAGTCTTCCATGAGGCTAATTCTGAAAAAAAAATTACCATTTTAAAAAATCCAACCATTACCACTAAAACCCCTTTTTTAAAATTCCAAACCAAGGGATTTCAAAAAAGTTTTCAGGATTAATGAAGACTTGAAGAAACTCATGAGGGAAACTAGTTTTAGTGGATGACTTGTCCATATAGTTGGTTGTCATATTCCACACACACCACCATTGTATAGAGCCTTCTAGGACCGTGTCCCCGACTTCACATGGCTTGCTAGGACCTGCGATCTCACAGATACCACTAGAACAACTCCCTTTTTATATCACAAACAACAAAAAATCCACAATAACCAAAAAGGAACCATGAAAACTGGACTTCCCATGGAAACCCGAGGATCAGAATGAACGAGGGTTCATGATATCCTCATCATTCCTACCTCTGGAGTCCCGATAATTCTACTCCATATACCTTGACATCCACATGTAATAAAGGGAACTCTAAAAAGCAAGGTCCTATAAATATTCAACCTACTCAGATACCATTTTTTCATGAACCAACTCAGATCAACCCAAAACTGATCACCCAAGCTAATCTGTGACATAGCCCAAAGGGCATTCCTGATCCCCACGGGATGGAAACTGGTGTCAGGAATCAACAGAGTAAACCAAGGGAATGATTTCTCCCAATATAAAATAAACTAAATAGAATAAATAATCAATTTATCCTAATAGATAAAATAATATCCAAACTGAACATCCTTTTATACAATAATATTAAAGTATAGCCAAACTATACAATAAAACCCAAACTAAAACCTGGAAACCCATCATCTCCATGCAACCCCAAGGGTCACTTTATGATACCAAGAACCACTATCACCCATGGTGATTAAGAACAATATGAAACATTCACCACAAGAAAAAACATAAAATAACTATAGGTGTGAGTACTAAAACTCAGTAGGGTATCCCGATAATCTATTCCTAATGCACATCCTTTAAAATAAAAGAAGAATCAACCTCAAGTTTTAAATACAATATATAAAGTAAGATTTTATTCAATTTTTACTTTAAAACAAAACATGATCCATTACCCAATTTCATTCCAAAAGAAGGTTCATTTCCATTAGTAATACATTAACATTTTCAGGGGAGAAGTGATGCTTTCATTTTGAAATGGAATAAGAGAGTATAAAAAAATTATTTAAAAAAAAATTCATAACCTTTTGGAATCTAAATCAACACTTTCAATTAAAAACACCACACATTAGAGCACTATAATAATCACATAATAAGGTCAATGGAAATAAACACACAAGAGTATCCAAGTATCTCAATCATCACTGCAAGAAACTAAGTGCCAATAGAAATGGGTGAACCAAGTAGATCGTGAACAATCCAGAACATACTAATACATGATACCCATCCCTAAAATCATACCTCACATGATGAAATAAAATCTCCCTAAATACACCTATCCACCCTAACTCAGGTCAGACTGAGGGGAAATCCCATAGCAATAAAACTCAATTTATATATTCGTGTTATGGCCACCAGCCAGTGTGTAAACTAACCAGTACAGAAATCATTATTAGAAAATTCTCTCACTATACTAGGTTCCCATGTATCATGTACAGAGTAGGTGAGCCAACCGATTCCAACTGAGCATCCAATCACGTGCATATATAATAATAATTCAACAACAGGCATCACCCTGAGCCACTCCAAGGATCAATCTCTTTCCATAAAACTAATAGATCACAAAGGATTCCATAACAAGGATCTCCCATTCCATACAAGTAAATGGGTTACAAGGATTCCAAATCAAGGACATCCCACCCATTTATATGAATAAGGAAATAGAATCATCCAAGGAGAATTTTTATAATAAACATTTTCACCCTTTTCACAAAGGTTCCAAATGGGCCTCAACAACTTTTCACAAAAACCATCATTTATCAAAGAAAAAAATCCCCTTTCCAAAAATATGAAAATACACCATTTACCATTTCACAATCATTTAGAAATCAATACCATTTAAACACCAACATCACATTTTCAATCCAAATACAATTTCATTAAAATGTCAAATGGTCCATTAACCACCATCATATGCCAAACCATTTTCAAAATCCAAATACACACTTATTTTAACTTAAAACCAATTGAAACTATATCATGAAACCCAAGGTCAAAATTTCACAATCTTGGTATTTATTAAAAAAATCAAACCATGCTTTACATACCATTAATTACTCACAAAATCCAACTGGGCATTTCGTCGAACACTTGGTGTGCTCTATTTAACAAAACAATTAATTTTATCTCACATAAAGGCTTAAGACACCAAATTTCACATCCAAAAAATATTTAAAAGGCCAAAAATCAATATTTATCATATAAGGGAGGTGTAAAAGGAATGAAATAAAAGATTCTTAAATTAAAAAGGAAAGTGCAAGTGAAACCTACCTCAAATCCATGGTGCATCAATGACTCACACCTAAAAAACCGCCAATAGAGTTCCAAGATACAAGATCTATCAAGTGGAACCCTAGAAAAACGAAACCCCTAATTTCTCACCACTTTAGGTGATGCGATATGCATGGGGTGGACTGATATTCACAGCGTAGGGAGACAAATGAAGGATGTTGTTCGGGGCTAAGTGGCAGATGATGGGTATGGATAGCAGATGTAAGTAGTCAATCAAAACTATAAGGAGCATGACCTACTACTTATACAACACACTCACAGGAGGGATTTGATTGTAAATCCATATAACAACGCACTTAGGTTGAGGCACAAAATTGGGGCCTTTGTGATCTTGGATCACCAATCTAACTTGTAGATTGACAAGGTAAGAATACATAAGAGCTAGGGGAAATTTTAACAATTCTCACACAACATAGAGAAACAAAGCCTAAGCTATTAATTAAAATATTGAATTCCATACATGTGTCATGGGGTCCCTATTTATAGCCAAGGGGGTGGTATAGTAGTCAAAAGTATAATAACAAAAATTCATAAAGTCTATACTACTTTTTTCCCTCGAATTCAAAAAGATAAATTCTACCAAAAACTTTTTAGAAAAGTAGCACACCACTTTCCACTTTAGCCCACAAGATTTGATTTTGAGTGAATAGCCAACCGAATTTGAATTTGGTGCCCAAAGATGCCATTCTAGAATTCTTCATTTGGGAAAGGCTTCCCAAATTCGTGCAACCATGTGGTAAAATCTTTAAACATAAATTTTGTTCTTGAATAAGGGATATTATGGTCCAATTTTCTCCATCCATGCAAGGAAAGATCCATTGGGACTTTAATGAAGTGATATGGGTGCCCATTATAGAATTCAACTTATTTAATATCCCTCGTGTCATCAGGCCTTACAAATCCAACTCCTCCTCCCACGCAATCGACATAGTTCCTTCTACATGGTTCTCATCATCCTCCCCCTCTTGAAAAGGATTTGTCCTCGACTCTTCATCCTCTAATCCCAAAAAAGGAGAAATATTAGAAACATTTAATGTGGCACTTACACCATACTCACCTGGTAAATCTATCTTGTAAGCATTGTAGTGGAATGATTGGACCTATAATATGTGAATTCCACATGTGGCAGGCACACCTCCCAATTCTTGAGATTCTTCTTAACAATTGTTCACAAAAGGGATGATATTGTCTGATTCACATCCTCTGTTTTCCCATATGTTTATAGATGAAAAGTAGTGGGAAAATGTAACTTCATGCCCAGTTTTCTCTACAAAGTATTATAAAATTAACTAATGAATTTTGTGTCTCGGTCTGACACAGTCTTCCTTGGCATTCCATGGAGCTTGACTATATCCTAAAATAAAAGTTTTGTAATGTTAGTGGAATCATATATTTTGTGTCAAGGAATAAAATGTTCCATTTTAGAAAATTGATCCACCATAACAAAAATGGAATCTCTCCCCCTATTGGTCCTTGGTAACCCCACAATAATGTCCATCCATATGTCCTCCGAAGGGTTTGGTGGATTCAGAGAGGAATATATAATCTATGTGGGTTTCATTTAGATTTGTATTTATGTAAAACAATGCACTTTCCCAAAAAAAATTCAACATATCTGGATATCCTAGGCCAATAAAAAATATCACTAAGAACACTTAATGTTTTTACAACAACAAAATGTCCCATTTACCCACCTGAATGTGACTCCTTTAGTAAAATTAAATAGATTTAGAAGTTTGGAATGCAAATATTATCAATATGGAATAAGAATCCATCATATAAATAAAACTTTTCTCAACTAACTGTTGGTTTAAAATGTTTGTGATGTTCTTTAAAATCACTATTGGGGATTCAGAGAGGATGATATAATCCATGTGGGTTTCATTTAGATTTGGATTTATGTAAAACAGTGCACTTTCCCACAAATTTTTCAACATATCTAGATATCCTAGGCCAATAAAAAATCTCACTAAGAACACTTAAAGTTTTTGCAACAACAAAATATCCCATTTACCCACCCGAATGTGACTCCTTTAGTAAAAGTAAATAGATTGAGAAATTGGGAATTAAAATCTTATCAATATGGAATAAGAATCCATCATATAAATAAAACTTTTCTCAACTAACTTTAGGATTAAAATGTTCAGAAGGTTCTTAAAAATCACTATTAGTGGCATATAAATCTTTAATGCATTCAAAACTGAAGGGTTTTGAATCCAACAAAGATAAAAGAGAATATATATATGAAATTACATCATCCACAGTATTTTCTTTACCCTCTTTATGCTGGATGACATATTTAAATGATTTAATGAATTCCATCCATCTAAAATGTATCCTATTTAGTTTATGTTGTCTCTTAAGGTATTTAAGATCCACATGATCAAAATGGATCCCAAATTCTTAATGCCTATGATAATGATTCCATGTTTCTAGAACTCTAAAAAATGCATAAAACCCTTTATCATATGTAGAATAGTATAGAGTTGGGCCATTTAACTTCTCACTAAAATAATAAATAGGCTTACCTTCCTGCATGAGTAATCCACCAATACTAATTTCACTTTAATCACATTAAATTTCAAAGGACTTACCAATGTTTGGGAGTGCAAGTAGAGGGACATGGGTGAGCCACTCCTTGAGAGCATTAAAAGCCTTATCTTGAGTTGTCCCCCATTTTAAAGGAACATTCTTCTATGTCAATTAATTTTACGGCACTACTAGTGTGATTAATTCCTTCACAAATATCCTGTAAAAACTAGCAAGCCTGTGAAGACTTCTTACCTACCCAAAAGAGGTTGGATTTGTAAATTATTAAATTTCTTTGATCTTCTCGATATCAACTTCAAATACATTACCAATCATAAAAAATCCAAGGAAGACAATCTTATTGAGACAAAATTCGCACTTATTGATGTTTCCAAACAAGTTTTCTTTCCTCAACACCTATAGGACTTTTCTTAGGTGATCTACATGTTGATGAAAAGTCTTATTATACACCAGAATATAATCAAAGTAAACTACCACAAATTTTTCAATATATTCATGTAAGACATGATTCATTAACCTCATAAATGTACTAGGTGCATTTGTGAGACCAAAGGTCATGACTAACCATTCATAAAGTCCATGTTTTGTCTTAAATGTTGTTTTCCACTCATATCCTTCTTTCATCCTAATTTTATGGTAGCATGTAATTTTTTTAGAAAATAGTAGATCTATTTAACTCATCCATCATGTCATCTAACCTAGTGATAGGATGATGATATCTGACTGTGATGTTATTAATGGATCTTCGGTCAATTCACATTCTCTATGATCCAACCTTATTTCATACTAGAATCACCATTACAGCACAAAGACTAAGGCTCTAATAGCTCTTGAACACTCCTTTGAATTTCTTTTGTCTCCTCTGTGTTGGTGGGATATGAAGGGAAGTTCAGAAGTGAAGCTCTAGTATGAGGTCAATTTGGTTCTCAATACCTCTAATGGGTAGAAAACCTGGAGGAACCTCTTCTGTAAATACATCATCATACTCATGTAACAAAGACTTAACAACATTTGGAAAAGGGGGTAATTTGTTGGTATTTAGCAACACCTCTTTGTACATGAGTACTAGGAGGGTTTGATGTGAAAACAAAACTTCCTTAACCTGACTCTTTTTTCCAACATCAGACTTTTCTCTTCTCTAAAATTATTTTTTCTTATTGATTTTTCTTTGCTTTCCATTTCTTTTCTTCTCTCATTTTCTCTCTTTCTCTCAGTCTCTCCTTTTTCATTTTCACTTTTTTTTTCTTCATCACTCATTTTTTTCTTCTATATCAAAAATGTGATCTTCCAGAATTTGTTTTGGGGACATGGGGTTCAGGGTTATAGGTTTCCTTCAGAGTATAAAAGAGTAACTATTCAAGAATCCATCATAAGTAACATTCCAATTGCACCGCCACAGTCAACCCAATAGCAATTGGCAAGACTTCATAGGAAAAATTTCTTACAATACCTCGTCCTTGTATTTACCAATGGAGAACAATGCCTTCACCTGTTTGGTAACCTTTAGCTCTCCATAATCATTCAGCCACTAAAGTTGATATGGATGTTGCTGCCTCAAAGTTAGAAGTCCCAAATTCTCTACCAACTCAGTGCTCGCTACATTGCTATAGATTCGTACATCAATAATAACACTACATACCTTCCTTTTGATCTTCCACCATATATGGAAAAGTTTCTCCCACTACTCCTCTTCCATGGTCATTTGTGTCCCTATAACTCTTCTAGTGAAAATAATCTCACCATATTCTGCAAATTCTCCATTATCAATTTCAAGGGATTCTTTATCTTCCCCCTCTAAGCTCTCTCCATCAGTCTCACATTCTACATGCTTGTTGATGGTCATGGTGCATCGATTTGGGAATTCACTAGCGATGTGACCCATTCATTGATAATTAAAACACCAAATATCCCAATTTTTTGTTTGGTTATCCTCAAAATTAGGTTTCTTAGGTGGAAGAATTACCTTGTCACTTTTGTGATCAACCACCTCTTTTGGATTTGATTATTCTCCAATATCCTTCCTCAAATTTCTACATAGATTGAAATGGGTAGTGGGTGTCATCATGTTGATCCTCCTTTTGTTTTGTTGCTCAACCTTGGTGGCTTGGTGGATCATATGTTGCATCTCCACGTGGTGGTACATCTCCAATTGATCGGCAATCTCTTGATTGAGCCCATGTAAAAACCATTTCATGGTTGCCTCCAGATCCTTCTCAATGTTTTCCCAAATCATGGAAATTTTCATCTCCTTATAGTAATCTTATACACTCTTACTCCCTTGGGTAAGGTGTTGAAGTTTTTTTGTAGAGATATCTATGGTAATTTGTGGGAACAAACCACTTTTATATGGAAAACTTCATGTCATACCAAGTGTTGATGGGACGTCCACCATATCTAGCCCTCTCCTTTTGCATTTGATCCCACCAAATTAAAGAATAATCAAAAAATTTAAGGGAATCAAGTTTAAACTTTTTCTACTTGGATTATTCATGGCATGAAAACACCTGCTTGATCTGCATCTCCCACTCCAAGTATTCTTCCAGATCACTTTTCCCTTGAAATGAAGGGACTTTCACCTTGATCCCACCAATAAGGTCATCATAATGTGGTCTCCTTTGGCCTCCTCTTGGTTGTTGGTACAACCTCCTCCATTGAGGGAAACCCTCAAAATCACTTTCAAGGATTTCCATCTCCTCCTCCATGATGTGGGGGAGAAGTGGTGCCAAAGCTTGCCACAAGTTATCATGGATCATCCTTGGGCTTGGTTGATTCTCTAGGTTATCAATCCTCTCATGTAGCACCTCCAACTTCTGATCAAGAATCCTCTCTAAATTGCTAACCAATTCTTGCATTTGGAGTTGTGTAGCTTCAGGTGTGGGGGATCTACTTCGGATTCCTTCATCGCTAGCATGAGCAATTCTCTTTCCATGATCTTCTACTATGATACGAACACAAACACACACAAAGACATGCAAATACATGTAAGGATGCACACTCACACACATGATATGTACACACACACACAAGATATACACACTCACCCACACAAGGATACACACTTACACACACGCACACATAAGATTTACACACTCACACTCACACACACAATATTTATACACTCACACACACACAAGGCTACACACTCACACAAACAAGATGTACTCTCACACACACACACAAGGATACACACTCAAGAATGTTTTTTTATTTCTCTCCACTCTCAACACTCATTTTAAATCACAATCTCTTATTAAATATAATATATTTTTTAGGGCGATCGTGTGCCACAAATCCTTCCCCAGTCAAGATTGTGTTGGGGGATGGTTTAACACAACCCGATTGAGTAGTAAAGGGTTTCAAAAATGGTAAAGGGTGAAAAGAGGGTAGAAAATATGGGTAAAAAGGTATAAAAAAATGGGTAGAAAGGTGGTATGTAGATTTTTCTTGATTGGGAAAGATAAGATAAATTAATAACAATATGAGGAAAATATGGTATGGTGATGAGGTAAAAATAATGGAAAACTGATGTATGGAAATGTAAAGTTCTAATAATGTAAAGCATGATGAAGAAGTAATTTTATCCATTTTTTTATTTTTATTTTTTTTCATCAAATATCCCCAAAAAGTATTGTTCTTGGAGTTTTAAAGCAAAAGATGATGAATGGAGAGTAAGATATTTTTTTTAAATTTATCCAAGAAAGTATGTGCTCAATTTTGAAAAGAACAAAATGATGAGTTGAGAGAATTTGATTTTTTTAGATACAAATCACATATAGCGAATTAAATGAAAAATAAGATGGTTGAATAATTGACTCAATGTAAAAATATTTCAATATTTCACAACAAAGGATAATTTTGGATATTTTAAAAGAAAAGTGTTTTTTTCTTTTATAATGGGTGGATAATAAGGAAAGATGAGAAGGTTAATGGATAAAATAATGTAAATTAAGGGATAAATGCCTACTATGTCAACTGGTGCTCTGATACCAACTAATGTGAGATGCACAGGGTGGCCTAATCTTCACAACGTGGGGTGGATAATGAAGGATACAGTTCGAGGCTAAGTGGTGGATGATGGGTATGGATAGCAGATGAAAGTATTCAATTAATGCTAAAAGGAGCGTTACCTAATACTTAGACAACAAACTCATAGGAGGGATGTGATATCCAATCCACACATTAACGCACTTGGGTTGAGGCATTAAATTGGGGGCTTTGTGATCTTTGATCACTAATATAACTTGTAGATTGACAAGGTAAGAATGCACAAGAGCTAGGGGAAAACGAAACAATTATCACTCAATAGAGAGAAACAAAGCATAATCTCTCAATTAAAATCTTGAATGCCATAAAAGTGCCATAGGGGTGGCTATTTATAGCCAAGGGGGTGGTGCAATAGTCAAGGGTATAATAACCTAAATTAATAAAGGCTAAACTACTTTGTTCCCTTAAATTCAAAAAGATAAAGTCTACCAAAGATTTTTTGGAAAAGTGTCACACCACTTTCCACTATATCACACTGCATTTGACTTTGAGTGCATAGCCCACTGGATTTGACTTTGGTGTCCAACAATTCCATTCTAGAATCCTCAATGTGGGAAAGACTTACCAAATTTGTGAAACCATGTGGGAAAATCTTTAAACATCAAGTTTGGGCTTGAATAAGTGATATTATAGGCCCATTTTCTCCATCCATGAAAGGAAATATCCATTGGTCCTTTAATGAAGCGAGATGGGTGCCCATTGTATCATTCAACCTCTTAATCTCCCACACGTCATGGGGACTTAAAAATCCAACTCCTCCTACCATGCAATGGAATCGGTGCCTTCGACATGGTTCACATCACTAGGTATGAAAATCATCCAAACATGGCCTCTAGTTTTAGAGGATAAAGGTAAATGGAGGAAAAGAATAGTAGAAAGAGAGGGGATCCCTAACCTTTCCAACCTGGTGAAGATTCACCAAGAAACCACCTTGAAATCCACTTAGAGGGGATTGGAGGAGCCAAAACCCACCAGGGGAGGTTTTTTTGTCATAGGGTTCGAATGGGGGAGGCTCAGGGAAGAAAATCTAATTAAAAAGAAGTATAAAATCCCAAAATACCATTTCTTGAATGGGTTTCATGGTCAGATCGCACAGTTTAACAAACTGTACACAAACTTTGTGATTCCCACTATCTAGTGCTACATGGGATACACACTTTGAATGCATGGTTAGTTAAACCTTACGCAAACTATGTGAGCCCCTGAAAAATTACCTGAATGATTAAACTAATCATGCACCTTAACCATGCAACCTGGAAAAGGTCCCCAAAAATCACCCTTTTCACCCAAAAACTCATCTAACTCATGGGGATAAGCCATCCAACAAACATACCCCATAAAATGGAGCCACTTGGAGTGTCAAAAACTCATTTTCCAAGACACATCCTCCTAATAAATTTCTCACTAACCAAGAATATGTCCAAAATCTACCGAAAACCTCCAAAACGTAAAGTTTAAATATGGAACACTCAAAACTCTGGAGAAAAACCAAGAGCCAAAAGATAAGTTGGAACAAAGGACGAAAATAGAAATCCGGGTGTGACAAAGACAAAGATTAAAAATAGATTTATTGGATAATTTATACCTAATAATTATATATATTAAATCCAATTTATTAAATAAAAAATTTATGTGTGAGTAAAATTAATTTTGGCCCAAAAGCATGTAATGTGAAAAACCATGTTTTAACCTTAATCATGTTAATTAATTTTTATTATTTTCACTAATAATTAAGGTAAATAATTAAATTGAACTTATTATATAACATAAATTATTATGATTCCAAATATGGAATCCATTTCTCCAAATCCCATTCAGAAAATTTGAATAATTTAATTTAAAATTAATCCTACAGGTGTGATGAGGACGTGGGTTTTTAAAGTGAAATGATCAAAAGTTTATAAAATTTTTATATCCAATTCTAATGTCAAATTATTTCCAATGACATAAATTGGATTAATATATGTATTATTGAACTCGTTTAACTTTAAAAACAATTTAAAATATAATTTTACTTTATAAATAATCTATATGAAAAGGTGGTTTTCAATTAAAATTCTATATTTTCACTATTCATCAAAAAATGAAACTTTTTAGAAAAAATCTTGAAAATTCACCCTAAGATAATTTGGTAATAAAATTTCAAAAATGATTTCTATTTTATCATATTAATTTTATAATATTATAAATATTTAGTTTTAAAATAAGTTCAATATAAAAATGTGACAATACTTATTTTTAGAAAAAATATAGTTTTTAAGCATAAAATTAGATTTATACTTATCTATTGTGTCAAAATAATATTAGATGATTGTTAAACATTTTACTGAATATATAATATATAAATATCATTAAAATCATTAACCAAAAGTTATGTGATTAATTTTTTTATATAAAAAAACTTTTGTTTATAAAAATAATTTTTCAGAGAACGTTTCCCATTTATTTTCAAAAGGGTTTTATTTTCATTTATAATTAATTGAACACCAAATAATTCATTTTATATACATGTTTAAACCCTATTTTCATAATTTATTTAATCTTATTCATAACCTCTATTCCAAAAACTAGGTGAAAACTATCATATTAAATAATAATATTTTAATATTGTGTCACATTTCATTTAAACTCAGTGTTACGTGTAATGCAAGCTAAGCTCGGTGTTGTGTATAATGTAATAAAAACTCAATGTTTCATTTAAATCAAGATGAAATTATGGTTTTTTTAAATATACATATAAAAATATTAAATTAATTTCAAAAAATATATCTCATAAAATCTTGTGGTGTTACAAAAATTGTGAAGATATTTTATGAAAAGAAAATGTGGTATATCTAGAAAGTTTTGTATTGTGAGAAAAATGGATATCGATTGGATGTGTAAAACTTATGATATGATATTTATTTATATAAGGATGATGAATTAATTCTCTAAAACTCTCAACCATAAAGATCATAAAATTTAGGATATTGAATTCTTGACTTAAAAATCAATATTATGTAATGTTTGTGGTCAGGTCCTTATAATTCATGACAAGCATCAGTTGTGGATAACTTAAATTCTTACTTTGAGATATGAATTTTCATTTAACTTCATGAGTATATATATCCATCAATAAAAAATTATAAAGTGAATACTACATTTTATATAATATGATACATTTTATATTCCTAAACTCCTTTAAGAATATTATGAAAATTATACATAACAGCATGTCTAATCATATCCTAAATTATATACCAATAGAGTATTTATTTTTGCTACATTTTTAGGGGTTTTTTAAACCTATTACATCTCTATATAATTCCTACCACATCTCTATGTGACCATATAATAAAACCACCCACTAAACTTATTTAATAGGTGACATATATAAAGAAATATTATTTTAATAATAGTGAGACTACAAATCATGTTTCTAATTTTCAAATATTTAAACAAGTACTCAAAATCTTTAATTTACAACATCTGATTTTGTGATTATAATAACTTTTATTTTATTCTTATAGAACATTCTAAGTTTATCATTTTCATCTTTCATCGAAATTTTATATTTAAAATTTTTCTTTAAGATCTTTTTAGAAATTAAATATAACTCTTTACATTAATATATTTCTTTACTAACACATTCTAAGCACTTTTAGGATATAAAATGACTTTCACTTTCAATGTTAATAGTTTAATAGTTTATTGTTAATAATTTTAACTTCTATAACTACAAAAATACTTTCACTATCCTATTAGAAACTATATATTACCCAAAATATATTTCCAAGAAAAAAAATACTTTGTGTTAATAAATAACACTTTTTTATTATAATTTGAATATTTAGAAAATAAAAATTTAACATTCTTATCTTATTTTTTATTCTATTTTTTTGTATCAATATTTTGAATATTATATTTTATTATTTAAAAATGTCATTGGAAGGTGGTGGAAACTCTTTCCCCCATATTTTAACAAATATCCTGGGTAAAATATTTTATCCTAAATCAAACTCCTTCTATCCTTACGCTATTATCAAACATTTTACAGAATATGATGAATCATAGACCATATATATAAAAACATCAACTCATTTTATTTATAAAAAGTCTTTGTTTATAAATAAATTCTCTTAATATATAAGTGAAATGAGATGAAAATACAAATCCTTCATTCCAAATTAATTGAATCTTTGAAGAAAACTATTACATCCAACTCCTTGATCTAGTAACTATTTATATATAACTTAAATTATTTTTTTATTATTTAACTATTAATCCTTTATCAATTTTAAACTTCTATATATATTCAAAATAATTATTTAATGTATAGTTTGTGTTATATACCCTTCAAAATCTAAGAATTGATTTCTATAACATTAAAACCTAACTTTTACAATCCATATATTCTTTCACAGACCATTAGGTACTTTGTAAAATTTATCCTCTAGTGACCAATATTTCTATAATGGAAGCTTTTCCCTCCTTCCTGAGTCATCATTTAGATTTCAAAAACTTTTATTAGCTATTAGAAGATTGATTATTGTAATTTCCAACATAACTTTTATTCTTTAATTTTTTAACTTTTACCCTTTCAATTTCAATACATCACTTGAGAATATACCTCCCATGTGTTGATCAATTACCATCAATATATTAAGGATATTGGGTAAAGTTTTATTTAAATTGGTCATATTATAGTTTATAAGAAAAATATGTAGTGCTTGGGTTATTAGTGATTTGTCATTAAGAAGTGGGCGAGTCAAGGATACTCTTTTTACAATTTATTCTTTAAAAAAGATTTATGATTGGTTAAACTCTCAATGCACACTCTTTTAAATATAAATATTCTCCATATGAGACTAAATTAAAGAACAATAGGGCACACATGGATTACTACACGGTTTTCCCCTAATGTGGGTGAATAATACTTATTGGGTTGTGGTTAAGTCTAAGACCCATATTTAAACACTAATATTATATCACCCCAACCCATCTTGTCACCCGAATAGTACTTAGAGATGGTTGACCACTAGGCCTTAGGTTCACCTCCCTATATACCAAAGGATATTGACTAATAGTGAGGGTGTAAAGAGGTGATAGTGGGGAGACTATACCCTATGGAGGTGAATAATAATAATAATGGTCATTGTACATATAAGTAGTCGAAAATAAAGATTAAAAACACCTGAACAGTAACCCACTGTAGTAGAAGTAATAACATACAATAGTGGGAGCATAAATATATAGTAGTAATAAATGAATAAAGGAGCCAAACATACCACTTGTAGAATAAAATACCAACATAGATGCATGCATACAAATCAGGTCATAAAATCAATAAACATAAGGGTATCCCATGTTCGACCTCACTATATATATAAAATCATGTAGATACAAAAAGAAACTCAAAAGTAAACTCCAACTGATTCAAGAACCTCTAAGGTCCTTATCATCCATCCCATGCAAACAAATAAGACATGATCACTAAGGTCCATCTTCTGATCTTGAACCTTTACATGATCATAGAAGCATAAATTCTACATGCTCCCTGAATATCCCATGTAGGGTGTGAGAAATAATCTCATTAGACCACCACTAACGTGTTCTTAACTTACATATGTGATAAATTAGGAGTATCTAAATATAAATAAACAAAACACACACATCATATAATATAACATGCTTCCCTTGTACTCAGCAACCACATGGAACCAATCACCTAATTCAACCATTACTGGCACAAATGTAGATTAAAGGATCCTTAGAAAAAAATCTTAAGGCATCCTATGATGAATGTCATCCCACGTGAACCCTTAGGTTCTATAACACTTGCATGTTTTTATGAAATATTTTCTTTAAATAATTATTCAATATTTTTTATTGCACACAATTGTGAATTTAAACGAACTGTGAGATTCCATTAGTATAAAATGATCATTATAACATAGTATTTAATTTAGCGAGAATAAATATAACTAAATTATGAAAATGTATGGTGAATTCTTTGGATACTAATTATTTATGAAAAATATAAACCAATTGAATGTAAAGAAAATATTTGTATTATTATATTAATAAATAAAGTGAATTACAATTAGTAAATCAAATTAATGAAATATATATGTTATATATTTAACAAAATATTTTTTTATATTCATCCAATATATATTTTAGTCATAGTATATGAATAAACCATATTTTATGTATAAAAACCTATATTTTTCAAAAGGGTAATTTTACAGCATTTTAATGGATAACCCATTTTAAATTAATAACTTTTATATGACAACATAAAATTTTTATTTGGAATTGGGATATAAAAATTTACTTTGGATGATTTTTTGATATTTTCTTGATAACTTTCAAGTTTCGATGAATAGTAAAATATAATAAATTTAAATTGAAAATAATTTTTTCATCGAAATAATTTATATGGTTAAATTATATTATTAAATGTTATTAAAGTATAAAGAGGTTATATTTTTATCATTTAATATAATTTAGTTCATTGTCATTAATTTTACATTGAATTCATATGTTAAAACATTTCAATCTTTTCCAATGTTTTAACTTTTAAAACTCATTTTCTCATTCTAACAAGATTAATCTTAAATTAATTACAAAAAATTATGTGTTTTGAATTTTGAAAAATTTATTACATATTTGGAATCATTATTCATAAATTATGTAAGTATATTTATTTTATTTTGAGGCATTATGAGTAGTAACTTCAGTAATTTATTAATATGGCAAAAGGGTGAATCAAGTAATAAAGGGTATTAATATTATTATAAAATTACCTAAACACTATTCCTAATAACATTGGATGATTTTGTTTCTACCTAAATCATCCTTGGGTCGAAATCATATCCTTTTGAAGCCACTTGGATGAGATTATGACATTTAATTTATTTTATTTAAAGAAGAGTTAAATATGTCTTACTCAAATTTTAATAACTATATAATTTTTAATATAAGGTAATACAAAATATATATTAAAATATAAATACTAATTTGAATGAAAAAACGTTTTTATTTATAATGTTAATTTATTTTTAATTTTTGGTTAATAAATAATTACCTTAAAGGCTTATAAATTAATGATGAAGAAACTATTTAATTAATGAAAAATCAATAAAATAGTTTTTATTAAAATGATAATAATCATTAAAAGACAAAAAAAACTTTATCAAATATTAATGGTAGATTATATATTTAACATAATCATCCAAGGGTCGAGTTATTGACCATTTAGAGAAATATGTAAAGGATTATGACACTTATAATATTTTATTTAAAGTGATGTTAAAGTTTCCATATTCATGTTTTAATACATAGAACATTTTTAATGATGAATTTTCCTAAATATATATTAGACTATAAGTATTATTATGAAATATATAGGATTTATATTCATCATAGTATTTTATTTTTAATTTTTATTCAACAAATAAGTATATTAAATTATTATACAAAACTGATGTAGTAATTATTTTATTAATGGAGATATCAAATAAATGTTATTAAAAATATTAAAATAAATGAAATTTGGTATAATTAATATATGAAATGAATTTTATATATGACCTTTACCTCTTATAAATATAATAAAATATTTTTTTCGAAGATAACTTATTATATTTATATTTTTAATAATCAATGAATTAAATAGTGTCAAAAATTGACACTATTGATTGTTTATCAAAATAATGTGTTATTAAATTATTTAAAAGTAATAAAACATTTTAAAAAATATATAATAGTTATTATATGGTATAAAATGTTCTAAAATATTCATTTATAGTCAAATTGACATCAAATAAGTAAAAATTTTACCCTTTTCATATTGAAATATTTGTTACCTTAGTTAAAAATTAAATAGAATAAAAAAGTGTTAATTAAAATGTTATATTTTAATGTAACACCCCATGATTTCACGTTATGTTATCTTCAATAGCTTGTGTTTCACACAATTCCTACTTAGCTTGTGTTACACGTAAGAGTGAAATAATACTTCGGTATTATAATTATTTAAGATGATATATTTATAACTTATCCGTTAAATATAGTAATGTAAATATTAATAAATAGTTTTTAAATGTTATTTATAATTTTTTCACATAAATAATACATATTTATAATGAAATGTATATGTTTTAGTAAAATATTTATATGTTTAGAAATACTATTTTCTTAATGGAACTCCTTTTTATGTCCTTTTGTTAACAATAATAAAATTAATTTTTGAAACTATTAGAAATTGAATTTGGTAAAAAAAGACTTCATTTTTGAATTCTTAATATCAAAATTATCTTAAGGTGAATTTTTGTTACTTTTCTAAAAAAAATTATTTTTGATAAATAGTGAAAAACACTACATTATTGCTAAAAACGACTTTTTTTATTTAAATAGTTATTTTACTTTAAATTTATTTTAATGTCACAATAGATAAATAATACATATATTAACCAAATTTAGGTCATTGGAATCATTTTTATAATATAATTAGATATAAAAAATCATTGAACTTTTCTAATGTCTTCTTACCATCTAGGCACATTTGAAAATTAATATTAAACATTATTTTACCACTTCTATGAATTGAATCTCAAAAATTAGATATAAATGGTTGTAATCAGGGTGAAAAATTTAGTCTAATATGATCAAATAAATTTTTTGGTAAATAGTAACTTCTGTGTATTATTTACCATGGTTAATGGTATATAGGGTAATTTAAGGTAAAAATAATATTATAATAATATAAAATTACCCTAACACGTGTCATAATTGGATGAGATAGTTTAAAGCTTCTCATAGAAGATTATTTAATTTAATGGATAGATCTTCCCATGGAAGCGGTATAAAGCTTCTCATAGAATCTTGTTTAATTAAAAGTATAAAGCTTCCCAAGGAAGCTATTATAAAAGCTTCTCAGAGAAGCTTGTTAAATTAATTGAACAAAGCTTCCCATAGAAGAAATTTTAAATCATATCATAGAATATTATTTAATAAAATGTAAAAATACTCCTGTGGAAACCAGTTTAATGCTTCTCATGGAATCTTCTTTAATTAAAAGGACAAAGCTTCCCACGGATGCTGGTTTAAAGCTTCTCTCACACTCATGTTTTTAATAAGTATTATTTTTTTAATATGTGACATATAAGTTATATATTCAAATATAAATATTAATTAAAAATCTAAAATTATTTCCTAAATAATGTTTTTTTTTAATATTTAGACATTAAATAGATAAATTTATTTATGACACAATGATGATGCAATGATTACCTTGTTAATAAAAGAATCAATTAAATGATGTTATCAATATTAGAATAAATATTATTTGAAAATTTTCATGCCATCCATGACTTTTATGGATTAATATTACATGTTATTGATGAGTTAATTCTTTTTGTTCGAAGTAATCAAGTCATTATGACTTTAACAAAAATCAATTAATAAATAGTGTGAAAATTGACATAAATGAATTTTTAAAACAAACACTATTTTATTAAATGATATAAAAGTCATAAAAATATAATATTCGGCCAAATTACTTATATAGTGTTAAAATTTTCATTAATGATCCACTTTAGGTTCTTTTATAATTTTATAGTAACTATATTAACCATATAGTATACAAATACAAGAAGACGTGGTAAGAGTTAACTTATTTAATTAAGGGTTAAATCCAAAAGTTAAGGTTAAATTCATGACATAAATTGTCTAAAACCTATTGTTTGAGAGGATTTAGACCCATACTAATATTATACTCTAAATAAATCACTTTTTATCTATTATAAACTAAAAATAAATTAATAATAAATAAATATTTCAAGACTTTCCTAAAGTGTCCCTCAACTCTCCTATGAAAGGTCAATTCTCCTTCTCCTTTATTCACACCTTAAAATCCCTTTGGATTGGCCAAACCCTAACCAAACCTCCTCCAAAATTCACTCACTTCATCCTATAGGCCACCCTTTTATAATATTACCAACTTAAGGAGTCCTTTTGTTCAAATCAAAAGGATACACCCGAAGAAGAGGTAATTTTTTTATCCCTTCTTCCAAAGTTCTTTTCTTATTCTACTTCCTCTTACTAAGTTGTTACCACACTAAAATAAAAACTCTAGAATTTGATATATGCTAATATTTTGTTATGATTATGGTACAACTGTATTCCCTCTTATACCCATCCTATGAAAAACAATATCACCATGCGTGCATACACACGGCTTACCCTCCCCACACTTTGATGTAAACTATTTTTCATCTATAATTTATTTTGATGGGTATAATGATGAATATAAATGACTTAAATAATAAATATAACATGATATTATTTTTAAAAAATTCATATTCCATCCAATTCCATATCATTTAACCATTAATAAAATGATATTGTCGCTTGTGCTTACGTACGGCTTACCTTCTCCACGACATGATGAGATTCATCTTCCACGTTCACCATTCAAGAATAATTATAAAAATATATATTATGAATTAGTATTAAATACATGAAATAATGATACTACTTTAATAATATATATTTATGTACATATATTTCATTCACTTACTTCCATTCAATACGATAAGAAAATGGAAACAGCGTTCATGCATACGTACGGCCTATCGTCTTCATGAATGGTGTATTCCATTTCATATATATATCTATTATATATATTTATATTATGAAAATATATGATATATAAATCATATTATACATTCTGGAAGTAATTAAATTATGATCTAACTAATATGATCAAGAATAACAAGTCAAAACACATACGAGAAACAAAGCGATTATTACCTGAAATGTTTCATTAACTTGGAATTATTAATAAATGGGTTATATAATGTCATAAAAGAATAATATACGATATAATAAATATTATTTTGATTCTGATATAAGTTAACAATCTGTTTAAAAACATTATACAGGAGTTTTGGACATGTACAGAGAATATCAGACCTAAGGTAAGGATTAATTTTGTAATCTCATTATTATCTGAGATTGTTTATACATAAGTATCTACTGGGTCATATTTATCAATCACATCCATGTTTCTTATAAATTTATTTCAAAATAATAATTATATTCCTAGAATATTGTTTCAAGTCATTTATACCCATGTTTTTCTTTTTATAAAATTTTTTGAAAGGAATCTTTCTATTGTTTTCCAAACGAGGTACTATAGGACCTTTTCAACAAATTAAGAAAAGAATGTTTTTTTAACTTATATGGTGCGAGCGGATGTTTTTCGCCGTTATGAAACCTTAACATTTTGAAACTTCCCTTATAAGATTAATAGGTTATTTTCAAATGAAATGTTTTCCTTTATAATTATGCAGGATTTCAAATGATTTTAAAGTAAAATAGGATATTCTAAAAGAGTTGTAATGATTTTGTTAGATCACTTTCATCTATGTCAACATCCTTTGTTGGATTTTATGCTTAATTAAGGTTAATATATTATGATAAAATCTTCCATATTGTATTAAAGGTTTATAATATGTTTGACTTTTGATATTCTATTTTGATACCATTTATGGTTTATGGTTAAAGTATTGATATTTCATACTCTAGTTTTAATACGAATTATTATGTTGGTTATGTTTTACCCCTTTCATAAGAGGAATGCATTGAACTTTTTAAGTGTTGGGCGAGGACTTCTATAGACCCTCGATACATCGTTAGTCTCATGATACAATTATGTTTGGGTTTTGGTAGAGGTATTACCCAATTAGGCATGGTGTCTTGGTCGAAACCTTGATGGTATGTTTAAGATGTCCCACATTATGCATTCCCTTATTATGAGATTATTTATTGATATTAAATGTGGTTATTTGACTATTATAATATACATATGAATGTTTAAATGGAATTATTTGAATTATTATTTCCATTTTATGTTGAATTTTATATTTAAAAAGCTTATATTTTTGTTTTATACCTTCCCTTAATAGTTTATTCTTGTTTATGATTGCTTCTGCTATATTGTTTGTCCTTACTGGGCATCATATCACACCCCTTTCTTATGTTTTATTTTCCCAGGATGCCAATATGTAAATTATTTTTGATATTCATGGTTAATCTAGGAGAGTAATGGTGTTTTCAAGGGATTATCTATGTTGATTTTAAGTTCGAAATTATAATGTAAAGTTCATGATTATAATCTATTTTCCAAGACTTCTAAACTATCGGTCCTTCGGGACTTGATTCCTTGTAATCATGCCAATGTATTAAAATAATGCATCGGCTATAGGATTTTGGGTTCGGGGCATTAGAGTTGGTATCAGTGGAAGTTTAGAAACAACCTTGGAAATTAGATTTAGAAAACTTAGATTGGGGATCATAACCCTAAGATAGACTTTGAGGATAAGTCTAGGTATAGGATATCATCCTTTAGATTTTGGTAAGGTACAACCTTAGTTAATCCTATGGACTTACGGATTGAGAAGAAGATGAAATCATATATAGATACTATAAATGATTATTCATGACTATATCACTATGATTAGTGTTTCTCACTTTGTGCTTTGAGTATTTTTCAATGATTAAAATCAGAAAGGTTATACAAGTAATAGTTATATTACTGATTATGAAGAGATTACAAAAGAAAAGGTAGATGAATGAGGTATTAAGGAATATGATGTTGAAGCATTATTAATGGTTTAATAATTAAGTGGAATGATTAGGTTATTTTGTATTTGGATTCAAGAATTAATGCATCAATGGTTCTATGGTAATAAGATTCATGAGATATATAAGGATTTTACTAAACTACCTATTCTTTAAGGATTTGGAAGCATAAGAGTTTTCATTAAGGATTTAAAGGTGATCAAATATTTGGTGTGTGAAAATAAGAGCTACATTACATTGTTTTGGGGAATCTTATTTTTGGAAATTTAAATACCTTTTTGGACAGTGAATTTAGATGGAAGTATTTTGGTTGAGTCTTAAGGTTGGAATGGAGTAAGATGAAAACTATATATTATTGTTTGAGGTTAAAGTATGATTTATTGGATACTTTGGGCTATCCTATTTGATTTCAGTAAACATTTAGAGGAGTAAGAAAATACTTGAAGGACTTATGATTTGTTAAAATTTCTTCATGCATGAAAAAATCATTTTGAAAATTCATTTCCATGTGTAAGGGATGAAGTGAAAATAGATCGAAGCACAACCAAATGATGACTTTATACTTATGACAAGAAATGAAATCAACTATGTTTTCTCGAGTTCTTATACATATATAAAATAATCCCTCAACTCTAGGAAAATATATATATATATATATATAATGTGTTATCCTAATACCATAATTTTTTTTGAACCTAGGGTATTTTAAATCATAATAGATTTATCTCTTTGAGGCCATTGATTGTCCATTGATTGTTCACTTGTTTATGATTGATGACCTCAATCTCCCCTTATAAATATTTACATTTTTCTTCCAAGTATGTATTTTACTTTCCACTAATGTTCTCCTATTCGAAAGCCTAATTTGGTGGTGACCTTTTCATTTACCATTCCCTCTTATTAAGAGTATATTTCATTCACCCTATTTTCGATGTGGGTTTTCCACAAAGGTATTTTCTATTATCAACCTTTTATTTTCAAAGTTTAATTTTAAATTGTAAGGATTAAATTTATTTAAGTAATGGATAATGTAACACCCCAATATTTTATGTTACGTTATCTTTAATACCTTGTGTTGCATGCAACACTGACTTAGCTTGTGTTACACGTAAGAGTGAAACAAAACTTTAGTATTATAATTATTTAAGATGATATATTTATTAATTTTTTATTAAATATATTAATATAAATAGTAATAAATAATTTCTAAATGTTATTTATAATTTTTTTCACATTAATAAAACATATTTATAATGAAATGTATATGTATCGGTAAAATTGTTATATGTTTAGAAATACTATTTTCTTAATGGAAATACTTTTTATGTCCTTTTGTGAATAAAAATAAAATTAATTATAGACACTATTAGAAATTTAATTTGGTAAAATAGACTTAATTTTTGAATTTAAAATATCGAAATTAGAATAAGATGATTTTTTGGTATTTTTCTGAAAACTTTCCATTTTTGATGAATAATGAAAAACACTGCATTATTGTGAAAAACCAAAAAAAATTATTTAAATAATTATTTTACTTAAAAATTATTTTAAAGTAAAAATTGATAAATAATACATATATAAACCCAATTTAGTTCATTGGAATCATTTTTATAATATAATTAGATATAAAAATTCATTGAACTTTTTCAATGTCTTTTAACACGCCTTCGAGGCACATTCGCAAATTAGCATTAAACATAATTTTACCACTTCTATGAGTTGAATCTTAAAAATATGATATACATGGTTGTAATGAGGATTAAAAATTTGGTCTAATAAGATCAAAATAATTTTTGGTGAATAGTAACTTTTGAGTATTATTTACCACGGTTAAAGGTAAACAAGGTAATTTAAGGTAAAAATAATATTATAATAATATAAAATTGCCCTAACATGTGTCATAATTGGATGATATGGTTTAAAGATTCTCATATAATATTGTTTAATTAAATTGATAAATATTTCCATATAAGCTGGTATAAATCTTCTCATAGAAGCCTGTTTAATTTCGCAATCTCATTATTATCTGAGATTGTCTATACAAAAGTATCTACTGGAACATATTTATCATCCACATCCATGTTTTTTATACATGTATTTCAAAATAATATTTATATTCCTAGACTATTGTTTAAAGTTATTTACACCCATGTTTTTATTTTTATAAAACGTTTTGAAAGAAATATTTTTTCGTTTTCCAAAAGAGGTACTATACGACCTTTTCAACAAATTAAGGAAATAATGTTTTTTTAACTTATACAGTGCGAGAAGCTATTTTCCACCATTATGAAACCTTAAAATTTTGAAGCTTCCCTTAAAATCTTACTAGGTTATTTTCAAAGTAAATGTTTTCTTTTATAATTGCTTAGGCTTTAAAATGATTTCAAAGTAAAAAAATGGATATTTCTAAAAGAATTTTAATGATTTAATTGGATCACTTTCATCTATGTCAACATCCTTTTTTGGATTTTATACTTTATTAAGGTTAATATATAATGATACAATCTTCTATATTGTATTTAAGGTTTATGATATGTTTGACTATGGATGTGCTATTTTGAAACCATTCATGGTTTTTGGTTGAAGTAAGGATATTTCGTATGCTATTTTTAATATGAATTCTTATGTTGGTTATGTTTTAACCCTTTCACAAGAGGAATAAATTGTAATTTTTAGGTGTCGAGAGGGGGCCGCTATAGCCCCTCTATGCATCAGTAGTCTCATGATATAATTATGTTTGGGTTTTGGAAAGTTTCTTATCCAATTAGGGTATATTTATCATCCATTTCCATATTTCCTAAATATCTATTGTAAAATATTCTTTCTATTATTCTATAATTTTTTAAATTCAATTTTACCCATTGGTGATTTTTTACTAAATTTTATAAATGGAATATTTTTTCATTTTTGATATGAGGTAATTTTTGACTTATCCAAAAAAAGTATGAGCAGAATGGTTTCTTTTAACTTATACGGCATGGATGGTTTTTCATGTTTTCATAACACCTTATTTCCATAAATCTTTATTTACAATATTTCAATGTTATTTTCAAAGAAATTATTTTTTTAACATTTCATGTCATTTTTAGGAAACAAATTGAAAAAGAAAGGATATTTTCGTCAAGAATTAATTTAAATATAAGATGGAATTATTTAATAGGGTTATGCTTCAAGTTCATTATCCCAATTATTCCTAAGGTTTGATTATTTTCATTATGGAATGATATTTATGAAATCCATTTGTTTTACATGGATTATGGTATTATGGAATGATGTTTAAGAAACCTATTTTATTTCTTGGGTTATGATGAATGATTTATGATTTTTTCGCACACATAATAATGATTTCATTATGAGATGGTTGGGACCTATACATCCTTTAAATTAATTTGTTAAAGATTTATATCTCATGAGATAGATAGGCTTATAATGGGAAATCATCTTGGTTCAGTAATACAGGGCTGGAATGGGAAAAAAACCTTGTTCAGTAATACAGGGCTGGAACGAGGAGTGAACTCAGTTCAATAATGGTCTTTGTCCACTATTAATATGAAATTATTTTCTATGATTATGTGTATGCAATAAATTAATTGTATTATGTTATGACTTTTGGGAATAATTTCATTCATTATTTATTAACTTTTATGATTTATCCCATGACACGATATCATGATCTTTCATATGGAGGATAAGATTTTCAAATGTTATGTCATTATGTCTTATGATTATGATATGATTGATATCTCTCTTGTTTACCTTTACTGAGCATCTGATATCACCCTTTCTTATGTTTCTTTTCCCGAGGTTTTAAAGAAGGGTATTAGTAAGATATGTAAAAAATGGGTTTAGTTATGAAGGAATAAGCAGGAAACAATGTAGATGTTTTATAAACCAGTTTTTTATGTTTCCCAGTTTCTAAAGGCACTAAACCTATATGGTCCTAGTGTGGTTTTTTTATGTTTTTTAATTAATATTATTTAAATTTTTAAGTAATATCTATGTATGTAATGTATGGTATGTTTTATTTGGTATCAGAGAAAATTTATAGTTAAACTTTGGAAAATAGGATGAGAAAACCTTAGTAAGAACCTTATGGATATGTCTAAGTATAGGTTACAATCCTAGTCTTTTATAAATGATCATGAATAACCGATGATAAAACCAAAAATGTATTAAATTGAAATTTTATTCTTTATTATGTGGTTTTCCCATCATGATTAGTGTTTCTCACACTGCACTTCTTGGTTTTGGTCAATGGCTGGAACCCAAAGGAACCGCATTAATGCTGAATGTGATGGGAAATGAAATGATTGTCCTCTTAAGCAACAAAATTGTATGAGAGATGGAATGAAAAATCATGTCTCTATGCTCACACAAATTTTTCAAGCTATGATTCATTCAGGAATTCCAAAGGATAAAAGGAGGGAACAATATTTTTTTGAGTCCTTCATAAGGTAGCATCCACCTTCTTTCAGTGGGTATTCTGATCCACTAATGTCTGAATAATGTATTAGTACCACTAAAAATATATTTTTAGTTCTCCAATGTTGAGAGCATGATAAATCCAGAATCTACTATATGCTGATATGTTTTTATGATTATGGTACAACTGTATTCCTTCTTTTATCCATCCTATGAAAAACAATATCACCATGCGTGCGTACGTACGGCTTACCGTCTCCACATCGTGGTGTAAAATATTTTTTCATCTATAATTTATTTCAATGGGTATAATAATGAATATAAATGAATTAAATAATAAATTTAACATGATATTATTTCTATACAATTCATATTCCATCCAATTCCATAGCATTTAACCATTAAGGAAATGATATCATTGCTCGTGTGTACGTACGGATTACCTTCTCCATGACGTGGTGAGATTCATATTCCGCATTCACCATTCAAGAATAATTATAAAAATATATATATTATGAATTAGTATGAAATAAATGAAATAATAATACTACTGGAATAATTAATATATATATATATATATACATATATTCCATTCACTTACTTTCATACAATATGATAAGAAAACAGAAACAACGTCCATGCATACGTACGGCCTACCATCTCCATGAACGGTGTATACTCATATATCTATCTATTATATATATTTATATTATGAATTTATATATGATATATAAATCATATTATACATTCTGGATGTAATTAAATCATGATCTAATTAATATGATCAAGAATAACAATTCAAAACACGTATGAGAAACAAAGCGATTATTACCTAAAATGTTGCATTAACTTGGAACTGTTATTAAACACATAATATAAAGTCATAAAAGAATCATATATGATATCATAAATATTATTTTTATTCTAATATAAGTTAATAATATGTTTAAAAACATTATATAGGAGTTTCGTAGACATATGGAGAATATCAGACCTAAGGTAAGGGTTAATTTCGCAATCCCATTATTATTTGAGATTGTTTATATGTAAGTATCTACTAGAACTTATTTATCATCCACATCCATGTTTATTATACATGTATTTAAAAATAATATTTTTATTCCTAGACTGTTATTGAAAGTAATTTATACCCATGTTTTTCTTTTTATAAAACGTTTTGAATGAAATATTTTTGTCGTTTTCCAAATGAGGTACTATACAACCCTTTCGAAAAATTAAGGAAATAATGTTTTTTTAACTTATACAGTGGGAGCGGTTATTTTCTTCCATTATTACACCTTAACATTTTAAAGCTTCCCTTATAATCTTACTAGGTTATTTTCAAAGTAAATTTTTCCCTTTATAATTACGTAGGCTTTCAAATGATTTCAAAGTAAAAAATGGATTTTTCTAAAAGAGTTTTAATGATTTAATTGGATCACTTTCATCTATCTCAACATCCTTTATTGGATTTTATACTTAATTAAGGTTAATATATTATGATACAATCTTCTATATTGTATTTAAGGTTTATGATATATTTGAATGTGGATGTACTATTTTGAAACCATTCATGGTTTATGGTTAAAGTATGGATATTTCGTATGCTATTTTTAATATGAATTCTTATGTTGGTTATGTTTTACCCCTTTCATAAGAGGAATACATTGGACTTTCTGGGTGTTGAGAGGGGACCTCTATAGCTCCTTTATGCATTAGTAGTCTCCTGAGATAATTATGTTTGTCTTTTGGCAAATTTCTTACCCAATTAGGTATGGTGTCTTGGCCAAAACCTTGACGGTATTTTTAAGATGTCATGTATTATGCATCCCCTTGTTATGAGATTAGTTATTGATATTACATGTGATTATTCGACTAGTAGAATATCTATATGAATGGTTAAATGGAATTATTTGAATTATTCTTTCCATTTTATATTCAATTTTATATTTAAAAGGCTTGTATTTTAGTTTTATACCTGACCTTAAAAGTTTATTCTTCTTTATGATAGCTTCCTCTATATTTTTTATCCTTACTGAGTATCTGAGATCACCCCTTTCTTATGTTTTATTTTCCCAGGATGCCAAGATGTAAATTATATTTGATATGCAGGGTTAAGCTATGAGAATAATGGCGTTTTCAAGGGATTATCTATTTTGTATTTTATGTTCAAAATTATAATGTAAAGTTCATGATTGTATTCTATTTTCTAATACTACTTAACTATTAGTCCTTTGGGACTTGATTCCTTGTAATCATTCCATTGTATTAAAATAATGCATTGGCAGTGGGCTTCTAGGTCAGGGTGTTATATTTAAATTTAAATAAAAACTTATATAAAATTTCTTGGTTGATGATATTATAATATCATCTCATCTCATCTTCAGAACTTGGACATTTTGGAGGTTTTTGGATGGGTTTTAATTTTATTATAAATTAATATTTTTGGAGATTCCAAAAGTGCCCCTCACCTCAATTATAAAATAGAACATACTCCCTCACTTATTCACTTCACTTTAAGCCTTAAATCTCATACATCCCATGCCTATTTAAATTATATACTTCCCTAGTCACATTCTAGTGGTTCTGTTCTTCTCCAAAGACTAACTATATTTCTTTAAGAGGAGGTCTAGAGGGAGCTCGTTAAAGAAGAGGTAATCACCTCTACCGATTATTTCAAACTTATTTCTTCTTCTACTACTTCTTCACGGGTTGTTTACATTCTAAATTTAATAACTAAAGTATCACTTATATACTGATATGTTATTATTATTATGTAACATCCATATTCCACCTTCTATCCGTCTTATGAAAAATGATATCACCATGCGTATGTACATACGACTTGTCGTCTCTACACTGTGGTGTAATCTGTTTTTCACCACCACTTTACTTTGATGCTTATAATGATGGAAATAATAAATATATATGATTATTATAACATGATATGGATTCTAGAACAAAATATATATCATCCACCTCTATAACATTTCACAATTATTGGAATGATATCGTCGCTCGTGCGTACGTACGGTCTACCGTCTCCAAGATACGATGTGATTCATTATATATTATATCCATTAAATGATAATTTTATTAATGTATATAATGAATAAATATGATATATATTATATTAATATCATTTTGGAAATGATATAAATATATCCTAAGAATGATAACCAGAACTTATTCGATAAAACATGCATAAGAAAATGAAGCAGTTAATACCTAAATAACGAGATATTAACAAATGGATAGTAATATGATCATATATCATATTATAAAAATTACTATGATTCTATAATAATTCAATGACATTATTTAAATCATAATACAGGAGGTTTAGATACATACAAATGATATTAGACCTAAGGTAAGGAATAATTTCACAATCTCATTATTATCTGAGATTGTTCGTACATAAGTATTTAATAGAGTATATTTATCATCCATTTCCATATTTCCTAAATATGTATTATAAAATATTATTTCTATTAATCTATAATTTTTTAAATTCAATTTTACCCACTGTTGATTTTTTACTAAATGGTATGAATGGAATCTTTTGTCATTTTCGATATGAGGTACTTTTTGACTTATCCAAAAAAAAGTGTGAGAAGAATTTTTTCTTTTAACTTATACATCATGGATGGTTTTTTATGTTTTCATAACACATTATTTCCATAAATATTCCTTTACAATATTTCAATGTTATTTTCAAATAAATTATTTTATTTTCACATTGCATGGCATTTTTAGGAAAGAAAATGTTTTTGAAAAAGAAAGGATATTTTCATCAAGAATTAATTTCAATCTAGGATGGAGTTATTTAATAGGGATATGTTTCAAGTTTACTATCCCAATTATTCATAAGGTTTGATTATGTTTATGATGGAATGATGTTTAAGAAACCTATTTTATTTCTTGTGTTATGATGAATGATTTATGATTTTTTGGCACACATAAGAATGATTTCATTATGAGATGGGTGGGACCTATAACTACCTTCAATTAATTTGTTAAAGATTTATATCTCATGATATAGATAGGTCTATAATGGATAATCATCTTGGTTTAGTAATACAGGGCTGGAACGGGAAGCAAAACCTTGTTCAGTAATACAGGGATGGAATGAGAAGTGAACTCGGTTCAATAATAGACTTCGTCCACTATTAATATGAAATTATAATCTATTTGTATGTCTATTACATAAATTAATTATCTTATGTTATTACTTTTGGGAATAATTTCATTAATTCTTTATTAACTTTTATGATTTATTCCATGACACGATATCATGATCTTTCATATGGAGGATAATATTTTCAAATGTTATGTTATTATATCTTATGATTATGATATGATTGATATCTCCCCTGTTTATCCTTACTGATTATCTAATATTACCCTTTCTTATGTTTCTTTTCCCTAGTTTGTAAATAAGGGTATTAGTAAGATATGTAAAAAATGGGTTTAGTTATGAAAAAATAAGCAGGAAACAATGTAGATGTTTTATAAACCAGTTTTTTATGTTTCCTAGTTTCTAAAGGCAGTAAGCCTATATGGACCTAGTGTGGTTTTTTTATGTTTTGTAATTAATATTATTTAAATTTTTAATTAATATCTATGTATGTAATTTATGGTCTGTTATATTTGGTATTAGAGAAAAGTTATAGTTAAACTTTGGAAAATAAGATGAGAAAACCTTAGTAAGAACCCTATGGATATGTCTAAGTATAGGTTACAATCCTAGTGTTTTATAAATTATCATGAATAACCAATGATAAAACCTAAAATGTCGTAAATTGAAATTTTATTCTTGATTATGTGTTTTTCCCATCATGATTAGTGTTTCTCACACTGCGCTTCTTGGTTTTGGTCAATGGCTGGAACCTGAAGAAACCGCATTAATGCTGAATGCGATGGGAAATGAAATGATTGTCCTCCTAAGAAACAAAATTTTATGGGAGATGGAATGAAAAATCATGTCTCTATGCTCACAAAAAAATTTCAAGCTGTGAGTCATGTAGGACATCCAAAGGACCAAAGAAGGGAACAATATTTTGTTGAGTCCTTCATGAGGCAGCGTCCACCTTCTTTCAGTGGGTATTCTGATCCACTATTGTCTGAACAATGGATTAGTACCACTAAAAAGATATTTTTAGTTATTCAATGTTCATAGCATGATAAATTCATCTTAGCAGTATATCATTTGGAAGGTGAATCTGATCAATGGTGGAATGTTATCAATAATACAAGGAAAAGAGATTAAATTAACTCTATGGAATGGGATTAGTTCAAGAACTTATTTTTCAATAAGTACTTTCCTCATATTAATTGAAAAAAATATAGAGGAGTTTCTTGAGATTAAGAAAAAGTACGATGAATCTGATGGTACCTACGAAGAAAATTTTTCAAGACTTTCAAGGTATGCTTCTAGAATTATTATCCAACCTGAGAGTAAAATTGATTGATTCTCTAGTGGCTTAAAACCAAGTCTCTAAAGTGAATTATCCAAAGAGACTTAAATAGCTATGATAAAATCATTCGATATGATCTCAAGGTTGATATGGAGATTGGAGTAACCCGTCAATCATATGGGTTTGATAAGAATAGAAAATTTTAATTCAATGGAAAATCTAAAGACCACACTGAAAAGAATATGAGTTTTCCCTTATTCTCAAAGTGTGGAAAGGAACATGGATGAAATTGTCTTAAAGGGACTAGAAAATGTTTTAAGTGTGGTAGATTGGATCACCAGGTAGTTGAGTACCAAAGTTATGGGAAAAATATATCTAATGATGTGAATAGAGAAAAGGATACATAGAATGAACCTTCCACACTTCAATGCTACAAGTGCAAGGAAATGGGTCATTATGCCAACCAATTCCCTAATCCAAGGGTTATAGATGATGATCAACATTAGTAAACTCTTTAGAAAAAATACAAGGGCAAGTCACTTGTGATTACTATCAGCGATGTGAATTATTATAATTAAGTTATGAAAGGTACAAATACCATCCACTCTAAAGTAGAAAATGTTTTATTTGATCCTAGATCCACCCACTCTTTGATTTCTAAAGAATTTTCTAAGGGTATCATCATATTACCTCAACAATTAGATGTTGAGTTTGCTGTGACAACTCCTAATGGCACAACAGTCACATAAAAACTTTATAATTCTTATCCAGTTGAATTTTGTGGGAAAGTGCTTCTTGTAAATATTGTGATCCTTCCTTTAGTGTAATTTGATTTGATTCTTATAACGGATTGGATTTCTCTATATAGTGATCATATCAATTTTCCAGGAAGGTAAGTCACATTTCATATTTCAGATCAATCTATGATCATTTATCAATGCAAGGATGAATATGACCTTCCATTGGAACTTTCTTCCATATTATGGGTATTTATTCCTATAAATTAAGGTTATCTATCTAAAATGGTTTGGGAGAAACTCACTATTAAGAATACACCTGTTGTGTGGGAGTTTTTTTATTCCTTTATGAAATAATTTCCAAGTCTTGCATAGAATCGTGAAGTTAAGTTTTCAATTGAACCCATACCAGGTGTTGTGCCTATTTCAAAGACACCTTATATAATGAATCCAATTGAGTTTCATGAATTAAAGAAGCAACTCCAAGAGAAAATTGAAAAGGGATTCATACTCCCAAGTGTGTCACCGTAGGGTGCACCTGTACTGTTTTCTAATCAGAAAGATTGATCAATGAGACTCTGCATTGATTATCGAGAACTTAACAAGATCACTATAAAGAAAAAATATCATCTTCCCTGCATTTATGGCTTATTCGACTAACTACATGGAGCTCAATACTTTTCCAAGATTGATATTCATTTAGGATATCATCAATTAAGCATCAATAAAGAGGATATACCAAATATGGCATTCTGTACAAGGTATGGACACTATAAATTTATAGTGATGAATTTTGGTCTTATTAATTCTCCTATTATCTTCATAGATCTAATGAATAGAGTATTTAGAGAATATCTTGATCAGTTTTTGGAAGTCTCCATAGATGATATTCTTTTATATTCGAAGAGGAAGTATGAACATGAATATCACTTGATAATTTTACTAAAGACCTAGAGAAAGGAAAAGCATTATGAAAAATTTACCAAGTGTGAATTTTGGATTCAGAATGTTCCATTTTTGGGTCACATAATCTCAAGAGGGGATATCTGTGGATCCAAAAAAAATAGAAGTTATAGAACATTGTCCTAGACCAACAATGGTAATTGAGATCTGAATTTTCCTTGATTTTTCTAAATATTATCGATGTTTTGTGAAATATTTTTAATAACTATCTAATCCACTCACCAAGTTGACTTAGAAAGGAGTTAAGTTCTTGTGTATGGAAGAATGTGAAGATAATTTCAAAGAGAAAAAAAGAAGGTTAACCGGTGCACTTATTCTCACATAGCCTTGTAGTTGAGAAAGGTTTGTGATCTACAATGATGCATCCAAGAAGGTTTTGGGATGTGTTCTCATGAAAAATGATATGGTGATATCTTATTCCACACTATAATTGAAAAAACATGAGAAAAATTACCCAACTCATGATTTTGATTTAGTTGTGGTGATATTTTCATTAAAGATATGGAGGCATTATCTTAATGGTGAAAGGTGTGATATTTATATTGATCATAAAAGTTTAAAGTATATTTTCACAAAAAAAATGAGTTGAACATGCTCCAAAGAAGATGGTTGGAGTTGATTAAATATTATAACTTCTTGATACATTAACACCTAGTGAAAGCAAACAAGGTGGAAGATTCTTTGAGTCGTAAGGACTATGCTAGCCTATCGATGATGAGGATCACAAAATATCCAATATTTATGGATTTTTGAAGGATTGATCTTGAAATTTTAAAGGAAAGGGAAAAATATTATCTTTCTAAAATTAATGTTCAACCATTTATAAGAAATGAAGATTAAGGAAGAGTAGAAGGAAGATGTGGAGCTAAAAAACAAGGTGAGTAATTTTCCTGAATTCAACCTTTATTGTGATGGAATAATAAGGTTCAATAACCATGTTTGTATTCTTACCATACCAGAATTAAAGAAGGATCTGTTGGATGATGTTGATAGTTCTTAATTCTCTATTCATCCTAGAATCACAAAGATATACAAGGACCTGAAAGCTTATTTCTGGTGAGATGGAATGAAAAGATATGTTTCTGAATATGTATCTCGATGCTTGTTTTGTCAGCAAGTTAAGGCTTAAAGATAGAATCCTAAGGGGATGTAACAACCATTACCTATACCATAATGGAAATGGGAAAACATCACTATGTAATTTTTTATTAGACTTCCCCAAAAATCTAAAGTCCATAATGCTATCTAGGTTATAGTTGATCGCCTTATGAATTCGACACACTTTATTGATATTAGAGATAATTTTTCTCTTAATCGACTTGACAGAATATATGTAAAGTAGGTGGTAAGATTGCATGGAGTACCACATTCAATTATATCTGATTAGGATCTGAGGTTTACCTTGAAGTTCTGGTGAAGTCTTCAATAGGCTCTGGATACAGAGTTAAGTTTCAGCACTGCTTATCATCCTCAGGCATATGTTAAATCTGAGTGGATAATTCAAACTCTATAAGACATATTGAGAGATTGATCTATGGATTTCAAAGGTGGTTGGGATCAACACCTACCTTTGGTATAATTTTATTAGAATAAAAGATTTCACTCCAATATTCAGTTGTCTTCTTATGAATCCCTCTATGGAAAGAACTGAAAAACTCTAACATGTTGGGATGGAGTTGGGGAAACAAAGCTATTACGACCTTATCTTGTTGATGAAATGGTAGAGAAGTTCAAATCTATTCAACAACACATAAGAGTATCTCAGAGTTGATAAAAAAGTTATGTTGAAAACCAAAGAAAAGACCTAGAGTTTGAAGTGGGTGACAAGGTGTTTCTATTAATATCTCCTTGGAAGAGAGTATTGATATTTGGAAATAAGGGAAATTTGATCCCTATGTATATCAGTCCTCTTTAAATTCTTGAACGTGTTGGGAAGGTATCTTATAGTTTGGTACATCCACCGAATCTCTATCAAGTTCTTATTGTGTTGCATTTATCTCTCATAATAAAGTACATACCTGAACCTTCACATGTACTAAACTCAGAATTCATACCACTCATTATGATATCATTCTTATGAAGAACAACTGATACAGATTCTGGATCGTAGAGAAAAATCTCTACAAAACAAGACCACTCACTTGGTTAAAGTTTTATGGAAGAAACACCAATTTGAGGAAGCTACGTGGGAACTTGAGTATGTGATGAGGAAGAGGTATCCTCATCTATTTTTATTAAATCAATGAATTTTGAGGGTGAAATTCAATTTAAGGTGGGTAGAATGTAACACCTGGACGTTTTTATGAAATCTTTTCTTTAAAAAATTCTTCAATAGCTTATCTTTCATGAAATCATGATCTTAAAAAAAATTTAAGATGTTATTAGTATAAAATGACCATTATAACCTATATATTAATTTGTAAGGAATAAATATAACTAACTTATGAAAATGTGAGGTGAATTATTTGGCTACCAATTATTTTTGAAAAATATAAACCAATTAAATGTAACGGAAATATTTGTATTTTTTTATTAAGAAATTAGGTGGATTACAATTAGTAAATGAAATTAATAAAAAATATATTTTATATATTTAGAAAAAAAATTTATATTCATCCAATAGATATTTTAGTCATAGGATATGAATAAACCCTATTTTATGTATAAAAACATATATTCTTCAAAAGGGTAATTTTACCGCCTTTTAATGGAAAACCCATTTTAAATTAAAATTTTGACATGTTAATAATTTTTATATGACAAAATAAAATTATTCATTGTAATCGAGATATAAAAATTTACTTCGGATAAATTTTTTATATTTTTTTGATAACTTTCATGTTTTGATGAATAGTAAAATATACTAAATTTTAATTGGAAACAAATTTTTTCATCAAAATAATTTATATGGTTAAATTATATTATTTAACGTTTTTAGAGTATAAATATATTATATTTTTATTAGTTAATATAATTTAGTTCATTGGCATTAATTTTACATTGAATTCAGATGTAAAAATATTTCAGTATTTTTCAATGTTTTAACTTTTAAAATCGTATTCTCATTCCAAAAATGAGATTTATTTTAAATTAATTACTGAAACTTATGTGATTTTAATTTTGAGAAATTGATTCCATATTTGTAATCAGAAGGTTCAAATTATTTAAATAACTTTATTTTATTTTTAGGCATTATGAATAGTAACTTTGGTAATTTTTATTAATATGGTAAAAGGGTGAATCAGGTAATTAAGGGTAAAAATAATATTATAAAATTACCTAAACACTTTTCCAAATATAATTTGACAAGTTTTTTTATACCTAAATCCTCTTTAGGTTGAAATGGTATCCTTTAGAAGGCACTTTGATGAGATTAGGACATTTAATTAATTTTGTTTAAAGAAAACTTAAATATGTCTTACTCAAATTTAAATAACTATATCATTTTTAATATAAGGTTATACAGAAGATAAATTGTACTATAAATAATCATTTTAAATCTAAAATATTTTTCTTTATAATGGTAATTTATTTTTAATATTGGTGAAATAAATAATTACCTTAAAGGATTATAAATTGATAATGCAGAAATTATTTAATTACTGAAAAATAAATAAATTAATTTTTATTTAAATGATAATATCCATTAAAAGACAAAAAAATATTAAAAAAATTTAATGGTAGAGTATATCGCCACCATAATAATCCAATTGTTGAGTTATTGGCCATTTGGATCCATATGGAATGGATTATGACACTTATAATATTTTATTTAAAGTGATGTTAAAGTTATCACATTCATTTTTTAATACGTATAACATTTTTAATGTAGGATTTTACAAAAGATATATTATACTATGAGTATTATTATGAAATATAGTGGAATTATCTTTGTCATAGTATTTTATTTTTAATTTTTATTCAACATATAAGTACATTAAATAATTACACAAAACTCATGTAGTAATTATTTTATTAATGGGGATAACAAATAAATGTTATTAAAAATATTAAAATAAATATAATTTTGGATAATTAATATATCCAATTAAATTTTTAGATTACCTTGACCTATTAGGAATATAATAAAATATTTGGTTTGAATTTAACTTTTTATCTTTATATTTTTAATAATCAATGAATTAAATAGTGTCAAAATTAACACTATTGATTGTTTATCAAAATAATGTATTATTCAATTATTTAAAAAATAAAAAACGTTTTTTAAAATATATAATAATTATTATATGGTCTAAAATGTTCTAAAATATTCATTTATGGTATAATTTATATCAAATAAGTAAATATTTCACCCTTTGAGTAATGAAATATTTGTTACCTAAGTTAAAAATTAAATAGAATAACTAAGTGTTAATTAAAATGATAAGGTCTAAATTGACAGAAAAACTTGTCTAAAATTTATTATTTGATTATATTACAACATTATATCATCTAATCTTTGAAACTATTACATTTAGGAGGTTTTTTAGGGGTCTTTATTTTATTATAAATTAATATTTTTAGAGATTCCAAAAGTTCCACTCACCTCAATTATAAAAGGGAACATCTTCACTTATTCACTTCACATTGAGCCTTAAATATTGTCCATACCTTACCTATTTGCATTATATACTTCCCTATTCACATTATAGAGGTTTTGGTATTCTCTAAAGTTCAACTCTAGTCCTATAAGAGAAGGTCTGGTGGGAGCTCGTCGAAAGAGAGGTAATCTCCTCTATCAATTCTTTCAAAATTATTTCTTCTTATACTTCCTATTAATGTGTTGTTTACATTATAAATTAATAACTCTAGTATCAATTATATACTGATATTTTATTATGATTATGTAAAAACCATATTCCACCTTCTTTCTATCTTATGAAAAATGAAATCACCACGCGTGCGTACGTACGGCTTATCATCTCCACGTCATGGTGTAATATTGTTTTCACCACCAACTTACTTATATTAGTATAATGATGGAAATAATAACTATATATTATTATTATAACATTATATGTATTCTGAAAAAAAAATACCATCCACTTCCATACTATTTCACAATTATGGGAATGATATTGTCACTTGTGCGTGCATACGGCCTACCGTCTCCACAATGTGATGCGATTCATTCTACATGATATCCATTAAATCATGATTATATAATTTTATATAATTAATAAATATGATATTTATTATATTAATATTATTTTAGATATGATATAACTATAACCTAGGAAGGAGAACCAAAACTTATTTGACAAAACATGTATAAGAAAATGAAGCAGTTAATACCAGAATAATGTGTTATTAACAAAAGGATGATAATATGATCATATATGATATCATAAAAATTACTATGATTCTGGAATAATTCAATGACATTACATAAATTATCATACAGTAGGTTCAGATACATACAAAGGATATAGGACCTAAGGTAAGGGATGATTTCATAATCTCATTATTATCTGAGATTGTTTATATGTAAGTATTTATTGGGGTATATTTATCATTAATGTCCATATTTCCTAAATATGTATTATAAAATATTATTTTTATTCTTATACAATTTTTTAAATTCAATTTAACCCATTGGTTAATTTTTACTAAACGGTATGAAAGAGATCTTTTTTCATTTTCGATACGAGGTACTTTTTGAATTATCTGGAAAAAGTACGAGAAGAATGTTTTCGTTTAACTTATACAACATAAACAGATTTTTAAATTTTCATACCAACTTATTTCCATGAAGCTTCCTTTAAAATATCTCAAGGTTATTTTCAAATAAATTCTTTTCTTTTAAAATTTCATGGAATTTTGAGAAAATGATTTTTTTTTTAAAAAGAAAGGATATTTTCCTCAAGAATTAATTTCAATATAAGATGTAATTCTTTAATAGGGTTATGTTTATAGTTTATTATACCTATTATTCCTATGGTTTTATTATTTTTATGATGTAATTATATTTATTAAATCCATTTGTTTTATATGGATTATGTTATGATGTAATGATGTTTAAGAACCCCATTTTATTCCTTGGGTTATGATGAATGATTTATGTTTTTGTGGAACACATAAGAATGATTTAATTATGGGATGGGTGGGGCTTAGTTGGGATAAGAAATAATTCCATCGAAGAAGAGGATTTTGGGTTAAAAATCACCCATCCCTATCATCAAGGGATACTACAATTCCATTTATATAACATTTTTAGCCTGGTATATTGACCTCAAATTTTGTGTTAAAAACCCCAACCCTATGGGAAAAGGTTTCTCCTAGATTTCTATAGATACTAATACCATGAATTATTTCTTGATTTTAAAGAACATTGTCAAACATGGACTGGGATCATCATATTTTTTTCACCTGAGCCACTGATTTTTGAAGATAATGGTGATTCTTAATGATTATATTATATTAATAGAGAGGATTTACCTATACTCTCAAATGCTGGATGAAGGAGTTTATTGATGTATCTCTCTCTTAAGGCCCAATGTTTTCTTGTGTCGGTCATGGATTGCTAAGTGTATGCCATATTAATAAAAATTACCAAAGTTACAATTCATAATTCCTAAAAATAAAATAAATCTATTTAAATAATTTGGACCTTCTGATTAAAAATAAGGAATCAATTTTTCAAAATTCAAAGCACATAAGTTGCAGTAATTAATTTAAAATCAATCTCATTTTTGGAATGAGAATACGAGTTTTAAAAGTTAAAATATTGGAAAATATTGAAATGTTTTTACATCTGAATTCAATGTAAAATTAATGACAATGAAATAAATTATATTAACTAATAAAAATATAATATATTTATACTCCAAAAACGTTCAATAATATAATTTAACCATATAAATTATTTTGATGAAAAAATTTGTTTCCAATTAAAATTTAGTATATTTTACTATTCATCAAAACTTGAAAGTTATCAGAAAAATATAAAAAAATCATCCAAAGTAAATTTTTATATCTCAATTACAATGAATAATTTTATGTTTTCATATAAAAAGTATTAACGTGTCAAAATTTTAATTTAAAATGGGCTTTCCATTAAAAGGCGGTAAAATTACTCTTTTGAAAAATATATCTTTCATATGTAAGATAAGATTTTCAAATGTTATGTTCTTATGTATTATGATTATTATATGATTGAAATATCCCTTGTTTAACCTTAATGAGCATCTAATATCACCCTTTATTATGTTTCTTTTCCCCAGGTTGTGAAGAAGAGTATTAGTAAGATATGTCAAAAAGGGTTCTAGTTATGAAGGAATAAGAAGGAGGTAGTGTTGATGTTTTATGAACCATTGTTTATATTTCTCAGTTTCTAAAGACACTAAACCTTTACAATAATAGCATGGTTTTTTTATGTTTTTTAATGAATATTATTTAAATTTTGAATTAATATTTATGTATGTAATGTATAGGTCATTATAGGTTCCACCTCTAAAAGTATTACTCGGCACCTCATACCATAAAGAATATAACTGACGTCCTGAAGGCATGCCAAATAAATTACTTGGTCTATCAAACCTCAACTTAGAATAATCATCATCGGCTTAAATCATGATGTCTGAGGCATAGAGATACTTTTCCTCCAAATAATAACATTGTTAGATTAACAACTGACATGTCAAGGAATGGTGATATTTATCCTCTCAAATATTCCTGACCCATCAGACTCAATATAATACATGCCTCATCCCCCAAACAGTGGTATCAACACCATCAATTGATGGATCCTCACCATCCTTTTGGATTTATACGACAAGAACCTCAAACCATACTAGTTATCAACATTACCCTAAACTGCATCTAACAGAGGCCTTGACCCATATGAGTGATCAACACCACCACATTATCTGAGTCCTATCTATGTTCACATGACTCCAATGACATGTCATGCAATCATAGTGAGTGGAAAACACCAAAAATGTACCTAAGGCACATAATCCTGGAACCTCATTCCCCTACGATTATGTTGCTCAACCTGATGGTCAACACCATCTCAAATCACTCGGTCCATTACTACAACCTGACTACCTTATCACCTCAATATGATAACCACATCACCCAACCTGGTGATCAATTTCTCCTCGAGAAACCAATCCTCACCCAACCTGATGACCTACGTCACCTCATTCATATGGTCAAAACCATCTCATTCCTCAATTCATGCCTATCACATTCCCATAGATCCATCACAAGAAATATATATAATTCAATTTAATTTAATAAATAAAAACACCTCTGACTAATCTTCCTAAGGTCTAAAGCCTCTCACCATGCTCATACCATTTTTATCCAGGTGGAATCATTCCCATAGGCATCTCAAATAATCAATTAATTAATTTAAAATCAAGATATTAATTAAAAAGGTTCTTGCTTGGACTACCCAATGGTGTGATTAAGAACACACCCTAAAACATGATCTAAATCAAATAGAAATATAAGAACCACCTACCTCATGTTGGTAGATGTCCACTCATCCAATCTTAGCCTCTAACTCGAGATTATTTAGAAGAAATTGTTATTTTAGATGAACACCCTTAAAATAGTGTAAATTGGATTCCATAGATTTAGTGATCTCTATAGAGATAGAAAACAAGAAAAGAAGCTATAGGACTCAAGACCTTACTTATATACATCCAATTCTATAGAAATATTGAATAATGGATCTCAAATGAGGGAGATAGGTCAAAGGCTAGGGGAGGAAGAAATGAACTTCCATGGATACTTGGAGGAGAACCCCACATGAGAGGTAAGGGAAATCCTCTTAAATAAATTATGAGAAAAAAATTCATTTTTTCCTTTTTAAAAGGTTTCATAGTTACCACATGGTTTGGAAAACCGTGCACAAACCATGTGGGTTCCCACTAACCAAACATCAAGTTTACACGGTTTATGCCCAAAGTTTTCCAAACCGTGTGAAAATTGTGTGTGATCCCACTATCAAAAAATGTAGTTTTCCTCACACAACTTTTTCCCCCTCCCACATAGTTTGAAAAAATATGCCCAGTGAAAAAGGAGGACCTCATGATTTCCCCTAAGAGCTGCATGGTTAGTCCAAATCATGTGCCCTAGTCTCCAAACCCTGATAAGTTGGTTTCTAATCCTATGATGCACACAAAAGCCAACCGAAACATTGAATAAATTTAAAATCCTTGGAACTCATCTAGAATCAAGGCCTTGGGTCCAAGAAACTCTTAGAATCAAGTTTTGAAGATCAATAAATAAGTTTTCTTGCTCACCAAACTCCAAAAAATCAAACAAGTTGAGGAATTAAACCCATTCCAAAAACCTGGGATATTACAGTCTCCCCATATTAACATAGATCACCTCCAGCTATAAAACCTTACCAATAGGTGGTACTAAACATACCCATCTCATTAATATTAACCTGGTCTACCCTAGTCATAAAGTCATAGGTAAACACTCTCAAGGCACTTCACACCTTATGAATTACCTACTATGGTCACTTCCCAACCCAAAACTCAAATAAACTAATGGTAAAACAACCATGCTTGGTCTTAAAAGTCCTAATGTGATGCATCATCACTCCAGTAGCTCATATGGTTCTCACATCGTACTCATGTCACATATGACATCGATCAAGTCCCACATCTTATCAGATGCCCGCCTCGTGCCCATGTTTCATATGGAACCTATGAGGTATGAATCTCATCAGATGCCCAAAATTAGTCATTTTGATTCATACCCCACATAGACTCTGCATCACACTGATGACCATATTCCAACGCTTCTCAAGGAAACCTGGATCGCATCGATGCTCAGATGACAACGCACCTCCAGTAATCTTGCATCGCATAAATTCCCATAGATAATCTCAGTTCCACATACCTCATATATATATATATATATATATATAATGCATCTGATCCAACTACAACCTACTAACCATCATCTGGTTAGTCCAAAATCAATACATCACATGCACCTCATGAACCCAAAAGTAAACATGCCTACAAAAAGGTCCATTCCAAAACAAAAAAAACACTCTAGTAATGCCCATGGAATACCTCTAACTATAACTAGGTCCTTGGACTACTATGCATTAGGTATCTCTATTGTATACACCTAGCCTGAAGCTTGACTACCTAAGGATTGACCTCCCTATGGAGCTGCACCAGCTATCGACCACTGACCCCACTCTTAGGTCCCACTTTCTTTGTCACACCCTCCTCATGCATCTGAATCCCTACTACCAGATCCTAGTACCAATCCCAATCTGACCTTAGATTCCAAAGTCTGTCCTGGTCCCTGACTACTCGATATCCGAAAATTCCTCCTTCAAAACCTCTCAAGATTTCCAACCTGGCTGCATGCTCATCACTCCTTTGATGCCTGGTCACATTGCATCCTCATGTTTCTTGGATACTCACACTAGAATCACACCATCAAATACCTGCTCCTTGGTGGTCTGCATGAGTATTTGGCCTGAACTCCCTATTGAGACTCTTCTCAACCACGCTTCCTACTATTTGAAGCCTCGTGACTGAAATCACCTGAATCCCTCACCCAACTCAAGTATGGTTGGACCAAAAAATTTCCCTATGTTATCAGTGCCCGATTCATCACTTCTAAGAATTATGCTAACTTGAATATGTTTACCTTCACCCTGATGGCATACCTTAAACCCTCCTCGAAAGGCCCCACCCTCATGAAGTCATTGACCACCATACCAAGTATGAAACAAGAAAAGTTGGTGAAAGTAGCCACATAGTCCATGGCTGACATGTCATCCTACTATAGGATCAAGAAATCATGAGCTCTTTCTACCCTCAACATCTTCATAAAGAAGTGCATGAAATAACTTGTCCCTGAAATCTTTCTAATCCAATCCCTCAGGTCTTCCTACCTAAACCTGCACATCCGACTAGTGCTTTTCCTATCCTATGAGCTTGTACATATACAGCTTCACCCTCTGACCTAGGGGTGTCTCAAGATGTTCAAAGATGGTCTAATCTGACTTGATCTGGTTATCCACCACCTATGGTCTACCCTCACCATGAAATAGAGGTGTATATTGTGACTGGAACTCCTTATTCAGGTATTCCATCTATGGATCAGCTCCCTGACCTCCCCTGTATAACACGTACTTGGTTCTCCCTGAGCTACTCATCCAGGAATGACCCAAAATTTATCATATCTGATGACTATCATGCCTATACTTGTGGCTCATGATCTTTCTAACCCTCTGGGGCCTCATCCTAACCCTTATGGGCCTCAACCTGTGCATGTTCATATAGCACCAAATCACCACCTTTTTGATGCTCCATTATAATTTTCTTAGGTGGAAACCTACTGAATTCTAAAAAAATGGTCAAACATCCATAATATATATATATATAACACAATTAAATAAAGATGTAACAAGAAGTGAAATCTCACCACCCTTACACTCCCCCATTGCAACCACGTCACATGACATATGGCCTCTTAGCCCCTTACCTACCCATATTAGAGCTAGGTATCACATATTAATCCAGCCTCATGGACCCTCGCCTACCCACATCAGATTTAGGTGTCACATATCAAACTAAGGTAGCTAATTAAGATGCCCCAAAAGATAAGATATGGAGGAAAAAAACAATTTATCTTTCTTTGTTGACATTTTAAATAGCTCACCCCTAATCATCATAACTACATGACCCTATCAAATCCAAGACCACACACACACACACACACATATATATATATATATATCACATAAATATAACATCACACAAAGATATCATTGGAACCACATTCCTGGGTTGGCTAAGTAGAATGCCACCAAAGAAGGCTAAGTAGGAAAACATTGTTTAGATTCCTTTATTGACACTTTAAACAACCCAACCCCTCTTAGTGAAATTCAGGTTCCCAATGATGATCACAATCAATTTAATCATAGCCACACACACACACACACACACATATATATATATATATCAAATCCTTTGTGCCTATCAATAAATATTAAACAAAACTCCCTTTCTATACAAGGCCAAAGGTCTATATCTCCTCCCATTCCATACTAGGACAAAGGTAACATATCATAATAGATAATAATCACACCCAATTGCACCACTAGAGGTGTAAATAATATCATCTATAAAGTGAGAAAAATAGAACAGCAATTCCCACCCCTAAAAAATTACTCTGTCACCCGTGCATGGGGATACAAGCACCCAAACATGAGTTCTTTACCCAGTTTTGAAAACATCCTAGTATCTAGTCTTCCATAACTCAAATATTAAGAACAAATAAAAAGAAAATAATTTGATGCCATTAGTGCTTAGTCAAATATGACTATTAATTCCCAAACATGAACCACTCTGATACCATATGTAGTCAGGTGGAATCACGCCCATACACATCTCCAATAATCAATTAATTAATTTAAAATCAATGCATTAATTAAAAAGGTTATCAATAAAAATACCCAATGATATGCTAAATAATTCAACCCAAAACATATGAGAAATCAAATAAAAATTTAAGAACCATCGACCTCGTGTTGGTAGATTTCCACTTGTCCAATCTTAGCCTCTAACTCAAGTTGATTCGGAAGAAATCATCATTTTATACGAATGCATTGAAAATAGGTTAAATTGGCTCACATAGATTTAGTGCTCTGTATGGTGAGAGAAAATAGGAAAAGAATCTAGAGGACTCAATTCCATACCAATACACATCCAATGTCGTATATAGATCAAATAATGGAGCTCAGATGAGAGAGAAGGCTCAAAGGATAGGGGAGGAAGAAATAAGTTTCCACAACTACCTAGAGGAGAGCCTTGTGGTAGAGGAAAAAAGTGGGGAAACCCTCTTAAATAAATTTTGGTAAAAAATTTCATTTTCCCTTTTTAAAAGTCAAATGGTTACTATAGGATTTTTAAAATTTTACACAAACTATGTGGGTTTCCATTGACCAAACACTTGGATCACACGGTTCATGTGCACGCTTTTACAAACTATGCACAAACTATAAATGAGCCCGCTATCTAAAACTATAGTGGTCCTCATACGGATATGTGCCCCTCCCACATAGTTTGAAAACCCATGATCAATGAATAAGTAGGGTCTCATGTTTTCTCCTAGGAGCCGCATAGTTTTTCCAAACTGCACGCCCCAGTCTATGGACCATAATAAGTTGGTTTTTCAACCTCCGACACTCCTAAAACCGAACTGAAACCCTGAGGCAATTTCAAATCCTTTAAACTCATCTATAAATAAGGCATTTGGTCCAAGAAACTCTAGAAATCAAGTTCTAAAGATCAATAGAGAATTTTTCCCACTTACGAAACTCTAAAAATTCAAACGGGTTGGGGAATTTGACCCACTCCAAAATACTAGGAAATTACAAATATCAAGTTTGATTATAATAGATATATCTTGATATCTTAGTCACATGATTATTCTAAAATCTTACGATTGATTCTTGATACTAGATCTCACCATTTTGTAACAAGGATTCAAACCAGAACCAAGAAGATTATCAAAAATCTCTAGGATTCTATATCCTTAATAGAATATCTCCTTTAAGTCTTAATAATTTTCAATAGCATACATCTTCCACTTTATCAAGATCATGATGCCTTGATGATATAGTAGGATGTATCAGATCGGTTGTGTTAAACTCAATATCAATCACAATCTCTTATCTCTTAAATAATTCTCACTCAAATTTTGAAATATATAAAAAAAATTAACTCATCTCATTTTTTCTTTTTATAATTTCAGAAAACCATGTGAATTAACCAATAATTTATGATTTTGGAATTTCAATAAAAACCAAAAACTCTCTGAATTTTATAATATTATATTAATAGATCTTATTTAGATTATTCCTTGTGATCATCTCCCACAAACTAATCATGTTTATTTTCTTGTCATGATCTTTAACTCAATTTCTAAAAATGTACATCTTATCATTCAAATAGTTCAAGAGAATCTTCTTATAATTACTCCAGTTTTGATCTCAATTAATGATTTTCAAATAATCATATTTGAAAATACTATAATAATTTGGTAGTGATCTTCTAAATTTATTCTCATTCGTTCCTCCTTATAACTATACTTGAATAATTTCCTAATCTATTGACATCATGATATTTATTAATTTAATATCAGTAAAGCATCTTCTGAATTTATTCTCAATAAATATAAAAAATTTCAAAACTTATAAACTATATATAAGAAATGTAATATCTTAGTTATTACTACAGTGAGATCAAACATCTTACACATCCTAAAGAATATATTCTATATGCTCATGAGCATCTTACATATTCTCAATAAAATTTTCTGTGTGACTTTCTATATCTTCTATATCTTTCATAATATCTTATGTATCACAGAACTTTTGATACTTTGAAAATTTTCACTTATGTGGTTTCTTACACATTATTTAAAATCTTAGAAAACCTTATGTATCATCATAAAATTATTATATTTAACATAGAAAACCTTATATATGATCTGAATTATATTACGTGTCATAATACAGTCTTGCATTGGCTTCATTTTAACATGAACTTGAATTCATATCTTATTTATGATCTAAAATATCTTATGTATCAATTTAGTATATTTCCTTTTCCATATCTAAACATTCACCTCATCATATATATTTTGTATTCTTAAAAAATGTTATGTATGCACTAGAATATGTATCAGAAAGAATATCTCGATAACACCCATAAAATGTTATGTATCACAGTATGCTCCAGTACATTTCCAAATTATCCAAAAAAAATAGAAATCCATAATACTTCTTTTAGATTTTCAACTCAAATCCATACAATAATAGTCACTCAAATTAATCTCAAATCACATCAAATGAAATTTTAACATCTAAAAAACATTATTATTAACTTCCAATAATCTTCACTCATGGTTTACAATAAATATAAAACATATTAAACAATTCCATGGGTTCTTTATATTCCCATTTGGGTTTTTTGTAAAACCCAACAACACACACCAAATTTCATCAAATCATATTCTTTCTCAAAGGTAAATTTCCTAGCACCATACTTTTGGATAAATATTTTTTTAGTGATTTTCATCCCTTGATGATATAAAAATTATTTCCATGAGATTTTGATGTTCTCTCCCTCAATAAACTCACTCATTTTTCTTATTTTAGAAATAAAACTATCTATGTATTCCAAAAATTAATACACAGGAGTTGTATACCATTATAACCCTTTGATAAAAAAATCTAAATGAATGTGGGGCCAAAAATTATTCAAGTTATATAGAAAGGATAAATATTCATACTCATCCTTAAGCCTTAAAATCTATCATTTAGAATAACCTTTGTGAAAATATCAGCAATTTAGTCCCTTGTAGGAATGAATTCCAACCTCACATTTCCATTAGAAACCTTCTATTTAATAAAATTATATTTTATTTCAATGTCTTAATATCTATAGTGACACATTGGATTCTTGTAAATATAAATTTTACATTGATTATCACATGCAATTCTCAATGGATTTTCAAGTCTCACCTTCAATTCTTCCAGTTTCTATTTCATCCAAATTATTTGTGTACATACATTTGTTATATCTATATACTCAACCTATATAGTTCTTAAATTCACTATGGTTTTCTTCTTGAAAATTATTATTACAAAAATATCTCCCATAAAGAATATACCACCTGAGTTTTAGTTCCTATCATCATAATCTCTAGAATAATTATCATCGATGTATCCAATCAAGTTTATGTTCTCACTTCCTTTTTACATCAACCCAAAATTAAAATTCCTTTTTTTGTATTTTATTACTCTATTCGAAGAAATCAAGTGTGAATATTTTGGATTATTTTGATACCTAGAACACAATGTTACTACATAAAAAATATTAGGTCTAGATTTGGTGAGATAAGAAACCTATCAATCAAATTTCTGAATTCCTTTTGATTCACAATCTACTTTACAACATCCTTGATCAGCTTTAACCCAACTATCATTGGTGTGGATACAAATTTTGAATCTTATATACTGATATTATTCAAAAATTAATCTATATATTTTTCATGGGATAGAAAAATGAAATCTTTTTTTTACACTATTTATAATTCTAGGACAAAACTCATCACTCTATGAATAGACATTGTGAAATGACTTTAAATTTTCCTTGCAAAATCTTCACAAGAAAATTCCTTTATACCTGCAAAAATGATTTCATTAACATAAAAAATGATTATAATATTACTTATTCTCATCATCCTCACATAAATATTACTATAATATTTCCCTTTATTGAACTTTATCTCTCTTAGGAAGAATAATAGAATATTGAACCATGTTTTATAACATTTATATCTTTTCTAAATTTGAACACTAGGGTTCCATCATTATCAAGAACAAAACCTTTAGGTTGCTCAATATTAACATCATATTTATGTTCCATATTCAATAAATAAGACTTTACATCTATTTGATATATTTTTTAATTATTATGAATTAAAAAATCTTAGAACATTATTTTGGAATCATATCTTGAAACAAGATAAAATTCCCCTTCAAAATAAACACCAAAAACCTGATATTAAACTTTGTACACTAGTTTTTCTTTTATTATTGAAACTTAAAATTTTTCATTTAGCTTAATTATAAACTCCCAATTAGTTCTAATGAAATTATTCCCTATTTTTATTGGAATATTATCCCAAGTTAAATTCCTTTAAATATGATTTATCTCTTTATTCATTACATTTATCCATTCTTTTTTCTCAACAACCTCATCAAATATTTGTATCTCAACTTGAGGAATAAGGGTTTATTAGTTTTCAAGTCTCAACATTTTTATTTTCTAAACAAGTGTATTATAATTTTAAATTAATTTTTTATCCTACACATGCTTCTTCATCCTTTGATACTTCAATCTATCATCTCTATAAGAACCATCATTATCACTGGTCTAATCAAAATTATTATCATCATTATCTGGTTCATTTCCAGTTTCTTCCTTTCTCATTTTTCTAGTTATATAAAACTTTCACCCATATTTAATCTCAAAATATAATTAATTTAATGAACTAAAATAGAATTTATTTTCAATGGTCTTCACATAATTAAATTCCACTAATTTTTGAATCCTTTTGTTCCAACACTTGTATCCTTTTCCATTTGATAAATAGCCTATGAAGACTCATTCCTCAACTTTCTCATAAAATTTTCCCAGATATGGATTGTTTATATTCATAAATTATAGAATTCCAAAAACATTAATGTGATTCATAGTAATATTCTTCTTGAAACACATTCTATAAGCTATCATGTTGGATTTAGGTCTCAATAATCACTTGTATTGAAAATTCACAGCTATACTCATAGCTTATCTATATAATTTTTTTGAAATATTATATTTTTCAAGTATTGTTCTTCCCATCTCAACCAAAATTATATTTTCCCTATATAAAAATCAATTTTTCTAAATTTTATATAGAGAACTATATTGATTCTTGATCCCATTATTATAAATATATAATTCAAATTAATTTTTAGTGAACTCTCTTCCATTATTAGTTATTATCTTCTTGATATAAACTCTCAACTCTTTCTCAGCATCACTTCTAAAAATTTTTAACATTTTTAAAAAAATTAATTTGTGATTAACATACATCACATTAGTAATTATTTTAAAATCATCAATTAATGTGATGAAATAATAATCTCTTCTTGAGGATTTATGCTTCATTGGTCCATTAAAATATGGGTAAATGATTTCACATGCCTTAGTGGATTGAATTTCTAATTTCATATGACTTCCTTGTTTCAATTTTATATTTTTAAATGTTTCATAAATATCATATATTTCTCTATTTATTTGAGGTAAGTATCTTACCACATCTCCTCCTAAAATTTTACTCCAACTCATTTGACCAAGATGTTCAAGTCTTTTGTGACATATCTTGTTTTCATCTTTTGAGCTCAAATAACAAGTATCACTTGAATTTATAATTTCAAACAAGTTTTCATAGGTTCATTCTCCCTTTATGATAACACTTATATCCTTTAAGAACATTATGATGTAATCATTTCACTTAAAAATTACTTAATTTCCATTGTCATAAAGTTTAATTATACTCAATAAATTATGTTGGATCCCATTGAAAAATAAAATATCTTTGGACTTTAGTTTTTAAGCTTCACTATCAATTGTCCCAAATCATTTTATCTTTAAAGAACATTAATTACCAAAAAGAAACTAAACATTCATCGTATTATTTAATTTTCTATTATATTTTTATGTCTACAATCATATGAGATGAGTAGCCACTATCAAGTATCCAGGTCTTATGAATTTTTCTTTATTTAAAATACATTTTAATAAGAATTTAATTTTATCACTTATCTTTATTTTGAAGTTTATTTACTATAAAAACATGAAATTTTTATCCTAGAAGTGTTTTTATTTAGACTTATACACAATGAACCTACCAGTAGTATCTTAAATAAATATCTCCTTGATAATAAAACCAATTTTGAGTGGAAAGGCTTGATAAAGTATTATCCATGCCTTGCTTCTTATAATTGTTTCTCATATTCCTTAGGTATCTCGACATAAATTATTTCCTTATATGAATCTATATAAGTAACATGTTATACTAGAAAACATAATATTTATGTTCAAATACACCACAACACCAATAGATTCCATTAAAACCATTTCTTCCACAAGAATGAAAAGTATATCTATAAAAATATACTTCTTTTCTAGGTGAATTATAAACCTCAATTTTCCATTATATTAGGTAAATCTCTCCTCTCAAGTCACACCAAAAATCTCTTGATAAAGGAGTGAAGTTTTCATGAGTTTTTTCATCCCATACAAGTCCATTTTTTATTTTATAAACTATACTATTAAGAGAAATTTATTTGGTAACCATATAATAAATAGAAAGATTTTATACCTTTTTCCATGAAATAGATTTCACATTAGCTTTATATAATTTAGAATTAAGATCCAAATATTTTTTATAATATAAATTCATTATCCCTAAGGTATTTTTAGCATTAATACACCTGAACTGTGTCTTACTTTACTATTATTTCTTGGTTGTAAATTTTACATGAATATCATTTAATATTTTATCTTGTTTTATAATTCTCACCTTGAGATTCTTAATTTCTTCAATGTAGTAATTATTATTCTTGAGTAATTAAACTTCTCCTTCTCTATCATTATCAATAAATCATAAACTCTTCTTGAGTTTGGTGTTTTTATCAAAAAATGATACAATCTTATCTTTAAACAAATGTTTAACAGAGCTATCTTCATCTTCCTCATCACTGCTTGAAGTGAAATGATGTTATTTAACATGATCCATAAAGGTTTTTTGTTTTTTAGTGGTTCCTTAATCTTCTGATACACTACTTTTTGATGATTATTCATCTTCTTTATCTTTTATTATTATATTTATTCTCATCCTTCTTGATAACCTCTTCTTCAAAATATCATTTTTTTTAATTTTACCCATTTATTTTTGGTAACATCTTCTCTTTCTCATCATACTCATTTTCTTAATTTTTCTTCTGTATAAAATCAATTAAAAAAATTAATTCCACCATAATTAAAGTACTTTATAAGAATATTACCTTTATAATTACCTCTTTCTATAATAATTTTTTTTGAAATAAGATATATTATTCTTTCATGTTATTCAACTCTTTCTTCACCATATTCATATTCTAAGAAATATTCAATATTATTTACTTTGAGCTTGAAAAATTTTATGGCTTTAAATGAAACTTCAATCTCCTCTTAATTTTATTCTTACAAAAATATTTTCTCATTTCATAATAAATAACAAAATTTTATAGTTCATAACGTTATAATTCATCCCTATCGTCTAGGGAAGAAACCCTTGCATCAAGTATGTCAAGGAAGTTTCTCATCATCTTATTGACAATGTTTGAGTCCTCCAAAGTCTCTCTAAAACCTATAATATTATAGAAAATTTTATTGAACCTTGTGAATTAATCATAAATGGTCTCATCGTTATCCATTAAAATATCTCTAAAATTTTCCCTCTAAATCTGTTGTTTTGCATTTTTCACTTTGAAATTTCCTTATAAGATGTTCTCAAAATTATCTCATATCCTTTTGTAAATTTGGATACCCATCACTTTTTTATGAAATTTTTCATATAAGGATATCATAGTTCCATAAATTATTATTGTATCAACCACCAAATTCCTTTTTTATGAAAATTTCATAGTATCATCTCTCTCAACTATTGTGAAACTCATTGTAGCAACATCCTTAACTTCTAAGACAAGAGAAAGATGATAAGGAATCATCTTATTCTTCCAAACAAGGTATTTATCTACAATAAATATTATAAAACCTCAATTTTTTGAAAAAAATCCAATTATACATGTTTAACTTCAAAGATAATAGGATCACTCATAGGGAAACTATATTTTATCTTATACCAATTAAAGTGCCTAGCTAAGTAGTGATTTATCATTAATAAGTGGGAGATCATTGATACTCTTTATAATTTTATCTTTGAAACTAACCTATATAACTGGTTAAATTCTGATTAAAATCTCTTTTAAATCTCACTCTTACCCATATGAAACATAATTAAAGAATAGCAGGGCATACATGGATTTTTACAAGGTTCGTTATGACAACCCCTACCTTTAATACACATTAATTCATGATTTATTACATAAATATACACATAATACAATCCCTTAAGATCATAAGACCTAGTGTCTTTAGGAAATTAGGTACATGACACATTAACTTGAAACATGGGTATAATAACATTATTAAAAAAACATTAAAACATGTCCATATATTCCACCGATCTTATAATACAGTAAGGGATAACCTAAGGAAGTACATAAGAAAGGGGTGATCTATAAATCCCAGTAAGGGAATAATAAAATAATAACATGATTAAAGAAATGCATTTTAGTCAAGAGGTGTATCAAGGTGTCATGCAAGGGTGATAATCATAAACATGAACATTGAAGCATGATATAAGATGATAACATCAATGTAACATAGGAATGTGGAAATAATAAAAAAACATAACATCATAAGAATAATTCAAGGATAACCACCAAGACATAATAACATATTATTCTTAACATAACCTCTCATTAACCATAAATGCTGTATCATGAGATAAAAAAATACCCAATGCATTTTAGGTGATATAATTTTGGGCCCACCCATCACATTCATATGATGTATGTGCATTGGTGTGCCATATATATCATACAACATAAGTTCAAATTTTATCACTTTTAATATCATGATTAAGGAGAGTAATTTTAATACAAGTAAGCCCTATATAAATGAAGGATAGGTACATCTTGGTGAATACCCATGAGTGTAAATGGTGATGGGAATTCACTACACAAATGTTTGGTATGGAAAATCACAGGATAATTTCAGAAGCATAAAGGGTGTACATAATGATTCATGGAAGGGTTTAATGATAGTGAAAGGTGGTATATAATTAATTTTAAATCATAAGTATAGTAAAAGGTATGTGTAAAAATTTATTCTAACATGAAAAATTGGAAATAAAAAGGCATAAATCAAAGAAGGTGCTTTAATAAAGAGGCGGAGATAATCACATACCTTGAGAGGGTGACTCTAAAAGATTGGGTAACACCTTGGGAGGTATTTAGAGAGTTATAGTGAGAGTAAATTCATGATAAATGGTTTTTTAGTGAAGTATAGTGGGAGGAACGGTGGGTATTTATAGAAAAAGAGAGGGGAATTCTTTATTAATTTCTAAACTTAGGTTTTGGACTCTATATGATAAAATAAAAAACCCAACAAACATTACCTTGGTTTTTTCTCATGGTCTCTTCCAAATATGAGTTTTTTTAAATATTTTATAATTCCAATAACTGGGAATACTAAAATAATACCCTTAGTGATGTGGAAGTGAGTCATGTTCATAAAGAACTGATGTTAAAACCTTAAAATATAATATAAGTTTTGGAGGACTCATTAAGGGTTTATAAAATTAATAAAATAACTTAAAAATAAATTATTTGAAAGGAGTAACATATATTTGATCTTTTATTCCTTTTATGTTATTTATTAAATCACTTTTGGGCCATTATGATGTTATAATATAGACTGTATATTTATATCGTATTTAATTTTTACCCAAAAATTTGACTATTATGAAAAATTATGAAAAGTTCACCATTTTATAATTTAGAAATTTTGATTTCAAAAATAAAATTTATTTTATCAAAATAATTTTCTAATTATGAGAATTTCAATTTAAATAAAAAAACCCTTATTTATTGGAAAATTCTAGTTTTTATGATATTAACCACTTTCTGGCCCTTAGAAAATTTTCATTTCACTTAATTAAATTATATTATTATTTATATTTAAATAAATATTATCTAATAAGAATATTTTATTAAAATATCATTTATTTCAAAAATTCATGAATTTATCAAAACAGTTTCTTAACTAAAACTATATATTCCCCAAAAATACTATTTTGATTTCTTCGTGTCAAAATATAATTTTTATCAAGCATGTTTTATAATCATTGATAAAGTAATAATAAAAATGGATAAATATAATCATTTTTTCATTAAAAAAACATAAAAACTCATTCTATTATGGTCAAGATACATAACCCCTTATTAATACAGTGTACACCCTAAGGGTAAGGTGTACAATGGTGGAACTTTCTTGGTGTAGTTCGGTGAACATGGTTTGACTCGTGATCTCGATAATCTTGAACTTATTCTATAAATGGTTTATTTCATGCTTAATATATTGAATTTCAACTTGGGATTGGTCAATGTAAAATCACAATGATATCATATCACATGGAATCTCAAAAAATTAGGCTTCATAGGGTATAATCCTACTAGTCGAGGTCATCGCTTCTTCCATCTATGTCAATTAGACTTTATCATAACCATTAATATATAAAAATGTTAATGATCACTGTATAATGGATATATTATAAATGGTTAGGATAATTAACATTCTTTTAAATCTAATAGGCTATATCAGTCCAAAATAACCAAAGTAGTGCATGCATTTTCTATAACTATAAGGCATTTACACAATCAAAATGGAATTTTATTTATAAAAGTTTGGGTCATTACATTCTTCCTCCCTTTAGAAATTTCACCCTCAAAATTTCATTTCATGCACTAAAACAAATGAGGGTACTTCTATTTCATCACCTCTTCTGGTTCCCATGTTTCTTCCTCAAACTTTTGGTTCCACCATATCACTTTGACAAGGTGATTTATCTTGTTTCATATAACTTTTTCTATATGATCTAATATCTCCACTAGTTGCTCCTCATATGAAAGATCGTTATCCAAGGGTATCACCTATGGATTTAGTACATGTTAGGGGCTTGGTGTGTACTTCCTCAAGAGGGATATATGGAACACATCATATAATTGGGAAAGGTTAGGTGGGAGTTCTAGTCGATAATCCACCACTCTAATCTGATCAATGATCTCAAAGGGGAAAATGTATCTCATAATAATCTTTTCCTTCTTCCAAAACCTCATGAATTTCTTCCATATAGATATACGAAGGAATACATTGTCTCTGACCTCAAACTCTAGGTATCATTGATTATTGTCTACATAGCTTTCTGTCGACTTTGTGTAGATTTCATATAACATTTAATGGTATAAAAATTCTCTATAACATCCCTATTTTTTTTAAGGAAACATTATTTTAGATAGTGTATATGATATGCGACATCAAGTTTAAACAAACAACTAAATATTATTATTTAAATGTTACCATTATGACCAAGCTGTTAGAGTAGTGGGAATGAATAATATTAAATGAATTATAAAAATATGGTTTACACATGTGTATATAATTATTTTACTAATTAATTATAAATGAATGTAAAACCTTTTTAAAAATAAAAGGAATTTTTTTCAAAAAAACTATTTAAATGTGCACAAGTGTGTTTTATACCAATAAATTAATAAATCGCTATTGTTGGATTATATTAATGAAATATATATATTTATATTTATATTTATATTTAATTTAATGTTTAAAAATAATCATATGTGTTTTCTAGACATGATATAAGAACTAATCAAATTTTACACATAAAATAAGTATTTTTCTAAAAAGACATTTTTGCCGTCTTTTGATGGTGCACTTGTTATAAATTTATTTTTTGACACTTTTATAAGTTATATTTGAAAAATAAACTTCTTATTTGAATTATTAGTATCAAATTTTACTTTTGTTTAATTTTTGGTATTTTTCTGATAAGTTTCATGTTTTGATGAATAGTACAAAAATTATGCATTTTAATTCAAAACTACTTTTTCATTAATTTTATTTATAGTAATACATTATATATTTGAATGTTTTTAAAGTATAATTAGATAATTTTTTTTATAAATTAGTCCAAATTAGATCCTTTTAATCAATTTCACATTTAAATTGGATATAAAAACTTTGTGAACATTTTAACGTTTTTACTTTAAAAACATGTTTTCTCATTTTGCCAATGGGATTAATTTTTAATTAATTTTGAAAAATTATGTAAATTTAATTTGGAAAAATTGATTCCATATTTTGAATATTAAGGTCCAAATTTATTAAATAGTCCCATTTTATTTTTTGGATGTTATGAATAGTAACTTTAGTAATATTTTTTATTACCACGGTTAAGGGTAAATTGAGTAATTAAAGGTAAAAAATATTATAGATATTATAAAATTACCCTAACATTTATCCTAACTTCATTGGATTTTTTTAAAAAAAATTAATATTTGTGTCATATTTATATCTTTTAAAATACACTTTGATGACTTTAAGACATTAATAGTATTTTATTCCAAGAAAAGCCAATTTTGTCACACTCCTGTTTTTAACAAGTACAATATTTTTAAAATGGTGTTATATAAGGGATATGTTCGATTATAAATATTATTTAGAAATTTAAAATGTTTACCTACATCATGGTAATTTATTTATAATTTTTATAAATTAATTAATTAAATTAAATTGTGTCACAATGATGACATAGTAATTACTTCATTAATGGAAGAATAAAATAAATGATATTAAAAATATTAAAATAAATATAATTTTATATAATTTATGTCATACACAAATTTTATGTATGAATTTTACATGTTAATAATGAGTGAAAATAGTTTTTTCTAAGATATAAAGTTGTTATGATATTTTTAAAAAGTCAAATAATGAATAGTGTCAAAATTAACATTAATGATATTTTAAAATAAGTAATATTTATTAAATGATATAAAATTTTAAAAAAATATATAAACTTCAGAACAATATTTTTAATAAGTCCTAAATTTTCATAAATGACTCATTTATTGGTTGTTTGGAATGTTATAGTAATTATATCAACCCTCAAAAAGTAAATTACAATATATCATGGTAAGAATTAGAATGGTTAAATAAGGTTTAAAAAAATATAAGGACTCAAAATAGTAAAAATATATCTAATTTTCATTAAATTAAGGTTATTTGACTCAAAATCTTCCCATATTATAAATAAATTCCCTTGGATCCCTTCGAAATAGAAAATTAATTTATATTAGTTTGATAATTTGAAGAATTCCAAGAGTGTCCCTACCATCTCCTATAAAAGCTCACTCATTATTCTCTTTTATCTAAACCTCAAAACAAATTTTATTTAGTCAATATCTACCAAAATAACTTTATATAATCCCTCCCCAAATTCTCTAGGAATTATTTTAGTAATAACACCCTCTTTAGAGGTGTCAAGGTGTTAATCAAAGGAGATCGTCCGAAGAAGAGGTATCATTTTTAATTAATTATTTCTATTTTATTTAATCTTACACATCCTTAAATAATTATTCCACCAAGATGAAATAAAATATCTAGTATTATAAATATTATGAGATTTTATTATGTTAATATAATCACCTAAATCCATATACACTTCCATAAAATGGGAAAATAATTATTGTTCATGTGTACGGTGAACTACCACATCACGAACTAATGTAATTCGTTTTCAATCACAGTATCTCAAGAATGGTTATAATGTTGGAAGTAAAGTTTATATATGATATTCATGAAATATTTATCATTATTAAAATATAATATATCATTTATGTTCTTACCTTTCCATGCATATGAAAATGATCATGTCGTTCATGCGTACGTGTGAACTATCACCTCTACGAAGCGATGTGATTCATTTTTGATCACCACGTCACATGGATGATATATATATATATAAATTATAAAAATTATATTAATGATATTATGATCAATCTTTAATGATAAAATAATACTTACATTCCTTCAATAATTATCGTTGAAAAATGGAAGTGTTACTCATTAGTACGTACAGCCTATCATCTCCATTATTATAACGTTGTTCTTTTTTCATAACTATAACCAAGTGGTTTGATTTAAAAGTATAATTTAGGTATAAATTTGATTATTATTTCATGAATAATATTCCTAATATTATGTAATAATGACCACTTTGACTACAGATATCATACCAAAGTCATTTTGGACTCTCAAGTACCAAATATAATCAAATCATCTGACATGAACTTAAAAAATTAAGTAATTGTTATAACATTGTAATAAGTGACATAAAATGAATAATAAACTTGAAAAAGGTTTTCATGCATTTAAATAATTAACATAAGTTTATTATTTAGGATGATAAAGAACATACATGACGAATCAAACTCAAGGTAAGGGACTTAGTATCAATCTCATTTCATTGAGGCATAGTTTGATGTTATACAGCCACCTTCTTTTATTAGGTGTATATATAGACCATTTTAATTATCATTTAATTAATTAATTTATTATAAAGTTTTTTAATGTTTTTTAAAATGTTATTTTTTATGGGAATTAAGATTTAAATGTTCAAAGTTGTATGGGACACCTTGAATGTTTAAAGATTTAATTATCACATATTTTTCTCCATGTAAATATTCTTGATATTATTTTACATATTTATATATATGGATATAATAGGATTATAAATGAATTTTTTTTATTTTTAATTTCATTCAAATGTTTTAAAATGTAATCATTTTACGTGTTTTATACAGAACATTTTAACAAATGACAAAAGGAATTTTCTATTCTTAATGTACATGGAAACAGAAACTTTTCTACCACCATGAATATCATTTAAAGTATAGATTCCTTTTCAATATTACATGTTTTATTAAATGAAAATAAATATTTTTATTTTTTGGTATTTTGGTATGAAAAATGGGTTTTCAAGGAAAATTGTTTTTTGGTGTTAATAATGGGTTTGTAAAATAAAATGGTATTTTGATATCTAAAAGTGTTTTTCTCACAGGTTTAAAATAGTTGATAGATGAAATGGCCTGAAGGCCTTCTTTTTTTATTATTTTTTATAATACATCTTTCAAGTGGTGAGGTGGAACCCTTACAAGGACCAAAGGCTTAGAGATAATTACATGACCCGTAGGTCTTAGAGGGAATCACCTAGATAAGAAAACTTGGAACTGCTCCTCCCTAGAATATGTCATGATATCAGAACTCCACCTTCTCAAGTCTATTTTGCTATCTATCCTATGAAAAGTTTCATAGGTCTGGTACCGATGGAAATTTCATACCCACTCATTCTTCCAATTCTATTTAGCTCTGCTCTAGTGAATGTGCTTTCCCTGATCCTCATCTAAAGCCTTGTCCCTTCTAGTTTGACTGGTACATATGCATCAAGTGGTCTGAAGGCCTTGTGGTTACCCTAAGGCCTTAAGGTGGCTCAAAGGCCTTGAGAAACAACTGACTCAAAGGCTTTGGGTGGCCCGAAAGCCTTGCAGGACCTGAGGACCAAAACAGTGGCCTAGAGGCCCAGATGGATGAATAGTTCCGACTGATACAGTACCAAAAAGTACCTGCTACAGTACTGAAATAGTAACCCAGAAATATGTCTCCACTCGTATTTGATCTCGGGTCTCTTATATGCACTTTTCGAGTCCTCAAAAATCGGGCTGAGGCTCATGTGCAATAGGTTTAAAATAGTTTTCAAGTGTTTTATTCATGATTTGATACTTGGATATTATATATGAATGGTTTAGCCCCATTATAGCTCACGGGTGAGCACGATATAGCATATATGAAGGGTTGATCCCCATTGTTTCTCATGAGAAATGGGAGAGCCTGATATAGATTATATGAAGGGTGAGCCCCATTATAGCTCTCTAATGCATTGGGTACTCAGGAAATGGAAGTTGAACATATGGTTATTTTAATTATAAGGGTGAATTTAAGAGTGAAAAGGAAATTATTTCCCAAGTAAATTTCATGATTTTTCTATGCATACTAATGAGTTTTTAAGATATGGGTTTTCAATGGGTATTCATTTTTTCATTGGACTAACAGTTTCTTTCTTTATGTCCCTTACTGAGATTTTTGTGCTCATACAAAGTTTTGGAATATTTTTCATAAGGTATAAGTATGGCTAAGATGAAGTAGGAATTCAAGATGAATTTTATGAATATTTTCATGAAAAATAAATCATGTTTTATTTTTACGGTTTTTTAGTTTAGAAAAAGTTGATACTGTTCAGAAGTGTCCAATTTTTATTTTATCATTTTGTTATGTATGATTTATGACCTAATTCTCTAAAACTCTAAATCTAAAAAGATACTCAATTTGGAATAAAGTAAATATCTTTAATTAACTCAATATTATGTAATCTTTAAGGTTGATCCCTTACAGTTGTTATCAAAGGAATAGTTTATACAACTTTTGAGATTAGGATGTTTTCTTAAGAGTTAGTCATATCATCATGGGTTAATAATTTTAAGGTTGATCATAAGTTCAATGTCTTTGAAACCACTTTTAAGGATTTAAGTTATGAAATTTTAATGTGACTGATGGTATTTTTGGAGACATTTAGTTTTTGAGGTAATTATGGGTTATTACATTTTGGGATGCAAAATGACAGGTATGAGATAACCATTAAGGTTAAAACATGTTATGGTTATTTTTTAGGATTTTATCATATTTTGGGAATTTTATAAAAAATATATAGTTTTAGAAAATGGATAACCTGTAAGTTGGGTAACAATATGCCATTTCCATCAAGTTCATGGGAATCGAACCCACAACTGATGGACGATAAGGGTGCATCACCTACCAGTATCCTACATGAAGTCTCAGGTTAGTATGACTTTTTATTTTTATTTAAATGATTATATGGATAAATAATTAGTTGATTTTTCTAATATATGTTTTATCAAATATATTTCCATGTAATTAGAAAATTATTTGGTGATTAAGTGAATAATGTTATTTTGGGAGACGTTCACTATTTTGGGAATCCTACGTGATTCGGGTAAATAACATACTATGGTATTTTATTCGAGGAATAAAGTATGAATTATATTTTTGGAAGAATCTATGATTTTATTGTGGACCTATGGTGATTTGGGTTATATATAGAAATAATTAGCATATATTGGAGATTGTTATTTTGGAAAATACATTTTTGGTATGAGGCATTAAGAGTAATTGATGTTATTTAGAGATAAATGTTAAAATTTATCTTGGATGACTATGTTATAAAATCCTTATGAATTTTGGGTTTTAATCTTATTTTGGAATATTTTTTGTGTAATTTTAATTATATTTATTTGATGAATAGTCTGTGTTGAATTTTGTGTATTACCATCAGATTTTGTAGATTAAAAGAAATGTTTTATCATACAATGGTTTTTTATTTTTAGAGATTTGTTTTATCCTATCCTAACCATTTTTATTTTGGTTAATTTATAAAAATAGGATAAATAGATAGTTAATCTTTTTTGGATTATGTTATTCTCTATAAGTTTATTCTAGTGCTTCAGGTGTGAAAAATTCATTATAAATACTCATTGTTTGGAGAAAAAGATGAGTTTGTGGTTGAAATTTATTAAAGGATGAAACTCTACTTATCAAGTAAGTATATTTAATTATTTTCTTAGTCTAATTATTAAAATAATTCCTCAATTCTATGAAATTGGTTTTAAAAAAAACATTATCCATTTACTTATCTTACTAAGAAGTCAATGACCTTCTAACCCATCAAAAATTTATGGTTTTATGATTGTTAATATTCTCATGACCATGTTCTATATCACTCTCTATTAAAACTTTATAGTTAGTTTTATCTTCATTTTCCAAGTTCTCCAACATGGATCCCTAGTATGTGTTATCTCATATGACCTTCATACTTCCCTTTCTTTATTTTAAAGTGGAAGTTTCATTAATCCTTTTTCAATGTGGGATTTCAACAAAGGTATTTTAAAAATTCAAACCCCTAGTTTATGATATTGAGTTCAAATTTTGAGGACACAATTTTTTAAAGTGGGGAATAATGTAACATCCTAAGTTTTTTTAAAAGGAAATAATATGTTCGATAGTGTACATAATATGCCACATCCAGATTAAATGAATAACTAAATATTATTATTTAAATGTTACCATTATTACCAAGTTGTTAGAATAGTGGGAATGAAAAGCATTAAACGAATTATTAAAAAATGGTTTACACATGTGTACATAAATCTTTGACTAATTAATTATAAATTAATGTAAAACCTTTTTTAAAATAATAGAAAATGTTTTTCAAAAAAACTATTTAAATGTGCACAAATGTGTTTTATAACAATAAATTAACAAATCACTCCTGTCGGATTATATTAATGATATATATATAATATATATATTAAATTTAATTTTAAACATTAATCATATTTTTTTTCTAGACATGATATTAGAACAAATCAAATTTTACACATAAAAGAAGTATTTTTCTAAAAAGGTAGTTTTTCCGCCTTTTGATGGCACACTTGTTATGAATTTATTTTTTGAAAAATTTATATGTTTTATTTGAAAAAAAAATCTTATTTGAATTTAAATTATCAAAATTTACTTTGGTTTAATTTTTGAAATTTTTCAGATAAGTTTCATGTTTTTATAAATAGTAACAAAAATTATGCATTTTAATTCTAAACTACTTTTTCATAAAATTTATTTATAGTGCTAAATTATATATTTTAATGGTTTTAATGTATTATTAGATCATTTTTTATTAATTAATCCAATTTAGGTAATTTCAATCAATTTCTCATTGAAATTGGATATAAAAACTTTGTGAACTTTTGAACGTTTTTACTTTAAAAACTCATTTTCTCGTTTCATCAATAGGATTAATTTTTAATTAATTTCTAAAAATTATGTGTATTGAATTTTGAAATATGGATTCCATATTTATAATCATAAGGTTAAAATTTATTAAATATTTCCTTTTTATTTTTGGAAATTATGAATAGTAAATTTAATAGTATTTTTTATTAACCCTATTAAGGGTAAATTGAGTAATTAAAGGTAAAAAAATATTATAAATATTGTAAAATTACCATAACACTTTTCCTAACTTAATTGGATAAGTTTTTTTCATCAAATATCTTCATTGGGTAAAATTTATATCTTTTGGAAGCCACTTGGATGACTTTAAGACATTAATATATTTTTATTCAAAGAAAAGTCAATTTTGTCACACTCTTGTCTTTAACAAGTAAAATATTTTTAATATGGGGTTATATAATGGATATGTTCGACTATAAATAGTATTTATAAAGATAAAATTTTTACCTAAATTGTGGATTTTTAGTTGTGTTTGGTGTTTCTTCATATTCCATCAGTGAAAGTTTTTAAGTTTTGTTTTCTGTGATGCTTATTCTCGTTGATTCTTGTTCGGGATGATGTCGGATAGTGTTTGGTTTTGGGTGTCATTTCTGTTTTTGGTGGTAGATATCAGTGGTATTCGATGGTAAAGAGATTATTTTTGTGTCATTTTTATGAGGTTTTTTCTTATTTTTATGGTTTTATGATTCTTTGGGACGTTGGCCAGTTCTCATCGACAAACGGTGACGATGAAGGTGAGATTTGTCGGGGGGCACGGCTCAAGGTGGCACACTAATAGAGATCACATTTCTCGAGGTGTTTAAGTGGTGATGAGTCTATGTGGGAGGATTTTTATTTTCAAATTTGGGTTTTTGGATGTCTCATAAAATTTTAATTTTGTATTTGGGTGGTTTTTTGTTTGATTTCAGTGGTATGTGAGGTTACCACTTATCCACAAAGTGGCTTTGAAAATAACAAAAAAATAGATTTAGAAGATATTAAAAAATTTAAAATAAATATAATTCTATATAATTTATGTCATCCATGAATTTTTTGGATAAATTTTATATTTTATGGATGAGTTAATATATTTTTTTCGAATATATCATGTTTTGATGATATTTTTAAAAAGTTAAATAATTAATAGTTTCCAAATTGACATTAATGATATTTTAAAATAAGTAATAATTTATTAAATGATATAAAATTCAAAAAATATATATATCCTTCATCCAAATAGTTGGTATAAGTCATAAATTACTCATTTATTGGTCTTTTTGCATGTTATTGTAAATATATTAACCCAAAAAGTGTAAATTATATGATAATAGGGTTAGAATTAAAAAGGTTAAGGGTTAAAACGAAAAGATAAGGATTTAAAAATAGTAAAAACATATATAATTTTCATTTTATCAATGTTATTCAACCCAAAATCATCCCATATTCTAAATAAATCACTTTGGGTCCCCTTGGAATAGAAAATTAATTTATATTAATTTAATATATTGAAGAATTCCAAGAGTGCCCCTCCCCTCTCCTATAAAAGGGAACTCATAATTATCTTTTATCTATACCTAAAAACCAATTTGGTTCAGTAAAAATCTTCCTATATTTCTTCCTATAATCCCTCCCCACATTCTAGAGGCTTATTTTATGCATAACACCCTCCTTATAGGTGTTAATGTGTTAATCAAAGGAGATCTTTCGAAGAAGAGGTATCATTTTTAATTAAGTATTTCTGTTTTATTTGTCCTTCCACATCCTTAAAATATTATTCCACCATGATAAAATAATAAATATATTATCCTCAATATACTTATATTTAATTATCTTAATATCATCACCTAAATCTATTTCCACTTCCATCAAATGGGAAAATAATTATCATTCGTGTGTATGGCGAACTGCCACCTGACGAACCAATATAATTCCTTTTTCATCCCCATATCTCGAGACATGTTATAATGTTGGAATAAAATTTAATATATGATATTAATGACATATTTATCATTATTAAAATATAATATATCATTTATGTTATTACCTTTCCATGAATATGAAAATGATAATGTTGTTCATGTGTACATGTGAACTATCACCTCCACGAAGCGATGTGATTTTTTTTCATCACCACATCACATGGATGGTATATATATATATATATGTGTATATGTATATATTTTTAAAATATCAAAATTATATTAATGATATTATGATTAATTTTTAAAGATAAAATAATACTTACATTCTTTCTATAATGATCATTGAAAAATGGAAATGTTACTCATGCATACGTACGGCCTACCGTCTCCATGATTATAATGTTTTTAATTTTTCATAACCATAAATAAATGGTTTTATTTAAAATTATAATTAATTTATAAAATTTATTATTATTTCAAGAATATTATTCTGGAGATGAGGGACTAATGACCACTTTGACTATATACATCATACCAAAGTCATTTTGGACTCAAGTATCGAATATCATCAAAACAACCGATGTGAACGTAAAAAATTAAATAATTTTTATAACATGAAAATAAGTGATATAAAAGGAATAATAAATAAAAAATGTTCTAAATCTTATAAATAATTAACATAAGTTTATTATTCAGGAATATAAAGAACATATGTGACAAATCTGACTCAGCGTAAGGGACTTCGTCTCAACCTTATTTCATTAAGGCATACTTTGATGTTATACACCCACCTTATTTTATTAGGTGTATATACATACCCTTTTACTTATCATGTCATTAATTTATTTATTATCATGTTATTTAATGTTTCTTTAATTTTTATTCTTTTATGGGGATTAATATTTAAATGTTCAAAGTGGAATGGGACACCTTGAATGTTTAAAGATTTAATTATCACGTCTTTTTCTCCATGTCAATATTCTTGATATTATTTTACATATTTATTTATATGGATATAAAAGGATTATAAATTAAATTTTTTGTCTATTAGTAATTTCATTCATAGGTTTTAAAAAGTAATTATTTTATAAGTTTTATATGGAACATTTTTGACTAATGAAAAAAGGAATGTTCTATTCTTAACATACACAGTGACAATGACTTTTCCTCCGCCATGAATATAATTTAATTTATAGAATCCTATACAAGATTACATGTTTTATTAAATGAAAATAATTCTTTTTATTTTTGGGTATTTTGGTATTGAAAATGTGTTTTCAAATCGAAGGTTATTTTGGTGTTAGAAATGGGTTTGTAAAAGGAAATATTATTTTGATATCTTAAAGTGTTCTACTCATGGGTTTAAAATGTTTTCAAGGGTTTTTTTCATGATTTGGTCCTTGGAAATTATATAAAAAGGTTTAAGCCCCATTATATCTCATAGGTGAGCCCGATATATCTTATATGAAGGGTCAATCCCCATTATAGCTCATGAGAAATGGGTGATCCTAGTATAGCTTATATGAAGAGTGAGCCCCATTATAGCTCTCCAATGCATTGGGTACTCTATAGAAGGAAGTCGACCGTAATGTTATTTCATTTTTAAGGTTAAATATAAGAGTGATATGGTAATGATGTCCCATGGAACTTGCATGATTTTTCTATTCATGTTAATGAGTTTTTAAGAAAATGGTTTTAAATGGGTTCTCATGTTTTCACTAGACTAACGATTTCCTTCTTTTTGTCCCTTAATGATATTTTTTTTCTCATCACAAGTTTTGAAATGTTTTTCATAGGGTATAAGGATGGTTAAAGGGAAGGAGTAAGCCAATATGACTACTATTAAGATTTTCATGAAATATAAATCATTTTTTATTTTTAATGTTTTATATTTTAGAAAAAGTGGATACTATTCAGAAGTGTTAAATTTGTATTTTATAGTTTTGTTATTTATGAGTTATGGACTAATTATATAAAACTCTAAACCTAAAATGATCCTCAATGTGGAATAAAGTAAATTTTTTGACTTAACTCAATATTATTTAATGTTTAAGGCTGGGTCCTTACATTCTCTATCAACACTTGGATAATATCGAGTCTGATAACCTTCCATACTCCAACTTCATCCCAGCATGTTGGTGTCTGACACCTATTCCTATATAGAGCCTCATAAGGTTCCATTTTAAAGATACAATTTAAACTATTATCATTTGAGAACTATAGTAAGGGAAGGTTTTGATCCCAACATTATTTAAAATCCATTGAACGTGATCTTAGAATATCCTAAAGAATATGAATAGTTATCTTAGACTTATCATCCATCTGAGGGTGATAAACAGTACTGAAAATCATATCTGAATCCAGTGTTTACTATAGTATTATCTAGAGCCTCAAGTTAAACCTTATATCTCTATTAGATACAATGTATATTCATAGTCCATTTAGTATTACAAATTCCCTTATGTATATCTTGGTGATTTTTCTAAGATAGAATCTCCCTTGATAGTAATGAAATGTTCCGACTTTGTAAGGTGATCGACTACCACCCAGATAGAGTTATTTCCTTTAAATGTCCTAGGGAGTCCTATGATGCATTATATGGTTATGTTTTCCCATTTTCATACTAGTATAGGTAGTGGCTGCATCATACCCTTATAATTTTTTCATTAATCCTTGACTTGTTGTCATACCAATCATCGAGATATAAATTCTTCATTCTCCCTCTTCATGTTATCCCACTAGAAGTTTTTCTCTAGATATCTATATATCTTAGTGATTCCTGGATTAATATAGAGGTGTGAGCTATGGACATAATCCATAAGTTCCCTCTTTTCTTCTAGTTTTCATTGGACACATATCTCGGTTCCAAACCTTATAAATCCATTTTAACAAATTTGAACTCTGGAATATACACTACCTTTTTCTATATCTACTCATCATATTTTTTGGACCCCTTGATCCTATAAATAATGGATGGTTAAGTGATTATTTAATAAAGGTGGGATAAATTTCATTTTCTTATTCTCATTTCTATCCTTTTTATATCCAATAATATTGGATCCCTTCCAATCCTCATCATGGATCGGTTCGTATGATCATTTTGACTTAGAGAATCTGCCACTTTGTTCACCTTCCCAAGATTGTGATGGATTTAACAATCATAATCCTTGATCAGGTCTAACCAACTTATTTGGAACATATTGATCTCATTTTGTTTGAATATATACTTGAGGCTCTTATGATCTATATTTATGTCACACTCCTCCCCATAGAGATAATGTCACTAAATATTTAATGTGAAGATCACTACAGCCAATTCTAGATCATACACTAGGTAGTTCTACTCATGGATATTTAATTAGAGGGTAGAAGAGGCTATCACTTTTCCATATTTCATGAGTACAAAACCCAATAATTTTTTTGATACATCACTATAAATCATAAGTCCTTCCCAACTTGTGGGTAATGTGAGTAAATTTTTAGTGATTATCCTATTATTTTACTCTTTAAATATCTCCTCGCGTTCATCATTCCAAACAAACTTCACTCCCTTTAGTGTTAGATTAGTTGGTGGGCTTGGAGATAATGATAAGTTTCTCAAAAAATGATGATAGTACCTAGCTAATCCAAGGAAACTGTGGACCTATATCATAGGTGTTGGTCTAGTCCAACCTTCAATTATCTATGTTTTTAATGAATCCATAGATATCTATTTACTGGTGATAACATGACCTAGTAATTTAATTTATCTATGTATAAGTTCAATTGATAACTCAACCTCAAGTTTAGGAGGAATACCATACCATTCATTGAGGAACAAATTATATCAAAATTATTATGTCATCAAGGATGATATTTTCCTTAGTCCCAATCATTTTAGCTAGATACACTTTATCATATGGAAATAATATCCATGATTGAGATGATGATTCCAAAGGAGATTCATCCTCCTCCTTGCACTTGAATAGAATCAGAGGGTAATTCATGATATGGATGGTGATTTATTTCTATCGATAATTTATATTGGCGCTATATAGGAAAAACCAAACCATACCCAAAATAGCATCAAATTCCACTAAAGGTTGTATCACAAGGTTCACTAGGAAATTTGACCTAAAAATATTGATAGGGGAGGAGTTATATACTTGGGATGTAAAAATTTCTCCATTTTTATTTTTTACTGATAGATCCACTTCCAAATTTTGAGGTGGGGTTTATATAGTTCTACTAAACTTTCAAGATATAAAAAAATGTGTATAACCAAAGTCACATAGGACATTTTATGTTTTTAAATATATTATAAAACAACCTTTCACTATTTGATTTTGGTTCTAATTATTTACTTCATCCAAAATAGACTTAAGGATGATAATTTTTAAAATATTGTTCACATAAAAGGGAAACCATAAAAATTGAATATATAAGTGATAAATGACAAGAATTCCTTGACCTATTAATTTCTAGGTTTCAATCTAAGTTGTCTGTGGTCTATTTCCTAAACTAAAATTTCATATTCATTTTTTTCCTTCATAATAGTTCATAAACATATTATGAATTTACCAATGAATATCCCCAAAGATTTTCAAACTAAGTGTGTAGCATGACCTCTTTGTCATGTACCAGGTGATGATCAAGTCAAATTCCAATTCACCCTTTTTGGGGTTATTACCCCTAGGTACAATTGTACCAAATCCACATCCACTTGAAGTATCCATGTGGGGATTTTGTTTCTAGAATCCAATTACTCTATACTTTACCATAATTTAATTATTTTTTCCTATGTTTAGTATTACTCCAAAGTCTTGAATAAGGTTTTCTAATCCCAATCCCCAAATATAACTAGACTTTCCTCTGATACCAACTATGAAAACCTATACTTTTAATACACCATAATTCATGATTTAGTACATAAATATATTCATAATACAATACCAGAAGATCATGAGGCCTGATTTCTTTGGGAAATTAGTTTTAAAAAACATTAAATTGAAACATGGTTATAACATCATTATTTAAAACTCCTTAACATGCTCTTAAAATTCCATCGATCTTCTAATACTTTATAGGATAACCTGGAGATGTATGTAAGAAAGGAGTGAGCTATAAAGCCTGGTAAGGGAATAATCAAACCATAACATGATAAAATTAATACATGTTATTCAAGAGGAATATCAAGGTTACATAGAGGGGTGATAATCATAAACATGTACATTGAATCATGGTATAATATGATAACATCAAGGCAACATAGGAATGTGAAAACAATATAAAACATGACATCATAACCATAATTCAAGGTGAACCGCTGAGACATCATAACATAGTGTGCTTATTATAACCTATAATGAACCATACATGGTGTATAATGAGATAAAAACATAACCCAATGCATTGAAGGGTTATATAATTCTTGTCTCACCCATCACATTCATATCATGTACATGAATTAGTGTGCCACATAGATCATACAACATAAGAAAAACTTTTGTCAATTTTAATCCCATCATTAAGGGGTATGGGTTCCATAAAAGTAATTCCCCAATAAATAAAGGATATTTATATTTAGGGTACTACCCTTGAGTGGAAATGAAGATGGATATTCACTACACAAATGTTTGGCATGGAAAATCACAGGATAACTTCGGCAACATAATAGGTGTATGTAAAGATTCATGGAAGGGTTTAGTGAGAGTTAAATGTGGTATATCATTACTTGGAAATTATAAGGACAGTAAAAGGTATGTTTAAAAACATATTCCAACATGATAAATTGGAAATCAAAAGTTATAACTCAAATAAATTACTTGAATAAAGATGAGAATGAGAGAGTCCCTTACCTAGAGAGGGCGCTTCTAAAATCCTGGGAGGATATTATTAAGAGCTTGGAAACATAATGGGAGGGATTTAGTGAGTGATATGGGGATTTAATTCATGGTCAATTGGTTATGAGTGAATATGAGTGGTAGGATGGGTGGGTATTTATTTCAAAAGAGAGGTGAATTATTTATTAATTTCTAAATAATAATTTTGGACTCTATATGATAAAATAACCAAAAAAAACTTCACATGGTTTTTCCCATGGTTTCTTCCAAATAGAAGTGATTTTAAATATATTATAAGTCCAAGAACTAATCATATTAAAATAATACCCTTGGTGATGTGGAAGTGAGTCATGTTCATAAAGAATTGATTTTAAAAACTTAAAATAAAATATAGGTTTTAGAAGATTCATTAAGGGTTTATAAAATTAATAAAATAACTTAAAAATATATATTATTTTAAAGTATAAATATATATTTGGTATTGTATGACTTTTATGTCATTTAATACATCACTTTTAGTCCATTATGATGTCATAATACAGACTATATATTTATACTGTATTTAATTTTTACCCAAAAAATAGACTCTCATAAAATTATAAAAAAATAAACATTAGATAATTTTTATTTGATGATTTAAAAAATAAAATGTATTATATCATAATAATTTTATAAATATGAGAAATTTCACTTTAAAATAAAAAACCCTATTTACTGGAAAATACTGGTTGTTATGATATTAACCACTTTCTAACCCTTATAAAATTTTTATTGGATTTAATTAAATTATATTATAATTTATATTTAAATAATTATTGTATAATAATAATATTTTATTATAATATAATTTATTTCAAAAATTCTTTAATTTATCAAAAGAGTGTCTTAATTGAAACTATATATTTCCCAAAAATAAAGTTTTGATTTCTCCATGTCAAAATCAAATTTTTATCAAATGCATTATATAATCATTGATAAAGTAATAATAATAATAACTAAAAAATATAATAATTCTTAATTAAAAATAAAACATAAAAATCCATAGTATTATGTTCTAGATACATAACCCCTTATCATTCCAATGTATGCCCTAAGGGTAAGGTGTGTGATGGTGGCACTTTATTGGGGTGGTTCAGTGAACATGGTTTGGGCCATGATCTCAATAAGCTGGATATTCCATCATAAGTAGTTGTTTTCAAGATTTAGTTATTAAGTTTCATCTTAGGATTGGTCAAGGGTAAATCTCGGTGATGCCATCTCCCTCGAAAGATTCGATAATTGGGATTCATAGGGTACAATCTTACTAGTCAAGGTCATTTCTTCTTCTATCTATATCAATTAGGCTTTATCATAACCCTTAATATATAGTAATCTTAATTGTCATTATACAAAGTCTATATAATGAGTTTTTAAGATGATTAATGGTCTTCAAAATCCAATAGTCTATATTGGTCTAAAATAACCAAATTAATGCATTTTTTTCTATAAATATTATGAATTTACTCAATGAAAAAAGAATTTCATTTTTAAAAGTTCATGTTCTTACATTCACCCCCAATGTGGTTGGATACTTTTTGTTGGTTTTGGATCGAGTCTGAGACCCAAATTTACTCACTAATATCAAGATTGATTACAATATCTATATCATAATAGCTCAATCTCCTAAAAACTCAACAATCTCATGATGGTTTCTGTACACTGTCTCCTACTGGTATATAATAAGAATTAAAACTAGAAACAATAAGACAAAAAAATATATAGTATGCTTAAAAAATAATATAATATCTCCTTCAATTCATTAAAATATTTAACATGATACAAAATTCATATTCATCAAGACCATGATTCCCAAACGATTAATCTTGATGCAGCAGATTACTAGTCTTGAACTTAATATTAATCTCAATATCTTCTCTCTTAAATAATTATCACTTAGAATTTTAAATCTATTCAACACACAACTCGTCTCATATTTTATCATTTTATATTTTCAACATATCAATAACTCAAAATTCAAGAATTAAAAAAACAAGTACTCACTAAATTCCAAAATATTATATTAACTAATTGTCTATAGATTATTCCCCATGATCTTCTCCCTCAAACTGATCATAGAGGTTTTATACCCAAATCCTTAACTCAAATATATCAAATTTCCATCTTCTCATTCAAATTGGTCAAGGGAATCTTCCATTAATTACTATAGTTTTTATCTTAATTAATAATTTTAAAATATCTATATTTGAAAATACCAAAATAATCGGGTAGTGATCTTATAAATTTCTTCCCTTCATTACTCTTTTTGAATTAGATATAATCACGGATTAATACCCCATACTTATGACGTTTATGACTTGAATATCATAAAATCATCATCTGAACTAATTCTCCATAAATATATAATTTTTCTAAACTGATAAACCTTACATAAGAAATGGAATATCTTATGTATTACTATAGTGATATTAAACATATGTCGTTTACAAAAGAATATATTTAGTATTATCATGAGGATATAGTGTATTCTTAGTATAATTTTATGTATGAATTTTCATATCTTTCATATTAGATAGAATTTATTATGAATCATAGCACTTCTGATACTTTTCCAAATTTCACTTCTATGATATCTTATGTATTCTATAAAAGATCAAAAACCATACATATCATCAAAAAAATATTTTTTTCTCCTTGAAAACCTTCTGTATAATTTAAAGTAAATTATGTATCACAGTATAGTATTTATTTTCTCGCATTTTAACATGAATTTTAACACATATCTTACATATTCTCTAAAATATATTATATATCAAAGTAAGATATTTCCTTTATTTCATCTCATAATTCACTTCAGTATATATATTTGTATGCTTCAAATATGTTACATCTGAATGGTAATATGGTACACATCAGAAAGAATATCATATGCACCACCTACTAAATGTTACACTTCACAGTTTTCTCTAATACTTTTCCAAATTATCCAAAATACTTTCAATCTAGAATACTCTTCAGGGATTTTCAAATCATCTCCAAAACAACCTATTCTGCTCAAATTTATCTCAAATCACATCAAATACATTATTAACATCTCCAAAACATTCTCATTAACTTAAAATTATCATCATTAATTATTGAAAAAAATACAATACACATCTAACCATTTCATGGGTTTTTCAAACTCCCCCATTGGATTTGCTGTAAACCCCAAAACTCCCCCAAAATTTCATCAAATCATAATCTTTTCAAAAATAAATTTCTTGGAACCAAACTACTAGGTGAAGAAATGGTTTTGAGTAATTTAAATCCATCGGTGGAAAGTAAATTATGTCCAAGTGATTTTGATGTTCTCCCCCTAAATCAACTCACTCATTTTTTCATTTTAGCAAGAAAACCAGATTTGGATTCAAAGTAGTAATATAAAAATTAATGTAATTTTATCACCCTTTAAAAATAGAATCCAAAGGAACATGGGGTATTCCAAAAATTCTTCAAGAAAGAAGGTTAGTTTGAACATGAGAATTTATCCTTAAGACTTAAAATCTATCCTTTGGCATGGGCTTTATGAAAATATCAGTAATTTTATCCCTCGTAGGAATGAAATAAAACCTCACATATCTATTTGAAACCTTCTCATTAATAAAATGATATATTATTTTTATGTTTTTATATATAGAGTATTTTACTGGATTCATTTAAATATCAATTTCACATTGATTATCATGGGAAATTCTCAATGTCTTCTCAATTCTCATCTTTAAGTATTCTGGTTTCTCTATCATCTAAATAATTTATGTTCATACATTTGTAGAAGCCACATAATAAACCTCTTTAATTCTTTAAGAAATTGAGTTTTTCTTCTTTCAATACCTTCTCACACAAATTTATCCAAGAAAAAGTATTCCTACTGAGATTGATTTCTTATTATCATAATCTCCATCCCAATTAGCATCAATGTATCCTAACAGGTTTAGGTGATCACCTATTTTATACATCAACCCAAAATTAAGATTACCTTTGATATGTTTTAGAAATATATTATAATCCATTAAGTATTATTGTTTTGGATTACATTGATACATAGAACACATTTTTACTACATAAAAAATATTAGGTTTGGATACGGTGAGATAAGTAAATCTTCTAATAAACTTCCTTAATTACTTTTGATTTACACTATTCCATGTATCACCATTTTTAAAAATCACCCTAAATTTAATGGTTATGGATACCACTTTGGAATATTTCATTCCAAACTTCTTCAATAATTCATTGGAATATTTTTCTTGGGATAAAAAAATGTAATCTTATTTTTATATAACTTGTAATCTTAGGAAGAAACCCATCTCTCCAAGCATATTCATTTCAAAATTCTTTTTCATTTTCATTAAAAACTCTACAAAAGTATACTCCATGTGTCCTAAAAAAATTATTTCATCAATATAATAAATTTCAATAAGAGTACATGTGCTTTTATCTCTCACATAAAGATTATTGTCAAATTTCCCTTTAGTGAACTTTATCTCACTAAGCAAGCCGTAAAACTTTGAAAATAAGGCTCTAGGGGATATTTTTATCCTATATAGATATTTACACATTTTTTACACCATGGTTATATCATTTTTAAGAATAAAAACTTCATCTTTTTCAATATAAACAACATTTTCAAATTCTCCATTCAAGAATGTCAACTTCACAACCATTTGATATATTTTGTAATTCTTGTAAGCTACAAAATATAGTAATGTTCTTATAGATTCATTCATTTCAACATGAGAAAATTTATCTTCAAAATCAACCCCCTCAACCTGATAGTAACCTTTTCATACTTTTTTGGAATTATTTATTTAAAATCCACCTTTTTCATTGAGCTAGTTCTAAACACCCACTTAGTTCCAATGACATTCATTGCATTTAGTCTTGGAGAAAGATCCCAAGTTATATTAATTTCAATATAATATAACTCTTCATTTATAGAATTTATACATTCTTTGTGCTCAGAATCCTTTGAAACTATTTGTGGCTCAACTTGAGAAAAAAGGGTTGTTTGGTAGTCATGTCTTAGCATTCTTCTTATCTAAACAGATACATTTTGATTTCAAATTATATTTTCAGACACCACATGATTATTCAACCTTTAATACTTAAATTTATTATCTCTAGAAGCACCATAATAATTATTGGTCTGATTTGAATCAGTATATATATTATCTAGTTCATTTCCAGTTTCTTATTCACTCATTTTTCTTTTGATCTACATGTTATACCCATCTATATTCCTAAAATATGCTTCATTTTCCACACTAAAATTTGGTTTATTTTCAATAATATTTACATTATAATAGTTTATAAACTTATTTATCCCTTATTTCTATCACTTGTAACCTTTCTTCATTAGATAAATATCACATGAAGACTCCTTCCTTATCTTTCTTATAAAATTTTCCCATATTTAAATTTTTTTATATTTATAAAGGACTTCCAGAAATTTTGAAGTACTTGTTGTAACCCTTGTTTTAATGATCCCAAAATCATTTTTATTATTTTATTAATGATTTTTATGTTTTATGGTAGCATTTTATAATGTCGGGAAGATTGGTAAAAATCTTGATAAGTATAGGAAAGACTCGATGATGAAGATGAGTCACCACCAGACATGACTCACTGTTGAAGATGATTCACCACTAGACATGACTCACCATTGAGGATAATAAATTTTTCTAAGTGTTGAAAACACCTACCATCAAAGATGAGTCACCATTAGGATGAGAATTTGGAAAAGTATAACAATAACTCACTGCTAGAGGATGACTCACCATTAGAACTTAGTCACCTCCAAATTTGGAAAAGTGTTGATATGACCTACCTCCAGAGGATTACCCACCATCAGAATTTACTAACCATTGGGATGAAAATTTGGAATAGTGTTGGAATGAACCACCACTGATATGATTCACTGTTGGACATGATCTACTATCATTTGAAATCAAGATTGGCCTAACTCATCGCCAGCTCAATTTACCACCATAGTTGTCTCGTTGTTAAGAAGTGTCATCATCACTAGTTTTATTAATTTGAGTTAATTGATTCTAATAGTTATATTATCTAATTTAATGCTTATAAGTATTTTAATTATTATTCCTAATCTATTATAGGGATGTATTGAGGTTTGAATTAGTCATCCAATATGAGGAGCAGAGGATCCGAATGATTCTTCTTGAAAGCTTCTGATATATTGGGAATCAGACTCCCTCATGTATAGACATGTGGACACATGTATACATACATTGAGACACACAGAGACATAGAGATATTAAGATACATTTTAAGTGATCCAATAACCATATTTCAAGAACCTAAAGAGTACCACATTCTAAGAACTTACATGCTACATCTTGCCTACACATGGTTGTGAGAGGGTGGAGCTTACAGAACATCAAGTTCCTTTTCTACAGTCATAAGAAAGACAGATTATGATGTTTTTTTTACTACCATTTTTAGAAACATGACTCAATCTCTTGTTCAATCTACATCCATGGAGTCGTGATCTTTATATCACATCAAACCGAGAAACATTATCTTCTTTACATATTTATTTTCTCTCTCTATTTATTATATTTAAATTATGAGCAGTGTTTGATTTACTATATATATTAAACACACATACTGTCGTTTTTACTTTAACTAGAAGATACTTTATATTTTATCAACTATCTTTACTTTTGTTTTTATATGGTTTTGTGGAAGAGGTCCGTGTGTGGCATGTGTTTGTTTTATTCCCACAGGTATTGCGAAAGAGGTCCTCACATGGCCTGGACAACTTGTCTATTTTATTTACCTGATCCAGGTTGTTGATCAATATTATTTTATATAATATTCTTGGTAGCAGGTTATTCCCAAGTAGGGAGTATTAGGTCTCATCTTGAGACTGAACCTCTTTTATTTTTTTCACTTTGTGTTTTGTTTCATTTTGTTTTGTTTTATTTCATTTCAAATATTTTAACTGAATTTATTTTAAACAGTAAAAAAACCACTACTTCAATAGTTACTATTAATTAGTGTTTATATAAGTTTTTGATCAAATAAATTGATATTCATATATTATTTTAACTGATATCTAATCACTCTTTGATAAATCTATTAAAATATCATAACTTATATCGATTTGTTATTTTGATTAACTGGGTTGTTTTTAATTTAACTGGGGGATTTTATTTAAGGCTTTTTTGAAAAAAAAATATTGGGTACTCAATTCACCCCTCCTATTCAGATATTCAGTCCAAAAATCATTTATTGTCAAAGATTATTCAAAAACTCTTAAACTATGATTTTAGTTGTGTTTTAAAGATCTAAAATTTTTGTCAATTCAAAATTTAGTTCTTTAAATTGATAATAGACAATAATTTTTTTATACTAACAAACTTCCTTTATTTAATGGTAATAACTATTCTCAATGGAAAATAAATATGAAAATACATCTTTAAATCATAGGTTTTGAAATTTGGTCTGCTATAGAAGAAAAATATGAATTACCTAAGACTATTAGGAGTTCTTGGAATGATGCTACTAAACTTTATTATAACAAAAATTACAAAGCAATGAATTATATTTATTGTGCTTTAGGAGATGAATAATTTAATAGGATACATGATAGTAAATCTACTTATTAAATTTGGGACACATTGGCTATTTCTTATGAAGGAACAACTAATGTGAGTAAAATGAAATTGCATACTTATAAAATTAAATATGATATGTTTAAGATGAAACTTGATGAGATGATTTCTTATATGTATCTCAGGTTAAATGAAATAGTGAACACAATGAGATCCTTGTGGAATCATGTGTCAGAAAAAGATAAAATCATGAGACTACTAGGACATCTTCCAGAGATATGGATAGGAACATTTGTTTCAATAAGAGAATCTTATGATATTAGTAAGCAACCTGTCAAGGAATTTATTAGGAAGTTAATTATGTATGAGGAAGATCTTAAGGTTAATTGTTAAGAGGATGATGATCCAAATAAGAAATATATTACATTCAAAACTACTATATCAAAATATAAAGAAAAAGAAAACGTTCTAGATAGAAGCTTTAGTGATGAGGAATCACCAGCATCTAGTGGTGAGGAAATGGCCCATCTGGCCATAATGTTTAAAAAATCCTACAAGAAGAAGAAATTCTTCTAGAAACTGAGCTAAAATGTAAAGTATGATAATAGAGGAAATTGGAAAAAGGACTGGGAAAGATATGAAAATTCAAATGATATTACCTGTTATGAGTGTAAAAGAAAAGTGCATGTTAAGGTTGATTGTCCTATGTTGAAGTATAAAAATAATTATGAGGATAAGGATAAAAAGTATAAGAAATCCATTGAAGACACATAGAGTGCCTATGAGAATAGCTCCAGTAACTCAAACTCAACTCATGAAGAAAATCTTGATGGAGAAAATGTGTGCTTCATGACAAATATACCTAAGGTACCTACTGTATTTACTATACTTAATTATAATCATTTTGAAAATTAATAAAATGATGATGATAAGTCCAAATAGGAAATGTTTTAATACTTCAATATGATTGAAGATACTTTTAATGATCATAAATATAAATATAAATTTTTGAAGAAATAGCATGTTTTATCTACAAATATTAAGTCATATCTTATATTAGAGAAAGATAAAAAATTCTCAATTATTAAAAGAAAATACTAAAGTGAAATTTTAAAATGTGAAACTAAATAAATACTTAAATAGATTTACAAATGTAATGTAAACTCTCACTCAAGTTATAGGTAAAAACATTTCTCCTAAATATATAATTGGTCTAGGTTATCAACCTGAATAAAGAATAATTTTTAAAAGTAATTTTTTTCCAAAGTCTACTTCTAGAAATTCTACATTAAGTTTTTATTCAAGTGGACCTAATAAATTTTTTATTTCAAAAAATTTACAATCTTCTTATAGGAAACCTACCAAGAAAATATGGTTTTCTAAATACCTAATTACTAACATATCTGGACCCAAGAAAATCTGGGTACCAAAATCATTCTTGGTATAAACTTTTTTTGTAGAAAATTTTATTAAAGAGATCATATAGAAATTGGTGGTACTTGGATAGCTGTTTTTTTAGACATATGATAGGAGATTACTCAATCTTCAAGAACCTGATAAAGGTTTATGGTGGTCATGTCACATTTGGTGAAAATTATAAGGGAAAAATCATTTCCCTTGGCCAAATTGGTAACACTAACTCAATTTTAATTTCTAAAGTAATTTTTGTTTATGGTTTAAAATAAATACTTCTTAGCATCTCATAGTTATGTGATGATGGTTTTCATGTGAAGTTTGAAAACAATGATTGTAATTTTTTTAATTCTTAAAATGATTTATTATTTACTACTTTGAGAAATGATAATGTGTATTCTGTTAAACTTGATCATTTAATTTCACAAAATATTTTTTTGGTTATGTTCCTTTCATAGATAATCTTAGTTTTGGTATAGGAGACTAGGCCACTACAAGATTCACTCTCATAGAAATATTACTTGGAAAATGTTAGTCAGGGATCTACCCAAACTTGAATTCCCAAATGAAAAATTTTGTAACCCTTATCAAAAATTGAAATAGTATAGAATATCTTTTAAGTTAAATAAATAAGTTTTAACTTCAAAACCTCTTGATTTGGTTCACATAGACTTGTTTGAACCATCTAGAGTTTATTATTTAAATTGTAATCACTATGTTTATGTACTTGTAGATGACTTTTCTAGATATACATGGGTATTCTTTTTATCTCACAAAATCAAATCTTGTTATTATTTTACCAATTATGCTAAATATATAGAAAACCTAAGTGGAATTAGAATTAAGACCTTAAGAAGTGACCGTGGCCATGAGTTTTAAAATCAAAACTTTTAATCCTTTTTCTTAAAAACTAGATATATTCATAACTTCTATGCTTCAAGGACCCCTCATTAGAATGTAGTAGTATAAATAATAAATAGAACACTTCAAGATATAGCTTGAACAATACTTAATGAATATGAATTACTTATCTACTTTTAGGTAGAGTCTGTGAACATAGCCTGCTATATAATTAATTGAGTTTTAATTCGACCTATTTTGAAGAAAACCCCTTATGAACTTTGGAATAATAGGAAGCCTAAGTTTAATTACATTAAAGTTTGTTGTTGTAAAGTCTTTATTATTAACACTAAGTATAATCTTGAAATGTTTTCCTCGGAAAGTGGTGAAGGGATTTTCCTTGGTCAATCGACTTCTAATAAATCCTATAGATTTTTTAACAAAAGAACCAAGACCATAAAAGAGTATGTCCATGTCAAGTTTGATGAAACAGATCCACATGAACCTAAAACCCCTTTATAAAACCTTTAGGATGACTTTTCCACTTTGAACTTAAATTCTAAACCTTATGATACTACAGTAAATTGGGTATAAAATTCATCCAATTTTTAGGAACTTCCAGAACCTGAACATGTAGAGGACCCTGAGGTGACCAACCCTTCTTTTTATAGATATTTTGGGACTCTTAAATACCATCCTTTAGATGTTTTTTGTTGGAGACTTAGATAATGGAACACAAATTAGATCTTCTCTAAGAAACAAGGTTAAACATCAAGAATTATTTTCACAACTTGAACCAAATAACATCAATGATGCAATTAATGATGAATTCTGGGTAATGGATATATAAGAAGAACATAGTAAATTTGGAATAAATAAAGTTTGGGAACTTGTTTATATACCCAAAGAAAACTTGACTATAGGAACTAAATGGTTGTTTAGAAATAAGGTTGATGAATTTGGAACAATAGTAAGGAATAAGGCTAGAATAGTTGCACAAGGGTATAGTTAAGAAGAAGTTATATACTATGAAGAAACCTTTTCACCTATATCTAGACTTGAATCCATTAGAATACCGCTTTCCTATCCAGCACATCTAGATTTAAAATTGTATCAAATTGATGTCAAAAGTGCATTCTTTAATAGGTATATAGTTAAGGATGTTTTTTAACAACCTTGTAGATTTCAAAATCCTCATTTTTGAAATCATGTTCTCAAGTTTACAAAAGATTATATGGTTTAAAGAAAGCTTATAAATCTTGGTATGATAGGATCAGCTCTTTTATTATTTCAAAATGATTTAAAAAGGGTATAGTTGATCATATCCTATTTATAATAAGAATTTCAGAAGGTGTTTTAGTTTTTCAAATCTATGTAGATGATATTATTTTTAGATCTTCTAAAAATTCTTTATATACTGAATTTTTTAAAATGATGCAAAATTAATTTAAAATGATTTTAATGGGTGAACTAAAATTCTTTCTTGGTTTTAATATTTTTCAAAATTAAGAGGAAATTATCATAAATCAAAGTATATACACTAAATACCTTTTAAAAAATTGGTTTGGATATCACTAAGAGTAGTGAAAATCCTATGAGTACCACCTGTAAGTTGGATCTTAATGAAGTTGGGAAATCAGTGGATCAACCCAGTTACAGAGGTATGATTGGAAGTCTTCTCTACTTAACTACTAGTTGTCCTAACATTATGTTTAGTGTGTTTATGTGTGCTCATTTTCAAAAAAAAAATCCAAAAGAGTCACACTTAGTTTATGTAAAAAAGGATTTTCAAATACCTCAAATATGCAACCAATCTAGGATTGTTCTATCTGAGAAGACAATCATTTGACTTGGTTATTTATTTAGATAATTATTTTGGTTGTTTCAAGTTATATAGAAAAAGAACCTCTGAAACATGTTACCTTTTGGGAAAGCCTCTAGTATCTTGGTGTATTAAGAAAAAAAATTGTTGCAATGTCTAATGTTGAAGTTGAAAATATAGTTTCAGGTAGTTGTTGTACTCAAATTATGTGTATTAAACATGCATTTCTAGACTATGGATATCAATTTTGACATGTACTTATAAACTATGAAAATACAAGTTCTATAGACATTTCTAAAAACGATATATCTCACTCAAGAACAAAACACATTGATGTAAGATATCACTTTTAGAGAGATCATTTTCAAAAGGGTGATATAACTCTTGAATACATTAGTAATGAACATTAGCTTTCTGATATTTTCACTAAGCCCTTGAATTATGATATAATTAACTATATCAAACATGAATAAGGCACGATTAATTTTAGTTTAGCTTAATTTTTTTAGGTTTAACCATTGGTTTTTTACCCAACATTAAGTTTTACCAGATTTTGGTGTATTTCCCACCATTGAGTTTTACTCAATGTTGAGTTTTACCCACCATTGAGTTTTACCCACCATTGAGTTTTACCCATAATTGGTATTTACTCACAGTTTTAAAATGTCTCTCCATTTCTTTTTAAGACACTAGTTCTATTTCATTTTTTATGTGTTATTTATTTATTTAATTTTTTAATTGAAGTCAAATTTTATTTTGATTTTAATTTTACAAATCCCTAAATGATGTAAATTAGATATTTGTATAATTTAAATGCTTAATCTCTCCTGCACATTTCTCTTGATCCTTATTACGACCCTTTCGCTCCCAATTATCATCCTTCCCTCACCTTATCCTAAACATTACAAGCTGATCGCCATGGTTAGAGTGAATAGAGCCACAATATCTTCTCTAGATGAGTCACGTCATTCAAAGAAGAAAAAATGAGAGTTGATCCATCCAGTTGCAATTGAACCAATGAACCTGGAGCTTGTTAAGTGTACTATTATTCTTGATAAATAAGTTTATGTTGAATGGTTAATATTGATGAAGTATTTGGTGCTCAGAGTTTTACAATACCAAGGATTGGTAGAATGGTTTTCTTCTAACGATAGGCCTTTCTATCCTAGTTTAGTTCACCATTTATATCAATTTTTTGAGTTTAGTTTTGAGTAAAATGAAGACAGGGTATGAAGAAAAATAAATGGACAAAAATTTGTCTTCTCTTCAAGACAATGGGATATATGTTTGAGATTTCCTCGTGAAGGAGTTTCAAATGAATATCAAGGAACTATTCCAAGTGATATTGAAACATTTGTTAATGAATATTCCTTGGAAGAGTTGACTAGAGATGGGATACTGAGAAGACCAATTTCTGCAAAGATTTATGGTGAATCTTGATTTCACTTCAATTTTATCCAACATATTATTTTCTTGGGTAAATTTTATTTCTCTATAATGTGGTATAAAGATATTTATCTTTTGTATCTTTTGAAAATATGAGAGAAGATCAATTTTTGTAGATACTTGATGGTTCACATGATGGAGATTTTCCATCCATCTTCCAAATCCAATTATCTAATCTATCCTGAGTTTATTTTGTCCATGTTGGAGGCTAAATGATTGGTTAATGAATGTGAAGAAACCATAGTGAATTGTGGAGGTTTATCATTACAAAGGTCATTTACAAAAGGATAAAGATAAGTTGGAACACCTGGAAGAAATAGTGGACTAATGATGGTGATATGATATATACGGATTTTAACCCGATTGATGACCCTTCCAGACTAATTAATCTTGTGTATCCTGGATTAGTGCTAGATGAGGTGGTTGGGTATTCAGATGAGGAGGAATAAGCGGTTGCTTCCTCTGGTGATGAGGAACCATAATTCTTAGTTGATAGTGGTAGTGACCCATACCTACCTAAGAGATATCCTGTTATATCTTATGGTGATCCTAGTCTACCTAGGTCTCTCCCTATCATAGAGACTTTCTTAAAAGAAGGAAGTGAGGAATAATAAAAAGAAGTGTCTGGTGAGGAACAATTTAAGAGCACTTCAAAATCCTCTAAATAAAATGGAAATGGTGAAAATGGTGATGAAGATAAGGAAGAAGGAGGAGGAGGATATGAAGATGAGGATGGAGATGGAAATGAAGAATGATATGTAAATCGAGATGGAAATCAAGATGAAAGTAATGGATGTTATGACCATGATGGTCCTAGTGGATGCATTGGTTTGAGGATGTTGAGATGCCTCAGGAAATTATCTCTTCTCCATGTTTATTATTTGTCTCTATATCTAAAGATAGACCAATCCTAGTTAAAAATGTGGATAGAATAGCTAGAGATGATAAGGAAGCATCTGTTGAGGGGATGAATCCCCAAGTCTAGACAGTCACCCCGTTGATCCTGTTGTTGATTATGTTCTTAGTGGGCCTTCATCTGATGTGCATAAGGTTGCTGAGAAGACAATTGTTGAATAGTCATTTTCTGAGAAAATGGAGGTTGAGCCTTTTGTTTTTGAGAAAACAAATTATGTTCAAAGATCAAATGAGCATATGGATGTTTTACCTACCATTGTGGAGTATACAGTTGCTGGTTCTCAAGCTTTTAAGTCTCATGGTGTGCCTTCTGTTAGTTTGGGGAACCTAGATCTTGAGGAATGGGATAAGTTTCTAGGGTATTTTAGACTTGGTTTAGAATACTCTAATTCATATGAGAATGAAATTTAAAGACCAGAAAAATTCAAGGAAATTTTTTTTTCTTAATTTTCTTTGGGATTTTACAAGAACGCGGTTTCTGACGGCACCTAATTCCGAGGCCCGGTGTGCCCAGAATCTTTTTCTGAAGTTTAGCATGGGTATGTTCAGTGAACGAACGAGCGGGTTTTTCTAACTTTTGAACCGGTGCTCGGAATCAAATTATGTGGGCACCGATGGAATCGCAGCGCCGGTAATTTCTTAGAAACACCTTTTCCGGAGTTGCGTTTGCTCGGGTGTGGTTTTTAATTTTTGGGGTTAAGTTAAGAAATAAAATAAAAGTGGCGCAACCGGTTTTTATTTTATTTTTCTTAACTAAAGTTAATTGGATGTTGTGGGACCCACAATATACTACCCTCTTGGTAGGATATTTGTTAGGTGGGGGCCACATGAGCCCCACCGTTTCTTTTCTTCTAAGTAACGCACCCGCACCCCCTTTTTAATGAAGTCAACTCATGTGTTTATTCTGGTTAAGAAACGCCTCATTAATGTGGCAGTTTAAGCATTGCAATTAATTCGCTTAACTGTTTCTTTCGTTTTTGAATTTTAAAGTGCAAGGCTTGTGAAATAAAAATAAGACAACTCTTATTTTTATTAGACTTGTGGTGTTGAGAGGCTAGGGAGAATTCTCAGGCTCTTGAAGTTCTTCCTCCTCGACGAAGAACGCGAAGAACGTGAAGAACTCAAAGAACGCAAAGAACGCAAAGAACACCGGATCCTCGGAAATCAGCGATGCTTCTTCCATGACGCTTCTTCCGCGACGCTTCTTCCGCGACGCTCCTTCCGTGACGCGACGATTCCTCCTTCAGCGACGCCTTCTTCCGTGACGTGCTTTTCCGCGACGAACCCTCGCTCGACGACGCTTGAGGTAGGGGTTTGATTCTATTAAATATTTGTGATTTATACCCATAGAGTTTGTTTAAATATTTTTCGGAAGACTTTTAAAACCGCTAACGCGGTGGGTGTGGACCAACGAACAAGTCTGAACCCACCGTCCCTTCGTTCTTGGTGTGCGGATCGGCGGGCGACGATGAAGCAGGCCGCACGGGCGTTGTGAGGTCTTCGCAGGGAAGAACCGGTCCCGGGAGGGCCGTTGGAGAAGATGATAGGCAAATCCGACCACCGGAGCTCGTCCAGTTGTCCGTGGAGCAACCCGTCGGCGCGCCTCGCCGGCACGGTGGCACCGGCGGCAGGAGGCGGCGCCCGGCGCGCCGCCGTGGAGAGCCATCGCAGCTAAAGCCGTGGCGGCAGGCCGGCAGTCCCGCGACCGCGCGAGACCAGAGGAGGCGGGACGCGGCAACCGGTCGCGTCCGTTGGCAAGAGGCAGCCCCCATGCGTGGCCGCGATTTCGTCCGGGGGGGGGGGCGGTTCCCCCCTTCTGCGCGGCCGCTTGGCCAGCGCCAGCGCGCCGGGCCAAGCCGCCCTGCCGGACCGCCAGGCCGGGCCGCGCCGCGCCCAAGCGGGACGGACCCGGACCCGGGTCGGGTCGACCAGGTTTGGGCCGACCTAGGGGGTATCGGGCCGGGTCGGACCGGGCCCGAACCCCCTAATACCGAACCTCTTTCAGTATGTGGCCCGTAACTTGAGCTACGGGCCTCCGATCGATGCACCGTCAGTTGTGTAGCGATCCTTGGATCAAGACGGTCGTTTCAGTATATTGAACTCAGTGTTTCAGAGAACTTTGGGTTCGGCTGGGTTGGTTCGTACACGAAACCAACCGGGCCCTCGTAGCGGAAACCCTTATAACTTGAGCTCCGGACGTCCAATTGACGTGTTGTCGATTTTATTGGATTCCTCTAAGTGATACAGACCTTTTGGCTTACTCCGCTCGAGGTTTGGATGTAGTTGGAGTACGGTCAGGTTGGTTTTAACTTAAAAACCAATCGGTCCCCTGAGACGAAAAAGCCAATAACTTTCAGACCGGGCGTCTGATTGACGCGCCGTCTGTGACGTTGAGTTCCTGTTGATGATACGGAACTTTTGGATACATCAACTTCGGAATACATGTCAGTTGATGTATCAGCCCTTCGGCTTGTGGAGCGGACCCTCCCGAACGAGCTTGTTGTGTGCGGGAACCCTAGAGTTGGCTGCGAATGCGACGACGACGACGACTGTACAGAAATCCTCCGTGGATTCGACGGTGATGACTACAGCACTCAGTGATCCTACATGGATCAGTGCTACCGATCCTGTGTGGGTCAGCGCTCAGCGGTCCTCTGTGGTCCAGCGCCTACAGATCCTGTGTGGTTCTGATCCTGTGTGGGTCATTGCGGGGGTTAGTTACCTATCGATCCTATGTGGGTTTGATCCTATGTGGGTCATTGCGGGGGTTAGTTACATATCGATCATGTGTGGGTCAGATCCTTTGTGGGTCATTGCGGGGGTTAGTACCTATCGATCCTTTGTGGGTCCGACGACTTAGATGAATCAGTGGCTATATCTGATCATCTCTATCATCATACGAAGAAGTATACCTGTGTGAGTTGAATCCTATTTTGCTTTCCTATGTGGATTGTGTTGTGCTATCCTGTGTGGATTACATTTTTCTTTCCTGTGTGGACTGGGTTGTACTTGAGCTCGGATGTTGGAGCCGAACTGGAATTGATGACTTAGGTATATGTATGGGCATATACCTAAGTAGTGTCGGATGTTACTTCGTGATTGTATCTTCCCTTTTGTGGATTATCCTTTGTGGATTCTGGGAGACCTTCGGGGGTCTCGGGGTCCCTACTGAGTAGCTTATACTCACCCCTGCATGGGTTATTCCCACACTACATTGTGTTGGTTGCAGACAATGGACAGCGCTGAATGTGGTTGAGGCACGAGGAGCAGGTCGGTACCCGGAGGTGGATCACTGGGCGGGGCGTACTCGGAGCGGACGGCTGGACCCAAGGAGCTGTGGAGGCTATCTGTACCCACCCTTTAGGTGGGACTTCCAGTGGATGGCTCGAGGTTGAGGCTTTACTTTCAGTTGTTGTTTTCCCTTTCCAGTTGTACTTTACATTCAGTTTGGGTTTGTATTCTGGCCCACTTACTTTTCCGCACTTACTGTTGTACCCAGTTTTTACTTAGTGTTTACTTCTACTTGCTTGCTCTGTGGTGTTTGTTTACTTTACAAAGTCAATGCCTTCTCTTTTTACCGGTAATTATGCCTTGGTGCTAGTCACCCACCCCTGGCCTATGGAAGGCGGGCTTGGGGTAGTCACGGCACAGGCCCCGAGGACGGGTCATGACAAATTGGTATCAGAGGAGTTCGGTTCTACCGCAGAACTCCGGGCTCTGATCTTTTTATATGTGAAGCAATAGTTTTAAGAGTATTGAGTGTGGTTATCAGTCTAGGGAGTCCAGTGTTGGTGCGGCGGCTGACATATCCGTACACCAGGACCCTGACTTCTGATTTCCGACTTAATGCACGAAAACATTGATTGCATATGTATTACAAGTTTTCTTTGTGATTACTTTGTGTCAGCTCACCAGGTATACTGTTCTGACCATGGAGCACCTGTTTCTTTTCAGGATGGCCCCACGACGGCAGCCAGCTAGGGTTCCGATAGTTGTACGTGACGACAACCCACCGAGCGACGAGGCCTCGGCACAGGTCCCTCTGACAGCAGAGGCACCGGCAGTACCTCTACCCGCCGAGCCACTGATGCTACCAGCCCCAGCCGCTGACGATGCACGTCGCCTTAGTGCACTGCACAAGTTTCAGCGCCAGTGACTGCCCAGGTTCCGCGGGGAGATGGACCCCCATGCAGCCGAGGATTGGATGGAGGCAGTTGTACAGGTTTTCAGGTTAGTGAGGACACCAGTAGACCTCATGGTGATCCTCGCAGAGAGCCTCCTGCATGCGGCAGCAGGCAGATGGTGGATCTTGATGCTCCAGGTGCACGACGAGGCATCTCTCCTCTGGATGGGCTTTGAGTTCCTCTTCCTCTCGGAGTTTTTCCCAGCCACCCTCCGTGCGGTGCACATCCAGGAGATTCTACAGCTGTGGTAGGGCAGCTTGGCGGTCGCCCAGTACTCGGTGAGATTTACCTATCTCTCGCGTTACTCGACAGACATGGTACGGGACCCATTCTTCTGGGCCCAGAACTTGGAGCAAGGATTGAGGTAGGAGATCAGGGCATCGCTGATCTCCCTCAGTATTTCGACTCAGGCAGGGGTACTGGAGCGAGCCCTTTTGATCGAGAGCTTCCTTGCTGAGCCTTCATCAGCAGCGAGACCTACCGCAGGGTGGCACGTAGCAGAGTCTTCTGCAGAAGGTAGTCGACGGATGTCTCATGGGTCCAGGAAAACCAGACCCTCAGGTAGACGGCCTCAGGACACTGGCTCAATGGTGCGGGGCACACAGTGTGGAGCCAGTCTTTCAAGAGGCAGACAGTGCTAAGCATGCGGCGGGCAGGGACACATGGCTCGTGACTGCCCGACCCACCGTGTCGAGGAGCAGCAGACGGTTGAGGGGCCACCCAGGCAGAGGCAGAGGGTTGACCGTGGTAGTCCTCAGGGAGTAGGCGGATGAGGCAGAGGAGCTGGTCGAGTAGCATGTTGTGGGCGACGCTTTGAGGCTCTACCACCACCACCACCAGGAGGTCCACCCCGACCACAGGGAGCTGGCGGGCAGAGACAGGCACAGCTCCAGGCAGCGGAGGCCTACGACCACGGCACGCCTGAGATGATTCGAGGTACTATCTGTGTCTATTCCACCCATGTTGTAGTTCTTATAAACACAAGAGCGAGTCGTTATTTCATAGCCTCTACTCTTGTTCGGAGCTCAGAGATTTCGACAGAGCCGTTGGCTCGATCCTTACGGCTAGAGACACCTACGGGAGCAGACTCGACGATTACGCACTGGTGTCAGCAGTGTGGGCTTACTCTAGGAGGCGAGAGCTTTGGATGGGATCTTCTTGTAGCAGCATCGAGGCCTTACGACATCATCTTGGGCATGGATTGGTTATCTACAGTCCATGCTCAGATTGACTGTATTAGGCGCAAGGTGTGGTGTGTACGCACCAACGGGAGTAGGTTCACCTTCACCGGTGAGAAGGGAGCCTTCGCAGCACAGGATGGACTTCCGTAGAGGAGAGGACATCCCACCACTCATCAGTTGTCTAGCCTCATCCTAGGATCAGTTGACGTGCGGAGTCCTAGTTTTCCTGCAGTGGTGGATCAGTATGAGGATGTTTTCCCTGATGACGTTCCAGGACTACCTCCTCGCAGAGAGGTAGACTTTTATATTGATCTATACCCCGGGACAGCCCCAATATCCACCCCAGTATATCGGATGGCTCCCGCCGAGCTTTGAGAGATACGGGTACAGTTGGAGGACTTGCAGGGCAAGGGATTCATCCGACCCAGTGTTTCACCCTGGGCTTCCCCGATATTGTTCGCCAAGAAGGCAGATGGGAGCTTGCGACTTTGTGTCGACTATCGTCGCCTAAACCAGGTGACAGTGAGGAACAAGTATCCGCTACCAAGTATTGATTACCTCTTCAATCATCTCAAGGGAGCACGGTGGTTCTCAAAGATAGACCTCAGGTCAGGCTATCATCAGCTCAGAGTTCAGGGCGAGGACGTGCAGAAGACGGCCTTCAGATGTCGGTATGGCCACTATGAGTTCTTGGTTATGCCATTTGGCATAACCAATTCTCCAGAAGTGTTCATGGGCCTCATGAACAGGATCTTTCAGCCATACCTCGATCGATTTGTCGTGGTCTTCATCGACGACATTTTGATATACTCGATGACTGAGGAGGAGCACGCCTACCACTTGCGGGTTGTACTAGACACACTCCGAGAGCACCAGCTTTATGGAAATATCTCGAAGTGTCAGTTCTGGATACGTGAGGTCCACTTCTTGGGACACGTCATCTCTGAGGTGGGAGTTGTAGTGGATCCTGGCAAAGATTGAGGAAGTGCTAGCTTGGGAGCCACCCGTGAGCGTGATGGAGGTGCGGAGTTTCTTGGGACTAGCTGGATACTACCGGAGATTTGTGCTAGACTTCTCTAGAGTTGCGGCACCACTCTCAGCTTTGAAGAAGAAGGGGAAACCCTTTGTGTGGTCAGACAGATGTCAGCAGAGCTTCCAGGAGCTGAGACTGAGATTGACCAGCGCACCTATCTTGAGGTTGCCAGAGGAGGGAGTAGGGTACGTAGTCTTATGCGATGTATCAGGGACCGGACTCGGATGTGTCCTGATGCAGGAGCAGGCAGTAATCGCTTATGGATCACGTCAGTTGAGGCCGCATGAGCAGAACAATGCTACCCATGACCTGGAGTTAGCAGCAGTGGTCTTCGCTCTGAAGACATGGCGACACTATCTGATGGGCGAGCACTCTACAGTCTATTCTGACCATCAGAGTATCAGGTACATCTTCTCCCAGAATGACCTGAACCTAAGACTGCGGCGATGGATCGAGTTCCTCCAGGACTATGACTTTGAGATAGTCTATACTCCTGGGAAGGGGAATGTATTAGCTGATGCTCTCAGCAGGAGGACGGGCATTCAGCTACTTGGGGAGGTGACAGAGCATCTAGCCGCTTTGCAGATATCCTTCGTGGATAGAGATGGAGCAGCCTTTCTTCAGTCACTCACAGTCACTCCTCCACTGCTGCAGTGGGTCAGAGAGGCACAGCGTGGGGACGCCGACTGTGAGACGCGACGTGTGCAGATATCCTCAGGACAGGCACCTGATGGTTTCTCCTTTGGGGGAGAGCAAGATTTCCTTTTCAGAGGACATACCTTGGTACTAGTTGCTTTACGAGAGTAGGTGCTGAGAGAGTTTCACACTTCCCCTTTGGCGGTACATCCTGGAGTGGCGAAGATGTACCAAGATCTCAGATGACAGCACTGGTGGCCGGGCATGAAGAAGGTTGTGGATGAGTTCCTTTCTCGATGCCTCACCTGCCAGCAGGTGAAGGCAGAGCACCAGGTACTAGCAGTCTTGGTACAGCCCTTGGAGGTCTCGGAGTGGAAGTGGGATGGCATATCTATGGACTTCGTGACTGGACTTCCACGCACTTCCAGAGTTCATGACTCCATTTGGGTGATTGTCGACCGACTCACCAATTCGGCTCACTTCTTACCCATCAGAGAGCAGGGCTCATTGGAGAGCTGGGGACGTCTCTACGTTCAAGAGATTGTACGGCTTCACGGTGTGCCATCATCTATCGTCTCTGATCGAGATTCTTGCTTTACTTCCTGGCTTTGGAAGGGGTTGTAGGAGGGGTTCGGGACGCAGCTACGTCTGAGCACCACCTTTCACCCTCAGACGGATGGTCAGACGGAGAGGACCATTCAGACTCTCGAGGACATGCCCCGTGCATTTGTCCTCGACTTTGGTCGTAGCTGGGAGGACCACCTTCCCTTGGTGGAGTTCTCTTACAAAAACAACTACCACTCCACCATCGGGATGGCACCATACGAGGCGTTGTACGGCCGACCTTGCAGATATCCTCTATGCTGGACAGACCCTAGGGAGTCAGCACTTGTGGGACCGGAGATGGTCCAGGCCACGACAGAGAAGGTCCAGTTCATCCAGGAGCGGATGAGGACAGCTCAGATCCGGCAGAAGTCTTATGCTGACAGGAGGCGGAGGCCACTAGTGTTTGAGGATAGATACCACATCTTCTTGCGGGTCTCACCTCGATGAGGATTACGGAGATTTGGCCGAGGCGGTAAGTTATCTCCGCGCTTCATCGGACCTTTCCAGGTCCTCAGCAGGATTGGTGAGGTGGATTATCGCCTGGCTCTACCACCTCAGTTGCACCGGGTGTAGGACGTCTTCCACGTATCCCAGCTGAGGAGATACGTGCACGACCCGACACATATCATTGACCATGGGGAGCTGGACGTTGATGATAGGGCGACTTTTGCGAATGTCACGGTGGAGATTGGGGATCGACAGGAGCGGGTCCTACGTGGATGGTCGATTCCTCTAGTGCGCATCAGATGGAAGCACGGGAACCTCCAGGAGAGCACTTGGGAGCGGGAGGCTCAGATGCATGCTCAGTACCCACATTTGTTTCCCTAGTTTATGATGTATCTTTATGCGGACATAAATCCCTAAGGTGGGAGTGATGTAAAGACCCGAAAAATTCAAGGAAATTTTTTTTCTTAATTTTCTATGAGATTTTACAAGAACGTAGTTTTTGACGGCACCTGATTCCGAGGCCCGGTGTGCCCGGAATCTTTTTCCGAAGTTTAGCTCGGGTACGTTCAGTGAACGAACGAGCGGGTTCTTCTAACTTTTGAACCGGTGCTTGGAATCAAATTCCGAGGGAACCGATGGAATCTCAGCACCGGTAATTTCTTAGAAACACCTTTTCTGGAGTTTCGTTTGCTCGGGTGTGGTTTTTAATTTTTGGGGTTAAGTTAAGAAATAAAATAAAAGTGGCGCAACCGGTTTTTATTTTATTTTTCTTAACTAAAGTTAAGTGGATGTTGTGGGACCCAAAATATCCTACCCTCTTGGTAGGATATTTGTGAGGTGGGACCCACACGATCCCCACCATTTCTTTTCTTCTAAGTAACGCACCCACACCCCCTTTTTAATGAAGTCAACTCATGAGTTTATTCTGGTTAAGAAACGCCTCATTAATGTGGTAGTTTAAGCGTTGCAATTAATTCTCTTAACTGTTTCTTTCGTTTTTTAATTTTAAATCACAAGGCTTGTGAAATAAAAATAAGACAACTCTTATTTTTATTAGACTGGTGGTGTTGAGAGGCTAGGTATAATTCTCAGGTTCTTGAAGTTCTTCCTCCTCGAAGAAGGACGCGAAGAACGCCGGATCCTCGGAAATCAGCGACGCTTCTTCCACGACGCTTCTTCCGCAACGCTACTTCCGTGACACTCCTTCCGCGACGCGACAATCCCTCCTTCCGCGACGCCTTCTTCCGCAACGTACTTTTCCACGACGAAACCTCACTCGACGACACTTGAGTTAGGGGTTTGATTCTATTAAATCTTCATGATTTATACCCACAGCGTATGTTTAAATATTTGTTGGAAGACTTTTAAAACCGCTAAAGCGGTGGGTGTAGACCAATGAACAAGTCTGAACCCACCGTCCCTTCATTCTTGGTGTGTGGATCGGCATGCAATGATGAAGAAGGCCACACGGGCATTGTGAGGTCTTCATAGTGAAGAACCGGTCCCGGGAGGGCCGTTGGCAAAGACGGTAGGCAAATCCGACCACCGGAGCTCATCCTGTGGTCCGTGGAGCAACCCATCAGCGCGCCTCGCCAGAACAGTGGTGCCAGCGGCAGGAGGTGGCAGCCGGCACTGGCCGGCCCCCAGGAGACGGCGGCGCCTGGCGCGCCGCCAGGGAGAGTCGTCGCGGCTGAAGCCGCTGCGGCAGGCCGGCAGTCCCGCGACCGCGCGGGATCAGAGGAGGCGGGACGCGGCAACCGGCCACGTCCGTTGGCAAGAGGCATCCCCCACGCTGGGCCGCGGTTTCGTCCAGGGGGTGGTTCTTCCCTTCTAGGCGGCCGCTTGGCCAGCGCCAGCGCGCCAGGCTGAGCCGCCCGGCCGGACCGCCGGGCCGGGCTGGGTCGCGCCTGCTGGGCCGGGTCGCGCCCCGGCGGTTCGGACCCGGACTCGGGTCGGGTCGACCCGGTTCGGGCCGACCCAGGGGGTATTGGGCCGGGTCGGACCGGGCCCGAACCCCCTAATACCGAACCTCTTTCGGTCTGTTGCCCATAATGTGAGCTACGAGCCTCCGATCGACGCATCGTCAGTTGCATAGCAATCCTTGGATCGAGACGGTCGTTTCGGTACATTGATCTCAGGGTTTCGGAGAACTTTGGGTACGGCCGGGTTGGTTTGTACACGAAACCAACCGGGCCCTCGGAGCGGAAATGCTTATAACTTGAGCTCCGGACGTCCGATTGACGTGTCGTCAACTTTGTTGGATTCCTCTAAGTGAGACGAACCTTTTGGCTTACTCCGCTCGAGGTTTGGATGTAGTTGGAGTACATTCGGGTTGGTTTTAACTTAAAAACCAATCGGGCCCCTGGGACGAAAAAGCCAATAACTCTCAGACTGGGCGTCCAATTGACGCGCCGTCTGTGACGTTGAGTTCCTGTTGACAATACAGAACTTTTGGATACATCAACTTTGGATTATGTGTCAGTTGATGTATCATCCCTTCGGCTCGTGGAGCAGACCCTCCCGAACGAGCTTGCTGTGTGCGGGAACCCTAGAGCTGGCTGCGAATGCGACGACGATGATGACTGTACAGAAATCCTCTGTGGATTCGACGGTGACGACTACAGCACTCAGTGATCCTACGTGGATCAGTGATACAGATCCTGTGTGGGTCAGATCTTGTGTGGTTCAGCGCTCAGCGGTCCTGTGTGGGCCAGCGCCTACAGATCCTGTGTAGGTCTGATCCTGTGTGGGACATTGCGGGGGTTAGTTACATATCGATCCTGTGTGGGTCTGATCCTGTGTGGGTCATTGCGGGGGTTAGTTACCTATCGATCATGTGTGGGTCAGATCCTTTGTCGTTCATTGCGGGGGTTAGTACCTATCGATCCTTTGTGGGTCTGACGGCTTAGATGAATCAGTGGTTATATCTGATCATCTCTACCGTCATACGAAGAAGTATACTTGTGTGAGCTGAATCCTGTGTTGCTTTCCTATGTGGATTGTGTTGTGCTATCCTGTGTGGATTACATTTTTCTTTCCTGTGTGGACTGGGTTATACTTGAGCTCGGATGTTGGATCCGAACTGGAATTGAGGACTTAGGTATATGTATGGGCATATACCTAAGTAGTGTCGGATGTTACTTCGCGATTGTATCTTCCCTTTGTGGATTATCCTTTGTGGATTCTGGGAGACCTTAGGGGGTCTCAGGGTCTCTACTGAGTAGATTATACTCACCCCTAAATGGGCTATGCCCGCACTACATTGTGTTAGTTGCAGATGACGGACAGCGCTGAACGTGGTTGAGGCATGAGGAGCAGGTCGGTACCCGGAGGTGGATCACTGGGCGGGGCGTACTCGCAGCGGACGGCTGGACCTGAGGAGCTGTGGAGGCTATCTTTACTCACCCTTCAGGCGGGACTTCCAGTGGACGGATCGAGGCTGCGGATTTACTTTCAGTTGTTGTTTTCCCTTTCAAGTTGTACTTTACTTTTAGTTTGGGTTTGAATTCTGGCTCACTTACTTTTCCGCACTTACTGTTGTACCCAGTTTTTACTTAGTGTTTACTTCTTCTTGCTTGCTCTATGGTGTTTGTTTACTTTACAAAGGCAATGCCTTACCTTTTTACTGGGAATTATGCCTTGGTGCTAGTCGCCAGCCCCTGGCCTATGGAAGGCGGGCTTGGGGTAGTCACGGCACGGGCCCTGAGGACGGTTAGTGACATGAAATTCCACCAAATAATGGTGTTCCTTCTATTCAAGAGGCAATGTATCCTAAGGGATAATTAGTAGATGAGATAGATTATATAGGAGAGTTGGAGAGATTTTCCTCTGATGTACCTACCATATCTGAGCCTATAGAGGCACCTACCATTGAGAGGGTTATGGAAACCTTACCTACACATATCATTCCTTCAGTTCCATTTGATTTTTTCACCAGGGGTGAATTAGAATCCTTCAAAGAGAGGCTTCCCTTTGATTTTAGTTTTCTGTTGAAATATCAACCTACCTTAGTTATCAAGCTTAGTGAGAAATATGAAAAACATTTGTTAGGGGTTTTGATTCATCCCATTCATCCCAAAATGATTCTTCAAATTTGAGAAGTGGAGGTAGAAAATAGGATATTAGAAAATGATATGGAGATATTTAGATCTACAGTGGATGAGATGAGATCTTCCTTTGTAGATTCCATGGATGCTTTTATAGAGAGGATAGAGAATCTTTCTTCCATGGATTCTTCATCAAGTGTTCCTCCTCCTCCTATTGATGTTGAGTTGATCAGGTCTGTGGTTTTATTAGGGATTTGTGGTGTTTCAGGTGATATACCTAACCTCCCTCAGGAAATTTTGAGACAGATTCATCATAACAGTGATCATGTACATATGATGGTTAGAGAATATGTGAAGGATATGAAAGATGATAGAGTGGTAGTCACAGAGGCTATAAATTATTATCTATCTCAGATTTATACTAAGAATTATCTCAACACTCATTTCAAATTCCTTACTAAAAATCTAAGGATGCCTCCAGTGACTCAAGCTTTTAAAGAACAAGTAAATCAGTTGAAGGTGATGACTCCAGTGTTCAAGTTATTCATAGAATAAAAAAATGACTTCTTTAGTTCTATAGAGAATGGTGGGAATATTATTATGGACTTCCTAAATTTTACAAAACCCTTTCTTCATGTTTTTGGAACTACAGTGGTGGCTCAATATGTTATTCTAGTTATTTCTCATCTTTCCCCTCCAGCTTCTATCTAGAGTTTTTTAAACTAGGTACTACCATAGATCCTAATTCACCCTTTGCTACTTGTTTTCAGCCTTTCATTTTATCTCCCAGAGAAGCAGTCCAACATCTTAGGCCTATAATTATCATAGATACTCCTTCTCTAATTAATGTTCCTATAGTCATCCCTATAGTTTCCTCATGCTCTACTACTGAACCTTCTACTTCGGAAAAAGGGAGGGGAAAATCACCTCTTGTTCCTTCCACCCAGTCTAAAAAGAGTTGATATTATACTATTTTCCTTTTATAGGGATATTTATCTGATTTTTGTTTTTTCCTTTTTACAATAATTAACTTGAACTTTTTAATGGGAATTATCTTATTCATATTCTTTTTTATTTCCTTTGATATTTTCTTTTCAATTTTTTATAATCCTAAAAGGGGGAGAAGACTCCATGGCATTTATTTATTATATAGTATTATTCCTTTTCTACCATAATGATATTCCATATAATGCCATATATGTTTGATTTATTTCTTTATTACCATATTATATTTGATATTGTTTACTATCTAATTACCTTTGATGTAATATGTATTTCCTTTATGGTCAACCTCTCACTATAGCTATTCAAAGTGCTAAGATGGTCTATTTTTTAAACCCATAGGTTATTATATATATGATGTGTAAAATTCCATGATTTGTGATCATCAAAAAGGGGTATATTGTTATCACCCTTTTTTAATGATCAAAAATCGTGTTTATTATGTTATTAATGAGTTTTATGTTTTAAGGAATCATTTTATAATATAAGATAGATTGGTGAAAATTTGGCTATGTATTGGAAAGAATCACCGATGAGTCACCACCAAACATGACTCAATGTTGAAGATGAGTCACCACCAAACATAAATCACTATTGAGGACAAGAAATTTGGAAAAGTTTTGAAAACACCTAACGTCATATATGAGTCATTTTCAGGATGATAATTTGAAAAATTATTACAAAGACTCACCATTATAGAATGACTCACCATCAGAACTTAGTCACCTCTAAATTTGGAAAAAGCGTGGAGATTACCTACCACCAGAGGATGAATTACCATAATACTTTACCTACCTTCATGATAGAAACTTTTCAAAGTGTTGGAATAACCTACCATCAAGATGAGTCAGCATTGGGAATAGTCTACCATCAAACTGACTCGGTGTTGGATTGAATCACTGCCAACTCAATTCACCACCAGAGTTGTCTTACCCTTCAAAAGATCCACCGCCACTATTTTTATTAATTTTAATTAATTGATTCTAATAGGTATATTATCACATTTAATGCTGAGAATAATTTTAATGATTATTCTTAATCTATTGCAGGGATACATTAGAGTTTTTGTATGTCATCCAGTATGAGGATCATAAGATTCAGATGATTCTTCTTTAATTTTGTTGATATATTGGGAATTATAATCCCTCATGTATTGACCTGTGGACACACATGGACACGCATTGAGATACAAACAGACATAGATATATTCACATACATTTGAAGTGATCCAAAAACCATATTATAATAACCTGAAGAGTTTCACTTGCTGATATCTTTCATGATGCATCTTTTCTACACACAGTTGTGAGAGAGTGGAGATTATAGAATATCAATTTCCTTTTATATAATTAGAACAAATATATTTTATTATTCTCTATTTTACTACCATTTTCATAAACATGACTCAAACTTCTACTCTAGCTACAACTAAGGAGTCATAAGCTTTAGAGAACATCAGACCGAGAAACATCATCTTCTTTACATATTCATTTTCTCTCTCTGTTTATTATCTTTAAATTACAATTTGTGTGTGATTTAATTTTTATATTAAACATGCACACTGTATATTTTAATTTAACTAGAAGATACTTGATATATTCTCAACTCTATTTACATTTTTTTCCATGGTGTTGTGGAAGAGGTCCCTATGTGGCCTATGCTTATTTTATTCCCATGGGTATTATGGAATAGGTCATTGTGTTTCCTAGATAGATTATTTGTTATATTTACCCGATTTAGGTTTTGGAAAAATATTATTTTACATAATCTTCTTGGCAGCAGGTGATTTACAAGTAGAGAAGATTAGATATCGACTTGAGACTAAACCTCTTTTATTTATTTCACTATGTGTGTTTTTTTTTCATTTAAAAATTTAAACTGATTTTTTTTAACTATAAACAAATCTACCACATTGATGGTCAGTCTTAATTAGTTTTTATATTAATTTTTTATCAAGTAAATTGATTTCAAAAGTTAAATTAATATTCATATATTTTTCTAACTGAGATCTAATCACTCTTTGAGAAATATTTTATAAGATCATAACCTATATCAATCTACTATTTTTATTAATAGGGCTATTTTTAATTTAAGAAGGAGATTTTATTTAAACCTGTTTTGAACAGAATTTGTATTGGGTACTCAATTCAACCCCCCCCCCCTCCTTGTGATACTCACTTCAAATAATAGTAATTCATAGTAGGCTTATTATTGTTCCACATTTAATAAGTTTTCATGTTGTATTTTGGTCACAACAAGCACCTATTTTGAATGTGTATAGTTGTACTCATGGATTCTCTCCATACTAATTTTGAAATCTTGTATTCTATAAGCATGGTTCTTTCCATATCATCCAAAATTTTATTTTTTTTCTCTACAAATCCATTAATCTATATTATATATGGATCAATATATATATTCTTAACCTAATTATTATCAAGATATAATTTAAATGAATTTCTATTGAAATCCATTCCATTATCAGTTCTAAGATTCTTGATAAAAACTCACAACCCTTTCTCAACATCTCTTCTAAATATTTTTAACATCTCCGCACCTTATGATTTGTGATTCATAAACATCACCTTGATCATACTTGTAAAATAATTAATGAATTTTATTAAATAATAATATACTCTTGAGTATTAATTTCTCATTAGGCAACATAAATCTAATTGAATCAATTCAAGTGTCCTAATTAATTGAATTTTCTCTTTCATCTAACTTCCTTGTATTATTTTCCTTTTTGACATGTTTCCAAAATATCATTTATTTCCCTCTTCAGTTGAGGAAAGTATCTTGCCAAATATTCTCCTAAAATATTTCTCAAAATCCTTTTACCAAGATGGACAAGTATTTTTTTCAATTTATTTTTTTTATCTTTTGAGATCAAATAACAAGTATCACTTGAATTTCCAATTTGAAACAATTTTTCATCAGTTCTTTATCCTTTTATTATAACTATTTAACCTTTTAATCACTTGATGATGAAATAATTCATATATAAAATAACTTCATTCCCATTATAAAAAATTTGACTAACACTCAACAAATTATGTTTGAGCCCATAAATGACTAAAACATCTTTGGAATTAGGTTTTTGATATTCAATATCAATTGTCCTAATTCCTTTGATATTTAAAGAACATCCTTTCCCAAAATTAACTACACCTCCATAAATTTATTCAATTTTATTTAATATTTTTATGTATCCTATCATATTATATGATCATCCACTATCAAGTATCCATGTATTACGTCTTTTACCTTCTTTAAGAGTGACTTTAACAAAAAGTGACTTTTCACCCATTTCTCGCTTCTAAAATTTATCTACTACAATAGCTTGAAATGTTTGTATGTTAAGTATTTTTATACACTATTATACATAATAACCATGAAAACCATATGTTTCAAATTTTTCTCCCATATAATCAAACTTGTTTTGTGTGGATATACTTAATGAAATTTTATCCACATCTTTATTCTTATTGGAATTGTATCTATTCTTCATTAGATATATTTCCCTCAATTAATTCCATATATGACTACATGGAAGTAAAATATTATAATATAAAACATATTTATTATTCCCAAGGACTCCATAAACCCATTAGTTCCCTTTAAAACTAGATCTTTTATAGGAATTATAAGTTTATATATGAAAATCTTATTGTTTTCTAGGTGTATTCCAAACCTCATTTCTCCTTAGTCTTTGGTAACTCTCTCTTATAAATTCACCCACAACTTCCATTGATATGGGAGTCCATTTTTAATGACTTTTATTGTACCATAAAAGTCTAGTTTTGGTTTTTGGACTGACACTATTAGGTTAAATAGAATTAGTAACCTTGGAATAATAAAGAAATATTTATACCTTTTCCCCTCAGCTAGATTTCATAAAAACTTGATATGATTCATCATGAATATAAAAATATTTTTTATAATATTATTTAATTTTATTAAATATATTAATAACTTTAAGATACCAATATTATGTCTTACTTGACTATTATTCCTTTGTAATAAATTTTACATCAAGATCTTTCAGTATTTTATCTTGTTCTATAATTCTCACCTTGATATTCTCAATTTCTTCAATGTATTGATTACTATTATTAAGTAATTAATCTTCACCTTATCTATACTTCTTAAGAAATATGATCCTTTTTTAGATTGTTTTTTTTTTTCAAGGAAATCTTCAAGCTCAGCTGTCAATATATGTTCATCAAATCTCTCTTCATCCTCCTCATCAATACTTGAAGTGACTTCATGTAGCAACCAAATCCCAAAAATCCCAAAGTTGGTGTCTTATATAAATTATATTAGAATAAGATACAATTAAATCACATCCCAAAGGACCTAAGAGTTTATTAGTATTGGTAAAATAGATACATACATGAGTCTTGTATTACAACTGAGTACACTAATTACAACATAATTTTTTTCTATCTATTTTCAAGGATAATAACTTTATTCTATCTAGTGTATCATTGCATATATTTCTTACTACACTTCAAGGAATCCTGGGGAAAGAAAACATAATAATGGTGAGCTCAATTTCTCAGTAATGGTAAATTACAGAAGAATAAATAATGAATCAATGAGAATAAACAATGTAACAAGGTAAATAACTGAGAACATATTCCATTAAAATGATTGGATAAGGAAAAATTAATATGGAAAGATAAGAAACTGAAACACATTTAATTTGATAAATGAAATGATAATAAAATAAATCCAAAGATATTTCAACACAAAATCTCATGGATAAATAATAACTGAATCAAAATTAAGGAAATTATTAATTTATTGGATGTCATGTGTCTGGCACGTAAACCACTATACTGTCAAGATCTTTCCTCAAGATAGTTTAAGTTTTTGGGTAAAAACCCATCTATTATTTTTGGAAACAAAATTTAAGGGTTTTTCACCAACTAATTTTAATCTCATGATACTACTGATTCATCAAGGTGCTATATAAAGTCTAGGACCCACCCATTATTTCATGTCCAAATCATTCCTCACATATCAAATAATTGATTTAATTCAAAAACAATGTTCCTTATCAAATATCCATATTAAACAAAGGATATGAATTTATCAATATTTACCCAAATAATCAAATAAATTTCAAAGTAAACACCATATGAAAAATGGTATATATTTTAGGAAATAATCATATCCATGGAAAATGATATAGATATTTATAAAAAATTCAATGTCAAATGATCATAGGAAATTGAATATTTCAATGGGACTAAAAGGAATCAAGGAAGTGAAGGTCAATACTATCCTTGGATAAATAAATAATAAACCAAACATAGTAGGAATAAGGATGTTATCAATATGACATATCCAAATTGGAGTAAAAATAAAGGGTTATTGTCATTGATGAATAGAGATACTATAAAAAGATCTTCTAAAACATTCTTGAGAAAAATATCCTTTCGTTTTGAAAAACATTTTGAAAAAAAATTTCTTTGAAAATCAATTTAAAAAAATAAATCTTTAAAAATAAATCTTTTAAACTTACAAAGTAAGCTTAAAATAAATGACAGTGGGTAAATCCATACATATCATATGAGGTAAAAAAGAACATTCATTTTGCGTTGTTAAATGGTTAGAAAAATTACTTGTTCAGAAAGAAAAAAGAATATTCTTTGAAAACATGGGTAAAAGAAAAAAAGGGAAATTTTTTTTAATAAATAATTTTTTTAAATGTTAAAAACATTTTTTAAAAACCTTTTTATAAAATAGGGCTTTTATAAGAAAACAGGTTCTCCAATAAAAGAAAGAATAAAGTCAAGTTTTCTTAAAAACATTTTCTAAAACATTTTGAGTACCAAAGAGTGTAAAATTGTACTAATACTTGAAAAGGGTCATGAATAACCATAGGAAATGAAAATTAAAGGTTTTATTAAACACTGTTCCAATGATTTACTTTAATTAAAATGAAATATCATTAAAATTATTCTTGAGTAAGATGGTCTTTAAACATTCCAAAGTGTCCCATGACACTTTGAAACATTTTAAATCATAACCCTCTGGAAGGAATAAAATTACATGAAAGTTTTAAATACCGTTAATATAAAAGTATTTAGGATATATTATATCAAAATTTATAGTAAATATACCACACAAATAAGTAAGTGTTGAATAAGACATTTATCTCACAGATTTAAAAATTGAGATAAAAATACCTTACCTTGAGTCTGACTTCTCTCGTGTGTCTTTATATTCATGAATAATAAACTTATGTTTATTATTTACTTTATCCATAAAGATTTTTGTTTTTATAATTAATTTTATTTCACTAATTACCATGTTTTATACAATTACTTAAACAATTAAGTTTACATCAGGTGTTTTGAACAAATTCGGTTTATGTGTCAAAAACTACTTTGGTAGGTCACATATGGTCAAGGGGGTCATTATAAAACATATATAGAATAATAATAATAAAATAATTATCATATTTATACATCAATTATACTTTTTAAACCCGTCATTAAATATGGTTATGAAAAATAAACCATTGTTACAATCATGGAGACGGTAGGTTGTACGTACGCATGAGTAACATTCCCATTTTTCAATGATCATTAGGGAAAGAAGGTAAATAAATTTAATAATTTAAAAATTATAATTATATCATAAATATCATATTATTTAATCATATATAATTATATATATAATTCTTGTGATGTAAAAGGAATCACATCGTGTTGAGGAGGCGGTAGTCCACACGTCCACGAACGACGTTATCACTTTTTAAGTGTGTAAAAGGGTAATAAAGAAAATGATATATTTAATATTTCCATAAATTTAATTATGTCATGAATATCATATATAAGTTTTTTATGTCACGTATTTTTAATTAAAACCATCCTTTATACATTCCATGTATCATGTGTATGAATTACATTGCTTTTAGGAGGGGGTAGTCCACACTTCCATAAATGATTGTATCATATTTATAAAAAATGGAAATCATAAAGGTATGTTCTATATAAAAAATTCAGAATAATAAATACATTATAAATATCATATATATCATATATAAAGATATTTTCCATCACAATTCCCACCATGAGAGGTGGTAAAGGAAGAACGAACAATTGTCATTTTGTGAGGCAGTAGTTCGCCGTACACATAAAAGATATGTTTGTTACCCATTAGATGGAAGTGTGTAATGCCCTGACCCTAGTTACCAAGAGTCGGTGCATTATTTTAATACATTTTAATGATTACAAGGAATAAAGTCTTGAAGGACCGATCAGTTTAGCAGTATTGGAAAAATAGATCACATACATGAATGTTACATTTTCACTTTAAGACGTACAAAAAAAACATAAATAATCTTTATGAATGCCATTATTCCCTTGGCTTAACCCTTCATATCAATCACATTACACTTCTTGGAATCCTGGGAAAAATAAAACATAGAAAGGGGTGATCTCAAATGTTCAGTAAGGGTAAGAAATACAGTGGAAACTTTCAAAAATAAGCATAAACATTTAAGGCAATGTATAAAACTAAAACAAAAGCCTTTTAAACTTGAACTTCAGCATAATATGGCAGAAATAAAATGAAATAATGCCATTTACTTATTCACATGGATATTCTACTAATCGAATAATCACATGCAATATCACTAACCACTTTCATAATGATGGAATGCATAATGCCAGACTATCATAACCACATAGCCAAGGCCTCGGGCCAAGACTACAAATAATATTTTTCTAAGGCCTTGTGTCAAGACACTAGTTTGTCTCATGAGACCTACCGATGCATCGAGGAGCTATAGCAGGCTCCACCCGTCACTTATTAATTCCAATGCATTCCCATATGAAAAGGTTCAAACATAACATAAACATTCATATTAAAACTAGCATATGAAATGTAAATACTTTATCCATAAACCACGAATGGTATAAGAATAACACATCCACAGTAAAACACATCACAAAAACATCAAAACAATATGGAAGTTTTTTATCATAACAAATAAACTTCAAATAAACTTAAAATCCATAAAAGGATAATGACATAGATGAAATCAAAACTATTTGAGAGAAATATCTCTTTTTTTGAAATCATTTAAAAGTCACGCATTTATTAAGGAAGTAATTTAAAAGAGATTTTTGAATCAAAGTGTCCCATACCACTTAGAAACTTTTGAAAATAAATATCATTTCAAAACATTCATGTCCATATAAATAAATCCTTAAAATCATTTTGAAAACATGGACATTAATTAAAAATATTTAGAAAGATAAATCTTTAAAACATTTAAAATTCTGATTTTGATAAAGAGTACCTTTCATAAATTCTTAAAATGTTCATTTTGAAATCATTTAAAAGTCACATAATTATAAAATAAAACATTTACTTTGAAAATATACTTATAAGATTGTAAGGGAAGCTTCGAAAATTTTATAATGGTGGAAAATAACCGCTCCCGCCGTATAAGTTTAAAAACACATTCTTACCTTAAATTTGTCGAAAAGGTTAAAAAGTACCTTGTTTGGAAAATGACGCAAAGATTCCTTTCAAAACACATAAGAGTATAAATGAATTTAACCCATTGTCTAGTGAATAGTAAAAATGTTTTTAAATAAATTTTTAAGGAACATGGATGTGGATGATAAAGAAATCCCAATAGATTATTACGTATAAACAACCTCAGATAATGAAGAGATTGCGAAATAAACCCTTACCAATTTGGTAACTTACGAGACATACAACCCATGAAAGAGGTATCATAAAATGAATATGTAAATACACATAAATTAAAGTTTATTACACACAGAATAAAATTATGGGCAGTACATACACCACATAAAAGGTAATAGTGGAAATATGGCATGAATCTCACGGGAATAAGGAGTGAGATGAAAACCCCTTACCTTGCACTTTCCTTTAGTAGAGGGTTCGTTTAACCTCATGTACGAAGATTTTAGTATGTTATTAAATTATACCAGAACCATATTAATATTTATGATATCATACATGATTCATTTATGACTTTATATTACCCATTTAATAATAATTTCCATGTTAAGTTAACATTTTGGGTAATAATCACTTTCTTTATCGTACGTGTTTTAACCTGTTACTCTTGGTTGTATCACTTAGATAATGATTTAAATACTTCCAGAATATAAAACATGATAAATATATCATATATATTTAGAATATAAATATGTATAATGGACATATATATGAAATTGAAAACACCGTTTATGGAGATGGTAGTACGTACGTACGCATAAACGTTGTTTCTGTTTTCATATAGTATTGAAGGGAAGTAAGTGAATAAGATATATGTAAGTACATAAATCCTTATATATATAAATATATATTTCTCCAGTAGCATTATTATGTCATATATTACATACTTATTAGTAATATATATTTTTATAATCGTCGATTAATGGTGAACTTGGAAATGAATCTCATCGCGTCGTGGAGACGGTAATCCGTACGTACGCACGAGTGAAAATATCATTCTTTTGATATTAAAATAATATATAATTGGATGTTATATCATATATACAGAATCATTATCATGTTATATTTATTATTTAAATGAATTACACATCATTATTATAGCCATCAAAATAATAATTTATTGAATAACAATTACACCACGACGTGGAGACGGTAAGCCGTACGTACGCACGTATGGTGACATGTTATTCGAAGGATGGATAGAATACTGAAATATGGTTGTAAAATGTTTATAATAACATCAAAGTATATATAATATACTGGAGTTATTATTTTAGAATGGTAATAAAAAATAAAGAAGAAGTGGAAGAAGAAAGGAACTTGAAAAGGGGTGGTGAAATCATTACCTCTTCTTCGGGTTCTTCCTTTTGATTTGATCAAAAGGGATCTTTAGGTTGGCTTTCTAACTAAAGGAAGGCCTATAGGATGAAGTGTGGTAAGTTGAGAGAGTAGTTGGGCAGAGGTTGGCCGAACCAAAAGGCTTTGAAGGTTTGAGTTAATGATAAGGGAGAGTGCCCTTTTATAAGAGGGGTGAGGGGCACCTTTGGAAAAGCTAGAAATATTATTTTATAATAAATTCATATTCGGTTTATAATGGCTCAAAAGTGGATTATTTAAAGTTTAAGGTGGGGATGGGTCGAAAACCACTCAACCAATAGAATTTAGACAGGTTTGGGTTACTATATTAACCTTATCTTTAAGTATTAACTCTTAGTTAATTAGTTTCACTTTTACAATGTCTCTTTGTATTTTTATATTATATGGTTAATAAACGTACTATATACATCCAAGAGACCCCCAAGTGGTCCATTAATGATACACATATCATGATATAAGTCTCTTGGCTGAACCTTAGATTTTTATGAATTTAATATCAATTAATAATATAATATTTGTTTTAAAAACTCTTTTATGTCAATTTTGTCACTATTCAATAATTGATTTTTGTAAAAATCATAACAGAATTATTACTTCGAAAAAAGTTAATTAAATAAATCCTAACATGTCTTATTAACCTATAAAATTATTTTAATTCATAAAAAGTCTCAAATTATATTTATTTGGGTATTTATAATATCAATTATTCTAATTTTTCATTAATTAGGTAATTACTGCATCATAATTGTGTCATAAATAAATTAAATTATTTAGTGTTTAAAAATTATAAATAAAATAAAATTATGTAGGAAATTTTTTTAGATTTCTAATTAATATTTAAAATCGAATTAATCTTATGTATAACACTATATTAAAAAAATTAGTAAATAAACTTTGATTTTAACTCTTTTAGCTCTTCTTTGAATTAAATAATAATAAATGTCCTAATCTAATCCAAGTGGACCTAAATGATAATATTTTATTACCAAGGTTGTTTTTGATCAAGATACACTTGTCCAATAGAATTAGGACATGTTTTAGGGTAATATTAATATCATTTTTACCCTTAATTACCCTATTTACTTTTAACCGTGGTAAATAAAAGTAAAAAGTTACTATTCACCAAAAAATTATTTTCATCTAATTGAACCACATTTTACTACTTGATATTAACCGTGTCTCTCGAATTTTCGAAATTCCATTCACAGAAGCGGTAAAATTAATTTTTATGAAAAAATCAGTTTTTTAACTACTACTTAGTGGTTTCACTATTCATCAAAAATTGAAGTTTTTCAGAACAATGCCAAAATTTCACCCTGAGATATAATTGATATTCCGAATTCAAAAATGATTTCTATTTTACAAAATTCCAAAAATATAAGTTACATTAATTAATTTTATAACTAATTCCCGCTGTTACAACAAATAGCATGTTTTTAAGAAACAATATATATCAAAAGATTGACAATTGTTTATGTCCAATTTCAAAGTGAAATTAATTCTAATGAACACCATTGAATTAAATGGTAAAAATATATTCTAATTATACTTTAAAACCACTAAATAATATAATTTATCACTATAAATTATTTTTATTAAAAAAATTGTTTTTAAGTATTTTTCACTATTCATAAAAATTGGAAGTTCAACTTAGGATAATTTCGATATTCCAAATCCAAAAATGAAGTCCATTTTGAGAGATAAAATTTATAAAATTTTAAAAAGTATGTATTAATATTTATAATGGTTACTTTGATTGGTCGTGGTGTGTGTTAGAACTCGAAGTTGCGTACAACACACGCTACTGTATTATTCAAAGAGAAGTGTACCGTGGAATCTCGGGGTGTTACATTCTCCCCTCTTTCAATAAATTGCGTCCTCACAATTTGATATTGTTCTTTGAAAATAAAAGTTGAAAATAGAAAATATCTTTGTGGAAAAACCCACATCAGAAATTTGGTTAATAAAATTTAGTCTTAACAAGATGAAAAGAGAAATGAAAGGGTCACAACAAAATTATGATCTCGATTAGGAGGATATTGGTGGCAATTATAGAAATATAATTGGAGGAAGAACGTAAATATTTATAGGTAGTGATTGAGGTCATCAATAACAAACAAGTTTAAAATTGGGGTACTTAAAGTCATCAATCTATGATGATTTAAAATACCATCAGTTCAACAAAACATAAGGTATTAGGATAACACATTTTTGACGTTTCAAAATATCTTAGTTGAAATCACACATCGAAAAATGAATTAATGAAGCCTCTATTTAAAATAAAGAGTGGTATGTATTAAGATTACTGAAAATAACACATACTAGGGTTCCATGTAGGAAAAAATGGATATGGAAGAGATATCTAACCATCAATTATCTGATGGAGAGTGGTAGAGAACATGGCTATGAAAAGGCCAACATTCCCAAAGCCATAAATTAATGATGATCTAAGGTACCATCTAGGACAACATTTTTGTTCTAAGTTCCTTTTCTTAATGTTGAGGAATTTATTTATGAGATTGGATAAGATCATAAGGAGATATACTTACTTTATAATTAGAGTTTTATCTATTTATAAATTTCTACCACAAACTCATCTTTCACCCCAAAACAAAATACAACTCAAAAATACTCTATTTATCCTAATCGTATAGGGTTCCAAATATAATGAATTTATAATTCACATATCAGACCCTTTATGTAAAGAAACTACATTATACCATCCAGGAACTTCATGTAGAATAATGGTAGGCGATAAATCCCAATTGCACTATGGTTGTGGGTTCAATTCCCGCAGCTTTGTCCAACATGACGGGTCATCGCACGGTCTGCATGTTGTCCTTTTATAAAAATCCAAAAAAGAACCTTTCAAACTTAATCCATTCCAACCATTAGACTTATCCAAAATACTATTATCCAAACTCACAGTCCAAAATTTATAAGGAAGTTAAACATAATGAGGATCCTTTTTTCCAGGTAATAACATGAGAACGCCTTCCTCATATATTCTTTTACAACACTGAAACATCCTGAATTACCAAAATCAACCATCTCTTATTCCAAAATCACTAACTCAATATTAGGACCATATTAAGGTTTATCTTTCCTTCAACCATGTAATTTCCAAAAAATTTAACTCGTTGTAGAGTCACTTTTCTTAGTACCATAAAATCTCAAATCTTTAATTAAATAGTACTGCAGTACAATCCTTATTTATTTCCAGAATATCATTGATACAACACTTAAATTAAATAATTGTAAAATAACAACATAAGAACACTAGTCATTCCTATTCATCTGTGGTAGTATCATAACATGATTATTATCCAATAGCATCATTTGTGGCATAGTCTCGTGACTGGGACATTGGTTCGCGTAGTGTCCAAACTCCTTGAAAATGAAGCATTGTAAATTTGAAACCATTTTCTTACCCTTGCAGTCACGTACATTGTGCCATTTTCCTCCACACTTATAACAAACTCCCATTCCTTTCAGGCAAGTTCCAGGGTGTTTCTTCCCATAGTTATCACATATGGGAAAATTCTTCTTTTCCCTCTTCCCTTTATCCATCATTCTCTCTTCCATCCTTTTCTTCTCTTGCTTCCCTTCAAAGCCATAGGACTCCGAGAATTATTTACTCATCTTATCAACACATGATATAATTTCTTCATATGATGATAATACGTGGGAAACTATTTACCTTCTAAATTCTAGCTTAGGACCACGAAAGATATGATCCTTCTTACTCTTTGGATCATACGTATTACGGGAGTTCACATTTCTTTTACTGGGCGCCATTTCTATACAATAGCATAAACTAGTTCAGTTTATGAATTGCAATGAATAATTACCAAACTTGTAAAATACCTAACACAAATTGAACAGTTTATGGATATAATCCATAATCATGAAAAAAAAATTCTTTGAGTAAGTATATACTCATATGCCCTTCATGATGGTTTGTAAAGAAAATGAGAATTATCCTAAGCATATCCCATGGGAGTGTTGTAACCAAGAGTGCAGCAAGGCCCATTGTCGTGCACTAGTTCCCGTTCGAGTCTAGCTCAAAGCGGTGTTTTCGGGTTTTACCCCTAAGTACATCTGTGCCAGAGCCGCCTCTACCTGCTCATATCCAGACAGGGATGTATTTCTCGGAAAACTCACAAAATCTCTACAATACCAAAATTCTAGGAAGTTCTTCTATACTAATCCTCAAAGTCTATCTTAGGGCTATGTGCTCTAATCATAGTTTATCTAAATCTAATTTCCAAGGTTATTGCTAAAGTTCCTCTGATACCAACTTTAATGCCCCGACCCCAGTTACCCAGAGTCGGTGCATTATTTTAATACATTGGAATGATTACAAGGAATCAAGTCCCGAAGGACCGATCAGTTTAGCAGTCTTGGAAAAATAGATCACATACATGAATGTTACATTTTCACTTTAAGACGTACAAAACAACATAAATAATCTTTATGAATTCCATTATTCCCTTGGCTTAACCCTGCATATCAATCACATTACACTTCTTGTAATCTTGGTAAAAATAAAACATAGAAAGGGGTGAGCTCAAATGCTCAGTAAGGGTAAGCAATACAGCAGAAACTTTCAAAAATAAGCATAAACATTTAAGGCAATGTATAAAACTAAAACAAAAGCCTTTTAAACTTGAACTTCAGCATAATATGGAATAAATAAAATAAAATAATGCTATTTACTTATTCACATGGATATTCTACTAATCAAATAATCACATGCAATATCACTAACCACTTTCATAATGATGGAATGCATAATGCCAGACTATCATAACCACATAGCCAAGGCCTCGTGCCTAGACTACAAATAATATTTTTCCAAGGCCTTGTGCCAAGACACTAGTTTGTCTCATGAGACCTACCGATGCATCGAGGATCTATAGTGGGATCCACCCGTCACTTATTAAGTCCAATTCATTCCCATATGAAAAGTTTCAAACATAACATAAACATTCGTATTAAAACTAGCATATGAAATGTAAATACTTCATCCATAAACCACGAATGGTATAAGAATAACACATCCACAGTAAAACACATCACAAAAACATCAAAACAATATGGAAGTTTTGTATCATAACAAATCAACTTCAAATAAACTTAAAATCCATCAAAGGATGTTGACATAGATGAAATCAAAACTATTTGAGAGAAATATCTCTTTTTTTGAAATCATTTAAAAGTCACACATTTATTAAGGAAGTAATTTAAAAGAGATTTTTGAATCAAAGTGTCCCATACCACTTCGAAACTTTTGAAAAGAAATATCATTTCAAAAAATTCATGTCCATATAAATAAATCCTTAAAATCATTTTGAAAACATGGACATTAATTAAACAGATTTAGAAAGATAAATCTTTAAAACATTTAAAATTCTGATTTTGATAAAGAGTACCTTTCAGAAATTCTTAAAATATTCATTTTGAAATCATTAAAAAAGTCACATAATTATAAAATAAAACATTTACATTGAAAATATACTTATAATATTGTAAGGAAAGCTTCGAAAATTTTATAATGGCGGAAAATAACCACACCCGCCGTATAAGTTTAAAAAGACATCCTTACCTTAAATTTGTCAAAAAGGTTAAAAAGTACCTTGTTTGGAAAATGACGGAAAGATTCCTTTCAAAACACATAAGGGTATAAATGAATTTAACCCATTGTCTAGTGAATAGTAAAAATGTTTTTAAATACATTTTTAAGGAACATGGATGTGGATGATAATGAAATTCCAGTAGATTATTATGTATAAACAACCTCGGATAATGAAGAGATTGCGAAATAAACCCTTACCAATTTGGTAACTTACAAAACATACAACCCATGAAAGAGGTATCATAAAATGAATATGTAAATACACATGAATTAAAGTGTATTACACAAATAATACAATTATGGGCAGTAAATACACCACACAAAAGGTAATAGTGGCAATATGGCATGAATCTCACGGGAATAAGGAGTGAGAAGAAAACCCCTTACCTTGCACTTTCCTTTAGTCGATGGTATGTTTAACCTCCTGTACAAAGATCGTAGTATGTTATTAAATTATACCAGAACCATATTAATATTTATGATATCATACATGATTCATTTATGACTTTATATTACCCATTTAATAATAATTTCCATGTTAAGTTAACATTTCGGGTAATAATCACTTTCTTTATCGTACGTGTTTTAACTTGTTACTCTTGGTTGTATCACTTAGATCATGATTTAAATAATTCCAGAATATAAAACATGATAAATATATCATATATATTTAGAATATAAATATGCATAATAGACATATATATGAAATGGAAAACACCGTTTATGGAGACGGTAGTCCGTACGTACGCATAAACGTTGTTTCTGTTTTCATATAGTATTGAACGGAAGTAAGTGAATAAGATATATGTAAGTACATAAATCCTTATATATATAAATATATATTTCTACAGTAGTGTTATTATGTCATATATTACATACTTATTAGTAATATATATTTTTATAATCGTCGATGAATGGTGAACTTGGAAATGAATCTCATCGCATCGTGGAGACGGTAATCCGTACGTACGCATGGGCAAAAATATCATTCTTTTGATATTAAAATAATATATAATTGGATGTTATATCATATATACAGAATCATTATCATGTTATATTTATTATTTACATGAATTACACGTCATTATTATACCCATCCAAATAATAATTTATTGAATAACAATTACACCACGACGTGGAGACGGTAAGCCGTACGTACGCACATATGGTGACATGTTATTAAAAGGATGGATAGAATACTGAAATATGGTTGTAAAATGTTTTTAATAACATCAAAGTATATATAATATACTGGAGTTATTATTTTAGAATGGTAATAACAAAGAAATAAGAAGTGGAAGAAGAAAGGAACTTGAAAAGGGGTGGTGAAATCATTACCTCTTCTTTGGGTTCTTCCTTTTTATTTGATCAAAAGGGCTCCTTAGGTTGGATTTCTAACTAAAGTAAGGCCTCTAGGATGAAGTGAGGGAAGTTGAGAGAGTATTTGGGCAGAGTTTGGACGAACCAAAAGGCTTTGAAAGTGTGAGTTAATGAGAAGGGAGAGTTCCCTTTTATAAGAGGGGTGAGGGGCACCTTTGGAAAAGCTAGAAATATTATTTTATAATAAATTCATATTCGGTTTATAATGGCTCCAAAGTGGATTATTTAAAGTTTAAGGTGGGTATGGGTCTAAAACCACTAAACCAATAGAATTTAGACAGGTTTGGGTTACTATATTAACCTTATCTTTAAGTATTAACTCTTAGTTAATTAGTTTCACTTTTACAATGTCTCTTTGTATTTTTATATTATATGGTTAATAAACTTACTATATACATCCAAGAGACCCCCAAGTGGTCCATTAATGATACAAATATTATGATATAAGTCTCTTGTCTGATCCTTAGATTTTTATGAATTTAATATCAATTAATGATATAATATTTGTTTTAAAAACTCTTTTATGTCAATTTTGACACTATTCAATAATTGATTTTTGTAAAAATCATAAAAGAATTATTACTTCAAAAAAGTTAATTAAATAAATCCTAACATGTCATATTAACCTATAAAATTAGTGTAATTCATAAAAAGTCTCAAATTATATTTATTTGGGTATTTATAATATCAATTATTCTAATTTTTCATTAATTAGGTAATTACTGCATCATCATTGTTTCATAAATAAATTAAATTATTTAATGTTTAAAAATTATAAATAAAATATAATTATGTAGGAAATTTTTTTATCTTTCTAATTAATATTTACAATAGAATTTATCTTATGTATAACACTATATTAAAAATGTTTTAGTAAATAAACTTTGATTTTAACTCTTTTAACTCTTCTTTGAATTAAATAATAATAAATGTCCTAATCTAATCCAAGTGGACCTAAATGATAATATTTTATTACTAAGATTGTTTTTGGTATAGATACACTTTTCCAATAGAATTAGGACATGTGTTAGGGTAATATTAATATCATTTTTACCCTTAATTACCCTATTTACTTTTAATTGTGGTAAATAAAAGTAAAAAATTACTATTCACCAAAAATTATTTTCATCTCATTGAACCAGATTTTACTACTTGATATTAACCGTGTCTCTCGAATTTTCGAAATTTCATTCACAGAAGTGGTAAAATTAAGTTTTATGAAAAATTCAGTTTTTTAACTACCAATTAGTGGTTTCACTATTCATCAAAAATTGAAGTTTTTCAGAACAATGCCAAAATTTCAACCTAAGCTATAATTGATATTCCGAATTCAAAAATGATATCTATTTTAAAAAATTCCAAATATTTAAGTTGCATTAATTAATTTTATAATTAATTCCCGCTGTTACAACAAATAGCGTGTTTTTAAGAAACAATATATATCAAAAGATTGACAATTATTTATGTCCAATTTCAAAGTGAAATTAATTATAATGAACACCATTGGATAAAATGGTAAAAATATATTCTAATTATACTTTAAAACCACTAAATAATATAATTTATCACTATAAATTATTTTGATTAAAAAAGTTGTTTTTAAGTATTTTTCACTATTCATAAAAATTGGAAGTTCAACTTAGGATAATTTTGATTTTCCAAATCCAAAAATGAAGTCCATTTTGAGAGATAAAATTTCTAAAATTTTAAAAAGTAGGTATTACTATTCATAACGGCTACTTTGATTAGTCGTGGTGTGTGTTAGAACTCGAAGTTGCGTACAACACACGCTACTGTATTATTCAAAGAGAAGCATACCGTGGAAGCTCGGGGTGTTACAAAGTGTGTGTAAGTTTAGATGAAAAACATAATATAAAAATATATTAGTTTATTGAGGATAAGTTTTTTGTTATATAATCAATGAATAAGGAGATTTTTGGGTCTAGATAATGGAAATAATACCTAAAGAGCTTGAGGAAAGATGTTACCTCTTCTTTGGGTGACTCCTTTTGGTTTGCACCAAAGGGATTCCTTTGATAGATTTACTTCAAAAGGGAGGATTATAGGATTATGTGAGTGATTTTTAGGAGCTATTTGGTTAGATATTTTTTATCCAAAGTGGCTTGAGAGGTGTGAGGAAGTGGGAGAGTTGAGTGCCTTTTTATAGTGGAGGAGGAGTGACACTCTTATAAATTTTGGAAAAGGGAATTCCACCCACATTTTTTAAATTTAAATTGGATCCAATAATGTTTAAAATTAAATATAAGTGATTATAGAGTCGAAATATGTCCATACAATGGATTTTAGACAAGTGTCTAGGTTATTTGGACCCTTATTAAGCTTAATTTCACCTTAATCATTGTAATTAATTTTAATTACTTTCACTAATATTTTTGGTAAAAAAATATGTTTACCTTATTATAAATTATAAAATATTCTAATTAAAATTATGGAATAAATTTTTTCAAATTCCAATCATATAAGTGGCAGAAATTAATTTAAATTTAATCCCATAGACGAGACGATAATGGGGGTTTTTAGAGTAAAAACATTCAAAAGTTTTCTAAATTTTTATATTCAATTTCAAAGTGAAATTGATTATAATGACCTACATTGGATTAATTGATAAAAAATTAATCTATTTAAATTTTAAAAACAATTAAAATTATAATTTAACCTTATAAATCAATTATTTGAAAAAATAGTTTTGAATTAAAATTCATTATTGTTCATTAATCATTAAAAAATGAAACTTCACAGAAAAATACCAAAAAATAACATTAAGCTAATTTTTATATTATGATTTCAAATATGAAGTTTATTTTGACATATAAGATTTTTAAAATTTCCGTGAATTAGATCTAAAATATGTTCAACATTAAAATGCGGTAAAAGTACCTTAATAAAAATATAGGTTTTTATGTGTAATATTAGGTTTGTTCTTATCTCATGCCTATAAAATCTATTAAATGAATGTAAAAATATTTGATTGAATATAATATATATATATATATTACATTAATATTACTCAATAATTTTAATTAATTTAATTTATTATTACAAAACATCTTTGTGAGCGTAAAAATAGTTTTCTATAAAAACATTCCATTTATATTAAATTGGTTCTTATAATCATTTCTAATTAATTTTTAACCAATGAATTTATTTTATATTTTGTATAAACCAAATATTTTCATAAGTTAGTTAATACTATTCATAACTGTTAATTTAACTGTTAGGTTATATCTTATTATATTAAATAATAATATTTTAATAATATATTATTGTTTAGTAAAACTCGGTCTTGCATGTAACGCAAGCCATTGAAGAACCTCATTGTTGCATGTGACATATGCTAACTTTTTTTCATATTCAATAAATATATAAAATATATTGGTTTTATTTAAAATAGTAAATATATTGTAAAGTCTTGGGATATTATATTCCCTTATGTTCTTGGTGTTGCGTCTCATACACGCTATCGAATATAATGTTCCTACTTTAGATTTTTGGGGAATTACATTCTCCCGAACTTAATTAAATTGCATCCTCTCAATTTAAACTTTATCTTGGTGATATATTGTTTTATGTTTACTATGTTTGAAATCTCACAATGTGAGAAGGGTTCATAATAAATCCTGTAGAAAATTGAAAATTTAAAGTATAAAGGTCACATGGAATAACATATCACTAGGTCTCTAAGTAGTAGAACATTAGTGGAAAGTAGAGATATGTACTTAGAGTAAAAGCATTAATATTTATAGGGACTGATTGAGGTCATCAATTATAAATAAATGAATGATCAATGGAAATTTGAGGGGCCCAAATCCATAAATATGAATTGATTTAGAAGACCATTGTTTCAAAAAAAATTAAGGTATTAGGACAATTTTTTTTTAAGATCATTTTCCTCATGTTGATAAATTCCATTACCACCTAAGAATATAAGGAAATTTACTAACATGATATGTTTTAATTTCATATGAAAAATTCTGTCTTTTGGTTGTTCTTTGATAAAATTCTAATTCATACCTTACTCCATGAAATGGATATCCTAGAATGAATCCCCCACTTTGAAGCACTAATATTTTCTTTTAATAGATCATAATACCCATAAAATAAGTCATTATATTTTTCTTGAAGTTTTTTCCAAAACTGATATCATTAATACATTAATCTATAAACCTAAAAATCAATGCTATTGGTTCATCATTAATATTTATTCATCAAATTGTTTAACTAAAAACAATGAAATATTAATTAGGACATTGCGTAGGTCAGTTGTTAGTGTAAAACACTTATCATCCTTCAGTCATTGGTTCAAGACCCACAGCCTTTCCAGACTTGATTGGTTGTCACTCGACATATAGGTTATCATTTTCTAAAACCATATTAATATAATTTTTAAAAATTAATATGATGGACATCTTGAAATAAGGTTAATCACTAAATAGACTTTTAAGTAAGGTTTTCAATATAACCCCAATAAATAAATACTTCATCCACTTATTTCCACAAAGATCCTCATTCTAGATTTTATCATCTAGAAGAGGGAATTGGCTCAAGTAATGTTTAGGTTCCCCATATTTATGACAACGAACTATAAAATATTCCTTATGATGAGTTTCATTTCCCTCCATCGCACTCTTAATTTTTACACATAAATTCTTTAAATTATATCATTATTTCTCTCATGTTGGACTCCTCATGTGTTAATCATATTTTAATGATCACAAATCCTATTAACCATGTTTACTCTATCTCAAATCATGTGTAGAGATGGTTGGTTTCCCTATGCTTTAAATAAACTATAAAAAATCATGATTCCTATAAATCGTGTATGATTATTGTAAACTATATTTAGTTTTTGTTATATAAGGATTTATTCTATGAATGATTAAGTATAATTCATTCTATGAATATTACTGCGTAAGACTGTTTACAGATATTTGGCTAAGTCTGAGAAACTGTGAGTCTGCCACTGATTCTGTTTTTCTGGCAAATGACCCAGACACTGTGACCCAGACACCGTGACCCAAACACCGTGACCCAGAAACCATGACCCAGACACCGTGACCCAGACACCGTGAATCAGACACCGTGACCCAAACACCATAACCAGTTCCAGATCTCATGAAGTTTGTGACACTGGTTCCTTACTACCATCACCAAGACACCATTCAAATTTTGGAAAAGGACAAGACACTATGATCCTAACGCCACATATGTGCTACTGGTTACTGAGCTCAATGCAACTATAGCATCATGACTGTCTCACCACTAAAAGGAAAATAAGAATACATCATTTCATGGTGACACAATTTCCAAGTGATATCATTTCAAGACAAACTGTGACTCCATTCTTTAATCTATTTTGTCATTTTCAATTTAATTTCTAGCGGTCATATTTGAGTCATTTAAAGTCACTGACATAATTAACATTTCTTTTTAGACATGTTACCTGATATTATGAAGTACGTGGTGCAAAATACATACATCTTGTCGGTTCCAACGTGTGAACCTACAATTAAAAAGGAAGATAAGTTAGCCTGCAAACATACACAAACATAGAAGAAGAAGAGTTAGTTTTTTTGATAAAGAAAATTATGCATGCAATAAGACACAACTGAAGAATACACGAATCACTCTCAATTAAAAAAGGTTGGAATACTATATATCAAAATCAAAATCATCTTTATAGTGCCAACTCTATTAAGAAATTGAGCTAGATCTAACTGGAAACCAGATCACCAGACTTGTGATACTCTATTTTTCACAAGAATACACGATACCTGCTTTTGCTTCATCCTAAAAGCCTAGAGCTACATAGAATATCACTCAGAGAACTTCTAACCCTTTCTCGTCATCTTTGATCTGTTGTGTACTATTTTTATCTTTCGATCAGTGTGTGTGGGTGTGTCTGTATTAAAAACACACATTGTCTCCTATATTAAACTGATGGATACAAGATATCCTTCCTCTCATCACTTATTACATATTTTTACTCCCACGGATAAGTGTGGTAGAGGTCCTTGTGTGGCATGGTATTTTATACCCATGAAGAATAGTGGATGAGGTCATGTGACCTGGATAGTCTTGTGCATTGTTTTTTACCCCGATCCAGGGTGTGGATCAAGTTTATTAATATAAACTGCTTGGTGGAAGGTGATCACCAAGTGGAGTGGATTACATCTTGGTTTGAGACTGAACCACTTGGTTTATCTTCTGTGTCTTTTAATTTAATTTTTCTCTGCCTTACTGTATATTTTAGAAAACACTAGATTATACTTTGATAGTTAGTCTTGGATAGAAGTTATAATTTTTTTTCCTCATTAGAATAGATTCAAAAGTTGTATCAATAATTCACATTGATATTACTGATAATTAATCAATCTTCTGAGAAGTTATTCGAATATTCAAACTATTATAATAGTATTACCTTGATTAACTTGGTTGTATTTATTTTTATAGGGAAGATTTTTAAGTGAAATTTTTAATAGAAATTTCTATAGATACTCAATTCACCCCCCCTCTTGAGTAATCTACTCCGACCAACATTTGGTATCATAGGATTTTATTCTTATTAAGACTCTATTTTTATATCTGTTCAACTGTGATTTTATTTGTACTTTAAAGATCTGTAAATATCTATTAATTCTAAATTTATAGCTCTTTAAAATTATTTCTTTATTATGGATAATAGACTCAAAGGTTCTAAAAAATATATACCTCCATTATTTAATGGAACTTATTATGCCCAATGGAAAAATAAAATGAAAACGCATTTAGAAATTATGGGTTTTGAAATTTGGTCTTCAATTATAGATGAGTATAAAATTCCTGCTACTGATAGAATTACATGGGATGACCCAACCAAGACTACTTATAAAAATAATTGAAAAGACATGAATTCCCTATATTTCTCCTTGGGAGATGAGGAATTTAATATAATTTCTGCTTGTAAAACTACCCATGAAATTTAGGATACTTTTTATATTTCACATGAAGGAACTTCTAGTGTAAAATAAATGAGACATAATACTTATATTATTAAATATGATAACTTTAAAATAAATCATGATGAGCCTATTTCTGACATGTATTTCAGGTTCAATGAAATTTTCAACACAATGATCTCTCTTAGAAGAGAAGTTACAGCCAAAGAATAAATTATGGGGATTCTTAGAAGCCTACCTGATAGATGGATAGGAACATCTGTCTCAATTAGAGAGTCATGTGACATCAAAAATTACTTGTAAAAGAACTCATAGGGAAAATAATGATGTATGAAGAGGAGCGGAAAGTCAAAATGGAAGAGGATGATGAACCTAAAAGAAAATTGGTGGCATTAAAGACCACCAAATCTAAATACAAAGAAAAGGAGAAACTACAAGTTTCTGTAGAAAGTTCCAGTATTGAATAATCTTCACCTAACAGTGATGAGTAAATGGATTAATTATCTAGAAGGTTTAAGAAATTTTACAAAAGGAAGAGATTTTTTAGAAAGCCTAGATTCAATGGAATATATGATCAAAAGGGATGTTGGAAGAAATATTGGAAAATAAATGACAAGTTTGATGAGATAGTATGTTATTAATGTAAGTTAAAGGGACATGTAAAGGCAGACTGTCCCAAGCTCAAGTATAAAATGAAATATGAGGACAAATATAAAAAGTATAAAAAGGAAATAAAAGAAACTTGGAGTGCTTCTAAGGATAGTTCAAGTGACTCCGAGTCTTCACATGATGAACAAGATAACAAATCCAATATGTGTTTCATGAAAAAAATATCTGAGGTAACCCTGGAATCTACTGTACAAAATTCCTATTATTTTGGAGATGAAAGTGATTCTGAAAATATGTCTAAAGAATAAATGTTTGAGTATTGAAATATGATTTAAGAGACATGTAATTAACTAAATGATAAATACAAGTCCTTAAAGAAACATTATGCTCTTACCTAAACTGTTAAAACTAAACTTACTGTAGAAAGAGAGAAAAATGTTCAATTACTCAAAGAAAATAATGAATTAAATATATCTAATGAGTAACTGAAAAATTATCTTCAAATGTTCACTAATGGTAAAGATACCTTGGTACAAATTCTAGGTAAACAGATTTCCCATGAATACACTACTGGTATTGGCTATCAACCTAGTAAAAGAAATTTTGGAAAAAAAAATTGTTTCTAAATCTATAACATATAGTTTTACTCCTAGTTCAGGAAAACATTCTACTAGTTAAAATTATGATACGCACTCTACTATTTTGAGTTTTTATGGACCAAATAGAGTTTATTTCTCAAATACTTTACATAATGCTTATAGGAAACCTATGAGGCATATGTGGGTTCCTAAAGAACTAGTTACTGATATTATGGACCCAAAAAAATATGGGTACCAAAGTCTATTTTTATTTGACTATTTTGTAGGAAAATTGTTTAAAGAGGTCCTATAAAAGCTTATGGTACTTGGACAGTGGGTGTTCAAGACACATGACAGGAGACTATTCATGTTTCAAGAACCTAATAGATGTTGATGGTGGACATATCACCTTTGGTGACAATGCCAAAGGAAAAAAATCATTCGCCTTGTCCAAATCGGTAACTCTAACTTAGTTTTAATTTCCAAAATACTTTTTTTATGGACTGAAATATAATATGCTTAGTATTTCACAACTATGTGATGATTGATTTCATGTTAAATTTGAAAATGATGCTTTCAGGGTTTTTAATTCTAAAAATGAATTAGTATTTTCAGAATTAAGAAATGAAAATGTATATTCTGTTTACTTATATTCTTTAGTTTCTCAAAATGCTTCATGTTTAAGTCTGTTTCACAAAGAATCTTGGATTTGGAATAGAAGACTAGGAAACTTTAATATTCACTCCCTTAGAAAGCTAACTAGAAAGTGTAGTCAAATATCTACCCAAACTAGAGTTTCCAAATGATAATGTGTGTAATCCTTGTCAAAAGGGAAATCAACACAAATTTTCCTTCAAACCAAAGAAAGAAGTTTCAACTTCTCAACCTCTCGAGTTGGTTCACATGGATTTTTTTAGACCATTGAGAGTTTCTAGTTTAAATGGGAAGAACTATGTTTATGTTCTTATAGATGACTTTTCTATATATACTTAGACCTTCTTTTTGGATCACAAAATTGAAGTCTTCTCTCATTTCATAAAATATTCTAAAACTATAGAAAACCTTAGTGGACTTATAATTTAATATTTAAGAAGTGATCATGGTCGTGATTTTGAAAATCAAGAGTCTGAATCTTTTTTTTCACAAAATGGCTATAGTCATAATTTCTCTTCTCCTAGAATACCTCAACAAAATGGAGTTGTAGAAAGAAGAAATGGGACCTTGAAAGAAATTTCTAGAACCATGATTAGTGAATATGACTTACCTATTTACTTTTGGGAGGAAGCAATAAATACAGCATGTTGTATTATTAATAGAGTATTGATTAGACCTATTCTTAAAAGAACTCCATATGAGTTATGAAACAATAGAAAACCCAAAGTAAACTACTTCAAAGTCTTTGGCTACAAAGTTTATATCCTTAATACTAAGGATAATCTTGACAAGTTTGTATCCAAGAGTGATGAAGGAAACTTTCTAGGATACTCAATCTCTAGTAAATCCTATAGAGTTTTTAATAAAAGAACTAAATGTGTGGAGGAATATATCAATGTAAAGTTTGATGAGACATATCCAAATGAGCCTAAGAACTCTCTAGAAAATCTTTAGGGTGATATGTAAAATCTAGAAATCAATACTAAATCCTCCAACTATCCTGTAAAAGAATCTGTAAAAACTTCTAGTGCTGGAAATTCTCTAGATTCAAGTCATAATGAACTCGAACCTGTTGAAGAATCTGAAATAACTAGCCCCTATTTTTCTAGAGTTGTTATAACCCTTAAGAACCATCCTTTAGATTTTGTTGTAAGATATTTAGATAAAGGAACTCAAACTAGATATTCTCTTAGAAATCATGTTAAAAATCATGTTTTCTTGTCACAGCTTGAAACTAAAAACATTAATGATGTTATCAATGATGAATTTTGGGTGATAGCTATACAAGAAGAACTTAATCAGTTTGAAAGGAACAAATTTTGGAAACTTTTTGATATAATCAATGATATATTTACCATAGGCACTAAGTTGGTGTTTAGAAATAAGGTATATGAAGCTTGTAACATAGTTAGAAACATGGCTAGATTGGTTGCACAAGGCTATAGTCAAGAAGAAGGAATTGACTATGAGGAGACCTTTTCACCTATTTATAGAATTGAAGCCATAAGAATCCTACTTTCTTATGATTCCCATTTTAATTTCAAACTATATCAAATGGATGTCAAAAGTGAATTCCTAAATTGGTATATATCTGAGGATGTCTTTGTTGAAAAACCCCATAGTTTCACAAATCCTCACTTTCCAAATCATGTTTTCAAATTATCAAAAGCTTTATATGGTTTAAAACAAGATCCAAGATCTTTTTATGATAGATTAAGTACTTTAATTATTTCTAAAGGTTTTACAAAAGGTATATCTAATCCTACTATTTTTATAAAATGAATTTACAATGATGCTATATTAGTTCAAATTTATGTAGATGATATTAAAACTGGATCTTCAAAAAAATATTTATGTATTGAGTTTTCTGAAATGATGCAAAATGAATTTGAAATGAGTTTAATGGGTGAACTAAAATTATTTCTTTGATTCCAAATATTTTAAAATAAATATGGTATTATTTTAAATCAAATCAAATACACTAAATATCTTCTAAAATGTTTTGGCTTTGATAGCACTAAAAGTAGTGATACTCCAATGAGTACTACTTGTAAGTTAAATCTTGATTAAGATGGAAAATCTGTTGATCAAACCACTTATAGAGGAATGATTAGAAGCTTACTCTACTTAACTGCTAACCGACCTGACATTATGTTTAGTGTATGTATGTGTGCTCGTTTTCAAGAAAACCCTAAGGAATATCATTTAAATGAGGTTAAAAGGATTTTCAAATACCTCAAACATACACCCAATCTGGTATTATTCTATCATAGAGGACAATCATTTGAGTTATTTAACTATTATGATACTGATTTTGGTGGTTGTAAGTTATATAGAAAAATCACTTCTGGAACATGTCACTTTTTAGGAAAGTCTCTAGTATCATGGTGTAGTAAGAAACAAAAATATGTTGCATTGTCTACTACCGAAGCTGAATACATAGCTACTGGTAGTTGTTGTGCACTAATTTTGTGGATGAAACACACATTACTAGATTTTGGATATCAATTCAGGCATGTACCCATAAATTGTGACAATACAGGTGTTATTAACATTTAAAAACAATCTTATTTCATATTCTAGGACAAAAAATATTGATATAAGACATTACTTTTTGAGATACAATTATCAAAAATGTGATATCACTTTGGAATTCATTGGAACTGAATATCATCTTGCTGATATATTCACTAAACCATCAAATTTTTAAAGGATATATTACTTAATACATGAATTAGGAATGATAAATATCAATTAAAAAATGTACTGTTTCAAAAACTTACTGTTTCACAATTTATAGTTTCATGATTTACGGTTTCACAAGTCACTGTCTTAGAATTACTGTCCCACTCTCATAATTCTACAGGTTACTATCTTGAAGTTACTGTTTCATGTTTACGGTCTCACAGTTATTGTCTCTCAGTTACTGTCTTACACTTACTATTTAAAATGATGTAGTCACACCATTTGGAGATACACTATAAATATGACACTGTGAAAATATATTTCGGTCTCACCATGAAAATCTGTTTTGGTCTCACCGTGACAATTTGTTCTGGTCTCACTGTAATGACAATTTTTCTTTTTATTTATATATTATTACTTGTATCATTGTGTTGATTATTTTATTGTTTTTATCCTGTGCTTTTGAATTTGTGATGCTTGAAATCCCTAAATGATATAAATGAAATATCTTTTCTTCACTCAAGATCTGTTCTCTTGAAACTACAACCCTTCTCCGAAATCGTAAATCCTCTTTTATCCCTTCACATCTCTCTCTCTCTCTCTCTTGAACCCTAGTTGAATTCCCAGAATGAAGAACCCATCTTTATCAACTCCTAAGAAGTGAAGATCTCAGAAGAATGTGAAAAGGGAGCTGAAGGTAGTGCTTGAAGGACTGTTGAACCCGAATCTTGTTGATAGAATAGTAGTTCCAGAAAAGGAAATCTGTACTAAGTGGTTGCTGATAGGTAAGTCCTTAGTTTTGAAAGTACTAAAAGAGTAGGTATGGACAAACTGGTTCACAAAAGAGGCAAGGTCGATTTATCCAAATCTTGTTGCTCAGTTTTATCAGTTTTTCTAGTTTTCATTCAATTATGAAGATGGTTTTGTTGTAAGAAGCTAGATTAATGGTCAAAGATGCACTTTTTCCTTGAGGTTATGGTCTGCCTGCCTAGTGATACCTCATGAATGAATTTTTGAGGACTACCAAAGAACTCCTCATCCTCCAAGTGATATTTTTGTCTTAGAAGAGGCCTTGGGAAGCTTGACTGGAAATAAAAAGAAAAGAAGAGAAATTGTTGCAGAGTTGGATGGTGAATCGAGGTTGTTGTTTAAGTTCATTCAGAATCTAATTAGTCCAGGGAAAGGATATTTTTCTACCCTCAAGTATCAATATGTATTCTTGATACATCTTATGAAAAATGGGCACAAGATTAACCTATTTAAGTATATTATACTTCACATGTGTGAGTTTATTAATAAAAATTAAAAGTCTACCTCCTTGTTCTATTCAAAGATGATCTCTGTAATGCTGTAAGCTAAAGGAATGGTTGGACTGAATGAAGAATTCATCAAAGACTATGAGTTCTATATCTCAAATGTTACAGTCAAAAGAATGAAAATAAGTTGGAATCCATGGAAAAATTCTTTTGTGGAGGATAATGAAAGGATTTATGAAAATTTTAATCTAATTGAGCATCTTTCAAGACCTAAGAACATATCTGATCCTGGTTTGGAACTAGAGGAAATTGTTGACTATCCTATTGAAGAAGAAGAAGAGGCAGTTGTTTCACCTATGGAAGGAACTATATTGGATAAGGAATATAGTGATCTAACTATTCCACAAAATATAGTTTAGAAGGAAGAAATTGTTACTGAAAGAAGTGTTGATTTAGAATAAGAACCTGCTTCTAGAAAAAATCTGATATTAATTTAAAAGAAAAGATTATTCCTGAGGATCATCTAGAAAAAGAAATTTCTATTGAGAAAGAGTCTATGGTTGAGGAACATTTAGAGGAACAAGATAATCCTGAAGTTATCCTTTTTTTCTAAGGAAAGAATGGAGAAATCCTTCCATTTGTCTAGAAAAGAAATGGGTGAGACTATTGGAGATGAAATTTTAGAAACAGATCAAGCAACTGAATATCTTAGTCCTATGATAGATTCACCTATTGAGGGGGAGCATCACCCCAGTCTAGAAATTATTGAAGTTCCTAATCCTATTGATCAAAGCACTATGGATACCTGGTATAAGTTCCCTAGCTACTTTTATGTGGATAATTCCCAGGAGGCCTCGGTTAAAAGCATAGACCTTTCTATTATGTTTCAATTAAAACCAGTTTCTGCTTTAGAAGTAATCTCTACTAAGGAACCTAAACCTGTTTCAGTTCCTATTCCTAAACCTTCTCAAGAACCTTCTGCTTCTGTGAGCCACAGTGATTTGAAAGCCTTTGGAGCTACTCTATTAGATGGATTTGAAAAGATCATGAACACACAACCTTCTCCTGTTAAAAATCTTAGTTAAAGAGATGATGCCTTGCTGTTAGAGAAAATCATATGGAAGATTCAACCAAAAATTCTTCATGAAATACAAGAGGTTTGAATTGAAAACAAGTAGTTGAGTAATGAAGTGAAGTATCTCCAAGATATGGTTGAAGATATACAAAAAGTGTTGCAATCATGACAAGCTCCTGTTGATCATTCTATTGAGGATGTTAGTGGTCATATTCCACATAAAGTTGCCTCTTTGATTTAACCAAACTAGACTTCAATATTTGACAAAGTGGATGAGAGAAACATCCAGATAGTAAATGAGATGCATGAGATTATTGTTGGTCTTAAAAACTGACTGATGAGTACAAGGGTTGTCTACAGAAAGTTCTAAATCAGCTCAAGTCCCTCACATCAGCTGTTACAGCCTCTACTACATCTAGAGAGTCATCCCAACCCATTGATAGTGGTTTGCTCAAAACTGTTATTAAGGAGGAACTTAAATCAGTGTTAAGTGGATTTTACAAGGAGAGTTTATCTACGGTTGTCAAGAATAGTGAAAGAGTCCTTGATTTGGTGAGGATTCATTCAAAGATTGCAAATGATGATTAGGAATAAATTAATAAGAAAGGATCTTCTTAAATCGTGATATGACCAATCATTTCAAATATCTTGTAGAGAATTTGAAAATACCTCTTGTCACTCAAGCCTACAAGACTCGAGTCCAAAAGATAAAAAACTTCACTCCTATATTGGACAAATTCATGGAGAACAAAGATGATTTCGAGAAAGTAATGAATTATGGTGGTGAGATCTTTACTGATTTCATTCAGATGCTGAATTCCCAACTTCATGTGCAGAGCACTGCTATTGTGGCTCCTACAGCTACACCCTTATGTCCTAGTTTAACTCCTTCCTCATTAACTGCCTTTGCTTTTGCCTCAATATCTATATCTTAGGCTCTAAGCCAGATAAAACTTGTTGTCCTTGACCAACACCTGCCTTGTTCTTCCACCAAACCCACTTTGGAACCCTCTATTTTTTAAGGGCTAACTCTTCCTTCTTTGATAGTTGGCTCACTCCCTTCTTCAACCTCTCCTTCTGCCCCTATGGATCCTTCTGATGTTGCTTCCAAGGGCAAAGAGAAGATAGCTAGTTCTGAAGACAAGTAAAAACTGTATCTTGGTAGGGATGTTTTGTACTTTTTCCTACTACTTTTAATGATAAATATATTTCTATCTAATGAAAAGTGCACTGTTGTTGTCTATTCTCTTATTTTCTTTCCTTCTTTTTTTTATTTTTCCTATACAATTTTTGATAATTCCAAAATGGGGAGAAAATGCACACTAAGAATAGGAATCTAATTCATATGATTTGTGATCATAAAAAAGGAGGATATTGATGGAATCCTCATGTGTTAATCATTTTTTAATGATCACAAATCATGTTAACCATGTTTACTCTATCTCAAATCATGTGTAGAGATGGTTGGTTTCCCTATTCTTTAAATAAACTTTCACAAATCCAGATTCCTATAAATCATGTTTTATTATTAGAAACTATATTTAATTTTTGTTCTATAATGATTTCTTCTATGAATGATTAAATCTAATTAATTTTGTGAATATTACTACTTAAGACTGTTTAAAGATATTTGTCTATGTCTGAGAAACCATGAGTCTGCCACCGGTTTTGTTTTTCTTGAAAATGACCTAGACACCGTGACCCAGACACGGTGACCCAGACACCGTGACCCAGACACCATGACCCAGACACTGTGAACTAGAAATTGTGACCCAAACACTGTAAACAGTTCTAGATCTCATGAAGTATGTGACATTGGTTCCTTGCTACCATCACCAAGACACTGTTCAAAGTTTGGAAAAGGACCAAACACTGTGATCCTAACACCACATCTGTTCTACCAGTTACTGAGCTCAATGTAACTATAGCATCATGGTTGTCTCACTGCTTAAAGGAAAATAAGAAGAAATAGTTTTGTGGTGACACCATTTCCAAGTGATACCATTTCAATAAAAACTGTGACACCATTATTTAATCTATTTCTTCTTTTTCAATTTAATTTCTAACAGTCATATTTGATCCATTTAAAGGCACTGACATAATTAATGTTTCTTTGTATACATGTCACCTGATAATGCAAGGTACGAGGTGCAGAATACATGCATCCTATCAGTTCCAATGTGTGCACCTGTAATTAAAAAGAAAGATAAGCTGGGATGTAAACATATATAGACATAGAAGCAAAAGAGGTAGTTTTTTTTTTTTTGAAAAAACGAACTATGCATGCAACAGGATACAACTAAAGAACACATGAAGCACTATCGATTCAAAAAGCCTAGACTACCATAGATCAGAATCAAAATAATCTTCACCATACCAACTCCACAAAGAACATGAGCTAGATCTAACTGGAAACCAGATCACCATACTTGCAATATTCTATTTTTCACAAGAAGACTCGATGCCTGCATCTTCTTCATCCTAAAATCCCATAGATTCATAGAATATAACTTAGAGCACTTCTAATCCTTTTTCATTATCTTTGATCTATTGTGTACTATTTTTATCTTTTGAGTAGTGTGTGTGTGTGTCTATATTAAAAACACACATTGTCTCCTATATTACACTGAAGGATACAAGATATCTTTCCTCTCATCACTTCTTACATTGGTTTACTCCCACGGATAAGTGTGGAAGAGGTCCTTGTGTGACTTGGTAGTTTATAGCCATGAAGAATAGTGGAAGAGGTAGTGTAACCTGGACAGTCATGTGTACTGTTGTTTACCCTGATCCAGGGTGTAGATCAAGTTTATTAATATAAACTTCTTGGTGGCAGGTGATCACCAAGTGGAGTGGATTAGGTCTTGGCTTGATACTGAACCACTTGTTTTATCCGCTGTGTCTTTTAATTTAGTTTTTCTCTTCTTTACTGTATATTTCAGAAAACAATAGATTTTACTTTGATAGTTAGTCTTGGATAGAATTTATAACTATTTTTCCTCATTAGAATAGCTTCAGAAATTGTATCAATAACTCAACTTTGATAGTTAGTCTTGGATAGAATTTATAACTATTTTTCCTCATTAGAATAGCTTCAGAAGTTGTATCAATAACTCACATTGATATTACTGATAATTAATCAATATTATGAGAAGTTATTATAATAGTCAAACTATTATAACATTATTACCTTGATTAAATAGTTTGTATTCATTTTTATTGGGGAATATTTTTAAGTGAACTTTTTAACATAAATTTTTATAGATACTCAATTCACCCCCCTCTTGAGTAATCTACTTCGACCAAAACCACATATAAATAATTTCTCTATTTCATTAAGACACTTTCCTAGGTGTCTCCTTCCATATTTCTTGTATGACGGAAATCAATCCTTCTTCTCTACATGGTCTCCCACACTTGAGATCTTAGAAAAATCCATCCTTCTCTTCTTTAGTGAGTTCAAAAGTTAGTTAAGGTATATGTTGTTAATCATATTTTAGGAAAACTGATTAGGAATAAACACAATATATTTTACTTCTATAAACACCTAATCTAGTTTCTCATTGTCACCACCTTATCATTAATGTTCAACGTTAACTTGAATCCTTTGGGTACGAGCCATTAACTAAAACCAGAAATCATAGTGTAAGTAACGATAGTCATAGAAAAATGTATAATCATTTATAAGATATCTAAATCATGACACGTTGTATTCAATCTAAAACGCCTTAGGTTTAACCTAGGTTATTCATTATCAAAATTGTTCATAGTGGTTTGTAAAGAAAATGTGAATTTTCCTAAGCATATCCCCTAGGAGTTTCAAACTAGGTGTGCAGTAAGGTATGTTGTTGTGTATTAGGTTATGATGATTCAAGCTCAATGCACCTTATCAGAGTTGTTAATCCTAGGTACATATGTGTCGGAACCACATCCACATGTAGTATCCAGAAAGGGATGTATTTCTAAAAGACCATATAATCTCTAATTTACCAAAATTATAGTGTTTTATTCTATACATATCCTAAAATTATACCTTAGGGTTATGTTATCTAATTTATGTTTTCCTAAATCTTGTTCCCAAGGTTGCTATTAAACTTTCTATAATACCAACTATAGAAACCCAACCCTAGAAATCTTGGATCTAGTGTCTGCTATTAATTTCATTGGCATAAGATACAAGTAAATCACATCCCAAATGACAAAAGAGTTTAGTAGTCTTAGTAAACCGAAAACATACATTATTATTGTATTCCAAATGAGTACACTAATTACAAATATAATTTTTTTCTATTTTTTTCAAGGATAATATCTTTATTCCATCAAGCGTATCCTTGAATATATTTCTTATTAAACTTTAAGGAATCATGTATAAAGGAAACATAATAAGGGTGAGATCAAATGACAATTAAGGGTAAAGTACAATGGAAGAAATAATGAATAAATGAGAATAAACAATATGGAAAGGTAAATAACTAAAAACACATTCCATTCAAATAACTAGATAAGGAAAAAATCAATATAGAAAGATAAGAAACTGAAACACATGTCATTCAATCAATGAAATGAGAATGAATTGCATCCATAGATATGTTGATGAAAAATCTCATGGATAAATAATAACTAGATCAAAATGAAGGTAATACTTAATTTATTGGATATCATGTATCTAGAACATGAACCACTATACCATCAAGATATATCCTTAAGATATTTTAAGTTTGTGGGTAGAAACTTATCTATTCTTCTTGGAAACAAATTCGAAGAGTTTTTTTTTAGCTAATTTTATCTCATGATACTACCAATGAATTGAGGGGATATATAAAGTCTAGGCCCCACCTGTCACTACATGTCCAAAGCATTCCTCACATATCGAATAATCGATTTATTTAAAAAACAATATTCCTTTTCAAATATCCATATTAAATAAAGGAGAAATATTTATCAATATTCCCCAAGTAATAAAATAACTTTAAAATTAAACACTATAAGAAAAATGGTATATGGTTCAGGAAATAATCATATACATTGAAAATGATATGGATATTTAGGGGAAATTCAATGTCAAATGATCATAGGAAATTGAATATTTCAAGGGGACTAAAAGGAATCAAGGAATTGAATTTCAATACAATACTTGGCCAAATAAATCATAAACCATCTAGAGGATGAATAAAGATGGTATCAATACAACATATCCCAAGCGGAGTAAAAATAAAAGGTTGTTTTTGTTGATGAATAGATATACTATAAAAATATCTTTTAAAAAAATTCTTGAGGAAAATATCCTTTTGTTTTGAAAAACCTTTAAAAAAATCTTTGAAAATCACTTTTAAAAACATTTTATTTAAAAATAAACCTTTAAAACTTTAAAATTAAGCTTCAAAGAAATTATGGCAGGTTAATCTATACATGTTGTATGAGGTAAAAAGAATATCCCTTTTATGTGGTAAAAAGGTTAGAAAAATGACTTATTTAAAAAGTGAAAAGAATATTACTTTGAAAACATGGGTAAAATACAAAAAGGGTAAAATTTATTTAATAAATCATTTTAGAAAGATTAACAACATTTTATTGAAAAAAAATTTAGAAAACAACACTTTTAGAATAAAATAGGTTCTCCAACTAAAGAGAGAATGAATTCGTGTTTTCTTAAAACATTTTATAAAACATTTTTAGTATTAAAGAGTAGAAAATGGTAATGATACTTGAAAAGGGTAATTATTACCAAAAGGAGATTAAAATAAAAGGTTTTATTGAACAATGGTCAGATAATTTCCTCAAATAAAAATTAAATATCATTAAAATTATTCTTGAGGAAGATATTCTTTAAACATTCCAAACTGTCTCATCCCACTTTAAAACATTTTAAATAATAAGCCTCATTACTGAATAAAATTAAATGAAAGTTTTAAATAATATGAATATAAAATGATTCATGATATAGTAATCAAAATTTATAGTAGATACACCATACAAAGAAATAAGTGGTGATTATGACATTTAGCTCACATATTTAAAAAAGTGAGATGAAAATACCTTACCTTGAGTTTGACTTGTCTCGTGTGTCTTTAGATTCCTAAATAATAAACTTATGTTAATTATTCACTTGATTAAGAACCTTTTTCATGTTTATAATTACTTTTATTTCACTTATCACCATGTTCTATACAACTACTTAAAAAATTAATTTTATGTTGGGTGTTTGACCAAATTTGGTTTATGTGTCAAAAACAACATTGGTAGGTCAACTATGGTCAAGTGGGTCATTATAAAACATCTATAGAATAATAATCATGAAATAATTATCATATTTATACATAAATTATAATTTTTAAACCAATCAATAAATATGGTTATTAAAAATTAACCAATGTTACGATCATGGAGACGATAGTTCATACTTGCACATGAGTAACATTCTTATTTTTCAATGGTCGTTATGAAAAGAAGGTAATTAACTTTAATATTTAAAAAATTATCATTGTATAATAAATACCATATTATTTAATCATATATACTTATATATATAATTCTTTTGATGTAAAATTAATCGCATCGTGTCGAGGAGGCAGAAGTCCACACATCCACGAACGATGTTATAACTTTTTAAGTGTGTGAAAGGGTAATAAATAAGATGATATATATTATATTTTTGGAAAGGTAATTATGTCATGAATATAATATATATGTTTTTTTATGTCACATATTTTTAATTAAAACCATCCTTTATACATTCCATGTATCATGTGAATGAATCACATCACTTTTAGGAGGCGGCAGTCCACACTTCCAAAAATGATGTTATCATATTTATACAAAATGGAAAGTATAAAGGTGTGATATATATAAGAATTAAAAAATAATAAAGATATTATAAATATCATATATATCATATATATCATATTTAAATATATTTTCCATCATAATTCTCACCATTAGAGGTGGTAAAGGAAGAACGAATGATCATCATTTCATGAGGTGGTAGTTCGTCATACAAATAAATAGTAAGTTCATTACCCATTAGATGGAAATGTGTGTAAGTGTAGATTGAAATAATAACAAAAAACCATATCAGTATATTTATGATACCTGTTTTTTTATATAATCATGGAATAAAGATATTTTAGGGGGTGGATAATGGAAATAAAACTAAATACCTTGAGAAAAGGTGTTACCTCTTATTTGGGTTACTCCTTTTGGTTTACACCAAAGGGATTCCTTAGATGGATCTCTGTCCAAAGGGAGGATTATTGGATGACGTTAGGGATTTTTAAGATCTATTTGGGTTGATATTATTTTCTAAAAAATTTCTTTATATGTGTGATTAAGTGGGAGGCTTGGAATCCTTTTTATAGTGGAGGAGGAGTGGCACTCTTGTAAATTTTGGAAAAGGAAATTCCACCAATGCTTTTCCCATGTAAAGTGGATAAAATAATGGTATAAATTATATAAAAGAGATTATAGGGTTTAAATATGTCTATAAATTTCTTTTGTATAATTTTTTAGGTCATTTGGGTCCTTAAGTTTAAGGTTTAGTCCCTTGTTAAGCATAATTTCTCATTAATCGTTGTAATTAATTTTAATTAATTTCACTATTATTTTTGGTGGAAAAATAAGTTTAAATTAATATAAATTATAAATTATTATGATTACAAATATGGTATCCATTTTCCAAAATTCCAATCACAGAAGTGGTAGAAATTTATTTAAATTTAATCCCGTAGACGGGACAACAATGCGGGTTTTTAGAGTAAAAACGTTCAAAAGATTGCTATGTTTTTATATTAAATTTCAAATTGAAATTGATTCCAATGGCCTAAATTGTGTTAATTGATAAAAAAATTAATATAATTAAACTTTAAAACCAATTAAAATTATAATTTAACCTTATAAATAAATTAGACAAAAATCATTTTTGAATTAAAACTCATTATTTTTTACTATTTATGAAAAAATGAAACTTCACATAAAAATACCAAAAATTCACCTTAAGATAATTTTTATGTTATGATTTCAAATATGAATTTTATTTTGAAATATAATATTTATAAAAGTTCCAAAAATTATATTTAAAATAGGTTCACCATTAAAAGGTAGTAAAAGTGCCTTAAAAAATATATGTTTTTATATGTAATATTGGGTTTGTTATTATCTCATACCTATAAAATATATTGGATTAATGTCCATATATTTTATTCAATATATCATATATATATTACATTAATATCACTCACTAATTTTAATTAATTTAATTTATTAGGATAAAACTGCTTTGTGAGCATAAAATTTGTTTTCTATAAAAACATTCCCTTTATATTCAATGGGTTATTATATTAATTTATAATTAATTTGTAACCAATTAATTATTTTATATTTTGTGTAAACCATATATATTCATAATTTAGTTAATATTATTCATAACCTCTAATTTAACGGCTAGGTTATATATTATTATATTAAATAATAATATTTTAATAATATATTATTGTTTGGTAAAACTCAATCTTGCATATAATGCAAGCCATTGAAGAAAATTATTGTTATGTGAGATATACACTAACTCAGTGTCACATGAATTTAAATCTACAAAATATATTGATTTTATTTAAAATAGTAAATATATTGTAAAGTCTCGGGATATTATATTCTCTTACACACTTGGTGTTGCATTTCATACATGCTATCAAATACAATGTTCCTACTTTAAATTTCTAGGGAGTTTCACTTCATATTCTTTACAAGATCCAAAAATAGTTTTTTCATTTTTTAGTGGTGCCTTCATCATCTGACTCACTACTTTATGATGAGTCTCTATATTCTTTTTATTTTCTCATCAGATTACTCTTCATCCTTCTTGAGAACCTCTTCTTTCCAATCTCTTCCTTTTTGGTTTTTCACAATTCCTTTTCAGAAACATATTCTTATTACTCATCACATTCAGTTTCTTCATTTTTCTTCTTTGGATAATCAACTAAAAAATTCACAATTCCACCACAATCAAATAACTTTATAGGAATATTACCTTTGAATTTATTTATTCCACTTCTAATTTTTTTTAAAAATAAGGGACATGATTCTCTCGTCAACTTCACCTCTTTATTCATCATGTTTATATTCTAAGAATGGTCCATTCTGCTTTCCTTTGAGCTTGATACCTTTCATGTCTTTATATGAAATTTACTTCTCCTCTGTAGTCAACTTCTAGAAAACAAAATCCTTTCTAATTTTATATCAAATAATAAAATTATATAGATAATAAAGTGATAATTCATACCTATCCAATAGTTCACAAACATTTACATAAAATCTATCATGGAAGTTTTTCATTAGCTTATTGACAATGGCTGAGTCTTTTAAAGTTTCCCTAAAACATGTAATATTGATGAAAATTTCATTCACCATTGAAAATTAATCATCAATGGTCTCATCATTATCCATTCTAATATCTTCAAAATTTTCTTTCCAAATATATAGTATGGTTTATTTCACTTAGAATTACATTCAAAAAAATTATCAAGATTATTCCATATCTATTTGGAAGTTTTGAGTCCCATTAATTTTGTATAAACTCATTCAAATAAAAATTCATTATTTTATTCATTATTTTTTCATAAGACTACAAATTCTATTTATCTATGAATTTCATAGGATCATCTCTCTAAAATAGTTTAAAACCCATTGTATCAACATCCTTTGCTTCTATGACAACATAAAGAAGATAAGGAAACATCATATTCTTAAAAACATAGTAGTTATTTCCATCAAATATCAGAACACGTCTTCTATTAAAAAAATTAAAAATATCCATCTTCAACTTCAAAAATAATAATATCACTCAGAGGGAACCTATTTTTTCTTTGATACCAGTTGAATTTCCTAGGTAAGTGGTGATGTGTCACTGATAAGGGGAGAGAGAATCAGTGATACTCTTTTTACAATTTCTTCTTTGAAATTAATCTCTATGACTAGTTAAATACATGGTCCACTCTCTTTTAAATCTCACTTATACCCACATGTAACTCAATCAAATAACTACAGGTCACATGATTATTTTTAAAAGGTTCTCCCCCAATGTGAGTGAATTCTCCTTGTTGGGTTTGGTTGAGTTTGAGACCTGGATTTAATCACTAATACCAATAGTGGTTATAATATCTGTAACTCCCCGATCCTCAAAGCCCGGAGTTGGTGAATTATTTCATTATATTATCATGATTATATGAAATAAATCTCAAAGGAAGAATTAGTTTAACATTTTTGGAAGACTATATTACATACATGATACCCAAAGTACATTTGGAAATATAGAAAATACAACACGATACATAAAAAACTAAAATAAACTGCCTCCTTGAAAGATTATTCAAGGATCTCTTCTTCGTAACCTGGGGAAAGGAAACATAATAAGGGTGAGATCAAATGCTCAGTAAGGGTTACATATAGTGAAATCATGAATCAATAATAATATAATCATGATCAATTATACATGACTAATATGGCATGATGAATAAATGAAAACACTTTCCATGAATAAGCTGAGAATAAAAAAATGAATCCATAGATTTTGTCATAGTGAAAACATCATGGATAGTAATAACTGAATAATTAATAAAGATAATGATTATTATTTTTACATAATGTATCTATCACTTGAACCATAATACCATCGAGATGGTTTAATTTTATGGGTAGAAACCTGTCTGAATTTTGGAAACAAACTCGAAGGGTTTGCCTCCAACTGATTTGTCTCATGAGACCTATCGATGCATCGAGGGACTATAGCGGGACCCAACCATTACTAATTTTCCAAATAATTATTTATACATATATTTAATACAATAATAGTTTTCCTTTTCAATATATGTATTGAATATAGGATACAGATTCATCAATATTTCCCCAGTTAAAATAACATTCAAAATAAACACCATATGTGAAATGGTATACGGCTTAAGGAAATAATCATATCCATGATAAAAGAAAAGAGATATTTAACATAATTATAATTTAAAATGAAAAATGATCTCAAATGGGCAGTAGATATGCCACATAAGAAATATTAGGTGTACAACACCAAGTAAGTCTCAATGAAATGGAAATTGAGACAAAGTCCTTTACCACATTTTAACCAATCGAGTTGTATAACAAAAAAAAAATAATCAAAAAATAAATCATAGAATAACATGAATATAAATATAATCATGGTATTATATATAAAATTTTATTACACATACATCACATACAAGAAATAAGTGGTGAACAATGGAAATATCACGGAATTAAAAGTGAGATGAAAAACCCCTTACCTTATGTCTGAATGTGTTCTTTGATTGATCTTAATGACCTCAATAATCAAATTTAGATTCATTAATTAATAATTAAAGAAATTAATAAACATTTAATTGATTTATTATAACCTTATTAGGTTCATTAATTCCATTTTTATGGCTTTAATAGGTTCAATTTTATTTTTTTGGAAGCATTTTCTTCCTTGGTTTTCATGATCGGTTTACTTTTATTCATGAATGGAAGTTAGTTTGAAATGTGGTTAAACATAAAAAATTGTTAATATATATTATTAGTGACATTATAAATTATCTTATAATTATTTTGGGTTATATACCATTAGGATGACTCATTATTTAAAAGTTAATGATAAACGCTTGGATTAACTTGGCGGTTTTGTCCATAATGAACTTGTTTTATATTATTATTTTATATTATGAGTGTGTAAGGATTCCAGAGCATTGAATAAGGTAAAATAAATATATTATGATCTTGTACAACCATTAAAAATGTTTCATGACCAGTATTTAATATATTAATAGAAATTGAAAACTCGTCATCCTTGAATGTGATAAATGAACACATCTCGGACGGTGTTTTCATTTTTAGTGTAAGAGGAGGGGGAAAAGAGAAATGATGATGAAATAATACATTATCATGGTAAAATTTAATTTCATTTAAGTTACTGGAATTATCATAGAATTTTGATTAGGGGTGGTGAGGAGAGTGAAACAAAATAATGGAACTTGTAAAATAAGTTGAAAGAAAAAGGAAGAGAGGTTCACCTCTTGAGTACTCCATGAGAATCTTCTTAAGGCCTTTGTTTTTTGAATTTTGGTGAGACCAGTAGGTCTTGGGCATGGGGGGATCTTAGGGAGATATTTGAGTATAATTTAGGCAAGTATTGAATCTTGAGAGGTGTGGGAGGAAGAGGGGGTGAGGGGTGGTTTATATAGTGGAGGGGAGGAGGGTTTCCTTAATATTATAATCATTAATTTATTATTTCTCGACAAGACAAGAAATAGTGAGGATTTCATGAACTAGAATAGAAATAATTTCATGTGATTTCTATATTTGGGTGCTTAATTCACTCATGATGCTATGAATAGTGAATTTAAATTATAATTTATTTATACGGTAAATTAATGTATTTTACTATTCACAAAAATTTCAAGTATTTCAAAAAAATCCCAAAAAATCACCCTAACCATTTTTCAACATGTAGAATCCAAAAATGAAATCCATTTTTCAAAAATAATTTTCTAAATATTATAAATTTAATTTTTAATTAAAAAAATTATTTAATCAAATAATACCAACACTTAAAATATTCATTTTCATTTTTAAGGTGCCTAAATTTTATTTATAAATTTGTGAGTAAGTTTACCATACATATGGGTCCTATTACTATTAATGAGGGTAGGTTAATATTCATAAGGGTGTGTTACTATTCATAAGGGTATGTTGTTATTCACCAAAAATTAACTTGATTCTATCAGACTCCAAATATCACCTTGATCGCAATCATGTATGTCCGTTTTTTGAAATTCAAAACACAAAAGTGGAAAATTTAAGTTTAATGGCTAGGTTATGACTATCTACTAAATAAACAAGTGTTGTTTCAAAGAAACTCAATTCTTTATGAAATATAGGCTATCTAATGAATATAATGTATATAAGATAAATATACCATAAAATGTTTGGAGTGTTATATTATTCCATCCTTCGGAAATTTCATCCTCAAAATTTTTCATGTATAAAGCCCTTTAAAAAGATGTGTGTGGTTCTTCTTCATAACATCCTCAGGTTCCCACACTGCTTCCTCCATTTTATGGTTTCTCTAAAGAACCTTTACCAGTTGAGTTGTCCGGTTTCTCAATACCTACTCCCTTGTGTCAAGAATCTCGATAGGATCTTCACAGTATGACAAATTAGGTTCTAGATATATTTCTTCATAGGTGAGTACATGCATTGGTTCTGGCATGTACTTTTTTAACAATGACACATGTAATACATTATGAACTTTGGAGAGACTTTGTGTCATTGCTAAATGGTAAGCTAAAGCTCCAATTCTTTCCATAATTTCAAATGTTCCAATGTACCTAGGGCTTAGTTTCCCTTTCTTATCAAACCTTAAGACACCCTTCCACAGAGATAGTTTTAGAAATACGTGATCTCCTACTTGAAATTACAAATCCTTTCTCTAATTTTCAGCATAAATATTTTTCTTACTTTGGGATACTTTAATATGGGCCTGAATTTTCTTTACCTTTATATCTGTCTCTTCGATAAGTTCTAGGCCTATAAGTTTCCTCTCACCAACTTCATCCCAACATGTTAGATTTAGGCACCTCTTACCATATAATACTTCATATGGTGCCATTTTAATGCTATAATGGAAACTATTCTTGTAGTAAAATTCCAAAAAAGGAAAGTATTGATCCCACATACCTTGAAAGTCAAGATATCATGACCTCAACATATCTTCCAGTGTTTGAATAGTCTATTTAGACTATCCTTTAGTTTGGGGGTGATAAGTAGTACTCATATGAAGCTCAGTATCCAAATCCTTATGGATACTTTTCTAGAAGTTTGATGTAAATTGGGGATATCGATCAGACACAATCGATATAGGTGCACCATGAAGTCTTATAACTTCATTAATATAAATTCATTCTATGAGTTCAAGTGGTAAATCCTCTCTTATAATAAGGAAATGTGCTGATTTTGTAAGACGATCAACAATTACCCATATTGCATCATTCCTTCTAGGTGTCCTCAGTATTCCTATGACAAATTCCATCGTAATGTCATATGAATAGGTAGAGGTTGCATGACCCCTTGTGTATGTTGTCTCTCGGCCTTCACTTGTTGACAAACCAGACACCTTGACACATAATCAACAATTTCTCACTTCATGTTATCCCACCAAAAAAAATTCCTTTAGATCTCTATACATCTTATAGATACCAGGGTGTATGGAGAAATTTGAGATATAATAATCATCTAATAGTTCCCTTTTTTTTCAAGTACTGATGGAATGCATAACATCTTCCCAAATTTCAGAACTCCATCCACATACACAAAGTTTTCCAATCTTCAATCCTTAACAGCTTTAATTTTATTTTATAGATTCTCATCATTATATTGAGATCTTTTATCTTCTCTAGTAAAGATGGTTTAGAAAACATTTTAAAGAGAAAATATTTTTACCCTTCCATAACAATCCCCATATCCATCTTTAGTAGATCCATGAATATAGGATCTCTCTCAATCCTCATTTGGTTCAGGAGTCTATGATCTTTCCTACTTAACTCATCTTCCAACTTATTTGCCTTTCCTAGCTGGTAGTGTATTGAACAATCATAATCTTTGAGTAACTCAAGTCATCTCATTTTCCTCATGTTGAATTCTTTCTGTGTAAAAATGTATTTTAAACTCTTGTGATCCATATATATCTCACATATTTCACCGTATAGATAATGTATCCGTATTTTTAGAGGAATTATTGTAGATACTAACTCAAGATCATGAGTTGAATAATTTTTCTTAGGGGTCTTTAAATGCCTTTATTCATAAGCAATAACTTTATCATTTTACATAAGGACGCAACTCATTCCATTCTTTGATGCATCACTGTATATCATAAATCCATAATTTCCAGAGGAAAGAGTAAAAATTGGAGCATTGACCAATATTCTTTTCAATTATTCAAATAATTCTATACATTATTCCATCCATACAAACTTAACCCCTTTACATGTGAGCTTGGTTAGCATGATAACCAATCAAGCAAAATTCTGAATGAAACGACAATAGTAACCTTCTAAGCCAATAAAACTATGTACCTCAGTTATGTTTGTTGTCGTGGTCCATTCTTGGATTGCCTTTATATTCACAGGATCAGCTATGATTCCATCCTTAGAGACAGTATGGCCAAGAAAAGAAACTAATTGAATCCAAAATTTAAACTTTATAAACTTCCCATATAATTTATTTCTTCTAAGAGATTTTAGAGTAATCCTCAACTGATTCTCATGGTCTGTATAGCTTTTGGAGTATACTAGGATATCATTGATAAATACCACAAGAAAGTCATCAACATATTCCTTAAAAACTCTATTCATTAGATCCATGAAAATATAGGGTGAATTAGTCAGTCCAAAAGGAATTACTGCAAACTCATAATGATCATAATTGGTTTGAAATGTTGTCTTTGGAATATATTCCTTCCTCACACATACCTGATGATATCCAGATCAAAGGTCAATCTTTGTAAAATATTGGTATCCATGAAGTTGATCAAATAAATCATCAATGTGTGGTAGAGGATACCTGTTCTTTATTGTAATATCATTGATTTCCCTATAATCAATGCATAGCCTCATGGATCCATCTTTCTTCTTAACAAAGAGGATATGAGCTCCCCATGGAGAAACACTAGGTTGAATAAACCCTTTGTCACTCAATTCCTCTAGTTTTTTATTTAGCTCCACTGTTGGGAAAAAACCCCTCAAGGTAACATTACAGTATTTTTGGGTTGATTGTGTTTGTTGAAAAAGAAGGTTTCCATGGATATTTGTCGAGTTTCTGAGAATTTGTTGAAAATCCATGTTGATAAAGAATGATGACAAAGGAATGGACGATCTGGATTTGGTACAAAAGAGCAGTACAAGGTGGCGTCATTTTCCAGTGTTTGCCAAATTTTTGGGGTCCAAAATTTGGATTTTGGTGAGCATCGCAAAAATAGGATTTCCATGAAGATCGTAATTTAATATGGAAATGGCATGAATTTTGCGAAGAGAGGCTTCATGGTTTGGATTTCCCAAAGTCCAGAAGAATGATGGCGGTGATTCTTCTCGATTACGACAAGCTTCACGAATGGCAGAGGTTAAAGTGCATCACCGTGGTGAAGGGCTTTGCGAGGGAGCTTCACGGCGAAGGTGCAAAGGAAATGAAAGAACACTCTGTGATTACGATGTGCTCCACGATATGAAAATTGCTAAGGTGATTCGTGATTTTGAGAGAATTTCTTTGGGAACTTCAGAGCTTCGCGATTGGCGATGACGTGGTGCTGACTTCACGCGGAAGGGTCGAGGGTCGGTGGAATTTCCTATAAATAGAGGCTGACCCCCTCAAGAGAAGAAGAGATAATTTTCAGAGAAAATACTTTGCTCTCGGTTCGCGAAGGAAGTTTGTGAAGGCAGTGTGCTTCGTGAAAGAAGAGCTTTGTGGCAGCTATTCTAGCTCCGCAAAAGTCGTGTGCTCCACGTTATCTTATTGAGCTTCGCGAGGGAAGTTTCTTTGCGATGACTTGAGATCCCCGATGGCCTAAGCATTGCTAAGGATTAATATTTTCAATGTTCTGAGCTCCGCGAAATTGTGAGCTTCATGAAAAGGAAGGTGCTTCGCGAAGGCTTGTTTGAGCTTCACAAAATTGGGAGCCTCGTGAAGTAGGGTGCTTTGCGAAGGTACTTTCCAAAGGTAGTTTGCCCTGTGTTTAAGAGGAAAAGGGGTATTCATCAGTGGATGAACTTTGAACTTCAACAGATCATCTATCAACAGTTGAGGGTGCATTTATTCATGCAAATGAATAGACCTACAGGTCTATAACCTGTGAGTGGATCTTCTGAAGAAGCAGTGAGCTCACTTCAATTGAGAGAGCAGTGAGTTCTCAAATTGTGAGTGGTTGTAAACCAGGAGGGACAGTGAGTCCGCTTCGAACTTGTAAACAGCAGTGCGCTTATAATGGAATTGGTACATCAGCACACTGTCGGTGTATGCTCCTTGGACGTAGCCCAGTGAGGTTGAACCAAGTAAAAATCATTATGTCTTGTGCATGCTTTAAGGTTTGCTCATACAATTCATCGGGAAGGAGAGAGAAGAAATTTTTGTCTAACAGCAAAGCAAGATCAAAAGGGGCAGTTGTTTTAATCTGTCATACCCTGATTCACCCCCCCCCCCCTCTTAGGGTATCTAGCCCAGTGGACCTAACATCCACTAATTCCATAGTGGCAATTCTATAGGGATTCTTTGATATAGGTCTTACACTAGGAATTAAATCAATAGAGAACTCAACTTCCCGCTCTGGAGGATGTCCAGTTAAATCCTCTGGAAATACATCAATGTAATCTTTCACAATAGGTACGTCTTCAATTTGAATATTTCTTTCCTAACCCATATATATCATGTTCTCTTCCTCTCTAGTAATTCCATTCAGTAGAGCTACTAGGGGTGGATCTAGATAAGAATCAGATGGCGGGGTTTCTTCTCTAAATATGAAGTATTCTACACTGTTCTCAAAAAATTGTAACTTACTTCTTCTTGTAATAGATCTTTACATCATAATTTCACATCCAATTCATACCAAGAATTATATCAAATTCAATCATTGGTATGATGATAAGGTTAGAAACTAAATCACATTTATGTGTCATGAGGTGGACAGATCGAAATACCTTTGTTGCAATGATATATCTCCTACGAGTTTTGACTAACAACTCCTTTATTAAATAAAATTGGATGTATCTAATTTTCTTGGAAAACTGGAAGATATAAATGAATGTGATGATCCATAATCAAATAAATCATTGGATAAGTTTGAGTAAACAATTAAAGTACTTACCACCACATCATTAGGAACTTCAACCTCTGTGGTTGTAATCGCATAAGATTTCCCTTTCTCTCATGGACTTTTCTAAGGAAATTTTCCTTGAATCTTAGGAAACTCATTTTCATAGTGTCCCATCTCTCTACAATTATAGCACTAAACATCATTGACTTGTTTCTTCCCCTTTTATTCATTAGATCGATGACCCTTTTCTCCACACCTATAGCAGACTCTCATGCCTTTCAAGCATTTCACAGGATGATTCGTTCCACAGTTCTCACATAATGGGAATTTCTTCATTCCCTTCTTCACCTTTTCTATGGTTATCAAAGTATCTCTTCTTATCTTGGTTTCCCTTGAACAAATTTTATCTAGCAAATTCCTTCTCTATTTTGATGGAACTTAATACAATTTCATCATATGATGAAAATGTTTGAGAATCTAGTTCCCTTTGAAGACTTGGATTAATACCTTGAAAGAAATGATCAATATTTTCTTCTGAATCATGTTCATAATCTATATCATACCTAGCTAATCTTGTGAAGGTATCCTCATACTCCGCAACACTCTCTTCTTCCCTTGGATTTAGGCTAAGGGATTTCCTCTTCATTTCAGTTTGTTTCTAATAAGGGAAATATTTATCTAAGAACATTACCTTAAAATTCCTCCATTACATATCTTTTATTTCTTCTTCCTCTATAGTATTCTGGATCAAGGACCACCATTGATTAGTAACACCCTTGATACAATAGAATTCCAGTACTACCTTTTTATTTTCAATGCATCTTAATGCTGTAAATATCTTTTAAAGGGACTTGATCCACTTCTTAGCTACCACTGGGTTAGTAGTCCTACTAAAAGATGGGGGCTTCTTCTACATGACATGATCCAGTACAGGTGTGGCATGATTATTCGTCACAACCTGAGTAAGTTGTCCCAATATGGCCATGACCTGATCTACTCCAACATTGATTGTGTTGACTTGCGCAGTGGAGCAATCCCTAAATTGTATGCAGGTATTGATTCCCCTTCATCCATTAAGTTCCATCACTAAATAATGGCATACACTAAATTAGTTCATAATTCATAATCTCTAACTAGAAAACACTTAAGATAATCTAAAAATTTATGCACAGTTAATCTTGTAATCATAAACATTGCTTATATTTACTGTTAAATCCTTCATAATGGTTGGTAAAGAAAATGTGGATTATCCTAAGAATATCCCCTGTGAATGTCAAACCAGGTGCATAGTAAGGCCTATTCTCATGTACCATGATACCCTGGGTCAATCCTGAAACTCCTTGTTAGAGTTTTCACTCCTAGGTACATTTGTTCTAGAACCACATCCACTTGTAGTATCCAGGAAGGGAAATATTTTCTAGAAATATCTGTATAATATATTACTTACCAAAATTATAGGATGTTATTCTATGATTATCCTCAAATTATAACTTAGGGTTATGTCCTCTAAACTATGTTTCCTAAATCTGGTTTCCAAGGTTGCTGCTGCTAAACTTCCTCTGATACTAACTGTAACAGCCTGATCCCCAAAGCCCAAAGTCGGTACATTATTTCATTATATTGACATGATTATAAGAAATCAATCATGAGATACGGATTACATTATTAGTTTTTGAAGACCAGATTACATACATGATACCCAAAGTACATTTAGAAATATAGAAAATACAACACGATACATAAAAAATTGAAATAAACTGCCTCATTGAAAGCTTATTCAAGGTTCTCTTCTTCGTAACCTGGGGAAAGGAAACATAATAAGGATGAGATAAAATTCTCTATAAGGGTTACGTATAGTGGAATCATGAATCTATAATAAGATATCGTAATCAATTAGACATGACTAATATGGCATGATGAATAAATGAAAACACTTACCATGAAAAAGTTGATAATAAAAAAAATGAATCCATAGATTTTGTCATAGTGAAAACCTCATGGATAGTAATAAATAAATAATGAATAAAGAGAATTATTATTATTTGGATGTGACGTATCTGAAACATGAACCATAATACCATCGAGGTGGTTTAAGTTTGTGGGTGGAAACCTGTCTGATTTTTGGAAACAAACTCAAAGGGTTTGTCGCCAACTGATTTGTATCATGAGACCTATCGATGAATCGAGGGGCTATAGTGAGACATTCCCATCACTACCAGTCCAAAAAATTATTTATATATAGATTTAATACAATAAAAATATGTCTTTTCAATATTCGTATTGAATAGAGGATACAGATTCATAAATATTTCCCCAGTTAAAATAGCATTCAAAATAAACACCATATGTGAAATAGTATACGGATTAAGGAAATAGTCATATCCATGATACAAGAAAATGGATATTTAAAAAAATTATAAATTCAAATGAAAAATTATCTCAAATGGGCAGTAGATACACCACAAAATAAAGATTAGGTGCATAATACCAAGTAAGTCTCAATGAAATGAAAATTGAGACAAAGTCTCTTACCACGTTGTAACCAATCAAGTCATATGCCAAAAAAATAATCACCAAATTAATCACATAATACCATGAATATAAATAGAATCATGATATTATATATCAAATGGAAGTACACATACACAGCATATAACAAATAAGTGGCGAATAATGGAAATCTCACAGAATAAAAAGTGAGATGAAAAACCCCTTACCTTATGTTCGAATGTGTTCTTCGATTGATCTTAATGACCTGAATAATCAAATTTAGATTCATTAATTAATAAGTACAGAACTTAATAAACTTTCAATTTATTTATTATAACCTTATTAGGTTCATTAATTCCCTTTTTTATGGGTTTAAGAGGTCTAATTTTATTGTTTTGGAATCATTTTCTTCCTTGGTTTTCATGATCGGTTTAGTTTTATTCATGAATGCAAGTTCATTTGAAATATTTTTAAACAAAAAAAATTGTTAATATATATTATTAGTGACATTATAAATGATCTTATAATTATTTTTGGTTATATACTATGAGGATGACTCATTAGTTAAAATTTAATGATAAACGCTTGTATTAACTTGGCGTTTTTGTGCATAATGAACTTGTTTTGTATTATTATTTTATATTATGAGTGTGTAAGGATTAAAGAACATTGAATAAGGTAAAATATATATATTATGATCTGGTTCAACCATTAAAAATTTGTCATAACCATTCTTGAAGATAGTAATAGAAATTGAAAACTCATCGTCCTTGAATGTGATAAATGAACACATCTCAGACGGTGTTTTCATTTTTAGTATAAGAGGAGGGGGAAAAGAGAGATGATGATGAAATAATCCATTAGAATGGTAAAATTACAGTTCATGTAAGTTACTAAAATTATCATAGAATTTTTATGAGTTTAGGTGAGGAGAGAGCAACAAAATAATGGAACTTGTAAAAGAAGTTGAAAGAAAAAGGAAGAGAGGTTCGCCTCTTGAGTACTCCTCCTTGAGAATCTCATTAAGGCCATTGTTTTTTGCCTTTTGGTGAGACAAAAAGGTATTGTTCATGAGGAAGTATCTTAAGGAGATATTTGAGCATAATTTAGGCAAGTCTTGAAACTTTATAGGTGTGGGAGGAAGAGGGGGTGAGGGGTGGTTTATATAGTGGAGGGGAGGAGGGTTTCCTTAATATTATAATCATTAATTTATTATTTCTCCACAAGACAAGAAATAGTGAGAATTCCATGACCTGGAATAGTAATAAGTGAATGTTAGTTCAATATTTGGGTGCTTACATCACTCATGATTCTAGGAATAGTGAATTTAAATTATAATTCATTTATATGCTAAATTAATGTATTTTACTATTCACAAAAATTTCAAGTATTTTAGAAAAATACCAAAAATTTACCCTAAATATTTTTCAATGTGTAGATTCCAAAAATGGAATCCATTTTTCAAAAATAATTTTCTAAATATGATAAATTTAATGTTTAATTAAAAACATTATTTAATCGAAAAATACCAACACTTAAAATATTCATCTTTATTTTTAAGGTGCCTAAATTTTATTTATAAATTCGTGAGTAAGGTTACCAATCATAAGGGTCATATTACTATTCATGAGGGTAGGTTACTGTCCATAATGGTATGTTACTATTCATAAGGGTAAGTTACTATTCATCGAAAAGTAACTTGATTCTAAGAGACTCTAAATATAACCCTGATCGCAATCGTGTATTTCCGTTTTTTGAAATTCAAAACAGAGAAGTGGAAAATTTAAGTTTAATCACTAGGTTATGACTATCTCCTAAATAACCATGTATTGTTTCAAATAAACTTAGTACTTTATGAAATACAGACTATCTAATGAATATAATGTATTTAAGATAAACATGCCATAAAATGTTTGGGGTGTTATAATATCTATCTCCTAATTTCTCAGTCTCCAAACTATTCTATAATCTCATGGTTGTTTACTAATAATGGCACCTGCCAATTTATAATAAGAATTTGATCTTGAACCAAGAATATCACTCGAAATACGTGAGAGTATTTAGCATCAATAGAAGATATTCATTAAGGCAACAGAATATTCAACAGCATACAAGATTCCTCTTCATCAATATCTTGATGCCCATATGATTTATCAGGATGTAACAGATTTTCCATCTTGAACTCAATATCAATCTCAATAATTTATCTCTTCAATAATTATCACTCGTTATTAGAAATATACTCAATATACTACACATATCTTATATTTTTGTCTTTTTATATTTTCAAAAGACAATTTGAATGAATCAATAATTTAGAATTCTGTAATTTTTAGAAAAAACAGCACTCACTGAATTCCATAATATTCACTTAACTAATTTGATCAAGATTATTCCCCAAAATATTCTCACTCAAACTGATCATGTGGGTTTTTCTCCATGATACTTAACTCAATTAATATAAATTCTCATCCTATCACTCAAATTGGTCATAGATTCTTCCAATAATTACTACAGATTTAATCTTAATTAACGATTTTCAAATATTCATATTTGAAAATATTAGAATAATTAGGTAGTGATATTCTAAATTTCTTATCATACATTCCTCCTTTCGACTTGGATTGAATCATGGTTGAATCCCTTAACATCGGAATATTTATGACATTAATATCGACAAGACATCGTCGGACTTAATTCTCTATAAATCACCCATATTTCTAAACTAATAAACTTTATGAAAGAAATTTAATTTCTTATATATTACTATTGTGATCTCAAATATCTTACACATATTCAAGAATATCTTATTTATACTCATGATGATCTTACATATACTATAAATAATGTTACATTAAAATTTTCAAATATTCCATATTAGAAAAAACATCTTACATATCACAACACTTATGATACTATATCATCCCAATCTGAGAGTCACTGGACCAGTTCCACAACCTGATTCATTATGTGGCCTCAAGTGTGCCTCCCTATACTCTAGAGGCTTCTAACTAGTATTGATGGTCTAAAAAGTAAATTAGAAAGACTATACCCTCTTTATTAGAGTAGAACCATAGCAGAAATAATTTCAAATGATACCATAACCAGAATAAGTAGTAAATGAAACAACATATACTAAGTTCTAATAATAATCCAAGTGAAACATATGATAACTTTGATATGTATACACTACATGTCAGGTAGTCATAAAAATAGGCCCCAAATACCAAAACTATGAAAAACCCCAAACATAGTCCCATGTCTAAACCCAGTCCTAACATCCCATTCTCTAACCTATCAACCCAAGCATAAACCATAATCCAAACCATTGTCCTAAACCTTTACCTAAAAAAGTAGAAACTTCTCAAGTACCCAAGTTCCATAGCAGCCCAATAAGGGTGTGAGTAAAACTCAATATGTCACCACCAATAGTGTCTAAATAAATAATTAGTTTAAACAATAGTGTATGTATATAACCAAAGGATAAATAAATAGTACATAAAAAATACATTTTTAAAACAACCATTTATTATTTAACTTATTATTCCTTGAGATCCAACATAATACTTGGGGAAACCAAACCTTACTTGGTCACTTTCAATCATTTGATCCATAGACTATAGGGGTTAAACCTCCTAAATAAATAAGGGTAATATTTATTAATCATTTAAATTTTAGATATCATGGTGTACTACTCCAATTACCAATACCACGTCAAATTCCATTAGTACCCAGAATTCCATGTCTACAACATAGCCAAGAATAAGGAATATTATGTTCATCATCTCAAATAAAGGATGTTGGGAATTGTGTCTTACCATCCTAACCTAAGTAATTGGATCACTATGTCTAACCATCATTATCAAGGATATTGAGCATCATGTCTAGTTATCCTTACCCATGGTTTTATAGCTCCATGTTCTGCATCACAAACATTTTATCAACACCAATTTCCAAGTTCTAAAACACTTAACCTTTCAACACATCACAACATCAATGGTGAATCACTTCCATTTACCATTATTCACATAGTCTATTTCACTAAAAATATTTAACTCATTTCCATAATCAAAACATCTAACATTTATTCATTTAACACATCTGTTAAACATTCTTCAAAATTATTTAACAACTTAAACATGCACCTTGTACCATTTACCCTTTCTTTTTTTACACATCATAAACACTAAAACCATACACGTATTTAAAACATGTTGAATCCACCTTTTAAAACATGGGTATTTGAAAGCGCGGTCGATTGTCGCCTATCGACCGTTCAAGGTTCAGGTGCTCTGCTAATGTTTATAGAAGCACTCTGGTCGAATCCTCGGCGATGGTACAATTTTTTATAGTTGATTGTTTTTGAATTGTGTTTTGATTTGGGGGTTTGTTTGCAGAGCTTTAATTGAAATGATTGATTGATTAATATTGATTTAACAATTTGATAAATATTGGGGTGAGTTCATCATTAGGTAGTTAAGCTTGTGATATCCTTGAGCTTTGCTTTATATTGCATTAAATTAACACCCATGTCACAAGTTGACATTGATTGGAATTCCCAAGTGTTAAGGCTTTAATCCAAGACTTGACTTAACTCAGGGTTCTAATCTTAATCATATCTTGTTTATGGTAGCATATTTATGGTTCCAATAATCCATGGAAACCACATGTTAAACAAAACAAGTCATTAATCCATGGCATGCTAAGTCCAACATACGCAATGTTAATTCAAAGAATACACATCGAGCAAAAGCTCTCCATCGCTTAACATACCTAAATTATAACTCACCCCAATGAGAGATTTACTCAGCCATTAGGATGGTTATTAATCTGGTAGGGATTTTTATAGTATTAGGGTATGATAATAAGAGGAAGAAGAATTGGACAAGAAAAGAGTGGTGTGCCGAACACACACACGAACTACAAAGAACGTGAATGAAACACGTGTTTTGATTGAATAAGAAATCACTTAAAGGAAATGGTTTTAAGATTGATTTTTAACAATTAAGAAACTATTAATATTAAACTGCAGAAGGTGTATGATAATTAGAAGTGATGAAGTATAAACTTGCATTAAAACTCAAAAGAAATTACAAGTACACTAAAACAATTACAAAGGAAAGAGCATGAAATACATGGAAAGAAATGAAGGAGGAAAGGTTTCTCAAGTAAAAACTTGAGTATGTCAGATCCTCCCAATCCCTTGGAAATGACTTGGTCGTGCCAATATATCCTCCTAAGTTCCAAAGTGCCAACCTCTTGCAAGGAGAAGAGGGGAGTGTATTTATAGCCAAAGGTAGTGGACTGTTTTCATTCCCAAACTGCCCCTCAAGTTGGCCCGCCAATTTGACCTTTCATAGAGAAGAATATAGAGCGATATCCTTCTTCAATATTGTAGATATGGATGTTTAATAGTCACCCTAAAAATATGGCTGTCATTGGACTTTTGTGGCCAAAGTTATGGCCGGATTACTAAAACCTTTTCTACTGTCCAATTTTTTCCAGAAAGTTTCCATGGCCTAAATCTGAATGCATTTATGGCTATGGATATGCCTTCAAATACGAACCATTTATTCTTTAAAGTTGATCCTCCATATCTTATCTTTCACACCACAAAATATGAGCTTCTTTGGACAAGTGAATTAGTTGAAAAGTCAAGAATGGTGGGCAGATTTAAAATCCCGGACAGAATGGTGGGCTTGATTTCAATGGATCCATTGGGACCTAAAATGGTAGAGTTGGGCCTTTAAATTTTAATCCATGACTCCTTAGGAAATTCCAGAGCTTGAAAAAGAATATCCACTCATTTGGGCTGGGAAATTGAGCCCAGTAATGAAATCTTCAAGGCTGGTCCAGAAATTAGGCAGATCCGGTGGGTCATCTTGTGTGGTCCATATGGCCCTTCAAATGGCCGAATTAGCCAATGCTCCAGTTTAGTGATTTGTAGGAAAGTGAATTTAGAACCCTACAAGACAAGAATCACACAATTTTGATTAGTAGGGTGAGAGTTATATTTAAAATACTAAACAGACATGAATCTGTATTATTCGAAACAATACTCCAAAATAATATTTAATATTAAAGCACTAGTATTTCACATAAGTTATGCTCATTTAATTGAAAATCAGTAGAGGGAGTATATAAAATGATATTAATAAATTAATAACATCAACTCCCCCACACTTAATATTGTGCATGTCCTCATGTGCAACAAACACAAAAGAAAATCAAAACCAAACCATATTCATTCACCAACAAATATTAAAATTTTGTTTTCACCAATCAAGGGAGGTTTAGAATATTTCACTCATCCATATTGAATTCCATCACAAATTTGGTTCACAATAATGCATCAGAAACAATTCATTTTTTGATGTTCAAGGTTTGAATTGGAAAATGTACGCACTCAAAACTTACTCCTCTCAAGATGATAAAAATGTATTTTAGGAGGTTCACTCATTCACCAACAAAACGTGAAAATCAAGAGTTTGTAAGAGCTCTCAGCTTCCATTCCCAAATCTAATGTGTACAAGAATCAAGAGGTCTTTTAAGGGGTTTTTCAGTGGCTATGGGACGGTAGGTATATAATGTCCAAAGGAAAAGAGGGGTTAAAAACACCAACATGGAAAAATCAATGCACATTTTTTTTGAAATTTGATTTGAAAGGAAATAGAAACACATATTTACAAGGGCATGAATGTGTGATGAATGAAAAGTGAGGGAGATAGAAAATGGAATAGGGTGAGATGATGGAATATGTACAACATGGAAGACTTCCAATAATGACACAATACAAGATGATTCAAGTGTTCTTTTTTTTCTCTTTTTGCTTTTTTTTCAAAAGTTGTGCTTGAAACAAGTCTCACAGTCATCTCCCAACCCATGCTTGATCTCCTCATGGAACTAATTTTAGTAGTTATAACACGAACAAAGGTTGATGATGAATGATTTTTGACCCACCCAAGACACAACCCATTCCTTTTTTTATTTTTTATTCATTTTTTTTATATAATTTTTTTTTCATTTTTTTGAACACTTTTCAATGACTTTTGTACAAATGAAAATTACACATATACACCCCAAAGATCACAGAATTACAACCTATCCCCCATACTTGAATGGATGCTTGCCCTCAAGCATATGATGACACATTGGAAATCAATGAAAGTACGCCCAAAAATGAATTTCATTCCCCCCACACTTAAATTTCAATAAATTGTACAATGAAAATCCATGAAGATGTTGGGTGGGACAAGGTATTAGGCTTGTAATGTGGCTATCAAAAGAAAGTTTTTCATAGGTTCAAAGGGGCTTTAAAAAGTAGGATCAATGTAAGGGTAATGGGAGGCTATTTGGCTATTCTGATTCTCATGTGGCTTAGAAAATGCCTCTATCATATTAATGCACACAAAAGATGGAAATTCAGCTCGAAGGTCCACAAAATCAAGACTCACAATCAGTGGTGAAGACACACAATGAAAAATATGGCCATAGATGACCTTGTCATGAAGGCTAATGTTATTCCTCACGGTAGGGGAGAATCATTTTCCACCAAAAATTGTTCATTCAAAATGTTTGTTATTGACACAAAATTTTTTACCCAATTTTGAGATAAAAATTCAATATATTTGAGTTTAAAACAAGCCTTTTGACTCCCCAAAAATGGTTGGACAGAATTTCAATATTGGATGATGAGTAATTATGACACCCCTTTTTTTAATTTTCATTTTTTTAATTAATTTTTTTTAAATTTTTTTTATTTTTAATGACACATCCACACAAAAGAGAAAATAGAAAAAAGTTTGTGGAAGAATGTTGTAAAAAAAATGAGAGGGAGAGAGGAAGAAGAAGAAATAGAGAGAAGAAGAGAGGGAAGAGAGATTGAGAGAGAGAGAGTTAAAGGGAAAGAGGTGCCCCCTGGTTTGGATTTGGTGGGTCGCCGTTTCCATCTAGTGGTGGGTCAATGGAAGTCGATGTGGAACCTGTAGTGAATGGCCTCTCATGGTGATGCTTTAACCGGTGTCCATTTACCGTGAATGTTCTTTTTGAAGAAGGGTCTTGGACTTGCACTGCACCAAATGGGTAAACATTAGTAATAATAAAAGGTCCATCCCAACGAGAATTAAGATTACCTGGGTGAATTCGAAATCGATAATTGAAGAGCATTACCTTTTCACCTTCATAAAATACCTTTCGAATAATGTGCTTGTCATGGAGTGACTTTGCCTTTTCTTTGTAGAGAATGGAGTTCTCATATGAATCGAGTCGAAGCTCCTCCAATTCAGTCAACTGCAACAATCTTTCTTCACCAGATTTTTCACAATCAAAATTACAAGTTTTGACAGCCCAAAATGACTTATGTTGGATTTCAACTGGTAAATGACAGGCTTTACCAAAAAACTATCCTAAATGGAGACATCCCAATGGGTGTCTTATAGGTTGTTCGATAGGCCCAAAGTGCTTCACCAAGTCTATCGGGCCAGTCTTTTCTTGTAGGCTTAACAATTATTTCAAGCACTCTTTTCACTTCTCTGTTAGAAAGTTCAGCCATTCCATTTGTTTGAGGGTGATATGCAGTGGATGTTTTATGTACAACCCCATTCTTTTTCAAAAGTGACTCCATGGTTCTATTACAGAAATGAGTTCCTAAGTCACTTATCAAAGCACGTGGTGTTCCGAATCGATGGAAGATATGGGTTTTGAGGAACTCACTCACAGTTTGAGCATCATCTTTCCTAGTGGGTTTGGCCTCGACCCACCTAGAAACATAGTCAACAGCAATGAGAATGTAGGATAATCCATTGGAAGGGGGAAAAGGTCCCATGAAATCGATGCCCCAAACATCGAAAAGCTCACATAAGATTAATGGCTTTTGAGGAATTTCGTTTCTTTTGGAAATTGTGCCAAACTTTTGGCACATGGTACATGATTGACAGAACTCATGTGAGTCCTTGAAGAGTGGAGGCCAAAAGAATCCAGAATCTAGGACCTTTCGAGAAGTCCTTTGTGGTCCAAAGTGGCCACCTCCAGGCATTGAGTGGTAGAATTCCAAGATGGAGGATTGTTCAGTTTCATCAACACATCTCCTAATTACCATGTCAGCTCCAGTTTTCCAAAGTTTATTATCTTCCCAAAAATAATGCTTTGAATCACTTTTCATCTTTTCTTTTTGTTCTTTTGAAAAATATTCATGGAAAACACCAGAAACCAAGTAATTGACAATTGGGGCATACCATGGTAACTTTGCAGTGAGAGATGAGAGGTGTTCAGTTGGAAATTCAGGATCAATTATTTCAGAATGAGAAGAATTAGAAATTCTACTCAGGTGGTCAGCCACAGGGTTTTCTTTTCCAGGTTTATCTTTTATCACAAGGTCAAACTCTTGGAGCATTAAAATCCATCTTATTAGACTTGGTTTGGAATCACTTTTCTTAAGTAAGAACTTTAATGCTGAGTGGTCTGTGAAGATGATGATTTTGGCACCTAAGAGATAGGGCCGAAATTTATCCAAGGAAAAAACCACAGCTAAAAGTTCTTTTTCAGTCACAGTGTAGTGTGATTGAGTTTCATCCAATGTTTTTGAGGCATAAAAGATGACATGAGGAATGTTTTCTCTTCTTTGACCAAGAACAGCCCCAATGGCCCTATCAGAAGCATCACACATCAATTCAAATGGTAAGGACCAATCTGGGGGTTGGATTATTGGAGCAGATGTGAGAGCAGATTTGAGTTCAGTGAAGGCTCTCTTGCAAGACTCATCAAAATTTAATGTGACATCATTTTGAAGTAAACGAGTGAGTGGGAGGGAAATCTTGCTAAAGTTCTGAATGAATCGCCGATAGAAACCAGCATGACCAAGGAAGGACCGAATGTCTCGAACTGATTTGGGTTCAGGAAGTGATTGGATCACCTCAATTTTGGCTGGATCAACTTGGATACCCTCTTGAGAAATTATGTGCCCTAGAACAATCCCATTTGAAACCATGAAGTGACATTTTTCAAAATTCAGCACAAGGTTGCACTTGACACACTTTTGAAGGACCAAAGAGAGTGAATGTAAGAAAGATTCAAATGACTCGCCATAAATGGTAAAGTCATCCATGAATACCTCCATGAAATTCTCAATGAATTCAGAAAAGATACTCATCATACACCGCTGGAATGTTGCAGGAGCATTACAAAGGTCAAAAGGCATTCGCCTATAGGCATAGGTTCCAAAGGGGCAAGTGAATGTGGTCTTTTCTTGGTCTTGAGGTGCAATTGGAATTTGGAAGTAGCCGGTGTAACCATCAAGAAAGCAATAGTGTGACTTTCCGACCAATCTCTCAAGCATTTGGTCAAGGAAAGGAAGTGGGTAGTGATCTTTTCGTGTTTCAGCATTCAATTTGCGATAATCGATGCACACACGCCATTTGTTTTTCACTCGAGTTGTGACCACTTCTCCATGTTCATTTGTGACAACTGTTATCCCGCCCTTCTTAGGAACGACTTGAATTGGACTAACCCATTCACTATCAGAAATTGGGTAGATAATACCAGCTTGAAGAAGCTTGGTAATCTCTTCCCTAACTACCTCAAGTATGAGTGGATTGAATCTTCTTTGAGGTTGACTAATTGGTTTGGATGATTCCTCTAGATGGATGTGATGCATGCAAAGGGTAGGGTTGATTCCTGGAATATCCTCTAGGGTCCAACCTAAGGCATTTTTGTTTTTCTCTAACACTTGAACAAGTTGGGACTCCTCAATTTCAGAAAGTGAAGCAGAGATAATGATAGGGTAGGAGGGATCATGGAAAAGGAATGCATACTTGAGGTGTGAAGGAAGTGGTTTTAGATCAGTTTCAGCCTTGATTTGAGAGCTAGACAAGTTAGGAGCAGGAGAAGGGATTACAGATGGGTTTGGGTCATTTTCCTCAACATTGTCCAAGGTGGAGCAGTAGAGATCAGAGTTGATGTGGGATTCAAGGGAGTTTTCAAGTTCACTTTGATTGATGGAGTCTAAGAAAGAAAGGTCAACATCAACTTCTCCATTTATAACTTGGTTAATCATTGAGCAGATTTCACAGTCTCCACTATCATTAGAACATGATGAGCATGAAGAAATGGAGGTGAGTTGATTCTCAGAAGTGTCATCAGGTGCATGAATAGAGAATGCAGAGTGATTCTCTGATGGGTATCGCATGGCTTAAAAAATGTTGAACTTGACCACTTGGTCACCAAATTCCATGGATAAGATTCCTGAATGGACATCGATCTTGGTTCTAGCAGTCATGAGGAATGGTCTTCCTAGAATTAGGGGAGATCGAGAAGAGGTCGTCTCACCTTCCATGTCAAGGACATAGAAATCAGCTGGGAAGATAAGATCATTGACCCGAACAAGAACATCCTCAATTATCCCCTCAGGACTGGCAGTGCTTCGATTGGCTAATTGAATGACAACACTCGTTGGGTGCAAGGGACCTAGACCAAGGTTGGAGAAAATGGATTTGGGCATGACATTTATTGAGGCTCCAAGGTCTATGAGTGCATCATCAAAGTTGGAACTCCCAATTTGACATGGAACCGTGAAGGTCCCTGGATCTTTGCACTTCATGGGAATGGACTGTTGGGTTGAAACATTTTCAATGTTCCTAAGTTGCCTCTTATGGGTGCACAATTCCTTAAGAAACTTGGCATACTTAGGGATTTGTTTCATGGCATCTAAGAGGGGGATGTTCACTTCAACACATCTAAACATGTCAAGCATTTCAGGATCAGGTTCAAAGGACTTCTTAGGCTTGGAGATGGCTTGAGGAAAAGGAATTGGGTTCCTTAGAGGAATGGAAGGAGGTGAAGGAGTGGATTCAAGTTCCTTTTACAACTTTTTGTTCTTTTCATTTTCTAGATCAACATCGAAAGGGTAGGTAGAGGAATCAGCATGGGGCATAGCAATTTGCTTTCCCGATCTAAGTGAAATTTCACTTACATTACCCTTAGGGTTGGGTAATGGTTGAGCTGGGAGTTGGGATGAATTGGATGGTTGTTGCTGGCTAAGGTGGGATGCAAGTTGACCTATTTGGGTTTCAATGTTCTTGAGGCTAGAACAGGTGAAGGAATCAAGATCCTCTATAGCACTTTCCCATGGTTGTTTAGAAGAAGAGGCTTGTCCCAAATTGGGTTGGCCTTGATTTTGGTTCTTGGGAAAGCGATTGTATTGGTTGGGGAATTGGGAAGGCTTGTTAGGATAGTGAAATCCAGGAGGAGGATTGTTCCTTTGGGGTTGAGGAACAAAAGGATAAGGTTGATGGATGTTACCACCACTTTGACCATATTGGAACTGGTTTGGATTTTGATGAGGGAACTGAGGAGGATGAGAAATGGGATTACCATACCTCAGAGGTGGGTTAAAGGTAGAAGAGAAGGGCTTAGAGTGGGGTTGGTTGAAGTTTCTAACAAACTGACCTGATTGTTGAGGGTTGAAGTTTCGCTGAGCATATGCCGCATTGAGCTCCATTGGACTAGATGAATCAGATGGATCATCTTGAAGTTGTGGACATGTGTCAGTCGGATGAGTTGGTGAGTTGCAGATTCCACAGTTCTTGATAGGCCCAGTGAAAAGAGATTGTTGAGGAGAGGAGTTTGGGGCTTTGGAAGCCACAGCTAGTTGACGCACAAGACCTGTAAGTTCACTCATCCACTCAGTCATTTTTTTGGGCTCTATGGATTGATTCTCTTGGGATTGTTTCACTTGAGCATGTGCTCGAGTATGGAATTGCTGCGTGTTTGCAGCCATGTTGCTTATGAGTTCTTGTGCAGCTGCAGGAGTTTTGTCAACAAGAGCACCGCCACTTGCGGCATCAATGAGAGTTCTCTCCATAGTCAATAACCCCTCATAGAAGTATTGGATCAGGAGTTGGTCAGGGATTTGATGGTGTGGACAAGTTTCCACAAGCTTTTTGAACCTCTCCCAATACTCATGGAGTGATTCATTAGGGAATTGACGGATGCCGCTTATTTCCTTTCGGATAGAAGCAGTTCGGGAAGCGGGAAAGAACTTCTCAAGGAAAAGTCTCTTCATGTCAACCCATGAGTTTATGGAACCAGGTGGGAGGTAGTAGATCCAAGACTTGGCAGAATCCGCTAGGGAAAAGGGGAAAGCTCTAAGCTTGATTTGTTCTTCAGAAACCCCTTGAGGTTTCATGGTTGAGCAGACCACTTGGAACTCTTTGAGGTGAAGATGAGGATCCTCACCAGCTAGCCCATGGAAATGAGGAAGAAGATGAATCAAACCCGATTTGAGTTTGAAATCAGCCTCGATGTTTGGATATTGAATACCAAGAGGTTGGTAATTCATATCGGGGGCAGAGAGTTCTTTAAGGGTCTGTTCCCTAGGATTAGCCATCTCTAAATCAATTGGTCTAGGAATGAGTGGGCCTTGGTTGTTTTGATTGTCCATAAGGTTCCTCCTAATTTGGAGAATAGTTCGATCAATCTCAGGATCAAAAAAATCTGAGGGATTGTTTGGGAGGCTACGGGGCATCAAGAGCAGAGTAAGACTTGAAGATGATGGAGGGTTTTTCTTTGTGTAATATTTTTTTTTGTGGGTTATTTGATTTTTTTGGTCTTTTTTTTCAAAAATCAGAAACTATCAACTACAATTATGCACCATCCCCGGCAACGGCACCATTTGAAAGCGCGGCCGATTGTCGCCTATCGACCGTTCAAGGTTCCGGTGCTCTGCTAATGTGAATAGCAGCACTCGGGTTGAATCCTCGGCGATGGTACAATTTTTTATAGTTGATTGTTTTTGAATTGTGTTTTGATTTGGGGGTTTGTTTGCAGAGCTTTAATTGAAATGATTGATTGATTAATATTGATTTAACAATTTGATAAATATTGGGGTGAGTTCATTATTAGGTAGTTAAGCTTGTGATATCCTTGAGCTTTGCTTTATATTGCATTAAATTAACACCCATGTCACAAGTTGACATTGATTGGAATTCCCAAGTGTTAAGCCTTTAATCCAAGCCTTGACTTAACTCAGGGTTATAATCTTAATCATATATTGTTTATGGTAGCATATTTATGGTTCTAATAATCCATGGAAACCACATGTTAAACAAAACAAGTCATTAATCCATGACATGCTAAGTCCAACATACGCAATGTTAATTCAAAGAATACACATCGAGCAAAAGATCTCCATCGCTTAACATACCTAAATTATAACTCACCCCAATGAGATATTTACTCATCCATTAGGATGGTTATTAATCTGGTAGGAATGTTTATAGTATTAGGGTATGATAATAAGAGGAAGAAGAATTGGACAAGAAAAGAGTGGTGTGCCGAACACACACACGAACTACAAAGAACGTGAATGAAACACGTGTTTTGATTGAATAAGAAATCACTTAAAGGAAATGGTTTTAAGATTGATTTTTAACAATTAAGAAACTATTAATATTAAACTACAGAAGGTGTATGATAATTAGAAGTGATGAAGGATAAACTTGCATTAAAACTCAAAAGAAATTACAAGTACACTAAAACAATTACAAAGGAAAGAGCATGAAATACATGGAAAGAAATGAAGGAGGAAAGGTTTCTAAAGTAAAAACTTGAGCATGTAAGATCCTCCCAAGACCTTGGCAATGACTTGGTCATGCCAATATATCCTCCTAAGTGCCAAAGTTCCAACCTCTTGCAAGGAGAAGAGGGGAGTGTATTTATAGCCAAAGGTAGTGGACTGTTTTCATTTCCAAACTGCCCCTCAAGTTGGCCCGCCAATTTGACCTTTCAAACAGCAGAATATAGAGAGATATCCTTATTAAATATTGTAGATATGGATGTGGACTATCCACCCTAAAAATATGGATGTAATTGGATTTTTTTGGCCAAAGTTATGGCCGGATTACTAAAAACTTGTCTACTGTCCAAGTTTTTCTAAAAAGTTTCAATGGCCTAAATTTGAATGCATTTATGGATATGGTGATGCCTTCAAATCCGAACCGTTTCTTCTGGAAAGTTGATCCTACATATCTTATCTTTCACACCACAAAATATGAGCTTCTTTGGACAAGTGGATTAGTTGAAAAGTGAATAATGGTGGGAAGATTTAAAATCCCGGACAGAATGGTGGGCTTGATTTCAATGGATCCATTGGGCCCCAAAATGGTAGATTTGGGCCTTTAAATTTTAATCCATGACTCCTTAGGAAATTCCCGAGATTGAAAAAGAATATCCACTCATTTGGGCTGGGAAATTGAGCCCAGTAATGAAATCTTCAAGGCTGGTCCAGAAATTAGGCAGATCCGGTGGGTCATCTTGTGTGGTCCATATGGCCCTTCAAATGGCCGAATTAGCCAATGCTCCAGTTGAGTGATTTGTAGGAAATTGAATTTAGAACCCTAAAAGACAAGAATCACACAATTTGGATTAGTAGGGTGAGAGTTATATTTAAAATACTAAACAGACATGAATCTGTATTATTCGAAACAATACTCTAAAATAATATTTAATATTAAAGCACTAGTATTTCACATAAGTTATGCTCATTTAATTGAAAATCAGTATAGGGAGTATATAAAATGATATTAATAAATGAATAACATCAGTATTCCTCTTTGAAAAAACAAACAAATCCTAAGACATTAATTTCCAATATAACCATTGAAAGATCCATTAAGGAATTTTCACCAAAAGAGAAATTGTACCCTCATTTCAAATAAAACTTTTAGACTCATTCAAAAAACCCTTTGAAATCACCTTGAGGTTAACACCTCATTTTAAAAAATTACCCCCTTTTTAAAACATATATTTTCCTACATAAAAAATCAAAACCAGATCAAAATCCAAAGTATTCCATTTAAACCATTTCAAAATCCTCCTAGTCATTTCAAAAAATATTAGAATAGAAAAAATTTCAATTCATCCTCTTAAAATATCACAAACACTTATCCACAAATTATACCAAGTAGTTCCTTAACCATGATAACTTACCAAAGACAGTTACAACCTGTTTACTCTCATAAATTCTCTATCTCAACATTTAAAATTTCATCACACCACTTTAATGGGATTGGAATACCCCATGGGTAGCCCTAGGTCTGATCTCAAATCATCAATGGGCCTGACAGGGTCCGTTATAGCGACCCAAAAAATTTGCACATATTTTTAAAAGACTTTTAACATAAATATCCATTATATAAAAACCAAAAATCAAAAATCCTAGGGTATTTGTAAGACTAGGTGCATAATTAGACAACATGAAACTAAAATAAAACTTCTTTATATTAATCTCTACGATTATCTCCTAATTCCCTTTGAGATCCTAAAACTGTATAGGATAACCTAGTGAATAAATAGACAATTGGAGTGATCTAAAAATCCTAGTAATGTAATAAACAAGGAAATGCAGCATAACATATGAGTTAGAAAGAATAACATGGTAACATAATATGCATGGATCATGAATAAAGACATGTAGGTATAACATATAGAACATGGAATCATGAGATCATGGAAACATAGGAATGTGGAAGTAACATATAACATGACATAAACATGATTCAAGGCTTATTTACAAGACAATATCACATGGTGGACAAGGTCCCATAATTTATTAGGTTTACTTCGTAATCTCATACATAAAGTCACATGAAACTAAAACATTACCCAATGCATTGAGATTCTATATAGTATCACCCATCATAACATATACATGCATATGTGTGAAACATAAATAAATAAAATAGAAGGCATAAACCTAAGGATTATCCAAGTAAAGAGATTATTTCCATAATCATGTCATAAGGCATAACCAAAGGGAATGTACTAATGGTTTCCATGGAAGAAAGGGTTAAATAATTCTTGGACATTACTAAAGGAAAAATAATCATAGATCATGATAAATTATTTCCAACTGAATTGAATATGTGATAATGAGTAGAGAAACCCATTTTAAAAAGTTCCTCTTAAGTGAGGTTGTATGAAAATGGGTAACGAGTCTTTAAAAAGGGAAAAGGTGTAATAATTTCCATAATTATATAAAATGAGAATGGAATCTTATAAAACATGTATTTCCCCACAAAATAATGATTATTTGAGCTATATATATATTTTTGGAACATATACAGATAATATTGGAGAATTATATACAAATAATTAAGAGATAAATTTAGGAAAAGAGAGAAAAAGTGTAACCCAAAGGAAATATGGAGGTTCAGAGAGATCCCTTACCTTATGTCTGAATGTGTTCTACACTTGCACTTAATGTCCTAGAAAATAAACTTATATTCATTAATTAATTAATTCAGAATCTATTCTACATATAATTTATTTATTATAATTTTATTAAGTTCATTTATGGCCATTTTGATGAGTTATAAAGTTCAATTTCTTTGTTCTGGGAGCATTTGTTTCATGGTTTTATGGTCAGTTCACTTGTTTATAGTTATGGAAGTTACTATCAAATAGGAATACCGCTCTATAATTTAAATGATATGGTTTCATTCACTTATATAATTTTAAATGGTCTCATATATCATTTTTTCCAATATATTTATAATTTGTTTAATTAAATGTTAATGATAAATGTTTAGTTTATTTTGGTGGTTTTTCCGACCATCTCAAACTAGTTTTGTTTTATTTATATTTATGGACATATAATCACTAAATAATATGAAAACACATATAATATACATAATTATTTCATTTTAAACAATTATAAGTGAATTTAAACCTTCCATAAAGGCATTAATGGAGAATGAAAACTCATCGTCTGTGAATGTTGTTAACTGACATAATATGGACAATGGTTTCATTTTTATTTGAATAAGAGAAGATGAGAAAAGGGGTGGGTAAAAGATATTAATTTAAAAATATAACATTCTAGTATATACATGATATTTTAGTTATTATTATACATTGGATGAAGGAGGTGATTGGAAGGTAGAATAAGAAAAGAAATTAAAAGAGGTAGTTTGAGAATGTTACCTCTTGAATATCATATCCTTGAAGGACACCTTAAGTGACTTGGAATTGGTCTTTTGGTGAGACTAGAATCACTTGGAAATGGGTTACAGTAGTGATGAGAGTTTTTTTTAAACATTTGTACATCTTTATTCCTTATAAGGTGTGAGGAGAAGGGGCGGTGAGGGGTGGTATTCATAAGGGGAGGAGAGGGGTGTTTTTTATTATTGTATTCTTTGGTTTATTATTTTGGATCAAGAATATAAATTGCATTGATTATTATGACTATATACACTAAATAGTGAATTTTATTCCTAAATAATGTGTTTTTACATCATTCATTTCTAAAAAAAATCATTTATTTGGCTTATAATGTTAAATATCGTAAATTATTGTATTTCACATTTCACCAAAAAATCAACTATTTTAGAAAAATACCAAAAAATACATATTAACCATTTTTTGATGAGTATATTTAAAAAATGGAATCTATTTTATGAAAATAATTTTATTTATATAATTTAATTAATTTTTAAATAAAATCCTCATTTATTCAAAAAATATTGATTTTAATATTATAATTGATTTTAATATTATATTTGATTTTAAGACCCTTTAAAAATTTAATTATAGTCACATAAAATTATACTATCATTATAATATAAATTAATAATAATTTATAAATTCATTTTATGGAAATAAAATTAATTTTAAATCATTATATTTATTATAAAAGTGTGATTAAAACATTTATGTTTTATAAAAAATACAAACACTTAATTTATCATTTTTAAAACATTTATTTACTTGTAACATGGTTTAAATATATCATATTTTCATTTTATAAGATACCTAAATATTATTTTAAATTTCCATAGTTTATTTTACTATTCTAAAGGTTATATTACTATTTCTAACTATCATATTTCTATTCCAACATTCAGGTTACTATTCTAACAGTCAGATTTGTAATGGTTATATGGCTTCCCTACTTCTAATAAATACATATTATTATATTCATTATTCATTCACTTATATTGTATCTCAAGTTTATATATACTATCATCTTCAGAATTAATATTTTATTATTAACATTTTGTTTTATTTCTATAGCTTTTTCATGAGTTTTATCATTCTGGTGGATCAAGAAGATCCAAATTTTCATATATTACTTATATTATTTTCTATTTTTACCCCATTATGATATTTTGAATTCTCATTGGTTTAGTCACTAACGAATTTTTCATTCTTCATTGATGAGAATAATTTTTGTTAGTTTCTCTATGTGATGTATTCTCTTTATACTACATGAAATAATTATAAGAAGGGAAATTTCATTGATAAAATTTTGGGTCATCACATTCTTACCCCTTAATAGATTTCTCAATTGAAATTTCATTTTACATACTAATGTGAAAATAGTTCTGGGTACTTCTATTTCATGGATTCCTCTGGTTCCCATGTTGCCTCATCATATTTAAGGTTCATCCATTGTACTTTTACCAGGTAAGTGGTCTTACCGCATAGAACTTTATCTCTATGGTCCAAGATCTTCACCTAATGCTCCTTATAAGAGAGATATTTTTTCAGTTGAACCACCTCTAAATTCAGTACATGTGAGGGATCTGGTATGTACTTCCTTAAAAGGGATACATGGAATACAACATGTACTTGATACATGTATGGTAGAAATGCAAGTCAATAGACCAAAGCTCTGACACAATCAATGATCTCAAAGGGGATAATGTAAATGAGAATTATCTTTCCCTTATTCTCAAATATCATGAATATATTCCATGTATATATTTGGAGGAATACCATATCTTCAACCTCAAACTCTAGGTCTCGTCGATTATTGCTAACATAGCTCTTCTGTTGACTTTGGGCATCCTTGATGTGCTTATAAATGATCTTCACCTTTTCTACCATTTTCACAACCATTTCAAGTCCTAGTAGCTTGAGTTCACCAACTCCATCCCATCATGTAGGTGTTCTACATCTCTTCTCATAAAGGACTTCATTTGGAGACATTTATATTCTTGATTGGAAACTATTATTGTAACAAAACTCAACCAAAGGAAGATGTTGGTCCCATCCTTCTTTGAATTCCATCGATCATGATATCAACATGTCTTCCATTTTCTTAATATTACACTCAGACTGGACATCATTTATAGGGTGATAGGTCATACTGAAGTTCATCTCAATGTTTATAGCATGATGGGGATTCTTTTAGAAATTGTAGGTAACTCCAGGATCTCGATTGGATACAATTGATAGTGGTGTACCATGTAGTCTCACCACTTATATGATGTGAGTCCTTGAAATTTTATCAATTTATAAGTCCTATTTAATTTTAATAAAGTGAGAAGTCTTTTTAAGATGATCCACAATAACCCATATATCATTATTTCCTCTAGATGTCTTCAGAATACAAGTGAAAAAATCCATATTGATTTTTCCCATTTCCATGTAGGTATGGGTAGTAGTTCAATAATCCCCTTATAATTTTTCCTTTAATCCATCACTTTATGAAATACCATGAACTTTTATGTATATTCATTGATCTCCTTATTTATATTTTCCCACCTATAGTTCTCTTGGAGATCTAAATACATATTTGTGCTCCCTGGGTTGATGGAGAAGATTGATCTATGTGAATCATTGAAAAATAACTTCTTTATGTCATTATTTAATGGTAAACATATTTGTGAGACAAATCTTACAACTCCTTCCTCATCAATTTTGAACTACAACAATTTCCCATTTCTAATAGCTTTCACCTTCTTCTTAATTTCCACATCATCTCTTTTAACATCCTTTATCTTATCTAAAATGGATGTTTGAGAAATCATTTTATAGAATTATGATGATGTTTTTCCTTTATGAATCCCATATATATCCTTTATAAGTATAAGAATATTATATCATTATCAATTATCATAAATGATAAAGTTTTAAGATCCTTTTACTTAGAGAATATCCCACTTTATTCACTTTACCAAGATGGTAATGGATTGATCAGTCATAATACTTGATGATATATAAAAATATTTTTTTATTTCATATTATGTTCATTCTATTTGAATATATATTTGAGGCTCTTATGATCAGTATATATCTCACACTTCTCCCCATAGAGATAATACTTCCATATTTTCAATATGAAGATCACAGCATCTCTAGATCATATGTGGGATTGTTTTCCTATGAAATTTCATCTTTCTTAAGGTTTAGGCTATCAATTTATCATTTTTCATCAATACGCATCCTAATTCATTCTTTTATGCATCGTTTTATACCAAAAATTGTTCCCCAATTGTGAGTAGTGTAAGTATTGGTGCAATGACAATCCTCTTTTTTAACTCTTTGAAGCAAATGTTTGCATTCACAGGTCCATAAAAATTTACTCCCTTTTGAGTAATCTTGGTTAGTGGGTTTGATAATCATGATAATTTCTTCACATTTCATCATTAATGATTATATAGACTAAGGAAACTATATATCGCCATTATAGATGTTGGTCTAGGACACTCCTCAATTTCCTTTGTCTTAGAGGGTCCACAGATACCCCTTTACTGGTGATAACATGCCCCAAGAATGATACTTACTCCATCTAGAACTCACATTTACTTTACTTTACAAATTTTTTCTCTATTCACAAAGTCTTTATTAGATTATTAAAATGATCCTCATGCTTATCCTTACTCTTGGAGTATACTAGAATATCATCTATAAAGACTACCACAAATATTTTGATGTAATATCTAAAGACTCTATTCATTAAGTCCATAAAAATTTCTAAAGAATTAGTGAGTTTGAAGGGAATCACTATGAACTCATAGTGTTTGTAGCTCGTTTGAAAAGAATTCTTGGTAATATCTTCCTTATGCACCTCTAATTAGTGATATCCCAACCGAATTTCCACCTTATAGAAACACTTGGCTCCATGTAGTTGATTGAAAAATTCATTTATCTGTGTAGGGTATTCTTGTTCTTTATCATGATTTTTTTAGATCGTGATAATCAATACATAGGTGCATTGATCCATCCTTATTCTTGAAAAATAGGACCGGTACTCCCCATGGTGAATCACCTGTGCATATAAAACCCTTATCCAGATTCTCTTACAACTAATTCTTCATTTCTTCCAAATCAATGGGGGTAATCTTATGAGGAGTCTTTTATATGAGAAAATATCTAGGTATAAGTTCAATTGATAACTAAATCTCTTGGTTAGGAGAAAGGTTGGGAAATTATTCAGGGAATACATCAATGTTGTACCTCACAATGGGAATAACTTTAAGCATGATCTTCTCCTTTGTCTCAATAATTTTATCTAGATATTCTTTCTCATAAGACAATAGTATACATGCTTGAGAATAATATTCAAGATGGGTAGTTAAAAAGCCTAATAAGGGAATAAACAAGGAAATGAAGCATAATATATGATTTAGAAATCATTACATAATAATATAATATGAATGGACCATGAATAAAAATATAGAGGAATAACATATAGAACATACAATCATAATATCATGGAAACATAGTAATGTGTAAGCAACATATAACATAACACAAACATGAGTCAAGGTTAATTGCCAAGACAATATCACATGGTGGATAGAGTCCCATAATGAATTAGGTTTACTCCTTATTCCTATGAATAACATCTCATGAAACTAAAACATTACCCAATGAATTTGAGCGCTATCTATGTGCACACATCATAACATGTACATACATATGTTTTCCACATAAATAAATCAATCAAAAGGAATAAACATAAGGATTACCCATGGAAATAGATGGGTTTCATAATCATGTCATAAGGCATAACCAAAGGGTGTATCCTAATGGTTTTCATGGAATAAAGGTTTAAATCATTATTAGAAATTAATAAAGGTAAAATAGTTGGCACACGCGTCGCAACGCGTGCAAATTTGCAATATTTATTTACCTACTAACTACTGTAGAAGTGGCGAGCAGGGTCGAACCACAGAGAGAATGTGAGTAGACACTAGAAATGTCCTTTTGGAGGAATGTTCAGGCGGATGAGCTTTAATTGTGTGATTAACAACTAAGTTCTAAAAACTAAATGACTATTTTAAAAATGGCTAATTAAATTAACTAAAACTATCTAAGTGAACTTAGCTATGAAAGAAACTGGCAGAGATGGAAGTGTCAGAGTCGTGACGTCCGTTCAAGTGCATGCAATGTCAATTATTTAGTCCCCACATTTGAATATTTATTTATTCAATTATCACCGATTCCAAATTTAATCAAAATACTATCTGGTCTCGTTCTCTGATGTTAGACAATATTTTAATGTTTACAAAAATTATCCGTCATTTCGTTCTCTGTCCTGACGAATAATTTGTGCATCATTAAAGCACCGAATCACTTGGTGAAATACAACGACCCGTTTCTCACAAAGTCGAAGTATCTACCTGCGTTGGGTTCGCTCACATGAGATTACTTATTAGGTATCACTCATGCAAGTTTGAAGGAGAGCGCACAAAAAATATTAATTTTTCAATTAATATATTTATTTATTCAAAATTCGATCGCGCGCTTGATCGAATTCCAGATAAATAAATTCTCTGATGAACTCCCGTTCGTGATTACTTATTAGGTATCACACGAACGAGCACCAAGGCACGTGTGCAGAGCCCAAATGACAATTACTTTAAACGCAGATATAATTAATTAAATAAACAACCAATTAAAATTAATTTAAAAGGCAATCAAACGTAGAAATAAATTAAAGACATGAATTCACCATCACTTTCGTCACAACTCCGACATCAATGAATTAACCCGCCATCATGACGACAAAGCAGCACATAAAATAATAAACAGAAATCACCGTGCTCATGTCGTCGTAATTGTCACCGCGAGACGTCGTCAACGATCGCAAAACAATAACCATCGCTCCGCTCCGTGCAGTTGCTGATGCCGCACCCGAATCAAACCACCGCGCCGCTGAAAATATGCTCTGGTGCTTGCTCTCAGTGTGCGACGTGAATCTTCGGAAGCCAAGCGAACGTTCCAATCCTCCGCTGCGTCGATGATGAGTTCGAACCTCCGCTGCGCTCTTGGTGATGGTTCCGCTGGTTGATGCGTGAAAAATTAGAAAAGGAATAGAAGAAAATGAGAAGAGAAAAGAAATTAAATAAATAAGAAAGAAAGAAGAAAAAGAAAGATAAAAAAGATAAAATTAGAGAAGATAGAAGATAGAAAGAAAAGAGATAAAAAAATAAAAAGAAGATAATGAGAAGATGAGGAGAAAAAGCGCCGGCAGTGAGGGAGGCAGGCGGCGAGATGGGGGCGCCGTGGGTCCAGCGAGAGGAGGGGATGCGGGTGGCGGGTTTGGAATGCACAGGGGGGCCGCGCTGCCGTAAGCGGGCCGAAGGAGCGACGGGTTCGGAATGGAGAGGATGGGATGAGGGGGCCGCCGGGCCAAGGGTAGGCAGCAGGGAGATGGGGGCGGCGGTTTCAGCCCGCAGAGGAGGGGAGAGCGAGATGGGGGCGCCGCGGATCCAGCGTGTGGCTGCAGGGTGATGGGAGGAGAACGGCGGGGCTGGGTATGCGGGCGAATGGAGAAGGTCGGGCGGCTGGGGGTGCGCACCGCGGGGATGCCGGGTCGTGGGGAGTTGGCGGATAGTGGAGATAAGGGGGGGGCGGTTTCGGAATGGAGAGGGGGCCGGCGGTTCCAGCGGAAGAGGCCAGGAGAGATTGGAGAGAGGGGTCGTGGGTTTGAGCGGGTAGTTAGGGTAAATAAAAAAAATAGAATAAAAAAAATGTTAAATTCAAATTAAAAAAACTAATTATCTAATTAAGTTAAAAAAAAGTGATAAATAATAATATATTAATGCACATGTAATTATATATAATATTATTATTAAATATAATAATAAACTAATAACAAATACTATTTTATTAATGCAATAAAATAATGAAATAAAATACAAATTAAGATATACATACTAGTAAAAATTAATAAAATAAACTAAACTAAAATTAGTGAAACTAATAATAATAATAATATAGTGTTAAATATAATATATAAAATTAATACAACTAATAAAAATACTAAATTACTAATATAAGTATATAAATTAACTAAAAATTATCAAAATGTTTAAACTACTACGAAACTACAAAAATAAACTAAAAATATAAAAAATCGTTAAACTAATTAATTAAAACTATGTTAGAAAATTATAAAAATACATGTGAAATCCATGTACATCAAATCCCCCACACTTAAACTTTTGCACTCCTGGGCAAAACAATCAGAAAGAAAAAACAAGTGGACCCATAGACAAATCAAAACATCAAAATTACATGTTCAAAATTTTCCAATCTCTTTCCTCATAATATATCATGCTTCATTTAAAACTTTAGTTTCAAAAACAATTTTTCTTTCACTTGCATTTTTTTCAAAACAAGTACGTGCACTCATTCATCATGTGACCTACCTTACCATTACACTCATCGCTCGAAAAGATTTGATCAAAGTTTTTCTCAGTTCTCATGCACATGCATGCTTACCATAGGCTTGCCATGAATTTCACATCTCCACTAGTGGAAATCAAAAGAATGTACCAATCTCAAGGACTTTACATGAGGTTCAAATGTTTCTGAAGCTGTGGGACGGTGGGTTTAAAAAAAATTGACATCTTTTTGGTAAAAAGGAGGGTTGAATCTTGAAATAAATGCATGATAAGTCAATCTAAATGTCTCCCTAAAACTCTTGCTCCCCCACACTTAAAACACTGCTTGTCCCCAAGCATTTGATAATCCAATGTTTCGCTCTTTTTTTTTTTTACACAACTCACTCAAATAAGATGGGTAGGAAAAACAAGTGAGTATCAGTTCCAAAACCCCATGAAATAAATGTCAGACAATAATCCCAAAGAAAGGTACACAAGTAGCGTATACGATGTAACATCTCAATGAAGGTAGGTCATATAGAAAACTTTCTAGTTCCTGGAGTAATGGATCATCACTTTAATAGGTATCCCTAAAGTCGAGGGTTACCGCGTAATGACCACCAATGTACTCATTGTTGGAACTCAAAAGGATTCTATATTCCTATATCAAAATAATATGAAATGAATGTGGCTACTGTGAAAAAGAACTCATATGATCCGGATGGGATAATGTCAATCCATGTACATCAAATGACTCACTGCCCCTCGAAGAACCCTCTCCATGAGTAAGTCTCTCTCCCCCACACTTAGATTGAAATCATCATGCAAAAATTCAAGAAATTGGTAGGGAAGGGTATCAGCTTGGGCTCATCCTAAAAGGCTCCTGCATGGCTTCTAAGGGCTATACGAAGGAGAAAATGTTTGGGTGGCTTAGTGGGTCAACGGGGCTAAAATATCAAACAGATGCCTCGATCATTTTAGTGCAACTTTCAAAAATTCCTATCGCTTTGATGGAAAAACATGGCAAGTTCTAGAAGACAAAACATGGTTGAGATTCCCTCAAGAAAAAGAGAAATAAGAGATGATTGTAAAATGGCTCAGAGTCCTCACGGGTATGGAAATATGATTTTGGACAGCACAGATGATCATGAGTGTGAATAAGTGTAAAAAATATACAAGTTTTTGAAAAACATTTTCGAAGCATGAAATAATATCAGCAATCATCTAAGTCATGAGAGAAAGGATCAGATAATTCCAAAACAAGAATCAGGTGCTCAAACTGCCTAGGGACACAAGTGTTATGTTCCTAACTGTGTTGTGACAAAAATACAATGGCTTTTATGTGGGTTCATCGATGACAAGAATGTTAGTTTTTTTTTCAAATTTTTCAAAAAATTTCTCTCTTTTTTTTTACATGGTGTTTTTGGAAGCATAAAATATGGGAAAAAAATAGAACACTTCCCTGTGTAAGTGCAGATTGACGCGGAGAGGTTGTTTGTATCCGATGAAGCTCCAGAAATGGTATACCTGTAAAACCTACACATTGACAACACGTACTCACATCATATCAAAGAAGTCACACCATAATCAAAATCATGTGGATGATAAAAATATTTATGATGAATTTAAATCCACTGCAGTTTCAGGAGAAAAGAGATTGTGGTAAATGCATGCCTTTTTATTTTAAAATAAAACTAAATGAAATGAAATTAAATGCAGTGAAAATAAAACAAACAAATGATGGGTTGCCTCCCATTGAGCGCTAAGTTTACTTCGTCTTCAGCCAGACGTTGTTGAAACTCCACCAGGATCGAATGGAAATGTAAACCATGCATCTGCTTCTTTTTCAGTAGAAGCGCGGAATCCATTCATTGAAGATGAGTTTATCCTGCAAGCTGCACAAAATCTCAACAGAATCTTGTTAGAAGAATGGATGTGTGGAATTAAATGAAAATATGTTAACTCAGAAGTGAACGAATATACCTCGCTTGAAGAGAGACTCATCGAATAATTGAAATTTGGGAAAAGGTCGTCAACGGAAAGATTAAGAAGATTACCTCTTTGAATGTGCACAGTTGAAAAGATGCCTTTACAAGAATCCTTCAGTGGTCGACTTATATCCATCACATCCTTGAGTGCAATATCTGGGTTGATGATGTATCCCAATTCATTTTCACAGCCAACTACTAGCACAGGAAAATCTACTGGTTTCCAAATCAATTCATGCTTGATGGTTTCTTTGATTGTTCCAAGGTCAAAAATATTGTAAGCATATGTGGGTATTTCAAGTGAAGTGTTTTTAACCTCGACGCATGGAGCAAGTGGCACAGGATCAATTGGAGCAGATGACTCCATTGTGTCAAGAATGACATCTTTTTCAATATTTTCTTCTATATCACCCTCATCATTTTTCTCTGTTGGTGCATGTGTCACCACGAAATCAGGATCCTCCAAGCAATCCCATTCTTCCATTGTTTCTAGAAAATTATGAGTGTTCTCTTCCACCAATGCTGATTGATTCTTCGACTCCAGAAATGTTTCAGATGTCTCCATTTTAGAAAAAGTTTCAGACTCACATAGATTTTCAGAAAGAGGTGATTCGATGTCATTGGAAGTGATGTCCTCTTGAGTGTGGCAATCCACTGTCTCTTGGTTCAATTCTGAATCGATCATGGTAAAGAATGATCCTAGTTCAATGTCCTCTTCATCCTGAAAAGGTGCGGTTTGATATACATTGAATGTGTCCTTTTTCACTTTGGGATGACTAGGTTGTGAATTCACAGAAGGACATGAAATCACATTTTCTGAGGGACCATTATGTTCAACAGGGCGGAAGACCAAGCTCTCATATTCTTGAAATGTGATTAGATTGGAAGAATTATTTTGTGATGGAGGGGAGTCATCAATTGTATGATAAGAAGGCAGATCAATCCCATTATCAGACTCGGGACATAGATGTTGTTCAATTGGACCCTCTATTGCACTCTCCTCAAAAGAATTGTTTTGAATTAGATCATCAAGGGGTAATGAAGCAGCTAGTTCGGAAATATGATTCATTTGATTTACTAAATTATTCAATTGATTTTATAGATCTTTTGTTGAGGAAAGAAACTTTGCATTGCATTCATCTTGAAGTTCAAACCTCCGATTGGTCTCAGTGATAGCACAATGCAACATGTGTTCAATTATTGAATCATTTGTTTGACATGAATTGTCAAGTTCTAAATTTTCAGGAATGCATTGACATTGAAAATGATCAACAGATGTATAAGGACTTGTTTCATAGCATGGTGAAATGTTCTCATATGGATCATAGCATGGACTTGAATAAAGATCATTGAAATAAACGGGATTACCTGGATAGATCATGGGCGGTGAATCGTTATACGTCATACCTTGAGTCGGGGCTGCATAGGGCGGGTACTGGTTGTAATGGTGTGGTGCGGCCCACGTCATTCCGAGCTTCTGGGTGTCTTGAAAATCCCTGCAATGAAAAATTCCCAGAGTAGTAAACTTTTTTTTTTTTTTTTGGTTTTTTTTTTAAATTTTTTTTACCTAAATTACTCTTTTAAAGGAACTCCTAATGCTACTATTCTCCCCGGCAACGGCGCCAGAAATTTGGCACGCGCGTCGCAACGCGTGCAAATTTGCAATATTTATTTACCTACTAACTACTGTAGAAGTGGCGAGCAGGGTCGAACCACAGAGAGAATGTGAGTAGACACTAGAAATGTCCTTTTGGAGGAATGTTCAGGCGGATGAGCTTTAATTGTGTGATTAACAACTAAGTTCTAAAAACTAAATGACTATTTTAAAAATGGATAATTAAATTAACTAAAACTATCTAAGTGAACTTAGCTATGAAAGAAACTGGCAGAGATGGAAGTGTCAGAGTCGTGACGTCCGTTCAAGTGCATGCAATGTCAATTATTTAGTCCCCACATTTGAATATTTATTTATTCAATTATCACCGATTCCAAATTTAATCAAAATACTATCTGGTCTCGTTCTCTGATGTTAGACAATATTTTAATGTTTACACAAATTATCCGTCATTTCGTTCTCTGTCCTGACGAATAATTTGTGCATCATTAAAGCACCGAATCACTTGGTGAAATACAACAACCCGTTTCTCACAAAGTCGAAGTATCTACCTGCGTTGGGTTCGCTCACATGAGATTACTTATTAGGTATCACTCATGCAAGTTTGAAGGAGAGCGCACACAAAATATTAATTTTTCAATTAATATATTTATTTATTCAAAATTCGATCGCGCGCTTGATCGAATTCCAGATAAATAAATTCTCTGATGAACTCTCGTTCGTGATTACTTATTAGGCATCACACGAACGAGCACCAAAGCACGTGTGCAGAGCCCAAATGACAATTACTTTAAACGCAGATATAATTAATTAAATAAACAACCAATTAAAATTAATTTAAAAGGCAATCAAACGTAGAAATAAATTAAAGACATGCATTCACCATCACTTTCATCACAACTCCAACATCAATGAATTAACCCGCCATCATGACGACAAAGCAGCACATAAAATAATAAACAGAAATCACCGTGCTCATGTCGTCGTAATTGTCACCGCGAGACGTCGTCAACGATCGCAAAACAATAACCATCACTCCGCTCCGTGCAGTTGCTGATGCCGCACCCGAATCAAACCACCGCGCCGCTGAAAATATGCTCTGGTGCTTGCTCTCAGTGTGCGACGTGAATCTTCGGAAGCCAAGCGAACGTTCCAATCCTCCGCTGCGTCGATGATGAGTTCGAACCTCCGCTGCGCTCTTGGTGATGGTTCCGCTGGTTGATGCGTGAAAAATTAGAAAAGGAATAGAAGAAAATGAGAAGAGAAAAGAAATTAAATAAACAAGAAAGAAAGAAGAAAAAGAAAGATAAAAAAGATAAAATTAGAGAAGATAGAAGATAGAAAGAAAAGAGATAAAAAAAATAAAAAGAAGATAATGAGAAGATGAGGAGAAAAAGCGCCGGCAGTGAGGGAGGCAGGCGGCGAGATGGGGGCGTCGTGGGTCCAGCGAGAGGAGGGGATGCGGGTGGCGGGTTCGGAATGCACAGGGGGGCCGCGCTGCCGTAAGCGGGCCGAAGGAGCGACGGGTTCGGAATGGAGAGGATGGGATGAGGGGGCCGCCGGGCCAAGGGTAGGCAGCAGGGAGATGGGGACGGCGGTTTCAGCCCGCAGAGGAGGGGAGAGCGAGATGGGGGCGCCGCGGATCCAGCGTGTGGCTGCAGTGTGATGGGAGGAGAACGGCGGGGCTGGGTATGCGGGCGAATGGAGAAGGCCGGGCGGCTGGGGGTGCGCACCGCGGGGATGCCGGGTCGTGGGGAGTTGGCGGATAGTGGAGATAAGGGGGGCGGCGGTTTCGGAATGGAGAGGGGGCCGGCGGTTCCAGCGGAAGAGGCCAGGAGAGATTGGAGAGAGGGGCCGTGGGGTTGAGCGGGTAGTTAGGGTAAATAAAAAAAATAGAATAAAAAAAATGTTAAATTCAAATTAAAAAAACTAATTATCTAATTAAGTTAAAAAAGTGATAAATAATAATATATTAATGCACATGTAATTATATATAATATTATTATTAAATATAATAATAAACTAATAACAAATACTATTTTATTAATGCAATAAAATAATGAAATAAAATACAAATTAAGATATACATACTAGTAAAAATTAATAAAATAAACTAAACTAAAATTAGTGAAACTAATAATAATAATAATATAGTGTTAAATATAATATATAAAATTAATACAACTAATAAAAATACTAAATTACTAATATAAGTATATAAATTAACTAAAAATTATCAAAATGTTTAAACTACTACGAAACTACAAAAATAAACTAAAAATATAAAAAATCGTTAAACTAATTAATTAAAACTATGTTAGAAAATTATAAAAATACATGCGAAATCCATGTACATCAATAGTCATATTTAATTATAAATTATGTTTAGATAAAGTGAATATATGAAAATGAGTATAGAAATCCCTTTGGAAAAGCATCCCTTAAGCGAGGTTTTATGAAAATGGGTAACGAGTCTTTAAAAAGGGTAAAGGTATAATAATTTCCATAAATCCAGAAAATGAAATAAAATTATTTTATATGAAAAAATTAGTGATTTATATAATATTTTTTCCTTAAAACATTTTAAGGAATGTATATGAAAAGGGGTAAGAAACAGAGAAGTTCCATTTAATCGGGTTTGCTTATTGAGAGGAATTGAGGAGGGAATCTTTTAAAACATGTATTTCATCTTAAAATAAAGATGATTTTAGATATATATATATATATATATGGATAATATATAAAAATATAATATAATTATATAATAATAATGAAGAGACAAATTGAGGCAAAGAGATGAAGTGTAACCCAAAGGAAATATGGATATTAGAAGAGATCTCTTGCCTTATGACTGAATAAGTTCTTCACTTACACTTAATGTCTTGGATAATAAAATTAGATTAATTTATTACTTAATTAAGAAACAATTACACATATAGTTGATTTATTGTAATTTAATTAAGTTCATTTATGGACATTTTTATGAGTTATAAAGTTCAATTTCGTTGTTTCGGGAGCATTCATTTCATGGTTTCGTGCTTGGTTCACTTGTGTATAGTTATGGAAGTTCTTTTAAAATGGGAATACTACTCAAGAAGTGAAGTGAAATTATATTCATTAACTTTTATATGTTTAAATTTTCTCATATATCATTTTTTTCTGATATGTGGATGATTTATTTAATAAAACATTAATGATAAATGTTTAGTTTATTTTGGTAGTTTTTCCGACCATCTCAAACTAGATTCATTTTATTTAATTTCATGGACATATAATCATTATATAATGTGAAGTAACATATAATATACATAATTATTTCATTTTAAACAATTATAAGTGAATTTAAACCTGCAATGAAGGCATTATTGGAGAATGAAAACTCATCATCCATGAAGACGGTTAACCGAAATAATATGGACAGTGGTTTAGTTTTTATCTTAATAATAGGAGATGAGAAAATGGGTGGATTTAAGATATTAAATTAGAAATATAAAATTATATTACATACATGATACTTGAGTTATTATGCTAGGTTGGATTATGGTGGTGATGGGAAGGTAGAATAAGAAAATAAATTAAAGAGATAGTTTGAGAGTGTTACCTCTTGAATATCGCCTCCTTGAAGGACCCCTTAAGGAACATGGAATTGGAATTTTGGTGATAAAAATATCAATAGGATTTGGGTAATATTTTGGAGTATATGTTTTTGAAAATATTTGAAAATTTTCAAGGCTTATATGGTGTGAGGAGAAGGGGTGATGAGTAGTGGTATTTATAAGAGGAGGAGAGGGTTGTTTTTTATTATTATATTCAATAGTTTATTATTTTGGTTCAATACTATCAATAGTATTGATTATTATGACTATATAAAGTAAATTTTTCAATTTATTTATAGATAATGGGTTCTCACATCATCCACGACTCAAAAAATCATGTATTTGTCTTATAATGTTAAATACTATAAATTATCATATTTCACTATTCACAAAAAAAATCAAATACTTTAGAAAAATACTAAAAATTAATCCTAACCATTTTCTTATGTTTATATTTCAAAATTGTAATCCATTTTATGTAAATAATTTTCTAAATATGAGAAATTTAATTTTTAAATAAAATCCTCATTTATTCAAAAAAATACTGATTTTAATATTATAATCGATTTTATTACCCATTGAAAAGTTACTTATGGTCTCATAAAATTATCTTATCAATATAATAAAACATAATATTAATTTATAAATCCATTTTATTTCAATAAAATTTATTTTAAATCATTATATTTTTTATAAAAGTGTGATTAAAACATTTGTGTTTTATAAAAAATACAAACACTGAATTTTCCATTTTTAAAACATTTATTTACTTGTACCATGGTTTAAATATATCATATTTTCATTTTATAAGATACCTAAAAATTATTTTATATTTCCATAGGTGATTTTACTATTCTAATGGTTATATTAATATTCCTAGAAATCATATTACTACTCCAATGGTAAGGTTATTAATCCAATGGTTAGGTTACTATTCCAACAGTCATATTTGTAATGGTCATATGGGTTCCCTAATTTCTATAAATACCACTTATTACCTTAATTATTCATTCACTTATATTTTATATCATGGTTATATATACTTTTATCTTTAAAATCAATATTTCATTATCAAGATTTTCTTTTATTTCTACAGCTTTGTTCATGAGTGTGTTCATTCTGGTGGATCGAGCAAATCCAAATTTTCATATATTAATTATCTTATTTTCTCTTTTTTTATCCCAATATAAGATTTGTAATTATTATTCATTTAGTTTCTTACTAATGTATCATTCTTCATTTATGAGAATAATGTTTTTTTGGTTTCTCTATGTGATGTATGTGCTTTATACTTCATAACATAATTATAAGAAGGGAAATTCTATTGATAAAATTCGGGTTCGTTACATTTGTAAAAACATTTACACACTAAATAAGGACCAAATTTCTTTACTTATTCAAGGATATAAAAATGCATCAAGGAAACTCATTGGAACAACCAAATACACAATAACGATATCAAGACTATGTGAAAAACATTATAAACCACCTACCTTATACTTGTAAGCAACCACTCATCCAACCAAGATCCTTGATTTGAGATAAAATGGACTCAATCGCTAAGGGAAAGAATTCCCTAGAAATAAGTTTCATGATCATCGAAAGGCGAGGAATATCCAAAGAAATCCTCATCCGAAAAATAGAAATAAATGGAGTTAGAGACTTACCCAGAGCTTTGATTCATACTAAATAGCACCCCAAACACCTAAGAATTGAAGGAGAAACACCCTTTGGATAATTTTGAGGTCTTGGTTCACACCCTAGGATGTTGGATAAGAAATGATAAGTAAAATTATGTGAATTGGTTTTAGCTTGAGAGGGGAGAATAATAAAATTAACACTTTTAATGAGGCACATGGTTTGTCTGCACAGTTTTCTAAACCGTGTAGTTCCCTATGTCTAAGAGGAAACTGAGTTGCATGGTTTGTATGGTCCATACGTATGGTTTTCCAAACTATGAGATAGCCATGTGTTTACCTCTATCCAAGAGGTCTCAAGCTGCATGGTTTGCTAACTATTCTTATCATCCTCCATGCCACACGGTCATGGTTCACGATTGGTACTAACTATGCACCATGCATAGTTTTTCCCATTTTTCATCTTTTTCATTTATCAACCCCCTAGGACACTCTCAAGACCTTCCCTACTTTGAGGAATCATTTAATTAACCATTTAAAGGAATTTTAACCAAACACCAAATGGAAACGTACCTTGATAAAAGGGTCAGGATCTTGCAACCTCCCCACCATAATACTTTGCATCCCTTAGAATTCTCAGTGGTCATCCATCCACCTAACCTGACCTATGTCAGTCACTAATTATAACCAATGGCCTCATATAACTTCTGAAAGCCTAAAACACAACCAAGGAACAACCTCTAACTCTAGACGCTCAATCGGCCAAAACTCGATCCAATTCGAATCATCCGAACCAAAACACAAAGATGGTGCTTGTTTGAGCCCATACAACCAAAACATCGAGTATTCCATTGCTTGATCACCCACTGGATCTATGGTTCTCCCCACCATAAGTTTCACCTTACCACTGCCAATTTTCAATGCTTGGAGCCTCCTCTATCATAAAATACTAATGTAACCTCTAACTCACACTCCCACAATGTTCCTAGAATGATTCCCAACTTACTATGTTCAAACACCCATGAGAACGCAAATCATCATCAGCACCCATCCTCATCATCAACAAAACCAACTAGAATAGACACCCATCCGACATTCATGCGTGAACTAAGAACAAATCAACTCTTTCCTCAAATCTTGGTTCAAATTACAAAGTATACCCATATTCTCCAAGATGACATGTTGGGTGTGGTTTTCATCTAAAAAAATTCATTCCATAAATTGTACCAAGTCAGACTATCCCCAGTCAGATCATCCTAAAAAAATATGTCTCCCAATGTCGTCACATTTCAATCTTACTTAGTTGTAATGACTTTATGGATAGAGGCATTCCATGACCACCCAAAAATTTCCATTGGATTCCATACCAAACTCCTAGTGAGATTCCATAGTATAAACCCCCACTCTCCCAAAACCATCACCTTGACAACCACACCACCAATTCACCTTTGACGTAAACACCTCTCATTACTTTTAGAACCACTTAAAGCCTAAATACAACACTCAGTTCGATCATCACCACATCCATTTTCATGAAATAATTGTAAAAAAAATCAAGCATGACCCACATCTAACCCTCCCTGGTATCTCGATTCCACTTGGACTGATCCATAACCAGTTCCACATTCCCATGCCCCTTCCAACATGAGGATCGTACTCCCACAATTGAGATGTCACTCCCCTACATGGGGGTTTCATTATAGCCCCCTCTAACTTAAGAAACTCTAACCACCATGGACCATGACCCAATCAAAGTCGAACCCAAAAAGTGGATGTGGTTGTATCACTATCACTCGAGTGACCAAACTAAAATTCAACTACCACCCATTCCCAACTTCTGAGAATGACACCCACGACATTCATCAATACCCAGTTCATCCCAAGGACCTTACTCACAAATGAACGATGGTGAAATTTCCACCACACATCCTAACTTACACTGTTCCATGATTATAAACTACAAATAGGCCCTTCATAAAACCAAAATTTACACTTATATATCTTTTAGTATAGTCTTTTCCCTCTCATCATAATTAGGAAAATATTAATATGTTGTGCATGATCATCTCTAAAATGGGAGTATAAAAAGATTTCACCAATGAATACTACCACAACCTTATCCATTTTTTATGTCACCTCTAACTATAGGGACATGTCAATTTCCAAAAAATGACTCAAGTCTCCCTTTCCACAAGAATTTCATCAAATTTTGGTCAACACAATTCATGAGGGATGCACTAACCAAAACTCACCATTACATCACGACTCTCTTCTAAGTAGTCATGCACTAACATTATCTATGGCACTACTATCTCTTCACTACTCAAGTTCTTCCACCCTGACCCAAAAGAGTCTCAAAAAAATGAAAATGTTCCATTACACCAATCCAAAACCAAATGGTCTCACACATTTTCCACATGTATCTCCTTGATTTCACTAAAAATGATAGGATATTTCTCCCGATCCACTTGTTAACATATCTAAAATGTCATGGTGTGCCTCTAGTACATTCATACCATCCTGAACTCACCAAAAACCCTAGTTCACATGATTTCCTACCACCATTCATTAAACTCTACTCAAATTCCTATGATTAATATGTCACCGGAGATAAAATCAAGTTCCCACTCAAGGAAATAACCATGCCTCCTGGTCTATCAGCCTCGTCAGGCTTGAGGCATCCTCGGTATTTCCATCCAATGACTTGTCCTTTTGCATAATTTGGGTCCAACCACATGACCACCCATCACCCAGGGAAACATTCCTAAATCAAAATCATTTATCCATGACTTATACACCCTTGTCTCATCCATCCAAGGTCAGCACTAATCATTACATCAAACATCATCAAAACATAAGGGATTAGCATCTGAATGATCCTTCCCTTTTGAACCCAAACTTAAATCTAACCACAAGATCTTAAGTTAGTTCCCTCATAAAAGAAACCAAGGCATGACCATGAATTTTATTGAAATTTTTTGGCACCTACTATGCATCGATTCCACCGTTGAAGAAACCACTCATGATTCACACTCCAAAGCACCCGCAAAACTGAGCCAACCTCACTCGTGACTACCCTCAATTACCCAAAGCCTCAAAATCATGGATACCTCCCAAGTCACGTTCCCAAAACCAATGGCTCTCCCACTGATACATACACATCAAACCTCACACAATTCACTTCTCAAGGGAAGCACTCCTACCCCCATTCCTAAGCACATGTCTTCCAGTCCACTAAAACCAACCACTTAATATAGGTCTTGCACCCATAACTACACAACCATTTCTAACAACACCACAAACTAAGACACCCATTTCAAGGTCCATCATACAGCCAATGAAGGTCACCACATCCAAAATAATCAAGTACTCACAACCCAAGACCAAGGGTCTCAAAACTAGGGCACTCTCAGAGCCTAAACCACCCATACACAAGGTCAGATCATAAAATAAGAGATATTGATCCCCATTATCCCTAAAGGATCAATTTTTTATCATTTACCTTTAATTTAAACTTTACCATTTTCAATCCCATGTATTTATATTTCAAGTCTCTTCGGAGACATCCGATAAAATTGGAACGATACAGAGAAGATTAGCATGGCCCCTGCGCAAGGATGACACGCACAAATCGAGAAATGGTATTTATATTTCAAAACCCTTCATTGAAAAAAAATCGAATTTTTTTAGTATTATTTCAATTTCACGGTTCCTAGTTTTTTCTAGATAGAATTAAATTCACAATTTATAATGGTAAAACACCTTTAATATTATTACTTAAATTTATTTAACCAAAACTATAACCTTATAAGTCATTTATACATTCATATTACCCAGAACTCACCTGAGGAGTTGGTCAAGTATAGTTCCTTCATGTACTTATATATAAAATATATAAATTATTTTGGACACATTAAATACCAACCCCTATAAACCATTTATAACCATATGAAGATATGGATGAGCAATAGACATGAACCATAGAAAAAAATACACTACCAACATAACAAATCTTAGGGAACTATCAATCACAGGCAGTATACAGATGATCGATCAATCATATGTGCCTAGAATGATGCATGAATGCACTCCCTCTCTTATCATACTGGGCCAAAAGATAAAATATAATAAATAAATAACATTACATCCAAGTTCAACACTCGTGGTGTAAAATCATACAACGGTAAAAGTGCAAACCAAAGACATCAATTTTCCCATCCCTAGGAACTCAATTTTTCCCCTATACATGGGGTTGCAGGAACCCAAGAACAAGATCATTACCAAGCCCCAATAAGAACTTAGTATCCCATATACCATGTTCAAATAGTAATAAAAAATACAACTTCTCTAATACCACTTTGTAACATCTCATCCCAAGATCCACTAGACTGGTGCCCTGAGCTAGTTTATTACATGATCTCAAGTGTGCCTCCCCATATTCCAAAGGATTCTAACTAGAAGTGAGGGTCTAAAGTGAATATTGGGGATATTATAACCACTTTATCATATTAAAAACATAGAATAAATAATTCCAAAAGATATCATAATCATAATAAGTATTAAATGAAACAACATAAGGAAAGTGACAACAAAAATCCAAGTGAAATATGCTATAATAATGATATGTATACACTACATGTCAAGAAGAAATACAAATAGACCCCAAATACCAAAAATATGAAAACCCTAAACACATTACCATGTAAAAACTAAATCCTAACATCCCATGATCCAACCTATCAGATTAATCATAAACCAAAATATTAGTCCCTATCTTGAACTTATACCTAAAACAAGTAGCAACTGCTTGCATACCCAAGTGCCATGGCGGCCCAAGTAGGGTGTGAGCACAACTCAATAGGAAGCCAAAAATGGTTTATAAAGAAATAACCAATATAAATGATAGTGTATAAAGATAAACAAAGGAGAAATAAACAATACATAAAAGAATAAACATTTTAAAATAATCATTTATTATTTAACTTGTTTTCCATTAGGATCCAATATAATACCCAGGGAAACCAAAACTGCCTCATTCACAGTCGGTCATATGATCTATAGACCATAGGAGTTAACCTCCTAAATAAATCAGGGGAATACTTATTAATAATTTCAATTATAGATATTGAGATGCACTACTCCAATTATCAATACCATGTCAAATTTCATTAGTGCATAGAATGTCATGTCGGAACCCTATCTAAGAATAAGGAGATCTATGTCTGTCATATCAAATCAAGAATGTTGAACGTCATGTATGGCCATCCTAAACCAAGTATTTTGAGCACCATGTTCAACCATCCTTATCAAGGATGGTGAGAATCATTTATATCCATCATTACCCATGGGTATGGATATTTATGTCCCGCATCACAAACATTTTATCAGCAACCATTTCTAAGGTCTAAAACACTTAACCTTTCAACACATCACAACATAAATGGTACACCTATTCCATTTTACATTATTCACATAGTCTATTTCACTAAAATCTTTAACCCATTTCCATAATCAAAACATTTAACCATTTATTCATTTAAAACATCTCTTAAAAATTCTTTAAAACCATTCAATAACTTAAACATGCCCCTTATACCATTTAAGATTTCTTCCTTTTTACACATCATAAACACTAAATTTATACACATATTTAAAACATGTTGAAGCTTGTAACATCCCGAGATTTTGAGCAGGTCATATTTTCCCAACCAGTTTTAATTTTCATGTTTGGTGTTCGGACCAACTCTTCTATCAATCTTTGAAACCTATTATCAAGAGTTTTATTGACCTAAGTAATTTTTTAGGTGTTTTTTTAGGTTCAGTAAGTTCCTTAGATATTTAGATGAGTTTTGGGTATGCTTGAACCTGGGAACTTAGTTTTGAGAAGTTCAGATATAGTTACACAATTTAACCAAACCGTTCAGCCTCTTAGGAGTAATCATGCAGCCCACCAGTTTCACTGGATGTAGTTGGGAAAACCATGCAGGTGGGGTCACATGGCTTTGCAAGGCCTCTTTAGTTTTTAATAGAGTGATTATGTATGGTATTTTAATGGTTTTGAAAACTGTGAGCTTATCCCATGCACATGTGGTGTTTGGATAGTGGGCACTACACAGTTGGAAAACGATTAGCCAAACCTTGCAGCCAAACCGTGTGGGTCATTTATTTGGGTGAAATCTCAAAATAACCCTCCCTCCTCATTATTTTATCCTTCCCATTTCTCATTTTCTTCACACACATCATAGTGGATCCCCTCCATTTATCTCCTACTTAGTCTTTAAGTCAACTTCATCATCATATATTTGATTTGATCGTTGTCGGTCTCATTGGAAGTGCATCGATAATACCTATAATCCTCTTTATTCTCTTTATCTGTTATATCACCATACATAATGCTAAATTTTTTCAATATATTTTACCCTATTTGATTGTGTTCATCTAAAATGTTGATTTCTCTCATTTTATCTCAAGCTAGAGGTTGATATCATGATTATATGGTAGGTGGTGCTTAGATTTCTCCTTGATTTTGAGGATGTTTTATGGTGATTTATAAATATTCCATGTGGGTAGTCCTAGAGAGACCCCTAATTATTTAGATTATTATTTTAAAATTATTCAATTGATGATATGAGATACCTACGGGTCTGATCTTGTTTCACTACTAATGGTTAATCTGAGTAAGGGGCTTAGACCAACTTGGGAAGTTTAGGCTAGGTGTGTAAATTGAATTAATTAAATTACTTAGATTGATTTATTAAGTTACATGAGAACAAGATAGGCTAGGCCTAAGGATTTAGATTATGATAATCACCGAGACTGAGGCAACATGATCATCAGGCTAAGGGCATGGACCGATTTTCTTGGGGTGATGTTGATCACCAGGTTGAGGCGACATGGTCATCAAATTGAGGTGATGAGGTCGTCGGGATGGGGTCATGGCCTATGTGAATTGATATGGTGTTGACCATTCAGATTTGGCAACATGGTCATAGGGACACAAGGTGTCGGATGATGTGGCTTAAGTATATTTGGTGATGTCCACTCACCATTGTTTTCTGACATTTCATTGGAGTCATGTGCACACATATAGGACTCAGATGAGGTATTTTTGACCACTAATTGTGGGTGGAGGCCCCCATAGATTATACATCTTAGGGGGTGGTGTTGACCATTAGATACATTGGGGGTTCTCACCATATAAATCCATGTGTTTGGTGATGGACCATCGGTTAATGGTGTTGAGACCATCAGTTGATGCTAAGGCTCGTCATTATGCTTGAAGTAATTTGGTTAGGACTATTGGAGGATGGATATAATCATGCCTTGGGACATCATATATTGATCCGGAGATGATTATTCATTGGAGGATAGATATTTTCATACCTCAGGATGTCAGTCTATTGAGTTGATGGGGACTTTATAAGATGAGGTACAAGTTCAAGGTACTTATTGATTGGGTATACCTTTAAGATGCTAAATGTTTGATTAATGGAATAAGGTGTTGGGTATCATGTTATGGGTGAACCATAGGGTTCACCAGATAGGATCTTTTTTTAGGGTACACCTTGGGCATTAAGTCATGGGTCCTCACCAATGTAATTATATATATGCATACATGTGTTTTATGATATATATATAATTGGGGGCATGTGTTCAGAGATATTTATACATTGGTCGAAGTAGGTATAATGCTTAGAAAACTAGATATAGTCTATATATAGCATCTTCGACTAGCTCAAGACACCCCTAAGGTGGAGGGTGAAGCTAGATACTTACATACTTAGAGAACTAGAAAAGCATGGGTGGTATGTACAAGCTCAGGTAGGTAGACACGAGGGAATTTCATGGAAGGATTCTGAGCCCAATTTCTTCGAGCACTTATTCCCTAAGATGTTGAGGGAGGATCGAGCTAGTGAGTTCATGAATCTACAGCATGGGGATACTTCTATCATGGACTATGTGGTGAAATTCATATACCTATCATTATTTTCACCTGCTATGGTGGGAAATGAAATTGATCATGTAATGCGATTTGAGGATGGTTTGTGGAATGCCAGTAGAGTGTAGGTGAATATATTCAGGCTGATATCCTTCTCAAAGGTGGTCAATCAGACACTAATTTCTAAGGGGAACCTAACAAACTGGTCATATACAAGCTGGGTGATAACTCTAGGTGAGCTGAGTGGTGATGCTTTAGGTAGCAGGAAGTGGAGTCATGAAGTTGAGTCTTGATATGGTAGTTAGGCCAAATAATCAGATAGACCACCAAGGAGTGGGTTTTCAACAGTATTCTTCTAATGTGGGTATCCAGGGAATGTTCAGACTCAGTTTTAGCAGGCTCCAAAGGAGATCTGGGCTTATGGGAAAATGATCCATTTGGAGAGGTTCTATATGAAACCTTCTCTAACAGTTGGGATCCAGGGACTGCGTCAGAATTAGGGATATGGGGTAGGAATGATAGTAGTACCAAAAGCTGGTAGCTATGATTCAGATTCAAATAGAGGTTTTGGAATAAATAGAGAGACCCATAAGTGGGGTAAATGGGTAGTGTTTTGTGTAGCACCACAGGGATTTCAGGCCTTGGGTAGTCGAGATTTAGGCTAGGTGAATGTAGTAGAGATTCTAGATGCAGATAAGGACGAGGAGATAACGATAGTTATAGGTACGCCATGGGCATTACTGGGTTTCTTTTTATTTTTGCAGGGCCAGTTTTGATGCATGAGGTGCATTCATACTATTTTTGAACTAATTGGGAATTGGTTAGTAGGTTAGTATTAGTTATGATGCATGATATATATATGAAGCGTGTAGGCACCAAGATTTATTATTTGCATTGGCTCGGATTCATGTCTTGTATGATATCCTTAGGAAATGGGATTTTTATGGGAATGCATATATATATATATATATATATATATGATGCAAGATTATTTTTTATAATCTTTTGAGATATAGGATCTATGGGAATCTGATGATATGTGGGTTATTATGGGTTTTTTTATAGCATAGGTACTTATGGGAATATGGTGAGATGCAGGACTTGATGGGTTGAAGGTATGACATGGGAATAATTGAGCACTTGATGAGGTAATATAATGATGATGCAATATAGGATTACTAGTATGTATGGGGATAATCAGCGAACCATCAAATATTTGAATTCGAGGTCAGAAGTGATGGGGTAGATAACTTCTAATGTGGAGAGTGCCTTAAGGGGATTTGACCTATGACTTAATAACTAAGGTAGACCAAGGTGATGTTATTATATGGGTGTGTTCAATGCCATCACTAGGTAAGTTTTGATATTTTAAGGACAATATATGTTAAGGTAGGGAGACTATAGCATCCTGGGTTTTTGAGCAGTTCGGATTTTCCAAACCTGTCTGAATTTTCATGTTTGGTGCTCAGACCAAATCTTCTCTTGATCTTCATAACCTAATTCTGGGATTTTGATTGACCCAAGGCCTTTTTTATGCATTTTTTAAGGATTGGAAAGTTCCTCTAAGTTTCAGGTCCGTTGGGCCCCTAAAACTCAGTTTTGATAAGCACATATAGAGGCACATGGTTTGACCAAACCATGTGGCCTCCCTGGAGTAATTGTGCAGCCCACCAGTTGCACTGGACATGGTTGGGAAAACCATTCATGTGGGGGAACATGTTCATGTGGGGACTCTGTAGTTTTTAATAGAGGGAGTACGAATGTTCTGCATACGGTTTGGAAATTTTTTCTCCTAGCCCATGTGTGTGTGGTGTTTGGATGGTGGGCACTGCATAGTTGGTGTACATTTATCCAAATCATATGGTCGATTTATTTGTTTGAAATTACAAAACTAACACTCCATCCTCTCTTTTTTCTCCCTCCCATTTATCCTCCACTTCATGTGCATAATAGGGGAGCTCCTCTATTTCTCTCCTACTTATGCTTTGAGCCAAATCTATCACATGAGCTCTGATTCAATCATTATCAGTCTCGTTGGAAGTGCATCAGTAAGAACTTTAATCAAATTTCTTCTCTTTCTCTATTATATTTCCACATGAAATTCTAAACATGTGAGAGATATTATACCCTATTTTCAGGTTATTCATCTAAAATGTTGATTTCTCTTATTTCAAATTGATTTATAGGCCAATATCATATGTGATAGTGTCTATGAGTATAAGGTAGGTGGTTCCTAGATTTCTTTTTTATTTTTCAGATTTTTTGTGGGTAAATTCTAAATATTTCATATGGGTAGCCTGAGAGAGACCCCTAATTATTTAGATGTTTGTTTTAAATAAATTCAATTAATGGTATAACATGTCTATGGACCTGATTTTGCATCACTAAAAATGGTTAAGTCGGGTAAGGGGATTGGACCAACTTGGGAAATTTAGGACGGGTGTGTAAATTGAATTAATTAAATTTTTTAGATTTATTGATTTAATTCTATGGTAATATGATAGGCTATGCCCAAGGATTGAGGTGATATTGATCACCTGGACTGAGTTGACATGTTCATCAGGTTGAGTGCATGGACCAAGTTTCTTATGGTGATTTTGATCACCAGTTTGAGGTGACATGGTCATCGGATTTAGGAAAAAAGGTCGTCGGGATGGGGGCATGGACCGTGTGACTTGAGATAGTGTTGACCATCAGGATTCTGCAACATACTCATACGGGCATGATGTGTCAGATGATTTGGATTAAGTATGTTTGGTGATTACCACACACTGTTTTTGGTCAACATGTCATTGGAGTCATGTTCACACAGATAGGACATAGATGAGGTGGTGTAGACCACTTGTTGGGTGGAGCACCCCATAAATTATGTGACTTAGGGGGTGGTGTTAACCATCAAATATGTTGGGGGATCTCACCATAGAAATCCACATGGTTGGTGATGGACCATCAGTTTATGGTGTTGATACCCTTGATTAGGGATGAGGCTCATGGTTACGCTTGAGGAAATTGGGTTGGGAATATGGTAAGATAGATATCATCATGCCTTGGGATGTTGGTTATTAAGATAAAGGTGATTATTTATTGGAGGATGGATATCAACATTCCTTGGGACATCAGGATGTTGAGACGACGGGGAATTTCTGAGTGGACTTCCAATTACCAGATACTTATTGATTGGGAATGCCTTTTAGACATTGGGTGTTTTATTAATGTAATGGGGTGCTGGGTGACATGTTATGGGTGAACCTGAGGGTTCACCAGATAGGATCTTTCATCAGGGGATGCCTTGGACACTAATCCATGGGATTCCACTATGATTATATATATGAATAAAAGTTCTATATTCCATATATATAATTAGGGGAACATTCTCAGAGATAATCTATCTTTGGATAAAGTAGGTGGAACACTCACTTTTAGCTATTGAGCATAAGAGGATTAGTTAAAATATTAAATGTGTGTGCTTTACCATTTTATTTATATTCATAATACACGTGTATAATTATGGGTGTAAGATGGGAACATATTGGTGGTGTCCTAATGATTTCATTCTCACACCCAACACGGTTCCCTTGGGATGCATGTATACTTTATGTCTTTGAGATCAAGTAAGGGGTCAGGATCAGGAACTAGACCTTAGTGATCGTAGATGTACCTTTTACATGTGATAGATGGCAATGGACCATAATAGTTCCTATACATCAACTGGAGTTTGATTTTTATATTTTTCATGCATTATATGTATATACATGTATAGTCATCCATAGGAGACCCTATTGCCTATATTTTTGTAAGAACTAACTTGGCATGTTTATTATCTTCAAATGGTATTTCCTTTAGGATTATTTATTATTTTTGTTGTTTGATTGTGATTTTTCTATGTTGTTTTTTTTCTTTTTCTATTATGGTCTTCTTTTGATGTGTTATATTTATATATTTATCATTATTACCATCACTACCATAGGGTATAGTCTCTCCACTATCACCTCATTTGACCCTTTCTACTATTCAGAAACCTTTAGTGTACGGAGAGGTGTGCATAAGGCCTAGTGGCCAACTAGGAAAAAGCACCATTTTAAGTGGCTTCCAAGTTGGGGTGATACAAATCCACCCTTTAAAACAAGGGTCTTCCTCTTTGATAATAAAAAAAAGGACCAAGACCTGCATTTAAATTAAAACCATTGAAAGAACCATTAATGAATTTTCACCAAAAGGGAAACCACGCCCTCATTTTAAATCAAACTTTGAAACCCATTCAAAAACCCATTTTAAATCACCTTGAGTTCAACACATCATTTTTAAACGTTGATCCTTTTTAAAACATAGATTTTACAATATTGAAAACCACATGAAAATAAAGATCCAAATCACCCCATTTAAACCATTTCAAAATCTTCCTAGACATTTTACAACATATTTTCATAGAAAACATTTCAATTCATCCTCTTAACATATCATAAACACTTATCCAAAAAGTATACCAAGTAATACCTTAAACATTCTATCATACCAAAGACAATTACAACCTATTTACTCTCATAAATTCTCTATCTCAATATTTACAATTCCATTACACCACTTTCAGGGGATTATCATACCCTATGAGTATCTCTATTCTCAGTTTTAAATGATTAATGGGTTTGATAGGATCTATGAAGGGTCTCACATGCCAACATAAGGACTAAATTAATTTCTATATTTAAGGACACAAAAATGCTGCAATTCGGTGAATTGGCACAACCACATATAGAAGAAAAATATCAAGACTATGGGGAAAATATTTTAGGCTACCTACCTCATGCTCATAGAAAACCACTCATGCAACCACATACCTTGATTCGGGATAAAATGATATTAATCACTAAGGTGGATAACTCCTTGGAAAAAGGGTTCATGATCTTTAGAAGGGGAGGAGTAACCAAGTAAATTCTATTCAAAAAAATAGAAATAAATGGATTTGATACTTACTTAGAGCTTTGATTTGTGCTAAAAAACACCCCAAATGCCTAAGAATGAAAGGAGAATCACCCTCGTGAGACTTGGGAACTCTTGGATTTCACCCTAATCTATTGGAAAAGAAATTAGAAGGAAATTTAGGTAAATAATCTTTAAGACTAATATGGAAAAATGGTAAAATTTCCACTTTTAATGAGGCACATGGTTTGGCTACACATTTTTCCAAACCATGTGGTTCCCTCTATCCAAGAAGAAGCTGGTCTTATTGGTTTTTCTGGGCCACCCTCATAGTTTTCCAAACTATATTATAGGATTTCATATTTATCCAAGTATGTCTCCCTATAATTTTGTTGTTGGAGCCTTAGTGGATGAGTCTTGTTCAGAGATGGGGAGTCTTGTTTGATAAAATGACCAAAAATTTAGGGATATATGTTTATCTGAATATATTGAGTCCATGTATAAATGGGTTAAGTGTTTCATAGGTTCTTGGTAAGTTTCAAAGCTTTAAATAGGGTTTGTGTTGTTTAAAGGTAAAATGGGATGAGAAACCATCTTTAGATTATTTACACACCATATAAATGGATTACACATCATGTAATGTTTAGGTGTTTTAATGAAATAATCTCAGGCGATGGGTTTTTCAGCATATCCCATTAAAAATATTTATATAATGTGTAACTATATAAATAATTGTGTAATTACACAACTTGCTATTCTAAATTATTGTTTTTTGTTTAAATTTCATTCTAACCCATTACAACCTTCTCCTCTTGACCCTAGGGCACCGTCCATGTGATTTTGGAGTGCCAAAATTGCTTTTAGACATCCTGATAACACCTTTGATCCCTAGTATGTGGTTTTGGTCTTGTTTTTCCTTCTCTCACTTGGTTCTCCAACTGTTGTGGTGTAAACCCTTGACCGTGTGCATTGTTGGTTTTGATATTGATTAATTTTGATCTAGGATCCTCTTAGATACCATCTGCACCTTCTTCCTCATGGGTGTTTTTCATTAAAAGCATTATTGGATCATCAGTTAAAGGTAAGGGTTCTAAATCTTAACCCTATGGTTTGATAATTTCCAATTTTATGCAATATTGTGATTTCACCAATGTAGTGTGCACCCAAATCAATTAAGTAATAAATGGTATCATTCCTTGGAATCCTTTGTTTTCAATTGGATTCTAACCTGTCTTATGGATACACATTAGGTGAGAGTACCATGAATATAATTGAATTGGATAATGGATGAAAGTGTGTGTAGCATGACATGAGACCTTTGGTGATTTCTGGATATAGGATCCATAAGATGTGACTTAATTATTATTGGTATAACTGTTAATAAATTGTGATTTAAATTGAAAGTGTTATATGAAATATAAATGGTAATTCAAATAATTAACCATTAAGATTTATGATATGATATTGTAATATTCATGTTGTATGATAGGACTTGTGTTCCATGATGAAATGCTTATATATCAGGCTTGGCCCTGGAACATGCACACTTATATGTTGTAAGGCTGATATTAAGTGGGATTGTCCCTATCCTGGACTATAATGTTTATAAAGAGTGTGATTTTCATTTTCCCATGCTATAAAGCTTATAGGACTTAAACCTAGATGTTGTAATGCTTATAGGGCTTTGACATGGATTGTTGTGACTATACCATGGTTATATGGCGGTGGTTGGCATGGTTGTAAGACATTCTCTGAGATATTCCAATATGGTACCAAAGTAGGTTATTTTACCATGTTTATATGGTGGTGTTTGGCATGGTTATAAGACAAGCTTATAGATATTCGGGCATGGAGATGAAGCAGGATGTTGTTGTATTTTATTAATTATCGAATCAATTAATACACATGTTTATTTATTTATTTCATACACTTATTATGATACTGGTTTATTTAGACACAGTGGTGTTGAACTACTTTTCTATACTCACACCCTATTTGGTTCTCTATTTGGTACCCAAGTAGATTATGTGGATGTAGGTTTGGACATGAGAAAATGACCTTTCTTTTGATTGTTGCTTGTTGGATGGGATAGAGTTTAGAGGAGGAAATGACATGGGGTTCAGGATTGGGGACTATTGATTGATTTTTGATTCTGCTAGTCTTTTACTTGTATTGTTTCTAGAATGACATTTAGTTACATTCTAGCACATCATTGCATTATTCCTATTATTATTTATTTATTATTCAGTTGAATCTTGTTGTTGGTTTTTTCTATGTCTATAATTTTATTTCTTTCGTTTATATGGTTTATTTCTTCTACTATGACACTTCATACTAGGGGTATAGTCTCCCCACTATACATTTCACACCCCTACTGCTAGTCAAAAGCCTCTAGAATACGAGGAGGTGTGCTTGAGGTCTCGTAACCAACCCTTTTTGGCCATGTGATAGAGTGTCATATCGGGGGATGTTACAAAGTGGTATCAAAGGAGAAAGTTTTCTTTTCTTCTAATTTACTTTTTTGGGAAAGGTATAAATACGACTAGGATGTGTTGGGACTTGGTAATAATCTTGTTCATGGGAGTATCCAACCCATGTATAGGGGAAAATCTGAGTGCTCAGGGATGGGTTTTTTGTTTGTGTTGTTTGCTTGTTATAGTTGATGTTAATTCACCTTGGGTGATTCACATATTATGTGAGGTTATTGTTTTATGATAATACCATTTCTTTATATTTTAATCATGGTCCGGTATGGTGAGATACAAGGATACATGCATCATAATAGGCACATAGAGATATATTGACATTCATTTTTCATTATAAGGGCATATCTATTTTTTCATGTGATATATACTTTCCTTTTGAACTATAATATGTTATATCTATTTCACTGGATAAATGAGATGGTTTAATGTTTCATGCTAAAACACTTGTAATCCATGTCTAGAGAGGCCAAGAGTTAGTGGATCTCTGTTGTAGTTACATGTTTAGGTTAACCTTGTTTCTAGCCAGTTCTCTAAGATTTACATTTGTATTATAGATAAAATCCCTCCTTGTCATCTTTGACTTGAGCATTAAGAGAGTGGAAATCAGAATGCTCTTAATGTATCTAAACTGGAGATTATTGTAGTTCCTAAGGATCATATGGATGTTCAGTTTCACGTCAACTTCCTGAAGGTCATGTGATCCATTAAAGGGATATTGTTCAAATCGTTCCTTCAATGTCTGAGCTGACAAGAGATTTTTATCTACAGCATTCTCCAATGTTTATTGGGGAAGTAGGACCCCATAAAGCTAAGTTCTGAATTGATTCAGTTCAGATGATCTTCAAGCATCTTGATACATCCATGGATATGAGGGTGAATCTTGCTTCATATATGCTTCATCGACCTACCAAGCATTGGTGGGATATTCTGGAAGAAGATGGGAAACAGGGTGAGATATATTAGAAGGACTTTGAGATGAATTTCCTAAGACATTTCTATCCTAATATGTTGAGGAATGAAAAAGATTATGAGTTCATGCATCTGATGTAGGAGGGCATGTTAGTGCTGGACTATGATGGACATTTCACTGACCTACAGTACTTTGCACCATCTTTTGTAGTTGATGAAATCTATAGGGTGAGTAATTTTTAGGATGGTATTCACTATGAGATTAGTTCATTGGTAAAAAATTTTCGCTTGAGAATCTTTGAGGATGTGATGAACCAGGAACTCATCATGGAAGGGAATCTGAGAGAGGCCCCGATCAGTGGACAGGAAATTTCAGAAAGGCGATCTGGGATCTCTTCTTTGAGTGGAAGGAAGCGACACTATGATAGTTTCCACCAAGGAAGTAGTGGGAAGAGTAGTTAGGGTAGTAAAATTCCATCTTAGTACTGTGTTCTATTATATTTCTATCAGTATGGAAATTTTGGCCACAAGCACCCGTAGTTTCCTTAGTCTAGATTCGAGTGTCGAATCTATGGAATACTGGGTCATCTTTAGAGGTTCTATGTGAAATTACAATAGAAGACCAGTGGTAGGGGATCTAGACAGGCACCTGAGTCATAAAAGGTCTCATTTTCCTCTCAGCATGTTGGTATCTAGACTTGTACTAACCATTCAGTTTGAGGTAGAGGATTTGATACCTTAGTACATAAGCAGCAATATCAAGTAGGGAAAATAGCTCAGAGTAGTTATACTAGAGCCCAGGGTGAGTGGGATATTCAAGATGGTATTCAAAGAACAATTCATTACATATTGGATTATCTCATGGATCATATAGCTGGTATTACTCTATATGATGGTAGAATGCAGTAGGATTCTTTTCCTCCAGTGGTAGACCATTTCTAGGATGTTTTTCTTGATGAATTCTATGGATTACTGACCAAGAAAAAGATACAAATCATGATCGAGTTGGTGCTAGTAATGAAGTCAGTTTCTATATAACCTTACATAATACCACAAAAAAATCTTCATGATTTGAAATTTTAGTTGGAAGATCTAAAATCTAAAGGCTTCACATGGCCTAATTCTTCTCCTTAGGGTTCTCCAGTTATCTTCACCAATAATTCTAATGGGTATTTGCACTTATGTGTGGATTATCAAAGGTTGAACTAGATGATGTTCAAGAACCAGTATCCTCTTCCTTGAATTGATGATCTTTTCGATCAGTTGAGAGGTGATAAGATCTTATCCAAGATTTATTTGAGATTAGGTTACCACCAGTTAAGGGTGATGCCATAAAACATACATCAGACTTATTTTAGGAGTAGGTATGGATTGTATGATTTTATAATGATGTCGTTTGGGTTGACTAATACACATGTGGTATTCATGGACTTAATGAATAGGATCTTTCATCCTTTTCTGGACTAGTTTGTGGTGGTTTTTATTGATGATATCTAAGTGTACTCCCAGTTAGTAGAAAATCATGCCAAACATTATAACATCGTCCTGAGTACAATGAGATAGCATCAACTTTATGACAAGATAACCAAATACAACTTCTGGATTAATAAAGTGCACTTATTGGGTCATGCCATATCATAGGCACGAGTGTTAGTGGACCCATATAAAGTTTCAATCGTGGTATCTTAGGAACATACCAATAATTTCTTCAAGATTCATAGATTTCTAGGTTTAACAGGTTATTATCGATGGTTTATCTAGTATTTCTCCCATTTGGTAGCACCAATGTCTAGGATGACCAAGAAATGGATGAAGTTCTTTTGGTCTGATGATTGCGAGAAATCTTTTCAAGATCTAAAAGGAAGGATAACCTCAGAACCTATCCTCAATTTACCTATTCCAGGTAAAGAATACACCATGTACTGTGACACATACAAAGTTGGACTCAAAACTATTCTGATGTAATAGGATCATGTGGTTACTTATGGCTCTCATCAATTGAGACTGCATGATAGGAATTACCCTACTCATGATTTGGATTTAGCAGTAGTGGTACATTCCTTGAGATATTGGAGACAATATCTCATGGGTGAGAGGTTTGTGTTATATACATATCACAAGATCCTCAAGTACATATTTTCTCAGTGAGACCTAAACCTTAGGTAGAGGAGGTGGTTCGAGTATCTACAGTCTTTCAACTTTGAATTGTCTTATACATCAGGAAAGGGTAACTTTTTTGCTGATTACTTAATCTAAAATACATAGTTAGAGGCATTATGAGAGTCTTTTAGTGAGTGGTGGATAACGGACCTCTTTTCATACATTCATTTGTATGTTCTAGGGTCTCAAGGATGGGTAAATCTGACTTCAAAATCTATTATACCCATACTTTGGGACCATATTAAGACTGATCAGTTGTCTAATCAAAAGGGATCAATTCTAAGAGACAATTTATATGGAGGGACGACACCATAAGGTTGGTATCTCAGTAATAGAAAATATCCTATTTTCCATGACTGAGTATGGGTTTCTATAGGCTTGTGTGAGGATCTAATAAGGGATTTTCATGATTCTATATGGGTGGTATATCCTGGTTTTACAAAGATGGATCATGATCTATATAGATAGTAATGGTGGTCAGGAATGAATAAGGAGGTGGAAATTTTTTTAGCTATATGCTTCACTTTTTAGTAGGTAAAAGATTAGAATCAGAGTCCAACTGAGATTTTGAATCCTTTTCCCATTCCTAAGTGGAAATGGGATGATGTCACAATAGATTTTGTGATAGGATTACCTAGGAAAACCCATAAAATGACACTGTTTGGGTTGTTATGGATTGACTAACTAAGGTATCCCACTTATTACCTATCAGGGAAACCTTCATATTTGATGATATAGGAAAAGTTTACATGCATGATTTGGTTCAACTATATGGTGTTTCTAGGAGTATCATTTTAGATAGATATCCTCATTTAACATTGTGTTTCTAGAAGGGTCTTTAGAAGGCTCTAGGATCATGAGTTCTTATAAGCACATCCTATTATCCACAAATTGATTTCTAATATGAGTAGACTATTCAGGTTCTATAGGATAATTTGGGAGCCTATTTTTTTGATTTTAGTGGTTCATGGGAGAAACATATGGTACTCATGGAGTTTTCATATAATAATAGCTTCTAGGAATCAATAAAAATGGAACCTTTTGAGGATTTTTATGGAAGATCGTGTCATTTGACTCTTTGTTGGATGGAGGTATGTGAATTAGTGTTCACAAAAAATATAATACACCTTCACCAATTTCATGGGTTCTTCAATATTCCCCTTTTTATTTTTGTTCAACCCCAACAACACTCACCAAATTTCATCAAATAATATCCTTTCTCAAAGATAAATGTCCTAGAAACATAATTTTAGATAAATCAATGTTTTTGACTAATTTTCATCCATTGGTGAGAAAAAAAATTATTTCCAAGAAATTTTTATGTTCTTTCCCTCAATCAACTCACTCAGTTTTCCTCATTTTAGCAAGAAAACTAGCTTTGGATTAAAAATAGTAATGCACAGGAGTTTTAAACTATTATCCCCCTTTGATAAAAAAATTCAAAAGGAATGTGGGGCCAAAAACTCTTCAAGTTATAGGGAAAGTATAAATGTTCATATTCATCCTTAAGCTGTCAAATATATCCTTTGGCAGCCTTTGTAAAAATATCAAAAATCTGATCCCTTATAGAAATGAATTCCAACCTCCCATATTCAATTGAAAATTTATCTTTAATAAAATGATATTTTTTTTCAATGTGTTTAGATCTATAGTGATACATAGGATTCTTAAAAATATCAATTTCACTTTGATTATCACATGAAATTCTCAATGGCTTCACAATTCTCACATTCAAGTCTTTTAGATACTCTTTCATCCAAATAATTTGTGTACGTATATTTTTTTCAGCCATATAATCAAACTCTATAGTGCTTAAAGCCACTAATTTTTTCTTATTGTAATGTAATATTAAAAAACTATCTTCCATAAAGGATAAAATACCTAATTTCTAGTTCTTATCATTATAATCTCCATCCTAATTAGCATAAATATATCTAATCAAGTTTAGGTTCTGGCCTCTTCTGTACATCAACCCAAAATTCATAGTCCTTTTTGTGTATTTTAGAACTCTATTGGTATCCATAAATTATAAATATTTTGGATTATTTAGATACCTATCACACAATGTTATGAAATAAAAAATATCAGTTCTAGATGCAGTGAGATAAAGAAGCCTTCTAATCAACTTCATGAATTCCTTTTGATTCACACTATGTATTGCATCATCCTTGCTTATCTTTACCCTAATTGTCATGGGTGTGGATACCAATTTCGAATATTCTATGAAAATATTATTCAATGATTCCTTCAAATATTTTTCATGGGATAGAAAAATTAAATCTTCCTTTTAAAAAAATTGAAATCCCTAGAAGAAACTCATCTCTCTAAGAATAGAAAATTTAAAATTCCTTTTTATTTTCCTTTAAAACTCTTCATAAGGAAACCCTTGTTGCCTAAAAATGATTTCATCAAAATAAACAATGATGATAAGATTGTTTGTTCATTTCTCCCTCATATAAAGATTACTATCAAATTTCCCTTTGGTGAACCTTATCTCTCTCAGGAAGAATAATAGGCTCTAGAGGTATGTTTTATCCCATATTGATCTTTTTTCAATATGAACACCATGGTTCCATCATTGTCAAGAACAAGAATTTTAAGTTGTTCAATATAAACTTCTTCTTGAAGTTCTACATCCAAGAAAGAATAATTCACATCCAATTGATATATTTTGTAATACCTATGACATACAACATCCAGGAACATTATTATGTATTCAAGTCTTGCAAAAATAGAAATATACCTTCAAAATCAACCCCTTTAACCTGATAGTAACCTTTTCACACTAGTTTGTATTTTTTATTGAACACCCGCTTATTTCCAATCACATTATTCCATTTTAGTCTTGTAACAGGATCCCAGGTGGAATTCCTTTCAATATGATCTAGCTCTTTATTCATTGTATTTATCCATTATTTTTTCTCAATGGGCTCATAAACTATTTGTATATCAACTTGAGAAATAAGGGTTGTTTAGTTGTCAAGTCTCAACCTTCTTCTTATCTGAACAAATGTATTTTGATTTATAATTACATGATTATGCACCACATGATTCTTCATCCTTTTATACTTAAATTTATCATATCTATTAGCACCATAATCATAACTAGTCTAATCTGAATTAGCAACATCATTATATGGTTCATTTCCTGTTTTTTCTTTTCTCATTTTTCCTATAATCTATAATTTTTCCCCATTTGTATTCTCAAAATCTACTTCATTTTCCACACTAAAATTGGGTTTAATTTCAATAATTTTCACATCATAATATTCCACAAACTTGTGTATCCTTTTTTCCAAAACTTGTAGAATTTTCCATTAGATAAATAGCCCATGAATAATCCTTTCTTATTTTTCTCATAAAAATTTACTAGATTTTAATTTTTTTATTAATAAAGCATGGGCTTAAAAAAACATTAAATTAATTTAAAATAGGATTATTATTGTTCCACATTTCATAATCTATCATTTTGGATTTAGGTCTCAATAATAACATGTTTTCAATGTCTATGGTTATAGTCATATCTTCTCTCCAAAAAAATATAATCTTGTATTCTACAACTATGGTTCTTCATATCTCAATAAAGATTCTATTTTTACTCTCTAAAAATCCATTTTACTATGGTGTATATAGAGATTTATATTAATTATTTATCCCATGCTTGAAAAATAGAATTCCAATGAATTTATAGTGAAATACCTTCCATTATCAGTTGTTATCTTCTTGATATAAACTCCCAAATATTTCTCAACATTTCTTCTGAAAATTTTTAACATATTTACAGCTTCTTATTTATTCTTCATAAAAACCACATTAGTCATTCTTTTAATATAATCAAGGAATTTGATGAAATAATAATCTCCTCTTGAGGATTGATGTCTCATTGGTCCATATAAATCTGAGTGAATCATTTCAAGTGGCTTAGTGGACTGAATTTACACTTTCTTATGACTTCATTGTATTGTTTTTTCATTTTTACATGTTTCATAAATATCCTCTCTTTCTCTATTTAGTTGAGTCAATTCTCTTATCATATATCCTCCTAAAAAATTTCTCAAACTCCTTTGACCAATATGGTCAAGTATTTTGTTTCATATCTTGTCTTCATTTTTTGATCTCAAATAACAAGTGTCACTTGAATTCCTATTTTGAAACAAGTTTCCACTAGTTCTTTATCCCTTTGTGATAACTCTTCCATCCTTTAAAAACTTGATGATATCATCATTACTCTTTAAAATTACTTTATTAACATCATCATAGAGATTAATGACACTTAATAAATTATATTTGAGCCCATTAACAAATATAATATCTTTATACTTTAGTTTTTTATCTTTATTTTGATCTTCCCCAATTCCTATAATATTTAATGAAATTTAATTCCCAAAATTAACTGTACCTCCATCATGTTAATCAATGTTCTAAAATATTTTTATGTATTCTATCATATGAGATGAGTATCCACTATCAAGTATCTATGGATTACCTATTTTTCTTGTTTTAATATCCAATTTAATAATAATTAAATTTTCTCCCTTATATCTCTTTTGAAATTTATTTAATCTGAAATCTTGAAATGTTTATCATAGAAGTGTTTTCATACACTCTTCTATATAATGACCCTACTATTCACATCTTCAATAAATTTTTCATAGACAATCAAACCTATTTTGAGTGGATAGACTTGATTAACTATTATCGACACCTTGCTTCTTATTAGAATAAGTTTGTTTGTGAAAATATATTTTTTTTCAGGTACATTATAAACCTCATTTTGATATGGGAGTGAAGTTTTCATGACTTTTCTTATCCCATAAAAGTCCATTTTTTATGGACTACACTATTGGTTGAAACAAATTTTATAACCTTATAATAAACAATAATATTTTATACCTTCTTCCCTAGGTTGAATTTTTAGTAGATTGAGATGATTTAGCATGAACATCCAAAGATTTTTTATAATATTATTTTATTATCTTCAATTTATTTTCAGCTTTAAGACACCAAGATCATGTCTTAATAAAATCTTCTTTATTTACAGGGAATTTTACATCAATATCTTTCAATATTTTATCATGTTCTACAATTATTACCTTGAGATTCTTAATTTATTCAATGTAGTCATTCTTCTTATTGAGTAATTCAACTTTACCTTCTCTCTCCTTATCAATCATTATAAACCTTTTCTTGAGTTTTGTGTTTTTCTCAAAACATGATTAAAGCTCATATTTCAATATATGTTTAGCATAGCTCTCTTCATATTCCTCATCCCTACTTGAATTGACATCATGTTCTTTAACATGATCCATAAATGTTTTGTGTTTTTAAGTGGTTCCTTCATCTTCTGACTTAATTTTTTTTATGAGTCTTAATATTCTTCTTATTTTATCATTAGATGTCTTCTAATCCTTCTTTAGAACCACTTATTTCTGATATCAACCTTTTTTGTTTTTCTCCATTTATTCTTGGGAACATTTTCTCTTACTCATCATACTCAGTTGATTAATTTTTATTCTTTGGAAAATTAACTAAAAATTACTAATTCTATCACAATTAAATAACTTTAAAGGAATATTACCTTTATATTTACCTCTTTCTCTTATAAAGTTTTTTGAAATAAGAGACAAAATTCTCTCATTCTATTCAAATTTTTCTTCATCAAATTCAAATTCTAAGAATGATTCATCCTTCTTTCCTTTGAGCTTGAGATATTTCATGGATTTAAATGATATTTCCTTCTTCTATTTAATATTCTTCTTTAAAAAAACATTTCTTATTTCATAATAAATAATAAAAGTATACATTTCATGAATATATAATTCATCTCTATCATCCAAGGAAAAAACCTTTGCATCAAATCTATTAGTGAAGTTTCTCATTATCTTCTTGACAATGGTTTAGTCTTCCAAATTTTCTTTAAAACATCTGATATTGATGAAAAATTCATTCACCCTTATGAAGTGATCATAAATGGTATTATCATTATCCATTCTAATATCTTCAATATTTTCCCTCTAAATCTATAGTTTGGATTCTTTCACTTTGGAATTCCCTTCTAAGATGTTCTTAAATTTATCTCATATCTATTTGGTAGTTTTGAGTCCCATCACTTTTGTATAAAATCTATTAGGTATAGAAATCATAATTTCATTCATTTCTTTTCCATTAACTAAAAAATTCTTTTTGTATGAAAATTTCATAATAGCATCACTCTCAATTGTTGTGAAACTCATTGTAGGAAAATTATTAACTTCTAATATGAGAGAAATAAAATAAGGAATTATCATATTCTTCCAACATTGGTATTTATTACCATTAAATATTGGAACACCTTTATTATTAATAGAATTAAAATTATACTTATTCAACTTCAAACACAATAGGTCTACTCATAGGTAACCCAGGTTTTCTTTAATACCAATTAAAGTGAATAGATAAGTGGTGATGTATCACTAAGATATGGGGAATTATTGATTCTTTTTCAAAATTTCTTCATTGAAATTAACCAATGTGACTGGTTTAAATTGAAATACACTCTATTTTAAATTTCACTCTTACCCATATGCAACCGAATTAAATAACTGCAAGGCACGTAGGTATTTTTACAAGGTTCACCCCCCAAGTGGGTAAATATTCCTTACTAATTTAGATTCAAGTATGAGTCTTAAATTTAATCACTAATATCAAGTGTGATTATAATAGTTATCTCCTAATACCTTAGTCTCTTGATTGGTATACAATCATAGGATTATTTATTTATATTTCCTCCCTCTTGTTTATAATAATAATTTAAAATAGAACCAAGAAGACTAACAAAAGATCCAAGATGATTCATTATCAATATAATATCACCATTAAGACTTAAAAATATTCAATAGAATACGATGTTCCTCTTCATCAATATCTTGATGCTCAAATGATTCAGCAATATATAGTAGATCACTGGTCTTGAACTCAATATCGATCTATTATCTCTTCAATAATTCTCACTCGAAATTTTTAATCTATTAAACACACAACTCATCTCATATTTTTTTATTATTTTCAAAAAAACATGGGAATTAATCAATAATTTAGAATCCTGAAATTGAAAAAAATAGGCACTCACTAAATTCAAAAATATTCTATTAACTTATTTTCTTAAGATCATTCATCGTGATCTTCTCCCTTAAACTGATCACATAGTTTTGCTCCCCAAAATCCTTAACTCAACTAAAAAAAATTCACATATTCTCATTCAAACTAGTCAAGTTAATGTTCCAATATTTATTGTAGTTTTGATATCAATTAATTATTTTCAAATATTTATATTTAAAAATCCCAAAATAATCAGGAAATAATATTCTAAATTCCTTATCATTCATTATTCCTTCTAATCTATCTCTAATCATGTATAAATCCCTCAATATCATGATATTTATGAATTGAATATAAAAAACATTGTCTATCCTAATTCTCTAGAAATATATCATTTTTATAAACTGATAAACCTTATTTAAGAAATGGAATATCTTATGTATAACTATAATGAGCTCAAACATCTTACACGTCCAAAAGAATATCTTTAGTGTTATCATGAGGTTCTTATGTATTCTTGAAAAAAATGTTATGTATAACTTTTTATATCTTCCATATCATACATAATATCTAATGTATCACAACACTTCTGATACTTTTCCAAATTTCACTTATAAAATATCATATGTATTCTGTAAAAGATAAAAAAAATATTTCATATTATCAAAACAATAGTATGTTTCACCTAGAAAACATACTATATAGTTTTAATTATATTACGTATCATAGTATAGTCTTTCTTTTCTCACATTTTAACAAGAAATTCAACAAAAATCATACATATTCTCTAAAATATCTTACATATTAATGTATGATATTTCCTTTTCTATATGTTAGCATTAGCTTCATAATATATCTCTATATGCTTCAAATATGTTATGTATGCACTAGAATATAGTACACATCAGTAAGAATATCTGATGTACCACCTACAAAATGTTACAAATCACATATTCTATAATAATTTTCCAAATTAACCAAAAACCTTTCAATCTAGAATTATTCTTTGGGATTTTCAAATCAACTTCAAAAAAACCTCATCCGCTCAAATTTATATCAGATCACATCAAATACATGTTTAACATCTCAAAAACAATCTCATTAACTTCTAAATGTATTCACTCATGGTTAAAATAAAATATAATACACCTTCAACCATTCCATGGGATTTTCAATCTCACCCTTTGGATTTGTTGTCAACCCCAAAAACTCATACCAAGTTTCATTAAATCATATCCTTTCTCAAAGAGAAATTTCTTAAAACCACACTTTTAGATAATGCAATGTTTTTTAATGATTTACATCCCTTTATGGCAATAAAATTGTGTCCAAGTGATTTTGATATTATCCCCCTCAATCAACTCCCACATTTTTTCCTTTTAGCAAGAAAACCAATTTTTGATTCAAAACAGTTCTACAAAATATTTGTGTACCTTTCTTCCCCTTTGAAAATATAATCCAAATGAATGTGGAGTATTAAAAAAATCCCTAAGTGAGAAAGAAATTATAAACATGTATATTCATCCTTAATACTTCAAATTTATCATTTGGAATGACCTTTGGGAAAATATTATCAATTTGATCCCCTGTAGGAATGAATTCCATCCTAAAATTTATATTTGAAACATTCTCTTTGTTAAAATGATATTTGGTGTCAGTGTTTTTAGATCTTGAGTGTTGTGATGGATTCTTGGAAAGATCAATTGCACTTTGATTATCACATGAAACTCTCAATGGATTCTCAATTCTCATCTTCAAGTTTTCAAGTTTCTATTTGATCCAAATCATTTGTATACATACATTTTTAGTAGCCATAAACTCAACCTCATTAGTTCTTAAAGTCATTGAGTTTTTCTTATTTCAACATCAACTCTCACAACTTTATCCTAGAAAACATATTCTACTAGAAGTTGATTTATTATCATCACAATCTCCATCCCAATCAGCATTATTATATCTAAACAGGTTCCGGTGCTCACCAATTTTATACATAAACCCAAAATTAAGAGTCCCTTTTTATATATTTTAGAACTCTCTTGGAATCCATCAAGTATGATTCTTTTGGATTACTTTGATACTTAGAACACAATGTTAGTGAATAAAAAATATAAAATCTGGATGTAGTGTGATAACGAAAACTTTCAATAAACTTCATGAATTCCTTTTGATCCAAACTATTCCCTACATCACCTTTTTTTTAACTTCACCCTAACTATCATGGGTGTGGATACTACTTTAAAATCATTCATTCCAAACTTCTTCAACAATTCCTTGGCATGTTTTTCTTGGGATAGAAAAATGAAATCTTCTTTTTGTATAACTTGTAATCCCAGGAAGAAACTCGTATCTCCAAGCATAAACATTTCAAAATTCCTTTTCATTTTACTTTAAAACCTTACACAATCATACTTCTTGTCTCCTATAAAATTGATTCCATCACCATAAGCAATGAAAATAAGATTATATGTGTTTATCTCCCTCATATAAAGATTGTGGTCAAATTTCCATTTAGTGAACCTAGTCTCTTTGAGGCAGCCAGCCAACTATGAAAACAAAGCTCTAGGGTCCTTTTTCATCCCATATAGATCTTTCTTAAATCTTTAGACCATGCACTACAACAAAACGGGGCAAGGCCAGCGCCACCCTTTATCAGTACTAACGAGAAAGCGCTGATAAAGGGGGGTACCTTTATCAATGCTAAAAAAAGCGCTGATAAAAGTACCCATTTATCAGTGCTTTTTTTAGCACTGATAAAGGTACCCCCTTTAATAGCATTTTTTTAGCATTGTTAAAGGGTACCCGTTTATCAGCGGTTTTTTTAGTAGCGCTGATAAAGGGGGGTCTTTATCAGTGCTTTTTTAAAAGCACTAATAAATGGTCTACTTCCAAATAAAAATCATTAAAAAATATATTAATATTTAAATATATAGATATAGTTATAATGATATAAATATAATATATATTTTTTAAATATAATTTAAAATATATTTTAGATAAGTATAAATATATAGTTACGCTTAATATATAAGATATTTAGTGAAAATGGCTTAAAAAAATTAAAAAAATATTTTTAATTAATAATTTTCTAATTATTATGGAGTAATAGTCATTTAATAACAATTTGAAGACTAAAAAAATAAAAACAATTAAAAAAAGATCCAAAATATGTTGAAAACGCAACTCGAACTTCAAATGACCATAACTTTTGATCCGGGTGTCCTTTTGAGCTCTACCATATATCAAATCAAATCCTGCGATGAGCTCTACACTCTTGTGACCGGGGGGCTGGTCAAGGTTTTTTTGGGGCCAAAAAAGGCCCATAAGGCCTCCAAAACTGAGTTTTCAGTTGGGATACCCCGATTTTTTAACATTTTGTGCATTTTCAACCTCGTTTAAGGGGGTATTATTGGCTTTTTTTTGTGGGGACTGAATTTATTCCAAGGTATCACATTCATATTGATATTATTTCTATGAAATTTTATCGTTTTTTATAATTCACTACTATTTATAATCATATATATAACAATATATACATATTTTTTATATATTCACACATAAAAATTTAATTATAAATATAAATAATAAAATATATTTACATATAAAATATATTAGATTTATCTAAATAATAACTAATATCCATTTTATTTAAAATACCAATATATAAATATTTATATACCTATATATTAATCTAACTATATATATATATATTAATATAATTACATATATATATTGATACAACTATAAATATATATATTAATATCACTATAAATATATATATATTAATCTAACTATATATATATATTAATATAACTACATATATATATTGATATAACTATAAATATATATATTAATATCACTATAAATATATATATTAATATAACTATATATATATATTAATATAACTATATATTACTGTATGAATAAATATAACTAAATATATATATAAATAAATATATATGTCATTAAATGGAGAAAAAATCAATATGGTAGAGTGGTAAAGGCTTTAGGCACGCAAGGGGGAGGTCTCGAGATCAAATCTTGGTGGAGGCAAGGGCGCATGCATGGGGGTGGATTTGGGGGGCTAGCGCTGATAAAGGGGGTGGGTGTAGTGTTGATATAGGGTGGAGGGGGTACATGTGGGTGCTGGAGGGGCTAGAAAGCACTGTTAAAAGGGGGGCTCAAGCGCTATAAAATCCCCCCTGATTGGCAGGATTTTTTTAAAAAACTTTTAATTTTTTTAATTTTTTTTACTTTTATCAATGCTAAAAAAATCGTTGATAAAATGGGTCTTTTATCAGTGCTAAAAATAAAGTGGTGATAAAGGACCCTTTTATCAGCGCTTCTTTTTAGTGCTGATAAAAGACCCCTTTTATCAGCACTTTTTTTAGCACTGATAAAAGGGGTCTTTATCAGCGCTTTTTGGAGCGCTGATAAAGGGGACCCCCCCCCCCCCCCCCGTTATCTTCTCCGGCTTTAATAGTGCTTTTCTAGCACTGTTAAAGGCCATTTTTAGCACTGATAAAAGAGGTATTTGTAGTAGTGATGGTTCTATCATTTTCTAGAACAAAAAAAATTGGTTTTTCAATATAAACATCTTTTTGAATCTTCATTCAAGAAAGAAAACTTCACATACATTTGGTAGATTTTGTAAAACCTATGAGTTCCAACAGCCAAGAACATTCTTATAGCTTCATATCTTGTATCATGAGAAAATTTATATTCAAAATAAAACCCTTTAACTTGAGAGTAATCATTGCACACTAGTTTTTCATTTCTTCTTCAAACTTCACCTCTTCCATTGATCTAGTTTCTAAACACCCACTTGGTTCCAATGACATTCTTCACTTTTGTTATTTGAGAAATATCCCAATGGAATTACATTAAATCTTATCTAACTCTTTATTTATTACATTTATCCATTCTTTTTTCTCAATATCCTCAACAATTGTTTTTTTCCTAACTTGAGACATAAGGGTTTTTTGGTTTTCAAGTCTCAAGTTTATTTCTAGTTTCTTCTTCACTCATTTTTCTTTTAATTTTCATGTTATCTCTATCTATATTATCAAAATATGCTTCATTTTCCATACAAAAATTAGGTTTATTTTAAACAATATTCACATCATAATAGTCTACTAACTTGTGAATCCATTTGTTTCATCACTTATATCCTTTTCCATTAGATAAATATCCCATAAAGATATCTTACTTGGATTTCTCATAAATATTTTCCAAGATGTGAGTTTTTTTATCATCATAAAGCATGGAATTACAAAAAAAATTGAATTAATTCATAGTAGGATTATTCTTTTCCACATTTCATAAGCTATCATGTTAGATTTTTTTCTCAACAATCACTTGTTTTGAGTTTTCACAGTTTTAATCACAATTTCTCTCTAAAACGATTATAAAATATTCTATTCTACAAGAATGGTTCTTCCCATCTCAACCAAGATTCTATTCTTCCTCTCTATAACTCCATTTCTCTAAGTTGTATATGGATCTCAATATTAATTATTAGTATTATTATGATCAAGATAGGATTTAAATGAATTTATAGTAAACTCTATTCTATTATCAATTCTCATCTTCGTGATATAAACTCTCAACTCTTTCCCAAAATCTCTTTTAAAAATTTTTAACATCTTCATAGCTTATGATTTTTGATTCATAAACATTGAATTATAAATATTTATAAAATAATTAATGAATTTGATGAAATAATAAAATCTTTTTAATTATTAATGTCTCATTGGCCTATATAAATTTAAGTGTATCAATTCAAGCAGACTAGAGGACTAGATTTCCACTTTCTTCTTACTTACTTGTATCATTTTTTCCTTTTGGAATGTTGCAAAAATATCCTCTATTTCTCTCTTCAGTTAAGGTAGGTATCTTATCACATCTTATCCTAAAATCTTTCTCAAAATCCTTTAACCAAGATAGAAAAATCTTCCATTTCGTAGCTTGTTTTCATCCTTTGATCTCAAATAACAAGTATCACTTGAATTTATAATTTTAATTGATGATTCAGTAGGATGTATCATATTTCCATTCTTGAAATCAATCTCAATCTTAGTCACTTATATCTTCAAAAATTCTAAATTATAATTCTAAATATTATCAATACACTACTCATCTCTTTTTTTATATAGTTTTAGCAGGCCATGTGAATTTATCAATAATTCATAATTCTAGGATTTTTAGAAAAACCAAACACTCGTAGAATTCCATAATATTCACTTAACTGGTTTTCTCAAGATTATTCCCCCATAATAATCTCACTCAAACTATTCATGTGTTTTTTATCCCCACAATCCTTAACTCAATTACTATAAATTCTCATCTTCTCATTCATACTGGTTGATAGAATCTTCCAATAATGACTACATTTTTTATATTACTTAGTGATTTTCAAATATTAATTTTTGAAAATACTAGAATAATAGGGAAGTGATCTTATTAATTTATTATCACTCATTACTCCTTTTGACTCAGCTTGAATCATAGTTTAATCCCTCAACATCATGATATTTATGACTTAAAGATCATCAAAGCATTGTCAAACTTAGTTCCCTAGAAATATCTCAATTTTCAAAACCGATAAAATTTATGTAAGAAATGGAATATCTTATGTATTACTACAATGATCTTATACATCATACACATCTTCAAGAATATCTTCTATATGTTCATGAGGATCTTATGCATTCTCATTAGAATTTTATGTATGACTTTTCATATCTTCCATATCAAAAAAAATATCTTTTGTATCACAACACCTCATATACTTTCCCAAATTTCAATTTTTCAAGATCTTATATATTCTTTGAAAGCTTATAAAACCTTACTTATCATCAACAAAATATTACATTTCACATGGAAAATATTTTTTATGTTCTTAATCATATTAGGTATAATAGTTAAGTATTGAATTTACCACATTTTAACATGAAATTAAACATATATATTCTATATTATATGAAATGTATTATGTATCAACATAAGATATTTCCTTTATAGTATCTTATCATTCACTTCAATATATATCTTCTATATGTTTAAAATATGTTACATATGCACTAGAATATGGTATATATTATAAATAATATTCTATGTTCCACCTAAAAATGTTATGCATCACGGTATGCTCCAGTAATTTTCCAAATTATCCCAAATCCTTACCATCCAAAATACATATCCATACTTTTCAATTTAGTAACAAATAACCTCAAACACTCAAATTCATCTCAGATCACTTCAAATACATTTTTAACACCTCAAAAACATTCTCATTAACTTTTAATGGTCTTCACCCATGGTTGAAAACAAATATAATACACCTTCAATAATTCCATGGGTTCTTCACAATCAAAACATTTTCAATAATGATTGTAAAATAAATTCTATAGCCCGATCAATTCATAAAGGAGATCTCGGCCTCTCTAAGTCATTGATGTACTCAATCATATTTAGAATATGTGTAGTGACTAAAGTTCTTTTAGAAATATTCCATCTAAACAATTAATTTTAAACCTCATACCTCTCATGAATATATCGTTCTTAATATATCCTTTTTAGGTTATTTATCATCTTAAATGTATACATGTTCTCGTGTTAATTTTATAACATAGGCTCTATGGAAACAAGCATGAGAGTATAGGGACCAAGATAATTCTTCAAATTTTTATCATAATAATTTACATATTTTTATTATACAGTTTCACCAATATGGTGATTGGTAAGGGGTTTCTCTAACACATAAAATTTTCTTCTTGATTAAGAAAAATTCATAATTTTTAGTACCATTCTAATAAATTGATTCCATTAAGATTCTCCTTCATTGGTATTGATCTCAAAGTCATATTTGATGATGATGATGATTCCATTTTATCTATAATATAATTTTTTATCATATAAATAGCATATTTTACATTCATTTAATAAGTACTTATATTAAATGTGATCCTACTAAAATGATGACCTATTTTAAATTCCATCATTCCAATAAATGGTCCAAGATCCATATTTTACTATGATTTGAGTCTAATTTAAATTCCTTCTCAACACATAGATATTTATGTCATTTATAATTCCAATCATATCACATATAACTCTTTTCCCAAATCTATCACATAGATTATCCCAACACTATTCATATGGTATCCTAACTCTTAGGGTTTTCTAGATAAGTGTAACTCAAATCTCACAGTGGGATTTAGTTATCTAACCCTTAGGGTTAGTAATTTCCACCAATACTTACACAAGATAATCCATGGTCACACAAATTTAGCATAAAACTACCCAGTTGGATGATCAAGTTCTTGACATGTGTTCTCTTTAGAAGAAATATAACACTTAGGTTTTAAATATATCACCATCGTATCTCATCTATTCCCTTTATATATGCATGTTTCTAATTATTTAGTTTTGAATCCCTCTTCTTTCCACCAAAAAATAATTCTCAAACCATATTTATGTGTAAGTCTCTATACAATTCATATCTTGTGTTACTAACCCAAATTTAATTCCAATTATATTTACACATATCCAAATGCATCGCATGCATAAGGTGTATGATACTCTTTCACATAAAGGTTTAGAATCATATAAAATCTAAATTCCAATGATAGAAATCATGGTGTCATAGATAGTCAACCCTAGACAAAACATCATCCTCTAAACCAGTGAGTTGTTCGACCCCAAGTCCTACTACTCGTGGTTCAATACTAAAGGGATACCCCAATTCCAACATAATTCTAACACTTTATATATATAAATTGTAACTAATTTTGTAGCTTGGGATTCCCTGATAGAGGAGGGGTGAATCAGGGTGTCAAATTTTTCTTTCGATTAAAATGGATCTTATAACCACATTGGTAGGAACTCATTTGACATGTATGATTATAATTAAAATTCACTAAACACACAAATACAAAAAAAAACACAACACATAAATTTTTAATTGGTTATACACTAAGTAATAATTCAAGGGGCATGTATTAATGATGTTTTGGTCATACTAGAATCCATTAAGATTCACTAGATTTTTTGGATTACAATTGTTCAGTCATGGTCACCTTGTGTCAAGTGCACTGCCTTTACAATAAATTTAGGGATAGTGTACTACCTCCCTTGGATAACTTTTGTCAACTCCTCCTTATAAAATAATATGATCATTAAATTAATATATGGATCTTTTTTAACTTTTGATAGATTTCTAATTGTGTGAATAGTGGTATATTCATATGAAAAAACATCTGATGTACTTTTTAAGTATCAGAATTATTGTTCAAAACTTTTCAAAATACCCTTTTCATACTCCCATCACGGCACACCCACCATGAAACTCATTCATGAATCATCCTTCACAAACCTCCCATGAAAACTGCATACTTCCTTCATGGTCATCCAAAAATCTTTGTTCTGAGATCATGAATCATGTGAAGTGTATACCACCTTCAAGGTTGGTGGACTCCCTATGCTTTCAAGTGAATTTTGTACTCACCTCAGAGTCACACAGAGCCTTCACAAAAATAGACTAGTGTAGACCAAGAACTTACTATTTAGGTTGCATACTCACTATGTAAACTACCTTCCATTTCTCCAAAACCTTCTTGTAACTTCTCCAAAACATCCAAATCTTTGTACCCAAAAATTTGGAAAACACTAAAAAACAATGTCATTGTAAAAACATAAAAAATTCCTCAATTGTGATTCCATTTTCTATAAACCATATTCCTTAGAATTCAAGAACCTCTAATCAACCCAAAAATATATTTTTAACAAATACAATATTAACACCAAACATCATTCGAGAACACCTTGGTTCTAACAACTAGCATGTTGGACAAAATCCCTTTAGAGGTTTGTGCGAGTTTTGTTTTTTTGACAAGGTGAAGAAGAATTCTCTAGAGATTATTGGAAAGGTTGGAAGATGTTTTCTAATATTTCTGTATGGATGATATACCCCACACCATAGACCCTTTTCCACACCATAAAATATGTTGTATTTAAAAATACTACACAGAAATACTATAGGTTATGCCATATTGGAGATGAAAAAAGGTATCTTAAATTGTTGACTATGTCATAGTCATATGGTTATGATATAATTTTGATTAGAATTGTTCAAATACATGGACAAGCCCACTCAAGGATAGGACCTAAGTAGCCTCTATACAAACTGGTGTATGATTCAAAGCACCATATAGCTGAGCGGGCTAGCATGCGTGTGCATGTGAGCACTCGTGCATGTAGGAACAGGTGCGTGTGAAGTAAAGCCATAGTATAGGTGAGGAAATGAAGGATTTTATTAGCCTCTCATGTGCATGATGTCATGGGAGGTAGTAGGAGAATACTAGTGCCAATTTTACTCAATTAAGCAGCTAAGGGGAGGTGGTTTCTTATATGTTTCAGTTTTTCTTGATGAATTTTTGATGTGGGACTCTGAGATCTCAGGATGTTATGAAGTCAAGTGAACCACATAATAGAAATGTGTAAGAGGATTTTTTATGGAGTTTTAGTGACACTGGAATATTTATGGTGTCCATGACATAGAGATATGGTTACACCACAATAAATTTGAAAGAGAATATGTTCACACTGTAGTTGTGTCTTGTGTCATGGAGGGTTCAAATTTAACAGAAGTAAAAAAATGGGATCTTCAATTCCTACAAAAATCCATGACATAGATGTGGAGGATTTACAGTGATAAAAATGGAAGAGGTTGTGTTGTAGCATGTTCGTTGATTTAATAGGAGTTAAGAAGGATAAAATATCATTATGTAATGGAGGAGTTAATGTGTGAGTTTTTTGGATCTAGTCAAGAGGTGTCCATGATGTATAACTCTAGACCACATCATAGTAAGAGCTGGGGAAACTAAATGTTTCACCTTGGTGGAGCTAATCACACTGTAGTATATGAAAAGAGGAATATTTTGCATCTTAGAAGCCGAGATCATGCCACATCTGGGTAGTTTTTGGTAGTTTTGGCCATATGCTAAAAGAGGGGGTTATTTCTTAGATCTCTAGGTTGTTTAATTTAGATTAAATGGCACATTATGATCCATTTAAAAAGAGGTAAATTTTGAATAATCCTATAGAAAGGATATCAAATATTAACCATTAGATTTAAATGAAAAGAGAATAGAGGATCAAAAAAGTTCAACAGAGCTTTAGAGGAAATAGAGAGAAAGTTTTGTTGTAATATTGACAGCAAAGAAGAAGAAGGTTTTTTTAAAGAGTATCATCTCACTAAAACAGCATCACAAGGTGTAAAAGAGACACACCGTGTTAGGTTTATTATAAAAATATCAATATTATGAAGAATATCAAGGATACTACAAGGGGAACAATGATTTCATCCTTTATTAATAGGTGGTGAGATTTATCATCTTCTTTAAACAGTGATTTTGGAGGGTTGGTGAGATCGTTCCATTGTGTAAACCAAGTGAAGTAGTGGGGTCTATTTTTTTTGTTATATCAAAACATCATTCATTGTATTATACTTAGATTATATTGGTTAGGGTGAACCAAGTAAAACCCTATGTGTTCCATTTACTGCTTCTATCACTTTTCAAGAGGAAGTAAGGGAGAGAAAGGAGTGTTCCTCACAAAGAGAGAACAAGATCTTGACCAAGGGATTCAGGGGTTAGAATCTATCCTACCCTGATTCACCCCCCCCCCCCAGGGTAATTTCCTTGATAATTGACCAACATAACCTCTAAATTCAAGCTCATAACCCATGAAAAATCCAAATTTAAGGTATAAGAAAGCTAACTCAATTATCATACCAAGCACATAACTTTTTAAATGTGTGTGTGATAATTTAAATGAGTAGTTTAAACACATTTTAACTAAAATATGCATCAATTAATAATATAAAAAATTATATATGTGGATAAATTAGGGAATAATACTAAATAGATAAACATTTCCTAAATTTATACATGAGGTAAATATTTATGAACAGTTCATAAAATAAATAATTATAAACAATTTATAATTGAAAAAACATTTTGGGAAATCTATAATAAACATAAAAACTTTAAATTTATTTGTAATATAAACACCTTTATATTATCGATCTATATAAAATTTATTCAAATATATGATATTCAATTGCAATATAAAAATTGTATATTTCAAATGAAAAATTTATATATATTATGTAAACATTTTACAAAATCAAAATATCATATATTTAATATTATTTTAACCTTGGTCATATCAATTATCAAAACTACTTTTGATATGGTTTAGATAATTTATCAAATGGGGCCTTTAATTTGAACATTTCTAAATAATAATTATGAATAATTTATAATCTACTATATCTACTAAACTTGGGTGTTTCCCTGCTTATGTGTCACCTCCACATTAAACCACATCACCCAATTCTCGTATCTATTTACCATCCTTCCCTCCACTATTTTCTCACACACCTACAATACCCCTCGCTTCTCATCTCCGAAAAACACATAAACGCGACCCAAATTCGCGATTAGGGTTCTCTTATTCCATCTTCTTCCTCCTACTACGATCTCAATCTACAGGCATTTCACCCATCCCACTCGCGATTTCCCTCCCGTGTTCCTAGGGTTACCGCTGAATACCGACATCTCCCTTCACAGATATCATCTCGAGCCACACCGCATGACATCATGCCTCCACCTATGCTTCTGGTCTCCTCCTCGACATCTCCTTCAACCATGGTATCCACATTATCCTAGATTCCACTCCACCACAATTTCCCGCAAATATACTACTTCTTACTTCTCGATATACTCTCGATTGATACTGTATTTCACATACAACATGTTGCTGATCATGCTTCTATCTAAGGCATTACGTAACCCCACCTCCATCAACACTACAAGACGCTCTCGGAAACCCTCAATGCATCTTCCAATTTTCATCCCATTTGATTTATTTCTTTTAATTTATTGTCTTCAACATGATTCGTTGATACAGACAAGGGTTTTGCTGAAATTCTCTTTATAATCATGAAAATACGACATTGCATTCAGATCTAAGCTCAAGTGGACCTTTGAATGTCGGCGGCTCATCTTCATCGAGTAGGTTTGTTGTTGCTTGAATTAGATCTGGTTGAATGAAAATTATTTTTTTGGATCCAGGTTCTTAGGTTTCGATTTAAATTTCAGTTTTGACTTCAATGTGGGTGGATCATATTCAAACTATACGCTCACATCCAGTTTCCATTTGAGTGTGAAGTCTATTCATTTTTTTCATAATGTGAAATCTTATTAACTTTTTTAATGTTATGTCTATATTTCTTATTCTTTTAATGTTTTGTGTATATTTCTTATTTGTTTCACATTCTTCCGAATGAAATTTTATTAATGACTTGTACATTGATTCTACATTCCATTATCATTATAATGCTACCCAATGTTCTTACATTTCTTCTTCTATTCAGGTTGGTTTATCAGCATCTCCTATTATTAAATGCAATATTCACAATGATTCACGGTGATTTTTCATCCAGTATTGATTCTACATTGCATTATCATTATTACTGTCCATTGTGCATAATACGGTTACATTGCACACATTGACTATTAAATATAAAGAAAACCATTACAAACATGCATTGCCCATCAACCTCTAAAGATGCAAGGTTTCATATGAGATTACTAATGAAGGAACACCAAAAAGAATTATGAGTTCTCTATATGTTCACTTTAAAATTCTGTATTTATGATATTTATTTTAGTATATATATACATTAAAACTAACACAATAACAGTTTCGAAATCTATTGTGAATTATTCAATTACATCTATTCATCTCTCTTATACTCCAATAAGTGGACCACTGCCAACAAATGGTATCACACATGGAGACACACACATGCCATTAACACCATTACCTATCAATGGTTAGTTCTGTATAATTTTTATGTCTAAAGCTATATAATTATAACTACATTACAGACTAACACAAATTAGTCATATTGAACATCTTCTATATCGACAGTGCCTCCAGAATCGGCAGTCGAGACAACAATCTCTACAGGATCAAACAATAAAAAGAAAATACAGCATGCCTATGGAGAATCTCCACTTCCATTATGTAAGTATGATGTCAATGTTCTTTTAAATAACTTATAGATTTTAGTTGAATTTCCATTTTCTAAATAACTTATAGATTTGAAGCTCATATCTGTGTTTTCATTTGCACTCTAAGATCGATTGTAGATTGCAATTGTTCTTAACTATTTTTTTATGCATTTCCTGTTTAAAAGGTATGGGAAATTTCAGATTCTAAATGCCAAGGATTCCTCATGTTTAATGAGTTTTTTATAGCGATGCAAGTTGAACCATGGTTCCTTCAATGCATTATTCTTCTTCCATTTTATTTAATGGTTTAATGCATACCTAGGTTGTATACTATATGTTTCAACCAGAATATTTCTTTGGCACAAGGAGGATATAAATTGGCATCAAATATCTTCAGGTTTGCAAGTAAGCAAATTAATTTTTCTCAAATTTTTCCTTCAATCATAATTGTTGTCTTATCATTGATGAATTTAGGGTTACAACCTTTTTCTCTAAAAATTTAAGTTAGACACATAATGAATTTGCTTAATTTTATATATCATTCAATTCAATGCTTCACGTTGCATAAGAATTAGATTCTCTTATTTAATAACCTAACCACATCATCAAATGAAGATTAAATGTTGATTTGATAGCTGATTTGTTCACATCCCATGGCATGTGTCATAGGGACTTCGAAGCCTCCACTAATAGAAGGTGATGATGCCCTCACCATGGTGAAGGTAAACACTCTGATGAGCTATGCTGAATCTCAAGTCAATGTTCAGTTTCTCATCACTCAATAATTGTGGCATCCCTCCTTTTTAATACATAACTTTTCATTACATTTTACATACAGATGATCTTTAAAGTCTAGTGTCTTGGAAATCAGGAACAAATAAAACTTGAATACAACATAAAACATTATTCTAATTCACTTTTAAGGCTTCATAATAAGATCATCCTAAGTACAAATACTTCCTTTCATATCCTAGAGACATACATCAAAGGAAAGGGTGAGCAGAAGGCCCAATAAGGGTAAACAAGGAAATCAGTGTACTTGTGATATCAACAAGTACTTGAATAACAACATAAAGATATGAGAAATGGAAGTATAGTAATATCATAATGAAAAGAACTTGAAACATAACTTGAATATGTGGCTAAAACATTTCATTTATACATTCATGAACATATCACCAAGGTCCATCCCCAAGGTGTCATAAAAATTACCAAGGTTATTCACCAAGGTATCGTAAAACTTTTCATCTCTAGAGATTAAATATTTACCCAATGCATTGGAGCGCTATCAGGTTGCACCCTTAATATGTCTTTACTTTCATTTGATCCACATAGATCATAATCAAACATTTGATAAATAACCTAAATTTAATCAAAGAAATGGGTTTCATGTCAAAATCGTGACGTTTAAAAAGAGCTTAAAAATAAGATCATTATGTCATTTATAACCCATGGAAAGGGAGTGAGGGTTATATGTATGTAAATTCCAGAATAAAATATATCATATTATATATTTATTAAAACCCATATAAACTAAATAGGTCTGGGTATTCACATAAATAAATAAGGTAATTTCTCGAGAGAAAGAGATAGAAATTTTGAGACGAAATTTCTGCAGCATAACGGCTATATAGAATGGTTTTAGAAAACATTGAAAAGAGAGAGGAAAAGGGTCACCCACTCATAAATAATTCATAATACAGTATGGGTACTGAATAATATCATGGTATGGATATTTTAATTACATAACACATGAAAAAGAAACATGAAAGAAAAGAGAAGATGCGATTTTTTACGAGAAATTTGGCAGCCTAACGGCGTTACTTAAAATTTCAGAAAACAAATTGATGAGAGAAGAAAGGGTCTCTCAAAAATTAGACATGAAATGTAAATTAAGGATAATATATAAGAACATACCCACAACAAAAAGATATGGAAACAAGAAGACACAATATAAAGGAAGTCATGGCTTAAAAGAAGAGGTTGAAAGAATCCCTTACCTTGAAGAGTAACTTCAAAAGCTTGATGTTTAGGACCTTGGGAGGATTGAGGGCACCTTGGGAGGACTCCTTGGGATTTAAGGAGACTAGAACTTTGTTTATGAGGATTTTGAAATGAAAATAATGAGGTAATGTCTTGGTATTTATAGGAGAAGTGAGGGGACAAGTCATTAATGGCCAAGGGACACCTCATCGGTGGTATTGGAAAAACCATGGGCTTGCCCATGGTATTGGCCACTTGGGACACCTAATACCTTATATTACTATTCATAAGTCTACCAGAATTATTACATAATTATTACATCCTTAATGATGTCATTAAACACCCGAAACTAAAAACTGTATTTTCACTATTCGCCGAAAATTCATTTTTTTCAGAAAAATTCCCAAAAATCACCATAACCTAATATCGATGCTATGAATTCAAAAATGAACTCCATTTTATAAAAAAAAATTCTAAATTTTTTTAATTTAATTTTTAATTAAAAAACACTATTCACCCGAAAAAACTAATACTTGACTAATAATTTCTGAAACAGTTATTTACCTATATTATTGAATCACATTACTTAATAAAGGTGCATAAATTATATTAATACTTTATTTAAGTGAGATTACTAATCCATTTGGTCACATTACTAATCCTAAGTGTAAAATCACTATTCATAATTTACTATTCACAAAAAATTAAGTTGATCTTATTAGATTCTAAATTTCTTACTGAACACATTTCCAGAAGACCATTTTTTGAAAATCATTACACATCATTAATTATTTAAGGTTTACATAAATATTTTAAAATATCCCCTTTTCCAAAATTCATCAGTATACATCCTATATTTATTCGAACATCTGAAAAAAACACCAAATTCACCATAGGAAGAAATCACAACTTTATTTATCTCAAAGGATTACACAAAGTAGCTACGGTCTTGTTACATAGCCCCTTATTACCCCAGAATAAGACCTAAGTGTAAGGTGTGCTAAGGTGAGAGAATCCAAGGGTGGATTGGCCAACATTGCCTGAGTAGTGATTTCTATAAGCTTGAACTTCTCTCGAAGGCGATTCTGTTCCAGCTTCACATGATGAAGTTCGGCTTGGGTTTGGTCCAAAGAAAATCCCAGTGGTGCTACCTCCTTCCCAAGTTCTGTGAGATGGGCTTTGATCATCCTAAGACTACTGGATGAGGCCATCATCTCTCCTTTCTATATTAATTAACCAAGATCACTTGTATTTAGTGACAACAGTCGCAACGTTTAGTTTCCAACGGTCATATTGACCAACGGTCATATAACCATCGAAACCCAATGGTCTCATTTTAATTATACTCATTTCATTAAATGAAATAGTTTTGTTGAATATAAAATAAAATAACACACAAAAAAAGGAAACAAAAATTCATTCAAAATTTTGGGTCGTTACATTCTTCCCCCCTTAATAAATTTCGTCCCCAAAATTTTAACTCGTATCCTTAGAAAAGAAAAGGTGTGGGTACTTCTGCCTCATAGACTCCTCTAGTTCCCATGTGTCTTCTTTATATTTTTGGTTTCTCCACAACACCTTAACAAGGTGGGTAGTCTTTTTTGCGTAGAACCTTGTCTCTACGATCCAAGATCTCCACCAGTTGCTCCTCATAAAAGAGGTCATGTTCTAGTTGTACCGCCTCTGGGTTTAGTACATGTGAAGGGTCAGAAATGTACTTCCTCAAGAGGGATACGTGGAAGACATCATGAACTTGTGCTATATTTGGAGGAAGTTCAAGTCGATAGGACACTGCTCCCACACGATCAAGTATTTCATAGGGGCCAATGGGCCTAGGGTTGAGCTTCCCTTTCTTCCCAAACCTTATGACTCTCTTCCAAGGTTAAATTCGAAGACCTTGTCACCAAAATCAAACTCCAAGTCCCATCAATGGTTTTCGGTATAGCTCTTTTTCCAACTCTGAGCATCCTTAATGTGTTGTTGGATGTCATGGACTTTTTCTGTCATCTCTTGCACAAGATTAGGCCCAAGAAGTTTTGTCTCACCAGCTTCATCCCAACAAGTAGGAGTTCTACATTTCTTACCATATAGATCTTCATAGGGTGCCATTTTAATGCTCAAGTGAAAGCTGTTGTTGTAATAGAACTCAACTAAAGGGAGATGTTGATCCCATTCACCTTTAAATTCCATTGAGCAAGTTCTCATCATGTCCTCGAGTGTTTGAATAGCCCTTTCAGATTGGCCATAATTTTGGGGGTGATAGGCCGTATTGAAATTCAATTCAGTGCTCAGAAATTGTTGAAGACTTCTCCAGAATTTTGATGTGAACCTTGGATCACAATCAGATATGATAGAAAGTGGAACTCCATGCATCCTTACCAATTTCTTCATGTAAATCCTGGCAAGTTGATCAAGAGATAAATCTTCCCAGATAGAGATAAAATGGTTAGTCTTGTTGAGATGGTCCACAATAACCCATATCGCATTGTTTCCTTTGGAAGTTCTTGGAAGACCAGTGACGAAGTCCATAGTGATATTGTCCCACTTCTATGCTGGTATGGGTAGTGGTTTCAATACCCCTTTAGGAAGTTGTCGCTCTGCCTTCACTTGCTAACATACTAGGCACCTTGAAGTGTAGTCAGCAATCTCCCTTTCCATATTATCCCACCAATAATGATCATGAAGGCCCCTATACATTTTTGTGCTTCCAGGATGTATAGATAAAGTAGAGCTATGAGCTTCATCCATTAGTTTCTTCTTTATTTCCGGAATAGATGGAACACATAGTATTGTACGAAATCCCATTACACCTTCTTGATTAATATTGAACTCAGGAAACTTTCCATCCTTTAAAACCTCAAACTTCTCTTGTAACAAAGGATCTTCTTTCTGAGCATTCTTGATCCTCTCTAGTAATGATGGTTGAGAAATCATTTGGGTTAGGGTTGATGATTTCCCTTTCCTTATAATTCCCATGTCCATCTTTACTAGGTCATTAATCAAAGGATCTTTTTGAATCCTCATCATGGAAAGAACAACTGGGTCTTTCCTGCTTAATGCATCAGCAAATTTGTTTTCTCTTCCAGGGTTATAATGAATTGAACAATCATAGTCTTTAAGAAGTTCCAAACATCTCCTTTGTCTCATGTTAAATTCCTTTTGTGTAAAAATATACTTCAAACTTTGATGGTCTATGTATATATCACATTTCTCCCCATAAAGATAGTGTCTCCATATCTTCAGAGCAAAAATGACTGTAGCCAGCTCCAGATCATGTGTAGGATAATTCTTCTCATGAATCTTCAACTATCAAGATGCATAAGCAATGACCTTGTCATTTTTCATGAGGAAGAACCCAATCCCTTTAAGAGATGCATCGCTAAAAAATAACGAATCCTTCTCCACTTGAGGGTAGAGTTAACATGGGTGCAGTAACCAATATCTTCTTTAGCACTTGGAAACTTTCCTCACACTCCTTTGTCCAGATGAACTTGACCCCTTTTCGAGTTAACTTGGTTAATGGATTAGAAATTCGTGAAAAGTTTTTCACAAACCTCCTATAATATCCTGTTAATCCAAGAAAACTACGAATCTCAGTTATTTTTGCAGGTTGAGGACACTCCTATACAACTTTTGTCTTTGTAGGGTCAATTTTTATTCCTTCATTGGTTACAATGTTCCCTAAGAAAGTGACTTGTTGTAACCAGAAATCACATTTACTGAACTTTCCAAAAAGCCTATCCTTCTGCAGAGTTTGCAAAATAATCCTTAGATGATCTTCATGCTCCTCGCTACTTTTGGAATATATCATAATATCATCAATAAAAACTACCACAAAGTTATAAATGTAGTCCTTAAAGACTCTATTCATCAAATCCATAAAAATAGCAGGTGCATTAGTCAGTCCGAAGGGCATAAAAACAAACTCATAATGCCCATATCTTGATCGGAAGGCATTTTTTGGAATATCTTCTTTCTTCAACCTCAATTGATGATAACCATATCGAAGATCAATCTTAGAGAAGAATTGATCCCCATGAAGTTGGTCAAATAAGTCATCAATTCTTGGAAGAGGGTATTTATTCTTCACTGTGATCCCATTCAGTTCTCTATAATCAATGCATAGCCGCATCGATCCATCCTTCTTCTTCACAAAGAGAACAAGTGATTCCCAAGGAGACATACTTGGTCAGATAAACCCTTTCTCCAAAAGATCTTGGAGTTGTTTATTTAATTCCTCCATCTCTACATTTTCCATACTATACAGGGTCTTTGATATCAGATGAGATCCAGGTATGAGTTCGATGGAGAACTCTACCTCTCTTTCTGGGGGAGGTCCAGGCAACTCCTCCAGAAATACATCAACATATTCCTGGATGATGGGGACATTTTCTATCATCAAACTCTCATCTCCTTCTTCTTCTTCACCGATCAACTCCATAAAGAAGGATATAGGGGGTTCTTATAGACAAAGATTAGGTTGAGATATCTCTCCTTGGATGATAACTATAGGTTTTCCATTCAAGACTACTGATATTTCCTTGTTTCTGCAATTGATCTTAGCATTATACTTTAAGATCCAGTCCATCCCTAGTATAATGTTGAATTCCAACATGGGAATGACTACTAGATTTGAGATAATATTGTGATCACTAAATTAAATACTAGAGTTTCTAAACACTGAAGATGCTTGGATAGTCCCACCAGGAGTCTTGACTGACAACTCTACTTTTAGAAATTCGGGGGTTGATTCTAAATTCCTTACAAACTTGGAGGAAATAAAGGAATGTGTTGAACCTGAATCAAACAAAGTACTTTCCAGATTTGAGAGGACAACAAGAGTACTTGCTACCACATTATTCAGAGATTCAACTTCAGCTGTCACGATAGAAAAAGAACATCCTTGATCCCTTGTCCTTTGCTGAGGCTGATGGTGGTTCCCCTCCACTGCCCTCAGATTTGTACAGTGATTGGAAAAGTGACCACATTGTCCACACTTGAAGCACTGGACATTAGGTAAGGTCTGCACCATCTTCCCCTTGTCGTTTGTGTTTGGAAGTTGAGGTTTCATCTCACCATGACAATTCCTCGCAATGTGGCCTTCTCTGCCACACTTGTAGCACTTTCCACTCCTGAGCAGGTAGTTCCCCGAATACTTCTTCCCACATTTATTACACGTGGGAAGTGGCACTTGATTTCCTCCTCTTCCCTGATCAAAATTCCTCCCTAAGATGGGCTCCATCGATCTCTTCTTGTCATTGGATTTATGAGACCACAGTGTCTCACAAAACTCTACCTTGACTTTCATTGCACTCCACACGATCTCATCATAGCTATCATAATCTCGATTGGCTAGATTCTTCCGCAGATGAGGTCTCAGTCCACCAAAGAATCTATCAACCTTACTGTTTGTATCCATGACAAATTTAGAGGTATATCGTGAAAGCCTTGTGAAGTTCATCTCGTAGCTTTCCATAGATTCATTCTCCTTCTGCTTCAGCTCAAGAAACTCCTTCTCCATTCTTGTTCTCATGGAACGAGGGAAATACTTACTGAAAAATATCCCTCTAAACTCTTCCCACTCCATAGATTCAACTTCCACTCTTTTCCTCATGTTTTTGATCAGTTCCCACCACTGATCATCTTCTCCCTCTAAGCGATAGATAATCAGGGTGACTTTCTCTTGCTCTGAACAATGTAGCACAGAAAAGATCTTCTCTATGGAGCTGATCCATTGCTCAGAAATCAATGGGTCAGTCTATCCACTAAAGGTTGGTGGTTTTTGGCACATAAAGGATTCAACAGAATGTTGTTCCCTTCATGGTGAGATCGGCCTCTCAGCTTGATTCAAGTTATTACTCATAACTTGAGTCAATTGGTTCATCATTCGCATGAATGTTTCCATTTCGGCTTCCATCGGAGGGTCGTCAGCGCATGGTCCATTGCGGTCACCATTTGCACGGTTCCTTCTATTGCCCGCCATTTTCTAAAAGAATAAAATCTTAGTGAGAAACTTGTTTCATTTATGAATCTTTTAACTATAAAGGATTATACATCTTAAAACTTCTTGCTTAAAAATTATAATTCTCTGTAATTCCTTCATAATGATTCATAAAAAGATTATGATTAACCAAACATATCCCACGGGAGTGTCGTAACCAAGAGTGCAGCAAGGCTCGTTGTCATGCACCAGTTCACATTTGAGTCTAGCTCAAAGCAGTGTTTTCGGGTTTTACCCCTATGTATATATGTGCCAGAGCCACCTCTACCTACTCGTATCCAGATAAGGATGTATTTGTTTGATAAACCACTTACTCAATACTCACCAAAATATCAGAAAGTTTTCCCTATATTTAAACTTTTATATAGGGTTCTTCCTAAATTTTTCATAGACTAATTTCCATAAATAACTAAACTATCCTTTGATACCAATTATGGCATCCCGACTTTTTAATACATAACTTTTCATTACATTTTATATACAGATGATCTTTAAAGTCTGGTGTCTTGGAAATTAGGAACAAATAAAACTTGAATACAACATAAAACATTCATCTAATCCACTTGTAAGGCTTAATCATAAGATCATCCTAAGTACAAAAACTGCCTTTCATATCCTGGAGACATACATCAAAGGAAAGGGTGAGCAGAAGGCCCAGTAAGGGTAAACAAGGAAATCAGTGTACTTGTGATATCAACAAGAACTTGAATAACAACATAAAGATATGAGAAATGGAAGTATAGGCATATCATAATGAAAATAACTTGAAACATAACTTGAATATGTGGCTACAAAATTTCATTTATACATTCATGAACATATCACCAAGGTCCATCCCCAAGGTGTCATAAAAATTACCAAGGTTATTCACCAAGGTATCGTAAAACTTGTCATCTCTAAAGATTAACTCTTTACCCAATGCATTAGAGTTCTATCAGGGAAAACCCTTAATATGTCTTTAATTTCATTTGATCCACATAGATCATAATCAAACATTTCATAAATAAACCAAATGGAATCAAAGAAATGGGTTTCATGTCAAAATCGTGACGTTTAAAAAGAGCTTAACAACAAGATCATTATGTCATTTATAACCCATGGAAAGGGAGTGAGGGTTATATGTATGTCAATTCCAGAATCAAATATATCATATTATATATTTATGAACACCCATAGAAACGAAATAGGTCTGGGTATTCACATAAATAAACAAGGGAATTTCTTGAGAGAAAGAGATAGAAATTTTGAGATGAAATTTCTGCAGCATAACAGCTATATAGAATGGTTTTAGAAAAAATTTAAAAGAGAGAGGAAAAGGGTCACCCACTCATAAATAATTCATAATAAAATATGGGTACTTAATAAGATCATGTTATGGATATTTTAATGACATACTATGTGAAAAGGAAACATGAAAGAAAAGAGAAGATGTGATTTCTTTTACGAGAAATTCGACAGCCTAACGGCGTCACTTAAAATTTCAGAAAACAAATTGATGAGAGAAGAAAGGGTATCTCAACAATTAGACATGAAATGTAAAGTAAGGAGAACATATAAGAACATACCCTCAACAAAAAGATATGGAAACTAGAAGACACAATATAAAGGAAGTCATGGCTTAAAAGAAGAGGGTGAAAGAATCCCTTACCTTGAAGAGTAACTTCGAAAGCTTGATGTTCGGAACCTTGGGAGGCTTGAGGAAACCTTTGGAGGACTCATTGGGAGTTAAGGAGACGAGAAATTCGTTTAGGAGTATTTTTAAATGAAAATAATGATGGAATGGCTTGGTATTTATAGGAGAAGTGAGGGGACAAGTCATTAATGGCCAAGGGACACGTCATCGGTGGTATTGGAAAAACCATGGGCTTGACCATGGTATTTACCCATGGTATTGGCCACTTGGGACAACTCATACCTTATATTACTATTCATATGTAGACCAGAAATATTACATAATTATTACATCCTTGATGATGCCATTAAACACCCGAAACTAAAAACTGTATTTTCACTATTCACCGAAAATTCATTTTTTTCAGAAAAATCCCCAAAAAACACCATAACCTAATATAGATTCTCTAAATTAAAAAATGAACTCAATTTTATAAAAATATTTTTCTAAATATTTTTAATTTAATTTTTAATTAAAAAACACTATTCGCCCAAAAAAACTAATACTTGACTAATAATTTCTGAAACAGTTATTTACCCATTTTATTGAATCACATTACTTAATCAAGGTGCCTAAATTATATCAATACTTTCTTTAAGTGAGATTACTAATCCATTTGGTCACATTACTAATCCTAAGCGTAAAATCACTATTCATAATTTACTATTCACAAAAAAAATTAAGTTAATCTTATTAGATTCTAAATTTCTTACTGAACACATTTCCAAAAGACCATTTTTTAAAAATCATTACACATCATTAATTATTTAAGGTTTACATAAATATTTTAAAATATCCCCTTTTTCCAAAATTCATCATTATACATCCTATATTTATTCGAACATCTGAAAAAAAAAACACCAACTTCACCATAGGAAGAAATCACAACTTTATTTATCTCAAAGGATTAAACAAAGTAGCTACGGTCTCGTTACATAGCCCCTTATAACCCCATCATAAGACCTAAGTGTAAGGTGTGCTAAGGTGAGATAATCCGAGGGTGGCTCGGCCAACATTGCCCGAGTAGTGATTTCTATAAGCTTGAACTTCTCCCGAAGGCGATTCTGTTACATCTTCACACGATGAAGTTCACTTTGGGTTTGGTCCAGAGCAAAGCCCAGTAGTGCTACCTCCTTCCCAAGTTCCGTCAGATGGGCTTCGATCGGCCCGAGACTACTAGATGAGGCCATCGTCTCTCCTTTCTGTATTAATTAACCAAGATCACTTGTATTTAGAGACAACAATCGCAACGTTTAGTTTCCAACGGTCATATTGACCAATGGTCATATAACTGTCAAAATCCAACGGTCTCATTTTAATTATACTCATTTCATTAAATGAAATAGTTTTGTTGAGTATAAAATAAAATAACACACAAAAAAAAGGAAACAAAAATTCATTCAAAATTTCGGGTTGTTACAATAATTAATTAGTCACTTTAGTTTCTTGACTGTAAAAAAATTACTTTGTCGGGACTGTATGGTTGAAGCCTTTATACCTTCCAAACAATGGTTTACTTTAAAATCTCCAAAGCGGGTAAAGCAGGAACTTGTAATTACAACTTGATGTAAAGGATCGTAGTTTCATATTTTGTATGTGTTTATTAGATACCATTAGATGCAGTTACATCAATAATTTATGGGTTGAAAATATTAAACATTGGAAAGCTTAAGCCACTAGAAGTTTCCTATCTTTTTAATGATTTAAGATCTCTCTTATTGGTAAGTAGATTGAACACATAATTAATATCTTTCGATCCCCTTCTAAATTTAGTCATTTTCATGTGGTCTATATTGTTCCAAGGTTTCAAATTAAATGTGGTTTCTGTTTTTACTTGTAGAAAAATAGTGATTTTGATGCAAAGCCTATGATTATGCTTCTCGTTCAGTATTCAACTAAAAAAACTACCTATATAAAACACTTGCTTAGTAGTGACTACCTGGGTAAGAAACATCCTTTTATACATTTTTTTGGGTTTGTTCATTTTTAAAGAATGATTAATTATATGGGTAAAACTTATTGTTTCATTCTTTCTTTTAATAGGAGCGCACATTGGACTGGAGCCTACCATCAATCGATTTGTTGTTCTTATGGTATCATGATCATTATTAATAATAATACTCATATTTATTTTTTTATATAGATGATTTCCTTTTTCTTTGTTCTACTGAATGAATATACCAGAGTTTGGTTTGAAGGATCAATACATTTTTTTCCTGTTTGGGGAAAGCATGTGGTTTTAATCACTCTACAAAATAATTTTCTCTTTTGACCATAATCCAATGTAATGTAACTTATGATCCTTATTTCATACTGTGTGATTAATGGATCATTGTTTTCTTTTACCCAGTCTAGACCTGATGAAAGGAGTATTCCTGGAAACACGATTTCAGTTCATACAAACATGCCATTTACCGGCCTAACAATGTTTGGGGGATCGTTCTTATCCAAATTCGAGGGTTCTAAAATGCCACATCCTGTGAGATACATACTAATAGGGATTGAATATATAACAACCATTGGATATAAATATCATTTAATCCTTCTTTAATATTCTAGATATTGGATTACATCACATTTGTGGACAACCCTAGGGTTTTATCAGGAGAGAAGAAACAAACACACTGATGCTATGACAATACATCTGTCATGAATTCCTTGGCTTTAACCAAGGAGGAGCTGTGTTAATTTTTTGTGACAATACATCTGTCAGAAAGTTTAAAAATCATGTTTATATTGAAAAAGTTAGTAGAAGGATGTTTTTACTTTTACAAATGTTTGAGGCCCAAATCATTAAATAGGATAATAATGATATTGAGATTGATACATATTTTCAGCAGAATGTCAAATTAAACAGATTTCAGTAATATCAGTTGGAGAGATTGTGAAATTAATGCTTTTTAGTATTTTGTGCTTTGTTGTTTACTTAGTTTTAGGAATATGATTCTAAACAGATTATATTTTCCAATTTACCAGTGGGTTTTAAGTCTTCATTATACATATTTTCTGACTTAACAAGAAACAGGTGAACTGCCACCAAATTTGAGACTTAGTAGCAGAAATATGCATGTTCTCATTATCATATGTAAGTTATATATGGAGTTATAATAAAATAATTCCACTTAACCATTAATTTCAGGTTTCACTAATTTCATTACTTTGTGCAGGCTTGAATATTTCATTTTCATGAGACATTTGTGCGGCATGGTGAGTGTGAATCAGGTGCATGTTCCATCCCAAATTCGAATTGTAGATGGTGATATCCTACCATATTACATTTGATTCCACCACAATAACTCCTCAAATAATGATGTCCGCAATTCAATCCCTCTCAATATCCACTTCATGTGGTATAAATGGTATGTAATAATTCACAACCACTTTTTCTACTATTTATTTTAACTTACTTTTCAAATTTGATGTCATAAAATGTATGGTACATATGGACTGATCTTACTATGACCTATTATATATAGAGTGCTACAAAGAAAATGTGGCAATAAGTCAAATGCATGTATTGTTTTCTTGATACCATGATAAAGTTCACAGGATTTATTTCTGCGATCAATTGATAATTGATTGGATGGCTTCATGATCTTCTTAATTAATTATATGAATTTTAAGTTCTCAATGTGAAATTATAAGATCAACACCCACCCACCTGTCCACCCACCCTCATAGGTATTGAAATATAAATTCTTGATTTTTCTTCTGCATTATCCCAGTTTCATTTATAAATTCATCAAGATTTCATGTTTTCTTCCTCCAATGTTGAAAATTTTGTAACTTATATAATTTATCATAGTAGTTTTTTCTTGACCATGGCTTGAGTCTAACATTCATATGGCCCTTCTTTATATTAAGTTTATTGACCTTAGAAGTTTCTTAGTTTTTAATTTTCTTCTTCTTTGGTTACATTAATCAATGGGAATTGAGATCTAGAGTGTTGACAGTATATAATGCTTCTTTATATTATGTTTATTCTACCTTGTTGGTTCTTAGTGTTTAATTTTTCAATTTATTCCTGGGTAAATTAAAATATGGTTATCAAGAGTGTGATTGATGATGAATACATGATAAAAGACCAACTAGATTCTCTATCATTTGAAGAAGCTAGCAGTGAGGGAAACTCAGGTGGAGTCTATTCTTTGAAAAAGGTCCATGGACATCAGCTGAAGATGTAATTTTAATGAATTATGTTAGTAAGCACAGTGAAGGGAATTGGAATGTTGTCCAGAAGCACTCAGGGATTTGTCGCTCTGGGAAAATTTTCCGCCTGTGATGGAAAAATCATATGAGACAAGATTTTAAGAAGGGTTCATTCACCCCGGAAGAAGAACATCACATAATCGAGCTACATGCTAAGCTGGGAAATAAATGGGCTTGGATGGCTGCAGAGTTATTTTTTTCTGTTCCATCTTAATTACCCTATCTTAGAACCCAAAAGAAAACTTATGTATTGATTCCCTATGTATTCTTTAATTAACTTCAATTGAATCTTATTTTTTTCTATTATTCTGGCTATATTGATTTGAGAATTAATCAAAGTTTTTTTGAGTTTTTACTATCCAGTATCCTGTGCATTTCTAAAAAATTCACTTCAATTACTACTACATTGTTCTGTTTAATTTTTAGATTGGATTTTCATATTTAAATATTCATTACTACTTATTAATCTATATAATTAAATTTTCATCTGCAAAGTTCATTTTCTGGACAATGAAGGTGAAGAGATGTTGCAATGACCCTTTATTCCTGGAATACTTATCAAAAATCACTTAGCTGAAAAAATTTACAAACATGCAGTTCATAGATTATTGTGTAATTATATATTGGGTTCTGACATTTTTTACTCAAATTAATCCTCTGGTCACAATGGCAGAGAAGCAGGACTTGTATGCATTTTGAAATAATTTGCAAACTTCCTCCAAAAACAAAAACTGTTTTTCCTGTATTAGTTCTATGTTCAAATTTTATTTTGTTGTATCCATATTTTTTCCCTTCTATTCCATTTATATGTACCAATACTATCTAATTACAAATTAATAAACATTACTATTACTAGGTAACTTTTACAAATATCATTCTATTTTTAATGAAAACCCATTAATTTAATATGTCGTGTGTACGCACGGGTGAGGACTAGTTTAATATAGTAGTAGTAGTTCATTTTTTATTCAAAAAGAAATAAAGAAAGGAAGCAAGACCCCTCAAGGGGGGCAGAAATGGTGAATCCCGAGCACATCCCCCAACACAAAGGAGGCACATTCTGCAGGGAGATAGAGGGGAGAGTTATAGAGAATGAGAGGGTCATCACTTCTACCCAAGTGGGCAAGGGAATCTGCTGCAAAATTAGCCTCCCTCCAGCTATGAGACAGATGAACTCCAAGTGGGATTCCCATTCTGCTCCTTCTGATAAAGTATGTGAGTTCCCACAGAACCCCACACCACCCTTTCATAATCTTCACGAGGGTATCCGAGCCCATTTCTATTTTGGACACGACCATCTTCTGCCTTCTGCATACCAACAGACCCGAGACCAGCGCCTGCACTTCCGCACACAAGGAGTTTCCAGGACCATAATATGCACTGAAGGCGATGAGAACTGATCTAGAGGAATCCCGTAGCATGCCTCCCCCCCTCATGATCCCTCCCATGCATGACCCATCAACGTTAAGCTTAAGTCCCTCAACCGGCAGATGCCATTTAACCCACTGACCACTCTTATTTTTTCGAAAACAGGGGCGATGAAGAAGGTTGTTAATCGCAGTAGTCGTCGCTCCGCCTCTTATCTGAGAAGCAATCTCAAAAATGGGAGACTTGAGGCTAACCTGTAGAAACAGCAGCGTCTGACTCTCACCTCTCTGAACCTGGTTACGTGCCTCCCAAAGAACCCAACACAGAGCCACAAGGATGATTGTTCTAACTAGCCATTCCTGTTCAGAAGCCCCCGCACCGGAAAACCAGCACTCCACATAATCCTGTAGCGAGAATTCTCCAACTCCTCTGCATGGGTTATATGTGAACAGGGACCAAAGATGAAGTTCCCATTGACTCTGAAAGAACAGATGTTTCGTCGTTTCGCACATGTAATTGGTGCAACAGAAGCACCTCGAGGCCAAAGTAACACCCTGGAGTTGAACGCTGTCCTCCGTAGGTAACGCTCTGTTTCTGATCCTCCATAGAAGTAAATTCATTCTAATAGGAATATCTTTGCACCAGAGCGCTGGAGCCCAATCATTGGATTTGCTACTTGCCTGGACGATACACCTGAAACCTTGTGAGGAGAACCTCCCTGAGCTAGATACCGAGAAGCAGCATTTGTCGGGTTCATCACTCATGACAATTTTCTCGAACACAGACATTTGGTTATCGTTCAAAGAGGTATTTATCAAGTCGAAATCCTCGCATGCAGTATTAAAGTTAATATTCGGGGAAGGACAGTCGGGGTAACGCAGGGGTTCCCCCGACCAGTTCGTATCCCAAAAATTGATATTTCTAGCACCGATGACCCACCTCGCATGACCTGACAAAGTGTCGATGAGGGAGAATATACATCTTTCCAGCCTCGTGGAGCTGTAAAGACCCCTTGCTTCAAGCCCCGGGTAACGTGCTTTAAAGAATTTCGCCCACAACGATTCCCCGGCGATAATATCCCAAGCGAGACGTGCCTGCAAACTTTGGAGTGTACCCTATATATCACGTAAGCCAACACCTCCTGCCTCCACTGATCTGGAAAAACGTCTCCAAGAAGCCCAGTGAAACCTTCCCTCCTCCTTGGGATCCCACAGGAAGGAGTTGAGGATGATTTCCATCTTCTCCACCGTACCCTTAGGAGGATGGATCACTGAAAACACGTGCATGGGAATGGACGTGAGTACACTGTTAATCAATGTAATCCGTCCACCAAAGGAGAGGAGCTTATTTTTTCAATCGTATATTCTACCGAGTATACGATCAAGAATCGTAGAGAAATGAATCTTCTTAACGTGGCCACAGGAGATCGGAACCCCAAGATATAATATGGGAAATGGCCGCCTACAACAACCCAGAGTTTTCTGGAAATCCTTTAAGCTTGAAGCTGGGCATTTATCAGAAGTGAAGAAATGACTTTTAGCGGGGTTGACGCACTGCCCGCTCCATTTGCCATAAGAGGAAAGGGAGTCCATGGGAGACTTCAACGATCTCTTCCTGCCATTGATAAAAATCAGAATATCATCCTCAAACATAAGATGAGAAATGACAACACCATTCCTCCCCCGGAAGGGAATCATGAGACCTGTGTCCATCCTATGCTTCAAGTTTCTTGAGAGTGCATCTTGGGCGATAACAAAAAGAAGTGGGGACAAGGGGTCCCCTTGACGAACACCGCGTACAGTCTTGAAGAAACCAAAGGTCTTGCCCATTAAATCAATGGAAAGCCACGGGGAAGAGTAACATCTAAAGCAAATATCACAAAAAACCTCGCTGAACCCAAAGTTCCGCATGACCCGTATGATGAAGCTCCATTCCAGCGTGTCATACGCCTTGTTCATATCAACTTGGAAGATGACATTATGAACAACCAATTTCCTGTTGATGTCCTGAACCAATTCATTAGCAATGCCCACCGCACCCTGAATGTTCCTGCCCTTGATGAAGCCATGTTGTTCCATTGAGACTAGACGCGGGAGAACCTTATCCAGCCTACTAACAATAATAGAGACAAGAATTTTATAAGCAACGTTGAAAAGACAGATAGGCCTGTATTGGCTAATGAGAGTAGGATCCTTAATTTTTGTAATAAGAACCAGTCTGGATGCAGAAATGCCCCTAGTGAGTGAACCACCCTTGAAAAAGTCCTGGATCGAATCCACAACAAGCTGACCAACAATCTCCCAGGCGAAACTGAAAAAGCTGGCTGGGAAAGCATCAGGACCAGGTGCGCTGTCCTGGGGCATTTTCCTGACAACCATCCAGATCTCCTCAGCCGAAGGAATGGAGGAGAGAGTAGAATTATCCTCCTGGCTAACCGTTGAGGGAATAAGGCTGAAAAAGTCCTCTGAAGTGTGAAACCCCCTCTTGAAGGAAGCCGCAGACTCCCCTGCCAAGATCTTCTCAAAGTGATCCATAGAAATCATCCCCGCAGAGTTCACATCTGAAGTGTAGTCTCTGTTTTCCATTCTCAGGTTGATCTTTGAACTTCTCCTCTCTTTAATTCAAGCATGGAAGAAAGCACTGTTTCGATCCCCTTCCTTAAGCCATCGGATCCGAGACCTTTGTTTGAATTCCCTCTCCAAATAAATAAGCCTCTCGCCCAAGAGATTATTTTTATCACACAGAACAATGAACGCCCAACAGTTTTGGAGAGAATCTTCCAATCTGTCGACTTCGATCTTGAGATTATCAATACATTGGGCAACATTAGGTCTCGAGCTCACCCAGCTTTGCAAGTCCAATCTAAGACATCTGAGGCGATTCACCAGGCCACCCCATGATCTAATATCATCACCTTTGGCCCAAGACGTCTTGATAATATCTAAAAAACCATCGTCCCCATGCCATGCAGACGAGTAGGCGAAGAAATCCCTCGCAGCCTCCTCCCTCTTTATGTTGATTAAAATAGGACTGTGGTCAGAGAGCACCCGTTGAAGATGAGATACTGACGTCTTTGGAAATAAGTCCAACCCATGAAGGTTGGATAAACAACGGTCCAGCCGGCACCAAATGCGCTCTGCTCCCTTACATTGGTTGCACCAGGTGAACTTGTGCCCAGAGAAACCCAAGTCCAAGATCCTTGCACTCCTCATGAAGTCATTGAAATCCATTATTCCACTAAAGTTAAAACCAACGCCCCCCCCCCCCCCTTTTTCTCAGATATGTCTGCAATGACGTTGAAGTCACCGCCAATGAACCAGGGAAGAGAGCCCGTCTGTAGGTTCCCCAGGAGATGCCGAAGCTCCCTCCTCTTGGAAACCTCAGTTGTCGCATAGAAAAAGGAAAACATCAAGACATGATTTGAGGTGGTGATCTTGGTGTTGATTCATTGAGACGAGAAACTCAAGATATCAACAGAAACATTACTTTTCCATCCAATCCAAATATGAGGGTTCTCAGCACCGCCCTGGAAGAAGTTGGGGAAGCCCATTTTCCTGAAAAGAGAAAGACCTTTGCTGGATACCTGCTTGGGTTCCAAAATAACAATAACTTGAACCAGATAAGACCTCGCCTCAGCAGCCAGCAAGGCACGCTTTGCTGGAGCCCCCAAGCCCCGAGCATTCCAGATAAGAATAGGGATCATCGCAGCAGGCCCTTCCGGGCACAGGCAGGTGAGGACAAGGAAGAGGGGGATGGCTCAAAGCGCCCAAAGACTTTGGATCTGGAATGTGTGACAGGGCCAGAAACCACTGCTCCGGGGGACGTCGGTTTGGGAGTAAGGACCACCTTCTTGAACGAGAAGACCTCCTCTTCCACCGGAGCTTTCCCTTTAACAATAGCATCACCAAAAGAGAACAAGCCTTCCTCTCTCTGGATAGAGGGGGAGAAAGGACAACGATGCGGAGAGAGCCGCGGGATCACCAGTTCTTTCGTCGTCCCAGAAGGGGGGCGATCCTCCTTAGCTAACCCATCCACGTCCAGAATGAGACTACTCGCAAGAGCCTTCCGGATGATCTCTGGAGAGAGGAGGGAGGAGACCCGGAAAGATGAGGACGGAGGAGAGAGAGGCCTGGTCGGGCTCCCCAGAAGATCTAGAACAAATCCGCGCTCAAAACTTGTCCTTCGATCTTTTCGGGGAGGGATCTCGGTCCCAGTACAGGGTGACCAGGAGATCAGATCCAGAGGCTCCAAGAGGGCCGACAACTGTTCTGACACCGGAGACCGCACCCCCATGCAAAACTCTTCTGGCGCCCCATCACAAAAAGGAGAATTCAAATTTGAAAATGAAGCGGGCCGAACCGGGGACCCCTCGGGTCTACAGACGGGTGAACCCTGACCCGGTCTCGCCAGAGGCGGTTGACGGGATGAGCTCGCACCACCCTTCACCCTCCTACAGTCCGCAACCCAGTGCCCATGAAGTCCGCAATGCACATAGAACTTTAAAGAATGATGAAACCTGACCCTTTGTCTCCAAGAGAAACCGTCGCTGGCCTGTAAGATAACCGAGGAGGGCGGACACTTAGCCAGGTCGAGTTCCACACAGATGCGGGGGGAGCCCATGGATAGGAGGGACAGGGTAGCCACGTCCATGTAGAGAAAGGATCCCAAAGAGTTTCCCAGAGACTGAAGGATGGCAGGATTCTGGAAAGGCAGCGGGAGTCCTGGGAAGGAAACCCAAACCGCATCCGAGGAGGACTCTCGGCCAAAATGACAATCCCAGGACCAACAAGAAAGGGAGAAACTCCAGGCGCCACACTTTCTACTAGCACTGGACCATGCCCTCACAAAGTCAGGTCTGGAACCAAAGTGAATGCTGAAGGCCGCACTGGAAAGCTCGGAGACCACCGGAGGGCACGAGAGGCCCCAGGAGTTCACCACATCCCGAAAAAACTTCAGAGAGGGTTTTTTGCGACCGAAGCGAGCCACTAAAGAGAGGTCAAGGAGGAAGGCCGCTTCCTGAAGTTCCTGAGTAGAAAGGTCCACCACCGGGTAACCCTCCACCAGTCGGATGGGCCGTGACTCCACCTGGACAGGAGCCAAGCGAGGATGGATCTTCGGGGCCAAAGAAGGGCCAGAAGCAACCACCGACGGGGGAGAGCCGCACAAAAACAACTTGTAGGAAGCCTTCTCAGAAGGTTGAATAGGAGCGGAAGCCAGGGCCGGCTCAAGGAAGGGCGCCGGTGAAGGGACGGGTGTTGACTATTTTTATTAAGAATTTATTTCACCGGTTTTTTTTTCTCCCCCTCATTGATGAGTCAACGTGGTTTATCCTCATTAAGGTTGTCGCGTGGTTTTAATTACGTTTTAAATACGTCTTGTTTTTTTGCCTATATAATGAAATGAAAACCTCTCCAGAAAAGCATCCCAATTGGTGATGCACAAAACATCATTTGTGTTCAAGTTTTTTTCCTTCAATCATCTTTCCATTCTCGCTTGTGTTTTTGTGTCGAACGGTCAGGCATTTCCAACATTTGGTATCAGAGCGAGGATGACTTCATCCACAATGCCGAACTCCGAGCCCTCATCGCCCCGACTCTCCCAGACATCATCGGCACGTCCCAGACCCCCCGTTGACAGCGGTAGCGGCTTTCTGGTGGTACATCGAGTGGTGAAGGAGATCGGGGGATCGACGACGTACCCAATCCTCACGAAGACAAACTACAGCGACTGGTCCTTGATGATGAAGGTCATGCTTCAAGCACTCGGTCTTTGGGATGCCGTCGACAGTGGCGGTGCGGAATTCCAGGAAGATCGGATGGCGCTAGAGGCCATCCTCCGCGCTGTCCCGCCGGAGATGATCTCCATACTCGCCGTCAAGGAAACTGCCAAGGAAGCGTGGGACACCGTGAAGACCATGCGCATCGGCATTGATCGCGTTCTCAAGGCCAATTCTCAAAAGCTCCGCAAGGAGTACGAAGGCATTGTTTTTCACAACGGCGAATCGGTGGACGACTTCGCAATGCGGCTCACCGGGATGGTCAACCAACTCACGATCCTTGGCGATCCGGAGCCTCAAGACAAGGTCGTTGAGAAGTATTTCCACGTCGTCCCCTCCAGGTTCTCCCAAATTGCCCTTTTAATTGAGATTCTTCTCGATATCTCTACACTCTCTGTGGAGGAGGTAACAGGAAGACTCAAAGCGGCGGAAGACCATTTTGACCTGGCACCCACCATCGACTATGGAGGGAATTTGCTCCTCACCGAGGAGTGGGATGCACGGATGAAGGAGCGGCCAGCGAGGGATGGACCCATCAACGACTCCAAGACTGGCAACTGGCGTCGCCGAAAACCACGAAGGGATGATGGGGGATCCAATGACAGTCATGACGCCTCAAGAGACCAATGTCTCTACTGCGGAAAAATGGGTCATTGGGCCAACGATTGTCGCAGCGGGATGAGACATGCTAAGGCTCTTCTAACCCATGGTGACGATGATGAGCTGACACTCTTTATGGTAAGGGCGTGTACTGCGATGCCCGATACACCACCACCACAATCTGCCACTTCGAACTCCTCACTGCCACATTGCAGTCCTCTCCGAGTGGTCGAGGCGAAGGTCTTTGCACAACATGCTCAAAGGGAGGCGTGCGACGATGACCTGTGGTACCTCGACACTGGTGCCACAAACCACATGACCGGTTCCCGTGCTGCCTTCTCTGAGCTTGACTCTGGGATCCGCAGCACCGTGAAGTTTGGTGATGGATCTGTCGTCAATATCGAGGGGTGCGGGACAATCTTATTCACTTGTAAAACCGGTGAGCACCACGCACTCACGAGGGTATACTTCATCCCGAGCCTCACCGCCAACATCATCAGCATCAGACAACTCGATGAGAATGGTTGTCAGGTTTTGATTGAGGGAGGCATCATGAAGATTCGGGACAAGCAACGACGCCTGCTGGCTAGGGCGCAGCACTTCCCCGACCGGCTGTACAAGCTAAGACTCAGCATTGCACAACCTACATGCTTGTCAACAAGGGGGTCAGAGGTGGCATGGCGATGGCATGAAAGGTACGGCCACCTGAACTCCCATTCTCTGCCCAAGATCGCTCAACATGATATGGTGCGAGGGCTTCCGCAGATTGATCAAATAGATCAAGTCTATGACAACTGCCTCACTGGGAAGCAGCAACAAGCATCTTTCCCTGAGCAAGTGAAGCATCGTGCAGAAAAAGTCCTCGACCTTGTCCACGGTGATCTTTTTGGGCCGATCACGCCAACAACGCCAAGCGGGAACCGCTACTTTCTGCTACTCGTGGATGACATGAGCCGCTACATGTGGGTCAAACTTCTTGCAAGCAAAGACCAGGCTCTAGTAGTAATAAGACACTTTCAAGCCACAGTGGAGGTGGAGATAGAGCGAAAGCTGAAGGTTCTCCGCACTAATCGCGGTGACGATTTTACTTCAGTAGAATTCGGTGAATACTGTACTGATCGTGGCGTACAACGACAACTCAAGGTTCCCTTTTCACAACAGCAGGGTGAGGTCATTGAACAATACAACTAAACCGTGGTTTCTATGGCTCAAAGCATGCTGAAGGCTAAGGGTCTTCCCGGGATGTTTTGGGGTGAGGCTGTCTCCACCGCCATCTTCATCCTTAACCAAGCGTCGACTCAGAGCCTTGACGGAATGACACCGTATGAGGCCTGGCATGGAAAACGACCGACGGTGCACTTTCTTCACACCTTTGGCTGCATCGCGCATGTTAGGAATGTGAAGCCTCACCTAAAGAAGCTGGATGACCGGAGTACGCCGATGATCTTCATCGGGTACGAGTTCGGGTCCAAGGCATATCGCGTGTATAACCCTGTCAGCAAGCACGTACATGTAACGCGCGATGTCACCTTCGACAAGGCAAAACAGTGGGATTGGAGTGCTCATGGTGAACAAGCTGTGTGGATTAGTGAGGATCCATTCACCGTCAAACACACAAAGGCATGTAGACCAAGGAATGTGGAGGCCGGCAACACTGTTGGAGACCAGAGCTCATGACTCAAACCCATTAGTGCGAACTCAGCAGAAGATGAAACACCAGATGTGGTTAAGGTGATACCCATGGCATCAACCATAGTGGAGTTTGCTTCACCGCCATCCAATATGGCAGAAGCACTGGACATTGATCACGACGACGCCCCGCTTCGATTTCGCACCATCGGCAACATTATCAGTCCGAAAACACCGCCTGGGTTTGCACAACGCAAGCTCGAACCTGGTGAGTTACAATTCATTACGGCCAATGAGCCAAGCCCGCCCACCTGCATGCCACATTCATTGCAGAGAAGCCGGCGGCGAGCAAGGAGAAGGTTTCGAGGGAGGAATAATAGCCTGCAGACATTCTCACGAAGTCACTTGGGCGCGCCAGTTTCAGAAGTTGCGTGCGAAGATCGGCATCATTGAGATCCATAGAACGCAATAAAAATTAGGGGGTGATTGTTGACTATTTTTATTAAGAATTTATTTCACCGGTTTTTTTTCTCCCCCTCATTGATGAGTCAACGCGGTTTGTCCTCATTAAGGTTGCCGCGTGGTTTTAATTACGTTGTAAATACGTCTTGTTTTTTTGCCTATATAATGAAATGAAAACCTCTCCAGAAAATCATCCCAATTGGTGGTGCACAAAACATCATTTGTGTTCAAGTTTTTTTCCTTCAATCATCTTTCCATTCTCGCTTGTGTTTTCGTGTCGAATGGTCAGGCATTTCCAACAACGGGAGTGTAAGTGGGAGAAGCCATCTCACGTATAACAAAATACACTAGTTTAATATAAACTCTTATATTTTCTCTTATTTTGTAATTTATAAACACTTTATAGATTACCTTATAACTTTTATATAAACACTTAATATCAAAATTATAAGTCATTTCATATAAATTAAAGGTATTTAATATTAACAATTAATATTAAAATATTTATTTATTAAATAATTCAAAATATTTAATAATTAATTATAAACATTTTATAATTAATTAATTTATAAATAAATTAAATTAAATTAATATCAAAAAATACCCTTTTTCTATAATTAATAAGAAATTATAAATTATATAAATTGGTCCATAATTGAAAAATAGAGTAATCATATTTTTCCTTATATTGTATTTTATGATACATCCTTAATCATAAGTCTTGATACAGTGAAAAATATATATTATAGTTTATAATAGTTGTTCAATACTCCTTTTAACCATTTTCTATCATGTTAGAAAGACTTATGTTGTTCTAACATATCTTAGTTTTTATGTGTTTTGATGATTCAAAAAATCCCAATTTTTTATTCTAATTAGTTTATCTTAAGTGTTTCATATTATATTTTGTTATAAGGAATTTATCTTACGCTGACTATAAGTGATCATCTTACACTGAGTAAAATTTCAATCTACAGTAAATTATTTTATCTTAAGAGAATAAAAATCTTAAAATATTTTCTTCCTTCTACTCAGAATTATAAAACTTCATATTGAAAGGTTATCTTACTACGTAAGATAATATCTTACAAAGAAAATAGACTAGATACCAGATGTTCAAAGACATATATTTTAGTTAGAGTGTGGTTATGAAAAGTCTTCATCTTAAAAAAATATATTCACAAAATATTATCTTGCGAGCACCAAAAGAAGTTGCGAAAGTGAATTATCACACTTCAGTAACATAATTATCTTATGTAAAAGAATTATTTTACACAATGTTGAATTCACTTTATTTTATACATAGTATAATTCAAAGATCTATTTTATCTTATGAAGCCTCTCATAAATTTATTTTATGAACAATGGTACTATCAGTTGGATGTCTTATGAAGAACTAGTTTTTATGCAGAATGTTGTGATTACTTTCATAATCTCTAGATAAGTCATTCCATGATTTTGACTGTATCAGAAAAGGAATTGTCTAATTAAGGACAGTTCAATTTTTATAAAGTGTCATTTTTTATAAAATGGAAAGATATAATGAAGAAGAAGATTTCTGACACCATCACCACAGAAGTATATTCCATATTTAGATGTAATGGATGTGTGCCATTAATAATATGTCTTATCAACTTTTCAATGGATTATTCACTCTACTATTGTGATAATATCATATTCTTAAGTTTAAAATCATTAGGAGATATAAATAGAGTTATCCACTACATGGATATAGAGATATATAGATATACACATACACAATAAGAAGTATAGAGACACGCATGTTCATACAAATACTATGATATCATTAACAAAGAATGCTTGTACATACAACACTCACATGCTACACTTGCAAAGTCTACCATTTTCAATTGAAGATCATCTAGGGTTGTGCTTCAATGATCATCATATTCTCAGGAAATATCTTCATCTACTATCAATTTATTATTGTAATTATGTTCTTCAAAAATTCATTAAAGTTCATTCATCTCTATTTTATTTACCCTCACTATAAGTGAGTATGTTGAGACTGTGGATTAGTATTGTAAAGGGAGAACTTGGTTGAAATATGTTGTACCATTGTAACAAGTAACAGCTACTTGTACTCAGCTGGGATCCCCTGGAAAAAGGGATATCATAGTGAAAATCACCAAACTCGTGGAGTAGAGTTTTGGTGGAGTGGACTAGAGGATTTTTGTTCCTCAAACCACTATAAATCTCTGGTATTCAATCTCTTTCTTCTAAGATTTTATATTTCTGTTGCCCACTATTTTTATCAAGTAAAAGATTTGAACTCACACACCTCAAAGAGGGTGGTTTAAAGTAAATAAAATTTTAGGAACTCAATTCACCCCCCCCCCTCTTGAGTTTTTAGTCAACCATTCTTTGGGACAAAAATTGGTATCAGAGCTCATGAATCTAGAGTTGATAGATTTAAAATGTTGAAGTCCAAAGATATTCTTTCAAATGGATGTTATGGATAATTTAAAATAAGGTATGTTAATGGTTAGAGGTCCTTACTTTGATGGTGAAAATTATGGTTGTTATAAGGAATGAATTGCCATCTATTTGAATAACCTCAACCTAAAGTTTTATCTTAAATCAGTGAAGCCTTATAAAATTTCAAATACACAATAAAAAATGTGGTATTATTACAATAAATCAATTTATGATCTAAATTCTAGATCCATGAATTCTATAGTATGTGGACTAGGTCCAGATTATTTTAATTGAGTTTACCAATGTCAAATAGCTTATGAAATTTGGAATACTATAGCAGTTTCTTATGAGGGTACAGACAATGTGAAGGCCCTTAGATATGATACTACCAAACTAAAGTTCATCACCTTCAAAATGGCTAAAGGAGAAAGCATTACTCAGTTGAATGGAAGACTCATTAATATTGTGAATAATGTTTTTTCACTAGAAATTCCAATTACTAAAACTGAGTAATCGTTGAATGTTCTAAAATTTCAACCACTTAAGTGGAGTGGAATCTCAGCTTCCATCAGACAATCTACATAGGCCAAGAATTTCAAAATAAAAGATCTCATTAGAACTCTTATGATGTATGAAGTAGAAATGGAAGCTAAAGCTGTAGAATATAAAATGGTTAATAAATAAAATGTTTCATCGAAATTTTCAACTTCTAAAGATGACAGAAATAATAAAGGTTTAAAAATCTATGAAACATCTGAAGAAGAATATTCCTCAAGCTATTCTGGATCAGATGATTAACTTGCATAGTTTTACAAAAAATTTATAAATTTGTCTAACAAGATGATATTTTTCATAATACCCTTCAATAAGTATAGAAAATAAGGTGACAACTATAAGGAAGTGAGATGCTATGAGTGAAAAACCTAGGACATATCAAGCAAAATTGTACACAATTTCATGAAAATAAAAATTTTGACAAAACTTTATTCAAGAATATTGGATATAATAAGAAATCCAAAAAGGCTATGAAGGTCTCATGGAGTTCTTATAAAGACTCTAGTAAATTTACATCCTTATAATCAGAAGCTTAATCTTTTAATCAAAAGGAAAACATGTGCTTCATGGAACATTCAGATGAGGTACATTCTTATTATTCTTATGAGCATGAGTGTGAATCAGAAAATGAAAATTACTCATATGAAGAATTAAATGAATATTATACCATTTTAGAAACTAAATATAAAATCCTAAAAATTGAAAACAAATCTCTTAGTAATTCTTATAATAAAATTGTTAGTGGAGAAGAGAACATAAACATACAAATTTTAGATTTGAAAGATCAATTGGAAAAGTATATTGCATCATGTACTGAACAAGTTAGAACAATTGAGAACCTATGAAATGAGGTTCTAAACTTCAAATATGTTATAAGTGTATTCACTGGGGGGTTACCAAAACAAAATTCATTGTCAAAATCAACTCAAAAAAGAAAATTTTGGAATAGGAAGTCAGGGAGAAAGTGTAACACCTCAAGTTTTTATGAACTTTTTTTTAAATGAATTAAATTTCTTTTATGAAATTGATTTCATGCTACACCAAGTTAATATTTTGATACATGAAATATCATCTTAGCATGCATAACACGTGACACTGAGTTTTACCAAAACAATGATATATTATTAATATAGTTATTTAAACCCAACAGTTAAAACCTAGCCATTAAAATTGGTAATATGAATAGTAATAAATAATTTTTAAATATTTTCGTTTTATATAAAGAAAACATATTGATAATAAAATACATAATTTTTTGTAAATTCTTTATATGTTTTGAAAATACTATTTTCTCAACAAAACTGCTTTTTATGTATTTTTGTGAACAATAATAAGATTGATTTTTAACACTTTTAGAAAATTAATTTGATAAAATAAAATTCATTTATGAATTCTGAATTTCAAATTTATCTTAGGGTGATTTTTGGGTATTTTTATAAAATGTTTCATTTTTTGAGGAATAGTGAAAATATTGAATTTTAATTAAAAATTGTCCTTTCATCTAATTTATTTATATAGTTAAATTATACTTTAAATTGGTTTTAAATTATAATTAGTTCAATTACACATATATATTAATCCAATTTATTTCATTGGAATCAGTTTCATATTGAATTTGGATATAAAAACTTTATAAATTTTTGAAAATTTTTTCTTTAAAAAACCTTCTTTCTTAACATGTATGTGGGATTGATTTTAAATTAATTTTTTCCACTTTTGTTTCTTTTAATTTGAAAAAATGGATTCTATATTTTTAATTAGTATAATTTATAATTTATTATAATTCCAACTTAATTTTTGACCGAAATTATTAGTGAAAACAGTTAAAATTAATCACTTCAATTAAGAGAAAAGTGAGTTTCCTAGGGACTAAACTTTAATATTAAGTAGTAAAATGACCTAGAAGACTGTTCAACACCCATTTTCTGGCTATATTTTGACCTTATACCTTCTAATATTGATATTGGTCTATTATTGGAGCCACTTGACATGGAAAAAACATGGGTGTAATTCTCTTTTTTCAAAAATTACAAGAGTGTCACTCACCTCCCATATAAAAGGCCACCCCATATCCCCCTCTCTTCACACCTAAAAACCAATTGGTTCAAAAAATCACTCACAAAATCACTTCTCAACTTCCCTTATCTTATCCTATAATCCTTAATTTGGGTACAAATTCAACCAAGGAAGGCCTTTGGTGCAAACCAAAATGAGATTCCCGAAGAAGAGGTAACGTTCTTCAACAAACATTTTTGTTTTATTTCTTCCTCAAAACCCTTTAATTATTTTTATATAATTATTATATAATAAACTCAGTATATTACATATAATAAAATTTTGTTATGTTAATGGTATGATCTACAACCACACACACTTCCATCAAATGGGTTATGAAATCATCATTCGTGTGTACGATGGACTACCGCCTCGCGAACCGATGTCGTTCCTTTTTCCATTACCACCTTTCAAGGTTGGGAATATTGATTTAAATACTATTTATATATAATATATATGATATTTATGATTTATTTATTCTTATTACATTATTATATAACATATACCTTCATGTTTTCCATTTTGTGAGAATATAATAACATCATTTGTGTGTACGACGGACTACCGCCTCGCGAAGCGATGTGATTCATTCACACTTTACATAGAATGTATTAAGGATGGGTTAAATAGAAATATGTGTTATATATTACATAAAAATTATACTATAATGATAATATATATATGTGTGTGTGTATCATTAACTTTTCTTCCTTTCAATATGATAAGAAAATGGAAACAGTGTTCATGTGTATGTACGGTCTACCGTCTCTATGAACGGTGTATTTCATTTCCTATCACTAAATTTTATGGATTGCTCTAAATACATATATAATTAATATATATGATATTTATATCATGTTTATCATTCTATATATTATGAAATCATGATTAAATTAAGACAATTAAAAATATAACAAATCAAAACATATATGAAAAACAAAGAGGTTATTACCCGAAATATAACTTTAACATGGAATAGTTAAAAAATAAGTAATAAAAAGTCATAAAAAAATAATATATGATATGATATATATATATATATTAATATGGTTCTATGATATATATATATATATATATAATAATAAACTTATATTTATTATACAAGAATTTTGAATGAGTACGATGAGATTCAAGACTTAAGGTAAGGGATTTCCGTCTTGCTTTTAAATTTTGTGAGACACATGCTATATTCACCAACTATTTATTATATGCAGTTTATATAATGACCATGAATGTATTTTATTATTCTTTTACTAATAATTATTGGGATTTAAATACCCATGTTAGAATCTCTCTTTCTTGGGGTTTACGGTTCAAACGTTAACAAATCGATAAGGGATTTTTGTCTCAATTTTCCTTCTTTGAGATGTATGTTATGTTATGAACCTATATTCCTTTAATATTTGTATATACATCCACTTTGACATGTAATATCATGAATTTATTTATCATCATAATATTTTATATTCCATTTTATGTTATTACTTCATGGGGCTTATGATTCAATGTTACTGAAGTGATAAAGATTTTATGTTATAATATCATCATTTATTAGAATTGTTTATGACTAAGTATCTAATGATGAAATATAATTTCTACTTATCAATAATTCTCATGAAGTTTTTTATACTCTATTTATTCATGATATATTCAAGTAATGGTGCCATTTTCCATCCTTTGGTATATAAAATAATTAAGAAAATGTTTTTAATAAAATAATACTTTATTTCTCTCTTTGGTTAGAAATATGTTTTATTCCAAAACCATGATTTTGAAAAATGTTTTCAAAAATGTTTTATTACTCTATTATAATTTTTAAAAAGAAATTTTAACCATGTTTTTCTTTTTACAAAAAAATAATTAAAGGAATCTTCATGCCTTTTTTGAAAACAATTCCCATTTTTCTTTTACTAAAAATGTGAAAGGAATCTTAATTTTAACATGTGAATCATGAAAAGAATTTTTTGACATCATGAACAATCATTACTTGTAAGATTACATTATAATTTTTCAATGTTATTTTCAAATAAAAAGGATTTAAAAATGTTTTATGTTTTAAAAAGAGTTTTTCTAAGTGGAAAGGATATTTTACTCAAGAAATGTTTTAAATGATCTTTCAAATTTATTTTTTATCTAAGATGACATCAGTTGGTGTTACCTATGCATTATTGGGGATATAATCCATGGATATCATTCATATTATTTCTCTGAATGGTTTATGTTATGATGACATGATGTTTATGAAACCATTTCCTCTTCCACGGGTTATATCATGATGAAATGTTTATGAAACCCTCTTCTATTTATGGGTTATTCTATGATGAAATGATTATGAAACCTACCTATTTTCCATAGGTTATGATATGATGAAATGTTTATGATACCCATTTAATTTCATGGGTTATGATATGATTAATTTTTATGATCTTATGGCACACATATGTATAATTTCATTATGTGATAGGTGGGACCTATATCTCCCTCTAATGTATTGGGTAAAGATTTATATCTCATGAGATAGACAATACTAGAATGGAGAGTGAGATTTGTTCAGTAATATAGGGAAGGAATGGTAATTGAACCTGGTTCAGTAATACGGTGATGAAATGGGAAGTGAACCCGATTCAGTAATATAGGACTGGAACAGGGAGTAAACCTGGTTCAATAAAGGACCTTTCCACTGATGGTCTTGGTAGTGAGATTTTGACTAATATGGAAATGGTTTTCTATGATTTTGTGTACTCTAGAAATTTCATGTCTAATGCTATCATGACTCATGTTCTTTGATTCCCTTATGAATCATGTCTTATGAACTTCCAATATTTATTTCATGACTTGTGATTATGATTTTGATATGCAGGGTATAATCTTAAAATGTTATGCTCATGTTCTCATACCCATATGTTCATGTTATGCTTGCGTATCTCCTTTATTTACCCTTACTAAGAATTTTATCTCACCCTTTATTATGTTTCCTTTCCTCAGGTTATGAATAAATGTTTTAAGTAGGATTACTAAATGGGAATATCTTTATGGGAAACATTGAAGATCTTTCACTAGATTAGAAGATTGTGCTCCAAGTTTCCAAAGACACTAAACTATTACAGTCCTCAGTCATGCACTTTTGTAATGTATTGAATATTCATCTAAATAGATAAAATATCCATTTATTAAAATATTGGTTCACTATAGAAAGAACCAAATTTTTTAAAAAACCATTTTGTGCCTGGTTCTAAAAATAAAAACCTCTCCATGATTACCTTTTTTCAATGTGGAGATAAAGGACATTATGCTAATGTCAGTAATCTGAAAAATCCTCAATTATTTGGAATTAAAAATGTTTATCTTACAAAAACTATCTCAAAATGTATTGAAAATTATTCTGGAAACCACAAATAGATTTTAATCCCCAAGTATTATTTAGCTAACATTTTTGGACCCAAGAGTATTTGGGTACCAAAGAATCATGTTGTTTGATTTTTCATTATAGATAACAAACCACAGTAATGAAAAATAGTTTTTGGATAGCATTTGTTCAAGACATATGAGTGGATATTTCTAAAACTTTCACTCACTATCCAAGATTGATGGAGGCTATGTCACATTTGGTGACAATGCAAAAAGAAAAATTATAGGCATTGGATCAATTGGAAATCCATAGTCTATCCTCATCAAGAAATTTATCTATTTTGAAGGCTTAAAGCACAACTTGATAAGTATTTATCAACATTTTGATAATAGTTATTCAGCTTATTTTTCTAACAATGCATGTCCAGTTTTCAAAGATAAATTCATCAAGTTTAAATCATCTAGAATAGATAGTTTTTATACTTTAGTTATTAATTATTTTTGTAGACAAAATGCAAATTTTTTTAATGCTGATATTGATGAATCATGGATTTGAAATAGAAGGATTGGAAATTGTAATGTTCACTCTTTGAAAAAGTTATCCTAAAGACATTTAATTTATGATTTTTCTGATCTCAAATTAGATAAAATGAAACTATGTGATTCATGTAAAATGGTAAAGAAAGAAACATATTTTAAACTGATTAAAGATGTTTCCATATTTAGACCTCTAGAGTTTATCCATATGGATCTATTTAGACCTTCTAGAATTTTAGTTCTTGCTATAAAATAATTTTTTATGTGTTGGTTGATGATTTTTCAAGATTTACATGGGTTTACTTTTTGAGACTTTAGAGTAAATATTGTTATGTTTTTATTAATTTTTGTAAACATGTGAAAAATTAAAAAGATGCCAAAATTGTGAATTTGAGAATTGAACATGGATGAGAATTTTATAATCATGAATTTAATTCATATTGCTGGAAACAAGGTATTGAACATACTTTTTATGTCCCCATGACACCTCAACAGAATGTTTTTGTTGGAAGGAGGAATAGGAATTTGTAAGAAATTTCTAGAACTATGTTATGTGAACATAACATGCCCACTCATTTTTGGGATGAAGTTGTTAACACAACATGATATGTCATTTAAAAATTTCTAATAAGACTTATCTTAAACAAAACACCCTGTGAGTTATGGAATAATAGAAAACCAAAGGTAGGATACTTTAAAGTATTTGCATGCAAGGTTTATATCTTAAACTCCAAGAATAATCTTGGTAAGTTTGATCCAAAATCTGAGGAAGGTATCTTCCTAAGTTATAATACTACTCCCAAAGCTTATATAGTTTTCAAAAAAAGTTCAAGGACTGTTAAAGAATCAACTCATGCGATGTTTGATGAAAGTGGTCCTTTTGATCACAAAATGACTCAAAATAATGAGCTAAGTGATTATCTTAAAAACATTATACCTAAACCTATATTTATCAATAATAAGGATGATGATTTGTAACTTGATTATTTTGAAACAAATATAGTAAGAATTGATACTATTGAACCACAAAGTGTGCTACCTAGACAACCTAGAAGCCTTAAAGACCATCCTCTAGAAACAATTATAGGAATTTTAGATAAAGGAATTATAACTAGAAGAAATATAATAAATCTAGCATAATTCTATACCTTTTTATCTCATATAGAACCTAGAACTATATACGAAACTTTAACTAATGAAATTTGAGTTTTGGCTATGCAAGAAGAGTTAAACCGGTTCAAGAAGAAAAAAGTATGGGAATTAGTTGATAGACCCTCTGACTATCCTATCATTATAACTGAATGGGTATTTTGAAACAAACAGGATGATCAAGGTGTGATCACTATAAATAAATCTATATTAGTTTCAAAAGGTTTCAATCAAGATGAATGAATAGATTATGAAGAGACATTTTTCCCTATAGCTAGGTTATAATAAATTAGAGTCCTTCTAGTATGTTCATCTTATATGAATTTTAAATTATATCATATGGATTTTAAATCTACATTTATAAATGTATTTTTAATGGAGGAAGTTTATCTTGAACAACCACTTGGTTTTGAAAACCCTCACTTTCAAAATTATGTATTCAAACTTACCAAATATCTATATCGTATGAAAGACTAAGATATTTTCTTTTATCAAATGTTTTTTTAGTAGGAAAGGAAGATCCTACATTATTTAAGAAATTTTCAACTTTGGATATTTTATTAGTACAAATATATGTTGATGATGTTATTTTTTGATCAACAAACCAAAAATTGTGTAAAGATTTTTCGAAACTTATGAAAAAGGAAATTGGAATGAGTATCATGGATGAGTTAAACTATTTTCTAAGATTTAAAATTTATCAAAAATATTTTTGGAAATATACTAAACCAAAGAAAATTCATATTTTATTTACTTAAAAATTTTGGACTTGAAAATAGTAAGACTTGTTCAACTCATGTGGGCTCCAATATAAAACTTGGTATGGATGAGACTGGAAAACTAGTTAACAACAAGTTTTATAGATTAATCATTATAAGTTTACTTTATATTAATGCAAGTAGACCAGACATTATATTCTCAGTATTCCTTTCTGTAAGAGTTCAATCCAATACAAAAGGATGTCATTTAAATTCTACCAAAATAATTCTAAGATATTTAAAAGAAACTTTGTCTCTTTCTTTAATTTTTTCAAAAACCTCCGATTTTAATTTAACTTCATATTCAGATGTATATTTTTTTTAGATGTAGGCTAGATAGGAAAAGTGCGTCTAGAACCTTCCATTTTCTTGGTAAATATCTAGTATCATAGTTAAGCAAGAAACAACACTCTGTAGCATTATCAACTGCTAAAGCTGAATATATTGCAGTAGGAATTTATTTTGCACAAGTGTTATGAATGAAACACACTCTAATGGATTTTAGATCCAATTTTAATTGTGTTATAATTAAATTTTATAACATTAGTGCTATCAACATTTAAAAGAACCTAAAAACCCATTCTAAAACAAATCGCGTTGATTTAAGACATCATTTCATAAGAGATCATGCATAAAAGGGTGATATCTCTTTAGAATTCATTTGCACATAAAATCAATTAGCATATATTTTTACCAAACCACTTCCTACTAAGATATTTGATTTTATCAAATCTGTATTAGGTCTATTTAACTTTTCTTGACATTATTTCAATTTTACTTACTTAGTGGCATGTGTTACGAACCAGCCCAAGTCGACCCTGAACCGGTCACAAGGGTCAGCCCAGGACAAGTCCCGAGAGGCATTCCTGATCCTCCTGGGATGGTGACAAGCACCAAGGGCATCAAAAGAGTACACAAGGGAACGATTTCACCCATATATAAACAAACAAACAAACAAACATAGGAAAGAAATGGACAGCCCAAAATACATTTATATAAAAACTGAACTGAACATTATTTGTACAAGAAACTAAATGTACAACTAAACCAACAACTCATATGACCAAAATTGATAACCAAATAACTCCATGTGACCCTTCTGGTCACTCTCCAACATAATGATCACACGTCTCCCAAGGTGATCAAACTCAAGCTGAAACCTGTACAAGGGATAAAAATAGAAGAAGACTATAGGTGTGAGTATTAAAACTCAGTAGGTTAGCTCGATATTCTATTTACAATGCACATCCTTTAAAATAAAAGAAACATAAATTTCAAGTTTTAAATAAAATATATAAAGTTATGTTTTCCAAATGATGTCCCAAGCTATATAAAACAAATTACCAGACAAAAACTTGCATATTTTATAAACAAGAATGCTAGTAACAATTTTCAAAGAGGTGCAACTTCAAAATGAAAATAGTTTTCAAGAGGGATATTTTAAATAATTTACACTTTTAAATAAATCACACACACTACTGAATTTACCAACCAAACACACCGTATGCCGACGGTGAGTAAAAAATATCCAATGAGCACAAGTCACAGGAACACCCCTAGACACTAGTTAGTTGTGAGCCCCAGGTACCTCGTATCTTGGTGAAAGTAACCATAATAAATATCTGTTCTCAGGCACACGAGCCACTAGTAGGGATCATAACCATAACCTAGTGGTCCCACAACATCATCATCATCATAGTTTATTTATTGTTGTCATCTTCAAACTTGCTACGTGAAACAGGGGCCAAACCCCACGGAATCACTAGCATACTAGTACATGTTCGCCCACCTAGATACTCGGGATCCCCTTTAGTGCTCAATCAAGTTATACATATTATAAAATACTATTTTCACATAAAAATTCTATTACCAAACAATAATCACATAAACATCCCACAAACATGTTTCACATTTCTTTCACGAATCAATAAACCACTAAAAAGTTTCGTAAAACAACCTCAAGGAGTATAATGAGGCCTTAAACATAAAATCCATTAAAAAATGCTCTTTTAAGGCCACAAACCCATAAATAACATAAAAACCAGATTTTTAAGCCTTAAAACCAATTAATAAATCATTTTCATGGACCATAAAATTTCCCCAAAATATAGAACATGAAATACACATGGAAACCATTTTTATAAAAAAACAAATGCCAAACAGGCCTATAAGAATTTCTCAAAACTATCCTTTGACCAAGGTATGAATTTAACTTTTATTAAGGAGGTGTATAAACACCATTTATAGTATCAAAAAACATTCATAAATCCCTTAAATTATTCAGGTTATATATTCAAAACACAACAATTTTCATAAGGATGTTAAATGGGCCATTTTTCGACAACTCGGGCCAAAACATGTTTTTAACCAAAACAAATTTGTTTCTAAAACCAAATACAAATTGGAAAGCCATATGAGGAACCAAAATACCATTTATCATTCTTAAAATTCATTTATAAATCCAAACAAATAATTTTTAAATCAAACATAACACATAAAATCCAACCAGGCAATTTACCGAACACATGGCATGCCCTTTTAAACAAAACAATTTATTTTAAGCACTTTACCAAGAATAAAACACCAATTGCATGCCATATTTTATACAAGCTACTGTAAAATTTTCAAAATACCATAATCCAGGTTCTAAATCTCACAAAATAGTTTTGAAAGATAGTTGAACATTCAAACAAACACTTGGTGAGCACTTTTATGACAAAACAACACTACCTTTCACAAAACAAGGATTAAACAACAAATTTTCACACCAAGAAAATTATCCAAATGATGAAAAATAATAATACACATATATATCATATTAAAACAATAAGAAAATGATTAATCTTAAAAGATAAAGTCATGTTCAAGGGACATCCTACCTCAAATCCTTGGCGTAATGGAAACACACACCCGAAATCACCCGTCGCGGGATTATAAACCCTAAAACTATGAAGACCAGACCTAAATGAATATAAACTCCATAAAAAGACATATTATAATATAAACTTAGGTCTATTGTGACTAGGGGGGTTATAAAACCAAGATATAATGAATGGAGGAAGAAGAGGGAGGAGAAAGGAGAAGGAATCTCACATTTTCAACTAGAAAACTCTTTGTATTCCATTAGATCTGAAACCCTAGAGAAAATAGGATGGTCTGGAACTTATTGTAGAGTCTCATATGGTCTGTAAGAACACTATAAATAAGATTTTTGAGGAAAATAGCATGAATTTAATGATTTATGTATGAAACAATTTACCTTCTCAATTCTGGACGATTTGAGAGACATTGAGAAAGTCATCCCTAATATGTGGATCATATGAGCTCCAGAGAGGGTAAATAGATTATGTGGGTGAGGAAATGGGTCTTAGATTATAGTGGGAGGTTGAATCACCGAAATATATTAAATATTTAATTATATATAAAAGAAAAATTATTTTTTTAAAACTGGAAATGGACCCTCGGGCAGGCCCAATACCTGAATAAATAACCCAATTTCACCATGCTTATGGATTTCTATGGGGTCCAAAAGGATATGAAAGTTTTAAAATTTCAGTATATTCAAAGTTGGAAGTGGAATGGGTGAAAAGGGTTGAAAAAAAAGGATTTATAAAAGAAACAAATTTGGTTTTTAAAATTGGAAATGGGCTCACGGTTGGCCCAAATCATGAAGTAACCACCCTTTCTCCAAAAATTCCTAAACAAGAAATGGGGAACCCAAATTAGGGTGATTAGACATAGATGAAACTTAAAAACTCAACATTAATCTCACCTAATACCCAATAAAAGTATCGGTATTTCAAATGAACCGGATCAAAATAAAGACATGAAAAACTGGGTGTGACAATTCTCCCCACCATTAAAGCTTTCCGCCCCCAGAAAGCCATAACACTTTACAGATGAAAGATAAACACATAAGGATTCCCTATAAACACTATACAGCATCTCAATACAAGGAAACATCATCAACCATAAATTTATGTTAATCCTCTAGCTCAAAAAAACACACTAACTCACAACTACTTCCTGAGAATCAATGGAAATATCAAGCCACCACCTCCACAACCAAGCCAAGAACCCGATTGTTGGGCCTTCTCCAAATGAACCCGAAAATCACCCAAACTAAAGAGCACTCAAGAAAAAAAAAATCCAGGGGAGTATAGAATAGACTCCCCACTATTAATAAACAACTAGCACTATACAAGTTCTTAGGAGGAAAAATCAACGAGACCTGTGGTGGGTCTCCCCACCATTAGAACCCAACTTGCAACGGAAAAAAAACAAGAACTCAACATTACCTCACTTTCACAAGTCCAAAAAAACTCTCCCACAATATCCTACCAACCCATGTTAAGAGGGTTATAACATGAAAATCTAAACCAGCCACTCCCGAACGGAGGGGACAAGAACTACACCAACACTTTCTTTACAGATCCAGACCCCCACAACTCGAGGAGGGGAGGGAAGGGGACCCAATAATTATTCCACTAAAACCAAAAAAGAAAAAAAGGAGTTACCCAACACTATCCACCTATGAATAGGTAACACTAAGACTGAACCCAATTTACAGAGGTGGTCCACACAAAGGGACATTGATCGGAAACCCACATCCATGAAGGCATAACCATAGACACTGTGTGAGGGGTAATTCCACCACACTTGTTGTGACAAAAGGAAATTCACAATAATGAGGAAAAAAAATATAGAAATATAAACTACCTTACCACAATGGTGGAGGCAGGATCCTGGTAAATTTCTCCACACCTCTGTAGATTTCCTGACTGCGTGAAAAACTTCACTCTGAGGCCTATGGCTGGAGCCCTAAATCATGAAGCATCTACTACACCGCAGTCAGGTGTTAAGGATCACACCACTCAAAAAAACTCACTTTCTCAACAAAACACCTTCATATAAATAGGAACTCATAGATACAAATCAAAATTCTATCTCACTCAGAACTAGGAGCATAATGGACAAGGAATACGGCGAAATGCATCAACATCAATGAACACAACTGCTATGTCCACAAGAATTATCGTAAACTAGAAGCACTTTAAATCGATCCCAAATAGCTCTCTATTTCAACTAAAGGGACAAGGAATTATTTTAGGAGGTGAATATATCTTGTGAAATATTTGAAAGAATCCTTAGGTTTATAAATTGGAAATCTTGCAAACATAGAACTATCTGTGACCACATCACAACATCCAACACTTCTTTAGAAACCCACTGAACATTACTCTAAAACTGAGCCACCAAAAAGATCTCATCTAAAGATACAACAAGAGTATGACTTCTAGATTACAAGGAAGCTTACTGAATAAAAAAAACTCTTCTAAGATATATAAAAATCTATCCACATAACCATTGGTTTATAAACAAAGGCCATAATTTTTCAGCTCAAAACACTTTTGAAAAACAAACTAATTTGGTGGGTTTCCACATTCACCAATGGTGTTTCGTCAAGTCTCACTCACATGCTCATTTCCATGCCACTCCAGGCACCCAACCATCATTCCATATAGGCCACCCTTCTAGATATCAATAAAACCATGCATGTGAGAACCCATGAAAACACCAAAGGATAAAACAATACAACATAATTCCAAAAATCATTTACCTTCCAAAGGAACACTAACCACCAAGTCAAAAACCATTTTCAGATTTTAAAAAACAAACCACACCTCATCAAGAACCATTTTCTTAAAAACCTAACACTTTTAATTTTTAACAACTTTTAAAACAACCAAGATACTCCAAACAACCCCTTATCATTTTCTAAAATTCAACAAGGTTTCTTTTCATAATTTGATGGCCATTGAGACCAATACCCTTTCTAGGAAAACGCCAACCACTCAAAACAAATTTCCAAAACTAATTTATCAGATTCAAACACTTTTAAACATCCCAAAACACCCCATTTAAAACAAAGATTCAGAATTAATTTAAAATTATTCACACTTTAAAAACATTTTATTTCAACAAACCACAAGTTTAGATTAGGTAAAATATAATCATGTTAAATCATTTCCACTTCCTTCCCAAATTTTTTTAAAAAAACACAACCTTCCCAAAACCATTCTTATATTTAATTTTTGAAAACCCCCTTACCACTTTTCCAAATGCAATCATTCCTTTAAAACCCATTTACATAATTCTCACACAAGGATTTTCAAAACAAAAATTCAGAATTCATGAAAGGTCCAAGAAACCAAAAAAAGGGAACTAGTGTCGGTGGGTGACTTGACCATATGGTTGGCGGCAATATGTCAAACACAACACCAACACAGAGAGACTTATTAAGATCGTGCCCCGGCTCCACATGACTTTCCAAGACCTACGAGCTCACAGAGACCATTAGTCAGACTCACCTTATCATATCCCAACACTAAACAATCAACAAGAACAAAAGACACTAATAAAACCAGACTTCCCATGGAAACCCGAGGATTAGAACGAGAAAGAGTTTGCGACGCTCTTCCCGCACTTACCCCTCAAGTCCCAATAATCCTAATCCATCTACCTTGAAATCCCCCAAATAATAAGGGTGCTCTAAAAATAAAGGTCTGCTAAGAGTCGACCTCCTCTGATACCATTTTGTCACAAACCACCCCGAGTCGACCTTGAACCGGTCATAAGGGTCATCCCACAACAAGACCCGAGAGGCGTTCCCGATCCTCCTGGGATGGCGACAAGAACCAAGGGCATCAATAGAGTACACAAGGGAATGATTTTTCCCATATATAAACAAACAAAAAAACAAACAGTGAAAAGAAATGGATAGACCAAAATACATTTATATAAAAACTGAACTGAACATTATTTGTACAAGAAACTGAAAGTACAACTAAACCGACAACTCATATGACCAAACCTGAAAACCAAATAAATCCATGTGACCCATTTGTTCACTCTCCAAAATAATTATCACACGTCACCCAAGGTGATCGAACTCAAGTTGAAACCAGCACAAGGGATAAAAATAGAATAAGACTATAGGCGTGAGTATTAAAACTCAGTAGGTTAGCCCGATATTCTATTCCCAATGCACATCCTTTAAAATAAAAGAAAAATAAATTTAAAGTTTTAAATAAAAGATATAAAGTTATTTTTTCCAAATGATGTCCCAATCTATATAAAACAAATTACCAGACAAAAACTTGCATGTTTTATAAACAATAATGCTAGTAACAATTTTCAAAGAGGTGCAACTTCAAAATGAAAATAGTTTTCAAGAGGGTTGTTTTAAAGAATTTACACTTTTAAATAAATCACACACAGTACTGAATTTACCAACCTAACACGCTGTATGCCGATGGTGAGTACAAAAATAGCCAATGACCACAAGTCACAGGAACACCCCTAGGCACTAGTTAGTTGTGAGCCTCAGGTACCTCATATCTCGGTGAAAGTAACCATAATAAATATCTGTTCTCGTGCACACGAGCCACTAGTAGGGAGCATAACCATAACCTAGTGGTACCCAAACATCATCATCGTCATAGTTTAGTTAGTGTTGTCATCGTCAAACTTGCTACGTGAAACAGGGGCGAAACCCCACGGAATCACTAGCATACTAGTACATGTCCGCCCACCAAGATACTCGGAATTCCCTTTAGTGATCAATCAAGTTACACATATTATAAAATACTCTTTTCACATAAAAATTACATTACCAAACCATAATCACATAAACATATCACAAACATTCTTCACATTTCTTTCAAGAATCAATAAACCACTAAAAAGTTTCGTAAAACAACCTCAAGGAGTATAATGAGGCCTTGCACATAAAATCCATTAAAAATGATCTTTTAAGACCAAAAACCCATCAATAACATAAAAACCCAGATTTAGAAGCCCCAAAACCAATTAATAAATCATTTTCATGGGCCATAAAATTTCCCCAAAAGATAGAACATGAAATACACATGGAAACCATTTTTATAAAAAAAACAAATGCCAAACAGGCCTTTAAGAATTTCGCAAAACTATCCTTTGACCAAGGTATGAATTTAACTTTTATTAAGGATGTGTATAAACACCATTTAAATTATCAAAACACATTCATAAATCCCTTAAAATATTCAGGTTACATATTCAAAACACAACAATTTTCATAAGGATGTGAAATGGGCCATTTTCCGACAAATCGGGCCAAAACATGTTGTTAACCAAAACACATTTGTTTATAAAACCAAATCCAAATTGGAAAGACATATGAGGACCCAAAATACCAATTATAATTCTTCAAATTCATTTATAAATCCAAACAAATAATTTTTAAATCAAACATAACACAGAAAATCCAACCGGGCGATTTACCGAACACATGACATGCCCTTTTAAACAAAACAATTTATTTTAAGCACTTGACCGAGAATAAAACACCAATTTCATGCCATATTTTATAAAAGATAATATAAAATATTCAAAATACTATAATCCAGGTTATAAACCACACAAAATAGTTTTGAAAGATAGTTGAACATTCAAACAAACACTTGGTGTGCACTTTTATGACAAAACAACACTACCTTTCACAAAACAAGGATTAAACAACCAATTTTCACATTAAGAAAATTATCCAAATGATGAAAAATAATAATACACATATATATCATATGAAAACAATAATAAAATGATTAATCTTAAAAGATAAAGGCATGTTAAAGGGACATCCTACCTCAAATCCTTGGCGTAATGGAAACGCACACCCGAAATCACCCGTCGCAGGTTTATAAACCCTAAAACTATTAAGATCATACCTAAATGAATATAAACTTCATAAAAAACCATATTATAACATAAAACTAGGTCTATAATTACTAGGGAAGATTATAAAACCAAGATATAATGAATGGAGGAAGAAGAGGGACGAGAAAGGAAAAAGAATCTCACATTTTCAACTAGAAAACTCTTCATATTCCATTAGATCTGCAACCCTAGAGAAACTATGATGGTCTGTAACTTATTGGAGGGTCTCCTATGGTCTATAAGAACCATATAAAGAATATTTTTGAGGAAAATAGCACGAATTGAATGAGTTATGTATGAAACAATTTACCTTCTCAATTCTGGACGATTTGAGAGACATTGAGAAAGTCATCCCTAATCCGTGACTCATATGAGCTCCAAATAGGGGAAATAGATGATGGGGGTGAGGAAAGGTGTCTGGGATTAGATTGTGATTTTTAATCACCAAAATATATAAAAAAAATTAATTAGATATAAAAGAAACAAATTATTTTTTTAAAACTGGAAATGGGCCCTCGGGAAGGCCCAATACCTGAATAAATAACCCAATTTCACAATGATTGTGAATTTATATGGGGTCCAAAAGGATATTAAAGTTTTAAAATTTACTTAGAGGCCATGTGGGAAGTGGAATGGGTGAAAAAGGTTTAAAAAAAGAATTTATAAAAGAAACAAATTTGGTTTTTAAAATTGGAAGTGGGCTCACGGTTGGCCCAAATCTTGAAGTAACCACCCTTTATCCAACAATTCCTAAAAAAGCAATGGGGAACCCAAATTAGGGTGATTATAAATAGATGAAACTTAAAAACTCAAAATTCATATCGCCCAATACCCAATAAAAGTATCGGGATTTCAAATTAATCAGATCAAAACAAAGACATGAAAAACCGGGTGTGACAGCAAGTTTTTATAATTCAGTAAATATTTTATTTAAATTATTTTATTTTAGATTTTTGTGTGATTGTTTTAAGTATTAGTCACATAAAAATAGGACATTTCACCTAGTTTTTTTATGATTACTCTATACATCACACTACTTGACTCTTCGATTACCGCAAAATAAAATAAGGTAAGTCAGTTATATGTGCAAAACCCTTGCAAACCCCTGAACCTTTGACTCTTTACTGTCTGAACCTATATTCCCTAACCCTCCAATATTACAAACCCATTCAAGAATGGTGGAATCCAGAAGAACTTGAGGCACTACCTCTAGAAAAACTAAACATTCAAGAAACACCAGAAAATTGTTGAGTAGAAGAGTGATAAGTTTCAGTTGGCTAGAAAATACCGATATGTTACCCAAAAGGCCATAAATCGTCAAGGTTGGGAATTATTTTTTGATGAAAAATGAACTGGGTTTGTTTTTAAGAAATAATTTTGTCAGTTTTATGAGACTGGGTTATTTCATTTCGGTGACAATGAAGATCTGATTATAGCTACTATGAATTGGAAAATATTTTCAATAACTTGTGTGGCAATATCTAAAGTGTTTAAATTCCCTCATGAAGTATTTTTCAACTTTAGTACTTATTTGGTTTTTAAATATGTGGTAGTTTCACCATAAATTATGAAGTCTCTATTTGGAATGGATGATATTGAGAATAAACTGGTGAAAGATTTAGAACCCAAGAGAAAGGTTTGGGTAAAATTCATTCAGTCTTTCATTGCACAACGAAATGGTGAGTTCAAAAAAGTTCTTTTTTCAAGATATTACATTATTGTATTTTTTTATGATTGAGAAACCTTTGAACATGGCATGATACATTATGATATATTTTTTTCATGTTCAAAATAAGTCAGTGAATTTGTATCCCTTTGGATAGATGTTGATGTTAGTTTTCCATAAATTTAGTGTTTGTTTGGATGACACTACTGCAACCCTTTCTCATGATCTAACTAGGTTGTGTGTGAGTGTACTAAGACAAAGTGGCTTTTATTAGAATTAATTTTTAAATAAGTTGCTTCCTGATAGTTCAGATGAAGAAATTGAGATTGACCCCACTACTACTCAGGGGGGTCATCTCGAATGGTAGTTGCTAGTGAAGTGGTTGGTCTAGCCCCTTCAAGTAATCCTACAAATTTTGAAGAACCAGTGAAAAGTGTATGTGTAAGAGATGTTTTAGATAGTGAAACTCTCATTTAAAGGTGAATAAGAGTAAGAGTTGTTGTTCATCCGAGGGAAGGAAATGCTCCTGAAGTTAGTTCTCCTCTTTCTTCTATAACTGAAATTATCCTTATTTCATCGGTTAGAGAAGAATTGCACTAAGTCATTACTATGTTGGTTAATATTGGTCAAGGAAATACCATTTAAATAGTGTCATGTACTATACCTCTTTTGAAGTATCTCCATCTGGGGAGATGAGTTGACAAGTTAGAACATAATCAGTCAGTTTTATTAATCAAGAGGATGCTAGTGGAGAAGAATAAGAACCAGAAGATGAAACTCATATTGTTGTAAGAAGAAGATCTAGATTGAAATATGTAGAACCATTTCACATATAGGAGATACCTAATTAAGGTGAAAATCAACAATTTGATGACACTCAAAGTACAGAAGTTCATCAATATAGATTCTCTCTTATTCTTGAAGCTCATATGAGTTTATAAATTCTCACAATAGAATTGGATGTTTCTAATAAGATTACTCGATAAAGTTATTCTAAGTTAATTTCTGAAATGTAATCTTTGAAATATCAATAAGTTTAATATAGATGTGATATTAGGATTCTTCATGAGCAATTTGTTTCCAAATATGATGTTAGTGAATTGAAGTTGTTAGTTCAATCTATTTTGGAAAAAAACTAAAGAAACCCACTGTAGAAGACTTAAACTAATTGTATATACAATCAAAGTTGGAAGGAGTGTCTCTAAATATAGATGCAAGGACTTCTAAAATTTCTTCTATGAAATGTGATCTTCTTTCTAGATAAATGATTCAAAATCTTTAAAAATATGTGATTATCGAAGTCAGAAGGATTTCTTCATTTCCATAAAGCTTTATTATGTCCATTGATTAATCTTGGAAGGAAAACAATTCCTTAGTGAAGGAAAAAATTACCATAAATATAGAATATTTCTGCTCAAGTAAAAAAGGATACCAGTTTTATTATCACTAGACTAAAAAGATTGGTTGGATCGTTGGAAAATAATTTTGAAGTGTTAGAAAAGAATTTTGAAGATTTGCATCAGTTGGTGGTAAACAATTTTAATCCAGAATCCTGTGAAGAAGAAGAATAATAAGAATAATAATAGGCAGATGCATTTTTTGAACCATAGAAGCATCAAGTATCTTTAAAATGAGGTTTGACCCACATGTGCTGAAGGATTTTTGTGTTGAACCATCGTCGCTCGGGTCGTCACCCTCCGGGATGCTCTGCCATCTCAGCTGGCAATGGATCCTTCCCGGCTGGGCTCTCTCCAGAGTGATCCCTTCATGGGGAGGGGGGTTTCCTGGTGTGGAGGGTTCTAAAAGGACACACCTGGGAAATTCCCTTTCCAAAAAAAGTACCTTTAAAATGAAAAAAATAAATAATTCATGTTGAACGTCAAAGTGGTTTGATAGAAAGTCAGTTTTAATCATTGAAGAAGTTAGTTGTTGGTTGTGCTAGGAAATGAGATCTGCAAAATTTCCTTGGAAATTTTTCTCAAAGGATATGGGACAACTTTACAAATCTCATGGATTATTAGAATACTGATATGGTGAATATAATTGATGAATTTTTTTAGGCTCTATTTTATCTATGAGGAAGACTCCTGCCAGGATCTCCTATTTCTGGTTGTTATGCCTCTACCTCTCAAAGATTTAAGGAGATTTTTTACCCTTCTGAAGTATACCTAAGGGAAAATATCAAGTTTACCGAATAAGTCTAATTGCCTTTAACTGAACCATATTATAAGCTGTCATTTGTCCCTATAGATAATTTTGATAAGACAAGGGCACAACAAGCTTCTCTCAACATTTAGTCCACCTCTATAATGATCTCTTGAAGTGATCGAGCTAGACTTTGAGCATATTTACTCACTTTGGGTGATGTTGTTAGAGAAATTGGTGATTCTCCTTTTCCTACATCTTCTTTACCCTTTAGCCTACTATAATTATTTAAATACCCCCTCCAAAAAGTTGTTTTATGCCACATAACTGACATACTTTCCCAAGTTGCATGTTTGGTTGAATGGCATTTCACAAACATTTTCATGGCATTTCAAGAAATCATTTGAATTCTTGCATGCTTATATTGCATGTATTTAATGCATTTATTTATTTACTTAGTATTATAGATTTTATTGGATCTATTTATCTATATTCTCAATGCTTTTCTACTTTATTCTTAACATTTAATCACTATTCTTATTTTATGTTTCTCTTTTCATTATTGATTTTCTTTAATTATTTAATGATTTCTATTGCTCAATATTTTTAGTCAATACAACATCATAATGAATTATGTTCACATTCAGTGGTATTAACTATTTACACTTGTTCATGTGAAATATTAATTGTATTTTTTCCTTATACTACTTTTTTTTATATCAAAAAAAGGGGGAAAGAAAAAGTAAAATACAAAAATTAAAATTTCTTTTGTCAAATTGTTTTTTATTATCCAATGGGTTTTGTGATCATAAAAAGGGGGGAGATTTTTTGACAGACTTATGTTGTTCCAACATGTCTCAAATTTTATGTTTTTTAATGATTCACAAAATCCCTATTTTTTATTCTAATGAGTTTATATTAAGTGTTTCAGATTATATTTTGTTATAAAGAATTTATCTTACACTGACTAAAAGAGATCATCTTACGCTGAGTAAAATGTCAATATACAACAAAGCATTTTATCTTATGAGAATTTAAGTCTTGAAATATTGTATTCTATATGCTAAGAATCAGAAAACTCTATATTGAAAGTTTATCTTACTATGTAAGACAATGTCCTATGAAGAGAATAGACTATTTGTCGCATGTTCAAAATTAGTTATTTCAATCAGAGTGTAGTTATGAAAAGTATTCATCTTACAAAAGGATATTCAAAAAATATTATCTTTTGAGTACCAAGATAATTAGTGAAATTGAAGTATCACACTTCAGTAACATAATTATCTTACATAGAATAATTATTCTATGTAATGTTGAATTCAGTTTATCTTACGCATAATATAAGTTAAAGATCTATTTTATCTTACGAAGCCACTTATAAATTTATTTTACAAAGAACGATACTATCAATTAGATATCTTATGAAGAAATAGCTATTATGAAGAATGGAATGATTACTTTCATAATCTCTTGATATGTTGTTTCATGCTTTTGAGCATATCAAAAAAGGAATAGTTTAAATATGTAAAGGTCGATTTGTATAAAGTGTCATTTTTTCAAAAATGGAAGGATCCAAAGAAGAAGAATATCTCTGACATCACCACTACAGAAGCATATTCCATATTTGGTATGAATGGATGCATTCCATTAATAGCCTATCTTATCAACTTTTCAATAGATTATTCACTCGACCGTTGTGATTATATCATATGCTTAAGTTTAAAATCAAATATGAGATAAAAATATAGAGAAATTTTCACTACATTGATATAGAGATATAGAGATATACACATACATAATAAGAAGAACAGTGACACGCACGTGCATACGAATACTCTAATATCATTAACAAAGAATGCTTGTACATACAACGCTTTCATGTTATGCTTACAAAGTATATCAGTTGCAATTGAAGATCATCTAGAGATTTGCTTTAAAGATCATAATCTTCTCAAGATGTGTCTTAATCTATTTTCAGTTGCTGCTTGAAACTATGTGCTGTAATAATTCTTTAAAGTTCATTCATAACTATTTAATTTACACTCATTATAAGTGAGTGTGTTGAGGATATGGATTATTCTTGTAAAGAGATATCTTGGTTTAAAGCTTTTGTACCTTTTTAACAAGTAATAACTACTTTTACTCAGCTGGGATCCCCCAAAAAAAGGTTTTCATAATGAAAATCACCAAATTCATGGAGTAGAGTGTTGGTGGAGTGCTGCTGCTGCAAATCATTTTTTTTCTTTTTTATAAAGCCGGCTTAGGGTTGTCCGGTTCCCAACAAACAAGATCCAGCAAACCAATACAAAGAGGAAAACTAAAAACCACAAAGTTAAAATTCATAGTACCTGAAGTCTTCACCGCAACCCAAACTAGATTTCTCTTCCCCAGTGGTGGATTCCCACTCCGGGCTTCTCCAAAAACTCGCACTTTGAACACGATTTCTAAGTTGTTCCAGGGAAGCCATGTCTGGTGAAGTCTTTTTAGTCCTGCTGCCCTTCTTGACTACAAGAGTCGCCTGGTTATTCCTTTTTGAAGCAGACCTGGTCCGCATTGGTCACGGGAGATAGGAATAATCCTTCCTTGATCTCCTAGTTGCAGTTGCAGTCAACAGTCCTTCCCCTGCAGTTTCTTTCTGCATCCCCTGTTGAACAATCTCACTGAAGGACCAGCCAACCGGAGCACTCAGGATCTTCTTACCCTTAGAATTTTCCTTTCCCACCTCAGGCTGTTCAAAATTGTAGTCCCTCCTTTGATCTGGCGTTCTATTCTCTCTCAAAGGAAGACGCACATCCTCTAAAGGAATAATCACCACAACCGTGGAGTGTGCTTCCGTCCCTAAGCCACCAGCCTGTGGATTTCCTGACCTCTGGTCTGCACTTACCACTAGAGAGTCGCTCCTGACCATACTTGGGATGTTCAGGACAGCAGGATTCTGCCCCAAGTCATCCCCTGGTTGAACCTCCTCCATATCCTTACCTTTCCTAGCCTATTCAATTACCAAGACATCAGTCTGTTGATTCTCCAAGACCACCACCTCATCCCCCTTCTCTGCAGTATCCTCCACCTCCATTTCTTCAGCCAACAAATCCTCAGAAAATCCATTAAACCTGTTACTTAATGAAATAAAAGGGGTAGCCAAAGGATCCAAACCTGTAAAATTCCTATCACCTGTCATGACAACCACTTCTTCTGTGTTTGAATCCAATTCAACCCTAGCCTACTCTAAACTCGGATCTACCATTAAACCAGGAGAATTTCTAACATCCTGTAAAGCATCCCTGCTAGGCCATGTAGTATTACTCTCCACATCCAAACCAGACTCACATGAGACCTTCCCTCTAACACTAGGGGATTTCTGTTCCCCGAACCACTATAAATCTTTGGTGTGCAATCTCTTTTTGATAATATTTTATATCTCCACTACCTTCTATTTTTATCAAGGAAAATATTTGAACTTGCATACCTTGAATAGGGTGGTTTAAAATAAAGAAAATTTTAGGAAATCAATTCACCCCTCTCTTGAGTTTTTAGTTATCCATTCTCTAGGAAAAAATATCATGGCTTAGGATAGACCATATATCACCTTGATGATACAACACTCTATTTAGTGACCAGTGTTATTATTGCAATGGTAGCCATTAATTCTCAATCATGCGCTGGAATATAGAAAAAATTACATACTGAAACCTATGCTAGCACATATCATACATTACAATGTGTTTAAACTAAAGGATTTAACCTTATACCTTAAGCTATGATATCTTATATCATATGATGTGATCCTATAACAAATTATGATATCCTGTATCATATGATATGGCATAGTATAAATTTGTATCATATTTTATGATTAAGGATATTATATACATTTTTATTCATTTTAAACATAATTTCATGAATCAATTCAAGCATTATTTGGATCTGATACAACCAATTGGTTTATTAGGATCGAATTATTCAAGAAGTAGAGAAATAAGAAACCATAAATGATGAGAACCATGTTAAAGGCACTAAGTTGATTGTGTGGGAGGAGGAGTTTGATTTGCAAGGCCCGATGATGTGAAGGATATTAAAGAGGTTGAATACAATAATGGGCACTCATCTCACTTCATTAAATGACCAATGGATCTTTCCTTACATGGATGGAGAAAATGTGCCTATAATATCACTTATTTAAGCCCAAACATGGTGTTTAAATCTTGGCCTATATGGTTGCACGAATTTTGGAAGCCTTTCTCAAATAGAGGATTCTAGAATGGAATCTTTGTAAACCAAAGTCAAATCCTATGGTCTATACACTCAAAGTAAAATCCGGTGGACTATAGTTGGAAAATTGTGTGCTACTTTTCCAAAAAGTCTTTGGTATACTTTATTTTTTTGAATTTAAGGGAATAAAGTAGGTTTATCTATTATGACTTTAGGATATTAGACCCTTGACTATTGTATCACCCCTTAGCTATAAATATCCATTCCCATGGCACTTTTATGGCATTCAAGATTGTAATAGAGTGCTTATTCTTTGTTTCTCTTCACTATGTGTGGATTGTTCTGGTTTTCTATCTTGCTCTTGTGCATTCTTGTCGTGTCGATCTACAAGTTTGATTGGTGATCCAAGATCACAAAACCCCCAATTCCATGCCTCAAACCAAGTGAATTATTGTGTGGATTGGTTATCACATCATTCCCTTGAATTTTTTGTCTAAGTAGTAGTTCTCGCTCCTTATAGTGTTGATTGACTACTTGCATCCACTATTTGTACCCATCATCTATCACTTAGCCCCGAACCGCATCCTTCATCTGTTTCCCAATGCTGTGAAGATCAGGCCACCCCATGCGTCTCGCATCAGTTGGTATCAGAGCTACAGTTGACATGGTAGGAATTTATCCCTTCATTTACATTACTTTTACCCATTTCCCTCTTTATCTTTCCATATTATCCACCCATTCAAAAAAAACAAAAAAACCCTTTTCTATGAAAACCTCTAGAATTGGCCTATGTTGTGAAAGATTGAAATATTCTTACATTAAGACAACTATTCATCCATCTTCTTTTCACATTTTTTACTCTATATGTGATTTTTATCCGAAAAAAAACAAAAAAATCGAATTCTCTCAACTCATCATTTTGTGCTTTTCAAAATTAAGCGCATCCTTTCTTCAAGAGATTTTAAAAAAATGTCTTACTCTCCGTTCATCATCTTGTGCTTTAAAACTCTAAGAAAAACACTTTTGGGAAGATTTGACAAAAAAAGAAAAAAATTGGATACAATTACTTCATCTTCATGCTTTATATTATTAGCACTTTCCATTTCCATACATCACTTTCTCCATCATTTTACTTCATCACCATATCATATTGGCTCATATTATTATTAATTTTACTTATCTTACACAATTAGTAAAAACCCACATATCTCACCTTTCTATCCCTTTTCCACCTTTTACCCGTATTTTCTACCACCTTTTTCACCCTTTACCATTTAAAACATTTTACCACTCAAACGGGTTTTATTAAACCATACCCCAATAAAATATTTATTTTATAAGGATTAGTGGCACATGATCACCCTAAACAAGGTATTAGATTTCATAATAGCTTGGGGTCCTAATTGAGTGTTGAGAGTGGGGAGAAATAAGAAAAAAAACCATTCGTGTGTGTGTGTGTATCTTGCATGTGTGAGTGTGTATCCTTGTGTGCATGAGTGTGTACATCTTATGTGTGTGAGTGTGTACCTCTTGTGTGTTTGTGTGTGTGTCTTTGTATGCATGAGTGTGTGTGTGTGTGTGTGTGTCATTGTGTGATTTTCTCCTCATGTGTGTTTTTGTTAGTGTAATATATCATGTTTAAAGATCGTGGGAAGAAAATTGCTCATGCTAGTGATGAAGGAAGCCAAAGTAGGTCTCATGCACCAGAAGCTTTGCAACTCCAAATGCAAGATTTTGTGAGCCATTTCAGGAAGATTATTGATAGGAAGTTGGAGGAGCTACATGAGAGGATTGACAACATGGATAATCAACCAAGCCCAAGGATGATCCATGGTAACCTGTGACGCGCTCTGACACCATGTTGCCCCCACATCATGGAGGAGTATATGGAGAACTTTGATGATGATTTTGAGGATGTACCACAAAGGAGGAGGTAGTTCCAAAAACCTATAGTAATCCAATGGAGACTGCATGATGATGACATCATTGGAGGCATTAAGGTTAAGGTTCCCTATTTTTAAGGAAAAAGTGATCCGGAAGTACACTTGGAGTGGGAGATGCCGATTGAGAAAGTGTTTTCATTCTATGAATATTATGATGAGAAAAAGGTCAAACTTGCTTCCCTTGAATTTTTTTATTATGATTTAATTTGGTGGGATCAAATACAAAAGGAGAGGGCTAGATATGGTGGACGTCCCATCAAGACTTGGGAAGACATGAAGTTTTCCATGCATAAGCGGTTTGTTCCCACACATTACCATAGAGATCTCCACAACAAACTTCAACATCTCGCCTAAGGGAGTAAGAGTGTTGAAGATTACTACAAGGAGATGAAAATTTCCATGATTTGAGAAAACATTGAGGAAGATCCGGAGACAACCATGGCATGATTTTTACACAGACTCAATTGGGAGATTGTTGATCAAGTGGAGATGTACCACCATGTGGAGATACTATATATGATCCTCCAAGACACCAAGATCGAGAAACAAAATCAAAAGGAGGAGCAACCTGATGAAACCCACTACCCCATTCACTACTGGAAATTATGGCATTTGCGATGGGGCATTTGCGTCGGGATTCGGTCGCTAATAGGCTTTTGCGACGGGGGCCCGTCGCAAATAGCCTGTCGCAGAAAACGGCGTCGCAACAATAATTATTTGCGATGGGCCCGTCGCTAAAGGTATTATTTGCGACGGCGATCCTTCCCGTCGCAAATATTAGTCCGTATATTTGTGAAAACTTTTTAAAAAAGTAATTGCGACGGGCCCGTCGCAATTACTTTTTTTTAAAAAAAATTAAAAATATTAATAAATTATTTTAATGAATATAATAATAATACTATTTGCGACGGGCATAGTATCCCGTCGCAAATACTTTAAAAAAAATTATTAATAAATTATTTTAATTAATATAATAATAATCCAATTATAATTCAAAAATAAAAAAAAATAATAAATGATTTTAATTAATATAATAATAGAATTATAATTCACAAATAAAAATAATAAATTACTAATAAATTATTTTAATTAATATAATAATAATAGAATTATAATTCAAAAATAAAAAATAATAAAAAATTAATAAATGATTTTAATTAATATAATAATAGAATTATAATTCACAAATAAAAATAATAAATTATTAATAAATTATTTTAATTAATATAATAATAATAGAATTATAATTCAAAAATAAAAAATAATAGAATATTAATAAATGATTTTAATTAATATAATAATATTAGAATTATAATTCATAAATAAAAAAAATATTAATAAATTATTTTAATTAATATAAAAATAATAGAATTATTTTACATTCAAATATTAAAATAATTCTAATATTACAAAAAAAATAATAAAATTATAATATTATAAAATTTTAATATATATATATATAATTTAATATTATAAAATATAAATAATATTTTTATTCATATTAATATTTTTATTTCAAAATATAATATTATTAATATTTTATAATGAGACAGAAACTACGAATAGAAAAAAAAATCATATTTTGATTTAACAAACTTTATAACATAAAAACAAACTCTAATCTGAAGGAGGGGGGAGGGGGGAGGGGGGGAGGGGGGATCTGCAGATGCTGGTGGAGGAAACTCCATCCCTAAAGTATGAGTGAGTCGGCGCATGTACTTCATCTGCTCCTGATGCTGTTGCTGCCACCGACTCATCTGCTCCTCGTACAGCTGCTGCTGGCGTCGACGCTCCTCCTCATGCTGCTGCTGCTGCTGACGCATCTGCTCCTGCTCCTGTCGGAGACTCTCTATCAATGCAGTCTGAGATCGCAACTGATCCTCATACTGTGTAGCAGAAGAAGATGCATGAGCTCCTCTCGAGCTGGACGCCAACATCGCAACACTGCCATAATAATCTCCGGGAGTCAGTCGAGAGCTGATACCAACTACCCGGCCCTTCTCGAAGGCATACTGGGTGGCCTGCATCCATGCCGCCTCATCAAACTGACGGCCAGTGGTCTGATCTGATGACTCGTCCTGACTCTCAGGCCGGGTTTGTGACGTTGCGGCCTCATATGACTCCTGTAGTTGCAATTTAAAATTAAAATTGTGAATATATTATATGCAGTTAATTTTTAAACTTGAAAACAAATAATACTGACCACGATGTGACGCTGACGATCACCTCTAAGCTCCCCAGTAGCAGGATCACTATACATCCTCCGATATACGTCGTACTCCGTAATATCGGGGTGCTCAACAGCCTATAAGAATAAAAAATAAACTGTTAATATTTATAGTTATATAAAATATTTATAAATAATGTACGTACCAGATGCTGTTTATGAGTACTGAAAGTACGACTCCCAACTCAATGAGTCACCTCCTGTCTTCACCGATTCTGCCTCCCCACCGATGATCTCCTCTGAAAGGCATCACTCAACCAGTGCGCACATAATCCATCCCATACATGGGATGAAATGTACTCTAGTCGGTGTGCTCTACATGACTCGTCAAAAACTGACACCCCTGCTTTCTTCGTGGCAGCTTTTCTTAAATTGTGCAAAAACTGACAAAAGCGATCACGCATAGCCACCTCCCATGCCTCGTGGATGGCGTCACGCATGGTATCCTTGATCGGATACCATAAACCCTACAAATATTGGTAATTATTACTAATTATGATGAATTATTACTAATTATTACTAATTATTACTAATTATTACTAATTATTACTAATTATTAATAATTATTGGTAATTACTGGCAATTATTAGTAATTATTACTAATTATTGATAATTATTACTAATTACTGGTAATTATTGGTAATTATTGGTAATTATTACCAATTGTTATTAATTATTGGTAATTATTTCTAATTAATGGTAATTATTGGTAATTATTTCTAATTATTACTAATTATTGGTAATTATTACTAATTATTGGTAATTATTACTAATTATTGGCAATTATTACTAATTATTAGTAATTATTGGTAATTATTGGTAATTATTACTAATTATTACTAATTATTGGTAATTATTACTAATTATTGGTAATTATTACTAACTATTGGGTATTATTACTAATTATTGGTAATTATTACTAATTATTGGTAATTATTATTAATTATTGGTAATTATTTCTAATTATTACTAATTATTTCTAATTATTTCTAATTATTACTAATTATTGGTAATTATTACTAATTATTACTAATTATTGGTAATTATTGGTAATTATTGGCAATTATTACTAATTATTAGTAATTATTGGTAATTATTACTAATTATTACTAATTATTTGTAATTATTACTAATTATTGGTAATTATTACTAATTGTTGATAATTATTACTAATTATTACTAATTATTGGTAATTATTGGTAATTATTGGTAATTATTACTAATTATTACGAATTATTGGTAATTATTACTAATTATTACTAATTATTGGTAATTATTACTAATTATTACTAATTATTGGTAATTATTGGTAATTATTTCTAATTATTAATAATTATTGGTAATTATTACTAATTATTGGTAATTAGTGATAATTATTACCAATTATTACTAATTATTACTAATTATTCCTAATTATTGGTAGTTATTCCTAATTATTACTATTTATTACTAATTATTGGAAATTATTACTAATTATTACTAATTATTGGAAATTATTACTAATTATTGGTAATTATTGGTAATTATTGGTAATTATTCCTAATTATTGGTAATCATTACGAATCATTACTAATTATTGGTAATTATTACTAATTATTAGTAATTATTAATAATTATTGGTAATTATTCCTAATTATTGGTAATTATTCCTAATTATTGGTAATTATTCCTAATTATTACTAATTATTAATAATTTTTGGTAATTATTGGTAATTATTGGTAATTATTAGTAATTATTACTAGTTATTGGTAATTATTGTTAATTATTACCAATTTTTGGTAATTATTACTAATTATTACAAATTATTACAAATTATTACTAATTATTACTAATTTTTAATAATTATTACTAATTATTACTAATTATTACTAATTATTACTAATTATTACTAATTATTACTAATTATTACTAATTATTGGTAATTATGGGTAATTATTGGTAATTATTGGTAATTATTGCTAATTATTGGTAATTATTACTAATTATTACTAATTATTACTAATTATTACTAATTATTACTAATTATTAATAATTATTGGTAATTACTGGTAATTATTAGTAATTATTAGTAATTACTGATAATTATTACTAAATATTGGTAATTATTACTAATTACTGGTAATTATTGGTAATTATTGGTAATTATTACCAATTATTAGTAATTATTGGTAATTATTGGTAATTATTACTAATTAATGCTAATTATTGGTAATTACTGGTAATTATTAGTAATTATTAGTAATTATTGATAATTATTACTAAATATTGGTAATTATTACTAATTACTGGTAATTATTGGTAATTATTGGTAATTATTACTAATTAATGGTAATTATTGGTAATTATTTCTAACTAATGGTAATTATTGGTAATTATTTCTAATTAATGGTAATTATTGGTAATTATTACTAATTATTACTAATTATTGGTAATTATTACTAATTATTACTAATTATTGGTAATTATTACGAATTATTGATAATTATTACTAATTATTACTAATTATTGGTAATTATTGGTAATTATTGGTAATTATTACTAATTATTACTAATTATTGGTAATTATTACTAATTATTACTAATTATTGGTAATTATTAGTAATTATTACTAATTATTGGTAATTATTGGTAATTATTTCTAATTATTACTAATTATTGGTAATTATTACTAATTATTACTAATTATTGGTAATTAGTGATAATTATTACCAATTATTACTAATTATTGGTAATTATTGGTAATTATTACTAATTATGGATAATTATTGGTAATTATTACTAATTATTGGTAAGTATTGGTAATTATTACTAATTATTGGTAACTATTACTAATTATTACTAATTATTGGTAATTATTACTAATTATTGGTAATTATTATTAATTATTACTAGTTATTGGTAATTATTGGTAATTATTTCTAATTATTACGAATTATTGGTAATTATTACTAATTATTACCAATTATTACTAATTATTGGTAATTATTGGTAATTATGGGTAATTATTACTAATTATGGATAATTATTGGTAATTAGTAAATTATTACTAATTATTGGTAATTATTGGTAAATATTGGTAATTATTACTAATTATGGATAATTATTGGTAATTATTACTAATTATTGGTAATTATTTGTAATTATTACGAATTATTTGTAATTATTACTAATTGTTGGTAATTATTGGTAATTATTACTAATTATTCCTAATTATTGGTAATTATTACTAATTATTACTATTTATTACCAATTATTGGTAATTATTACTAATTATTGGTAATTATTACTAATTATTCCTAATTATTGGTATTTATTACTAATTATTAGTATTTATTCTTAATTATTGGTAATTATTACTAATTATTCCTAATTACCATTAACTATGAACAATGAATACTAATAATTTAAATTTATTAAGTAACAAAAGAATCTAAACATAATTAAATTACAACTAATTAAGAATAATTCAAACTAATAAAAATTTTAAAATAAATATTAAATTAAAATGAACATAAATACCTTTAAAATTGATCTGAGGTTGATCTCTGATCGTTGTTGCAGACTTCAATATCAACTCCGGAAATAAAAATTAAACTTAAGAAACTCTGAACTCTAAAAATAGATTTTTGAGAGAAGTAGAAGATAGAGTTTGAGAATGAATGGAAAAAAACGGATGGGGGTATTTATAGGTTAGCTTATTTGCGACGGGACCATTTGCGACGGGTATCCCGTCACAAATACCTTAGCCCGCATTTATCACGGTCAACGGTTAAATAGTTATTTGCGACGGGACCCGTCGCAAATAATAACCTGCCGACAATCTATTTGCGACATGGGTATATTCCCGTCGCAAATAACTTTCCCGCGATTTGGCGCGCATTTCGCGCCAGACCTTTTGCGACAGGTAAGCTTTCCCCGTCACAAATAAGTACTTATTTGCGACGGGCAAATTCCCCCGTCACAAATAAATTTCTAACGGGACTATTTGCGACAGGATTTATCCCCGTCGCAAATAACCCGTCGCAAATACCCATTTTTCCCGTAGTGATTCAATCTATAGAGAAATTCAAGGAAGGATATTAGAGAATCATCAAATCCAAAAGATGTGGTTAATCAAAAAAATGACAAGGTAATTCTTCCACCTAAGAAACCTACTTTTGAGGCTAACTAAATAAGGAATCAGGATATTCGTTGTTACAAATGTCAAGTAAGGGTTCGCATTTCTAGTGAATGACCAAATCAACATACCATGACCATTAACAAGCATGGAGAATGGGATACCGATGGAGGGAACTCAAAGGAGGAAGATGAAGAATCCCCCAAAATTGATAATGGAGAATTTGCTTAAGATGGTGATATTCTTGTCACTAGGAGAGCTCTAAGCACACAAATAACCATGGGAGAGAAGGAGTAGTGGGAGAACCTTTTCCATACATAGTGCAAGATCCATGGAAAGGTATGTAGTGTTATTATTGATGGAGGAAGTTGTAGCAATGTAGTGAGCACTAAGTTGGTGGAGAAGTTGGGACTTCCAACTTTGAAGAATCAACATCCATATCAGCTTGAATGGTTGCATGGTTGTGGAGTACTGAAGGTTACAAAATAGGAGGAGGTATTGTTCTCCATTAGTAATACAAGGATGAGGTATTTTGAGACATTATTCCTATGAAGTTGTGCCACTTGTTGTTGGGTCAACCGTGGTAGTACGATCGGCATGTCACTCATGATGGGTTCTTGAACCGTCAATCTTTTGTACTTCAAGGGGGAAAATAACCCTCAACTCCATTTTCCCCAAAAAAAAATCTATAAGATCACATTTTGAGAGAAAATAAAAGAAATTCACGATGAAGAAAAAAAGAGAGAAAATAAAAAATGAGAGAATTAGGGGAAAATAGAAAATTAGAGAAGAAAAGAAATGGAGAGAAAAGAAAATTCAAGAATAAAAAAGATTTGAGAGGAGAGAAAAGTGTGATGTTGGAAAAAAGAGTGGGGTTAAGGAAGCTTTGATTTCTCGACAAAACCTTTTAGTACTTATATACAAAGAGGTGATGTTGGACACTAATGACTTAACATCTTCTTTTCCAAATGTTGTTGATTTTTTGTTACAAGAGTACAATGATGCCTTTCCAAAAGAGGTGCCACCAGGTTTTCCACCCATTAGAGGTATTGAACATTAAATTGAACTCATACCCAAAGAATCACTACCGAATTGCCCTGCATATCGCACCAACCTGGAGGAGAAAAAATAAATTCAAAGGCAAGTTCAAGATCTATTGGATGTGGGATATGTCAGAGAGAGCCCTGGTCCTTGTGTCCTACTGGTGTTTCTATTACCAAAGAAGGATGGAATATATATAATGTGCATTGACTTTAGAGCCATCAATAACATCACAGTTAGGTATTATCATCCTATCCCTAGGTTAAATGATATGCTAGATGAATTAAACGGTTCAACTATTTTCTCAAAAAATGATTTAAGAAGTGACTACCATCAAATAAGGATGAAAGAAGTAGATGAGTGGAAAAGTGAATTTAAGAAAATACAAGGACTTTATGAATAGTTAGCCATGACCTTTGGTCTCACCAATACACTTAGCACATTTATGAGCTTAATGAATCATGTCTTACGTGCATATATTGAAAAACTTTTGGTAGTTTACTTTGATGACATTTTGGTGTATAGTAGGACTTTGCATGAACATGTAGATCACTTAAGAAAATTCCTAGAGGTGTTAAGAAATGAAAAAATGTTTGGAAACATAAATAAGTGTGAATTTTTCCTTGATAAGATTTTTTCCGTTGTATTTGTTGTGAGTGGAAATGGAGTTGAAGTCGATAGTGAGAAGATCAAAGCGATACAAGAATGGTCAGTTCCAACCTCCATTGGATAGGTAAGAAGTTTTCATGGGCTTGTTAGTTTTTACAGGAGATTTGTGAAGGATTTAAACACACTAGCATCAGCATTGAATGAGTTGAGAAAGAAGAATGTTTCTTTCAAATGGGGGAAAACTCAAGAGAAGGCCTTCCATAGTCTTAAGGAGAGACTCACCCATGCCCCTCTACTTGCACTTCCGGACTTTGGTAAGAGATTTGAAATTGAATGTGATGCAAGCGAAATTGGAATAGGAGGAGTACTCATGCAAGAAGGTAAGCCCATTTCTTTCTTTAGTGAGAAGTTAAATGTCCCAACTCTAAACTATGCTATATATGATAAAGAGTTATATGCATTTTTTAGAGTTCTAGAAACATGGAAACATTATCTTTGGCCTAAATAATTTGTGATCCATTCTGACCACGAGGCTCTTAAATACCTTAGGATCCAACATAAACTAAATAGGAGACATGCAAGATGACTGGAATTCATTGAATCATTTCCATATGTCATCAATCACAAAAAGTGTAAAGAAAATATTGTGGATAATGAACTTTCACATAGATATTCTCTTTTATCCTTTTTGGATTCAAAACTCCTTGGTTTTGAATGCATTAAGGATTTATATGCCACTAATAGTGATTTTAGTGAACCTTATGAACATTGTAAACCTAGAGTTATTTGGGAAAAGTTCTATTTACATGATGGATTCTTATTCCAGATTGATAAGCTTTACATTCCCAATTACTCTATCCATTTACTTTTACTAAAGGGGTCACATTTTGGTGCGTTAATGGGACATTTTGGTGTTGCAAAAACTTTAAGCATTCTAAGTGAACATTTTTATTGGCCTAGGATATCTAGAGATGTTGAAAAATTTGTGGAAAATTGCATTGTCTGCCATAAAGACAAATCAAAACTAAACCCACATAGACTATATCTTCCTCTCCCAATCCCCAACACCCCTTGTGAGGACATATCAATGGAATTTATTGTGGGGTTACCATGAACTAAGAGGAGGAGAGATTCCATTTTTTGTGGTGGATCGGTTTTCAAAAATGACATATTTTTTTCCTTGTCACAAAACAAATGATGTCACTAACATTGAAACACTTTTCTTTCAGGAAGTAGTCAAACTCCATAGAATGCCAAGGACAAATATGTCGGATTGAGACACAAAATTCCTCAGTTACTTTTGGAAGACCTTATAGAGAAAACTGGGTACAAAGTTACTATTTTACACTACTTTTTATCAGAAAATCGATGGGCCCTTCTGCGAACATTTATCAAGAAGAGTCTCAAGAATTGGAATGAGTGTCAACCACATGTGGAATTCACATATAACAGGTACAAGCACTTTACTACTCAATATTCTCCATTTGAAATTTTTTACGGTTTTAACCCTCTTGCCCCTATTGATCTAGTTCCTTCACCTTTGCAGGAAGCAACTAATATGGATGCGAAAGGGCGTACAGAATTCATCAAACACCTCCATGAAAAGGCAAGGAAAAATATCGAATGGATGAACCAGAAATATGTTGATCGTGCAAACAAGGTTTGTAAGCAAATTTTTTTCGAGCCCGGTGACTTAGTCTGTGTTCATATGTGAAAGGAAAGATTTCCGGCAAGCAGAAATCAAAACTCATACCATGAGGAGATGGAGCTTTCTGAGTGATTGAGAAGATAAAAAACAATGCTTACAAGATAGCTTTGCTAGGTGAGTATGGTGTAAGTGACACTTTCAATGTTTCTGATCTTTCTCCTTTTTGGGTGTAGAGGATGAAGAGTTGAGGACAACTCCTTTTCAAGAGGGGAGGATGATGAGAATCATGTTGAAGGCACCAAGTCAACTGCACGGGAGGAGGAGTTGGATTTTCAATGCCCGATGACACGAGGGAGATTAAAGAGGTTGAATGCTACAATGCGCTCCCAACTCGCTTCATTAAAGGCCCAATAGATCTTGCCTTGCATGGATGGAGTGAATGGGCCTATAATATTACTTATTCAATCCCAAACATGATGTTTAAATCTTGACCCACATGGTTGCATGAATTTTGGAAGCCTTGCCCACATGGAGGATTCTAGAATGACATCTTTGGACACCAAAGTCAAATCTGATTGGATATGCACTCAAAGTCAAATCTGGTAGGGTACAGTTGGAAAGTTGTGTGCTACCTTTCCAAAAAGTTTTTGGTAGAATTTATCTTTTTGAATTTAAGGGGGCAAAGTAGGTTTAGCCTTTATGACTTTAGGGTATTAAACCATTGACTATTGTATCTCCCCTTGGCTATAAATAGCCATCCCCATGGCACTTGTATGGCATTCAAGATTGTAATAGAGAGTTTATGTTTTGTTTATCTCTGTTCTGTGAGGATTGTTCTGGTTTTCTCCTTAGCTCTTTTTCATTCTTGCCTTGTCAATCTACAAGTTAGATTGGTAATCTAAGATCACAAAGCCCCCAATTGTGTGCCTCAACTCAAGTGCGTTGTTGTGTGGATTGGCTATCACACCCCTCCCTTGAGTGTGTTGTCTAAGTAGTAAGTCGCGCTCCTTATAGCATTGATTGACTACTTGTATCCACTATTCGTACCCACCATCTACCACTTAGCCCCAAACCACATCCTTCATTCGCCGCCCTACGCTGTGAAGATCGGGTCACCCCGTACGTCTCGCATCAATAAACCAAGATCATTCATGCATTGAAATCAAAACCATGCATAAATATAAAATAAAGGACATGTCATACACTGATGATGGAAAAATCTCATCTTCTATCTTTCGCTTGATGATGAACACTTAGAAGCAACCAATGGAAACTTCCCCCCTAGGGTGTCCATTTTTGCCCCCGCCTCTCCCTTGTTCCGTGCATGAATGGAACACCATAGGGGGGAATATGAGATCATGACTATACCATACATATATCAATCATATGCTACAATAAGTGATCTCATGTTTCTCTGCAGATCTCAGGTTTCTCCGCATGATGCCTTCAATAAGTGATCATCATCAAATATTCTCTGCAAATATTCTCCAAAAATCCCATGTTTCCCCCCTAGGGTGTCCATTTTCACTTCCCCATTCCATTTTTCCCCCACCTCTCTACCTCCCCTCACATTCCTGAATCACCTTCCTCTCCGCCTTCCGTCGTCTCAACCACCCCATATTCTCACCTCGGCCTACGCCTCCTTATCCCCACCCCCTCCGGTTCGTCCATCTTTATCTCTGCTTCCTCTCCCTCCACGATCTCCTTAACTCCGCTTCCACCCTTCATGATCCACGATTCCCTCCCATCCAGCATTATTTTCGTCCAGGGTTCCGTCTTTTTTTTGAGTTTGTGGTCTAGGGTGTCCATTTCGCTTGAGGATGATCACTTATTGTAGGGTGTCCATTTCGTCCAGGGTGTCCATTTCATCTAGGGTGTCCATTTCGTCCAGGGTGTCCATTTCATCTAGGGTGTCCATTTCGTCCATGGTTCTGCTTCCACCTGTTCTATGCATGATCTCATGTTTTTCCCTAGGATGTCCATTTTTGCCCCAACCTCTCTCCCTAGGGTGTCCATTTCGCTTGATGATGATCACTTATTGTAGCATATGATTGATACATCACAACACTTATGACATGACTATATCATACTCTATGATATAGTTAAAGCAGTGGTGTGATATCACTATATCACACCTTATGAAATTCCATACCAAGGCAAACGATATTCCTTGGTTTCATGTATTCGTACAATACGACATACCCACATCATACACTATGACAAAATGAGGCGCAACCCAACTGGGAGTCTGCTTTCGGGGTGAACCTCTCCCCCGGGATCCACTCGCCTTATCGGGTCACTCGGTTTCTGACTGGGTGGGCAAAATGAGGCGCAACCCACCCGTGCTGACAGATTGCTTGATGAACCATCGTCACCTGGGTTGTCACCCTCCGAGACGCTCTGTCATCTCGGCTGGCAACGACTCCTTCCTGGCTGGGGCTCTCTCCAGAGTGACCTCTTTGTGGGGAGGGGGGCTTCCTTGTGTGGAGGGTCCGAAAAGACCACACATGGAAATTCCCTTTTAAAAAATATCACCTCCAACATTAACTTTGAAGATTCTTTGATGGGGTTAGGCTGGAATCTCAACTTTGTGTTTATTGATCTTCTAAAATTACGTATTGAACTTTGGACATCATTTTCAAAACATTGATAAACACAAACTTGAGATTTGGTTTTGTAGCTTCTATAAGGTGAATTTGTATATAACAAACATATTATGAAGTATTACTACAAGACATTCTCCACTTGAAGTGGTGTTACTACCCGACAATCACTCATGTAGAATTGTACTCTTTAAGGTGTGCTCAAAATACAAGAAAGAAGTTCCATAAATCTATTTGTGCCAAGATAGGAAAATCATATGCTAAGAACAAAAGGCAAGTCATCAAGCACCAAAAGCAATCCCTTTTTTAACACTTTCAGATGGAAGGATTTTCATCAAAAAAGTTGGCATCACAAGTTCAAGGTATGTTCAAAATATGTGAAAGAGTTGGTAGCAATGCCAACCTACCTATTGATTTATCACCCTTACCTTTGAGGATGACAATACACCAAATAGGACAAATCCTCCCAAATGGAGAAGAATTATATTAATCAACCAAGGAGAATATTATTGAGCTTGACAAAATTATGAAGCTCAATTATTTGAATTGGACCAACTCATGTTTTTTAATATTCATCTTATTGGCGGGCGACAACTAATTTATTTAGATAACAAGAAGACACGACTGCATGGGAAAGAGGTTTTTTTTTTTTAAAGTTGCTGGTTTTTTAATTCCTTTTCCATTTATTATAGAAAGATGTGTATCCTATAAATTTTGACCTGAAATTGATAACGCAGTTGCCGTCAAAGCTTTGTCATTTGACCATAACAACGTATACATTCGTAAGCCTAAAACGCACAAATCAACAGGTAAAGAAATTCGCAAGCTCTTAGTCATGAACACGAGGGGTTGCAAAAACTGGCCTTCATGACATCTCAAGGTTAAACAGGGCATTACATTGTATATCAAACTTGATGAGCACGAATTAATCATGAGCTCCCCCACCATTGAAATCACGTCGAAAACCCGACCTTGTAATGATGAGGGGCAACATAAGAAACAGCCAGGATCTGATCACCAAAAGTGCGCCCGTGCAAACAGTGTGCCGCCATGCAACATGACTCGCTTCTTCTGTACTCCACAATCACACACCCCAACTCCAACTCACCCTCTGCTGCACCCAACTGCACCTCATCAGCCACCATCTCGGGGCATTCTCCAGAAATTGCAGCACACCTACTTGGTTCATGCGACTCCTCGCGCCTTTCTCTACCTTCTTCAACATTTACTGCCACCTCCCTTTCTTGACATGTTTCAGAACAATCCACGTTGTGCCTCACAACATTTACTGCCTTAATGGAGCCAAACCTGCAATCATGGGTGGATCAAAAAGTAATCCAGGGTCACAATTTTCAAAAGCAAACATCCTCACCTGGCGCACTCCATTCGGATATCTTCCAAAATTTCTTCCAGTTCCGCTTCAGACAATGAAGAGAGCGTATCTGGGTCAAACACGTTTTTAAGCTTCAAAATTTCTGTGGGCTTCTCAAGAAGAGGTTTTGCATGCTCAGGGGTATCATAGAATGGTGGGTTTCCAGTATTTTCCTGGGGTCAATGATGTCCTCGAAAAGTTAAAAATAAATAATTTTAATAATAATTTTAATTTTAAAAAAACTAAGATAATGAAGCACAGGGTGACGGAGTACCGCTTGTGATGCATTAGGTAGAGCTTGAACTGCAGTAAGCACTTGCCCTCCCAACTTCAAGCCATTAAGACCAGCACATGCCTTGAGAGTAACCGCCGGATCTACATACTGAGACAGTACACGCAAATTACTCTCCCGAAAGTCCGAGGAAAAGAGAGGCCTATCTTCTAAATAAGGTGCAGGAAAAGCAACTGCAAATACATATCCAAAATTAAAGTTTGAACGTAATTCAAAAGCCAGGCAAGTCCCAATAAACCTGGAAACATATAGTGGGTGAAAAATATTAACTGCTGCTGCCCAGGCAAGAGTTTTTTAACTTCAAAAATATTTTTCACTACTAAATATTTTAGTTTACAAGAATCAGAAATCCACGACCATCAATTAAAGATTGTTTACAAAAGCATTTTACATAGCATTTCAGATTGCAATCAGAACTATATTCTGCTCTGTAAATAACAAAAAAAAAAAAAAAAAACCCAAATCCACAGCTTTACAATGAACTAGAATTACAGTTATCAACTTTTAACACGCACTTGCAATTAGAACTGTGTTCTGCACTGTTCCAACTTGGCAAGGATTTCATGCAAAACAAACAACCTATATCCACGACTTTAACTTACAATTCAATCGAAGGATGATCAGTTGAGCATGAAACACAGTTAATTATTACTCAATAATTGACACCTAGGACCTTGACACCTCCACAACAGAATCATTTGTTGTTGGAAAATCCATTATAGATAATGATAAAACATGTCAACAGCCTTCGCAAAAGTTTTCAGCAATCACGCACAAAGTAGTTCTATAATTAAATTATACATGTTCCATGCCAAACTATATTGGCCATCAAGAAGCAAAATGAGATAGCCTTACCAAAGAGTTCTACTAACACAATCACCCATCCAGTATCTCATTCAATCACTTTCCTTCCATAGTATTTCACGGTATAGTAAGACCCATAAAAACCCACAGCAACCAATAAATAAGAATTTAAACCCCCTCATTTCATAAAAATCGAATAAATACAATAAATAAAGTTGGAATGGGCAATACTAACCATACAGGAGTGGCCCTAAAACAAGACAGATATGAAGGAACATCCATTGACATAAATAGTAATGCAACAAACTAATACTGCCATTAAAAACCAATCAATACTTTAAAGGTGGCACAAGTGTGTCCACCAGATACAACTTTTATTCCTAATTTATGAGACAGGTGGCAAGAACTGGTGTAATACCTCTAAGAAAGCACGTGATCCATCATCACCTTCCTTCATGTCAAACATAAAAGCCTTTAAAGGTCCAAAAGCACAAACAATCTCCATGATCTAAAGATGACAGAAGCTCATTATAGAAAATAAGGAAACGGGCTCTAAAAATGCAGCAGGAATGATTAAAAATGCTTTGTAAAAATTAAAATGTATAAATGCCACAATTTCAAAGAATCATAAAATTAATATTGAAAAATAAAGTAGATAATCAAAAAGAGAAATTTTAAAATTTAAAAGTAAATTTGTGGGATCAGGTTACCATTTCAGATGAGAAAACTTCCGATATACCACCAATGAAGATCTGGAAAAAACTCAACCACACAAACAATAGTACACAGCAAGTTAGCACCAAGACAAACTGAAGAAACAGAAAACAATCATCTATTCACACTAAGAAGGTGAAGAGCATCACTTGCTAGATCTTCTCAAGGCACAACACAGTGAGAACGAAAAGATAAGCATAGTTCCCAAAAAAAAACATTGATAAAGATTCCTCATCACTGCAAAATGCCATCTAGGATGACCTCTTCCACTATTCTTAGCCCTTGCATCAAAGTGTGTGATCATCAAAACAGAACCTTTCTAAACATCATTGCTCCCACACAACCCAAATTACTACCCAAATCCCTAATTTTTAAATTCAGATTTCTTTGAAGTCTAAAACCTCAGCTCTATTCTAACTTCTGACCTGTAAGTTTGATCATCAAAACAGAACCTTTCTAAACATCAATGCTCCCACACAACCCAAATTACTACCCAAATCCCTAGTTTTCAAATTCAAATTTCTTTGAAATCTAAAACCCCAGCTCTATTCTAACTTCTGACCTTTAAGTTTAAAGATTGACACCTTAAATTACACTGTTCAAGCCTTAAAAGCAAAAAAAAAAAATGTGAATTGGCTTCATTCTAAACCCAAGCTATCTTTTCTCCGCTCGCCATCCTTCCCACTTTTAACGCCTCCCTTGTCCCCTCCCTCCCACTCAAGAGCACCGCCACCCCCTGCACTCAATCTCTCACTTCCTCTTCCCTTCTACCTTCCCCCATGCATCTATAACATTTCAATAAAAAAATCAAAAACTAAAATGTTAACACGCTAAGACATGTAAAATGCTACGCCATATTTATTTCACACATATATGACAGACAGATTTTAACATTGTTAGACCAGTAATGTATCGATGGATTTGACTGGGTCAATCCTTTTCCCCCTTATCCCATGTATTTGAATTTCAAATCTCCTGCTATCTTCGGTCTTGTATCTTTCATCTTATTCCATAAATAGAACAACCCGGTCTCACCAGTTACACTTTCTGGGTTTACTTCTTCAGCATGGTATCAAAGCCCAGAAAATAGTCGCTTTCCCCCCTCCCCTGAATAGGCCGTAGACCACAGTCCTAGCCACCTAGTCTCCTGCTACAGACGGCCTCATCTCCAGTGTTATTGTGACCACCCCCCCCACCCCCCCCCCCCCCACCCTCCAGGCGCGACACAGCAGTGCATCTCCAGGCCAGGCAGGCTCTCCAGACAAGTGCCCCCAGAACACCCTCTCCAGGAGAACCAGACACGCTCTCTTGGCGCGCCCTCTCCTGGCAACCCAAACACGCCCCCCTGGATACTCTCTGTGCGCCCACCTCTGCCGATCCAAACAAACCTCACCAACAAGGCGCGCCTCTCTAGCTGCAAAGCTTTCGTAGTGTCCTCTCTTACGTAGCCATGAGTTCTGCTACTAAAATCTCAAAGAATCTTCAATAGGTCCCTCTGTTATTCCATTTGCTACTGGTCCGCGTTACTTTCTGCTACTTCTCATGGATTCCTCAAGCGACACTCCTTCCAAACCTGAATTGACCACAGTTTATCGCAGTTGGTCGATGAGTGTCTTGATTCCTCCAATTTTACCATGTGGAGGAAGATCGCTATAGCCTTTTTAAAGGTTACGGGTTGCAATACTCATCTAGTTAGTCCACCAGAAAGTATCCCCCAAAACATTTCCAAGAAGCTAGACGACAACAAGATCTTCGCCCTCGCTCTTACAATGGACAAGACAGTCGCTTGAAGCCAAAAACACAAATACAGACAAGGAACAATGGAACCCATTGTTTTTTATGTATTCTGAAACCAATAAATTATCTTGAGTGTTTGATCTTTTGCAAGAGTTATTTGCACTTCATCAGGAGCCCCGTCTGATTGATGTTGTACCTCTCACTCTTAGATGTTTTAATAATCACAAACAGCATTTATTGTTCTAAACATTTCATTTGACTATTTATGATTGTATATAAAAATAGGAAGTATATAAAAATAGGAAGTTGACCGATCAATCGACGGGTTCAAGAGGCATTTGGAGACTTTTTTTGAAGGCCCTCACTGGGCATTTCTACCACCCAGCTGGAAACAAACCACCGGTCAGCCGGTGTGCTGGACAGTGGCGCCTGCACACTGCCTCACCCACCGGCCAGCCGGTGGAGTTTTTCCAGAAAGTCAAACTAGCTGTTATAGGCTGTCCCCTCCAGCCTCTCTCACCTCTCAATGGCTCTTTTGGATTCTGAACACCTCCAAAACCACCATGGGACCTTCAGAGGCTACAAATACACCCCCAAGAAGGCTTGGATAACATTGGTTACCTAGCGGTTACATTTTGGTTACTATTGTGCCTTCACTTGGGCCAATTGTGCTTATTTCAATTGCTCACTGGCTTCTCTCTCTCTCTTTCTCTCATTTTGCCATTTCTTTCTTGCTGAGATTTGAGTGTGTTGTATAGGGTTTGTACTAAAACAAACCTCTCCTTCATTTTCTTCTTCTTGGGTGCTCAATGCCACTAAAGTGAGTCTTTTTGGGTTTCTTGCTATAACCATTAAAAAGCAAGTGTCTTCCTTTGTATTGGGTTTCTTGCTACAACCAATTAAAAAGCAAGGTTGTTTCGAGTTCCAGGCAACCGTTAAAGCCAAGGGATAATGAAACCCTCAAGCCTTTGAGGGGAGGACACGTAGGCACTCATATTGAGTTTTTGGCCAAGCTCCTTTATCATCTTGCTTTGTCATTTATTTTCCGCTGTGCTTACTCTTTAATATCGCATAATTGTATCATTTTGTTTTATTTATCGCTTTATTTTATTTTAATTTTTAAAAGCCAATTCACCCCTCTTATCATCCTACTTGGATGACAATTTATGCCTACTATTATGACTAGAAGACAATTGTGGACAAGATCATCAACTTACAGCCGATTCATCAAACACCGGAAGAAATACACAATCAGCACGAACAATTTTTTCGTTCTCGCTTTTGCAAAGCTTGGACCCAAAGTATAGTGTTACGGCAACAGAGATGCTTGTCGGTGCTACCACCCCTTAAACCGTCCTTAGTCTAGAGTCATCTTATCGAGGCCAGTCGGTCATTTGCCACTAATACTATTAATCTAAGGGCGTGATTCTTGCAACTTGTGTTGGTGGACATGGAGGTGAATGCTCTAATCGTGATACTCGTGGATGTTTACAATGAAACCATTCTGACCAACAAAATCATATCATTGACTCCTATTGGCATCTTCATGGACGCCCTAAACGTCCTCCACCTTCAAGTCATGCTTGTTCTGTTCAAACCGCACTTGTCGATTCCTCCACCACTGCCATGGATATGGTCAAGCTTTCCAAGCAGTTTCAACAAACGTAGTCTCAATTGTTGGTTCCGAACACAGCGGAAGCGTGCGTTGGTGGGCGATATATTAAAATTTCTTTAAATATTTCAATGCCTGAAACCAAGAGCGAGAATCTTGAACGTCAAATTTATAATTAACTTATTTAATATCAGAGGAAACGATTACCTGGGCTTAAGAACCTTTCTTCGTTGAAGATGTTGATCGTCCGAAAAGAATCCATTCGAATTGTCTTCGTTGCGTTTTGAGGATCCAAGAACAGAATCTCTCTAGCGGTGATTCACACGTGCTCCTTTAATCTCTGAGCAACCCCAATCGATCTCCGGATGCTAGCGCGAGGAGTCGATTGTCTTGTGTTACTCGTGTTGATCGCTCGTCCTTCGATATTGAAGGTATCTCTTTTACGTTTCTCGTTCTTGAGAGGAAGAGAGAAAGGAAGAGTCGAGCGAAAATTCGTTCTGCGCAACAATTCTCTATTCTCGATATTGAATTGCAATATACAACATAACCGTCTATTTATAGATATGGGGTTTAGGTAAAAATATAATTTAATTGCAAACCGATCATTAAATAACATTTAAAACCTTTAAAAATCTCCATTCCATAAAATAATAATATTATAATTATTTTGTGTCGCACGCCAATTTGCGCAAATTGATAAATAATATTTAACGGTTTGTAAATAATTATTTACCACCGGACACGATCTTGATCCGTTCGAGCTCCTCGATATTGACTGAATACCCGAATAAACATTTTATTCATAAATAAATATTTCATTCATATACCGGTGAATAAATATTTATTAAATATTCGAAAAAATAAATACATATATTTGTATTCACATGTCACTGAATAATTATTTATTAAATTTATGTGATCAATACAACTTGAATAAAATTATTCATCGGTCTAGAGAATAGTATTTATTCTATTAATTAAATTCAAATAAAATTTAATTAAGATCAAGGGAAACACTTCGTATATAACCATCTAGGATTTTTTCTCATTGGCATTAGGCGGATTTGCCTAAATTCCAAAATTATTGTCTAGCAAAAATGTCAAGACACCCAAAAGAAAGAACTTAATATTGTAACAACGATAACCGCATACGAACGCTCACTGCGTAATATAATCTTTTTGTCTCGATATCTTATCAAGCAGGTTGCACATCCGTGTCACCAATCTATATGCACGATACGTCTTTCTTTGTTTATCTGAAATAAACACGTCGTTACACCAGGATAATGGAATTTAAGACGACGGTTATATTCCAATCAAAGGGTCGAGATATCAGCGTTCATAAAGAATGAAGGGATAATCCTTCCCCGACTTATCCATTAACGACATGTCAATCGTGACGCACCCAACATACCCTACTTCCCACCAACATATTGCGTAACGGCTTTGGTCAGTAAATCTAAGTGTGCTAGTCATTACATGCATCAATAATAATTTTAAAGTCTAAGGATCATCACACACGCTCGCGGATAGAAATATCCGACGACACCAAAACATGCAGAATTTCTAATGGCGGGTCTGTTCTCATAATCTCCCGTCTTGGAGATCAGCAAGTGCGAACTTCATAAGAAAAGTATCATTGCTTACGAGTACTCGCACCCGACAGTCTAAATACTATGTATCACATTATAGTACGTTATCCAACCACAAAACTATATTAAGAATATTGTCATTGCACTTCAAGATTCACATCATAGAAGGGGAACTGTTATGACCTTATCAATGTGACCTATACTCTACGACATTATTACATTAAAGTCATGCAAAATAATGAATAATATGAAGTAAGAAGTTTAATTAATATTCAATACATCAAATATAAATGTATAATCATAGTACAAAGAGTTAGTCCTAGGACACCAACTCCAACAAACTCTCACTTGGACTAGAGCCAACTGCCTACAACTTTCAGTCCGCTAGAACTCACATGACAATCATATTTATGCTGAGTCAAGGCTTTAATCAAGGGATCTGTCATGTTGTCTTCCGTGGATATATTGCTCACTGCAACCTCACCTC